>OX346220.1:5037500-7537500 GCA_947049295.1 Ligdia adustata
AGTACTCATGCAGTTTACTGCATCCATGAAGAAATTGCCTTTTAGCTCAATTTCGACCACATTATAGGTGTTAGCGCGAAATACTACGCCTGTCTGCAACCATCCTGAATGGGCGCACATTCTTCAACGTTTAGTTAATGAATAAAGCGCTATGTACTTAAATAAATAGACATTCATGATTAAGAAATCCTTAATTATCATTAATTATCTAAATCAAAATGATTTAACAAAAATTACCGCGCACGGTACACGGTACGATTTAATAGTATGTAATTAAAAGGTCGAAATAATACTCAATGATCTATGGTGTTTTTTTTTTAATTTTAATATTTTGCATCTATTCTCATTTTTGATATGGCACGATTCCAAATTATAACTGTTAGGCAGTTATTTCACACATACAAAACACCACTTATCAATGAGAGCTTTAAATAATTAATGAAAATTCCTCAAGACATAATAAAGTCGAACCTTACTTTACTTGTAATATAAACATGCTAATCAAATTATTGGTGACACAGCAATTGGGTACCTTACAATTAAAGTCCTCTACCATTACGTTTTAAATAATTGAAAAATATGAAAATGACATAATCGAAACGTTAATAATAAACTAGCATGGCATCATTAGATAGCGATGTGTCCCTCTAGACGTCAAAGTGCCATTTGGTGGGAGGAAACTAAAGTTCATAAACCTAAGAAAATATCGCATAACACTTATGTTAAGTTTAAAATTTTGCTAAAATAAAACATAACTAATAAACTAAATTGAACTAAACAACACGCCACACGAACGTGCCCTATCAGATAGGGCGATCAGTATCACTGAAATAGGGTAATCAATAATTTAAAAATTCGCCGTTTTATTTCCTTTAAAGGACACACTCCCGGACCGAGGACCAATCGAAAAACAAAAAAATGCAATTTCTGGCATCACAAATCGAATCGCTAATTATAATTTCCGATAGAAATCGACTTTCAATCAACGTGCAGAATAAAATTAAAATAAAATCAATAGTACGATCTAAACCAAATAAAGAATAATAAAGAATCTTCAATACCAACTTAATTTTAACATTTAACAGAAAAAATAAAAAGCGTCAGCTACGCTTTAAGAGTCCAAGAAGGTCGTCACACACTGAGTCTGAATCTTGATAACGCGCGCACCAAGTACATAGTTTATGCGATGTGTTTCAAATATTCAATGAAGTCATTGGATAGCAGTTGAAGCTCCGGTGCCGCGGCTGGTTCCCGTCGAGGCATAGCGCACGTGCCAAACGTGGACTTCGGTCGGATGTTAGCCAAATAGTGTTCCGCTATAGTTTCTCCAACACTCATTGCGAGCGTTTCCGGACTGATGCCAAGCATAGCGAGAGACTCGGTGATGCTTATGAGCGTAGGCGCATGGTACTTCTTAGATTCGTCTACAGGGGGGGCAGGCTCGGGTGCGCGGGGGGTCATGCTCGTTTTGACGACAGGACGCAAGGCGGGCGGGGACGCACGTCGTGGCGGCGACGGCGCCAGGCCCCAGGCGTCGCAGGCGGCAGGGGGGGTGCCAGGAGAGGTTCCTGGCACCGCCGTCTGTTATGGCCACTGCTGGAACAGCGGGTAGGCCCGTTTTGTGAAGCAGTAGCCCAGCGGCTTGACGAAGTGTGTGTCGAGCGTGCAGCAATGCGGGCACGTGATCGGGTGCGAGTAGTCAGAGTAGTTCAGCCGTTGTGACTGGTGCAGCAGCGGCTTGTGACAAGAGTTGCACTGCAACAAAACATTCTTTCTTAATAGTTACCTATAATTATGTATGTTACATGAAGAAGGTTATAAACTATGATGATAATATATTCTTATCCGAACATCTTCAGACGGAATGTACGAGTAACAATGCTGTCTTCGGTAATTTACGCTCCACTTGAAGGTAACTGAGATTGAATTGCTTATCTTTCATTATAGGTAAGATGCATTTTAAAAGCTATAATAGAAAAAGCTGTAACACTACGAGTGAACCCTCGAATGGCATTTGGATCAATCATTGTCAACCTACAGATAAACACTTTTACATTAGCTAAATTCAAGCGGTAGGTAATTTTGTTTTTCCGACAAGTTTATGCCGTGTCGTAAAACTGAGAGAAGTTTATTATAAAGACACGCTAATGCAATGTTTTTGTACCACGTCAAGTATGTTTTAAATGTGCGTAAACATCGTAAAATGGCAACAATGGAGGCGTAAAAATTTTAAAGTTATGGTATGTCTCTACATATTAGAAATATTAGTTTTAGCCTTGCGCTGTTCTTCATGTACATTATTTATTAATTCTTGCTAGACACTTGCTATTTTAAAATTCAGTAGGTAATTCACATCAAAGTTTCATGTTTTTCGCGTCCACAAATCGTAACTAAAACCTAGATTGATCCAAACCAAAAACCATGATAGGCTTAAATTAACATTGGATACATGATGTTTTACAGAACAAGAGAACACAACTGAAAACAAGAATTTTCTACCTTGAGGCGTTCAGCGCAACACGGTGTAGCCATGAAGATGTCATACGAGTACATGGTCCCGAGCACCAGAGAGGAACCGTCCCACTTCTGTCCGCAGAAATGGCAGCGTATGGTCCTCTCAGGATCGCAGCGTTCAAGGCAGCCCATGCACACGCAGGTCAGGAATTGCTTGCGACCCTCCACTTTCACCTGTGGATGACGTCATGGTTAAGATTGAGGTGCGAAGTAGCATTGCATCCAACATATATTGTGGGCGGGGAGACTTGTCTATTCTGAGAGCATAAACTTGTCATGCCAGAGGATTTTCAAAGGGAAATGAATTTTCTAGATTCCTAATATTATTATTTAGTATTGACAATCAGTTTGAGAACTACGTTATCTTTCTAAACACTTGGCGAGTCACACTCGAAAAAAAAGTTCTCGTATTTCTTATAGTTGAATTATAAAAAATATAGTTGAAGTAAAATAATTTAGTTACTCATGTTGCAAATAATTTAGTTACTTATGTTGCAAATAATTTAGTTACTTATGTTGCAAATAATTTAGTTACTTATGTTGCAAATATTACAACGTTCGACATTTCGAAACTTACAATAATTACGTGTGTATTTCTGCATAAAATGTAAATTGGGTGTAACAAGTCTGTTTGTGTACGGTTGCCAAGCAGTGACTCATTGGCGATGGTAAATACTGGGTAATATGTAATGCAAAACGAATGGAGACATCGTAAACAGCGATAGCGATATGTAGACACTTTGAAACATTGCCCGTTTTTTACCGATTTCCAAAAAAGAGGAGGAAATCAATTCGACTGTTTTTATAATTATTTTTTATGTTAGTTATTTGATTCTTCGGAGACGGGTGGACCTTTTTGAAGATTATTTTTTTGTTTGCTAGGTGGTCCCATTTATATTTAATCTAAATCAGTCAAGAGTTTTGACTTTAAATCAAAACAACTGAAGTCCTACCCGCGCCTGCGGTAATCGAAAACTTTTTTTTTCTAAATAATTATAACACATAAGATTTGGCCTTGAATTTGAAAAGTATAAAGCTGATGTTTTGCATTTTTTTATTTACTAATAATCTAATAATAGAATAATTTAAAGAAAAAATTGAGTTTACTAATAACGGAAACGAATAAAAAATATCAACACTATGGCAAATGTATTTCAAAATATTTTTAAGGTACTAGAAACGATTCATAAACACCTCAGTCATAATTATAATCCTATGTCTGAAACAAGTACTAAACAAGTTACTAGCGATTTAAAATTCGTCAGGTAAAACTTATTTTACGAAACAGAACGTTATTTATGTTTATAAAGAAAATTAAAGGCCATTGAGATTAATAAAAAACTAAAGAACCAATTTAGATTCATATCCATCGCTAACAATACGAAATAAAAATTTACCGGTGATTTCTTTCGCACTTGAATCTTGTATTCATACGAGCGATCTCAAAAATAGGGCCCCAGTAAGGAACCCCGTCTTTTTGGAGAGCATGGTAATCCTAATAACAAACAAACATGGCGTTTCTGCCTTCTAATTCGCTGAGTAAACAGCGAGAAGTTACTTCGTCATATGAGTTGCAGACATTTTGTAAAGTTAAATAAACTTTCGGATCGTATTTAAGTTTCAGAGCAAATACACTGGATATTTTAAGCGAGATTTTCGTTAATTGCGTGAAGTTTGCTTAAGCGATACAAGGATTGAGGTATTCTTGTAAGGGACCAAGGGATTTGAGATTCAGAACTTGAACAATTTCATTTTGAAGCACCGATTTTAACTAAATCTTATATGATTTTGGAAGCCTTGTTATGAATATTTCTAGACAATAATAGTTATTGAATAATTAAAAGAACTAAGTTCCCAATGAAGTCTCGAATAAGAAAACTGCAACTGCGTTAATAGGAACAACAAATAAGTCCTATCAGTTAGAAGCTACTAAAGTCTTTGATAAATCTGACATAAACAGTAACCTGCATCGAAGATGCAATTTAATGCGTTTCGTATAAAACAATATTTTTCTATATTTAAAGTAATGTCTAGTCCATAGAATATAATAAAAAAACAAGACTACACCTGCTAAGCATGTGTTTCTATTCAAATTCGAAAATAACTCTACGCAACTTGCTGCATCAATTGTAATTGCAAAATATGGATATTTTCCAAAAATACTTAAGCCAGTGTGACTTTGAACTAAGCATGTATATTACAATCATACATCCAAGTTTAAGCATATTTAGAAATTACTAGCGGCCCGGTACGTGCTTCGCTATAACGTGCTTGTATTGTCAACCCCGAAAAAGTTTCAATATGACAGCAAATCAAAATCCCCATTACCAAAATGATCCGCCATTTATTGAATTCATTTGTTATAAAAAATGAGATAAATGAAAAAATGCTCGACCGATTTTGTGCGAACTTCATATAAACCATTTACTAAATAGTCCGAACAAAGCTTAAACATTCGGTTTTGATAGGTGAGCCCATTCTTGAGTTATAAATTACAATGAAAAGTGGCATTGAATTATAATATATATAATATATATTGATTTATAATATATATTGATTTATAAATTATTGGGCACAAAAATATCTCATAGATTCATACTCTGAAAACGTAACACTATTTTTTTTTTGTCATATACAAACAGCATAACTCCTAATACTCATAGAGCTTTTCATTTTGATGGATATCCAGCGCTTGGTTATCAAACATGACCTAGATCTCGGGGCGTTATCGATTATACCACAGAAGTTGTGGACCGATGAGAAGACAGAGAGATGTCTCACCTCAACAGCGCTGCTGGTCTGCTGAAGCGGACTCAGGAAGAAAGTCCCATCGACGAGAGGGTAGCGGTCGAACACATGCATGGTTTCCTCGCACAACACGCAGGAAACTCGAGGCTTGTGCTGTCCAGCCAGCGTAGACAGGATAAACAGCCTGGTGTCATCGTTGCCATGGTTACCTTCGTCCTCAATCTGTAACAAGTTTAACAATTTGAATTAGACCACAAAAAAGACATGGCTCTACCAGGAGAAGGCGGTCTCATGTTTGAAAAAGATTTCTGTAATCAAGGACGGAAGAAACGAAGACTATTTTATCGCAGACGTAACATGTATCTAAGTCTCCCAGTGTATTGGCTAGGGTTGTACTAAGCCGAAAGGGGGTAACTACACTCATCATTACGAAGAACTTTCAATATGGAACCAATCATGAAATCAAGAAAAAAACAAAAAATGTATGAAACAGCCGCTTTTTTTCTTAAATCCAAAGTTGTTGCAATAGTGAAAGTTGTTCATTGGAGGAGTATATTTCGACTTAGTACACTCCTAGCCGACAACTCTGTATATATCGGGACCAAATTATTGCAATCAGAAGGCAAAACAACATTCGAGACAGAGCAAAAGTCAAAAGTCTCTTAATTTTTGTATTATTATCAAATTTATATGATTTAGTTATTTTTACACCAAATGTATCAAGAACATTAAGAATAAAATTGGTAAGTGAAATCCTCAGACATAATTATATAATTTAGTTTATGAACGGGTAAATCTCGGGCAATAGAGAATAATTTTGCGTAGAAAACAGACTTTCTTCTTTCAAAGCTAAACGAATTATTTTGTACAAAAACATTACATAATATGCCTTGTAACGATAGTAATTGGGGTTTAAATAAGTCCTAATCTATACTCGAAAAAACCCAAAGCAGTCATTAGTGGATGTAAATGAATCTCTTGCCAGACAAAAAGTAATAAAAATTAGGGGCGATGTTAATGCAGTACATGAATAAGAAATTAATCTAGAATTACCTTAGGGGCTCAATATAAAGGTCGATGATACGTTAACCTCCAAGCACAAAGCTCTCAAGACATGTAACCTCATTATTATCCTAATATGAAAGCAATATAAGTTCGTAATAACCATAATAGAAAAGTAGACCCGACCCCATTGTATAATAAAGCCGCGTTAGCAATTTCAATATTTCACATCTCACATTTACATATCACGATTAATGCATCCACCCACGACACTTACAGACTCTCCCTCGTAATAACACAAGTAAATGACTGCATAAAGTTGAATAATGAAAGGCTGAAGGCAATTACGCCGAATTCAGAGTCGAAGTCAAACAAAAGACTCGAACCCGCGGAGATCGATCGAAATACAATTCGTACACGTACGAGCAATTTGAGAGAATAATAATGAAAGTTTAACGAGAACATGTTGAAACACAGGCACTTTAATTAAACATAATATTACGAACTGTCAAAGCGCAACTCCAATCCCGGCTTCGGCTCGTGTATGGGTTAATAAACCATTGTTCTCTTGAAATAGTACTGTCTGGCTAGTCAGCGACGTCGATCGCGATGTATGCGGCGATCGCGAGCTCCATCGGTTACATCGTGTCTACACATGGAAGAGAATGCTCCGTGCATTAGCAAGGAACTGGCGTACAGTACGCATATTGAGGCATTCCGATCTATTATTAGAGTGACGTGACACCAGGAACACATAAAACGTAGTCGCCGAGAGCGTTGACCTGCGCAAACAAACTCACTATGATTTGCAGTGTAGCAGTGCAGTTTGCCAAGAGACGAGGCGGGGGCGGGCCATCCGGCACAGTGAACACGCTGATATCTCGACGCCCGACACCGGCCGAGCTCCGTCTACTCCGTGTCGAACATTTCGTTCGCAATTTGGGCATGGCCGGTGTTAATGTGGCTCTCCATTTGTAAATTGCGACAGTACAACTCCTGTCGACGTGATAAATAACCGGCCGGGATCCGCGTGCCCGGGACTCATGTGATTGATTCGACCCGTTGCAGCAGATGTTCGCTCGCACATATCGCATGATTGATAGTCCAGACTGAACGAAGAAGAGTTGAATGACGAGAGAAACCGAGCCAGTTCACAGCTAATGAAACGTCTATGAATTACAGAGTTAATTAGAGCGGCGCTGCAGTCGTCGCCTCAGGACTAATGAGTGACAATTAAATTGTTAAGTGTCGCGCTCACGACGGTTTAGTGAGGTTGCGGGTCGCGGCCGACGAACCCGAGCGACGCTATGTAGCGAACTTGCACAATTTACTATTGTACTGCAAGATTGATGAGCACTCCGGCATAGACTATTTATTTACTCAATCCGATCACGCTTTGTCTTGCAATCGTCGCCGTTCGCAGGGTTCATAACTCGAGGTTGTAAACCGAACGCATAAAACTTTGTGATGAGCTAGCTTCATACCTACTCACCGAATAAGAGCTACACAAATAAAGAGGAATCGGAGAGTTCCGAGCCGTTCTCAAGACGTTTAATGTTAGCAGACGGCCATTAGACAGCAGTACGCGGTTCTAGCGCTTTTAATGATACCAGAATCTACATAGTGGAGAAACTTGGCGAGCGGCAAACCGCGGTCTTGATGTGTCGAAATGTTACGCCACTTCCTAGTCATTTTACCGGATTACAAACTTCGAAACTCTTCGGAAGTAACGTTAAGTTTTCGCGTGTTGTAAGGTATTGTAGGAGTTTGGAATCGCTCTGGTGAAAATTTAATCGCGGTTTTGTTGGTTTGTTTCGATGCTCAGACAACAGAGAGGAGTGCTTGAAGTGGCGAGGAGACGAGAGCCGTGGAGTGTGCTCGAAGCGTCGTTAGCACTTAACGTTTCACAGAACGAATGTACACACATTAAAACTTTCCGAATTGAAGGTGACGCGATAATTAAAGAGCTGTTTGGGGTGCCACCCTTCTGAATGCATCCGAAAAGATAAATACAGAAACAAATTTTGCTACCGCATGCCATTTTAAAGTCCCGATTACACATTAAATAACTTTTAATAAACAACGAAAAGTTGCTCGTTGGAGCAAGTATTTAAATATTTTCTTTAAATTAATAGCTGGAAGCTATTCACGTCACATTGTCAACATCATTTTCCATTGTTCTTACTATCTCCGCACGTATACAACGCTGTGAAATCACGAAACGTTCACAAACGAACTTCCATTATGAAACGGCAGACATTGCCGACCAAAGGTTGTATAACGAGTAACGACAATAAATCTGGATTGTTCCCTGGGGTGGCTTATTTTTAATTAGCCAAATGAAACTTTTCCTATTATATTTCGCCGACGTCGGCTCTCCACACAGTTGGATGTAGCCTGTAAAGATAAAATTAAATACAAAGAGCGAAAAGATAGGAGTCCAGGGAGAGCTCTGAAAGGCTGGGGAAAAATGTGAAACCTCGCCGCAAATCCAATTAGCCGCAACAAGATATCCAATACTATGGATCTGAGACCGAAAAAATTATTTAATTGAATTTTTAAACAGCTACATTCATTCTTTTCGAGCTATTTGAATGTTCGCTATGATGGTTTTGAAAGAGGATGAAATGTTTCCGCGCGCTGACGAGGCGGTCTGGAGCAATATTTCAGCGGTTCCATCTCGAACAATAAGTCTTCGAGCGGATGGTATTTGTGGTGCTCGATACATTTATTCTGACGGCTGCGTAGCGTTCCGCTCGTGTTTGCCATTGTCTGAGAGCTTCACGTTAATACTTTGCTCTTTGTATCATAAAATGCATTCCACAGTAATGCAATTGAATTCTTCGCTGACAATTTCCCTGCTTAAGGATTTTGCGGATTTGCCCTCATAATAATATTTTTGCTTTCTCAGATTCTCTCGTCTGGGAAAATAACTCGCAAAGTTTAGTCTTAGAACATAAATAACAATGTAATGAATCTTATCTCGAAGACTAACCCCGGGTGCAGCGCAGATTGCTTACAACTTTCTAAAGAAAATTATGGGTTTATGTCATGTTCATGACGAGCGTTAGAGTCGACTGTTACTCAGGGAGCTCATCAGTATTCGACTATCAGAGGACAGAGTTTATGTAAATCTCGAGCATTTATTACGCGGCAACTCCGTAAATGACGATACTGGTAACGATCTCGGGGAATTTACGCTCAAAACAATTTGTTAATCTCTGAAAAGAAAAAATACCTCAACGAACGAAAGTGCAAAGGTGGATTGAAAATATTTCACGAAAAGGTATTCATAATATTCATGTGCCGCTACCTGACGGCGTTCGACAAAAATTCATTGGGTTATGTATTTTCCCGCGTGAATGAGTCGCACGTCCCGAACATTCCTTCAGACGCGACGCGAGCGCGAATTTCACGATAATGCGAAAACTGTCTAAGGTATTTTAATTCGACGTTAAACGAGTGAAGTGACGTGAATATTCACGTACTTGGAGCGAAGATTTCCAACGGGAGAGCGAGGTGAGACACGCTACAGTCGTTATTATTTTTATTGCACTCTGTCTTGGGAGGATATGAAGTGTCGGAGGAGCCATTGCGTCGTCACAACGAGAGAAAAGTAAAATTTAGATTCAAATGGGTTTTAAAAATGCTCGGATGCGAACTGAGCGGGTGTGGTGGTGGTTTGATGCGATTTTGATGAGACTCTCCGTCGGGGCCGGCTGACATTTTTATTAAAATGTTGCCCGACAATAAACCGTTGCTTGTTCGAATGAACGAGATGTCGTAAATTCGTGGAAACTAATTGATTGGATGGTTCTGTCGGACGTGTTTCGACGGTTTGCAAACGAAATGAAAAATGTTGGTGTCGCTAAAAGAATTGAAACGTTAGCCGGAGTTGTTTGAGTTGTGTTTCGCCGCAGACAGGCTGTTAGTTGCCACTGAGGGTACATGGAAAGCTACTTATCCTCACTTCGTTTTATCGTTAGCCGTATTGTTGTGTCAGTTAGTATAGTCGTTAACTCGTCATTATTGTTGACAACGTTGCTGGAGGATGCCACTTAGCTACTTTGATCATAGTAATTAGTATTCTTACATAGATATTTTGTTATCTGAAGTGTGGCTGGTATTCTTGAAAAATACTAGATATGTATATTCAACAAACTCGGGTGTCTTTAGCTATGATTTATAAGATAATCATGGGCCTAATTTTAAATTACTTTCATAATACGAGTTACGCTTCATACAAGTAATACTACTTACATTTTCCAAGAAATTTTGTCTTTTTACGTATTGAAGTACCAGATAAAATTAATTCATAGCCCTTTTTATAGTATTGTAGACATGTTCGTCCCAAAATATGTGTTCACTTCATCGCTATCTTGAACAATTGCTCCAATGAGCAAAGTGCAAATATAATTAATAAAAGCACACTAAACTGTTGTGTTCTTACTATTTCTGACCCAGGTAGAACATTGTAATAAATGACGTAACGTATGAATCAGTGTTTTTAGTAAAACTAATTAATTAATAAACACAACACTTACGAAATAATAATAAAGTAAAAGCTTCCTGTTAATTGTTTTTTTTTGACATGTAAATTTAAATGTCAAAAAGTATTAAAATAATTAAAATTTTTGGTTTAATGTTTAAACCAAAAAACCCACACCAGTATCAAATTTACATAAAGATACTAAAACAACATTACAAAACTAAACATAGATCGATCGATCAAACCCAACAGAAAACTATTCGTTCCAATCACTAAGAGTATTTCTCATCAATAACATTTTCCTAACCAAACATTTACTCTAACAGACGTCCCTTACCACAGTATCTGTTATCCCCATATCAATATTACTTCATATATTTATAAAGATCATCAGTGTCGGCCACGTGCGATCAAAAATGTTAAACGCAGCTGAGTTAACAACCATGTGTGAAAATATTATAAAAACACTTTATGTTATGCCTACTGCTTGTTTGCATAAAGTTTTAAAAGGCTAGTCAGTATGAAGCTAAAAATATTTTTGTAGAATTATGAATAAAATTCTGTTAGTGTGGATACAAACGGTGTCAGTTGCTTACGGATTAGGGGTATACTAAGTCGAAGGGTACCATGTTGTTAGTCATCATGATGAACTTATTATGGAACCAACACTAAATTCGAAAAAAAAAACGTTTACCAAAACAACCACAACACTATTTTTTACGGACGAATGGCGGCTTTTCTTCGGGGGGGATTTTGAATTTTCTGAAGCATGTAATGATTGTCCATCCTAATCTTGATTTGGATGGACTATCTATATAATATGCACTATACTATGGACAAAAATTTTTATTTATTTGATTTGTTTGAGATAAAGTAGAGTAAATTTATGTATGGTTTAATTTAAAGTTAACTTTTTAATATAACAGATAAATAAATGTTTTGAATTGGTAAGCAAAGTAAGATTTTTGTATATAACGATGCAGCGTGCATAATGATCGGCAATAATAAAGAAGATAATTCGAAATAAAATAAAATTGCATATGTAATTGAAAAAAAAAGACTAGGCACTAATTTATTATACATATGTTTACATCAAATGACTCTAGAATCCCAGTTACAGACATAACAAGAGCTACAGTAATTATAACAACTCTATCAAGTCATGTTTTTACAAATACAATCATTACATAATGCGTCATGAGCCGTAACTATAATTTAACGTATTATACAAAATAACAATCTAATAAACTTATTTAAGTACTACTGCAAACATCATCTTGTTTTTATCAATCATACAAATATTATAATTTCTATTCAAGCTCTACCCATTGACCCAGAAGTAGTTAGATTCAAGTTTATGGTTATGTTATGGCTGTTCGATGAATAACAATTATGGGTCTAACAATCGTTGTTTACAATTCTGTAGGTAGACCAATGTTTGCAACAACCTGCCTTAGGGCTATTATTAACGTGGGCATAGTTGGAAAATGCCATTGGAATATATATCATAATATCACACCTACAATGTTGTCGAATTCCGGCAGCCTTAAGTTTATGATGTACTAACTGCACTCTGCGGTGTTACCCGCGGATCTCTAATTTTTTAAGCTTACAGTTACAATGTAGCTTTCAAACGACGAAAGAATTTTTAAAATCCGTCTAGTAGTTTTTGAGTTTATTCGTGCAATACAAACATTTGCTAAAAATATCGTTGGTCATGAAAAACGTCTCCATTGATAATGGAACAGTTCCATGTAGGTATATTTTTATAAGTAGAAAATCTATTTAATCAGGCATATCATGAATTGATCAAGATCTTGTATGCAGCAGATGTGTTTTTAGTATTCTGAACACAACTATCGTTCTTAGATCTTGCTTATTTCAGATTTATTTTACACCTGTTATATCCTTTACACCTGATGATTAAGAATTAAATTTTTATATATGTAATTGTTTGTGTGTTAAAGAAGGTACAGCATTTTCGATTGAATAATAACAAAAGTTACATGAGCTTAACACCAACATACCAACCTAAGATCAAATAATATTAACTAAGTTCTCGAATAAGATCATTTCGTTAGTAATCTAATTAAACCAAACTCACAGGACCTAACACAACAACACAATTATGTCTCTAAATAGAACTGATAAACTCATTAGATATAAATATTATTGCACAAAATGAATAAATACATACCGAGATTACGTTATCAGTGCGTTGCGAACGTAAACAACCATTTGCCATGCAACGATAACCCTGCACTTAGTTCATGTCACCTCTCGTATCAGTGTTTGCAAAGTTGTCAGAAGGCTAACGGTTATCTGTCATAATGTCGAGAATAAGAATGACATTTGTGGTGATAAAGTTTAAATTATTAGCGGAGAAATTGCTAACAACGATAAGGAGCAGAGATAAGACGTAGATGTGAGAAAGCAAACGTGGTTGTAAGCTGCAGAAACTGACATATACATATCTCTTGTAATAACGAAAATAGCTTTCTATTTTAACGAAGTTGTAAATATTTTCACTTTGCATGGAAAATCTATACTTATAATAAAACTGTAACAGGGTTGTTATTAACGATATAGACAACAAATCTATATTTTTCTTAATTTTTTTTTGTTTCTGAACCTTCCATAACTTCGGAACTGCTTAATGGATTCTAATGAAACTTAGTATACTTAAGGTTTATACCATCAGGTAGGATCTTATCTATTTTTTATCCCGAAACACATAAGGGGTTTCCATGGGAGGGGGGATAAAGTCTTATTTAATTATAGCTCAGTAACGCGTGCTTTGATTTGGATGACTCTTTTTTTGTTAGAGAGAACTAACTAAAATTAATTTTATCCCAGAAATTAGTGGGGGTTCCCATGAAAATCGTATTTAATTAGAACTACTAAATAAAATTAATTTTATTCCAGAAATTAGTGGGGGTTCCCATGAAAATCGCATTTAATTAGAACTCGGTGACGCGTGCTTTGATTTGGACGATTCTTTTTTATTCCAGTCTAACTGAAATGATGTTATCCCGAAAATTTTTAGGGGTTTTTACCTATAAGTCGGTAACGCGTGCTTCGATTTGGATGATTCTTTTTTTGTTAGAAAGATGTACCTGAAATGTTGTTATCCGAAAAAATACGGGGGGTACCCGTGAGAGAGGGAATAAAAGTAATATTTAACTATAACTTGCTAACACGTGCTTAGGTAGGGATGGTTTTTTTTGTTTGTCATAATTATTGTACCCAAAAAAAAATACTACTTAATTTTTGTAGTTTTAACAAAAAATCTTTTATTGGACGCCTACATAAAAAGTTGTTTTTACTAAAGGAAGTTTTTTCTATTGAAATTTAATTTGCATAGTGATTCTTTATTCTGGTTTTGCACAAACTTATAAAACATGATAAAATTTTAACTAAAACTATACAAAGTTATAAACTATATTTACAAAAGCAATATCTAAAAATTAAAACTAACTTAAATCTAAACCACTGCCAGTTGGTAGAGTACCCAAAATGCTGGCCCCATTGCCTCGTTGAATGGCAATACCAATGCGCTGACCCAGGTAGAGGCCAGCATTTTGATCTCGAGTAGCGTCAACTAGACGCTTTGTTAGGGCTTTAAAAAATATAGGCTAAAGCCTATTTTTTTTTTTTAAATTTGCATAGTTATTTATTAGAAAGGATTATCTGAAATTATTGTACTGCAAAAAAATACTACATCAGTATTGTAGTGCTTTATTATTATTATTTTTGGGTTTATAGCTGCGGCAGAGATTATGATTGTACATATATTTATTTTTTATACTACACAACAAGTTAGCCACGGAAATCAGCGATACTGTAGCCCTAGATGGAACACATAGCACACATATAAGACATATGTGTCAACACATAGCGTCAACAATTTTTTGTAGCGATGGTGACCTAGTAGTTAAAGGGGCTAGATTACATTGCGAGGTGCGATGTTCGATCCCACTAAATACGCAAGAAGAACCTGAGCTACCGGTGAAGGATAACATCGTGTGGAAACCATAGCATGGTGGAAGGGCAATCTTAATGCTTGCCTGGCTAACTAGCTAGCTCTCAAGTTGAAAAATCTGTCGCCAAACAGCTAATGTTGTGTTGCGGAGGCCTTTTTTGAGAACCAGTGTATTCCAGACTAGGCATGCTTCATCTAGGGGTCACAGTGTCGCTGGTTTCTGTAGTCGTGCGAGATGGTTGTCAAATGCCTAGCTGTCTTGAATAAAAAATAAATAGGCAATTAGGATACATACATTAGCAAAACAAAATCCTACGGGTTAAAATGAGTGCAGAATTCGTAAAATTAAATAGGTTTTTATGATATGCAGAATCTTAACATACTGAACATAATTGTGCGAACTTCTCTGTATCGCTTTAATTAGTAAAATGTACAGCTTAAAACACTGCTATCTTATAGTATCTTTTACAATGATAAGATTTAAGACGGACCACTGAAATTATTTCTCTATTTTTTTAGTGTTAGGTCCGGTCCTGTACCTGTTATACACATGTGATATACCACAGCCAGAAAATAACACCATTGCAACTTTTGCTGACGATACTGCAATCATGGCCGTAGGGAATACTCATGAAGAAGCTGCAGAAAAAGTTCAAATGGCTGTGAATAAAGTCTATGACTGGACGAAGAAATGGAGGATAAAATTAAATGAATCCAAATCAATTCACATAGACTTTAGTAATAAACGACACAAGTATTCTCCGGTTTACATCAACAGTCAAGTAATACCATATGAGAATACAGCAAAATATCTAGGCATGACCCTTGACGTGAAGCTTCGCTGGAAAGAACACGTCAAGAAGAAAAAAGAGCAGCTGGATTTACGCTATAGAGAAATGTATTGGTTGCTTGGAAGAAATTCTCCGCTGTCAATACATAACAAACTGCTAGTGTATAAACAAGTCCTGATGCCAATATGGACTTATGGTATACAGCTGTGGGGCTGTACCGCTCAAAGTAATAGGCTCATGATTCAAAGATTCCAGAATAAAGTACTGAGGGATATTACCGATGTACCTTGGTACATAAGAAACAACGATCTTCACCAGGACTTAAAAGTAGAATTCGTTGAACAAGTGATAAAAAAATACGCCGAAGCTCACCAAAACCGGCTTCACCATCATGTCAATGTCGAGGCTATCCAGCTCCTCGACCACACTGACATAACTAGAAGACTAAAAAGAACTAAACCGTTTGAGTTAGTGTAGTGTTAAAAGTAAAATAGTGAAATATAATAGTGAAAGTGCTAAGACTTAAGAACACGTGAACAAAGTGTTTTCGCCTTAACAACTGTAATAAGAAAAGTGCCGATGGACAAATTCTTAGAGACATTATTTTGTAGAAGATTAAGTTAAACTAAAATTACTTATTAGCCTTAGACTTAGGCTAGATTGTAATATTATCAAGGAAAGTCTTTACGGGTTCTCCTTGTGCAATAGAAAAAAAAAAAAAAAAAAAAAAAAAATTTTTTTAGTCCCGCTGACATAATAATGAAAGGTTAGCAACCGCGAACGAATTCGAGGGTACAGCTAGTTTGTAATAAAGTAATATCTCAATCTATACTATGCTTTTAGTCTGATAGAATCAGTAGACACATTACGTCACCTTAATGTTCAAAGCAAACGAATTCATGAAATGGAATCAAATGCAGACATTAAAGTTAACTGTGGTAATAACATTTCAAATTCTATGTTTGTAATAATGTTTACTGGTGAATTTCTTACAGACATTCCAAGAGTAGACAAAGGTATAGAAGTGGACTATTTGTAGACAAGTAAAGGTTATAGCGAAAGGACTAGTCATCTGCAAACAGGCAGCATGTTTCGTTTGTGCATTCACTATACTGTGGTTCAGTGAAGCGAACGTAGAAGATACGAATGTATGGTTCATGTGCAGAACTGCAGACATCATTTCGATGTAGATATTTCAGAATTCTAAATGTAGAAAAACACTGTTATTGCCATTGAGATATGAGTCTAATAAATCACCTGCAGCACGACAGTTATGCCTTTAAATGAAATGCTACGACAATATTATAATATCATTTTTAGACTTTTTAAGAGTTTAAACCAAAATTGATTTCTGTAAAGCATTAAATAGCAAGCTTTTTCGTTTATTTGCATTATGTTACAGAAGCAATAAAAATTAAATTTTATGAATGATGATCAACATTCGTAGACGCGGTAGCGATGCATTTGAATTGCTTATGTAATTGCAAGGCGTCAAAACACCTACGCCAATGTTGTATCTATAATAACAATCATATTGGTTGGAATGCAATAAAACTGAAGGTTTGTACCTACTGTCAGTCTACTATATTATATAAAGTAGAAGAGGTTTAAATGTAAAAGAAAGTTCTTATATCTTTGAAGTAATTCCAATCTCCACAAAACCACGAAATTAAAAAAATTACAACGATCATTCTTATAATATTAACGCAGCATTTAATCATGTCGTTGGACAAACGGACGTTTTGACAAGCGATTAATCACACAGATTATGTAAATTAATGATAGCAAACCCAGTGCCACAATAAATGCTACGACCATATCGCATACCCCACGCAGCGTCTATACAAATACTAAAACATTACGAATGCCTAGTTTTTTTTTTATCAGTATGATGACAATACAATTAAGTACAATCTATTTGTATGAAAGTTTGATAACTGAAAACATTTACCCAACTTTAAACGAGTGCGATAAGTAAAATAGGTAGTAGAAACAGGTTTCATCTTGGTTATTGAATGCACACAAAACATGCCTAAGGTGAGGATCCGAGTAACAAGAACAAGCGGTTAAACTCATTACCTAATTTTATGTAAATTGTTCATTGTTCATTCTATTCATAATTAGATTTTTTAGTCATATTTTACATGAGTGTCAAGATATCGAATCGTCAATAAAATAATTATCTGATATGCCGATATAAAAAAAAATGTTTACATAATTTATGAACTCGTATACCTTATAATCATCAAATGTAGTTAATTCTTTATTGGACTGTATGATGTAAAATAATATTATTAATTCATTTCAAGATAGAAAGAAATGAAGAACTAATCAAAAACAATAATATAATATATTCAAAAGATTGGTAAAAACATGAAACCTACATTTTCCTTTTTTAATACTTGCCAATTTCAAGTATGTTATCATATTATTCAAGAGTATTATGTTAATTTATAAACTGAAAATACTAAAGAAGTAGAAAATACGTACGCAGTTCTTCGAAGCTTCTAGAACGTTTCTAAGCCCTCTGTCGTCTATTACCTAGCCATGGCCCTAGAAACACGTGATAAGCCTCAGCCCAGTATCGCGGTCATAGAGGATAACGACCGCTTCAAGGCGAACGTAGGTACCACTGTAAACATGTTTACATGTCCACACTCCGCACCCTTACATAACACGTTGAATATTGCGCTAGACTTGGCTACACATTACGCATTACATTGTATAGGATTGAATGCTAAATGTAATGCTAATAAGAATTAATGTTCAGTGCATATCGACATAATGATATTTCGTGTAATTTTTGTCGGCATTTAGAACATATAGTTTTTATTGGAAAAAACAAAACATAATGCATTACTTTTAGCATGTCATAATTCTGAATGTATCTTACATAATTATGCTAGTAAAATAGCAGCTACTTTTGCGACATACCGAAATGAAACGAGCTGTAGGCTCAGTATAGGCGTTTGAGTATGATTCATTAAATCGAACACGATCGAAAGCCCTTATGAAGTTCAGTGTTTTAATCAAAGCATTCAAATGTGTTCCACTTATCATACACACATCCGGCGGCCTTAATAGCTATATAATATAATCACTGCGACTAAGAAATAGAAAATATTGATCTTGTATAACGCAAGGTAGTATTCGGTCGCCACCTTTATTTATCGGCTAATGGCCTATAATAATGTCGTTGCGTAATCGCATTTGTTAACGCGTGAGTGAAGAGATAAGAAAGTTAAAAATAGAAAAAGGTATTCATTAGAGTGACGCCGATAACCTTAGATTTATAGTCAGAAAAATAGAAGCATGTTGGAAACTTAACTGGGTTTAGTTGGAAAAAACTAAGCATACAGATAAAGCATCAAATACAGTAGTAAGTAATAAGTACATATAAAAAAATGGTGTAACTGTAAAAACAACTGACATACATTATGCTGTTAAAAGCAGATAGCCTTCGAATTTGAGAATATTTGCATTCTGCTCCCATAATAACGATTCCATTATAATATTGATATGCAAATTCATGCAACAATTTGTGTAATAAAGGATTTAGAATCCAGTTTTATGGCGACATGGTCCCTTCGATTTGTATAATCTGGTTGTGAGATTTATTTGAAACTATTTAGATTATATATATAAAGATTATAAGAACATTATTTATAAGTATTTAAAATACCTAATTTTAATGCAAGAAGCCAAAAAGCCAAGCGATAGGTGCATATATTAGATATTCACCAGACGAAGGTAGATATGGATCAGATAATGCAGATACGGGAGATATAATTAAGAAAATAATTGGATCCGCGATAATTAATGCAAACAATTAATATAACGAAGGTGCAAGGGATTGGAGCGGGCTGCATGATGAATATCTCGGTTTACTGCGATGCTCGACGCTCCTAATCCGGACTAGTACCGGAGTATTAACCGGCAGCGACCCACGAAGATTTATAGTCTGGGCACGACTAGGCGGGGCCGACTAACAACTTACATTGTATCTCGCAACTCGATACTGTGCTCAGCATTTTTCTGTAACACGACACGCTTCTGGAGCAAAACAGCCGGTAGCTGCTGTCATAATATTAAGTGCCGAGTGGGTTGTTAACAGAAACTATTATTATGTTTGACGAATTCCATGAACTTAAAACAATACAGCTAAAAATAAAAGAAACATAAGCATCAAATGCCATTCTCAGTAAAAAAAATGGTACAGTAAAAGTTAGATGTTTAAAATTTCATCCCGAAGTGTTAGCGCAGTCTTTGTGAAGAGCACTCGTAGTGTTTAAGAAGTCAGTTCTCGTTTATCTGCAGCCGCCTCCTCGGGGATGTTGAAGGATTTAAAGCACATTTACAGACAAACGAAAAAAATGGCGAAAACGAAACGAGGAGCTAAATAAAAGTAAAGATTTCTGCCGGCGATTCCGGCGAAGATAGCACCATCTCACACGGTATTTATTTGTCTTACAAAGTCTCGAAGCAATGAACGTTGTTTAAAGGATTTGTTGAAGAGATCCGGCGAAAGACGTTTATCTCACGTCTTGTCGAGAGAATCAATGATCGGTTAACATTCTAAGTGAATTAAATAATGGATAAGGTCTATGACCTATAAGTAATTCATAGAATGAGCGAGTGAACGTGAGGTGCGGTGCAGCCCGATATGGCAGGTGCGTTATGTAAGCAGGCTGCGGCGCAAGCGCACCGCTGAGATACTAAATGCCACACTATTCCTATGCTGGCCGGCTTGCACCGAGCTTGTGCCAAGGCCCCGCCGATTGAAAGTAGATGTCCATTGAACCTTTCGAAACGCTCTACAACAATAATACGATCAAATATAAAACAAATCTACGCTAATAAAGGTCGAACGAAGCAAAGGGCGCAGTCGTTGCGCCATCGTAATGCTGCTGGTGCCGTCTACACTCCAATTCGAATGTTTTAGAAGCCAGACAAATTTATAATGATATAGTCCATTACCACTCGCACGGTCTAATAACGATAACCGTAGATATTGTCGTTACCGCGTCGTACCCTAAGGACTTTAAAGCGGACAATTTAAAACATAAATTAGATAGTGCAGTGTCTAAATACGGGAGAAAACCGGGAGGCAGGCGACTACCGGGTGGTTAGAGTCGATGAATAACAAAACGAGAGAGATGGTTGATTGGAAAGTGTTGGGGGATGAGAGAGAGGGTGCATAGGAACCGGGTGCAATAGCAGTGTGCGCTGTGCACACAGACAGCGATCGATTAGCGGGCCGGGCCGACGCTCCGCCGCAGCCAATCTATCGACCTTTACGTCCCTATTTTAAATTTATAACTGCCGAATTGTTTCCATCATAATTGGTTATCGAATTGCCATTTATTATTCCGACGTCGAAAGCCGCTATTACACCAATCCTATACGGCATTTTTGTTGGCGTTATTTAAGTAAATACTACTCTTTAATCACTTTCAAGTACAAAAAAGGGGAAAATGCAATTGCCTAAGCAGGTTGATTATCGAAGTTTCGGATCGGCTTCATTCAGCGCACGTCTTCGCTACGTCGGCCACTGATCACTTATTTAACTAGATGCCAGTGATTCTGTAGAGGCATCGCAGACGTCGCAGTTTTTGTTTATGATTTTATCCCAACAGCTGTGGTAATGGAATAATTTCGATGGAACTGATCAGTATGCAGCAAAAACATCTTGGTGTTGGTTTTCCTCGATCGGCTTTTCCAGTCGTAGTCGTAGCGCAGATTAGATTGTGATTGAAATTTGACTTACTGGACGTGTATTATATAATATTATGTGATTCATTTTGTGAATAGTGGTGAATGAAAGTGTCAAAACACATCAATTTTACTGGCATTATCAGATAACATTATAACATTACCTAATTCAGTAAGTAAGGTTACTTTATTTTATATGACTTGAAACCTTAATTGCGATAAGAAATCAGTAAACCCAGTCCCTTCTTTTTATAATAAAAGAAAGTTATCAGCAACGGCACGTTATGTGTAGCATTATATATTGCTAAACAGACAAGAACCTGTTCAGGAAATGCTTATAGTTAGGGCTTGTCAATAGTTCAGGAAATATTATGGCTGATAAGGTCGTAACTTTCGAAGGGATACGAACAATCTTGTATGTTTTCTTTTACACAATGCAATACTTACTTTAAGTAAAGCAAGAAAGCAAACGAGCGATAAACATAGCATTGGTGATAAGAATTTTGCAGGAAGTTTTTAATCTTATCCTAGCTACGTTATTACGTTGTTTAAATAATACAAGCGATGCTAGAATGCAAAGTTTTTTCGATACAGAACAAACACAGACTAGCTCAATAACTGTTTGTTCAAGTGAAACATACAAAGTTGTCCGTCCCAAGTCTCGACTCGAAGCAAGTTCAAGGATTCATTTCGCGCCCGAATATAGAATCTCTCAAGCTTCACAGCCAGAACAAAGCTTGGTTTAACTCAACAATGTGTTTAGTTTTGAGATTAGAGCAATTCCGTCCAACACCTAAACACGGATTTTAGATAACATTCAAACTCCGACCGCACTGAATATAAATGAGATTTTAGAATACCACGGCGCCCGTCTTAGGGCTCTCGTGCATAATTACTAGACGTTACAAACGTTCAGCTACATCTGATCGCCGATGAATAACTTTAATGGACGCTTAGGATATAATAGGTGCTCAAGCGGCGCTTAGGGAGGATTTGTCGGTTTCTTTTTTTCTATTTTAGTCGCCATCGAATTCGCGGGTGGTATCGGTATAAAGTCTGGCTTTTTTCGTCTTCAGGAGTAGCGACGCGGGCATTGCGTATTGCGAGTGGAGTATTGCGTGAGGGCCGGGCACGCACCCTCGCTTCTAGCTTCCCAGCTGTTTGCGTCTATTACGATTTCAATGTCAAGACCGATCAATACCGTCCGGGGATGTAAAATTTCGGGTGTTGTCGGCTCGTTCCGGGAGCTACGAACGGAGGCGCGGGCATACTAACCTACCGTAATGTGCCGGGGTGCGTGCTCGCCCGACGCCGATCGATAGCCAAGAAAGGCTCGCCTCCTTTATAAATAGTCTTGAACTTCACCTTTGATGGCCGCTAGCGCTACGCCGGCGTAGGCGAAAGTGTGGAAATATTTCCAGTTGCGTCACCCAAATCCCTCTTAACAATAAAAATGGTTTTCTTTGTAATAAGCGATGAATAATCCGTGATAAGCCGTCGAGTACAATGCGAGTAGCGAGAAGTCTCATTATGCAAATAAGATGCACAACTCCGCCGGAGAGAAAGTCTGAATATCTCAATATAACGTGACAATCGGCAGCTGATGTGAATATTTCACTAACTTTTCATGTAAATGGCTCTTGAACGTACATTGGCGGGATGACGCTCGGGAGAATATCAGAGATTTACCGGGAGAATATCTCTAAAGGCACTCAAGAAGCTAATAACGCGGGGTTTACACTTCATCAGCATGCATACCGGTGCAATTGAAGCTCGAAATATTTAAAGATTCAAAATTGAAATCGTGCGCGCTCGCCAAATAAAGGAATTAATTAGAGAGCACAAAACCGATGAGATGAGGTGAAATCAAGCTTGAGCGCCATTACAGTGAGTAAAGGGAGCAAAAGCGGCGATATTAAAGGACGAAAACGAGCGGTTCATTACTGGGAATGCTGGCAATAACAATACGGCTAATGGTCGTCTCGCGATCGTCTCAATTCCCGCTTCGAATCAAAAATCCCTTCACTTTAGAACAAATCTTTACAAACTCTTTTAAAAGACTTGCATTTTGTGTTATTGCTATTTATTTTCTGCGATTGAAACTGGTTCTATAAATAGTCAATTCATTTGCATAACGCAAATAATTTCAAAATGGAATATAATAGAATCACATCAATTATTATGTTGTATTGTTAGTTACTTAGGTTGTATATAAATTGCTCTTTGAGTCGATTATAAATAACGACGTAAATTGTAAGTAGAGACTATAGTTAAGGTGTATAGTGTAATTAGTATAAATATGGTAAATGATTACACAATATAAAGTGGTATACTGGAACATGAAAAACGAGCGAGTCTATCTATATACGTATTATTTTCATTATATGTAAGTATATAAAATTATGAAATGCGTTATTGGACACAATAAAGAAATCCATATATTAAGTTGCAAAATACAAAAAAAAGTTTAAAATAATATTTTTGAAACCACTAATTGTTATACAACAATTTAATGTTGTTTATTAACTTGTAATGTACCGTTATTTACCGACTTCTCAAAGAAGTAGCTTTAATCATTTCAAATGCACTTTTAAATGTTTGCTGGGTATCTGATTACTTGGTGACGGCTTACCGATTTTAGCGGTTTTACCGGTATATGGAAGTAATCCTATTTAAATCTAAATCGGGCCAGTACATCGTAACTAATATTATAAATGCGAAAGTAACTCTGTCTGTCTGTTTCGCTTTCACGCCAAAACCACTAAACCGATCTGGATGAAATTTGGTGCACAGGTAGATTGGACCCCGGGAAAGGACATAGGATACTTTTTAACCGACTTAAAAAAAGTAGTTCCCCATTATCTCGACAATCCAATAGGGAACTACGCGGGTGAAACCGCGGGGCACAGCTAGTGGTTTTATAAATTGAAATAACTAAAAACTATGTATTTGTATTGTATAGTATATTAAAGGGGAACCTACTAAAATCAAGTTCGTTATCACTTATTTCAAAAGAACTTGTTTCAAAAACACTTGTATTTAAAGAACTTGTGTAGGTATGCCACTCGTCTTTAGCATTCCTACCTACGATTATCTCAAGCCAAGAGACGTGTGGGTAGGTCACGTAGGCAATATTTATCATATACCTATTCGATATAAGAGTATTTATTCATAAATAAGAATAAAAGAATGCATACCAAACCGCACGCCGACCTACTTTGATGACAAGTCATTTCATGCGCACGGATTTAGGACTCATAGGTATGTATTCTTAGTCATGCATTATGCATTGTTTGTAGGTTAATATTTATCGATCGAAGTGCAAATAATACGAGATACAGAGAAAGGAAAATTACTGCTGGAGTTGTGAAAATTATTAGCAAATGGTTACTCGTTCTATTCTATTATATTTAATCGAGTATTTAATGGCCCGAATTGGAATTTTATAAGTAGTAATAACTGTATTTGGTTGATTAGTCGAAATAGGTACCTGTGTATAAATCAGTAATTAAGCCACGTGCACACTGACAGAGTATCAGATGTCGCAATTAGTAGCTTTGTCGCGACACTCATGCAGGTATACTGTCAAAAGCGCAAAGATGACTACCATAATGACGAAAACCATGATGTCACATAGACAATGCTATTTTCAATTGAAATACAGTGATAGAGATAAACCATAATACAACGACAAAGTTACTAATGTCGTTAAAAAAATATACTGCTCAGACTGATACAAGCCATGTCGTAAGCCTGAGTAATAGCGCATCTTTTGTCGCGACAATAAAAATGACATAAAGAGGACGCAATCGCTCAGTGTAAAAACATCTTTAGACGTTTAAATCGAAGCGGTCACGCAATTCTGTCTCTGGTTACTATAATTTGTTAAAGCAATAAGCTAGACACGCCTACCAATTAGTTGTTCTCGCACTTACAGCGGGTAATGATTGCTTACTAATATCATTATGTATTTCGCATTAGTAGATCTGATTTCCTTTAGAAGTTTGTTCTCGAGAGATATAGGCAAATAAATTGTAACTCTTCATTTTCATATTGACGTAGAGATGAGTATTGTCGCAAATTTTTGTTCCTAATATACTAAGCTTTTGCTTCTTTTGCTTTTAGAGATAAGGCCACCACTTGTAACACTGGATGTAAGGTTTTTCCCGTATATTTGATGTTTGTGTGTCTGCAATAAAGAGTTTATTCGTTTATTCATTAAGCGCGCGCGTCATTCTTATTTTTACTGACTTCCAATAAAGAGGAGGTACTATTTTCGTCTGTATGGACTTTTTTGAGAACGTTCATAGGTATTATCGTCAATAGTGAACCGATTTTAATTTATTTTTTTCAAATGGGACCACCTTATAATTTTTATCAAAATCAGTTCAGTAATTTTTGTTTTATAACGTATAATTTCTAAAAGAACATTATTAGCAACGTAATATTTGCGTGCTGAATGGAAATCGGCTTTTTACTTTTTTTACTAAAGAATTAATTGAACGTAAAACTCAAATAGTAACTTCAATATTATTAATTTATTTGATATATGTATGATATTTTGCGATATTTGCTTACCATTTGACATGGGTTTGATTTTTTATCTCGTCGATGGCCTAGGGGTCATCGAATCAAAAATCATATGGGTAACGTTCTAGGGCGAGTGCAAGCAGTTCAAAATCTGGAGGTCTCTCGTTCGATCCCCGACACCAGTATATACGTTCGTAGAATAATATGAATGCTTTTTTATAGCTAATATAGCGTATAATCGATTGAAGAATAATTCAATTGATTTATTTTTATGGTATTGTACGATGGTCGATTATGTTAAAATGAATTGCATAATTTTCGACTCAACAAAATATTTAGTAGTTTTAAGAGTGCGAAGGCATTATTTATACTGCTATATTAAATTAATTAGCAATAACGTTGAGTGTGCCACTTTAGTCTTTATATCAACATTCTCATTACACATACATTTGCTTTACTTCACCTTGTACCTTAACAACCTCACATCAAGTATCTTACCCATTTAGTTCTAACTCTCGAGTATAAAATGTGTAGTCAAGACTTAAGGCGCATAAATTTATCTCTATATAAGGAAAATCCAAGAAAAGTACCTCGCCAAGTGGCATGTTGCGTAAGTTGTAACGATTCGGTTAATAAGGCACATTTTATGATGTTAAGTTAATCTTAAGTAAAAGGTTCGAGGGTCGATGAACTGGTTTTACTTTGTTGCTAAGCTAAGTATATTGAGTTTTATACGAAATCGATCCGTAAAAAAATTAACTGGATGTAATAATTTACTGGCAAAATAAAATGCAGTTGTCAGCGGTATTTTAAAGGGTGGATGGTGGCCTGGTTCTTTCAATATTGGAGGCCTTTTAGCAGCATATAAACTAGGGCAAGCAATCTGTCAGAGGATGATGAAGTAACTGAGCAGACCAGTAGTGGTGGTGATTAAGTAGATGTTGTTCTCAGATGTGTGCATCTGCTGGTTGAGGTTTGGTTGTCGTTGCATTTTGTAAATGACCGTAGTTAAACAAATTACAACAAGCTTTATTTTGTTATTCACTACTAGTTTAGAGTGAAAGACGCTTACTTCGAAGCCTTCTACTGTCTAAGATATGGTCTTTGTAGATTTCGAGATAGCATTTACATCAACCCAACACTAAATTGTCTGTAGTGTAAAATCTAAACAAATAAATAGATAACAACTAACTGATTAGCGTGAACTATTCATTCCTCACTCTACAATACGAGAACAAGTTAAATAACAATGCAAATACTTGAACAATCAGCGTTTGAAACTAATACATTACTTATTCATTTATTGTAATCAGTTAATAAACAAAGGCATTTGAACCTATGCCAACACGTAATTCTGTGAGACGTAACAAATCAAATTGCAGAATATGGCGGCGTTAAGTCATGATTAGTGATGCCTGTAAGACAGAAATATCGATAAAAATATGACTCTATAGTATCAAAAATATATAGGGTAAGAGATATTCATAGCTCTGGTAGAGTTAGATACATGTCATATTATTTTCAAATAATAGCTTGTTGACCGAGAGAAGAGAAAGAAGAGAAGTTTCCCTCCAATTTTGACAAATCTTGGTGTATAGGTATGTGCTATTACTATTGCGTGTGTAATATCGATAAGAAATTTCTATTTTAGCAAAGATAAAATAGTTTATCGATAAAATTATGCATGATGCAATTTCCATCACCATGACAAATATATTCGGCAGGGCTGTCAAGTCAATTAATCAGTTTTTTACGACGAAACGAATATCTAAATAGGGCAAATTCCAAATAAGTATACTCGTAAACTGTGTGAAATAAGCACACGAAAGTAAACGGCGTGAAACAGGGATAAAGGGTGCTCATGCTCGATTTGAATCAGAGGAAAAAATCTTAGAAAAAAAGAAGATCAACTGCTCATGTTAGAAAACCTCCATCGCATAGAATTAAAATCATAATTTTAAACGATAACAAATCCAACTATGTTAAAAACACGGTTCAAATTACACTAATTAAAGAACTTAAATTTAGGAAATGGTCATATTATAATCAAGACATTAAAAATTATATACTTATAGTGGTAATCTCAAATTGTGCCTTAATTAGGGATTATTCATGAATTAAGCAAAATATCGTAATAAAAGTCATCGATATTTTCATTGCCGAGATGCCGGTTGCACTTACAGCCCTAGCCGGCTAGATTTGCAAGCATTGCGCTCGCGCCGCATCGCAGTAAGTGGGTTATGCGCGAGCGTCGACCCCTCGCCCGCCTTCAGGGTTAACTCGGCTCAGGGCAGACACTTAACTCATATAATAACTGCAATTGATTTAACAATATTGTTTACAAAACTTGGTACTTTAGACGGTGCAAAACAAACGAGTACACGGAGTTATCAATAGAAAATTTTATCAGCGACTTGAAAACAAATGAAGGTCTCATTTTTAAAAGCATCTAACATTTGAAAAGCTATCTCCTGAAAAAATACAAAATTGTGTTTACTGTCTTGATTCATTTACATATCAAACTAATTTATTAGACAAGTAAACTACGAAATAAGGTATGTCAAGGCAAATATTTATATTGTGGAAATAAATATATACTACGTGCTTCATCTTCGAAAACACCATCGCTTATCACCAGGCGAGTTGGTGGTCAAACGTAGAAAAATGAACTTTTTTCTTATATACACAAACCCGAACCTTTTTTACAGCAATAAGGCAAGGATTTATTGAGCAAAGAGCTAATTTATGGAAAATAACGAACTGTTTTTCAAACAAATATTGCATATCTTTGTTTTCAATTTGTCTCGGCCTATTACATAATTATTCATGGATGACTTCATTGGTACATGCTCACTACGATAACAACGCTAGGGCTGTCAGCACTTCAGCAATAGCAAATTGTCAGTCATATCTAAAATTTACGAAGTCTTGGATAAAATGTATTGAATTTAGATGAAATTTTGCACATACAACAAAATAATAGATCTTTTAAGATCTAAAGTAAACCAAATGCTCCAACCCACAAGCACAGGGCAGTGTGCCCAGCTGCTAGCCGCAATGATTATACGTTGGGCCAGAAAAAAAATATGTAATGATAATTTTATGTTTGTATATTTGTCAAACGTTAATTTTATTGTATTTTATTAGACTTGCACTATCGCTCATTCATCATGAAAATACAAGTTCTTAATAGCTATAATCCTTTAATAAAACTTATGAGTTAAAATAGTTAAATTATGAATTTAGTCAACCAAGGAAGCAATGGAGATATTACGAGCGGCGAAAAGCTGACTAGGTAGTAATAAAGATTATTCATAAAGTTGTGTAAAATGACCTCCCATATCGACTTGATTAGCATAGCGTAAAGGTAATTTATAAAACCTACACTTAAAACCTACCCCCTAAAGGTAGCTTATGACTGACGCCCACACTCTATACAAGTTTTCTAGCTTACAGCCGTACCTCCAATTTGAAAATAATCATTTAACTATGAATTAATACGCCATTAGGCCGGCTGTAACAGCCTTAAGTCAAGCCCGTGTTTTCCAAACATTACAACGCAGTTATCAAGATAATAATAGTTGAGTCTGGTTCAACGACCGACCTAGTTATATTCTAGTAAACAACAAGCTACTTTGTAGTTTCATTGAAATCATTTCATATTTGAAATTCTGTTGGATAAACTATGGAAATTAAGATTGGACGTAACAGAACTGCGCAATAAGGAAAATGTTATTATCATAGCGCTTGAATTGACAAGAAATTTGAACAATTAAGTTATAAATAGCGCTAAATACTTAGTTTTTTTTAGATAACACATTTTTTTCTTCAATACTAAGTACTCATCGACTGTACACATTATTATTACATTTTCAATTAATATAAAATAACGAGACCCTAACGTCTTAAAAGACTTCGATTGTGGATTACAGAGTGAAATAAATACTGGTAAATTTTGTAAGTGTTTCAAATATTGGAATTAATGGATACAATATTTTATTTACGTTATTCAATAATAGTAATTTGTTTTATGTTATTTTCTATGTTATGTGGAACTAATGCGCCTAAGCCATAGAGCAGAAATGTCAACTAAATACGCAGCGATCAGTGTAGGCGTAACTAAGAATAAGCATCACTGGCAATCCTACGCATGCACAAACGCATTATGCCGGTGCATAATAGCTTTCTACGACACTCTCTATTATCTATTGTAATAAATGTTTAATTAATAATTTATCATCGTAACCAAAGAGTATTTAACAGGTAATAAATGTCTTTATTGTAATAATCATTAATAGATAATTTTAGAAAATAAATCGGATTATTGTATTTATACATTACGCGTCTGTTTGCAATAAGGATTTATGTTAAGATCCCAAACCAGATAGCTGAGCTTTTATTATTTACTCACTCTAATTTATCGGAAACACAAAACTATAACAAAATTTACGTGCCACATTAAAATCTTATGCAAAATAAATCCGTAGTACAACGAAGAAGTAAGTATTATTGTAGTTTGGAAACCAATAAACATCAGCGCTAAATAACAAGCTTCTGCGAAACCCACCACCTTCCTAAAAGTGCACACTAAACGAGCTGCTTACACCCAGATTGAATTCAATATGTACCTATGTAAACGGAGTACAAAAACCCGCTCCGAACTCATACCTTGTACGGCAATAATGTAAAGCAAGTATCGACGCTGCGATTTAAAAAAAAAACAAGTCGATCGGTAACCTCAAAACGGTCTCGCAAGTTTTCAAAACGCTGGAAGTTCGCACGACTGTTTACCTTATACAGTAACTGTGTGTGTCGAAAGCTAGACGCCAAACTATCCGACGCAGCTTACACCACTCTTGGTCATAAACGCGTTTAAATCTCCTAGATTATAATCTAACATCTGAAGAAATGCAGCATCTGAGTAATGGAGCAATTAACACCACACTTACGAAACTGCCGATATCTGTAATTTCTGTACTAGCGAGTTACACGTATCATTCTACTAGTTTTTGTCGCGCAGGAAAGTTGCACCGAGAGGCCTATCGTAGCCAGCCCTATTGTATCTATTAACCGGCTACTTTCTCATTTCTTGCCGTTTACGGTCCGTTGAGAAAATCGAGATGCATTTCGTACCGTATCAGCTCATGATGAACCGTCTGCGCGTCAGCATAACTCAGTTTGCCCCTTCTGACTCATTCACGCATTGTACTACTTGTTATGCTAACTTAGATCGTAACTAAGGTCTAGAATGGCTTTTTTAACAAGTTGTTTTTGCGACAGTGGTCATTAAAAAATTCACGTACATCTCATTTGCATTTTCATACTTTTATAAAGCTATTTGAAGATCCCATTCAAGTAATAATAGCTTATTTGCCGACATCTATCCGTCAGATGTGGTTCTTTTTTCATTTAAAATTGGAACAGGCATCGAAAATCGATAAGAGCCAAACAGCTCGAGCTAAGGCGATTTGAAAGAGCCGCGCTAATCCACATGGGAAGCCTTGAGGCGGGTGTTAGGTTTCTCATATCGGTTACAGGCCGACCGCGGCCTCATCTTCATGCGTGCTCGTGTTCTGAATGTGTTTTGTTGTGAATGGGCTGCTTTATTTTATCATATATTTTAGAAATACTGACATTGGGGTTACTGACTTTCAATATATTGTTATATCGTAACCTTTAGTAGCATTGACCAGAAACTTTGCTTATTATTAAGTCAGCTTGAGTGTTTTAGACTTTTAGTCGATGAACTCAAAATTAAATTCATGTTCAGAAACATCAATCGCAAATTCTCTACATGGTGCTTTAACTTGAGTTATCGATTACAGTTCACTTCACTGAATTGTGAAGTCTTTGCACTTACCAATATAGCTCTTTTGACGATGAGCGTTTTGAATACTTCATAGCTCAAGTGAAGTTACGGTACAAGAACTAGTTAATTAAGTTTTGCGACTTTACCAGAATCAAGTCTTGTTCAGTCAGTTTCAACATCCAAAGCCGACCAGTTAATCTAAATGCCGCAGACAAATTAATTCTGTAGCACCAGCACATACTTGTATGAGGTGGTTGAGCTCGTTACTCTAATGTTTGATCTTGTGGCGATAATATCTATCGCTACATGAAAATTACCTGCGAGGTGGCGAGATATATTCATACGGATTAATGTTAAGACTCTACTGATACAAACTGTAAGCGATGCTACTTTAAGCTTGTTTAGTTCAGACACTTACATAATCTGCTGCATTTTAAGTTGACATGTAAAATGGAATTACAGTATTAAGAAGTTTTGCACTAGCAGCATACAAGAAATAGCTTTCACTTGGCTCAGATTTCTGTAGGCAATAAAAAAATATCTTAAACGCTCAGACTCACAGTATCTTAGACGCAGCAAGTTAATCTTTAATTAATATATAACTTTAGAACTACATATATTAAATATGAAATTTTCTAACAGACAAGACGAAAATTTATGAAAACTTTAGCCGGAGTCGCTTTTTATCAAAAATAATATATAGCTATTTCTAATGTTCCATGCCTTATTCAAATCACTATTTAGACAGGCATTGCGTTTGGTACTAGTATTGCCATGTTAGCGTGCATTGCATCGCACGGTGCAATCTCAACCTTATTTCTGCGAACCGGTCGTCGTAATCAATATGCTGGCAGACAGCAGGACACCATAAATAGAAGGAGTGGTCGCTTTAACGATACTGTAGAATCGTGGCTCGGTCGCAGTTAGGGCTACCAGACTACGAAGAGTATCGTTTTCTTGACTATTATCAAGATATTATATACTGATTTCTTCTTTTTCTACATAGGTTACTTCTGGATCTCTTTATCCTTCGGCTGTTCAATAATTATTACAGAAAGAAGTGCATGCAAGTTTTCTAACATCTTTTGATTTAAAGGTACAAGAGTACAATTGTATTATGATAAGAAAAGATGATAAACGTCAGATGTCTTCTCCCTTGGTTTGACTTAATTGTAAAGTGATAAGCATCAGTACATCGGCTCACTTTTAAAATACTTCTTCATGCCTACGTCTACCTTTGCACTAATCTTTGGAAACGATGGTATACCTACCTATGATAACCCTAGTTGCACCTCTTATCAATCATGTTTATGACTTAGTATAGGTATATATGATACCAAATGATACTGTTTCACATTCAGTCTTGTATTAGAAGCCACGCAAAAAAAGCTCAAAAAGTCATCGCTTTTTCAGGAATCCCATAATATCCTTTACTTGTAGCTACAACATTTCCAATGAACAAAATGGTTCACTTTTGCGACAAACACGTTGACTGGTGCAATTGAATTTTATGTACGGATTTTTATCCATACTCGCACCTGCACCGATTTAGGAATGTGTGGGACAGTAAACTGACTGTTTTTATTTGATTTCAAATATTTAACATACAATAACGCAGTTTTATCGCATGGCACAATTTGTCTTGAATTTATAAACTGCTTGCTGTTATTGCCTAAATGAATTCACAAAAGCTTTTTATATGTTCATGAGAATTTTATAGTACTTCAAAATGCATCAGAGGCATTATTAGCTCACCGCTGCTGGATAAAAAATATGAATTTCCCCTCCATATCTAACTGAGTAGTATCACGCAAACCTAACGAATCTACTAGACAATACCCGGAGTCATTTACGTGATAGATAAGTGACTAGAATGTTTTCAAACATTTTAAATTATTCAAGTTTGCACGTTCTGACGGTTGTTAGTGGAGGCTGTCAGAACAGCACGAAAACCTTATTCAAATGATTGTTGCTGCACTATCTGTGGGGATACTATCTTTAGTGGTTTGAACGTCACTTATCACAGCTGCATTAGCTTGTAGGGTATGATCGCACTGGTGCGTCAGAGAAAATTTTCTTTGTAGGGTAATCGTGGAATAACAAATCTGTGAGTTCTTCCCGTACTTAACATGACATGTTCTTGGCTAGAGCTTAAAATTTCTCCTGGATTAAACAACAGGCCTTTAAATTTTCATGGAAAGAAAAGACAAAAGAAGGACAATCGTTACTGATGGTATCATATGACAAATGAAAAACATACAAACTGATTGCTCTCAGTGGAAGAAGACGAAGACGAAGAAGTCTCAAGACCTTCATTTCGCCCAGACAAAATTATAAGTCATTTATTATGTAAAACATAGCCTTTCTTATTGTTTTCGATGACGACGACTTTAGACTACTGCCTTTTAGCATGAGCCTTTATGTGGCTCGCTACAGTAAACTTGGTATTAATGACAATATCGCACGTGTAGCAATTAAGTTGACCGGTAGAGTTGTATGCATAGCTGTAGAAAGGCTTAGGTCTTTCTTGATGAATTCGGCGTTTGCTGTCTAGAACCTTTGTTGTAGCCCGTAGTTCGCCATGACAACCTGTGGGAGCAATCTCTTCCCAAGTACCAGAGGCAAACGTTAAGATGCCTTTCAAAGACAAAGATACTGGTCTCCCTGCTTTCGCTTATCTCCACCATCACATATTAAAATACAGATTTTATGTAATGACTGAGTGAGTCAACATATGGAGTTTGTAACTACGGCGCGGCGCCACTTACCGGCCGAGTTTAATAATATTTGGTGTCCTAATTATCAAAGCCGTACTTATGCGCGGAATTTGTTAGTTAATATACGGTTATTTTGTTCAGTTAGTTGCATCCTAGCGGTTTAGACCCTAGTAAATAAATTCACGTAACACAACAGGATAAAGCATTGGGCTAATGAACCTCACGGTAAATGTAATTGTATTAACTGCAGCGATAAGTTGTACAAATTATGTATGTTAAGCTAATTGTTGTTGATTAGCGTAAAGTAATGTTGAATGAAATAAAAATAAATTAAAAGGATTTATAAAGGGGCTGGTAGTGTAAACAACAACATAGTAATCAATAAATCAGATTGCTTACAAAATTTGACAAAATATGGCTCTATAAATTAAAGACTATTTCCATTTCTTCATAAACGAATTATGTCATGAACGATTAAGTTGCATTAGGCACGACAATGCGAATATTATAGTTAAAAATAATAGAGCAAAGGAAAAAAATATTAAGTCTTAAGTCCTGACTGAATGACAGGTCATAATCAACGCAGAGCCTAAACCGCTGAACCTAGAGACATGTAGATTGTGTATTAACAAAGGATTTTTGGAAATTCTACTCCTAATATAATGCTCCTAATAGGATGTTCAAAGTTTAAAACTTCTCCATCTATATCATATGACTGGCCGGTTGGCGCAGTTGGTAGCAACCCTGCCTTCTGCGCCGCTGGTCCCGGGTTCGATCCCCGGACAGTTCAAACATTGTGTGCATGAACATGTCTGTTTGACCTTTGTCTGGGTGTTTATTTTATATATATGTATGTATTTAAGTATTTATATTAGTCATCAGGTTACCATAGCACAGGCTTAGCTTAGTTTGGGACCTTTGTTGTAAAAAAAAACGTGCAAGCTGCGTCAGCTACTAGTTATTTCATAAATTCGCAAAAAATAAAGTCAGTCAAAACTAAAAGAACGTAATCGATGGAGACAAAACCGTTTCAATTAGATAAATGTAACAGCAACTGAAACCTATCATCAGAAGCCAAAACAATTTAGATCAAATTCTCTGGCTAGGATACAGAAAACATTAATCAATCGTCAGTGCAGTTGCAACAGTAGAAAACAACTGCGTACGTGACTATGCGAGTGCAGTAGTAAACAACAAACAAGCGGGTAAAAATAGAAACATGGCGGCGGCGGGGTATTGACCGACGGTTGACACACAACCAGCTCAAGGCCTATTGAGATTAGATACCACATTCGCGTACACAACACATAAACGACAGACAATTGCAAAATAATCCGTGTATAGAACCTTCCAGATGATAATACATTGTCCGGAGACGCTACCGTTAATAAAGACGTAGGACTTGAAAAATGAGGTCGTAATAAAATCTCGGAAACAAGATAAAATTATGATATACCTAGAAACGTTAAAACAAATTTATTTAAAGCTATTTGCGCTGATGTAGGTAAACCTTCTTTTACAAATGTAATTACGGTAAGGTATTTCTTTATATATAAGAAAGATGCCTGCATGATGTAATCGAATTTATTATTTTAATCAAAATTGTATTCGAACTAAAGGTAGTCAATATAGCCATTACCCATGGTAGACAATTTTAGAACGGGCTCGCGTGATTCCTAATAGGTTGATGGATTTGATAGCATCTTCTGGGGAATCGCTACTTCGAAATTAGTCTAGCTTTCAGACATTTTAATCTTTTAGGATTTAATCTATTTCAAAAATAGATTGCTTTTTTTCCTTTCAAATTTTAATAAGTACACGAGTTAGATACTTTTTTAATCGTTAGTTACTTCTGAGAACTAATTGACCTCACTAAACAATTTTTGGAGACTAAAAACGTCATTGACCAAATAATTCTAATACATAGTTCTTATTCTATCATATATTATTTTAATCCATGGCAATCAAATAAACATACTTAACGAGAAGGGACGCTCGGACAATTAGATAAGGAGAAATGGGCATGGGATGGCACAATCATTGTCGTTTTATATGAACGAGTATCATAAATTACTACCAGTATTATAATATAAAATAAAATAAAATGTCAAACAGCGACTTATAATTACAACAGCTAGAATACAACATGAACTACTTAAATATTAAGTAGATTTCTATTTAAATTAATTGCCAAAATAAGAACTCGTTCAATATATTACGATATCTAAGAACATAAACGTGTAACATATTTCTCGAAAGCAACATACAATAAATATTTTTAACGCACAAAAACTTGTTTGTTTATATCGATAGTGACTTAACTCTTATGTAACGACTAAAGAATTAAACATTCAGTCATCAATATGAGTGCAAGCATAAATTAAAAGTATATGTTTTTCGATGATATGCAAATTTTGAAGAAACAACCAACCAAAGAAACAACTGACTGTTCCGTGACTTTGTCTGATTTGCGAAAGTTTTTAAAGAATAAAATTTAGGTTTTGTTATTTTAGTAAATAACAAAACCGTGTAAGTGTTCGTGACCATTTACGCTTGTCTATTATAATTAGCACCAGTGCAGCCCAAGAGCTACGGACCTCAAAAGCTAGTGTTACTATTACTGATGGGTACTAATACTGTGATCTTTATAGGCTGTTAGATTAGATCTCAGAAAGCCTTGTTTTGTTTCACTGGGATCATATCCCATCACGGCTTAACAACATTGTATTCTCACAATATTGTATAGTAATAGCAAAATGCATTTCCATTGATCTTATTATTGGCGATTGAATGGTGAAGATCAAATGCTAACGGAGTATTACTGAATCTTATAGGACTTTTCTACTACAGCTTTCGTTTTGCTATATTATAGATCTTAGTCTTACAGCAGACGGATACGTAAGTTCGTTTAATAATTATCTTTTCGGAAAGTAACATACATTATGTGACGTTTTTGCCAGGTTTTGATAGTTATGTTAAGAGCAAACAAAATGACGCTGCTATTAATTTTATATGATTGTAACTTTTCAACGTAAACAGGTATGGTCTTGACCTTAAACCCACTCATTAATAAAGATTGAATGTCATCATAAATTGACATCATTTATATTATGCATTTTATTTTGGTTAAGTTTTGAGGGAATCTGTGTTTTTGTCGTGTGTTAATTTACGTGTCTTCTTGCTGTTTCGTATTTTTTGTTATTTTATTATCTTTTGACGTATGATGATGATTTTTCACATGTCTCTCCTAAGTAATACATACTGTTGTGTGGTCGCCTGGTGCGTACGTTAGTAGCACGTATATATTACTTTGTTAGGTTTTGATTCATTTGAAATTTGATCCAATATTCAATGTTAGGCTTTTTGTAGAGTAATTGTTTTAAGCAGTGGTTCACTTGTCATGATAATCAAATTTTGATTCGTTTTAACAGTTAGCCACTTCTACGCTGTCAAATCGAAACCAAGTTTGCTTGCTCTGGTTCTCACTTTTTTCATTATTTTTCATATGGCGTTTATCAAACCATAGTTCATGATCAGCTGATGCAAATTACTTACTTCTGTTAAAAATATAATTATTTAAATTCTAGTTGTCATGACAAAAAACCAAATTCCCAGACAATCTAATTTTAAACAGAAAACGACCAAAAATTCTTTGAGAAAGGTAACTTTATCAGACCTGTCTCCATAAACCAAGTCGCGGTGCGATTAAATTACGGGAAAGTTACGTTTGGGAACCTCCCTCCGGCGCCGACCGTGACAGGGTTTTATCGCGAAAAGTGTCAGCCGGTGTTTTTATAGTCTCCACAACAAAAGCAAACTTTCACCTCTGCAGCCTTTTTAGCAATAAAAATATTTTATTATACTCTGCACTTATACGCTGGCGTTAGCCAGACCGGGAGTCACACCACAGCTAAGGGAATTATACGAATTTTCTTGTTGGACATAATAAGTACAGAACTACTAATAGACAAATAAAAGACAATTTTTTTTAATCAAATTTCATGAAGTTTATACATAGTTCTTAAGTACATAGTAGCTTAAGATAGTTGCGTTTAAAAACTGTTGATAAAAATAAAAAGTTAATAGTCCGTGAGTCAGATAAAACATTATAATAAGGAATAATGAGAATGAGCAGTATTACTTCTATTGTGTAGCTGCATAAATCGAGTTAAACTTACCTTGATCTGATAGGAGTTAACTTTGTGCTTCGGTAAAAGATTGAAGGTTGAGAAGTCCAGTCTTCGAGAGAAGATCCCGTTGGCACCAGCGCCGGCTCTGCAAGAAGAAAAAACGTTCGTAACTTTACCGTGCTTAGACAATCAATGCCTAGAGCAAAGTAAGAAATAAGAACCATTCAAGTACTTAGGAACTGCCATCTCAAAACCTTTGAAGTTCAACGAAAAAGAGTATTAATTTAAAATTAAGTAATACTTGAACTCAAACCCAATGTTCGCTAAAGGATATTTATATGACTACATTCTAGTATATAATGTAAACTTTGACTTAAATTTATTTCCACTAAAATTAAAGTAATTCAAGCATATCACAAACGATATTGCAAATATATGCTCAGATATTTAACGATGCAATTCACCATTACTTAGCTAATGAAACAAAATCCAATTCGCTTTTTAGCAACCGTCTACATTCCGTGCCATGTTAAAACGATTTGTACTAATCACATTATGGATTTACAGCGAACCCCAGTACGTTTTTATACTGTACTGCAATTGCAATAAACTGCCATTTAGCTCGAGGTTCTCCGTAATGAAGTGATAGTTTATGCAACAGTTTTTTTATCGGGTGACACTAACAAATTTATCTTCATTTTAGTGTAGCAAAAGGCGCGCATGCTCTATTCGAGCGACATGTTGAATGTATGTCACGCGTTCGACAACGTGAAACTATTTGCATCGAAAAGGCAACAAAACACGTTCGCGTTTTTTATCACCCAGTATTTGAAGCGCCCGCGCCGCCCGCGAATAAGAACGATAAAAAAACTAGATGTGGGGTAAAAAAAACTTGTTTTTCATTGCCAAGGCCAGTCGAATTAGATACCGGCTTTCGTATCTCTTGGGGCGTGTCAACAGCATTGTGTTTACATTGACGAGATAAAAAACCGGCTTTGATTATGTTGTCGACGTCCACGCGGGCCGGCGCGTTTCGTAATCACATTTTACGAAACAAGAGTATTTATATGTTATTAAATTATACACACCCAAATTGGAGCTTTTAGTGCTTCGCTCGTTAAGTTACTCTATTTTTATATAGTCGTAAGGTAGTTTTGTTCACGTTGAATTTTTTGCGTCGAATTTATGAATTTTTAGCGACCAGTTTTCCATTTTGACAACAATGTTAATGAGTCGATTTATAGTCATTGCAGCTGTTTATTATTCCGTATATATCTGGGCACTGAAAATAATGAGTTCCAAAAGTCGTGTATGAGTGCTTTGCCGGAAGTGGCGGCGACTTCAAATGGGGTGACCTTGGATGTAACAATGGATTGCTTTAATTTTGTATACAAAAACCGACTGGCCCAGTGAAGTTGTTTAAGTTCACAATACGGTAGAGTATTTTAGTATGGCATATTGAAGGCTATACCTACCTACCTAAATAAATATTAACGTCTATTTAAGCACCGAAAAGGTGGATACTATTTTTTTTAACTCTGTAGCATTTCTCGGATTTACTTTGAGATTGCTTTAATAGAATTTTTTAAAGATTTAGGAACATTGTTTTTCTAAATTAAATACTTTTTGGGAAATCCCAAGTGACATAATCATGTTTTTATAGACAAAACAAGTCTGTTTGTCTGCTATTTTTTGCTTCGTTAATGTACAGCTTATTTAGTTAGAGCTTTCAGACGTAATTTATTCTTAAAAATATTTTTCAGGTGTTCTCAAAGTAGGGGACTAGGACAGCTAGCGTTATTTGGTTCGCTACTATATTAATATTTAGGAAGTCATTACGCACGTATGACCTTGAAGTCTTCCTAAAAAAAAATAGGTCGCTCGTTTCGCTAGTGCCTCACACTCAGTTGATAAAAGACCTTGTTTACAGGATCAACATTGTCGGCGAATGCAACATGGCGGTCTTGGCCTTGAGACGTGAATAAAAATAACTATGTTTTTGTCGAGTTGATTTTATATCAGGAGTGCGGGCGGACGTGGCGTCGCTTGTTTGTGCATTCAAGCAGATCGCTCGACACGCACTGAGGGCACATAAATATTAGTAGCTGGGGACCCGTACACTGTTATACAGAACTTGAGATCGAAATGTACCTATGTGGTGTGCACTTAAATATGCGATGATTGATTCTTGATGACAAACGTCAATTGACTTTTGTTTGGAGTCTAGTCCATGTTTGCGTTAGGTGAAAAATCCACACTTAGGTATCCCCTCTTACTCACGTTTACCACGTTACACCGTTTACTATTTGAAAAGTCGCATAGGTTTGCTTTTATATTCATATACTTAACAATGGTAGGTCCCATAGGAGGCTTTTGGTCACACTTTAAACTCGGACACCAGAGCATGCCATTTCACAAAAACGAACCAACCAACGAGCCAACGTCTCGCACTCCGTGATTATCATCGTTAAAGACACGAATAACTAATTTCATCCCTGATGAAGATCACCGAATGTGAGCGAAACTATATTTGGACCACTAAAACAATCAGGTACGCGTGAAAACGCCTTTTCTTAAACAAAATGAAACAAACACGCGTTAGTTTTCTAAATAGAATGAGTTCGAAAATAAGTAGGAAAATAACTCATTCTTATTCAAACACAAACAATAAAAAAAAAACAATAAAGAAACCTCAAATAAAGGAGACACGAGTTATTTAGTGATTAACGGAATAAGGCGTGAGGATCGCAAAAAAATAACATATGTTTACTTTAGTTACGAAATTCCAGCACTGTTTATTTAGGATTAAAGTCTACACGGCTAAAAGGTGTGGTAACTAACGATAACATGCCAATCCATAATGCTCGGACTTATTACTCAAGTGCTAAAAGCAATTGCAGTTATCCAACTCTACTCTGTGATGTTTTGTTCGTGGAGACGAGAACATTTATGTTTAACAAACACTTGGTTCTCGGTTGTCAAGGCTTGTGTTTTCAACGCATACTTAAGAATGCTTTCAAGAACAAAGAACTTATTTATATTTATTCTGTATCTTTATCAAGCTGGTTGGTTTCAGCTTTGTCGTTTGCTAAATTTTCCGTTTTCTTCTTACAAAGTGACTCTTAAGAAATTTAAGCTCTGTATCACTTAGCAGCATTTGTTAACAAAGTCTTTTATGTATATGTATAAAAAAATATCAACCGATTTCAATAAATTAAAAAGGCTCTCAATTCGTCTGCATTTTTTTTTATCTACCGTAGATTACTTAAGGCGCCTGAACTGGTTTAGAATAATCTTCTTTTGTAAATAACAGGTATTTTCTTTTTTTTTGATAAAGCTACAAAATCGATCCAGAAACTTGTTTTATAAATCGAAATGTGTGAGTGAGGTATTCCGGTGAGGTACCACCCGATTTAAAGAAGAAGTAGGTAGAGTATCTTTTTTTAAATGTTAAGTAACACGTCTTTGACGTAGACTACGAGTATGATGAATTGACATACCTTCAACGAATGAAAGTTAACCACAAATAAGTTCTTCAGTCTTATCTTAGTTCTGAGGCGCGTAACACTAAGTATTATAACTTTTGTATAATAATCTATTTATTCTATGATAATATAACTCTTCGGATGTTTGATAATGCAGTACTAACTATGCATTGCCTTTAGTAATGATCCAATATTCTAATATACTTTTATTCGATGTATATACCTTGAGCAATTTTTAAAAGCAATAAAACTAGATTTGATTCGAGACAATGGCTATTTTACATTCGCCCGTAAAATCATTTTCTTTCTAAATCGAAACAGGTCAATGCACAATTTTATTACTATTTTACAACCGAAGAAAACTAATCGTGACATTTAGGCTGCAATTGCCCTACGACTTACGTCACTAATATACAAAATCCTACATAAAAATTACGCTTTCTATTAAATTTTATGGATATTGTTACCCACTTGAACGATCTTGGGCTAATTCACACAGAACTCCAATGCGTTTTTCACTTCCTTACCTTACATACATCATCGATCCCATCTTTCCACTAACATTCATGTAAGCATTCTGTTGTCCACTTCACAGCCTGTCAAAGAACGAGATTTGACGATTGTCGTACCATATCATCATATTATGCTGGATCTGGTCCTTGGTCAACACTCTTTTAAAAATAATCCGGAATCAGAACAAACAATGTAATTCCTGAATGTAAGTTTCTTTCATTGACCTTAATAGCAGAAGTTTAAACGAAACTAAATTTAATGTTATCAAGTACAGAAGCTGTTTACTCAGTAAGGGAGATAAGCTGTCTATTGTGATTTGAAAGTAGACACCAAGTGGGAGCGTTAGGACCGGTTCTGGACTTTCTCATTGAGACAACCCACGTCGACTAACCGGCTCGCTTCCACGGAACGAAATGAAACATTTTCCTATAAGATCAGGGGTAGTCAACTATACTTATTAGATTCTTATCGTTTGAGTACTCATCTGCGAACTTATTGTACCAATTTTAATGTATAATTTGGTGTAATATTAAGTAACTATTTTTGGGCGCATGTTAATTATGTACCTATTCAACACAAAAACGATCGTTTTATTATTGCGATTTTAATTTAAATATTAGTCAATGATTCTTATATTTAGATAAGTATTTTGGATCGTGGACATGGTTAGTATTATTGTCTCATTATAAAACACTGACATAAAAAAAGTGAAATAATAATAATTTACAAAATCGTGTGTAACGCAAATTAATTCACATCTACTTAATCACAGACCATAAAATATTATAAGACGGACCTTCGTTCGAGCGTTACTGTTTAACACACAATTATTAGATTAAATCGAGTAATTACTTACTTGGATCCAGATTGAGATTGTTTGGCCTTTCTTGGTATCACTAATGATTAATTGTTTACGATTAATGAAGACGGGCGGAATAATTAATTATGAGTATTAATAGAAGTGACCGTTCGATCTGGATGCAGTCATTAAAAGTTATTGTTAAGTAGGTAATTTATTATATGTCTATCGATAATAACTATCATTATTATGCCTGTAATAATAGTAATTTATACAAATGATACAATAGGGCACGTGCAATTTTTTGTTAAATTTCTTCATTTTTCAGCAAGGTTTACACTTTACATTATCCTGTTAAGATCAGGTGATAGTCTACCTATATACGAGTCGTCTGGCCCTGATGCAGAATAATGAAACAATTAACGCGTAAAGAACGACAAAAGGAACTGGCGTTTAAAACAAAGACGCCTCAAGGTGCCTTTGAGGCGCCATTCATGCATGCGTCGAAGGTACGTGCTCCGAAATTTCTTGTTGTGACCCTCAGACAAAAATTAAATGATCAGTATGGCCCACCGGTAAACAGAACTAGAAATGAGAGCCAAAGAAACCAACTTTTAGACTAGTCATAGATGGTACAATTTTTATTATATAAATTAAATATTAAAATATATTTTACTTAAAACCTGAAATAAATTGTAACTATAACGTGATGGATATCACGTCTAGCTGCTAATTTAAATATCGGCACAAAAACTTCCAATAGGCCTTACTCGTATTTTGCGGCAGTATTTTATTTTATAATCTAAAGTCTATAAATCGTGACTGACACTATCTAAGTAGTTGATTTACTGCGTTTATATTCCATCGGTTATGTAATTAGTGCCTACATAGTATTATTTATTCTGTGCTTATAATGAAAACTTGGCATGCATAGCACAAACAAGTAAGTAGGTATGTATATTGATTTGTTGACAACGTTGGAGAGTTGAAGGATGGTCGTTCTGTTTATTACGAGGAGTGCAAATGTTTATTTGTACCTACATTACCACATACTCTACTTACTGATTATAATAGACGGCTCGGTGAGACAGAAAAAAATGTCTTATTTTGTACTATTATTTATAGTATCAGTCTTTTTATCTGTAAGAAGATTCGTCGTGAGGTCAGAAAGTTATTCTCTTATGTTATATTTATTCTTCCACACATTTATTTCTCGTTTTTCATCGTTTAGTACAATGTTAATAATGAATTTGCCGTTTCAAGGCCATTGTTACACACAAACAAGACTGGGTAGGTACCTAAATCTAGATACCTACTCGGCTTTGCACGTGTATTTTTTGCGAACTATCGGCCCGTTGCCGATGTTAAGCTGTTATTGTAAATGGCATAAGAATTATAATGTTCCGCATATTTATCTATTCATAAGTTTTTGTGTCGTTTTTACTCGTAGATGCGTCATAGGCAACGTAGTAAAATATTGTTTTCTTACTGTTTTACGAGTATAATCTCAAACACGTTTTTTACTTATTGCCTTTCTTTCAAAAATTATCTCAACCATCAAAACTTGACATCATACCGCTGCTGGTTTATTAAACAATCCTCCTGCACACAAGAGTACATATAAAAATTTGAATTGAAACATATGTATTATATATATCGGGCTTGCTCGCACTACTTAGATTCTTATATGCTTAGGCGAGTACGATGTACCTAAGCTTTTTCACTCCGCACAGTTTGCTTTCTACATAATATATATAGGTAACCCATTTACTAGGATTTTGTAGTCATTACCTCTATCACCTATTACTTAAACCGTGTCATAATTGTACTTAATTTTTTGCGATAACGATGCATCACCGTCTAACCACACCTCCGTCTAACCGCGATGTAAACACGCCTGGCCTTGGCCTCGAACAATAGGCCCCCAGGCCCCACTAAATTCGATTATCTAACAGTCTCGGGCTATCGAGCTCACGATTTTTGCCATAAACGATTACTACGCAGTCTGTGCCGCGCCGAGGCGAAACGTTTTGGCAAGCCGAGCGATTTTGTTCATTTTTACAATCTAGACGATTCGGCACGATACCAATTTAACGGGGAAGCAATTTGGTTTCTATCCTATTTTATTTTGACCAGATATTTAATCAAACAGTTGAAGTAAATAATAGTGCTCTCTGGCGTTTTGAAAAGTATGGGCCAGTTAGTCCTACGCTCGCTGCGGTCGTGGAACATTTAGAACCATAATGCTTTATCAGATTAGATGTCCTAACAAAAAATTTGGTCTCGCGTGTTCTTGTCATTATTATGACTGGTATTATCTACGAAACCACATCTAAATAGGATATCCGTATGTACTAAAATGTAAAACAACACGAATGACTTTGAACGGAGGGCATTGTTGATATACAATCGTTTGCAGATGCAAACACACATGAAATAAAAATGTTTAATGTATGAATATTGTCTGTTCGAGTCACATGTTATCTCTTTGAGTTACGTATGTAAAGCTATTTTAGGTAAAGCTTTTGTCTACAAAAATTCTCTACAACGATGCAACTGGATAAAAAAATAATTTAATAGAAGAAACTTATAGTCGGATGTCCAAGGAAGAAATTATAGAAATGCTATTAAATAAAAAGAAAATCAACCACTCAGAATAGGGCTGTAAGGAAATAAAAATATCTATAAATATCAGTTGAAAACAATTTAATTATAGACAAAATATTCAACATATTAACAGTGGCATTCAGAATAAAGATAAGACAAAGAAAACCGAAATGCCAGAACCTAACGGATTGTGGCTAATGGGAATCCAATTAAGCCAAATTCTTTCTTAGGCATGTGAAGTTTGGATCCGAGAGATAAAGTAGGAAAGCAAAAAGCCATTATTTATAGAAACGTCGCTTCTATTGAACATTGTTTTTTTTTTTGAGATTGAGAAATGGTCGAGCACAAACAAACGGGTAATAAAAATAATTAGGCAATTTGTAGAATTGTACGCGGAGGCGTGGCAAACGATCCACGACTGTCTTAATTAAAAGCTAGGGTCACCACTACCATAATCTTAATGACGTTGAATATTTAATTTTACGACCGATTCCATAATATTTACGAATGTGACGTAAATATGCTCGAAGCTTTTATTTATTTGGCGTAATAAGAAACATAGTTATTATCGTAAAAAAAGAAGATGACTTAGATATTGTGTGGGAAGGCAACCCTGTTAAAAAGATCAGCTGACTCACTCAATCGTCCGTAACGCTAACGATGAATAACAGTTTTATTTTGGTGTCCAAATAAACGAAAGCGAAATCGTTTTAAATTGAAGAAAATGCAGCAAATGAGACCATTTTAAAATAATTTATTATTTTTGAGTTTTATATGTGAGTTGTTCGTTTTGGTAAGCGTACCTATACAGAAAGCAGTAGTATTTTAGTGGCATTTCGAGGAGTGTGCCTTGGAATTGCATCAATTAATTCCCCCATCTACAATCGGACAAGTAGAGATACTGTAAGGCGCCACCGGTTCATGGTAGAGGTTACCACGGACTCGCACAAAACGCTTCGCGTCTTCATTTATTGTGAGAAATACCAGGTTGAAGAATTCCATCAGTTACTTTACATCAGGTGAGTTGCAGTCAAGCGCAAGCCTATCAACTATAAAAAAATACGATTACGAATTCAACTATGAATAAGTATATGTACATAATATCAAACTCATCTCCGTTGTCCATTCTGGTGATCCTAATTTTGGATAGCTAAGTGAAATATCATCGGAAATACAAAACTGAGACTATCTATACCAGACAGTATAGATAGACACCGAATAAAAACACATTTTTCCATAATCGCCAGTTTTATAAGACGCCACTTTTAATAAACAGCTCCACCGGAATTTAATAACAAGAATAACAACACCTCTTTGTTGTCCAAATAGCTGCTGTTTAAAATTCATATGAGATCGTATATTCGGACCGGTTCTGGATAAAAAAGTTATTGTATGAGACCTCTATGATATCATTATGAGAGAATTGGCCATAAATTGATAAAACGTGATTAGAGAACTAGTTCGTTGTTATGATTATGAAAGCTGACATTTCTATTAGTTTAGCTCGATGGAAAAGTTAATTATATCATGTGCCTACTTGAGTTTTAACAATGTTTTAAAAGAAATTCGTGAACTTGTGATTTGTGTTTATCTCGAGTATGAAGAAAATGTTATGGCATATTTACAGACTTATAATTTTTGTTGAGTTCTAAACAGATTAAGATGTAAGGAACGTTATTTATAATTTAACGTATAAGATTTATTAATTATGGTGTTAACACCGAAATAGCGTTTGGAACACCACTAAATACCTATTGTATTTTAATTATCTTAATCTCTTATAGTTTAATTATCTTAATCTCTTATATTAATTATTTGCTATACAAATACACGTTTTTAGGGTTCCGTACAAAGACTTCGCTGTCCGTCCATCTTACCTTCTGTCTGTCAGCAGGCTAAATGAATCATGAACCGTGATTGATAGCTAGACAGTTGAAATTTTCACAGATGATGTATTTCTGTTGCCGCTTTAATCGAATGGAGTTGTAAAGCACCGTCTGTCGCCAAGCACTTAACGGTGTGTTCCGGCAGCCTTCCTTGAGAGCCATTGTATTCAAGTCTAAGCATGCTCCATCTTGGGCTACAGTATCGCTGACTTCCGTAGTCAGTCAGCATAAATAAATAATTAATACTAAAAACTTAATATAATTATTACAACATGTTTTTTGCGGTTTTTTGCTTGATATTAATAACGAGCACAGTCAGAAACTTGAATAATGTACTATAGCTAGTACAGAACCTACGGAGCCCAACTCGCACTTGGCCGATTTTGTATTTCACATTCGTCGCAAATTGACGGCAGTATAATTTTTAAAGCGCCTCCAGGCATTAAAGCTAAATGTCAAAGTCATAAGGATGTTTTTAAGGCTTCCTCGTGTTTGTTATTTAAAGCGGCTAGTATTTGCTATCCAGTGCAACTGTAACATTTATTTACGGTAATTGGACCTCTCGTTAACTAGGTAACAAATTGTAAGTTAAATGGCAAAGGTCTGATTACTAAGCAGTAAGGAAGCGCTCAGCGCCTAAATTTATAAGAGCTTAAGCTCTAAACTTTAGAATGTTAAGAGATAAACAGCTATATATTTTTTATAATAAAGATTAACATATATTATTATAATTATTAAAATGTACTAACAAGGCAAATCAAGTGGTTTTGGCATTTCAGTAGTTCGGTTAGTTCATTTTGTGCAGTGTTCAAATAATTCGAGATTCTAAATTTGTCTTAACATTATTAATGTTACTCATACATCACACAAAAAACCCTAAATGAAACTAAGACCTCCGAATTAGCGGTCACGAACAAAAACAAAAGAATAATTTCCATATTACACAACCCGTTGTATAACTTTGTGCAGCGGGTGTGGGAAAAATTATGTGATTATCGAGACGTAGAGTAAAAAATGTAGTAAGTTATGATTTTTTTTGTTTCTCCGGCGTCTGGACCCTGCGTCTGTCAGACTTTAATTAATCTGGATTGATGCCGTACAAGGTGAGCCTTTCTTTGGTTCGTTTTAATGTTAAATCATTCGCGTTGGTTAATCAATTCAGTATAATATTCATAATATGTAAAAAAGGTTTTTTTTTTACTTTTTAACCTGTTTGAAAGAACAAAGTTAATGTTAAAATTGTTTATGGACTAGGCCGATACTAAAATTGTTTATTCAAATTTTAACTTTTACAGAATTTAAGAATATTCTTGTTCACTCTCGTTAGAACCGATTTGACTAGACTGTTTTTTATCTATTTTTAGTGACTTTCCAAAAAAAGTTACTTAATTTGACTGTATTTTTGTATATACCTATTAGTTACCTTACCTATTAGTTACCTATCTATACATCTGTACATACCTATTAGTTTCCTAACATCTCAGCGATGGCTGGACCGATATTAGTATTCTGTTTTTTTTTCTATTTGTATCAAAATCAAATGTGATATTTAAAAAAAATAACAACCTATAATTGAAAATATATAGGCTCGTGTCAAATTGGATTCAGTTATCAGTTTTTTTAAATAGCTAGTATTTTATCAAATTATTTAAACGTTTTTTTACTACGTTTAAAAGTTTTGTCAAACCTCAGAGATAAGGCTACGTCGATTTGTAAAGCAAAATAACTATCTGCTAGCAAGCATCTAGCAATCGGAGAGAGTCGTTTGATTAGTGTATTTTGTATGTTCAATGAAATAGAAAATTGATAAGTTGTGTAGACTAAGGCTATTCTTGTGGATTTTCCATTTGACTGTGCATAGATAAGATCTTTGTTAGGTAATGGTGGTCGTTTTGGCGTGCCGTAGGTTTTCTTATGAAATTCTTTGGTGGTCTGAATTATATTTGGTGTTATCGACCATAAATTTAGTTATGTATTTTGTGAAAGAGACTGTGGACTTTACCAAAGTAAAAAAAAAACACACGAGTGGTACTAAATAAAATATAGCAAGCAAGAAACAATACTGACAATTTAAAAAAATCAAGTTTTCTTTCTTGCGCGCTTTCTTATAATTTATGTTACAATAAACACGATTTTCATATGTGTTGATTTTTCTGTGTGCTTAAACTTTTTATAGTATTGTAGAGATGAAGTAATAAAAACGAATCATTAATATATAGGCACGCTTTTAAGCCGCGCGTAAATTAATACTTCCTCAAGTCTAGAATAAATTAACATATTAAAAACAGGACTGTTCCTAATACCTACGAATTAATTCGAGCTGGTATAAAAAAACATCAATAACTTTGAACGATGACAGCTTGAAATTTATATTGTTTGTTATTGTTATAGTTTTTCGCCGAGTTCTGATTTATTGCAATTCTCATTCTGCTTTTGTTCTGGTTGTTTGATACATAAATATACTGATGTAAGTATCGTGAAGTGACGTAAGCAGAAGTAATTTTTATTATCTTTGCGTTACCATATTTCTTATATTAGGTATCGATGCTGAATTAAAAAAAACTTGTCTTAATACCGGGCAAGTACATTTATTACGAAAAATAAAACGTAATATAAAGTAAACATAAGACACATGATGAAAACTAGTTTTGTTAAGATGAAACACCTTCACGCGGTTTTTTTTTACATAAATACAACGTTACGTATATTTCATGTTTAATACCAGTATCTACTGTTTTTTTTTAAAGTATTACACAATTTGTTTTTATTAAGATGAAACACCACCACGCTATTTTTTACACAAAAGTCTAACGTAACTTATCCATGTTTAATACAGTTTATTCTTTGTCTATTTATTTCTTACAAAATTTGTTTATGTTAAGACGAAACACCACCACGCGGTTTTTTATACAAAACTCCAACGTAACGTATCATTCATGTTTAATACCAGTTTATTCTTTGTTTTTTTATTTCTTACAAAAAACTATTTTTGTTAAGATGAAACACCAGCATGTGGATTTTGTACAAAAATACAATGTGACGTAGCATAGAATTCGTGTTTAATACCAGCTTCTTGATTGTTTTTATTTATCTTACAACTTAATATATTCATCTATCTAGGTAAGAACTTAAAAATGTATTAATAAGTGGCAAAATTATTAAAATTTACTAAGTGTATATACATATTTAATTAAATGTCAAATGTAGATCAAAATTGCAAATGTGCTAATAACAACACAGAGATAACACTCACAATTAACTATTCATCGTTGATTGTCAACAAAATAAAGTAATACATTGTAACTGTAACGTTTGAAGCACGAACAAAGGGTTATGTAAGTGCGACCTGACCGTCCATACTTTCAGTACGTTGAGGATGGTTAGTTTCATGAATGCTTTTCTAAATGTTCACGTGTTACCCACGTTTATAGCATACTGTAGGTAGCTACTCAGGTCTTACTGCGCAGCAAACGTGACAAAAGTAGATTTCTGCGCTCATAATATGCAATCTATGTTGTTGGTTGTTTTCTGATATTTTTACTGAACGTGGGTGTCAATCCGTGCTATTTCATATATATTTATTGCATAGCTTACTCATAGCTGTAATTCTGAGTGTACTCCTTCTTGTATCATTTATTTTGTGTCAATAAAAAATATATTTCAGCACACTATTAATACCAAACTAATGTAAATCTAAGTTTTAACTGTAGGTAATGGTTATTAATAAACAAAAGTTTAAGGCGGTTGTTGTATATTCTTATAATTTGATAGGAAAAGAGGAACTTTGCTAAAGGAGATAAATTAGCTTTGGCCAAGACAAGTATGAGTATTATTATATACAAATGTACAAACAGCAAGTTATGAAGTTACACAATAGCACATGATATGATATCTAGTTTCAAGTCAACGTTACCATAAATCTGAAACAGCCGTCATCCTAGGCCTATTGCTGGCAATTTACAACAGATATATTGCACTTTGCGTTAGCAACAGAGATAGTAGTGACAATTGCAGCAATCTCAATATGTTAAGCAATAAAAGCCTTGAGGTCAATATGATAAACTGTCTATAGGATATGACCGCGTAGGTGAAACTTTCCAAACTACGCAATAAAGCAGCATAAATAAAGGTTTTTAGCATTGAGTTAATTAAACCAAATATCAGTTAGTTTTAGTTTAATTAGATTTAATCGACACGAAATCAGGCAATTAATGAAAAGGTAAATTTAGACATTAAACCTAGGCCAAATCAACGTTCACGGTGTAACACATTGTAGCAAGTTCACGCCAGAGAGAGCGAAAATTTCAATACGCTTTTAGACACAGCTTTTAGATTATATCTAGATATCATTACAGACTTTCATTAACAAGCTAAATGGAAAGCTTAGTTATGGTACAGTTAACTTGACTGTAGTGTACTAGGAGATTGCAGACTTTCCTAAGCGAGATAACACCAAGTCAATCGTATCGAAGACTTTGAATATTTAGATTTCGAAATCTGGGACGGAGAAAATCTACAGGAGCCCATTCAGGACAATCACATAACAAAAGAAGAAAATAATGAGACTTACTGTAGAATATTTTAAAAAGATCTAATATTGTAACAGTTAATAGTGAATACTTACATAAATATATTATTATTAAGGCATCAAAAAACCTACCAAATAAAACTAAAAGACAGGATAATACGAAAAGTGGTAATTAATTTTATCTGTGGCTATTGCTATGGCAGAACAAAGCATCGTACCGAGTCAAATGTCAGACGAAGCTCGTAAAGCAAGCTTCTGTAAATGAAATATTGCCTCGACAGCCCCTGGAGTGTTCTCACATACCGCTATAAGATATTTTAACAACATTATTTAACACAGGAGATAATTGAATGGTCTTTAAAACTTACTAAATATATTAGAAATGTTTAGCTTGAGATCTTCCAACTTCTGATAAAACTGTCAAATAGGTATATGAAAAGCTTGTTCCTTGTTATCTGATGAATAGTCACGATGATTGAAAGCATTTGTTCGGCAGAGGTACGCTAGTATTTTGTCACGGCCGCTCGGTAGAACAGACAGCAACAGTAGATCTGACCTTTGTGAAGGGACAATGAACGCAATAGATTCGAGCTCATTGAACTACTGAACTTTACCTACGGGTGCGGATTGCTAAACAACGCTTACAATAATGACATTACATGCGAATACATAAAATGATAAAGAAATATGTAGTACTATTATACTAAAAAAAACGGGATTATAAAATCCAAATCAGAGCTGGCAGGTTCCCAAAGAGCAATTTCAAAACGATGTAGCCATAACTTGACGCGAAACGACTAGTGCCCTTTAGGGAAATAGCCCAAGAGTCAAAATGACTGCAAATGATACCCATCCGAGGCTCAGAAAGCTGGAAATAGGCGTTGAAATTGTTAGAACAGTTCCATATGAAGTTAGAAGTGGATTTGTGCGATTGAACGAAAGTGATGGCCTTTTGAGTCACTCTGAAACGCCAGTCGTCGAGCCGACTACGCTAACACCTTATTGTGTATAGTGTATATTTAGCTTAGGAACATAAAGCTTCGCTTACAAATTTAATTGCATCGACGATCGCCCGCCGCGAGACGTAAATAGCTACGATTCGTCCCTGAACCTACTCAACTTTCTCCCGCTGCACTGCAAACGATGAGTTATATCTTTTGTTTTTGTTCACCAACTTTAGACGTAGATTCATTTTGAGAAGACCGTTCATTCTATCTATAGTCAAACTTGCTTTGCAGTTGACTATTTTTTAATTAAATCTTAGCATCCACTGTTTTACTCGTAGAAATTGCAGGAATAAGATGTTGTTTCCAAAGTTGCATTCAAAGCTGTCGCATACATATCCATTACAGCGAATGGTGTTGGTCAGCCTCGTCTGGCGCGCAGAACTTCCAAGAGTCATTTCGAGAATTAATGGGTAAATTATACATAGACCGCTCTGAATTGTCGCTGTACCGTCGTTTGACTGCGTAATGAACTCTACATACTCATATTGCATAGCGATAAAATACACCATATGCAAAATACTTCCAATATCTGCCAGATCGTAAGATCATTTCTAAAGTTAAAGTGACTGGAAATACGCTTAAAATACGGTAAGGGAACTCTGCACATCTGAAGGGGTTTATTATTTCGAACAGTAAGGTGGAATCGATCATTTGACTGGCGTATTGTCGCGTGGAAGCAAATGCGGAGGGGAACTCGTATGTATTGAGTCGGCTACGCGGCACACTGGTGCGTGCCCACACGCGTATCCAACTCACAATGCATACAATACGTACACATGTAAATACGTCATCTTTGCCCGGCTCCACTATGCATAATCACGCAAATTTGCAAGTAAAATGACGCAACACGGCACTTTTTAAGCTCTGCAAATGTAAAAACACAGCATTGTTTCGGCTAGACCGGGTTTTTTTGGTAGTGTATGGTGCGAGTACGTATTGTCAGTGTTGTGGTCCACAAAAATGTATACAAGGTCGTCAACAATGGTGTTTGACAATGCGATGCATTAGCGTGTGCATGGGGGCAGAAATGGTTTGACCAGGTTTCGTTTTTGGATGCAATTTATGCAGGCATGCGCCGTTGCTTCGATCACGCCCTAAAACGTCACTAACGAGGCATGCCGGCTGGTGGTTGACGACGCGGTGGGAACGGAAATCATCGAGCGACTTTGACGGATAACTATCTGAAATCGGCTAATTTTCACCACTAGTCAATGATTGATGTACTCTACTACAAATAACAGCTTCTTACGTTGACGTAGTTACAAGCGTCACTAACGTAGCCTTAACATGCTATCTAAGCGAAATTTGGTCAATGCATTTCGATTTCACATATCGCGGAAAAATTAGTTATGTCGTTCTTCTTTGTTTAATGAAACAATAACAGATTTCGCAATTGTCTTAATTATTCACCCAGCGGCGTGTTAAAACATGTGCATTTGTGTAACTGAAGTTGAGACCATAAGTGCATCGAGAATGTATTACCTCATGAGTAAATAAGTTTCCTGGTAGGTACGACTACCTAAATGTAAAAACTTAACTTGCATTTTAATAATACGAAACTGCTCAATACTAAGAACAAAGGAACGAGACAGAAAGGAGTCGGCTCGTAATAATAAATTATATACAGACTTGTAGTGACTTGCCCACGAGTTTCCTCACACGTCTATACAATACGCTCCATTATTCGGATTATGTTTGACAGCATATTGCTAGACGTCCCACAGAAACCCACCTAATGTTTTAGCGCCTAAGGCGACACCTTCATAATTTCCTTTCTATCTTTATAACAGGTATTATACCTTCCCAATGTCGTAACAAACACAACTTAGTGGTATATAATTGCACAGAATAAATAATAGTCTACCCATCTCCCAACCAACTAATAGGTTCGGATGTAAGCTGTACCAGATGTAAATAGTACTTTTTCAAATATTTGATGGTTTCATTAGAAAAATATATTTATTTGTATCGTATAGCAGCGACTAGGTAGAATATTTTACTTGAAATACTTAAATTATTTCAATTTCACCGTTTATTATATCGACCGAACATGGGACAGATTGGACCAAGACATTTATAAATACGCTCAGAACGTCATGATGGCCCATAAATTTCGCAATATCATTGAAGATCCCTTCGGGTTTCACTACTGGTTTGACAACTCTGAACAGTGATGTAACTAAATTATGAAGCGAATATATTTTGAGTACTTCTGCACCTGACAGCTTTTTCAGTAAACTGTATAACGTAGTAAAATGTAGTAAATGTATCTTGTAACTTTCTTTCCTGTTTTTTCTACTTGATAATATTCTCAAGACGTTTTCACGATGATGTTCTGTGATACCCTTTAGCGGCCTCCCCTCATTCACGCTCCAACGAGCCCTGAATCACTGGTCGCACCTCAGACGGCATTCTAAGGACTACCGTCACCAAGTTTATTTTTCAAGGGTATTAAATTGATAGTATTGTTTATTCTTTTGTTAGAGTGTAAAGATTTCACATTCATTTCGTTGATTTTAACATCTGTACTTAACTGACCGGTATTTCTGCGAATCCCTGAAAGTCGGGATTACTATTCGCGGTTGTTTTGATTGGTTTAATTTTTAGTTAACAAGGCCTCGGTTACGACGATAAGACACAGCATTTGTATTTGCAACATATTTGTCATATCTTTAATGTGTTTGTCGAATACATACAAGTTTACTCAGTTTGGGGCCTTAGCGTTCGTTGTTTACTTCGGTACAACTTCGCCGACGACGGGCGCGATCCAAGGTTACTCCGAGCGTGTTCCATGACTTTTTATAAAACAAAAACATAGCAATTCATGAGCCATATAAATAACTAAAAGTTACAATTTAACGCCGTAAAAAATTTACAACGAACGGACGTAGATCGTTAAAACTTCGGCGAATAAAAATTATGTTACGATAATATTTCTATATGAAATTGAGACACTTTTGTATGTTTTAGACTTATGAATTATGAATCTGTGTTTATTTAGTTTGGGTATTTTTTAAATTAATTGTATTTTTCTATAGTTCTACATAGTAGATAAAATCATTAACAATATATTAACAATAACGCGAATGAATACGTATTTTCGCCAAATAGGCAAACACAACACTGTGTACCATACTAATTACAATACAGCTCACTTTATTTCTTATAAGAAATTGATTTGTATATTTTCAACAAATTATTAAATACCAAAACCTGTTAAGATACTTATATTATCTACTGCCATTAATTAACTTACAGGCTCGCCCACCAATCCGTTACCGAGAATAACAAGCCACAATAAACTTATATCAGAGAGGACTGTTCTGCAATTTTTATTCAAAACTGACTAACTGAAATGCAAACGAATTAATTAGTATTTGATTGTGGTAAAATATCGGACTTGTTTTACTAAATTTAGTCATATCAAATAAATAAAAATATATTTCCCCTATTAGGTATCTCATTGGTTTCGATATTAAGCTATTTTTTAAACAAATTAGAAGTGTTATTTACAACATGCAAAGCTGACTAACGCAGCGAAAAAATACACTTAATTAATAATAAAAAAGTGCTTATGGTTGATAAACTATATGGCGAAAAATATGTTAAAATTCACGTTTCAGTAAAAATGTCGTTGTAGGAATCACAATTATACCATATAAAGTATATGAGACTCAAAATCAACTAAAACGAACTACTGTAAGTATTTGTTTAATATAATTAAGTTGTTCAACATGTTAATATTTATTTAACAGATTGTTTAAAAGTTTATAATACTTGTGTTAAAAAATACTTAAATATTGATACAGCTTTGAATGGTTATATGAGTACGAAGGTTACATTGGCCTGTGCACCTATATTATAATATATTACCCTATCTTTAAACCTGTTTCGATAATCTAACATCAAAATATACTAAAAGCTGCGCTCGCGCATACTGAAAGCCTTATTTGTTTTAGTATAAGGATTGATTTTGAATGTAGTTGACAGTCTGTGTCTAGGACTAGACTTAATATTACAAGAAACTTATTTTTGTTTAAATTTGTGCTTCACAAATATATTTTAGTGCTTACAACATTTTACTACGCAGCCATCGCAGCATATAATATTAATAATTATCAATCATTATTTTTATTTATCTTGCTTTCACAGCATACCTAATAATTATTTTTATTCATAATTAGTTCATGGAAGATAATGACATCAACAATGTTTTAATGCCCTACGCTCATTTACCTATAATCAATACGCCAACATGTTAAGATACATCCCACTGAAATCATAACAATAACATGGCGGCCCTCCTTTTTGCGTAGACGGGTAATAAAATTCTGTATCATAACATAAGCCTAATATGTGTTACAGATTTGATGTTAGTTACTATGCGATTGCAGCAGATTATCTATTAGTTAGTATGTAGATAATCTCATCCACACCTACGTCTATTATTCCATTAGTAGCGAACTCACGTGGTGTACCATTAGGTCGTATTATGTATTTTTATGTGAATATAATTGTGAAAATTGCATACTAATTTTCTGTAATTGTAACTATTATTGCAGAAATTACAATAAAATGATCTCACAGTAATTTACATATCCTCGTTGTTTTACAATTAGCAATGTTATTAAACTAACTAACATTTTCATTTTATGTTTTAAACCAGAATTTGAAACGCATTAAAGATATAATAGCCATATACCAGTTTACAATATGTCAATTTGATTAGCACAGTTTTCATAAGGTGTACTTAATAATAAGAGGAAACGTCACTATATTCATACATGTTGACATTTGTATATTTTTGGACACAATGGTTTTAATTTATGGAAAAAATATACTTCCCTATAGTAATTAATAAATTTTTTACTACTTTAGGAAATTAAATTATTGTCAAAGTAAATCACTAATTAGGTACCTAAAGGATAGTTGCGACGAGATATAGTTTTTTTTTTAATTTTAAAATAGTTGCTTGATTTTGACTTTTATTTCTACATTATTGACATGTCACCATGCTCCCATGATGAAGTCACAAATAATACGTATATTTGACCACGAGAGAGCAACAAACTGACTGCAGTTAGTAGCACCACATTAACATTTATTTTATAATTGTCAAATGATCAATCATTAACTGATAGATTTATATACCAGGTCTTATCTGCTGAATTAATCTGAATTTACATTTTGATTGGTAATGGACAGCTGCCGAGATATTTCAACAATGTTAGTTACTCTTAGATTGGATATTGATCTTTATAATTTGTTTATAATATTTCAACATTAATATGTTAAAGTTGAACATAATTACACAGTATGCAATTTACGAGATAAGAGCTGTCAAATTGTTGTAAAATATAAGACTCACTACCAATTCTTAAAATCAGCAAGTAAGCCTATTATAATAACTCGTAAGCTATGGAACTTCTATTATATAGGATTCAATATTTGAAATTGTAGATTTAATGCACTAAGAGGTAATAAAATACAAACGATATTTAAACGAAATCATATTATATCGTCTAGTATATACCTAGTAATCAAATCTACAAGCCACTACTCTAAAAAAGAACATCCAAAACATGTACCCTTTTTTCTGTGACAATTTGGCAATGGGGGCCAGCTGGTCGTAATTTCGGGAAAAACGCATTTTGAGCCAGGAAACGGAAACCAGCTGTGCAGCGAAGCGCAGTTAATGTATTAAGCCGGTGAAATTGCATTTTTAGGGCCTCCGCCATTTTGGCAGTATTCGGTCGGTTATTCGATCTTTGTTCTGAGCAAATGAAGGATGTGAATACTTTGTTCTTATTATTTCTTTCTCTTTCTCTTTATACTTTTTTATAGACAGATGAAACTAATCCAAAGAATTCTCTTTCTAAAGAGGATTCTTTGGGTTTGTTGACCATGTTTTTAACTACGCCAGAACCAACGCCACAGGTACCTAGCTAGATCTTACAAATTAACACGAGCTATAACTTATAAAGCCTAGGACCTACCCGACTAGATTACATTAGTTGCAAGTTGTAACTGGCTTTAAATTCAATGCAGCCGGTACGCAGCCCGGTATCGGAACCAGTTCCGCCAAGCTCTCTGATATGAAATTGATGAGAAAATAGGTAGCAACCAATGTACTATGCAGTCTACATAGTAGGTACTTATATAGATGTAGGTAGGTGCAAAACATCCAGATTGAATTTTGCTTGTGTAGCCATAATATCATTACCTGCTAACAAATGAATTTAACCTATGACGAAAGGCAGCAAAGATTAAAATATTATCTTTAAAAAGCTAAGTCGTGTTTTCCAGCTCTAAAAAAACCTCAAAATCTAAAAGCATACTTGCGATCGAAATGTGTATTGAAGTTAAACATATTCACTCTAAGGACAAAAGTATGGAGTGGGTATACGACTGTATGCAAAACCACATAAAATAAATATAATACCTACGTTCAAGTTGACTAATTGTATTGTTCAGCGAGAATCATGTTCTACTGATTCTAAGAATGTTGTAAACACCCATAAAGGGTATATACCTATATCAGAATCAATATTGGTTATCATGAAATTTTGTAATATATATATATATTTATTTATATATATATATATATACTGTTGGTGTTTCGTTGTAAATAAATAAATAAATCACGTCGGCTTCGTGTTTCCTATTATTATTATTTATTTATTTTTTGCATTAGAACATGTTATTTATGTTTCTTATATTACATTAAATATACTTTAGAAATCCCGTTAAATTGCCACAATTTGTGACTGTTTGAATTAATGAGTTACTTATTTACAAGGATAACAATAGGTGGGCTTGGTTGGCCACCAAAAGATACAAGGAGAAAATTCTAGGAAATTAAAATAGGTACACAGTTAATTTAAGTTAAGTGATACAACAGGTCCTAAATCCGTAAAATGCTGGTTGGGCAGGAATGTGCATAGGATTAATCATTTGGGATCGATAGGGTCTCACGCACAGAGTGTTACACAGAATATAAATAAAATACAATATAAATGTAAAATTATAGAATAAACAACAAGTCATACTTACTTTCGAGAAGTGTAAACCGACCTCCAATCGGCACGCCGAACTAACGATACATACTTACTTATAATGTCCTCTTAGAAAATTAAGTTTTAACTATTGAATAAGATAAAAACGACCGATTTCAATAAAATTTGTAAGAGACAACCTCGGGAGTTAGTATTACTTTTTTATTTTCCAAAACTTATCAGAGCGTTAGATCGGTTCGACGCGTGACCAGAATGCCGGTTTATATCTGGCCCAACGTATAAGCATTGCCATTCAGCGTGGTAATGCGGCTAGCAACTAGGCACGCTGCCCTCTGGGGGTGGGTTGGAGAATTTAGATTATCTGTAGATCTTAAATGGTCTATAGGTAATATTTCTGCTATCATTTTTTTGTTGTCGTAGTTAGTCATTTTGTTAATGTTAATAAAGGCATTTACATAAAAAAAATATTAAGTACTAACTTTAGAATAAACATTTTGTTTCGTTTTATATTTGGCGAAAAGGTTGATGAGCATACACAAAAAAATTAATACAAAGGAACATATAACCTCCTCCTTTTTGAAAGTCGGTTAAAAACTAAATTATACCTAATGAATGTTTTGGAATTGAACCTAGATAGGTACCTACCTACTAGGTAAGTAAGTAGGTATCACGACCGGCTTGAACTTGACGTTCCTTCAGTGTAGCACATTAAACCACTCAATTACTAAATTCTAGCATAGAAGAATTAAATAATAGAAGTCTAATTCTAGTTAGAATATGATCAATACTTTAAAATATGTTAATAAACAAAAGTATACAGCGATTTCTTACCGAATCCTGTCGGAAACGATCTCAGGCTTAGCTGTTTTCCTCCCCGGAGTCATTGAGTAAGAGTGAGTCGGAGTTAACGTGTGAGTGGGACTGGTGGAAGGCTCAGACGGCACCGAAGGAGGCGAGCATGACCCTGAAGAAGACATGCTAAACAATCTCGCACGCCCTTCCGGAATCACCGGCGGCCGTCCAGATCTAGCCCGACGACGGCGCTTCTTTTCATCATCGCCCCGAATAACCCCCGGAGGAGCCCAGTCCAAATCTTTCTTTAAATGCCCGCGCCCGCACCTGCAACCGCAGGCTTTGAAAGCCAAGTCGTATCCCTTCTTAGTCCACAGATTCTGATACCGCTGCCTTTCGGACCACGAGCGGGCTCTGCCGCAGGACTTGAGATAAGCCAGAACCCCCGTTTCCCATTGCTCGAAGCATTCTCTGTGCATATACCGGCCGGCGGCGCACATGTCGTTGTTACAATGCACGCGGACGGCATCTTCGAAGCGCACCGGATCGCGCGGGCGTAGGCACTCGCCGGGTACGCAGCACCCACGGGGCTCCTCCGGTTCCCGCTCGCCGGTTGCGCCTTGTCGACGGGGCGCCATGACGAGCGACGAGCACTAGACTCGACGAAATAGAATGTAGGAAAAGTGGCGGAGAGCGTCACATAAAACACATGCTTGCCGGAGCGCGCGCGGCCGACTAATAACCGCGACGCGAGCGCGAGTGAACGAAAGCGAAATTTCAAGAGCGCAGCGCGTCTCGCCCGCCGCGCGCCCGCCTGCAAGCGGGGCTGACCTTGCGGCCCGCGGCGCGCGGGGGGGTGAAGGGGTGCACCAAGAGGCGGGGCGACGCCATAGATTCACTCGCAGTTAGTACTCGACGCGACGGCGGTGGGGAGAAAGTGCCTAGCAGAATTTTCACTTTCGAGCGGTAGCGGAAGCGGTGGCGGCGGCGCCAGCGGCAGCGGGTGCGGGAGATGCGGCATTATTGACGAGACTGCAGCGCTGGATACATCGTTCCAGGAGGTTGCAGGATGATGCATTTGATGATTACAATTTTCTTACTCATAAACGAATTCTAGGTTTAAAATGTATTGTCTTATTTTGGCACGGGAAGTTTACTCTCCGGTGTAGGTGTAGATAATAAGTCGAGACGCGTTTGTAGTTAGGCAAATACCTATTACAGGGTACGCTTGTTTTGCTTAATTTATAGGTAGCTCGTAGATCAACTTATCCCGCTCCGAACCCATCCAGCAGGATGTGTTGAAAGGTACAAAATCGAAATCAGGCTTACTTCAATGTACTCTTCCTGAAGAACTTTGGCTATGGACCCAACACGGAATTCGGAAAACAAACAAAGCTTTACAGAGAAAAAGTTTATCGACCAACTAAATAAAATGTATGGAACTGCCTTTCTTCACACTGAGGGAACGGCAGTTAATATTTCTTGAATGGTTAGCATTACATTAATTATTATGTAGGGTTTAGGAATGTACTGGGCCGAAAAGAGGTTACTATACTCATTTTAAGGAACAACTTTTACAATGAAGCCATCTATGAATTCAAGAAAAACAAAATTTCAACCGTTTCATGCATTTGGAATTGGCCCTAAGTATAGTAAAAGTTGTCATGTTGTGCATGAGTATAGTGACTTCCTTTTGGCTCAGAACAACTTTAACCGTAGATTAGCGAAACTTCATTTAAAGTTCGTTCCGTAAACTATTCTGCATATTTATAGGTTTTTTAAAACCTATAAATATGTAGAATGCGGTTTCTAAAAAAGTGAAATAACATAAAAACACTAAACTAACATAAATAACATATTGTAGTTTAGATATGACCCATACTTACCCATTCCTAGGAATAAATATCTCGGTACGCAGTAGTTGTGGTTATTATAAGTAAGAATTTGTGATCTTAAATAAAATGTACTTATTTACCTATACTTCCTAGGTTCGGTCTAATGCAACTAATAGTTCTGTGAGGTGTTTTTAACAATTGGCGCATATTGCATTTTCTTCCTTTCCCAATAATTCAGACCAACATCTTGTTTTACGCTCGCTCAGTGAAATCAAAGGTATATAGGTAATCAAAGGTAGGAATTGCTTGTAGGTACATAAAATTGTACTAATAAAGATATCGTACTCGTTCTGAGAAAACAAGAACCCGACGTAATCGGACCAATTCAAAGAACAACGTCCACAAAAGCTCAGCACATCACTCGTACTCTCTTCCACCGTACCAATTCTCATCAAATTCTAAAAACACTGCCACTTACCGAATCAAAGCTCAGAAATCCATTCACAGCCGATTCTCATGCGCACGTGTGTACTTACTATATATAGGGTATTAAACGAAGATTATTTGTATTTATTGTAAAGAAACCAGTCCACATCCACAACCGGTCCATGGGGAGAGGATAAAAGAGCGATGTGTGACCCAGTTCCCTTCGTACATTCTTCTAGGCCAGGTGGATGCATTCCCTTCGCTTTGAGGGGAGATTGGTACACGTGCAGTGTTACCAGATTGAAGGACTTTTCTTATTTTGAAAAGTTTTTATTTACAAACAAGCTCAACGTGTGTTTGTTGCTAAAACGTTTGAGGAAAAGAAAACATCTGCTAACTCCAAAACTTAGGACTTCTCCATAACTAGCTGGCTAATCGTATGTAGTGCACAAATTACGTTGTAAGGGCGTTTTTGAAAATTAATTAGTAATTATCCTTGGAATTAAATTGCGAAAAGGTCTGATGCTGTATTTATTTGTATACATACCTATTTCCATATAATATGCTCCTATGGTATGTTCTAGGATTTAGAAATTTAGTTTCGCCTTGTCTAATGTAGAAATCCCGTGATCCTATCACTACCTAGTGTTTCTAAAAGAAGGAAAAGTATCGTCAATGCTGCTCGAAGCTAAATTATCTGAGTAGAAGAGGACAGGAAAACATAGTAAAACACTATAAGAGAAAAGCTTCTGGAAGTTACGTCCTTAAAGATGATAGAGAAAATGCGATTCGAAAATTAATTTACGCATAGCCCAAATAGAGATCATCTTATTTGGTAAACTGCCTCTCATGCAAGACGACACTAAAGATAAATTATCCACGCCGAAAATAAAGCAATTGAATTAGGCATTCTTTGTCCCAGTTACGAATTTCGAAACGCGATATTGGCAACACCAAACCGACACGTGTAGAACAAAACACAAATGCAGAATTACTTAATCTGACCACTACTACACTGGCGATAAGGAAGAAAATATAAAAATAGGGGAACTCGGGAAACTACGTCTTATATTTTACAACGCGTTCGAAAACTGAGGGGTTATGGTAAGTGCTTAGTCTACATGCCATCTGTGAGACCTTGAACGGGTATTGGATTTATTAAATTTGATTGCAATACGCATTTGACATATTATGTTTCGTACAACAACTATCCCTGTAATACAATGTATTTCCGTATTACCTAAAATACAACTTCATGTTTATTTAGTTTTTGAAATAAAGCTACTTTTTAAAGAACATTTCATCAAATTACTGTAGAAAAAAAACTGATCTACCATACAATATGAATCTTAAATAATATTTTTTAACAGACTGCCAAAAACATTGGAAATTAAAATTTGTATTGGCTGCTGACCTAAAGTTTAGGTATAGACATATAGCCAGTACTAAAATTGCCGTTTATAGAGGTCCTAAATACGACAGTCCTGGCAGTTAATTAGACGGTCGAAAAAAACTGAAACTAAACCTATATTAATCTAATAATATAATTTTAATTTATTAACTTATCAAACCTCAACCCACAACGGCTTAACTTCATAGTCATTATAAGACTGATAAAGACAACACTGAAGTTTGTTAAGTTGTTTTTGAATTCAATATTTTATCGTTTAACTACAACTATGACGTTACCTACTATATCAGCTACTAATTGCGAATTTATGTTTCACCTACAACCGACCTTTACAACTTTAATAACAACATGCCTAGGTATGGCAGAAGGGCTGGCTTGGAAGAATGCAGACGTAAAAACGACAACAGTTGTTTATTTACATGAACATGTACCTCACTTCCTTTGGCGCAGTGGAGCGAATGAAGGATAAAGTAGTACTTGCGCAGCGAAGCAAGTCCGAAAATTCAAGGTTGAATTGAGAAGCAAGACAAAGATATGAAGTACGTACAGTTAATGTTCTGTAGTATTGGTGTGAAACAATATTTGTTAAATTGAACATTAACTCTTTTGAAACATATATTTTTCAAACAAACATAGTATCAAAGTATGGGTAGTTTTAGAATTGTTTAGGTCCATTTATAACCGATTATAAAAACTGATACTCTATATTTCTGATAAAATCTAAAACTCTCGCTATACAATGAAACATTACAATTATTATTGTCTAAATTAAATTGTGTCTCGGAAGACTGAAGACGTCTATCTGAAAAATTAAAGCACAATCAACAGAAAACAAACTCAATATGGCTCAGACGTGCATATTTTTTTTAAAGTAAGAAAGTAGAAACTATGACAATTACATTTTGTTTTAACATTTATCTCACAGCTTAGCTTTCAAAACTGTCCAACTTTACCCTAACTTTAATGTAAGTAGGTACATACAACCTAACAGACATATTATATGCATTACTCTAGTCATGTAGGTAGTAATAGTATAGATATTCTTTTTCACTATACTTCGTTCCGGTTCTAAACTTTGGTTCCGTATATATTTTAACCGATTCAAAAATTTAACGTTTAGCTTTGACCCACTAAAAACTCACAAGATAGATGCGAATTTACCTAGTAATGTCTGGAGTAAAATATTGGTTTATCACAAAAAAGTACGTACTATTCACCCGCAGAAAGATGGACCTAGTAATAGGTACCTACTAGATCTCCTTTCCCCTCACCCTCTAAACTATAACTCATCACCCTTACCATGTTCTAATTTAATTGCTTCCTTCCACGGTACCCTGGTCCCTTTTTATTTGACCCACATCTACAGCGTAATTGTTGGAAATAAATTATTTAATTATTGCTTTAATAGGTCAGCGAGTAAGCAGGTGAAGCGAACCATACACCTGCGAGGGTTCTTCAAGGTCTCAGGCAAAATGTGGTTTTTACATGCAGCATGCAGGCAAATATGTACTTGTCTTTGTTTCAAGCTAAAAATAGCCACCGATGCGTCAAGCAGACGTGTAAGTTAACGCTCGTCTTTTACTTTCTTGCATAAACATGCATGTATCAATTCAACGATAATTAACTCTCAAAAGGAGTTCAGTTGTGTTTTCACTTAATGTCCTTAATCTGAGAGGTCAAGTCGCAGCGGTCAAATGTATGCTTGCTCCCATCAACGTTGGGAAATTGCTACAATCAAGCACTGTCTTCAGAGCAACGATTTGGAAGGTTGATTAAATAAATCCATTTAACAGACGAACTCCTTAAAAAGCATTCATAAAATACAGCTGACAATTAAAAGTCGTCGCGAAGGCAGCGTGTATTAGTATTTATTGCGCAGTTGTGAAGCATTCGAGAATTTCTTCGATGCGAATGCGTCCCACGCGAGAGCCCCGTCAACAAAATTCCATACACAAATAAGTGGATGTTATAGCATATAGGCATCCTGCAGAACCGGTGAGCCTTGATCTCACAAAGGGACCCTTGCCAATATGCCGGCAAGCTAACCTTGGGTTATTTTTAAACCACGCTTGCATTCGAGTCCGACGGAGCGACTCCTTCCGAGTATTACATAATGCGAAATGTTAAGTTTTCTTTTTGGTTCTCCTTGAAAAGCGTGTGGCCCTGTCATTTTCGTTTTATACCCTTTGTTTTGGCTCGAATATTTTATTTCTTTCCGCTGAATCGTAAAAGGAAGAGGCAATGAAGGGTTAGAGCTTTTTGTATTATTTATGGTGCGTAATAATGGCCTTTTGCGTCCGCCACTGTAGTGATGTTCCGAAACTGGAACAGCTGTGGAAAAACTTCGCGTATACTGGTTTTTACATTGGTCACGGTTTTTGGATGTTTTATCTCTTTCAATTCGGTTCATTACACTTCAATAACAACTATAATAAAGCTATACACACCATTGTGAGGTATTTTATTCTCGCTGATGCTATTATCACGGTAGGTTGCATACATCCCCTTTGTAAAGTGTTGTTTGTGCAGTGAAACTGGATAGGTACTGAAATAAAAAAAGATACTTTGATAATACATGAAACCTGTTTATCTTGTTCGCTTAATTTAATGCACGCGTTGTTTTATAGTTGTTTTGTATTGCAACAAGAGATGTGGCATTATTGCTTGATTAAATTTGAGGTGCAAAAGACAGCGTATTCCGCAATGTAATACCAGACATATTGTAAAAATAATTAATAGATTTTTTGTACTTGCATATTTATAAAATAATATTGTCAGTATTGTTAGCTTGTAAGTTTATTTTAAATCATTATTATTATATTATTATTTACATTTTTCAATCAGAATAACTTATAGATTACATCGTAAATCTTCGAAATCTACAAAAAGTTTATATTGTTCTTAAGCATGTTCTACTTCTCCGAATCTTTTCACAATGCCCAATAACAGAAGCTACTTAAAATCTATAAGTAGGTTAAAATATTCAAAAACTATGCTCTGAATGCCGATTATGTTCCCATATCGTGTTTTGAACGATATAACTCCTTCTGTTTCTTTAAAGAGCACGTTTCTTGGAACTATTCCGTTGGTACCACTCAGAAGAGGTGGTTTAGACGATACGATTTTAACTGTCAATTTCATAAGTTAGTCAATAATCTGGTCATAATCTTTATGTGCTTGGTATATTCTTGACTTATAGTAGAAAATCCTGTAGAGAACTATATATATGAAATCTGTTTAAATTTGACATGGAATCATGGGTAGATGACACAAAAGAAAATATAACTATATGCTTATCCTCACCCCTAAAAAGCTACTAAAATAAAATAAAATTTGTTGCTTTACTAAGATTATTTATAAGTACAGTTAGCTAGATGAACGCTTTATTGCAGACACACAAACATACAAATTCGAAAATATAGTTTTAAATTTAGTGCCACAAGAGACTACTTTATCGCTAAACATCTCCTCCAGACAACCTTTATATTGAGATTATTAAGAAAAAAATGCTATACATTTTGAGAGGTGTACTTACACTATAGAAAGAAATCTATACTTAATTACACATATGCAATATATTCTAATACATCTATTCTAAGATAGGAAATTAGTTTGGTAGGTACATAAGTCTATCGTGAGGTCGGAGTTGCAATATCGTCAACTAAATCGTGTCATCTGAAAAGGAATATTTCGACTCTTGCTCACGTTGGAAGTGTTAGTTAATCTATGTGCTATTGCATAACTTTAGCAATAACAACGGTTAACATTGTATAAGATTATTGACCCGACTCCCAATTCGTGGAATATTATAAATGTCTCTCTGATTAGGTATGTATATTCTATTAAGTATAGCCCTTTGATGATTGTTTGTTTATTGACCGAGCGAGCGAAGCATCTCTGCAAATTGTTCTTGTCTGTCAGTCAGGATGATGATTGTATGTTTTTATACATACCTATGTCTATATAATCTGCAATTTCGTACTTCCAACCCATCTTGACAAAACTTGTAATCGGGGATTTTTGTTAGGGAGCTATTTCTCCCAAAATTTGCAATTGCGTCATTCTCTGGCAAATTTTAATAATATTTGGTATAAACACGCGGAACACAATAATTATTAAGATTCCTGATTATTTAAAAGTCGGTCAAGTTGTCGGGTTTTTTTATAAACATATTGTTGTCCCGAAGTCCATTGTGCGCGGATGTACTAGCAAATAAATGTGTATACAAAATATCCCGATTTTGGAGTTTTAATTTGCTGATTTTGTTGAATACAAGATTAAAAATATATTTAAGTCTAAAAATATCGTGTGCTTCGACAATGATAAAACATATTTTCAATACAGTCATTGTACAATTGAGAGAAAATTGTTGTTCTTACACAATTTTCTTCCAAAAATGCTTGGAAGCAAATACACTTATATGTATATATATATATATATATATATCTTTTGAAGACAACTTCATTTTTATGAAATTTTTACCAATGCAATATCTAAGATGTGATCAACAAATATACATACATATATTTTTGAAATCTTTGACTATTATTTTAATCAACTATAGAATAATACCATACATTTCAGTGCGACATGCGCACAGTTTGTATGGATCTGCCCCGAAATGTAAGACAGGCCTTAAATAATTATGTATTTAGATAGATAGATACGTAGATAGATAAATCAATTCTTTATCGCAGACACACTAGTTCTATTGATAGAACTAGTTGGACTTTTTTGTAGTTAGTTCCATTACTTAATGTTTTTTGATTAATGTAACTAACTGGACCCTTTTATCCAATTAGTTACATTGCAAGATAAGGTGATTAATAAGCATGTATGTTCCATTACGAGTATTCCCAGATTCCAAATGATACCTACCATAACGTATAAATAAAATATGTAAAATATTTTAACGACTTGATTATTAAAAATGAACTTTATGTGAACTGAAATATGAAACCTTTAAAACAAAAAGGCAGTTATCTATGATCGAGAAAAGCTAACATTTTAAACAAAGGAAATTTGCTACATATCCTTCACTGTTTGTATGGTGATTCTCGAGTGGCATCAACACGCACAAAAAATTAAGATATTCCATGAAAATTCACAGACAAATCAACTGAGGTCTGATAAGAAGAAAAATGATTTCTCTTGCTACGGTCACAGAATAAATAATAGTCTACGATGCGTCAGTTTTGTATAAAAAATTTGGAACTGGCTCCCTATATCGTATAACTTTGATGCCCGTCTTGCCAAAAAATTTTTAGCGCCCTTGGTTGATGGCTGTGCAAAAATATTTCCTACTATTTTTTTCCTACTATTTTTATCAGGGATGAAATGAGCCGTTCGTGTCTTCAACGATGACACGTCCACGCACCCAATCAATCAGGTACGCGTGAAAACCGGTTTTTAAAACAATATGAATAAAACACGCGTTAGTTTTCTAAGTAGAATTCATTATAATTATAAATTAAATGACAGTAGGTATATCACATTCCAAATTTATTATAAGTTATAACATTATACAATGACATCTTTGTCCTTTTTTATCGGATTGGGCATTACGTTCACACGGCTTGCGGCCACATGTTTTTCATTGCGCATTTTTTTCTTGTTTCACATTCGCTTTTGTCTGTGGCTTTACCCAAGATATTAAACTAATTATCGTAAATCATTATGTTTATTATGAAATGTCTGATTACTTTAACGGATTTACTTGCATTTATATATTGCAATGCTTTCAAAATTTGCTCTATAAACCAATTTTATAAATATTTTCATTATGGAATGCGCCTAGAGTAAACACAACAGCAAACATATTAGCGTGTTAGGACAATAAAAAAGAGAATTCACAGAAAAAGAATACACCCCTTATTACCGCTTTATAATAATTTAAGTTAAATGAGTTATAAGAATAATTTTCGTTGACGGTTACAGTGAAGATAAATATCGAAGGTATTCAAATCTAAAATATCATAAATATTATAATATTAAAATACCTATTTAATTTTGAAATTCCTACAATCATGTAATCTTTACTTTTGTTCAACAATCCACACATGTTTCTGTCAATAAAAAAATACATATTTCGATGATGCTTAGTAAAATCAAAATTATAAGAAGTATGAGTAAGAAAAATAGATTCAAACAAATTTGATAAAAAGCAGGATTTGCTGCAATTTTTAGGAATCACATACACACAGACAAATATTTTTATATGTATTGCCTAAAGTACCGCATATGACATCATGTGACTCTAAATTGGAGCAATTTTCATATCAACTCGTGTTCATCATAAAACATGGATTTGTTTATTTTTCATTTTATGTTCTTAACCATCGTATGGTGCGAGAATAGAATGATGAACGAGTGTTGGTACCCAGTAGGTTATGAAATGAATATGGGTTTTAGTTAATTTGTATATCACATTAATTGGGAGTTGAGAAAAATCTAAAGAAGACTGTTGTCTTTAGGTAGATATAAGAGATAACTAACCACTAGTACACTGTTATAGAAGAATAGTGTACTTACACGTACGTTTTTAATGGGCGCGTCTCCAAAACACGAAATAGAAACTCAAAAAAATTAAATAATTGGGTCCAGTTAGTTACATTAATCTACAGATACGCGGTGCAATATTTTTTGTTATTGAATGATAAAATAATTAAATTGGATAAACACTTCGAAATAGTCATTTTCTAAAAGTTTAATTTCGTAAGTAAGTAAATTTTTGATCAATTTATATTATTTTAAAATAAAAAGCCATTTTAAAAATATCACCGCGATTCGATAGATCAAAAGAAATAATTTAAGCAATTGATATTTTTTTTAAACAACTATGAAAAAGAGACGGTTATGTTTTTCGAGTATATGTGTGTATGTATATTTCTTTGGCACGCCCTAGAGCTTATACGGCTTGTCGTTTTTTTATGTGAGTGGTGTCAATAGATTCGTCTTCACCTGCAAATGGCCATTAGATATACTAGCTGCATCGTGCGATTTCACGTGTTGAGATACGTAGGTCTAAAGTTTTTGCAGTCGGGTTTTTAAGGCACTTTTAACCACTTCACCAAATGTGACTAAATTCATCAAGTTTCCAATATTCTAAATGCTAGATTTACTTAGACGCAGATGCGCCCGTTTTTTAACACACGAGTATGTAAAGTTTAACGCCGACCGAGCGAGGCGTCAGCTAAAAACAAAAATCTTGCAAAAACTTAGTAGTTTGCCTGGAAGAGATCGCTATTTAGCGATAAGGCCGCCACTTGTAGAACTATATTTTGTAACAATTGTTTTCTTGCATTTAATATTTTGTGTGTCTGCAATAAATAATTTATCTATCTATCTATCTATTTTCTAACCATTTGGTAAATCTTGGTAAATAAGTTCTGCAAAGTTTAAAGATTTATTTGTCGGAGATTTTTGATTCTTAGATTCTGGGTTTAAGCGGATTGGAATATCTGGATTAGGTACCTGAAGGGAGATCTTTATTGGTTTACTTAACTACTAGGATGTCTCAGTTAATCATTTTGTCTATAAAACGAGAAGTTTAGCAAATCAATAGAAAAAGTCTAGTCTTTTTTTCAATAGATACATTTTATCGGTTGGTAATTTGTTTGTAAGAAAACTTTTTTTTTCATTATAATTTATTAGCTTTGTTTTATTGTTAACTTTATTTATAAAACATGGTTGCGATAAATCACACCAGGTCTAATAAAACGCAGCCTAAAATAATGTAGTAGTAGCCGTTACCCGCGAAATAAAATTGAATGCAAAGATTCAAACTAATAGGGGTTCACCCTACTTTTTCAAAAATTCTATTCTATATAATTATCTTTCTAAAATAATTATCAAATATCCGGTAACTTAATTCATTCCCATTCGTTACAGAATCCATTATTTGAGAACTAAAATACCGAGTGCTGTAAATATTGTTTGTTCCAAGATTGTTATAAATCCTGCTGAAAACAACAATGATGATATTTATACTTACTACAATAACTTTCGGTAAAATATACAATTAGAAATACGTTTTAGATATTCAATACTAGTACTTAAGAACACAAAGGATATAGGTATCTATAAGTTCAATCCAATAAGGAAATCACAATGGCTAAATCACAATAACGAAGTACCATCGGAAGCACTGCCAAACGCAATAAAAAATAAATTACCATCACTACCAATTCAAATGGGCAATATTAAAACATTAATAAAATCATTTTATAGTTCCACCGCATTCTACGGTAAGCACAAAAAGATACAAAAGGGAAGTGATTAAAAAGACATAACAATCTTTTAATAAAAAAATCCCTTTTGATACACCGTCACTGTAACGACAAAAAAGAATATGATGTCAGTAAAAAAATATAATGGGGCAGCTCGTAAACCCTACATTTGAATAGGAAAGTAACATATCAAAAATTTTCAGTGATCCGTATTTTACGAGGTTGTCGTAAACGTGTACTTAGCGGGGTGAAATAAAAGAGCACCCTTATGTGTCGCGCTCAAGAATCAGTGTCGGGGTAAAAGAGGCCGTGTTGTGTTTAAAAATCGGCAAGACATAAAAGAACATCCTATACAATAACTGTGAGCATACGAGGGGTCGTAATCAGTTTGCAAGCTCGCATTTATAGCTTACAGTTTTCAATATCAACATTATTATACTTATTGCTTTTATTAAATCGATTCCTTTATGCGAGGAATGCTGTTTATCAAAACGCGGAAAAGTATGATTGCGAAAGGGAGACTTCTGACTTTCGGATTTCGTTTTGTAATGCCTTAACTTTAACTGAATGTAAAAATCGCAAAAAAAACATAGTAACTGCGCATAAAATGCTAGTACAAAAACCATTAATATAAAATTAACTCGTCCCCAAAGCAACCGGATGCCCATTGCGCAGCACAATGAGATTTGCTCATGTTGAACTTGGCTAAAAGGAATACAGGTGGTCTAACAATGAGTTCCCTGAGGGACGCCCTCCTTTACTATTTTAATAAGAAAAAAGATCTCCTTTCACTCCGCTGAATTACTTTGAAACGAAATAAATAAATGAACTGTTGGATCTCGAGATTGAATTAGAAAAGAATTTGTGCGTAATAAGAATCGGTCTATTCATAAAAGTTATGAGGGAAACGCACAATGAGAATGTCTCAGGCAACAGTAATGTCGCCAATGTATAGTTGACAATGATAGAAGGTATCGGAGCAGAAAAAGGATCAGTTTCCTTTGATGTTACATCGAAAAGACTTATAAGAAGCCAACAGGATTGAAGAAAAGTTACTTTTGGGAAAATTGGGTTTGATGACATGAAACGACATTATTCAAAATATCGCCATCCTGTGAAAGGTTTTCAAAGGCTGGACATATTGGGAGGAAAATGAAATGAACGTTTTATAGGGTTTCAAACAGCCACAAGGTTTGGTATCGTAAATACATTTCATATGCCTACTGCACGCATTAGATTAAAGTTTCTAACTATAAAAATATAGAAAAGGCAATAATTATAACTACTAAACTTTGTGTTTACAGCTCTCCTGAACTAACATTAGGGTATATGTATTACAGTATTAATCTTATTTCACGTCTAGATTTTAATATTATCTTGCCCTTTACACTTTCTTTTAACTTTTAAACTAACGACATAAAAAGCTCGGGGTGAATCTCGAAGTCAACGATGCATTTTTACGCAGGCATTATGTTTAACGTGCAAAAATCATATTTCTTTCGCTTTTGTTTTACGGGCTTTTCATTGCAGCCACTTTACGAGCATTGGTGATGGCTGGTACTCTTTCGTTTATAACAGAGCTACAGTGGAGCACAGTTCTTATAGACGTGAAATTAACCTCTGTTTCAATTTATTACTCGTATCAATTTCAAAATGGTTTTTACTGAAATATAAAATAACTAGGATTTTTGCTACATATACTCCTTTAGCCGATCGTACAAAAAAAAATTTAAAAGGTTTAAATATGTATGTACACGTATATACAAATTACTAACGTTAATATAATAAAAACAAATTCTCAATTGATGACACATACCATAGTGTATTTGCAAAACAATGAATGTAGATTAATTGTTGAATTGACATTTAACAAAAGAAGACAGGTTTGGCAGTGCAGTCTATTACTTCTCTTATCGTTCTTTGCTCTATGCAAGTATGTGTAACAGTACTAGAAGGCAAGATTGCGTGTTTGATACTAATTAAACGTCTTGATGGCAGTTCAGAGATACGTGATTCGTCTGGACGCGCTGAGTAATGTGTTTCTTACTACATTTTTATGGGGCTTACCGTAACAACTTTCAAGGTTCTATTTCATACTATCTATTGTGTTATCTGTGGGTTTGCCTTGTTTATATAGCTTAGTAGTCTGGGTGGCATAAAATTTGTTATGATTATTGATAAAATTTTACGTTTCATAAATGAATGCTGGTCAACTTATTTTTTTAATGTCATAAAGTAATTACGAGTATGTTGTACTTACAAGAATTAAATCCTATCACTATTTACTTTGTTCACATTTCAAAAATAATAAATAAGATACACTTTGCCCGACTACTTAAAGAGAGGTTACTGATTTTTTTGTATGTATGTATGTATGTCTAGCTAATTGTAACTCTCAGCAGCATAGACCGCTAGACCGATTTTAATGTACGTGATGTCATTGGGTTTGTCTTTATCTGCAGATGGTAATAGGCTATGCTAGTTGCATCCCGCGGTTTTACTTGATAGGGTACCGTGATCTAAAATCAAAATCGAATCACTTAGCAGCGACTTCTTAGATGAACATTGTAATAATATAATTTCCCAAAATACCTCAAGGTCAGTTTGTAAGTAAATGATTTTAATATTTGATTTGTGTTAGACCAGACAATACTATAATATTGACCAAAACTTGCCAAAACATGCCTTTGTCCATGTTTCGTATGATTAAGCTCAAAGCCGCCCAAAGTTGCTCAAAGTCATACTGACTGACAAAATAAAACAGCCAATGTCCATGACAACAATCACGTGGCGCCAGGACACAAATGAGATTTACAAATATAGCGTGTTATGTCACCGTGAGATGTTTGAAAAATTAATACCGAGTGTAAATCTTGTCGCACTCTCGTTGTTGACGGTTTTAGGGATAGGTTTGGCGACTTCTGGCCGGAAAGGAAAGATGCCGATTTCTATTCGGACAAGTTCTAGAACTGAACAGCACCCATGTTAACTTAACACTATGTACACAATTATGTACCTTCATAGTGCACGTCATATACAGGTGAATCTGAATTGAATGCGTTTATTTAGTGTACTAAAAGAATATGGAACAATAAAATACCCGTGTTTTTTCTTTAACCCACTTTAGTACAAATATATTGAGAAAATTTCAATTGAAGTCATGCAAAGCCTTTTAATAATGTGCTTAATTTGCTCGAAATGTGTCCGACTTGAAGTCAAAGTAAGGCTTTCTTCTATTCATATCAGTAGTATCGAAGCATGGCTGGCATGTAAAGCTAGCATTGGAGGATTTTATGTCTTTAGATCGAGACCGCTCATTGACGATAAAATTAAGTTCATTGTGCTACCAGTTTTGTATGAAATGAAAAAGACTTTGATTTTAGCAGCTAAACAGCCTAGTTTAGATATAAGGTATAGATAAAATTATTAAATAAAACAGATACTTGCCTTTTCTTCAAGTTGAGTCTACTAATTGAGATTTCCTGGTAGGAGTATTACCCTTTTCTCACTACAATAAATAGAATTCTTCTATCATCTTATTTTTAACATCCATAAAAAATGTATCTTACAGTTCAGACATACTGACAAATACGTCATCCGAACAATCAATGAGATCTCTTCTTCAGTCGGACAAACGTGAATCACTCGGACAAGTTTCTCCGGAAAGACACTCCCATTTCTATGCGCGTCAGTAAATTGGAAACACCTCGGTCGGGGGCAGGATTCTATTCCTGTGCTTGACACCACGTCTCGCGCCCTCAGAGTCTTTGTTCAAGACATGCAACTGGTTGTAATTACTTTAGTTACAGTACGAATTACGCAGCCGTATCGTGATTAGTTACGCGATCTTGTTTTGTCTGTTGTTGAGGCGTCGTGATTAACACGTCGGGGAATCGTTACATGTTGTTTTGATGGAGCTTTGCGAAGATTGGATGTTTATTCACTTAAAACAAAACATATACTAACAAACTTTTAAAGATGAAGATATACGCGAAGACTTACTACTAAAGCTTTACATTAGATAAGGATATATTCGTTTACTTTCATATAAACGATAATTTCACAATCTTATCGGCTAAGTCTACCTTAATCTCTATTCTCACATTACATTAAACGTGTTACTAATGTGAGTTATGGTGCTTTCGTCAATATCCACTTCACTATAGACTTGATTGACTGGCTCAATAGCTTCAAACATCATCAAAGAAAGCAATCCATTTGTATGCCTTTTTTAATCAAACCGCCTACGTCTCTTGAATTCTCAAGAGGATTCTTGTATTTTGAATAAATAAACAATTTCTAATATGTGGTCGAAATAAGTAAACGGTTCATTCGTTCACTATGGTTCAATCCGTAGTGAATGAATGATGAAACATATAAAACTGCATACGTTTAAATAGTTTTTAATTAAGACTAATATCTATCATTAAATAATAGGGACGTTATTTGGCAAAGTCATTAAAGAAGTCCCAAGCGCCAGCATCAAAATCAAACTATTCAATAATACATTGACTTTAAGAAAGTAAGCTCACAATAGTTTATTTCCAAAGTTCTCCACCAAAAAACCTTGACCTAACGAGCGAAGTGTCTCTGCATCGGATTGTTTTTTCGTTTGTCACGAATAGGATGTTTGTATGTCTCCTTAAATGTAGTAGTCGCGTAGGTTAGGTACAGGTTGTCGTTCCCAATAAATATTGACGTATTTTTTTATATATAAGCCGAGAATTTTCGACAGCTTGCGGAACTTCTTACTAGTTTTACTTCATTTAACATTCTTAATATTTAAAAGTTGCTATTTGTTGTCGTACTAATATTTACATCACCACGATCCAAGTTTTCCTTTAGCAATGACGCAACACGAACAAAGAAATAATATTTAAGAAGTTCTTGGGTTCCAGATTTCGAGACAGCTGTCAGCGCTCTGAAGATTTACACCATATCTGTCAGATTTAAAACCGTGGAGACAAAGAAACCCTGTCCGAAATCCAGCTAGGGTGATGTCATGGTAGTTTCCAAATACTCCTAATTAATAGACCGGCATTTACGACCTGGTGAAGCAGTGGTTTCTAAACTTTAGCATACCTTATTTATATTAGGCATTTTAGTTAAATCCGTATATTGAGTTAGGCGCAGTATCACGCTCATATTTATTATATTAGTATTCTAGTGTCTTTAAGACACTAGAATACTGTTGAAGCATTTTTTTTGCAATAAATATATTTTTAGAAATTTGATAATGATCACGCTATATACCTACTGAGTTACCTACCTACTTATTGTAAGTGATTCGTATTCCTATTGGAAATCACATGCAGCGATAACGATTTTGATTAGCTTTAATTTCATTTGATACTTCATTTGTTATGACTTCAAAGTGAAATTTGATAGTCTGGAATGGGTTTTGTTTTCGACTAATAATAAATTTGGTGAATTGAATACATCTTTTAAACTGCTTAATCATCAAACATTTGATTATTGACGAGTACCTAACAGTTGTGAAAATTCAACTTCAAATGTTTCAATTAAGCATAAATAAATAAATAAATTTATATGGGAACAACTGAAAGGTATTTATACCCTTGCTAGTTAGTATAATCCAGGCTTCTCTAAAAATTGGAGGAACATTAAAAAAACCGATAAATTTGTAAACCTCCTCTTTATGAGGTCGGACGAAAATGTAAAGACACGCTTTTCAAAATGTTGAGGGCCATGGTCCTCGAAAATATTTTCGTTATACCGTTCGAAGCCAATTTCGAAGAAAAATAATAATAATGAGGCGTGTCTGAGTTTACGGCCCGTTGTGTATTGTGGACCAAGCTCGAACTGTGAGCAAATTCTTTGTTTCCAGATTTTAAAGCTTCGTTCCAACTTGCACGACTGACGCTACTTTCAAGTTACTTAATATATAAGAAATCTTTACTAGATCTGAGTTTTAATACGAGTATACCAATTTCTCTCAATTTGTATCTTGAGTGTTTCGGAAGATAGGCAGCTTATGAATTTAGGCGGTCAAGCCGAGAAATTTTGGCTTGGAAGTCTTGTTTGGACATAGGTTGCGTTATTTTATGCGGACAATGATAACGAAGCAGCCTGTAATTTCGCAAGAAGTGCCGGAGACTTCTTCTCTTCTCTTTGCGCTGTGCACAGCTCTCCCTATCTTTCAAGCATCAACAAGAGAATATTTTTTATCTCTCGCGGCCTTGACGGGTAATCAATCTCCATGAGATGGCGGACTTGGTGATTGCACCGATGACCTGCCACAAGAGGTCCTCGGACGTCTAGACACAGTTTCATCTGAGGCTCACATAGCCTTATGGTTCTCATGCTGCTTGCGATGCATCATATGTCAGGAGTACTTCAACGGGGTATAACCCCGTGGGATGGAGTAGGCCGCGATGGGTCGCGGTTGCGTGCTACTGGCTTCCCGAGTTCCGCGAGTAAGTGGCCCAGGAGTGACACCGTGGAGTTTTATAACCATAATCATAACCATTTATTGCATAACTGTACAGAAATTGGTCTTAATGTAGAATTCTTAAGGTTTCAACAGTATTGTCCTTGCGAACATACAATATTTTATTATACTACTTATATCTAACATGCAAATTAGTATTGAGAAGAAAATTATGCCTATGTTCAGTTAAAATAATATACAAATTACACCTTTACTTCATAACAACTTTATCTTGCAGAAATTCATTAACCGAATACGAGTAACCTTTCAATATCAAAAAAATAAATAATTGTCTCTTAAATATATTGACATTCTCCGATTCCAGTAATGACGTAGGCAAGTGGTTAAGTATAGATCATAGGTCCCATATCCAATACACTTTTCCTGAACAGTGCGGTTCTATGGCGGAGTGCAGAAATTTTACGTAAATTAGTTTTGCGATTACTATTATATCCCTCAAACATATTCATGTTGGTTCTCATAAAAACTGCGGTTTCTTATATGTATAAACAAGGAAATGTCAGTATTTTATGTTTTAAATAGTATTCTTTGCAAGAATCCGTCGATTTCAAATGACACACTAATCTAAGACATTTTTTTTGAGCTCGAAATACCGTGTCATGCATTGTACAGTTTCCCCAGAATATAATCCCGTATCTTAATGTGGACGTCACGTACGCATGATATGATGTGAGTACTGCAGGTTGGTTTAAGACTTTGGATAGCATGTACAAGGCATACGAGTAACTGCTTAGAGAAAACTGTTTCGGCATGTTTACTCCAGTTTAGATCCGACTCAACATATAAACCCAAACATAAATAATTTTCGCTGTAATTTAGCGGGTAAGAGTCCCACATAATGTCTAATTATGCTATTGCCTTGAGCTTTTCTCCAAGTCTAAAAACAGAAGCAATCTCACTTTAAGTTTAAGCCAAGAAAGTAGACGCTTTGTAGAATTATTATGATATATGCGTTATATGATGAATATTAATAGATTAAATATGTAAAATAATGATCTATACAAAAAAACTAGGTACCTCTTCATCTGTGCACAGTTACTCTACTACGAGTATAATCTCTCTTATTAAACCTTCTTCGTGTGCAATACTTAGAGTTATTCCCCTTCTTCCCTCAATCTTTTCCTTTTAGGGAGTACCCTAAAAAGAAAAGATTGAGGGAGGTAAAGATATTCCAGACTGTGAGAGGGTAAAGAAAGGAGAGTCAGACAGTATCGTTCAGTACCAGTTGATAAACTATCCCGTAATTGGAAGTAAGGATGCTATACACAGAAAACAAATTTTGCAGTCGTCCTAGAAGCAAAGGTATGCTAGCAATCTTCGACAAATTAGTCCGAAGTCGAGAGAGCTCGTTAAAATACAGTTGTCTGAAAGTTATAAGTTTCTTTGTGGTCTGTATTTTATCAAGTGGGCGTTAACGCGTTTTGTAATGGGTCTAAGTCAAAAACCTGGATAGATACGTTTAATGTGCTTTATTTTTAAGTTAAAGCCGCGCCTGAAGTGCGTCTGGGCTACAAATCTCGCTTAATAAGCTATTTGATACACAAACCTCGCTCTGAAACAGTCTATTGTAAATCTTAAGTACTTTTGCAAGAATTTTGCATTTATTTAATTTTATTAGTTAATTTTTATTTAAGTTAATTACATTTAACCAAAATTTTAAGCTTAAAGTTAAAATAATTATGCTTGTTCTGATAGTATCCAAGAGGTAAATATAGAGGAATAGATATATGTGTGATACAAAGAGTATATATTATTAAAAATTCGACTCCAAATGCAACAAGTTCTTTAAAAAAAAGTTTTTACCGACATCCATTACGGCCGGCAAGCAAACATTAAACCACTGAACCTATTTTGATTGAGATTAAATCGAACAATTTGAGAAGTATAGTTAAATTATTTGATTATTTAAAAAAAACCGGCCGCCCCTGAGAAAACAGGTAACAAACATACCATAAACAAATGGTTAGAAGCAACTTCAAAAAAATCCGACTGCAAAATTTTTAGACCTGCATCGTCTTTATTTTATTTACTTTTAGATTTAGATGTATCCAGAGTCACTCTCACGACTAAGATGAATTTATTGACACCACTCACATAAAAATACGACAAGCCGTTTAGGCTCTAGGGCGTGCCAAAAAATATACATACATACATACTTTCGCAATCGGGTAAAAAAAGAAATACTGACGAATTGACTACCACCTCCACTATATTTTTTTCGATTGCTATATGAAATATTGTCGACGGCTTTAAAATTGAGCAATGTAAAAACGTGACAAAAATGTTACCTTGTAATATACTACAAAAACTGACGTGTTATATCTCGTAATCAGTAATTTGAGATCACAGGAAAATCTGAAGCGTAATATCTACGAGTAGTTTTCGACTTAAATAAAATCTATGGAGGGGGCTAAACCTATCAGACTTAGAGCATACAAAACAAGCGCCGGCGCTTGTTGTACCTCAAACTATCTAGGTCGAATTTCTTACATAGTGGGCGTATTTCTTATGAATGTTGTTAATGAAAACTAGTATAGAGCAGGTATTGTCAGTTTGTAGGGATCCGTACCCAAAGGGTAAAACGAGACCCTGTTACTAAGAATTCTCTGACAGTCTGTCTGTCACCAAGGTGTATATTATTAACCGTCATATAGTTTGACAGTAGACATTTTGCCGCTATAACAACAAAATTCAATATTAAAAAACAAAATAAAATTAATATTTAAGGGGCGACAAAAACTTCGTGCGCGAGTCTGATTTGCACTTAGCCGATTTTTTTATTGGTTTTCAATAGTCATGTTGGCGAATTAGGCCTATCTATTTATTTTATACTTCGTTTGAGGCAAGTAAGTATATAAGTATGTTCGTGTAGCTTATGAATCGAGATTGTGGACAGATGTGAGGCGTGTTTTGGGTATTAAAATTGGGTTTAGAGATTATGTGACATCCAAGGGCACGATTTTATAAGTTTTAAAATTTCAAGGCACACTAAATTTGTTGATATTCTATCGGTAACGAATAAGCTTTGCAACACTTACATGCTTCGAGGTAGGCACAAGTATCATTGTAATAGGTACAAATAAAAGCGTGTCTAATATACTTATATAATGTTAATAATTGATCGTTATTTTGTGAAATAAATCATCTATCTATCTATCTATTGCCAGTTTACCAATAAGTGTATATATTTTTGTAATTCATTGATGACTGGTATGTGAGCCGATTACTTACTTGACGCGGATAACATATAGGCTTTATCGGTCTTATTGATAAACGCGTCTTAACTTGTCTCGTGACGTTTTCCATCGGATAAAACAAGACAAAAGACGTTTAAAGTTAAGACGCGTTTATTAATAAGACCGTACATTTTTAGTCGTAGTACCCCTTGCAAAGTTAGTGGTAGCGTAGGTAGTGCTATATTATAATTAACGAAATTATGATCACTTTAATAAACGGTAAAGGAAACCATCGTGAGGTAACATGCTAGTGGAAGAAGGTATTTCACTTATGTTCAAAAGCTTTCGAAGTAAGTAAAATTCCTAAACTGCAATTTAGGGCAGCGTGGTGGTCTATGACCCCTTTCAAAGGAGAGAAAAGTGCCCAGCTGTGGGACGCTATCTACGGTTTGATGGGGACTCCGTACTCATACCTACCTATTAAAGTCTTTGTAAAGGTAGGTACTATTTATTCAGACCTATAGCTTTTGCGAAATTTAATACAAAGTATCCCATGTTACTTGTATTTAAATTAAATTTTCCCAAACTACTAAAAGGTCGCTTCAGTTGATGCACTCTGATCCTAATTCAATCAAGTTATTGATGCTTGGAAATGCTTTTGCGAAGTCTAGACACTAATTGACTTAATGCACTTTTGAATCTCATCACGTTATTTTATTTTTGATTTAATGATGATCAAAATAACATTGTTGCTGTAAGGATAGCTATCTTTACAAATTTATTCAAGACAAATGAAACTTTAAACAATTTCGTTGAGAGGTTAGTATCCATCAATCTAACCATAGTACATTGCAAGACAATAAAAGATAGATTGTAATTTTACATTGTATGGAAAAATGTTCTTTAAAATCAGCAAACTATATAGAGTTTGCCGCACGATATATGACTCTAACTAAACAAACAAATCTCGTTACACCTGAAAAGAATTTTCTCAGACTACAGGATTAAAAGGGTATTATATTCTCCAGATGTTATCAATATAGATTCAGCTTGGTTCAGCGGTTCGAGCATAGATTATGACCTGTCAGTCAGTCAAGTACTCACGCTGTATCTATTAAGGCTTTAGATAGATAAAGAGTTTTAAGCCACATATTCTTGCACTCTATGACCTTTTACTTTACAAAAAGAAAAGTTTTCACTTCCAAACTAAGAAATAGCCACTCAAAGCTTGTTCAAAGGCAGTTGACAGAACTTTAGTTCCAACACGAATCCAGAAGTTCGTAACTAGAGATTTTCACGTCCACTCCGACTGACAAACGTTTGGGACTCAGCTAAACCTTGTTGGAAAAGTACCTAAAAAGAAGCGACGTTAAGGACTTCAGGACAGAGACAGAACTTGGGACGCGTATTTGCATAGTATGTTTGCAAGAAAGTTGCGCAGGCTGCACCAGCTTAGCTTGAATACAAATTGGCATTAAATTAGGTCTATTTTTAACGAATAGGTACTTGAGTTTTATTCAACAGGATCAGTAGTAATAGTAATCTCCGATAGGTTATGTGATTATGAGAAACAAAATGTATTTATGTTTCCATGTGACTCAGAAAGTATTTCTATCCGACTATCAATATGATATCTCAAAGATGCTTGTAACTGTACGAAAATTCAGATATATAATTATTCTAAAAATGCAACAACAGTTTTGTCGTCACTATTCATTCTTTTAATTCCACTGCTGAGTTCTTATGAGGCTCTTTAAACCGAATACAAAAAAGGAGGAGCTTATCAACCAGATATTGCCTTGCGATTATTTATCTTGGGTTAAATAATTACGTGTGTATCGATAAAAGAAAAATAATATCTATGAGTACGTATAAGGTTTCGCAAAAGCGCTCCTCAGTCTACGACAGAGGCCCTCGATTTAATTTACATCTCCGCACCAATTGTTCGCAACTCGGAGAGTTCGTCGAACGACCTCGCCCGTCGCCGTCTCTGATTTATTTTCCTCCAACAACCCCTAAATGGATTTCAGTTCCTCAATATCAGTGCATTAACTTCGGGACATTCAGAACAGCGATCTTGGTTTGCAGACTTGGACTTTGATTGGTTGTTTGAAGAAGAAAAAACTCATTTATTTTGTACACACATGACACAACTACTACAACTAATTACTTAAAAGTAGACAAACATTTAAAATTGTAAAATAGGTCGAGTTGCAGTGTCCCGTGCGTCAAAAAAGGTCGGCACTCAGCATGATGCTGGGGCTCGCTCCCAGTGCTGACCATATACCATATACCTACCTATAATTATTAGGCGGCTTTGGAAAATCTAGGAATATAAATAAAAAGTCTCCATCTGGTTGATAAGCTCCTCCTTTTTTGTATTCGGTTTAAAAAGCCTCATAAGAACTCAGCAGTGGAATTAAAAGAATAAATAGTGATGACCAAACTGTTGTTGCATTTTTGGAATAATTATATATCAGATTTTTCGTACAGTTAGTTTTTTTTAAATAAAACAATCTATCCTATGGCACTGATTCATAAGATCTCAAACTATCTTTGTGCAAAAAATTAAATCAATCCGTCACTCAGGAGAAGGACAAGCAAACTAACTTATTAATTGTACGGGGTTCTCCTAGGTGCGTGATCATTAAATATGTCGACCCTATTTAAATATATTTTTTTTACTTCTTGATCTTTAAAGGTGTAGTTCATAACGGCATATTTAGAAGTTATTTCCACTTTTACCTATAAAGTAGTATGGATAATTTTATTTAGAAAAATAACATGACGTATGGTAATTTTGTAGAGATAAGCGGAACCAGGTCAATTGTATGCAGTTTCGTACTTATAGCCACACAATTAATGTAGGTTCATATCAAAGCCAAGCACTACGCTGTACGAGAAAGTCTACTAGGCTAGTCACCGTAGCTCTGTATCCATATGCAAAACTCCGTCTGCAACGAAGTTAAATCCTCAGAAATCTCTTCGTTCGGGCGTTTCTTTCATAACCACGATGAGATCAGTCAATGCCAATATTTGCATGTGCGAGCAGGCTTACGAAAATCCTTTCGAAAAATGAACGGAGCAGGTATTTTCTGTTCTCATCTCGACATGAAATGTGAAAAGTTTGCGATGGAATTCTTGAGGACATTATTTGCAAATATTCAAATGTAGCTTTTCTTCCACTGATGCAATTCTGCTACAATGTTTGTGTTTGAAGGAAGTCAAAACGAAAGACTTGGACGAAATTTTAGTAAAGTTTTTACTTACTGGGTAGGTAGTACTTAGGTAAATGTAAGTTTGCGAATAACTTTAGTAAAGTAATTTTCATCATAACCTTTTATTTCTGCCTTCAAGAAGGGAAAAGAGTTTTCAGTTAAGCTGTACCTATGCATTATATTGAATCCGCCAAATTGCTAAAATTCTTGGTTTTAAGTCTATGATACATACGTATTGCCTACAAATCCGAAAAGGCTTACTTACCTACATTTTGCCTTTTATTCCCATATGTTCCGATTGCATGGTGGTAGGACGTGTGCTTATATGTAATGCTTGCCTGGCTAGCTACCACCCTCAAGTAGATAAAACTGTCGCCAAGCACCTATTGGTGTTTTTCGGAGGCTTTCCTGGAGGACCAGTGTATTCCTGACTATGCATGCTCCGTCTAAGGCCACAGTGTCGCTGACTTCCATGGTCGTGCAAGTTAATATTCAAATAGCCCTAATAAAAAGTCCAAATTCTAGCTGTCATGGATAAAATGAAATCGCGTTACTAAAACCCCATTATGTACCCATTCTCACAAAAAAGCTTCTTCTTGGTGCGGCATCGTGTGTCGGGTTGCTCTCTTCCCTCCGATATGGTTGAGGAGAGCGATGGCTGGCACATGCGTCAACTCGTGAACGGGTCTAACTGACATTCAATTTTCAAAATTTGAAATAATAATTGTTTAAGTTTAATTAGCTAATTATTTGTATTCTTTTAGTATTTCAAGAAATGTAATTAAATTCACAAAAAATTGTAAGGATAATAATATCTCATATAGGGCACGGACCATGTCTGTGGAGTATTAATATTTATATGAAAATAAAAAAATAAAACCGATTAATTACTTTTATTGCATTTGAATAACAGAAAGCATTCAAGTTTTACTAAGTAATTTCACAAAACAAAGACAAAACAAGCTATTTAAAGTAAACACAGACAGAAGCAGAGGTGCCTTGTAAAGCTACGTATTTTAGAAAATTGCGCAGAGCCAACTTTGCTCTCCAGTCAAAGTAAGGGGATAGCGAATTAAATAGCGGAACCTGGTGGAATTAGATCTGGTCTGAGGATATGAAAACCAATATTGACTGTGGATTCCATCTAACGTAAGGATTCTGCTATTGCGGTTAGGTAATATAACTGTAGATAGGCAGTCTAGCTTGCTACTACAGTTTAGGGGTCGTTAAAATAAACAGCACATAATAATGGGCAAGTATCAAAATCAAATTGAAGCCTACGCCAATATTTTACTTCATGGTTGCCTTAAGATTAGATAGAAAGCTCCAGATTCAGTTCTCAAACCAGGCAGGTAATGATTACTGTTATTTGTCCGTGTCTGGCTCTTATTGTGCAAGTTTTTAAAATAATACAGTAGTCACAGGGGCAATCTTAGTGGGAAGCTGTGCATGTGAAACCGTTATTTATCTTTTTTATCTATGTCAAATTTAGTTCTGAATCTGCGGATAACTAAAATTAGATTATGAAGTTGTACTAACTATACTAGTACCTATTTCTTGAACAATAGACCTCGCGACTACAAGTATCTATTATTCCAAGATCCCAAAAACTATCTCACAATGTGTCAATTATTACCAACTGACATATATTCATCATCAGTTGCGATCAATTGATTTTACGTACGTACCAAAACAAACCTTAATAAGTATATCATGAAACAATCCCCGATCAAGAAAAAAACATAGGTACACACGTAGATACCATAGGTACACTTGTAGATACCATAGGTACACACGTAGATACCATAGGTACACACGTAGATACCATAGGTACACACGTAGATACCATAGGTACACTTGTAGATACCATAGGTACACACGTAGATACCATAGGTACACACGTAGATACCATAGGTACACAAATTTTCGTTTAGAAAGGTTATAAACTACGACATATACACAAGTACAATTTACGGATAACATCTATATATAATATATTCAAACAAATAAACTGAAAGACGAAAGATTTTTTGTCGAGGCAAAGGCTCTTCGCTCGGTTGGTCAACCAAGTGCTAAGTACTTATAACATTTCAACTTTTACATCTACTATATGCAATTGCCATGGCATTTTACTCACACATGTCCAAGTTATTTAATATAGTACCTAAACTACACTACAATACAACCTTTTCAATTTGTTACTTTCAAAGCGTAGTGAATACAAAAAAGCTTTACATACTTTGTTTATCTAGAATCTTTGAATAGGGCTTTAATCTGCGTGATTAGGCCTACAACCATGAGGGTGGTATATAAACCGACTATGTTTATATACCTAGACCGCTATTGATAACTTAGCAATACAACTCCCACGCCTGCGGTTTTATAATAGCAAAGAGACTTAGTGATAAAGTGGACTCGACAGATCGACACAGTCCTTTTAAATGGAAAAAGCTAAGCTAAGGATTAGAAATATAAAAGGTATTAAAACATTTGTATGTTTATATTACTACTTAGGTATGCATCAAACGTATCACATCAGTAGGTACAATACTCTAAAAAGAATGAAAACCCATTTTCTATTTGGCGGACACATTTTTCTAATTTATATTATGGGAACAACGGGAAAATATACCAACCCTTTCGAGCAATAAAACAACTTTTCAAATCCGTCCGGCGTCTGGGTTACACTGGCTTATAAAGAAGGCTGCTGGAACAAACAAATGAACAACGCAACAGTCAAATTCGCTACGGTTAGAAGGGTCTTAATGAGACTAACACTGAATTCGAGAAAAGATCAGCTGATCCATAGAAATAGTTTATCGATCGTCGACAAATATACGAAACAGCTGTTTTTTATTTCAAATTCAGAGTTGATCCCATACCATGTTGATTGTTGAAGTTGTTCATTAGTATAATATTAATATAATTTGAAATGTAAGCCTTGGCGGTCTTTAAGTAGTTATACCACATATTCATATTTTCGCCAGGATCTTTAGTTCCCCTTGTTACCTACCTTGCCGGAACATAATTGGCAGGCGTTAAGAATTATAGTTCTTACTTAGGTTTATTGTAGTATCTCCATTTTCAAAGGATTTATAAGAAATTTAAGTAAAATAATCTTTTAAATAGTATACTTCCAGTGCTAAATTTATACCATGTATTTGCAGTTTTTTGCGAGTTACAACTCCTAAAAATGAAGATTTGTTAGGGTGACCCGTTGACTCACTACCCGAAAGTCCTCGCTACGCAGTAACTATTACTCAATCTATACGTAAGGGTGGATGAAAATGACGTCATTCATACATTCCCCTTCGCGATGAGATCATCTTGGAACGTGAACGTTGCTACTTGTTACTACACAGGCTCTTTTGTTAGGAATATAATATTATAGCGATACTTGCTTGTTACTCTTATTCAAGAGAATTCTACTTTTAGCGACTTTCAAAAGAAGGAGATACTAAATTCGACGGTATGTTTTTTAAATGTTTGTTACGTGATATCTCGGAGACGGACGACCGATTTAATAGATCTCATTTACCTGAAACGAACGTTATTTAACAGCTATTCTTTAAATTATATCATATACGGTACTGAATTTTAATGTTTAAATCAAAAGAATTGTTAAAAAATATATCGGTGCCTGAAGTAGGTAATGGAGTCGGAATCACTTTTTTTAACAAACCATATAACAAAAAAACGAAATTAATAACTTTTTATTTAAATGAAACGTATAGTGTCCGAGTTTCCAACTGTAATTTTAGATGTCTCCCTTTGTGTTACATACCTACATATCGCTTCTTATTGTCTGGATAAGCGTTCTTTTTGAAATTGCGTACAGTCGTCGACATGTGTGGGTAGGTTTTTCCCAGGCAATTTTCATTAGTACTACCTACTGTGGATTATTTGGCTAAAAGTTTGCTACGAAATTTATAAAAGAATCTCAGAGATCTCTGCTGACCGCATCACATAATAAATAATAGTATAGTATATAGATTGTAAGTCTCTTCACTGTTTAACCAGTACTGCCTCGTGCAGAGAATTCCCTCCACCCCCGGACCATTAGGCCAATTATCTATATAAGGAAGGGACTAGTTGCACACGGATCAAATTGTCTTCTGGATATAATTCGGGTGCCTCAGCGCGTAGACTCTGTACAAATACGAGTATCTGCAGATGAAGAATTAGTGAACTAAAACCGGACATATAATAATAAATAAAGCTCCATTTATGCCTAATATTATGTCGACGGTAATAAAGTTAAACACTAACATCCCACTTCAGAATCATATAAAACAATAACACTAAAAGAAAACTACCTAGCCAAATGCCCAACGAAATAGAACCCAGCATTTACACTTAACTTAAGCCACCTATTTCCAAGCTCAGTCGCCCGGATTTTAAAATCAAATAACAATGAAACAAACGCCCAAGCATTAATGTAAAATGCAAACAAGATTTCCTAGCTAAACATTAATTTCGCATTTTGATCCCCGTCTCGCCTCCTAACCAGAGTTAAATTATTATTGCATCTGTAAACAGTTACGACTAGCGATTAAAACTAACCACACAGCAGTTGAATGGGAATAATACCCGAGGCACAAAACAATAACATAACTTTATAGCTAATATCATATACAGGATAGCGTTACAATGTAACGTAAAACTGATATGAGAATATAGCAGTTACTTCTGATCGTAATTCTAATGCGACCTAAGGTTTTAAACAGCGATAAATCTATTCAAATAGCGCCAAAATACACACCCTTTTTCGTCGAATAGCCAATTCTCTTAGAGAGGTATATAAAATGAGTATTTTTAAATGGATTTTTGAGTGCCCGCGGGTTTGATAGCCAAATCTAAGTGTTCGATTTTCTGAGAACCGAATGAGGGATTTTACTATTCTTCTTATTTTTATAGCGCGTGATAAAAAGTGTTTTTAAATCTACCTGTATCAAAGGTAAGATGGTTGGCTGGTTTGCGTGTTTTTTTTTTATATTTTTAGTTTGGTTCAGATAATCGCCTAAAAACTTTTTTACAGCAAAGTTCTAAGGTAAAACTCGCTAGGTACATAATAAAAATATGCACCTAGTTTAGTTTTATAGTGACACAATTTATCTGTAATGTACGATTTGTAAATAAATCATTTATTGATAGGTATAGCATTAAAGTTTACGGAGTATTCGTACTTAGCCTGAAATATGTTACTATTCATCAACAAGTATTGTCACAGAAAGCTTAATGATATTGTATAACTTTTACTGTAGGTCTAACCCGGTATTCGACGATTCGATATTAATATGTTGTTTTACATTTATATCGATGACGGAGATTGATTAACTTCATCTATGGACATTATTATTAAATTGGCTGATTGGTCACACCATTACAGTTGTTGCAAGCTTTCTTTTACCTTCCTATGCTAAGCTCATTCACTGTCGTTTGATGTGCGTCATATTTGTATATTCGTTCTGAAAAAAGAGTACCCAAGTATTCAATTGACTGTATTTCTAAATGTTTTTACATGATATCTCAGAGCTAATTTGAAAACTCATAAAAAGGCCTCCCATGTTAAGTCCCATTTTAATCGGTCCAGTGCCGGTATGACGCCGAAATAATAAGGTCAGTAGTAACTTTGTTTTTAAAAAATACTTCTATACTACGATACCTTTCTAAGTAACTTAAACTAAATAGTAATTCGAATCCTTTATGCTATTATCAAATTTATTTCTCAGAATAATTTGACGGTTTCACAATTTTCTCTGCAAAAATAACTTTGTTACTCAACAAACGAAGGTAAAGGTCCCGTAATTTACTTGAGCCGAAACTTCTTTACTGACAGACGATCCACGACAAAATAATTACTAAGAATCGAAAACAAAATCAAACTTAGATCAAGTAAATCAAAAACTTACTTACAAAACTACTAAAAGGGGTATTCAAAAACTTAACCCTTCTGCGAGCATTTTGTGTAAAGTTTAAACACAAATTGAAGTTTATACCTAAACCAGGTTTTAGAATCGATAAGTTTCAATATCTCCTTAAATATCTTCGGAGCTTTGCCCGGGCTAGAGTTGGCTATTTGTCTGTTCAATCGCTTTACAAAATGGCCTTATTAATTTTCCTTTATATCTTACACCCAGGACAATGCACACTTAGTGTTGGCTGTGTTCTTTAGACAGTCAATTTTCTCACAAGGTTAGCAATTACGGTAACGTGTAATGTATGGTACTTAATCCTTTTTTATTTTAGTTCTAAAATAACTTTAATAATAATTATCATTATCTCACCATGTTAACGATCACAATAGCATTAGGCTAAATAAAATTTGCTTCACAAAATTTCACGTATTAATAAGTGATGGGTCATCCTTTAATTTCAGCACAAGATTTTGAGGGTGCTAGGTCCTAACCCATCGTCCATCTATCATCAGTTAAAATTAGCCGGAGTAATTATATTTAATAATAAACTCTATTAGGGTCTTATTTCTTTCATGTGTAGGTATGTTATTTTCTGCTTCATCTTCTAAGCTTCGCATGGTTCATTTTGAAAGGTTTATAAGGTAAGATGTTGTGTTTTATGGCAACACTACGACCTAGCCAGACTGTGTATAAATTTAATTATCATTACAGTGCCCAACCGAATGATTAAAACGTGGATGTAGTAGTAAGACGAGTTCTAGTGCGTGCAAGTCATTTTGATAAAATAAGGTATCCAAAAAATTGCCGCTAGAGAATCAAGTCTGTGGAGGCCATTATTCTCCTTTATGTCTGAGAGCATACACGCTCTAAGTATAAACGGTTCGCGAAGACTACGTTAGCTTTTCTTTATGTTGCTATAAAGTAGACGATACGGTCTGTAATAGCTCGGTTTAATTGCACGCGAGTTTGCCACCTGGGTCTCTTTACTCTAGTTCGATTTGACATGCTTTTGGTTCTATGAATTTTATTAATATTGTATCCAAACAGGAGAATTGGTATAAAATTACTCTTTTTGTACCAAGCATGTATTAAGCTACATCCAAATATTTATATGACTAACATGATTAGGTAACTATTTATTGTAAGAAAATGCCACCAAGGTTAAGTTTTGTTTAAAATCAGAGTGAGTCAGTATTTTCTAGCTGCTGGGCTTCTGCCACATCTTCATTTTCAAGTAAGTTTGCGATTTGAATCCTTCTATTAAATTTGGCACAACTAAGTACATACAGGCAGAGTCAACAAAAAAAGTTAAGATAAACTTGTAAACATCAAGTAAAGCCTGATAAAAATTAATGACATGAAGCAAACTTTCTGAATTAGGAAATTAAAGTTGTGAAAGAAATTCACTTGAGAATTTATAAGGATCAAAACTGATCGCGTTAAATGTGATTATGTCAAACAAGTAAGCACAAAAAAAAGATTCATACTAGTACTAGTAGGTTGTTAAAATAACTACTTTGTAGTATTATTAAAGTTTTAAGACTTTATTCATAGAGTATTAATCAGAGTTTTACTATAAAATCTCACATAATTCCGAGGAAACCAGACTACATTTAAAAAAAAAATATATAAATAATTTTATATCATTATTTTGGCTATTGATCCACAGTTTTACCAATTTATCCAGCTTTAACTTGTGATGCGACGTAAGATATTCTAAATAAATTGCTTGGTAAGTTTTGAGCCTAATTCAGGGAGCAGGGGTTTGCCAATCGGCATCATTACCGGCCCATTTGCGACCCGAATCTAGTTAGCCAAGCATTGACGTTGAATAATGATTATTTTAGTCGTTTTTTTATGATTTATTTATTATATCAGATTGTTAGGTAACTAGAATCTAATATAACATTTCATTTCAAATTCACTTCAAATGTTAAATGTCAAATCTATAACTAGTCAAGTCGAGCAAACTGTCCCTGACTGTTCCCGGCGCAAAAGTTACCCATAATACTGGCCACATAGCCACGCTGAATAGCGATGGCCAACCATTGCACCAGAAACATCCCGGAGCGGCTGTATCCCATCTTATCTTATATCAGATTATACTTATTCACGTTTTATTAATTCATAAAGTAAGAGTTAATATATAAATAAAAGAATAGATTACAAGATTATAGAGTAGAAATATTCAATTGGCTATAAAATACCTAACTGATATATATAGCTGCTCATAATGATACCATGTAATATGTAATGAATGTAATTCATGTTTACCAGTTCCTTAATATAACACAACAATTAGTATAATATCTGAAGCGCTTTTTTCTAATGAAAGCTATCTTATTATTATTAATTAATGAAAAAGGCTGGCATTTAAATTATGAGGTGTGCCTACAATTTGTTATAGAGTTATAGAAAAACAATTTCGTGTTTCAGATCGGTCTCCCTCCAAATGATATCCTTGCGTAGGTAAAAGTATTAAAACACTTTTTATTTAGAAAACTAACGCGTGTTTGATGCATATTGTATAAGAAAACGGGTTTTCACGCGTACCCGAATGTTGGAAAGGTCCAACTAACAAAGGGAGCGGGTTGGTGATTAGTACTGCTCCGCCGGTTCGCCTTCGAGTTCGTTGCTGCTAGAGACATGCTGGGTTCCCCCAGGAACACTCCAGCATGCATAGCTCACCGAATCCTCATCCGTCACACATACATTTTCACAAATATTATTGAGGCACGGTCTCCAGGTACGAGTAGTTCGTAAGTGCCATCCTCCGTCTCTAATAAAATTCGGTCGCCTACTAATTTCGATAGCTTCTCGAACTTTGCGAGGCCTGAAAAATTTCTCGCGGGCCAGGACTTTCGCTTTATCGAAACGGATGTAGTGACCCTTGCCGGATTTCAGAGAATGTTCCACCACTGCCGAGCCGTTACTATCAACATTTTTAATGGACCGTATGTGTTCCGTGAGCCTAGTGTTAACGTTCCGTCTTATTTCACCGACGTAACATTTACCACACAGCCGACGATGACATAGCGCGCGCTGCGAGCGCCCGAGCGCAGTGCGAGACGTGTCATCGTTTAAGACACGAACGGCTAGTTTCATCCCTAATGCAGTTCACTGAATGTGAATGAAACTATAGTTGAACCTTTCCAACATTCAGGTACGCGTGAAAACCCGTTTTCTTATACAATATTAAAAAACTACCGCACGAGTAGCACCAAAAACGAAATGACTAACTACAACAAAAAAATTGCAGATAGATTACCTATAGGTCATTTAAGATCTACAGATATTTAATTACCTATAGTATGCATGCTCGAATGTAAACTGGTTTTGAATATAATTGTGATATTACTAGTTGTGATGTTAATTTATTAAAAAAACACACATTCTGAAAATGTCATCTCCCAACTTTTAGCAAGACTTTACGTAGTTTATTGTGAAGGAAAGTAATTTTTTATCAAACTGCCCGAAAGGATAGTAATTTTTATCTAGGGTATATTTGTATGTTTATACTTGTATGTATGTATGTCTAATTCTCTGTGACTCTTTACAGCCTAGACCGAGAGACCGATTATTTTTGTGAGAGAGAGAGTCGTTGGATTCGTCTTCATTTGAAGATATACAATGCTGGTTGCATATTGCGGTTTCCCTCGTTAAGGCAGTAGTCTAAAGTTATCGACAGTCGGATTTTTTTTAACAAGCTTTTACTTGTTTATAACAGTGAAACCGACCCTACCTCCAACTTTTTTACAAATTAGTCCCTTATTAGGGCATTGTTTTTTGCCACGGCTTCCATTTTCAACTCATAAAATTAATGATTCACAGAACATTTTTAACGTTAGTGCTATACGAAACAGTTACAAATTACGATACGTTTCCTGTTCCGATAGTTATTTTATGATTCAATAAAACAATTCCACTAGAAACTTTTCCTTTCGAGTGATAAACCTAACCCTAGTTCTGGGTTAATTACCTGTTTGGTTGAAACGTTACATTGCTTACGTCACACTGAATGAATATAATTGATAGTCTGTATTTACATACAGTATGTATTTCAGAATTATATTCCAATATTTTACTAGATTTTTTTTTTCTGGATATGCTTCATTATAACCTTGACTCTGTAGATGAACTATAGATCTCAACACTAGTCTAGCTTATTTACGTCTTCGACCCCCACTGAAAAAAAAACGGTAGGGATGGTATTGTTCTTAACCCCCGCGAAAGGGAAATACTACTAATAATAGGCCTGTAAAGATGACCCAGCGAATAAGAACAAAAAATAGGGCTTAATTAAAATGGACAGAAATTTGTCCCTTCGCATTAAAATATTGTCTACTTATTAAGAAAGGTTACAGCTTTCTAATAGACGAAAAGACTTTTAATATTATGATTAATGTTCATTCGTCGGAATTTCCAAAATGCGAACTTGATTGGGAAAATGAGCGATCCACAATCGTGTATTAACGACGGAAACAAATGAGAAGCGAATCTCATTCGACCAGAGTCACCCTGATTGATAGCGCTCGTTCGATCTAACAGCAGCAGTCATTTATTTCAATACTCGACCATTCTGGAAAAAGCTTTTAGCGTGAACGTATTCAAAGAAAAACTGTGCAGTTAAATGGCCTCGCTTGTAGTATGCGTGATTTTGGACGAATTCATACGAAGTAACGCAGTTTTGTTCCCTCCATCCAATTTAGTGATTTTATATCGGTTTCTCAAAAAAAGGAGGATGTACTCAATTCCCCGTTTTTTTGTGTTGTTACCTGGATTTTCAGAGGCGCCAGGACCTATTTGATAATTTCTTTTTTAGTTTGAAAGGGACTCGACTATACTATTCTCGAACTTAGTGGTTCGGAAAGAGTTCTATCGACGCCTGCCGTAATGGGAGTCGGTAGTACCTTTTTTTTAAAAAAAACTACTTATTTTTTTGATAACTGATAATTGAACATTTTAGCGTAAGACAGATTCACAACATCTATAAGCTTGCAGATCCAATAAGCTTAAATTTTAATTTTATTAATTATATACATACGGTGTGGAAATCGTTGGGTGAGCGTAGTAAACAGTGTAATTTATTATCATATTTATGGCTACGGCACATACAATTTTTAAGTTAAAAGATTTGATTAAGTTTTTATTATTAGGTACAATAATATTTAATGGCTATTATTTATAATATGTATTTATAAGTTTCCTGGATAAATTCTCTTTTAAATTTTTAACCGACTTAAAAATAGGAGGATCTTAATTTGTTAGAATCTCTTTTTTACTTATTTTTGAAAGCGTATAATTATCTCATAAATAAATAAATTTTATCAAAATCAGTCCATTAATTTATAAACAAATAAAAAAACTGAAGTTTTTTATTTTAATTTGATTTAAATTACTTTTATATGATGGCGTTGGTATTTGTATTAGATCATCATAATATTTGTGGCCATTTTACATACCTACCTCGTAAACTACATTTGATTTCTGGTATTTCCAAAACTTGAGTGTCAAATTTATAACAGATAACTTCAACAATAATTATAGGTAGATTTGAAATCCTCTCTCAAGTTATATTCTAAATTCAAAAATACACAGTATTTTCCTCAAAAATTTCCATCGATGTTATTCAAAGTACCAGGCAATCATAAATCAAGTGGAGCCGAAGGTGTTTGCGATGCAAACCCGTCAATTCTGACATTGGCACAGAATAATCACATTGGTACAGAGAGAAGAATCCACAATATATGATGTGTAAATGATTACGCTGACATTACCATTGATTTCATCAGCCTAGTGGAATTAGTTTTTCCGAGTGGAACCATTTTTTTTTCAAAATCTATTATTATAACTAAAAAATTTGGATAATTAAATTGAAACCGAATAACGTTTTTTTTGAATTGTATACTAGTTAAGTTTTCAGTATGTCCGGAGTTACGTCATAATTCCAATATAAGGAATTCAGACGTTTACGTCATGTAAACTAATTATTCTAGTTTTTTATAAGTACAATGAAATCGTCATTTAATTACTGGTTAATATAATCTTCTACGTGAGTAAGGACCTAACTTCTAAACTCCTCAGAGCAGGCGACCCTAAAGTCTCTTAGCTTTACGTTAGGTAAAAATTTTGTTTTCAAAATCGGAGTGAGAGAAGGCTCTCTTTGTGCTGGCCACTCAGAGACGTACATAAATAACATCGGAGGCCATCGATAATGTCTGACACTACTGATGCTGAACTATTGCTTCTATCTTTCTATATTTCAATATTTTTCAAAAGTGTTTGCTATTCGCATGAGTAATCCTAAAATGTATTGGGTGTTAGGGCGGTATGATACGAGTAGCAGTATGGATAAAGTTCAATTTAAGTTGGGGTAGACTTCTTAATAATTAATTTGTTATTATATAACATAGATATGTCGATATAACGAATTATTGTTGTTTAAATAGTTGTTGTAAGCTGGTTTTTTCTTTAAAAAAATTGTCTGGTATGACAATTGTTTCACATATTCGATTGTGTTTTTCCATAACGTTAGATAAATGGTACAGGATTCATTTAGATAACTAGTTAAATATAAAATATCCGAAAATGTGTATTAGATTTGTGATCGTAGTTATTTTTTTCCATTAAATTAATTTTCTATTGATTTCCAAAAAGAGGTATGAGTTCAAAATATACATACTTATGTGTCACTGGCACTGTAAAACGAATATATCTTCCATTCCAGCTTTTACACACACACACACACATATATATATATATATATATATATATATAAAAGCTTAAGCCCTGACTGACTGACTGGAATTTTGTAGGAAACAACGTAGATTCACTGCTGAACCTAGAAATTAAACATGAAATTTGGAGGGTGTATTCATTATCGGAGTATGGGTGTACTAATAAGGATATTTAGAAATTCAACCTTTAAGGGTTCACATGAGGGTGCAGAGTTTGAAACTTTTTTATGTTCTGTCGCGGGCAACGCCGCAGGTGACAGCTACTAGTATAAATATATAAGAATACGTACGTTTAGCGGGTTAACCGTTTTAGTGCTTGCTTTTATTTTCAGTTATGTCATGTTTAACTAGAGCCGATAGCTGAACTATTCTAGGAATCCTAGAAGAGTAAACAGCTTGACCGCTATGCCAACAGGAAAGTATATACAGGTTTTGTAACCTCTCTGTTAGGTTTTACCTTCAGGTATTCCCCGTTCATCCAACCTTTTCGTACATGGAATTATGATACTGCAATATAACTACGTAAAAAAAAAATATAACAGTTATTTAGAAGGAGTAGAGTGACTTTGGACCTACAACTGATCCTACAAAAATGTTCTAGGTATCAAATTTTTAACCGACTTAAAAATAGGAGGATCTTAATTTGTTAGAATCTCTTTTTTACTTATTTTTGAAAGCGTATAATTATCTCATAAATAAATAAATTTTATCAAAATCAGTCCATTAATTTATAAACAAATAAAAAAACTGAAGTTTTTTATTTTAATTTGATTTAAATTACTTTTATATGATGGCGTTGGTATTTGTATTAGATCATCATAATATTTGTGGCCATTTTACATACCTACCTCGTAAACTACATTTGATTTCTGGTATTTCCAAAACTTGAGTGTCAAATTTATAACAGATAACTTCAACAATAATTATAGGTAGATTTGAAATCCTCTCTCAAGTTATATTCTAAATTCAAAAATACACAGTATTTTCCTCAAAAATTTCCATCGATGTTATTCAAAGTACCAGGCAATCATAAATCAAGTGGAGCCGAAGGTGTTTGCGATGCAAACCCGTCAATTCTGACATTGGCACAGAATAATCACATTGGTACAGAGAGAAGAATCCACAATATATGATGTGTAAATGATTACGCTGACATTACCATTGATTTCATCAGCCTAGTGGAATTAGTTTTTCCGAGTGGAACCATTTTTTTTTCAAAATCTATTATTATAACTAAAAAATTTGGATAATTAAATTGAAACCGAATAACGTTTTTTTTGAATTGTATACTAGTTAAGTTTTCAGTATGTCCGGAGTTACGTCATAATTCCAATATAAGGAATTCAGACGTTTACGTCATGTAAACTAATTATTCTAGTTTTTTATAAGTACAATGAAATCGTCATTTAATTACTGGTTAATATAATCTTCTACGTGAGTAAGGACCTAACTTCTAAACTCCTCAGAGCAGGCGACCCTAAAGTCTCTTAGCTTTACGTTAGGTAAAAATTTTGTTTTCAAAATCGGAGTGAGAGAAGGCTCTCTTTGTGCTGGCCACTCAGAGACGTACATAAATAACATCGGAGGCCATCGATAATGTCTGACACTACTGATGCTGAACTATTGCTTCTATCTTTCTATATTTCAATATTTTTCAAAAGTGTTTGCTATTCGCATGAGTAATCCTAAAATGTATTGGGTGTTAGGGCGGTATGATACGAGTAGCAGTATGGATAAAGTTCAATTTAAGTTGGGGTAGACTTCTTAATAATTAATTTGTTATTATATAACATAGATATGTCGATATAACGAATTATTGTTGTTTAAATAGTTGTTGTAAGCTGGTTTTTTCTTTAAAAAAATTGTCTGGTATGACAATTGTTTCACATATTCGATTGTGTTTTTCCATAACGTTAGATAAATGGTACAGGATTCATTTAGATAACTAGTTAAATATAAAATATCCGAAAATGTGTATTAGATTTGTGATCGTAGTTATTTTTTTCCATTAAATTAATTTTCTATTGATTTCCAAAAAGAGGTATGAGTTCAAAATATACATACTTATGTGTCACTGGCACTGTAAAACGAATATATCTTCCATTCCAGCTTTTACACACACACACACACATATATATATATATATATATATATATATAAAAGCTTAAGCCCTGACTGACTGACTGGAATTTTGTAGGAAACAACGTAGATTCACTGCTGAACCTAGAAATTAAACATGAAATTTGGAGGGTGTATTCATTATCGGAGTATGGGTGTACTAATAAGGATATTTAGAAATTCAACCTTTAAGGGTTCACATGAGGGTGCAGAGTTTGAAACTTTTTTATGTTCTGTCGCGGGCAACGCCGCAGGTGACAGCTACTAGTATAAATATATAAGAATACGTACGTTTAGCGGGTTAACCGTTTTAGTGCTTGCTTTTATTTTCAGTTATGTCATGTTTAACTAGAGCCGATAGCTGAACTATTCTAGGAATCCTAGAAGAGTAAACAGCTTGACCGCTATGCCAACAGGAAAGTATATACAGGTTTTGTAACCTCTCTGTTAGGTTTTACCTTCAGGTATTCCCCGTTCATCCAACCTTTTCGTACATGGAATTATGATACTGCAATATAACTACGTAAAAAAAAAATATAACAGTTATTTAGAAGGAGTAGAGTGACTTTGGACCTACAACTGATCCTACAAAAATGTTCTAGGTATCACAGTTCTGCTATAGTTAGCGTAGAAACCAAGAAAAACGGAAAATTCAATCGGAAATAACGAAGCTTATGTTGTTTAGCTTTAAAGTTTAAACGTCACGTAACTATCTTTATAGAAATGACAAAATTATATTGGATAGTTTATATATCGACATTTTAACGGCTAGGTGCGTATAATACATTAATAAAAAAATGTGCTTAAAGGAGACAAGAGCATGCTCTAGAAATATTACAATCTATCCTAGGGCTAGTAAGTAATTTAAATTTAGCTTAAAATTCTACACAATAACGTCTGTAATAATTTGTGCATCGACACTTAACATATTGTTTTGTTAAGGGGAAGACACTAATAAAAATAAATAAATTTATCGTTGGAGTCCACTGCTGAAGACTGGTAAATCCTGATAAATCCTGTTTATCATACAAAGCTAAAAATATCTCTAAAAAAATATATTTAAAGACATAAAATATGAACGCTCAAGCACCTTAGAAGTGTATCTCTGCAGGTTTAAATCTCGTACCTCGTTTGCCAAAGAATTATTTACGAAGTCTAGGATAGTGGGCAGAGGCCACAACCTTTCCACCTCCTTCGATAGCCAATTTATGGCTTCATTCTCTAGTAAATCTGCAGATTTGCTACATTTTAAGCACTTTATCTACCAGATTTATCTATGCACCGTTGATAAAACGCTCGGTCAGATAAAAAGGGATTCTTTTTTTGTGAATATTGGGCGAACTTTTGAAACTCATAAGTTATCGATAGTTTTAGCCTAAAATTTGTGGTATTAAGGTTCCGCGTGCATAATAAGGTGAGCAGCGTCCCTATAGCGGATATAATTATATATAAGTTTAGTACTAACTTCAAGATTCTAACTGGGTTTCTTTAAATTAATTAACAAGAATATTAAGCAAAATACAACAATTGCAAAACTCCGTGACGTTACCACGAAAAAGAACATCTTCAGCAAAAAATAGGCAGAAGGTAATCTTGTCGCTAAAATCTATATCTGTCGGACGACCTGTGCAGGAATAGTTTATTATTTAACACACAGGATATATATACTAATAACGATATTAAATAACGATACGCACCTAATATAACAAACTCGGCCCAATTCGCTATATTGCCATTTAGCTGTCTATTTACCTTTATAGCCTGCACTTCGATTATTTATAGCATGATATAATAAGAATGCTAGGATTAAAAAAAGGGGAAAACTGGTAACAAATCCGTATTTGACCGAGCTATGGGTATGAAGAGCGTGGTTTATGAATCGTAGAAATTAAGAAAAAAATATTAGTTTTTTCTATACCTGAATCCGTGTCTTATTATATATGATACATATAAACTAATCGCAGAGTTTTACAGTGAGTCAGAAGCAAATTTAAGATTGCTTCAACTATGAATTTAACTACAACGTTTGTATTCGGTAAAACATGGATTTCTACTCAAGGTTTCCAAGAAAATGACTATATTTTTCTCCATGGCACGCTATTAAACACAACTATTGCATAGGAAACGTGAGATTTAATATTGTAAATACGATGAAGGATTTGGGTGTAAAATTCGACCAGAAGCTTACATTCATTCCTCATATCGAGAATATTTCTAAGAAGTCATATAAAATGCTAGGATATTTAATACGTAATAGCAAGGAGTTTAATAATCCGTATACTAAAATTCTATTATATAACTGCCTAGTCCGTAGTATATTAGAATACTGCAGTCCTGTTTGAAGACCACATTATGCTGTTCATTGTCTAAGATTAGAAAGTCCACAAAAAAGATTTTTGTGGCACTTAACATACTCAGCAAGAAATGCGAAAGTGCTTCGCTCGTGTAGTAGTAGACTGGAATTTTTCAAAATAATGAAACTAGAAGAATGGCACATTAGAACAAATCCAGTCTTCTTCTATAAATTATTGCACAGTAATATTGATTGTTCAAACCTTCTATCAAAATTCAAATTCAGGATACCGTTCCGATATATCTTCTTACTACTACATATTTTCATTTTCTTTTTCTATAAGTTATTGCTATAATGCTTTTCAAAGATTTTCTTCTTGGTTTATAATTTTTTTGCATGTTGTGCTTATCTTAATAGATAATATGTACTTAGTTATTAGTTGGTAATGTATTTGGTGATTGTAATAGTGTAATTTTCAATGATAAGCCTAAATAAATAAATAAATCATTGTAGGACAAATTTCGTACCGAACTTCGTACTCTCTAACAGTCGATTTTTTTGTTTGTGAGTTGGAAAAGTGTTGTTTTTAAACCATTACAGGCAATTTAAAAAAAAAACTTTTTTGAGAACCATCCTCGTACTTCGAGAAATATTCTAAAAAAAGAATTAGCAATATCGGTTTAGCTGCTCACGAGATTTGCGCTCAGCAACACTTTCAGCGATTCATTTTTAAATTATAGATGAAATGTATCATTCGGCATTTTGTACCGGCGGTCATCTTGGACTTGGATTTTCATCAAACAGCTAAGTTTACCTTTCCAATAAAAAAAAACAAAATCGGTTCATATGTTCTACGTTGCCACAGGCACACACTCACAGACACGTCAAACTTATGACACCCCGTCGTTGCGTCGGGGGTTAAAAATGTATTTCGGCTGAAGAAAACCAGGGCGTAACAATAAAATTTTCACCTATACGACATTTACTATAATTCTGCGCAAACATAATCACAATCATTTCTCTTACCAAATAATATAGTATTTTGCCCGTTCAACGAGTGTATAATCAAATCGCTGCTCAAATTGGGGGGCCAATACAATTAGCGACGAGACTTGGGAGTTAATGTGGTTAATCGTTAACCGAATTGCAAGGAAATTGCGCCCCACTCGGGGGCTGATTGGGCACTGGGTCGTTTAGGAATAAAAGTAATTTTCGCCTCGGTAAATATGTCACGGGGGAGAGCTATGTAGTTAGTTGCAAGAGGCTGATACGATGCCGAATGACTTCAAATTTGTACCGTTACCGTTCCGAGGTCATATAATTATTATAAGAAGTAAATAACTACAGAACTACTACAATTTTCCCTTCCTAGTCGATGATTTTTTTTTATTTTGCACAGATAGGCATTTGACCTCAAGTCCGCACGACCACGGAAGATCCAGAGGCAGAACCAAGACAAAAAATAAGAACGACAACCTGCAAGTCGTTCTGGTATGTGATAAATATATTTCAGATAACAGTGACTCTATGAGTGAACAATAACCCCAGTATAAAACCACTAAAACTTTCCCTCTCCGGTCGTAGATCCCGAAGAAGACTAAAACTAAGAAAGCATAGTTAAACAATATGAAGAAGTGCAATCTATCCTAACAAAATTGGAAACGAAAGATAGGAAAAGGTGATCTTACCACCATGAAAGATTCATGATTAGGTAGATCGTGTGTGTGTGCGTGAGAGAGTTGTGTTCCATGATATTCTATAACTATAGTTGTGCTTAGCCATACAAGTAGGAATTTTGACGACTTCATGATGCGGATTTACTTGATAGACACCAATAAATAGAGAACCATATCGTAGCATGATTATAATAATATGTGTGAGCATCTCAGGAAGACAGACTCGCTGGTGATTAGAGGGTTATCAGATCAGAAAGTCTGGAATGTTAATTTGCTATTTCATGAAATAACTACTTATGCTAGAAGAAGAAGAAGTTTAATGGCTAGTCTTAGGCAAAATATCGTTTATTTTGCCTAAGACTAGCCATTAAACTTCTTCTCAAGATCGTCTCAAGTCAAGGGATTTACCGATCTTGGGAGGTATACTAATGTTACCCTAAAATTGTATTTAATATATGTATTTAAACTAGAGTTCGGGTAAACAAATGACACATTTTCTGTTATCATAACGATATGTAAAGTATGAAAAAACCTAAATGTTCCCTATATTTTTGACAGAGGTTATTTATGTTTATAATCTAACCTTTCCGTGGAACTGCTGTCTTTGACGATATTTCAAGGTTGATCAAAGGGAAAAATGGTTCATAATGGAGATTATGTCCTAAATCAGGAAAAATAATAAAGCAAAAGTGAGTGTGTTGGTTTCATTGTCCTTTTTTCAATAGGAATTTAATGACGGGTAGTTTTGATATTTTGCACAGAGATACGAGTAGATCCAAACAAATAAAAGCCGGGGTTCCAAATGCTAGTATACCATATTATAAACAGCCATGATATGAATATTAAGAAAATAATGATAAGAATTTTGGAAGTATTTTTATAAAATATGGCACATGGGTATGATTAGTAAGTATTCAAATAAACACAAAACTCTGTATGAATGTTCTATTTACATATGTATTGTTTCATCAATTTGTTACTTGATAGATTTAAACTTTGAAATATTTTGTCATTGAAGAGGTCAAATCTATTCATTTTGCTTACTTTGCTGATTCACTGGATTAATTAAAATTCCTTGCCTTGAGTTTTCTGGTGGACTTTCCTGTGATTAAAATTTTAGATACAGCCATAATGCTATATTTGCATTTAATATTGAATGATGGGGTAAACTTGTGATTCACGTTGAATCAGATCGTAAACTGGTTGCTTTATACTTGTATCTATACATAATGTACATTGGTATATATAGATATAGTTGTTTATTATGATGTTTTCCATGTACCGTCCGCAGAAGACGTTAAAATTAATTGCGGAAGGATAATTAAGTAAATACTATACTCTACCACAAAGGAGGAAACATCAAAACGTTCTTAAAATAGGGTTTATAAAATAACAAAAAGGATTTTACTTGTTATTTTCTAAATTGACTGGTTTTAAAAAAAACTATAAATTTCATTATTAATTAAAGTAAAATTTATTAGATTTTTTACAGTATCTATTTAACACTGTGGTGTAAATCAAAAGTTATAACTCTCTGAGGTCGCCTCTTAGTAGGTAGATGACGCTATGGATGACTCTGTCTTGTCATGTTTAGAAATTTCCATAGACTCATTATTAATATGTCACCATCAAAAAACCTCTAATGCTGCTTTTACCTAAATAATGACGTAGGTACAAGATATTTTAGACGACGTACATATATAAATCCATAGAAAGTAGTAGTGAAAGACTAATTGGTTAAAGTTTACCTCCTAACCGACAGTAGTGACGTAAAAAAATACGTCATTTTATTACTACATTAAACGTTTATTACTCAATGATTACAATAATAATTAAACTCATTCGCAGTCATACCTACATCATCTAGCGTAATAATTCCCCAGCATATTCGCTCATACCCATACGGAATATCTCTAATTCCTCAAACTATGATACCTAAGTCAACATTTAGTCATTGCTTTTGCGAGCGGTACATATAGCAGCAGCAAAAAGTATTCGTCAAGTATTTAAAGTAAGAACTTGACCTCAACCAACCAGTATCAAGCCACGGCAAGGCGGACGCGAGACCTGTTGTCTCTATTATTTATTTTATAACATAATCCTAACTTAGTCTCACAACCATACTAGTCATAAGGTACTAGATGAACATAAGTGTGGAAAGGATCAGGACAGTGATTTTAAATAGAGTGTTGTGCTAAATAAAAATGAAGAAATACGTTGTTATTTTTGTGTGTTCACTGTTTCTGAGTGGTGTCTGTAAGTACTGATATATATTTATACATTATTATTATATAGCGAAGTGAAGTGAATTAGGAAAATGCGAAATTGATATTTAATAATAGTGAACCGTGTTTCTACTTAGAGTATAAAATAGGCTGATGTGATATGTGTTCAGTTAGATTATTGAAATATAATGAACATCTGCTAAATAAGTAAGGATCGTGAATTATACAGGTTTAATGGCATTCAGTTAACGTTTTGTTGCTAAAATGGATTAAATTTTTATTCTATGTAAGAAATGAGGACCATTATAGAGGTTAGGAGCGATTGCTGGTTATCACAAGATTGGTTTTTTCCGTGAGTCTAGTGTTATGCATGATATACGAGTAGCTCATATTTGTCATTGCTCTAAGCTAGATATATTTACTTAATTTAATTTTATTAGAGGCGAAGTTATTTAAGATAATACTAAGTTGGGCTTGCAGGGTCATCGATTAGGGGTGTACTAAACCGAAAAGGGGTCCGTGTACTCATCCGAAGGAACAACTTTTGCAATGGGGCCAACTTTGAATTCGAGAAAAAAATATATCAGCTGTTATTACTTAAACATTCACAGCTTATATCAAATACATTTTGTCGACAAGCCATCAACTTTTTGTATAGTAGAGTTCTTTATCTCGAATACAGAGTTGGTCCCATAGTAAAACTTGTTCCTAATGATCAGTATAGTGACCTCTTTTGGATTTAGTAGACCCCTAACCGATAACTATATGTAACTCATAATAGACATAAAACATTCATACAGAACTCGAAATAAAACTAAAAAACCAGTAAATTTAAGAAAAAATCAACTCTACTAGTTCCAAACATAATGTAGGTTTTTTGTTAGCATCAAGACATTTATGGAAATCCCCAAAATGCTACCGAACTCAAGACTGGATTTATGGCTCGTTTATTTGTACAATTTTGCTGATGTTTTTTTTATATAAAATTCATTTATCCTTGTAGGCACCAGATAAAGGAGTTTCTATAGTGAACCCATAGATTTCGGAACTACGAGTAATCTAGTCGCAACAAGTAAATTATTTTCTCTCTGTACAACAAATATAATAACTTGATAACTTTAGGCTACACCACCACTTTGCTTCAGACGTTTAGATATCGGCAAACAGGAGTTTATTAAAGATAAACAATAACAATTATACATATAGTAATATTACTGGCGAACCGGTGATTAAATATTATAATAAAATTAATCACAGACATATACAAATAACTATCATTCAAAATAATATCGTCTAGTTCTAAACCTAGATTAATAACAGAACTGACGTCCATTTTACTGGTTTATATCCAGAGAGAGACTTTTAATACTATAGTAGGTACTTATATTAAATTGAGTTGAGGAAATGTTTTTGTAATTTAGGTTTGATCTTGAACCTCACTTTGATCATAAATATCGTTATTATCCGCTTTAAGGTTATCGACACACGTGACCACAATGAAGACAAGTGTTTTTTTGCCAAGATACTCTTAGTGACATACATTTATGAAGACATGATAAATATAATAAAGAAAATGAATATATACTATGTCTTCCACCACACAGCATATCTCCGAAAAGAAAATTAAGCACCTACAAATTTAACTAAGTTTTTTACCTGTATTTATTGTTTAACTATTGTGAGGAAACCTGCTTGTTGGAGAAGGTTATTAAGCTTTCGAAGATAAGTGTAGTTCGCAACCCGCAATTCGCAAGCGTGTCTTGCAGCCCAGCCGTGGGACGTCACGAGTTAAAACATTACATTACGTATCTATTGTCCAATAATATGCTTAATCTACGGCTATTGCTTCTTGTCTTATACGCTATATTCTCTATATATTTAATAATAAGAGCAATACAAATTCTGGAAATGAAAATGTATGGAAGTCTGTATGTTTATTTGTTTTACAGTATCTCAGTCGTCATCTTGCGTCACACCTTTGGGACAACGCAGCACCTGCATATCTCTATACGACTGCCCTGCATTAGTAAATGCATTCGATCAGAGACCGCTACCGAGTAATGTCGTCAGTTTCTTAAGGCAGTCTCAATGTGGCTTTGAGGGATATACTCCAAGAGTCTGCTGTGGACCTCTTCCTTCTTATAATCAGAACAATAATGAACCACCGACTACGGTAAGCTATACTTCGATTACTGTAGACTGAAGGCTCATTAGAACAGCTATTTTGTAGAGTCAGGGCTTTGGTCACGACAAAACATAATTTGTATTTCTTCCAAATTCAATATTAGAACAACTAATTAACTAAATCAGTAAGACATCATTCTTGCTTTTCATAAAAAAAAACTTACATGACGTTATACAGATGACAGGTTTGATTCGAGGATGCCCCTTAGTTATCTAAGAGGCATCTTCGAATCAACTTCATGAACGTAACAGTAACTTCTGTTACTGTTACGTTCATAAAATTATTACCTATATCTTGTAAAATTTAACTGACGCAAGCAATGTACATAATACCACTTCAAACTGTCAGATTATAAAAATATGACGGATGACAGCTGCGCCCCGAATCAAGCTAATACAATGTATTACGAGTATAATGTTGTTGATCTTAGAAACTAGCACTTTTAAAAGGAAAATATTCGTGACATTCGCGAATATCAGTCTTGCAAATTTGCGTCTTTAATATGAAGACAATTCCCACGTATTTCCATAAATATTGCGACGGATATTAACTGGTTCACCTCGACCTTAAAAGTACGAGTAATAATGATTGTTAACTGGATATTTCAACTTATTTCTTATTGGGACCTTCTTCCGATCAATTACATCGGAAGCAGTTATTTATAGGACAGCAACAGGAATAACTTCTTGAATACCTTGGTCTTTATATATGGTTGCTGAACAACCTAATTAGGGCATATCCATTATTTATCACCTATACTTGCCTTCAGTCGGTTTTATTACTTGCGTCATAAAATATGTAGATATGTCTCGAAGTTTTTTCAAAAAACTTGGAGTTTTAGGCAGAATAAACAATATTAATTCTTACGGCGCCATTATCCAAGTAATTGGTGTAATATGTAAAAAGTAATTTTCGGACAATCATTTCAGAAACTGTTGAGATATAAAGTTTAAAGTAAAGGCAAAAATAGAGAAGTTAATAATGTAACTACCATATTTTCTTTATTTGACAATAATATTATAATATACAACCCTAAAAAGAGGGCTTATGTAGTCTAGCGTTCACAGAACTACTATAGTAATTTACATTTTACAGCCCCCATATCGGCCGATACACAACAACGTCGATCAGAACCAGGTGGATCCAGTGAACGATGAAGATTCCAGACCAGCTTCTAGAAACTCCTGTGGTATAGATACTAATGGGGATAGAATATATGGAGGCCAGATCACTGAACTTGATGAGTTCCCTTGGATGGTCCTGATGGGATACCGCACTAGTAAGTACCTAACTCATATTTTATTACCTTTTATCTGGGGTCTTTGCAGGAATTTTAAACAGATAAGAAGTGTTTGAAAGTTGTTTGATGAGGAAATCTTCAGTTTCTCTGTATTTTTTTTTACTAATGTAGAAATTTATATTACCTCTAGTTTTTTTTGAGTCGCTATAGTAGTAAGGTCTTCGCCATAAAATTAGTTGCTTTGGGATAGTTTTTAGATAATAGTCTTAGATTTTCCAAAATGTCAAATGTATAATGTGCGTATATGTTTGCGGTAAAATTTTCATCTTTGACATGTGTTACTACGAGTATCTTTTATTTATTACTTCTTGCTGCTACTTAAATCAGATGATTATATCAGTAGCGTGAAGAGGTATATATTTACTCGTGCCTACGTGTATGACTACTACTACGTGTAAGCCAATTTATACACCTATAAAAACAACGATCCTTATGGTTAGCAAGTCAACGTCTTGGTCTTGCACCACAAGCTGTAGTTAATTTACCGATATACGATGCCTTCACATTCATCATTTGCCGTTCTTAAAATAGCATTCCAAGAAAATTTGCCAGAAACTGAAATTTGCTTAAGGTAAAACAAACAATTATAGATTGGACTCGCTAGATTCCTTGTCTTGGTATTTATAGTTATGATTTTCTTATTTAATTACTTGATTGCAGGCAGTGGTTCCATGACGTATCAGTGTGGTGGAGTTTTGGTCAACAAACGATACGTGTTGACGGCAGCTCATTGTATCATTGGTCAGATCGAGACCAAAGTAGGAAAATTGTGAGTACATTCTCATTTTGATGCAGCTACAAAAGTTTGAAATATAGTGCCCGGCAATCTTATGGAACCAAAATTGACTTAGTGGGAGTGTATACGCGCATATGCACTTGTTAGTTTTCTGAATGCAACAATATTACTTAAAGACTTAAAAATAGTCGCGTAGTGATCCAAGGTCATTGGTCCAAAGTGTTTTCCAGGAACTGTATAGTATATTTGGTGTATAACAGTATATGCAGGCGTGTTAGGTGACTTTTTTCCCCTTAAACTAATCACCCGAATTCTATTGTTTCTTCTGTGATTATAATCAGGATGACATAACTAATATTCATTATGTATATTCGCAAGTGTGATTTTATTTGCATGCAATTGAATATAAAGAAGTTTTTCTATCTTAATGGATTTATTTCTATCTTAATGGATATCTATTATTTATTTAGTACAAAAATCTAGTAAATTTGTCTGTTTGTCATCACGCGCACGTTGATGGAAAACCACACATCTATATTCAAGAACAGGAAAATATATTCCGACAATCTTCTATTTGCGGCATACCTGTAATTACACGTTCCTTATGATGTGTATTGAATTATCCATGATTTACTACAATGAGGTTGTACTGGATACTGTTGTTTCCATTCAAATGGAGTACTTATCTTAAAACCTTGGTCGACACAGTCGTATTACTATCGCAAGCAATTAACCTGTGACTTAATTATGTTTTAAGCTCACAATAATTATATTAGTTCTACTAATTAAAGGGCTGAAAACTTACTTAGTAGGTAAGTAAATTAGTAGGTGGCTGTAGCAAAACTGTAGATCACATAAGATATTCCGTCATCTGTGATCCGAATACTTTCTCAGTTCTGCATCTGTTCTGCATCGTTTACCACCTTTTTTACTAATCCAACCACAGTCACACCGTTAAGTGATTTATTCCATAGTCAATAATTTGTTAGGATCTGAACGTGAATAGAGTTATTTACGAATAAAGGTACTACTCTAACAAGAGAAATCAGGAGCCTAGAATATCATAGGCACGGCATAAAATGGTTATTATCAATTTTCGACATTAAATGAAATCACGCTTAAAATATAAACGTTATTATTGAGGCATGGATGAGTATGTCAATTTTCGTCACTTAGAAGTAATAGAATATAATTAGAAATCTTTGAACTTAGCGACATTATATTTTGTCTTTCCGTTTCTCTGTTGATAAACGCCCATGCTAGTTCTGCTGCGACTTTAGGTCCCATGCTAATTGTCTAACAAATTCATTCAAGGACTTCTGCTCGTCTCGGCGAGTACGATACCCAGAGCCCCGTGGACTGCGTTGACAGCACCTGTGCTGATCCTCCTCAAGAGATCCCAGTGCAAACGGCCGTTCCTCATCCCGGCTACAAGGATAAGAACCGGAACAGGAACGACGATATTGGCCTCGTCAGGCTTTCTAGAAGAGCTAACTACAACTGTAAGTGCTAGATCAGTGCAGGCCTACGATGTTAACACTCGCTATATATTTTACTACCACATTAAATGTATAAAACATCAAAAGCGATGTTAATTATGTTCAAAAAACATTATATCAAACATCAACAGCTGAGTATCAGCAAAAATGATGATCTTATATTTCACGACTAAAACGACATACAACAAAAGATTCAATTGAAATCATGAATAGTAAGCTACGGGCGGGTACAAAGTACTACATACGGGTACTATCCTAACATAATCTAAGTATGTCGGGATATTTATATTAATTTTTATGTATAAGACCTGGTGATGTTCTATTTCAGATTACGTCCAACCCATATGCCTGGTGACTGGTGATTCCCGCCTAGAAGTCGGCAGCGATGTCTTCGTTGCAGGATGGGGGAAAACCTTAAACGGTACGGCTGCGTTTCCTGCTTATCGATTTTGTAAACTCAATGTCAGTATGTTTCGCAGAATGAAATTAAAGCTGGGTTTTACTGGAGGTCAACGGACGGGTTATAGCTTTTGGTAGAGTCGTTTACAATTTATTAGCCTAATGGTTTTACTGATTATGGATTAAGTACCTTTAAAATCAGATATTCTGCATTGTCCTTAAAGATAATTGCTCAGTACTTCTATATGAATGAGTAATTGTCTTACCAACTGCCAAATATTAAATTAGTTGACCCAGTATTATCGATCTTTCGAGCGAGCGCTTGAAGAGTCAGCATATTCTGAGGATACCTAGTGCTGTAGCGAAGAACGTGTCCAGGAAGTCTGGGAAAAAGAGAAATAATAAGCTGAAATGTGGGTGTGGTAAGGAGGTACCATACCATAAAAAAAAATATTTCTCGATTTAAATCATTAGTTTAAATGTCATTAGTTTTAACGTCGTTAATCCATTTGGATTTGTGAAATTCCCGCACACAACTTCGGCTCACCTTCATATACCTAATACCTTCGTATAATCTGACGCATCCTAACATCGTATTTAAGAGAATTATCATCAACCTAGTCATCCAATTTTTAAGCGCAGATTGCTTCTCTCATTAGACGCTATTTTATCAATCGAGGTCACGCGGTTATGTAGATACGAGTAATGTTTAATATCTGTTATAATTAACTGCACCGTATTTCATGCTCTTTGGGATCTACTTAAATACTATTCGTAGACCTACTCTGATTTTGGACAGCTGTATACTATAACAAAAAATATTTTATTTAAAGGGAAGAACAGTCCAGTAAAGCTAAAACTCGGCATGCCAGTGTTTGATCATAATGAATGCATCAACAAATATCAAACTTTGAGTGCCTCAATAACAAACAAGCAACTTTGCGCTGGAGGAGTATTCTCCAAAGATTCCTGCACTGGAGACTCCGGTGGACCTCTCATGAGAAGACGGCCTGAAGGCATCTGGGAGACAGTAGCCGTGGTTTCCTTTGGACACGGATGCGGCAGAGATGGCTGGCCTGGAGTCTACACGTCAGTAGCCAGCTACCTTGATTGGATCCAAAGCACAATGAGATCTACCAACGTTTGAGACTGCAATGACGTCATGCCCTTTGATCTCTCAGTGATATTACTTAAGTGCCACTTTTTATAGGTTAACAACATCAATAACGATATCTTTGACATTAGAATTTGTTCTTATTGACTTAAATTTAGTAAGATAATGTACTATGTATTTTTTTATATGTAGTTGAAAAATAATTATTTGATAAAGCCGTTGGTTGTGACCAATTAATAAATCATGTTTAACATTTTTTTTTCCAACATAACAATTCTAAGGTATATATTTTTACAAATAATAGCAAGGGTCAGCGTATCATGGTTGTACCAGATCTTAAGAGTAATGATGTGTATTTGATAATATACGTAAGTAAATATAAAAAAAAAACATCTTCATTATTACATACAGATTGTATTTTTAAATTAGCTTTTGTCGTATTCGAGCATATGGTATCAACAACGCTGTATAAAAATGTCAATGTCCTCTGAAAATAATGTTATATTATACTACGTGCACCAATTTCCTAATTGTACTCCCTCCCTTCTTGATTTAATGATAGTGACTTCCCTTCAACATGTGGCTAAACATGGCCAATACTCTGCCAATGATTTTTCCTATCATGATTTGATTTACCTCTCCTACAAAGTTCGTCCTCCGAAACTCAAACCTCAAATCATTTTGCAGCGGAATTTTAGGGGCATGGATCGTGATGCATTGCTTCATGACGCCAATAATATCGACTGGAGTCCTGTTTTAAATACTGAGTCAGTAGATGAGCAGGTGGCAAATTTTAATCGAATTATCACTCAATTATATGATGTTCATGCACCACTGCGTGCCATCAAAATCAAACAGCTTCCAGCTCCTTGGCTCACAAGTGACATCAAAATTCTTATGCATAAGAAAGCAGTCGCAAAAACAAGGTTCAAGCTGAGATCTACCGATGTTAACAAAAATAGGTACATTCAGGCCCGTAATCGCTGCAATATGGTGTGTAGGGATGCAATGCGTCGTCATATTCACTCTTCTGTTGAAGATGAAAACCCAGCTAAAATCTGGAAGTTTCTCAAGTCTCTAGGAATTGGCAAATCACGTCCACATACACCTGCGCATAACCTTGACTTAAACTCTCTTAACCAACATTTTTCTTCCGTCGCCGCTATGTCGGTTGAGGATAAAAATTGTACTGTTAACAGTCTTTCTGCCATTCCACCATTAGACTTCAGTCCATTTGTTCTAAATCAATTCACCGAATGTGATGTTAAAAAGAGCATTTTGACCATTACGTCTAACGCAGTAGGTGGTGACTGTATTAGCCGAAACATGCTTTTGCCCATCCTTGACGTAGTCCTTCCAGTTCTGTGCGTCTTATTCAATGACTTTGTTTCTAAGGGAAAATTCCCTGCTATTTGGAAAGATGCGCAGATCATCCCTTTACCTAAATCATCCATGCCTAATTCTTTCACTGAATACCGACCTATTTCCATTCTTCCTTTCCTGTCCAAAGTCCTTGAGCGTCTTGTTCACAGACAACTTAACTTTTTCCTTATCAGACAAGACCTCTTAAATACTTTCCGGATTCCGACCGGGGCACAGCACTGTGACTGCTCTTATTAAGATCACCGATGACATACGTAGGGGTATGAATGACGGTAAGCTTACTGTTCTAACACTGTTAGACTTCAGTAATGCTTTTAACACCGTCAATTTTGATATCCTCCTAGCAATACTTTGCTCTATTAACATATCTCCATCGGTGATTGATTGGTTTCACAGTTATCTGTATGGGCGTCGGCAGCGTGTTCACCTTGAAGACTCGTTTTCTTCATGGTGTAACACAACGGCTGGCGTGCCACAAGGCGGCGTATTATCTCCTCTTCGTTTTGCGATTTTTATTGACTCTATATCTAAACAACTTTCTTCTTCCTACCACTTATATGCAGACGATCTCCAAATTTACTCGCAAGATCTTTTTAATGAACTCCCCTCTGCTGTAGCCACCATTAATAGTGATTTATCACGAATACTTAACTGGAGCTGATCCTTTGGCTTAAAAATAAATCCAACAAAAACGCAGGTAATGATCATTGGTAGTTCTCGCATGATTTCCAGGATTGATTGGGCTACACTTCCGCAAGTTGTTCTTGACGGTATTGTCTTACCCTACAGTGACTCAGTTAAGAACCTTGGTATAACAATGGACAGATCTCTCAGCTGGGATGTTCACTTGCAGTCCGTGAGCTGTAAGATGTTTGCTTTTGGTGCGTCATTGAAGCGCCTTCGGAATTTTTTACCTACTGCTACTAAAGTTGCGCTTGCACAATCTCTTCTGCTTCCAATCCTAGACTACGCTGACGCCTGTTACCTAGATCTTCGAGAGGACCAGCTAGACAAGCTTAAGCGGCTTCAAAATTTCTGTATCAGATTTATTTTCGGTCTACGCAAATATGATCACATCTCTCACTTTCGAACTAAGCTCAAGTGGCTGCCTATTCGCCTTCGACGGAAAGCTCACATTCTCCACCTCGTCTATAATATTCTTTTCAATCCCACTGCGCCGCATTATTTAAAAGATTGCATATCTTATGTGCATAACTCTCATGCCTTGTCACTTCGGTCTTCGGAAAATCTTGCTCTTAAGATGCCTACGCATCATAAAACTTTCTACAAAAGTTCTTTTGCCGTCCAAGCTGTAGTTTTATGGAACGATTTGCCTTTGTACGTTAGGGAAGCTCCATCTCTTGCTACTTTTAAAGACAAGTTACGGAAATTTTATTTGTCTTCGGTATAATGATATTTATTTTATTTTTTACTTCTAATTTCCTTTTTCATTGCTTGCTTTACTCGTATTTAATTATTTAGTTTATTCGTATTTTCTTTTTCTCTCTCTTATATTAAATTGAATAGTAATATGAATGTATTTTATCCAATTCTATAGTTTTATTAGTATGTATGTATAAGCATATATGTATAATATTATATATTATATTGGTATATATTTATATTTAGTTAATGTAATAGAATGTAATTGTGTACATTTGCATGTGTTTTTAAGTATAGGTTTCTTTCTTTATTGTAAGTACACCCCCGTCCTATACATCTTTTTTCTCAGAGGTTTTCTAAGGTTGCCTGGAAGAGATCGCTTCTAGCGATAAGGCCGCCACTTGTGGCACTATATGTAAATTAATATTTTTGTATTGTTATATTTTGTGTGTCTACAATAAAGCGTTGACCTATCTATCTATCTACGTGCTTAGTTATTAATATCGTAAATAACTCAATTATAAAATGATTATGTCTATCAGCGTCATAATGCTTACGTCAAACAGGAACTTACTTGTAAACAAGACGAAACAGCTATAAAGAATAAACAATGACGATGGTCATACAAGCAAACGGTTTTATTTATTCGTGACAGCTATCGAGGGTTTTCCCAAGTAATTATTATACCTATTGTGGATTTCCGACTATGCGATTGGATTCTATTCTGACATTGATGCTCATATAGATTTTCAATTTGAATTTAAAAATAAAGTATTAATTTTACGAGTTTACTTAATTTTATGATTCTCTGATTTTTATAATTCTCTGAATATGATAATATTACTGAACTAAACCGTAAATTTACATCTATTGAAGTACTCTGCGTTCAGTTATCGTACTCGTATAAGCGTCCATTCTGCTTGGTAACACCGCTAGCATGTTAGGTACGTTGCTAACTAGTATTAGGTTAGAGCATTTGGATTATCTGTAGATCTTAAATGGTCTATTAGTAATCATGTGCTATTTTTTGTTGTAGTTAGTCATTTGTAATTTCTGTAAAAAAAAACAGTAATCACCTGTGTGGCAAATATCCATTGCAGCAACTACAAATAAGTACAGACAGACAAATTTTACATCTTATGACGAGAGAAGAGAGATAGCTTAAAATAAAGGTAGCCTGGTTAACAATATCAAGCCTGATTTGTATACAGATTATTTAAAAACTAATGACGTACGATGGCTGATAACCTGGATGCTTGACAGATTAAGTATATATCTAATAAATAAATAAATATTACATATTGAAAATATATGTTCTATTAATTCCGTCATTACTCGTATATAGATAACCAATGCACTATTAAGCAAATTTGAATATTCAACTTTGGGGACTTTTGAGTGTCAGGTCCCCACGCTCTAACAAAGATATTCAATTAAATGTAACGCTTCATTTGCATATAGGCAAATATAGGTGTCACTGACAATCAAATTAAGTGGCGCGTTGGAAATTCAACTTGCATAATTAAGTCATTTACCCTTTTCAAGTTATGTGCGCCTGGTATTGATTCCATTAGACTTCTTTGTTTTGTAAAATTTAGTCAGAAATATTTTATGAAGTAGTTGGTTTCAATCTAAGCCTTGTTAAATTAGCATTTACGACTGGAAAGTTCCTTTAGATTAATCTATTACCTGACCGTATATATTTGTTATAACATCGCAGTGCATCGAGTATTATAAATTATAAAGTTCTATAACGCGTTTCAGCAGACGTGCCCCTTAAAATTAGATAGATTATGAACATAGCGTATGTTAAATTTGTTTACATCAAATGTCCTGGCTGATTGAACAAGCAATTTGTATAGCTCGGACTTGGCGCAGAGCAGAAGTTGAGCCGTTGAATTTGCAAAAGTGACATTTTGATAACATTTTTTTATTATAATATTTGTACAGGTATACTTCTAAGAAAATATTGTAAAACCTATATCTAAGGCTCCACGTGCAAAATCACAACAGCAAGCACCTATGTAGCAATCAATAAAACAACAGCGAACAACGCACAAACAGAAAATTGAAAACAAGAAATCAGGCGTCCCGAAAAAACAGAGAAAATAGATAAAATATTACTAACCGAGAGAAAACACACAGTAAATCAAAAACTGAGAATATATTCATTTGCTACAAGTTAGATAACAAATACGCAGAGGGGAGAGTGGAAGCGGAATCTAAAAATTACGGGAGTTTAAAAGTAGGCGTCATCTACATAAAACAACTATATTGGAAGTGATATATTCGGCGGATTCCACCCCTGGTGCAGGAAGTACGTGCTTTACTTAGATGTTGGTTGAATCATATCGAATCATTTGTTTTCAGAGTGTAAAGATAAGTATCATGTATATTTTTGAAATGTGTCTTTATTCATGTATTAAATACTGGTATCTAATCTCATGCAGAACTACATTACGTTTCAATCCATAACGTATCACTGCTGGGTTTGGATCTCCCCTATGAAGTAGGTGTAGGCCAGAGTCCACCACACTGGCCAAATTACGGGTGGGGAACTTCACTTATCTTCGAAAACAATTAACTTTATCCGACATGCAGGTCCTTACGACGTAATCCTTTACCGTTAAAACATGTGGTAACGAATATGCACATGAGTAATAAAACAGAGGTGCATGCTTGAACTTGGGATTGAACCCGCAAACCTATGGTTTGTGAGGCAAGGGGATTTTTATACATAATAACTAACTGTTCTACAATTGTCTAAAATTTGGCACTATAAATCAGCTTCTCCATACATTTTACGGTCTATTACTTAACGTACTTTTTGAATGGAACATCTGAAAAATGTAGTAGAGTAAGATTCTCCTTCTTCACGAGTATTAAACTCGCCATTAGGAGGCTTTACATTACCTATCGGCCACGTCGTATAGGTACAGAGGCGCTAAAATTTATGCCTCATTTTAGTCATATTATGGTCCCTTATTTATCAGCTTTGGACGAAAATCAAAACCAAGTACTCAAAATCCTAGCTCGGTTATAGATATTGGCAAGCCCCTTACGAGATGACGTAACTGAACGGATCTGATATCCACAAACAATCTGCAAAAAAGCAGATTTTGGGTAATCGTGGCTTTACCATACAACTGTAAAATTTTCAGCTATAAAAGGATAACAATATATTATGTACATTATACATAAATATAGAAGCAGAGTAAGGTGTTGTAGCTTTGTTTTAGTAACTCATTTAGGGCTCATTTGTTCTCCCCCTCAGGGAGATCTGGGCAAATTCGCTCTTAAAGTTTTAGCTAGGATGCCACTACCAGTGGCTAGGGCTCTAGGCACTCCACGTCTGGGTTGCCAGGGCAGTCCGTTAGTCCATCTCTGGGCGACGGCTCAAGCCGAGGTCCGTGCCGTCTGAGGCGCCCTTGTGCTTGTCGCCCCATAAACAAACCGCAGCCCAGCGAACTTGCGCTTGCCAAATGTCCGGTCAAGCTGTTCGAGGTCGCATTGGACCAGCAGCTCAGTCGTTCTAAAAAAAAGGAGCTATGTTCATACTTATAATCACAAACAAGAAATTTTGCCAAAATTACAATTGCAACAGAATTATTACTTTACACAATTCAACTAAGTATATTCAAATAACGCACTTTAGCCTTATTTATGTTAATAACTGTGTCTGTAGCTAGCACAGCATATACTTAAAATTGATCTTATATATCTTTAAAACCAATCAGTCATAACATGATTTACTCGTATATAATTGAATATTTAAAAAAATGTTTAAAACTGGAAAGGATTTTGTGTCCTACTAACAATGTAAGTGAAACCTTGACAGTAGGTATCTACTTGTATTTAAAACAGGGAAATAGCGTGTGGCATGACTCTTCAGCAACTTGTTTATTGCACACGCGATACTTGCTATAATGATATCATTTGAATCTCAATATTTCCATAACAGAGATTTTTATCATGTAATATATATAATTTTGATTCCATGAAGCAGGCGCTTAATTTCATGAGAATAGTGTGTTACAATGCCGGAGTATAGAGTGTTTTGGAGACTTGTTCTTCTAGTAGTGTTTCAGTTGGAACGTGGAATATGTGACGAGCCAGAAGTGAGAAACTGTATCATTACATATTATAATATAAATGAGCAAACTAATTTGATCAGAAATATTCAGTCACTCAGTTTAGATGACTTTGCTTTCATTTGAAGTGATTTACATTTGTTTTTGTTAATTATTTTTTATTGATATATATAATAACATAATCATATAACCGCTTACGATCCCAATTCAGCATGTAACTCTAATGAAACCTGGAGTGAATTGAATTATATTGCATCCTTTTCTTACGTATCGAAACAAAATATAAACCATCAATTTTAGGATTGTCAAATTAGCTTACTTAAGTCTGGCTTCCATGACTAGGAGTCTTAAGGTACTTTACTCAATACCTTTATGATATTTCTACTTGCTCTATGTAAATATTTTTTAATCTTTTAGTACACCGTCAGTTTCAAAGAAGGCTTCGTATGTTGCCAAGATTACGAAAATAAAATTATGAAATCTAACATGGACCTGGGCAAGTCGAGTGACGGTGGAGGAGATTCTATGTTCTTGGCTGGACATTTAGAATTTTGTGAAGACGTTGGGCCTGGGTCAATGGTAATCTACAGCTAAGAGCATTGATAAAATAATAAGTAATTAACTAATAATATAGGTAGTTCTCCTAAAATTCGTCTTAAATGGTCTACCACGCGTTGTCTTCTTTGTATTTGTCTCGCCAGAAAAGGACTACCTCTATGTTATACTTTTTCTATTGGTAATAATTGTACTTTTAATATTCACCTGTATCATCCTTAAGCTGTTTTTGGAACTTCACACATGCTTTTATTGACAATAAAACACATTATAGGTGGAACCCATACCCAGCTGTGAAATGCATATGGGTTGATACGTCGACGATAGTCATTAGGGAGCTGTAATGTTACAGACACATAAAACTAACATTCTGTCAAGTTAAATCAATTATTAACATTTTTTCAGGCGTAAACAGGTGACATTCTAACTTATAGGTTCGACTTCTGCCAGAATTAATTAACCGTCAACTGAACTGAACTGTAGTTTTTATGTCACCCGGAGGTTAAATTATGATGTATGGAATATTTTTTATTTACACAATTACACTGCACTCCGTGCTTCGTGCCATACTTTGGAGGATTAGCTTCAAATCCTATGTCACTTTGTGGTATCATGTCACTATTATTGGGTTAAATTATATAAGTTTTCAGATTGAGATAAACATAGCAAAAGAGACTGAATTGGGCAGCGAGAAAATGTGGAGCTGTTCAATGGATCTCTGCAAAAGCTTAGATGATGAAAACGCTCCCTGGGCTGCTGCTATGCAAAAAATGAATATAACAGGATGTCCGATCAAGAAAGTAAGTACCTATCTAATTATAATCTACCCACGGCTGTCATTCTCGGTGCTTGCAACATAAAATGCAATATACAAATTTTTTAAACTTTGAACCCCTATTTGATTCCCTCAGGTTTTGAATATTTAAAATTAATTTCTTAGTACACCCTTATAATGAATACACCTTACAAATTTCATGTACCTAGGTTCTTTGCATTGATTCCTAGATAATATCAGTTAGCCAGTCTTACTGTTTTAGGTATATATTTTATATATATTAATATATATAGCTTAATAAAACTGAGCAAATGAAGGTTCAACTTCTTTCAAGAATAAAAACCTCCTTTGCAGAAGTAGTAACAATGTACCTGTGGTATGCCAAATCTAATTAAAACACGAAAAAAATTTAACTAAATAAACTATAAATCCATTAAATAATTATTAAACTATTAATCTATTCCAAAACTTATTTAAACACCCAAGTATTTCAATCTCTTCGTTAGATCATTTTTTTTTAATTACAAAGAATCATTTTTTTATGGAACAGCTGTTTTTTACGTTGCTGATATCAAAACCAGGACTTTTTATTTTAATTTTACTTACTATTTTTTAATTTATTATTGTTAGACTGTTCTACTATTTAATTTACTATTGTTAATTTACATATAGTACATTAGTGCAATAAATTTTTGCACTAATCATTTGTTGTAATAGCTTTGGATTAACTCCCTGCTAATATTAACTAGAATAAGTTTAGTACGAGACAGTTTTATTAGATAATTAAGACTATTACACATATTTTCCACTTTATATATTTATATTGCGTTAATTTTCATCTTCGCCCGCCATCTTATTACTTCTCTATTCACTCATGCCGTCAGACCTACGCGCCATGATCCGCAAACAGTTTCAAATATATGTACTTAATTGTTTCATGTATAATATTATATATATCAGAATGTTATTAACTATAATTTATATTTTTCAGGGTAAATATTACTGCGATGAATGGATGCTCGATATGGATTTCATAAAAGATAAATTGAATCACGAATGGGAAGGTGTATATGGTGCAAATTTGGAAATTAACGACGACAAAATGAATTCATTCGCTTGTTACAATCTAGAACTATCTATCTCGCCGAAAGATGATCGTAGGTGAACGTAAAAAAACCGTAATGTCATTTTTATTATTTAACGGTTTCTACAAAAAAAATAATAAAATAAATTAGATGTGCTTAATATTATGTATTTTTATATGAATTATATTATTATTTTTTATTACCATACGCCTACTCTTCGACAGGCTACACAATAATGTATTTTAAGACACTGTTTTGCTATAAATTTGAGATAAGTGACTTCAAACTTAAAACTGGTACTACTAAAGTGTGATATTTGAGTTCAATCATATTACAGTTGAGTTGTCAGTTAGCTTAGAAACTAAAGAGTCCGAGTACGGCTGAAAATTAATAAACATTAAAAAAGCACGTCTAAGGAAATCTACGAACACTTTTGTTCTTTCCGATAAATAATGTTATCCATTTTTGTAAACTATTTAAATTTGATACCGACCAAAATTATCTAAAAAGTTGCAAAGGTATTTAAAAATGTTAGCGATTTACTATTTTATTATGAAAATAAGCTTATCGCTTTTCCATTCGAAAAATTCCAGCATTCAACCGAAAATAAATGTTTCTTATCTGTCGCAAGATTAGCAATTTAGAATTTAATATTAAACTAATCTCTTTAAGCCGCATGAGTTCGAATAGACTATAAAAAATATACAAAAAATACTTCTGCAAATATTGGACTTCTATTTTTTATATTTTAAATATACTTATAAACTTGATTACACAATTAAAGTCTTAAAGTTTTCAAATTTTCTCGATAGACTATATTTTAGAAAAATACTCGTGTTAAAATATAATTTCGAGTAGATCCCATGTACTATATTAAATATCAGCACAAAGATTACTCTACAAGACAGATCTTCAAAAAATATAAATACTGATTACGTCGTTGTTGTGATAGATACAACAATCGCTTAATTCATCATTGTTTTTTTTTCGAAAATATTCACCACCGCGTGGTTGAAAATACGTTTCTCCGACTCGCGCGCACCGCTCAGACCGCCGCCGGGCGTGATCGAGGCTGTTGGTGTTCTAAGCTGAAACGAGGTCACATACTCATATTAAGAATTTCCTATCTGTCCCCTTTTCGGTCGAAGGGTTGCATACATAATTTTTAGTTTTACGTTCCTAAAAGATAAAAACGGGACCCTTTTACGAAGACTTCACTGTCCGTCCGTCCGCCCACCAGGTTGTCACCAGGCTGTAAAAGGGTTTACTTACAGGAAAATAAATTCCTATTTGCCCCCTTGAAAATATAGCTGGGTGATTAAAACGCTGTATGGTGGACACAGCACTATTTTTTTCTGCTTACGACCTAGTGAGGCATAGACATAGATTTTTATTGCTGTTTGTTCCCTTGAGAGAAAAGGGTAAGAAAACAAACAAGAATAAACAAAAAGAAAATAACGTATATATATCGTCATTTTGAGATGTCTTTATGTATGTCCTTGTTCAATAAAATATAACTTATAGTATACATATAACCCAGTACAGCGGAAAATATGCTTGTTAGCCTGTAGGTGTAAATAAAGAAAATAAAACATTGATGTCAACTCTCTATTCTATAGGATTATCAGTTAAAAGTGTACTTAACCAAAAGAGGGCAGTATACTCATCATTACAAACAACTGTTATTATGAGACCAACCATAAATTTAAGAAAAAAATCAGCTGTTCGTTCGTTTTAGTATCGGTCTAGTATACCCCTATCGATCGTTTTAGTATACCCCTAACCGATAACCCTGTATAAATAAAATATAAAAAATATCATACTCAAATACATTTAGTGGTCTCATAACAGTTTATATAAGAAGGGCAAGAGATAGCCCTGCATTTATATAAAAGCAGTGTTGTTTGTGTAATGCGAAACATTTCTGCTAGGCCCACTGCACTGCACTAGGTACATTGTAAATTTGTAACGTCTCGGAGACTGCGAGTAAGTTGGTAAGTAGTCGCGAGCGCGCGGTTCGCGCGCTTTACCCCCTGGTAACCTCACCCCCTCAAAAGTAGCTGAGCGCGGAACTGATCCCCTCTTAAGCACATTTTTTCAAAAAGGTAATTTAGTAATATGTAACATATTACATTTTTAGATATTTTTCTCTCAAAACGCCCGTAAATGTTAGAAAAATACACGCGCTAACTTTAAAACTAGGGATGTCAGGGCACGTCCAAGGAAATATGATGCTTTTTTCATATTTATCATACTTTTTTTTACAACAACGTGTACTTATATAGTTTGACGAAATGAAATATATGAGAAAAATAAGTTAGGTTTTTATGGTTAATTAATTAATGCATCTAGAATCTTGGCTATCAGACACCATTATCTAAACTTGTACATGCAATGCTTGCCGTAATCGGCAACACATAAATATGTAATGTAATTCGACTTTAGTACACAATTATAACAATGAATGTTACCTAGACCGTGTTAGAAACTCTTAGAGATATTTGAGCTGGATTAACTAAATGAACTAAATTTTTTCAATAAAAATAACGCAGTAGTTACGTTAATACTTAGTACAAATGCATATGTTATATACACAAGTCTACGAAAGTCTCTTAACATTTTATGAAAAGTAAACTTTTAAAATTAAATTAGTATTCCCCGATTTATCACGTATTTAACTTATATTAGACGCAGTAAATCCGGGAAGACTAGTTTTATTATAAAAAACGTATCATTGAAAAACTGGAAACAATTACAGGCGCCACCCCTAAAGCCCAGGTCAGTTGGCGTGTATGCTAATGTACCACGCTTGGAGTCGCAGCCATTCAAAATCGCCTTTTTATTCAAATGCCACATTTATACATCATTCAGATTTATGCACAGACGGTATTATGAATTTCATTATGAGTGAAGTTATTTTATTTTTAAGGTTCATCTCAATTTATTTCGGTTGAAATTACTTTCATAAATGTCGTAGAAACGATCATTATGGGTTAGAATAGGATTGAGTGTAAACAGAATCAATTTATTTTATCTATGGGAATATTGAAATATTAATTGATATTTTATTTATAACATATAATTTCAAATAAATTGAAAAGGTTATTCTACCAGTAAATAGTAAATTCTGAACATTTTAAAATTAACATATTGCCAACTTAGCACCTATTCAATACTCTTAAGAAAAGACCGAAAATTGATGAAATTACAGTAATATTCGTTCGAAATGAGCTTTTCTAACGCCAGAACGAGCACACTGGATTTATGTAAACTTGATGTATAATTTTGGGGATTAGCATAAAGTTTTGCAGCGATTTCGATTTGAAATACAGAGACTTTCTAGTTTTAGATCAATATTTGAGTTCGACCTTCTTGTTTAAAGGTTGATTTCGTGTAATGTTTGCTGACAGTTAATAATAGGAAAAGTTAGTTTAAAAATGACTAACCACTTTAAAAAAATCTGATTTTATAAAAGTGCTTAAATCATTTTTAATTTACTTTGGAATTACATAACATTATTACATATTTTGAGACAAGTTTTGTTCATAATTATGATGGTAATTCGAGGTCTCCACAGACAATATACAGTCTGTCTATTTCTTTTATGTTTAAACCTCAATGGCTCCGTCATTTCGGAAAAAAATCTATAAACTGAACCGATAAATAAATCATCAAGTTACTGCTTATAAAATTTCATGATAATCGTTTAGTAGTATGTGATCAGTATGGGATCGGAACAGGAAAACAGCAGCATCCTTATGATAGAAAACGAAATATTATTTATCTAAGCTGAAAAAAAACACTTTTAGAAGCTCGTGTATGCTTTAAAGGGATTTACTCAAACAATTAGTTACAAAAAAAGTGGGATCAGTTAGGAATATTAAAATGATAAGTTAAAAATAATCAACTACGCTGTGGATCGTGAGTTAACATGATAAGAAAAAATAAGATGAAGAATGAGACATCATAGGATGAGTAAGAAACAACCCCTGAGTACCACCTCAGCAGAGTATATATCAATTTGTAAAAATAAAACATTTCGTCTGTCTAACGTCCAAATTAAGAACATCCACTCACGAAAAGAACTTTCAAAGTCCGCACAAGTGTCTCGATTCACTTCAGAGCTCAACTATTTGCTAAATTGAGAAACCGTGTCTGCGGATGGTGCTCGAATTGACGAGGAAGGGAAAATCAAAGCGGACACTTGACAGGACACAGCAAACTTGTCTATTTGTACAGATAGAAAGAAAAATAATTCAGTTTGTTCCACATGAAGCTTTTACTCGAGCTTAAGTTTAACTATTTAATTGACAAAAATAACGTAGTACCTAGTACGCAGGCAGTAATCACTTTTTAACAAATTTCGTGAGTTGATGCGTGAGGTTTAAAAGATATCATAAATTTCTATTTTCTAAATGATATCCTTAGTTTATTAACAACAGTATTTGAAAAACAAATTCTGAGAATTTTAAGACATATCTAATTACTCTACAAGTTTGACGTCACTTCATAAAGCATTTAGAACTAGCACTAATGTTTCCTTCAGATTTTTGCAATATTTTTTGTTTATTTTTTTACCAATGATATTCCTGAAGAAATTGTGTCATAACTCAGCAAAGGATGACAAATATAAAAAAGTCCACCACAAAGATCGCTTGAAGTGGCTGAAAAAGCCGCACGCACATCAGAAAAATGTGATAACTAGCGTAAGAAATGTAAGGGGTCCTTGCTCTTTCAGCACGAGAGTTTTACATAGAACATGGACATGAACAGTACGCTCTCATTATAATAATAATAAATAAATAAAAAATATTTATTCGGACAACATACAATCCATGGGTTAGTAAAAACATAAAATAGAATCTATAGCTAGTGTTAGTATAAAGTATAATTAAAACAAAATATTTAAATAAATTTTTATCTGTGGCAGAGACATTTTATCCAGGCGAGAGGAAACATCCATAGAAATTATTTGACCATCACCCCGATGAAATGCCTCAGTAAAGGCGAATAAAATCCTCAGCAACCACCTTCAGAATGCTGTTGTGACTCCCTCGCACCCTCCTCATCAACGACGCGACTTTCTTTCAAATGACGGCGTGAAAGCCATCGGTACGGGCCTGCGAGAAACATTCCGGAAGCACTGCACCAGCGAGGTAGTCACAGCATTCTGCAGATGTTGTTATATTGCACTTTTAGGGTATCGAGCAATCTTTTGGTATGACTGGTCCACAGGTTACCCGTGTACATTCCTTGGCAATACGCTTTGAAAAGCGTTCACTTAACCTGTTTCGTACATCGGGCAAACCTGCGAGCCAGCATGGGCCACTAGAGCCTTAGGCTCACGTTCTATATCTACGTCGTCTTTAAGGTCGTCGGTAAAATAATGTCCAAGGAATTTAAATTGAAAGATCCTATTGAGATATTTTCCATTTAGTGTAATGGGTGGAATGGTTTCCGGACACTTACCGCCGGCCTTGTATGGCCGACCATGTATTCGCTCTTCTTAACATTATACGCTAAGCCATGTGACGCAGCGTATGTTTCGCAAAACCTAAGCATCTCTCGTAGCCCACGAACCGTCGAGCTCAGCAGCACCATGTCGTCCGCATAGCTGTTGCTATCAAAACTAACACCCCCTACACGGCATCCGACACGCATGCTGCTGAGACCGACAATAAGTTCGTTAACATAGTACATGTTGAAAAGTTTATATGGGCACTAGGGCAAAATTTGAAACCATCAGTGACTCAAACTTGGTCCACCGCTAAGACACGATTTGCTGATTTGGCGTTCATTGCTGGACTGCCAACTCTTTGATTATGAATATAACAGGGTAGTTGGTAAGAAATTTATTTAATAAGAGTATTTATAATTCCTATTTACTATTTGTCTATTTTTTTCTACATTTCAATATTGCTGCATGCAATACCATCGGATGCACCGATATTATGGAAGAGGAGGTAAACTAGGAATACACATTGCCCGTAACCTAGGAACTTTTTGCACCGTACGTTAATTTTGATCTAGTTGTTTTATAGATCCATGTTATGCAATAAAGCTTCGAGTGGGAGTGCTAACGACGCAGTTCTATCTGATATCCGAGATTTGAGTCCACAATTGAGGTGTAAATACACTCTAGAGTGCGTCGACACTTAAAAAGTAATATCACAGCTTTGTAAGAGTGTCTTGTAGAACCATCTCTTATTCGAGAGTTGCCGTAATTGAAATGTGTTAGAGACGTTTGACAAAGTTGTTGGAGAAATATATTCCATAAAATGTTTTTTATTTCTCATAATTCTTGTCCATATTTTTTTTTATTAAAATATTTTTTTTGAGTACTTTAAATAACACTTTTAAGTACATGACTAGGTACATAGCTGAAATAAGGTAATATTACTTTCTTAACGTCGAACTTTCTCCATTACTATTTATACAATGCGTAACAAAAAGGTGTGTCAGAAAACAAAATTAACAAAATTAAAAAAATATATATAGTATCCTCCATACAACTTGGCCGATCACGTGACCAACTTATGTATGGAGTACCTACCTAATATTATTTTTAACCCTTAAGTATCGTCACACCTTTCTGTTACACGTTGTATAATATCTGAGATAAAATCAACAGTCGACTAAATTGTATGGAATAGAGGTCCGTCATGATAAGTATAGTGACCCTATTTTAGTCGAGTACAGCCATAACCGATTACCCAGTATAAGTTGGTTAAAGTTGCATATTACATGATGTATTATGCTTGATACAAATAAATCGACGAAGATTTGTCCGAAGAGCCTGTTTGAAAGTGTGCTTTCATCGTATCAAGTATCGACCTTTTATATCAGTCTTTATACCAACAAAAAAGTAATTCTGCTAATTTTATTTTATTTTCTCCACCAGCGGAACCAATTCCAAAATTCTCAAACGAGCCGTCCCATTTCCTTTCACTCCGGAACCCTCACGACACAGACATTTAGGAAAAAAGTTAATGGTGCTTAAAGCTTGGACGCTGTCCTGTAATTACGAATTAAAAACTTCGTCCGCTGGACCCCACTTTTTTCTCATTTATACGGATGTGAATAAGATAATATTGCAACCCTCAAATCTATCATTGGAACGAACAAAAGTGATCTCTACGTTAAGAGGATAAAGTCCACATTGGTTTATAACAAAAGCCAATTACTTTTAATGTTATCTCTATATACGACAGTTTTATACATATGTGTGTTTTATAAAGCAACGTAAAATTAACATTTGCAATTTCTGTTGAACAATTTTAAACCAAATTGTAAAGCGAATTGCGTGGGAAATGTAAAATCAAATTACTAGCTTTTTTACACCACAGCAGTATTATTTGACAAATAGGAAGATATTAATGTGATTGCTATTACAAATATAACTTTAATTAATGCGAAAAATTGCAATTTATGCAAATTGCAAATTCTCCAACACCAATTCTTAAGCTATTTGATAATACGGTTCGTTACATCTATACGTTCAGCCTAAGTTGTTTCTGTATTGCGGCAGACATAACGAGATACGAGAAACAACAAAGTTTGTAGAAATACACAGACTTTAAATCCAGTGTAGAAACTTTGTAAGATTCTGTTTCGAAGCAGCTATACTTACACGCGGTTCTTAGTAGCGGTGAGCACTGAGATGGAAGTACTTATTTTGTGTTGAAGAAAAACTCGAAGAACTTTGTTTTTATTGCATTGTAGCATTTATGTAATCTATAATAAGTAAATAGTCTCATTGCTGGGCACGGTTCACCCTACAGAGACTTACGTAGACATCGACGAGAAACAAATTTTTCGTAGACCATCACGCTGGTTAACTTCGGGTTTGTGAATTTTAATATTTTTTTTTTTACTTTTTTTTTATCCTTTAGTAAGAACTAAAGGAATTCTGCGAGCTCCAAACCTCCTAACCAGATTTTTTTGTATTTTTTTTTATTAATTTTAATTTTGATATGAATAAGTAAGTGGCCCTGTAGCAAACATATCTTCTTTTGGACAAACTACCTCCCTGTAAATTCTAAAAATTTAGAATGTTTAAGTTTCAAATGATCATTTTGCGCTTGTGGTCAGTAAGTGTTAATATTATTAAGTTAAGTTTAAAAACCATAATCATCGTTTTTTAAATCTTAAATGGTCATAAACAACAATAAATAGATACTTTCTAATAATATAATTGATAAAATCGTTTAAATTTCTAACCTTATGTAAAAATACCGAGTGCCTGTAACTGAAACAAAACTCTAACGCAGAATAAGTTGTCTTTCAATTTCCCTCTGAATGTGAGTGGGAAAGTAAAATTGCTCGTTACAGAATGTTATGAAGTCGTTACGTCATCGGCGTTTCAGCTTCAGTCGTAGACGCGACTGTAAGGAAATTGTATACCTTACCCAACGGTACGTAAGAATGGTTCCATTTCTTGGTATATTTAACAATCATAAATTGGTTGGAATTAAAACAGTTTACCTGGAAGTGATACTTTATAAGGATAAGGCCACAACGCGTGGCTCTAAATGTTGAATCTATCATGTAATTTTATTTTTGTAAAATAAAAACAACATATATGGTAAAACTAGTTTAAATTTACTGATCAGAATGGCTACTAATGGAAATTACTAGCCTGAATGATATCATTCGCCGGGATTTTACCATCGTCAACGTAGCAGGTGGCTCGAACAGAGCGGTCTTGCGCGTGACGCTGGAAAAAGACCTGGCGGACTGACGCTTGTGCGTTGTGGAAGTTGGTAAGGCCTCATGGCGTGGACACATTAGCGCCCCCCACCTCATCGTCCTTTGACACAGAGTAAAGGTGGCATATTCAGCGGTTTCCGCTGAAAACAAAACCAAAACTGGTTGATCCACTGTTTATACAATATAGGAGAAGAATAGGACTCAGCATTGATATTTTGCTGGAACCTGGATTTGATGTTCTGTTTTTGAGAACTTTAAAAATGGTAAAAAAAATTACACAGGTTATTACACATCAATACATTTTAAATATAATTATTAAATATACATTATACTAATTATGAAAGGATAGTAAATACTCTTTTACACACAATTGAATATTTGACTAAAACTTTATGATAATGTTTATTCCGGAAAAGTCTCTAAGATTTGTTGAGCAAATTTTACAAGAGTGTAAAATTTGCTCATCAAATCTTAGTAAAGATAATAATAATAAAGAAAAAATTAATAGTTTGAAAGTAACAACATATGAAATCTGAATTGATTAAAGAAAATCTAATGTTTGTTGCCATTAAATCCACATTAAATTTGCAATCATCTGATGCTATTTGTTGGCAACTTAATTACTGTGTTACAGATACACAAAGGCTGCAGACGACTCATTTTCATTTAGCAATAAAACGACCTCATGCGGTTATATAAAAATGAATTATAATCTGCAATAAAATCACATTGTGTGAATCATTGCGAGATTAGGGTTCGAGATTATAGTTGCAATATTATTCGGCTGTTTTATGACGTCAAAATAATAAGCGACATGACATTTACGAGTGTGTAATAAAACTACGCAGGGATCCAACTGTTTATGTATTCCTAGTACCTATAAAAGTAACGAATGGTAAAAATGATAACGTAGTTTAAAACTGTATTTCGCATGATTCCCAAACTATTATGATTATGCAATTATTTTAAAATTCACAAACCTATCTTTTATTTTAACGAGAACATTATTCCATTAAGTAGACAATGAGTTGCGTACGTATACTCGTAGACGCTAGTAAATTATAAATAAAGTAAAGTAAACTGTAAACAAAATATTATACTATTCCATTTCTGTTATCCACACCTGCTTGTCAATTATTTAATCATCCCAAAAAGATAAGCTTTATTAATAACCAAAATATGGCTAAGTGTTTATACGCCACGTCACTGTGATAAAAAAGTACTTAAAACAAATATTAACTAATAACCTAGCTAGAAAATTTACGAGATACCAAGTACAAAATTATTCAAAGCAAGCATTAAAAACCCTTTTAGCAAAACTGTTGAAAATCCTTAGAAAAATACATCTTTCGCAGAACTTCTCTCTGTGATTGATGGATCACTGGATTCTAAAGCAGTTTTAAAGAATAATAAACTCTGCGAAAACATTTTGTGTGAAACTTTTGACCGGCTAAACAACTACGTTCTGATGTTTAACTTTGAAGAGTTTTATGCAGAGCTTATATGTTTTAGTAATCAAGACTTTTTCATGAGTTTTAAAGAAATCAAACAGAATGTGATAGTTTTAGAGGACTTTGTTCTAAAATGTTCATTAATACGTTTTGTATCTTACTTGCGTAAGTGATCTTTTTAGGGTTACGTATCTCAAAGGTAAAAACGGCACACTATATATTACTCAGACTTTGCTCCCTTTATGGGCGAGTTCTCTGGCATAGCGTTTTTTCTCGTTGATGCACTTGATCGATATTTTTTCTATGCAAGTGTGTTTAATCGTCTTACATTAGGTATGTTGTGCTCAAAATGTTACGCTTATTTGTCTTATTAGTATACCGAACAGATGATCTCACGAGCATGAACTTTTTTTTTACTTTGAACCATTTTTCTCTGAATTTGTTAGGTTTTATTAAATTACAACTTGTAAATGATTTTATTGACAAGTGAAAGAAAAATTTGCTTGAAGCAGGTGGTTGAAATGCTTCATTCTATTGACTCGCACGATCAATTATAAAAACTAGGTTTGCCAATATCTAAAAGTATTCAAACTAAACCAGTGTCATACTGTACCTACTGAAGCATTTCCATTAACTGATAGACCTTCTTTTTAATACAGAATAAACGCATGCAGCCACGGGCTGTCCGATATCGGATATTTACAGCAGGTTACACTCTACTGAAATAAAATGTATTCCCTTTGGGCTGGCCATTGATCTTGGATATCGGACTCGTTGTTTGGGGATATGACAGTTTAAAAAAGTGAAATTTTAGATGCTTTACTTGCGGTGTATTAGCTATATTGTAAAATCGTTATATGAAAGTTAACTGGCTAGGTTTTAAGCGCAATACGTTATTAGGTCTAACTTTATCAACTTTTTGTCTGCATATCTTTAGGCTCTATGGAGGTGCATTGAGGTGAAAAGTAGTGACTTTTTAGTGTCGCCGATATTACTTATGCTTTAGTTATCTTTTCATTCAAATGTGTCCTGGAAGTGATCACTATTAGCTATAAAAGTGCCGCTTGTTATACTGCAAGCAATAAAAATATTGATAGATATCATTTTTGTATAGATAACATTGAAGTTGATATTCGAAACAATATTATGAATTACATCTTTTGTATCCATACTATTAAGTGGTTTCTATCTATCCATCTCTCACGGTCAGTATAAATAGTAACTATTCTTGATGGACTGACAAATTGAATAAGAATAACATTCGCAGAAAACACCAATATTGCGCAGCATTAGAACTAAAATCTAGCAAAATGCAGTAGTTGTTTTCTCTTCCAACGTTACTGAACATTCCAGAACTATCAACGGAAGAATACAAATTCACTCAGTGTAAGAATGCGCAACTATTACTGCATTACATAGAAAATGAATCTTTTTGACTCTAACAAAACACTTGCAAGCACCTCAGCTTGTTGGGATTGCAGCTATGTCTCACTAATTGTGAATAAGAACTCTCTCCAGCGTTCCCCTTTGTTAAGTAAATTAAATTAATTGCAAGGAAATATTTAAATAGAAATAGAACGAAAGATAGCGGATGATTTTTATTACTGACGTAGCATATGATAGCAGCGATAAGTAGAATTGCGTAAGATAAGAATTTAACGAATATCACTATGAGTCCAATGCAACTTGAGTTTGTAGCTGTTGGGCAATGCGGTTTTTATCAAAAAGATAAACAGGCAGAAAAAGAAACTGCGTTTTATTTTTTATCAACATTTACTATCAATTTTTCATATTGTTTTTTTACCTTTTCAATGCAGCTATGACTTAAAATTTAATTTTTAGTTAGATTAACAATTAAGTTGTATTTTTTTAAATAGAACAGTCAAACACATAGCGCAAGTAAACTCTTCCCAGTCTTTGTTGTTGTCAAGCGTATTGTTATTTTTTGCCGGTTGCGTATGATTTATACAATGCAAGTACAAATAGTTCTGATTCGCAACTACTCAGTTGTGAATACCCAGTTGCAACTTTGTACCCACAAAGTTGCAATTTCATACTCCGCCGAAGTAACATATTTATAAGATGTTTTATATTAGTGACACGAATTAAATAATTTAAGTAATGATATTACTAAAAACCAAATCATCAAAATGGTCATCTGTCAGTAACTATACTTGCCGTTACTTTTGTTCTAAATGAATACTCGGAGGTGCAATTGGCAGCAAACTCTAAAGCTCGCTTTTGTCTAGACTTTAACCAGAGACGTTTGTTTCAAATGTCTAGTTTGTAACGTGCATAATGCAATCATATTTTGTTACGATAAGATCCAAATTGAAAATTTTGTTATCTAAGGTCTGAATCCTGTCAAATTATTTTACTTCATGTTTACTTAGGTCGGGGTTGTGATTGAATAACCAAAATAAAAAAATCTAAATACCTATCAAAAATAATAACATAGTTCTTAAGTTATTTCGAGTTGGATAAATACCAAAGTAAAGAGATACATGATTTTATAGCTATCACTCCCTTTTTTAATTACTTATCAATCAAATGATAACCACAATTCAAATTGTATTGTGGTTATCATCATAAATAAAATATCAATCAGATACTTAATTGGGGCTACTCATGGGGCTTACCATAGGTCCTACAATCAAAGAGAGCTTCTTTTTAGATTATCCATGCTAAAGTCAAATCTACTATACCTACTGCATCATAGTTAGAGGGCCCATCTTCCTGGTATCTGTCCCTTTCGGCCACCGATAGCCAATTAAACCACCATCTCTCAGACAGTGACGTTATACAGCTAATATAAAGCCTATTTACACCCCTTGAAGGCTTCACCGTCAGACTAAATCTGGCTGGACCATATCCAGTCGGGTATTAATAGATTATGGCGGCTCAGACAAACCGTAGTCGAAAATTCGGTAAGCTCGGCTTATCTCTGCGGACAAACTATATAATAGGTACAGTAATATGGTACCTACGTAGCAATTGTAGGTGTATTAATTCCCGGTATTGATGAAACGCCGCCGCCGTTTCTTTTAGTTAGTAATTGGAAACTGTGTGTTTGATATTTCTTCACGACAAATGAACAAAATTTTATATGCATTTAGATGAGCTACATAGAATAACAACACAAAATTGAATGAATTATGTTACAGTTATTAAGTTAAGTTAGATTGTGTGTTAATAATGCCTATGCGAATAATATGCAGTAGCTTGAAGGCCGCTGACATTACTTAGAAATGTCTCTGTACTTTGATATACATTAATATACATACAACTTTTACACGCAAAACAATAGAGTAAGCAAATAAAATCTTTAAAAAATAAAGAGAAAACTTCTATCAGATCCATTCTTCATCCAGTATCTACAATTCCAGCGGAGCTATTGAACTCTCAAAGTACCTTATATTGTCCGCCCACAAAAGATCTTAGGTATTATTGCTAGAAACTGTTGTATCTGATTTTACCTGGGGTTTTATATTTTATTTTAAAGCTCTATTATTTGTTTAAGAATAGTCAGAGGTATACAAATTTTTTAAGATCATAAAGATTGCGCAACATACAAAGATTTGTGAAAAAGTTGCTGTATAGATTATATCTCTTGTGTAATTATTTGTAAATTTTCATAATACTTGCTATAAATTTACCGCAATTGTATCTAAATACCAGTATTATGGAAGGTAGCAATGTAAAAAAAAAATACAGTTAAATTAAAAATAAGAATAGCTTTTTGCAATATCTGCATTGAATTTATTGTCGTCTGAATGACGTTGCTAAATTTGTCCTTCTAAAATTTGTGCTTGAAAATCTGTCTCAGACTACAAATAAAAAGCAGTAAGTACATGTACACCTGAGCATTATTCGGGTTTGCCAAATCGCCGTACGCTCTACACTGTCACCAGTATAAGTCCAGCCAAGATTAAAAGAATATCGGCAAAAGAGGACTAAGATTGGAATCTTCACTGACCGTTCTAAATCTGCTTTATGCATACCGTCTCTTTTCAACTTACTTAAAAAGAAAAGGACGGTATAAGTTTGGGATTTTTAGAATTGTCATATAAAAACTTTGAAAACGGTAAGTCTGTCCTCGTAATAATGACGATAAGAAGTAACGACGTATAACGTGCGAAATATAATTATATTTTTGCACAAACTTATAAAACATGATAAAATTTTAACTAAAACTATACAAAGTTATAAACAAAAAATAAAAAATAATTGTGTTTAAAAAAATAATAATATAAAAAAATATAGTATATAATATTTGTTTTGTTCGTAAATATAATTATGTTTCTTAAGGATCCGCAATTGCTTTATATTGTAATTAACAAAGTTGATTTTCATATTAAACTAAGCATAATTATATTAGGTACCTGAGATTGCGGACATTATGTCTCTTGATATCAATTAATTTAAAGCCTTTATTGGCCATTCATCGCCACGCGTATGCAATGATGGTTAGGTGTTGCCTCACACATATTTTCTATCAACTTCCAAAAAGAAGGTACTCAATTTGACGGCATGTTTTTTATGTTCGTTTCCTTATTTCTTGAAGAAAACGGCATAACCGAATTAAATTGTTTTTGTTTGAAAGGTCAAGGCAGACTTCTCATGTGGTGCCATTTAAATTCTATCGAAACCGTATAATTTTTAAATAGAAATAATAGAAAAAGTTATAGTCTTTCTTATTGAGGTATTCCGGAGTGCCTTTAATTTGCATTCAAACTATAGCAACTTGATGCTGGACAGACAACGACAGAACTTTTACAGCCCTTACGAGTCTCGAATACAAATTGTTTCTGCGCAATCGTAAAATGCAAACGCCGTGATACACATTTGTAAGCCGTAAATATATACGTATTAGTTTAGTGGTTTAAAATATTGGATAAAATATATCAAGTTGCTAGCAGCCTGTAATGAAAATTGTAAAACCTGAAACGTTTAAAGTGGCTATAACATGTAAAATATAGCTTTACATAAATTCCACATAGTAAATTAAATTTAACACACAATAAGTGTGATTGAAATCGATAAGGTTTGATAAAGGTATGTAGAGTTTCTATTTATTGAATTATATATATCGATATATATATCGAAGATTAAGTTATCTTCGATTTACTTGAGATATTTTTTTTCATAGATTTTACTCAATTTATCTCCTTGTGAATTGAGTCACCTAAACTTCTGATTGGGTAAGTGCCGTGTGAGTGCGTAATCCGAAAACGAATCTACGATAAAAATCACATAGGTGCGAGTGTATCCCCCTGAAAGCGTTCCTGTGTACTCTTCCTTCAGCCGAAAAACTTTTGCAATACATACAAGCTCAAGTTTAAACTCCCGTAGAAAAGGGATTGCGCGATCATCTGGCTCCTTCTAATAAAAGGCTTCACGTTTCTGAAATATGTTGTCACTGCATAAACTTTACGATCTCAGTTTCGTCGCGGCATGAGACAACTTTCAAGATAGAACAGTTCTTAAGCGCTCTTCCAAAAGTTGCGTAACTATAATAAAAGCGAAATATTTGGCAACAGAGATACAATAAAAGTTAACAGAACGTCACATTATATGCGCAATTATAATTATTTATCGTTTCCAAATGGGTGATGCTACGCAAATTTTATTGAGAGTAATCTCGATAGCGCGCTTTAATGTCGTTTGAACGAGATAAAATCTGAACGGGACTATAATTTTTGTATTCTCGAATGGAGCCTATATTCAGTTTATATTTGGATGGCAATTTATCAAGAACAAATGTCCCTTTATAGATTAATTCGAATTATTTTAACAGAACCTTCGCAATTTTGCATTTTCGTGATTTAGCATGTAGCAATAACGGTGCGCCGCTGCATGCAAATGAAAGAGAATATTTCAAAAACTGTATTTTATCGTATGCAAAGCGAAAACTTTTTCAGCAAATGGGTGATTTAGCTAAGTCTGGACTTGAATGTTAATATAATAATTTTGACCTTTGACACCTTTTTACATATTTACAAGTAAAATTCAGTATGTAACTACAAGTACGAGTGAACTTTAAAAATATGAAGGTTAGCAATGAGCATAATAATATGCTATGCCGACGTTGTAGGGATGAGAGCAGGTACACATATACATATGTCTATGTGTATACATTACATATTTCCTATTCACTTAACTAACATATAAGGATGATATATTTTATTTAGAAAACTAACGCATGATTTATGTCTTGGTTTTCACTTGTATAGTACCTACGTGCCATCCTCGCGGATACGGAGGACTCATTTCATCACTAATAAAATTTGTCGAATGTGAACATAACTATAGTTGAACCTTTACAACAATCAGATACGAGCAAAACCCGTATAGATAAACAATGTAACTTTTATTAATTCAAATGTTTCATTATTTATGAAGAACTAGAATTTTATCACAATTTCTATTAAAACAACTTTAAGCAATTTTAAAATGATGTAACAGTTAAACATAAAATTTTGTTAGTATAAGATAACATAATATAATATAGTAAAAAACCTAATAGTTTACGTAATAAATATTTATTATTTTATTTTTATTACTTATCTCCCCCAATTCAGTCAGGCCTGCGATATCGAAACCTCGTTATTCGCCATCTCATCTAAGATACAAGTACAATTTCCAATTTCGCATCAGTGCCATTGATTTAAGTATTTCCCGTATCATTTGTTTCACAGCCGTATCCCAATATCGCATTTTTTATTTTTGTTAAATTGCTTTCCTTTGTAGACTCCCCTTCTTATAAGAAGTAAGCACGTGTGTGCCTGAGCATGACATAGATTTGTTTTTAAGCAGCGACGTTTATTTGGTGGCTTAAGGCTATACAGCTCATTCTTATAAGTTTTTGACATTATTGTCTCGAGATTGAGTTCATCAGAGGTACTTTTTGTTTATCTTATTGTTATATTGGGTATTTTTATGATATTCATCACAATAGAAATTTTATTTTGTGTTTTGAGTTAGAATAAGATTTGGTTAAAGTTTAAGAAAAAGATACATACCAAACTAGCATAATTTTTTAGCAACAAAATAGTGTTTTAGTATTTTAAAGAAAATAAACTAAAAAATTCGTACTTTATAAACTTTGAAAACTTTTTCTTATCTTTGTAACCCTAATTTCGCACATATCATCACATAACAAAAATCCCCTCTCGAATATTCCACTCTCAACTTTTTCTTACTTGTCTGCCTTGTTTTTTGTGCATATTCTCCACATACCCAGACCATAATTAGACTTCTCTAATACCAGTACCACGCGTGCTCAACAATTTCCCAGCCAGCCCCGCTAAATTAATTTCGCCCCAAAACAAAAAGTCAATAAGCCCAAGCCTCATAATTCAAATTCGTTTTTGATTGCTCGCTCACATGAAAGCGACGTTTTAACAAGCAAAAAAATGAACACTCGTAAAACGGCAAAAACACTCACGTCAGCATTGATGCAAAACATCATTCATTACGAGCCCGCTGACAATAAATAGATTATAACGTTACAAAAGTGCGGAGTAAAGATTTCTTTCCCTCGTTTCGGAATACAATAATCAAAGGGATATGAGGGGAAACGAATCAAACGTGTACATATGCGAGCGATAAAATATTGAAAATCGGGGTCACGGTGAGGTTGCTAACTTTGTTAAGATTGTTTTCTTTCGATATCGTGTCGTTACGGATTGTTGAACCTCTGAATAGATCCACTATGACCTGTTTGGTTTAATTGGTTAGAGTAGTTTGAGAGATATTGCTATATCGGTAGGGTTCGCCCGTTGGTTACTTTTTTTGTTAAGCTTAATTAAACAGGAACTGAAATATAAAGTATTCAGTTGCCTTAGGCTCGTATTACCCAAACCATGTGTATTGTCTCTTTGCTTGCTATTGACCAATGTAATATATTACTTAAATACTTAATTTAGATCTTAATTTTTCATATTTGCCTTATTGAATACACACATTTAATAAGTTTGCTATGCAAAGCTTTTGTGAAATTCTTTTTTAAAGGTTATTTATTTATCTTTTATATCTGTATTTGTATTGCACGGGTGCGTAACTTTCTCTGTTATATAAAATGAAATAAAAGAAGCGTAATAAGTAAGGGAGTAAATGGTGCAATTAATATCACTTTTCCCATATTTTTATTCGCGATACCTATTTTTCGGGTTTTTAAAAACTATAATGAGAAAATAAGTAAATACGGGTCCATACAGCAAAAATAAATAAATTTTGCGTTGTTCTGCCTTTCCTCACGAATCAAAGAGTAAGTATCAGGGCTACAGAAACGAGAGCAGCTGTCACGCATGAGATAATCCTACGACAAGCGCAAAGCGCACCCCATTCAACTCCCAATCCCCGAGCCAAAGTACCAGACACACATGATAATGCGAAAAGTAATTTTTATATTAAACCCCTGGAAAAACATAAAAGAGAGATCCTACCAAGCGTCTCAACTCGAGAATGCGCCGCTCAAATTAGTTTTCCCGGAGATTGTTTGTTCAGCCAATGCTTTTTTATGAAAGCGTTATGAGTTTTCTTTTATTATGTAGTTTTTATGCGAATTTTAATTACAGCACTGTCCATTTTTTAGTAGATTTATTTTTGCGAATGTTTTTGATACTATAATAGGAGTGTTGGAAATTTTTGAAGTTTTGTGGTAATTAATAAAAGTTGAGGATGTGCAATTATGGGTTTTATGCTAATAGACGTCGGCTAATGTGCGACGCTTCAAAGGCAACATGGGAGAGAGGCATGGATCATGTAAGCAATGTGGACTGTCCTCAGCCGTTGGAATAACTAGATACTACGAGCGACAGCGAATTTACTTGTAGTTTCAGACGGCTTATTTGATTTATGTTTGAAGATAAGCTTCTGATTATCTGCGAACAAATATTAAGATGATATTAAAAATTATATTATTGTTTATTAAAAATTTTATTATTCCAAAAATTCCTATTTTTAGTTAGGTAAAAGGTTCCGGATCTTACTTGGTGCAAAGGCTGGCCATTGCCATTCAACGCGGTAACGCAGCCAGCGTAATGGGTACCTTTGCTCCAAGTACGATTCGGGGTGGGTTGTTCGACTAATTTATTTTGACGTATTTTAATATAATGATAATTTATAAATTGTGATATTATGCGTATTAAAAAATTTTAACAATAAACGTTACATTTAAACAAAAAAAAAAGTTAGGTAAATATAAAGTTGTAATATTAATAACAATTTTGAACCTTTTTTTCACTATGGCTGTAAATAAACATGAAAACTAAAGAACAACCTTGACGAAATGTTCGTCATTAGTAATTAAAACCTGAGTAATTTACCTATCGGTTGTTTAATTTGAATAGAAAATGTTTGTCGCTTAAAATAGTATGGCTAGTAACAGTAGACTTCTTAGACTTATAAGACCGCCTTTTTGCCATGTTATTTGTTTATTATTATTTTTGTAAGAAGTGTTCTTAAAGAATTATTGTATTGTATTGATAATCTATAGATTATCAATAAAATAATCTTGCTTGTTTCTTGTACACCAAGATACAAGCAAGAAAGTAGGAGAAGAAAAGAAATGAGTGTTACCATTGTTCTTTCTTCTTCTTCTTTCCACAGCAGAGAGTTAATACAAAAAATAATAAATCATCATCATACAAATGATGATGATTTATTACAATTTATCATCAATAGCTTACTGCAACACATAATCTGTGTTATGGCACGGAGACCTAAACTGTGTTTGTCAACCACCCCTTGCCTGCTGTTTTCTCTAAATCTTCGCTTCAGTTAGTTATGTTTCTAGAAAACTATTAATCGACGAGAAATTAAATGTAATAAAATGCCCAGTCCAAATTTTCGTTTCGCCATCAAAATTCCTTTAGAGTGTGTGGAAGCGAAACATTAAATTTCAGCGGAGCGTGCCTGCACCGGCAGTGCTCGCCGCCCGGCCACGGTGATTAGATTACCTGTCTATGTTGTTTTTGGACCTTTATGTGTTTATTTTTGGAAAATACTATGAAGTATCAAGCTTGTCTAGTGCCTATTAGAGTATAGAGTTCGGTTGAAGCTGCTAATTAAGTTATGTATCGAAATTTACTTACTCGTATTTTGATTTTAAGAACATCATGTAGATAAATTTATTTACTATAAAATGTCAATATCCGGTAAACTAAGTGTATGATGGTGGTCTACTAGGTGCAGCAAAGACATACAGAAGGTAGCAGACAGGGAGTGGAGAAGAGAAGCCTAGGATAAGGCCGAGTGGCGCGTCATGTCCAGCAGTGGACGAAAGTAAACTGATGATGATAATGATATAGCACTATAACTGCATATTTTCAGAATAAGTTAGTTGTAACGTTATTTATTTAATGACACGTAAATATCATTTCAAAAATATTGGTGCATTAAATTAAAGGTGTTAGTTTACCCATCAAAGTGAATATATCGCTGAACACAATTTTACAAAATTAAAAATTATTATTGAGACCACCTCCACACAACACTCCGATCTAGTGACTAATTTTTGTAGTGACTTAATATTTATCTTTGAATTTTGAAAATATTTGTTCAGCATAGTGTTCAGTCTGATGGGTAGACTAACATTCTTTTGTTATACATTGTAAATATGTATATTTAATAAGTGCTTATTAGTAACATAAACCAGCTTTAGCAATATTTTTCTTACAATTCGTATATAAACTGGCGGTCATGAGACAAGCAACCCCTAAAACCACGGCGGATTATGCACTGGACCCAAATAGTGTAATCACCAGGTTATTGTGCAATGAGGTGCCATATCTCCCAACTGATTGTTCCTAGCATGCATCGGGCGCACAATATGCTGGCATGGGTATGGTTAGTAAATATCTTGACAGTAACTTACTTGACTTTATTTAGAATGTATTTATTTGGCATCGATATCTTGAACATGTAGATCTGTTATACCTGGACTTTAACTATTCACTTAATAAGTATGTCTGGATAAGCATAAGCATTCGTATTAAGTATGGTAATTTCACTAGCATACTAGATATGCTCGGTTGGAGCATTTAGATTATTTGTGGATAGGCATTCTAACTGCATTTTTTTAGCTATAGTTAGTCATTTTATTATTTTTTTCAATAAGGCCCGATAATAAAACAAGTATGTGATTTAGTCAGGTTGAGTATCTGTGAGATAGGTCCTGCTTATAAACGCCTCTCAACCTTTAATAACTTTGATTTTGTTTGTTCTTTGTCTGCTAAACAAAAGAACGGGTAATAAACCGAAATCTATGTATGGATCTGAACTTTCGGGTAGCCGAAAGTTAAGATCCATACCTATTTTACATAAGATTTGTGTCTTTAGAAGATAAGACAAGGAAAGCCCGTAACCTGCATTAGACTAGCGAGGTGGACTACCACCCCCAAAAATAGCGGAACCGTAAATCCGAAAACCTGCGGAGCCAAATGAATTAGTAATTTTACTTTTACTTTGTAAAAAAACAACTTAGCAAATCAATATCAATATTTTAAAAAGCTCGTTGAGTAAAACGAGGTGCAGTTCTGTGGTGATTAAAATAAGATTTATGTTTCACCTGTTTTTAGTATGAAAGGCTTTGTATAGTATAAACTTCATTACAAAAGGGTTAGAAATCTCAGTCACTGCTCTCCAGTCTCCAGTAGAGGGCGGGCGGCAGACCGAGTACCAGTTAAATTGAGCAGCGCTACGCCCAGACTCTCATTTCCTCCATCCGCTATTGTGCACCACTCACAATACAAAAAACATTTTTTTACGAATTTCGACAAAAAAGTGCTTTGAATTCTTTCCAATCTTCGCCTCCATTCAGCTCGCGAAAACTTATTGTCTGCCCGCAAAAGAGTGGGCGGACTGCATCGAATTAAAATGCTGCAATAAAGTTAGAACCTTTATAATGCGTTTTATGATGAACTTGGCTTGAATGGAAGGTTATTAAATATGAAATATTGCTTAGGAGTTTTAATGAACTAATGACGTCATGGAAAGGTCGCATCACGAAATAAATAGATCCAAAAATTAAAGATTTATTTAGCTGAATGCTTTTCAGAAAAGAGTTTAAGAAATATTTTATTAACGTACAACTAAGGTTATTAATTTCTTAATAAAATCCCCAACAAACAAGTTGTACTTTGGTTGTACGCATTAAAGTAATATTTAAAAATATGTTAGATTACAAGTGTTGGTTTTCTCGCTAAATACATAAATGGTAGACGGATCAGCTCAATTTAAAAATAAGCAGCAAAATTCTTCAGTTATTGTGATTTGCCAGCCAAACTATTGAACCAAATTTCACAAAATTTACATGGGAGTACTTAGAAAAAATTGTTAATATACAAACAAAAAATTCGCTGAATTAATTACCTAATACATATTCTATAATATTATTTTTTTAATGCGTTTATAAATATCAAGCCTTTTTTGTTTAACCTGCTTAAAGATATGTACTGCAGTCAAAACTCTCATAATTTGGCTTTCTAACTTAAAAGTTACTTAATTTTATTGCAGTGATAATAGGTATGATAACTCTTTAAGAAACATAACTCATTTAGAAAAGTTTGCAGAGATTTGACTTCGGAATGGCCGTATTATAATAATTAATTGGCATAAGAAGGACGTAATGGCCGTTAGGTCTGGAGATTAAAACAACTGTGGAGGTAGAATTAAGATGTTCACGATTCAGGTAGAGCTTCATTTGCTTGAAATATGTACTTCAAAAAAAAATAGCTTAATGACCGAGAGGGCAAAACTTCTCATGTTTCGAGTCTTGCAAAATGATTTTTCATTTGTCAAAGATTAGAGATTAAATACGTCTTCAAACAAAACAACTTGCAATAAAAAAAAAGAAGTGAGTTTTGAAAATATTAGTTGTCCAAATTTTAAGAGAGGCAACCTAAAATAAATGTTTACTATTGATGTAGTGCAAATTACACATCCAATATATCAGTAAATTATCGTAGACATTAATTACTAACTTTTTCCATCCCACAAAACTCGTAGACTGGTAAACAAAACTAATTACTGTATCAACTGACAGTCTATCTCTCACGTATTAGTCTAAAGATAGACTTATTATCTCGGCTCCACCGGGCGGATTGTAATTAATCTTACTGTGGTCTATCTGATATAGCTACCTGAATTGGTATATCTATATGTGTAACTTAACTATATATGGGTTAGAAGATTATTTGGAGAAGTGTTGAACCAAACTATCAAAAATTCAAAAAAAAATATCACGTTTTGTAAGCCAGGGTATAGTCAATATTAAATCGGCCAAGGCAAGTGCGTGTTGCAATAGAGCCTTCCTTAAATATTTACTCGTATTTTACTTTGATTGACTTATTTATTTTTTAAGTGAATATATAACTAAATATTCTTTGAATTTTCAAGCATTAGCCTTTAATACTAATTTTAGTTAACTTGTAATTTTAGTTGACAATAATTAATATTACAATAGTAATATTTTTTTCGCTATTAATATTTGTTGTTATAGTGGCAACTGATATACATCATCTGTAAATGTTTCAAATGTCTAGCAGCTATCACACAGGTCCTGAAATACGGTCTGGTGACGGACGGACGGATGCCGAAGTCTTATTTAGAAAACTATCGCGTGTTTGGTTCATATTGTTTAAGAAAACAGGTTTTTACCTGACTGTTGGAAAAGTACGCAACAACCAGGTAAGCGTGAAAACCCGTTTTCTTAAACAATATACCGAAGTCCTACTAATAGGGTAACGTTTTTGCCCTTTGGGTACAGAACCCTGAAAATTATTACTGCAATCACTTATTGACAACTAAATTTATAAAAATAGCTCAAATACTCCCACCTCCAGCTATAGAGGACAGCGTACTAAGCTGCTAGCGGCAATTCACATATCACGTGGCAATGCTTACACGTCGCTAGATACTTGAAAACACTGATAATTTTGTGAACATAAAATTAACTATCTGTCTCCCTAGCCTGAAAGAAAATAGAAGGCATTATAGGTTTAAATGTGTTCAAGTAAGTATCTTTTATCACACGGAATAACAAAGTAAAACTATAAAGGTTCTTTGTAGTACTCGTAGTACGCGGAACCCAAATAAAACTGCAACTGTAAAAATCCTGGTCGCAGGTATAGACAGACAGTTGATGAATACTGAACAAGGTAGAGCTAGTTAGGTATTCATAAACCAGCTTTCATATCCACGTTACAAACTTAGCTTCTGATAGAAAACCTACGCAAAACTGGAAGCTAGATGGAAGTACGCGACAGGAGTACTGATGCAGCGCAGGTGCCTCGATAAATCAGACGCGATCACGTTATCGACGCCGTGACTTCAGTATTTGCATAAAGAGTTAGTGTGAACTACGGCTAAGATTGATGTATAGCGTTTTAGAAGAAGAGATTTACGGGCGATAAGCTTCAGAGTAAAGAACGTGTTTCATTTTCGGCCATGGCGGCGTACGTCGATCATAAAATGCCTAAAAATGTGGTTAACATCATGTTATTATGAAACCTATATCAATTCCTTACTTTAGTCTGTACCAAAATACTCAAATTATGTGAATCATAGCGGAATCGTTGGAAGATTTTTGCATTTAAGGTTGGAATTAATAACAAAATCGACACATAAAATGTTATTTTATTCTATACTATACATTTTAGAAGCATCTCTTTTAAATTTTTATCACACATAAACGGATAATGAATACGTCAAAATAATATGATTTTCATGTAGTTCTATTTGTTATTGAGGTAAACATGTAATAACAACATTTTACTTACATAACTGAGGCTGTTTTAAGTCAAAATTATAGGCTCGATTTAAGTTATTTGTTTCAAGTTTAGAACGGCTATAAACATTTTTTCAAACATCCGCTTTGTAGAAAGGCAATTATGTTAATATTATCTTTTCAGAGACTTGTTTATTTCTTATTTCAAAGTTATGTTGTAAAACCATAACAAGTAGACACTACATTGTGTATCTAAAGTATATTTAACAATTTTACAGTTTGCAGTCGCGTCGTCCGATTATTTAGTTATTGCGCGCAGCATCGTAACCATTGGTTTATGAGTATTTCGAGACGAAAACAGGTGATTCAGTGGAATTGGTAATATAGGAGAAAGGAAACCACTTTACGATGGTACTTGAATAAAGTTAGATTTAATAGTTAGCAGTATATAAAATGAAAATATTAAGCTGCAAATGCTAGAATTAGTTCAACGTTGCTGAATATACGAAAAAAGTTGTAGGTATGAAATCTCGGCTGCTCTTTACCACTATGTAATCTACTTCAGTTAGGCAATTATTCATAATGTTAGAATTTTACAACACTTTTGCAGTAAAAAATCGTTTAAACTAACTTTTACGATGCCATTTCACTGATTAATCGTTCGATTAGCACTTAATAAAATTGTTGACGTAAAAAGTAGCCTTTCCTTAATTAAAGGGAAGGTTTATCTTCTGCAATTTGGGTAATTATAGGCACGATACGTAGCTATTTCAACTCTTTACGAGCGCGCCCATCGGGAAGATAGCGTTACTAATTGTCGAATAAAAAAGGATTACAGCTAATCCTCGTTTAATAAAAATGTTAATCATGAGATTTGCCGTCGAATTATGCAAATGGTGGCACCCGCCCTGCTGAAGATTGCCTCACTAATATGGTTTGGTAAATGCAGCATGATATTGTGAATTTTGTATGTTTTAATAATGAATTGGAACTAACTATAAACATTTATAAATTAGAAGTAAACAAAATTATTAAAAAAAATAGTTTTTGGATAATTGTAAAATATTTTGTAGTATCGTATATTTTAAATAATAAATTCTTGAATTTACTTAGAAAGCAAATCATTGTTATACCCCAATTAATTAGTTATATTTAAATCTAAAGGAGAAGATAAAAATTGTGTACGAGTATATCCATATGAATGAACGTATCATTAATGAAAATTCTTGGGGATTATGAAAAGGTCTGAGCACGTATCTAATTTTTAGAGCGTGGAATTACGATCTGCATACGTAGGTGAGTTAGGGATGCCCTCAAAAATATCGATGTTTAATTTTATTTCACAAAAAACTTAATATTTATTATAATAATCTTTTTTATTTTATGTGGATGATAAATATATTTGTATAACATTTTGTATATTAAGTATATTCTTTATTGTTTACCCGTCCTATTTTATATCGATTTTTCACAATTGTCTCCATCCTAAGCTTGCCTGGAAGAGATCGGTTTTTAGCAATAAGGCTGCCACTTGTAGCACTATATTTTGTAAAAAAAACTCTCGTGTTTAATTTTTTGTGTATCTGTAGTAAAGAAGTGACCTTTCTATCAATGATTTTGATATATCTTATAGACACGATGATTTGATTGAATGAAGAAAACCAATATAACCGAAAAGTTCTTTAAAAAATATAGGATTTTTTATTTATTTATAAATCTTAAATAATGTTTGCTTGATTAGTAATTTTGATTAGTGCTACTCATATTTTTGAAAATTGTTTTTTTTTATATAGAATCAATTTTTACCGAACTGATTGAGTTTGATTAACGTTAGGTACATTCAAAGTTAGGTATATTACTTTTGACGTTTTGGTTATATTACAGCGACAATGATGATATCACTGAGTTTTTGAAATGTTGACTACAAGCTTTTATCAGAATTTAAACAAAATTCCGATGCGAAACAAGCAATGTCGAACATCGACAATACTTTCTCCAACACTACACCTTCCTAGCGCGTTGCACGTCTGTAAAAGAAATTTATTCTAACAATTCATGCGCTCCCACAAGTCGGATTATTGTAAATAAGCATTAAAACCGACGTCCAAATTAATCTCCACAGCTTTTTAACGAAATGCGAAAAAGTTTGCTAACTAAACTTCACCCCGAGTTAACGAAACCCACTGGTGAAATATCGTTTTCCCTAACAGAATTATTTGTACCAATAGAATGTTTGCACGTTTCCCTTTGCAAATACGCGTAGAATATTCACCCACTTTAAAAAGGTGTGTTTGACTTAACTAATAAGCATGCGGGCTACCGCTAGGGGATTTCTGTAAACTCACTTTAACATATCAAACTTTTCTCATGAGCACGCGATGTGCTCGGAAAATATTTAATTTGAAAATTGCTAACAATTTATTTGTATGCGAAAAAAGTACCTTTAATAACTGAGTTTTAATGAACAATCCGGCGAGTTTACGGCCGAGAGAACGCGACCTACATCGCGGCAAAAGCTATCTCGATAATTGACTGTTGGAATAATTTAAATAAATTGCGGCCAGCGGCTATATTTCAACGGGATATTATAAATCAAAGGATTAGGAGCGCACGAAAACGGGTAAATGGATACTGGCAATAGAGATAATGCATGTTATATTCTGCATACGTTATAGGGCGATAACGACAATATAATCGCGGGGAGACGGGTGTCACCGATCCGCGCAGCAGGGGGTGCTGGACAAAAAGTACTAAGTGCGAGTTAAATACCCTTTGTGTCGTATGCTCTCCTGGTCGCTATTCATCGAGGGTCCTCTCATTATTCAGTCGAAATTCGATTATTTTCCCATTTCACAAAATATTCATATCGTCCCCGGCTTTCACTCTAATTGAAAATGGGGCATTCTGCTGTCATAGAACTGATCGTTCTTAATTTATTTACGTTCAAAATTCAGCTACTTTGTGTTCCAAACAGTTTTATTAGCAGATTCTCTTAATGTTTAATATTTAAATATGCCTATCATATTACTACGTTTATAGTTGGAGGATCTTTTGTAAACTAAAATACAGTAAACATAAAAAAATGGTTCATAAATTAAATAATTAGTTTGGGGTCAAGCAATTGCACATAAATTAGATGAAACATACGTTAGGCAATAACAAATAATCATGACTAATATAGTTTCCCTACAGTATAAACAAAATCCACTTCTTGCCTTGATATTGCCAGTTTCTTTTAGAAAGAAACTTCGTATTCGTATTAAGTAGGTAAGTACACGTAACTTACGGGATTAGAGAAAAAAATTATATCAAAAAATAATTGCATTGCGCACAGGTAACAGCATTATTTTTGTATAAGTACGCAAAAACATTTGATTCGACTTTTATAAAATAAAATAGCAGACACATTAAAACTTAAAATATTAATAAATTCAGCTTTAAGACACTTAGGGGACAGAGAATTTTAATCGAAAGTGATTACTCTTCGCGCAGTTAATCTCAGTTATATAAGTGGTTCCGCAAACTATCGAACTTGACCACGATATATATATTTGAGACGTCATGTATGTCAATAAAAAAACGAGAACTACATGTTTTTTTTTATTTGTAGGAATTTTAATCAACGTTGTTTTCCACTTGTATGTACCAAATATTATTGAAATCAGTCAATTAATAGTGCCGTAGTAAACTTCCTATTTTTGGCAGAAATACTCGCACCCCTTAAATAAAAATCCCAACGAATAAATAATTCTAGAACTTTTCATAATATACAGCAAATTTCGTCAAGATTAGTTGGAAAGTACAACATGTATGCAAGCAAAAAATTCAAGAGACATACAAGCATAAAAACACACTTAAATACCTATATAAACATTCTGAAACATGCAAAAACATTGCCAGACCCGGAGCAGAAACGCCTTGATTGGTCGGTCATTAAACAACAGACATAATTATTCGCCAGAAAACATAAACAAAATCATCCCCTTCTCAGTCACCCTGATACGTTTTAATAAGAGACCGTTTATCAAGTAGGTAGGTAACATACTGGATACGGAAAAGAGTATCCTGTCCAAAAGTGATTACTCTGCGCGCAGTTAACCGCAGTTATGACCAGCTTACTTCCCATTCCGAGGGCATTAGTCACTGGTCACAGATTTATGTTATTTATTGTGTTGCCAGTGCTGATTGGTATTATTTACATGATTTATTCAAAGATACGAGTAAAATATAGAATCCCTTGCCACGCTACAACCATGTTTGATGAAAACAGTGCAATTTAAACCTGTCTTTGACACTTTAAAATGTTTTAAAAGCACATAAAAAAGCTTTAATGATACGAACAAATTATTGAAGGTTTACAATTTTACATAGTTGATTACAGATGATAAGATTGAATGAAATATCCAGAAACGAAGATTTAAGGTTTTAGTTTATGTCGTAGCGTACCTAAGTACTTTTGATTTAACCGACCGCCACTACATACATTATAGCAAACACAAGGCCTCTTAACTTTGTTTCAGTTGGTCAAATGCCATGTACCTAAATACCTTTAGACTTACCTTTAAAAAAATAATTTACATACCTACTACAATATAATAAAATTTATATTTATTTATTTTTCTAATCCGTTCTTTGAAATATTGTACAACCTTACTCATAACGTACCATGGCAACACCAACACCTTATTAAGAGTACAGCTTATTTTGAGGCTTCTCTCTTTCTCGTCATATAAGTATTCGGACGTGTGATCAAAGACCGTCCTGCGGCGGGTTGATCCCTAATATTTCACTCATAATTGGTTTATTCTAAGCTCGCAGCGGTTCCGTATGTTCCCTTTGATCCGGCCAGTGTATTAACTTGTAGCGAAGATGTATAGCGGACATTATTCGTTCAGATCCAAGGCTTTTCTCAATAGCGTCGTTCGCCGTTTGAAAGAGTATTATTGTGAAGCTCTGCGAGTATTTCAACCTTTTCGGTGATATTTTTTGCTAATGGTCACATATGTTTCTGCTTGTGAGTTATTGAATTTTAGCAGCAGCTATGCCTTGTGAGTTTAATACAATTATTGGCTAGGGGTGTACTAAGTCGAAAATGCGGTATTATACTCAATTTAAGGAATATCATTTGCTATGGGTTCAACTCTCAATTTGAAGATAAAATATGAGTTTTCCAAAGAAAAATATATCTGTCGTCGAAAAAATGTATGCAACCGTCGATTATTGTTTTTTTGAAGTCATAATTGGTGCCATAATGATAATGTTTCTTATTATAAATTAAAATAATCTTTCTTGTACACCTCTAACCGATAACCCTATATAGAATTAAGGGTTAACCAGTTTCATTTAAACAAGTTCATATATTAATTGAGTTTATAATTGTATATTTTACCAGTATTTACCCCGATGATGCAATATGGAGAATTAGCCAGCAGTGTATGACTAACCATACAGCAATATGTTCAACATTGGAAGCTATATATAATAATATCCACATGGCTATGCCCTATAAGCGTGGCCTACTCCGCATACATCTATTATAGCAACAAAACATGTCTCATATTACAAAACACAAAAAATAATTAAACCAAAAAATTTGTCACCGTACCTATGCGTTTATTTGCAAAGGTTAGGTTAGGTTTTGGTGACCAAGGTCTCAAATGGATGTCTCACAAGTATAAAAAATACTAGCTGCGCCCCGGGGTGTTATCCACAGAGTTTTTACTAATTCCACGAGAACACTACATTTTCCGCGAACAAAAGTAGTAAGCCTATATGCAGGACAGAAGCTATTCTAGTGCACAATTTTATTTAAATCGGTTCAGCGGTTTTGATGTTAAAGAGTGACAAACATACATACAAACTTTGGCGTTTAAATTATTTGTAGGATTACTACTTCCATAAGTAAGTGGCATATTAATAAATACGCATACCAAAGCGACCATGAGTTCGGAACGATTACAAAGAAGAATTTTTAGAATTAATTAAAGTATTAATTAATTAGTACTTAATTACCTTTTACATTCTGTCTATCGAAAGCCAAAATCATTGCAGTGCGCATAGTTTGGACTAAATGACATAAATGGCTTATTGTGGCGTCATTCAAGTAAATTAACTCTGTGGATCCCCATAGTTAATTGCTGAACATGTTATTCCACTACGATGATTAACGCATCTGTCCCTTAGAGATCAACTTTTGTACAGTAAAATCACGATACTACACAAAAGCTCAGGCGAGTTTTCCAAAGTATTTAAAGTACTGAAAATGGGTAAAACTATCAAAATACACATTAAGGTTATAATTAAACTAAATTATGTACTATTCATGTTAAATTGATGTCATATTACTCTATATTGCCGTTAAAGAATAATACCTATTATACGATGTGACATTTTTTTTAAACTTAGTAAGGTAATTAATTTCAATTATTATTAAATATGCCTTTCTGCGGTAAAAAAAACGGTTTACTAATAATATATACGTGTCAACTATTCTTTGAATGTCTTCCGCCTGAAGTTTACTATTTCGTAAAATAAACTAATAGTTCTGTTAACGGTTGACCTTGCAAACTCAGTACTATTGCGGCTATAAATTTATTTCTTGATTTCAATAATTCATTTAGGTTAATGCTTCTAAATGGCTTCCAAAAATTCAAACAGCTTCTACAAGTAAGTTAAAGCCACGTATTATTTTAATATATTTCATTATTATCGTCGCGGTGCCACTATAATATTGTTTTCGCTTATTGTCGCATATCCCTTGGACCGGAAGTTGTCCGCTCTTGTCCCTTCCATTTCCGGTACCGGTCACAAAGCTTTCCTAAAGCTTTGCCCTGTCATGAAAATAAAGATATCGCCTATTATTTTGGATGTTTTCATTCGAGAAAGTTCAATTTTTAATTTTCTACAAAATATGGATACCATTTCATCAGGGTTGTGAATATTCTTTAGATAAATTTACTTAATAAAACAACTAGTAGACATTAATTTTCATTGTTACCGTTTTACCAATATTACCTAAACTATTCATTAAATTGCTCCGTGGCAACTTTTTTCTTTTCTTTTTAGATTTTAGTTCAGGATCTCTAGAACATTTTTACACTTACTTTACTATAAAGCTAATTTTCCGTGAGTAGCTTAATTTTGATGAGACGCCCAACTATATCCTGTATATGAATATCGGTTATAGTAGCTAACAGAGAAAGCAAGCATGAAACATGTCTATTTGATGATTCTCAAATATGCATTACTAACTGTTTCTTTTTTGCTTAATCTCAAGATTATTATCAATATTATTCGAAAAAATATTTGTCCTACTAAATATATGGTTTGATCAAAGAGTATCCCTTTTCCAACATGTATCGATAACGAGTTCATAATAAATATTTAGTGATTTTTTATTATTACTTAGTTAAAATTTATATAATTTAACAGTCATATTGTCCTAGAAATTGCGTGGCACGATATCCCGGTTCTACGCCCAGAAATTGTTAATACCACAAGGCCATTTTTCTCATTACTAACAGTAGGACAATAGTTATTTGTTATACAAGAGTGCAAAGTTGCTTTTTAACCGCGTGCTCACTTTTGATGAGCAAGCGAACGATACTAAAAATGAATCACGAGCGCAGCGAGTGATTTAAAAATTAGAATCCTGAGCGTTAACATGGGAATTAAAAGAGCACAAGGTGAAAAATATTTGCACTCGAGTGCAGCACGTAACTTTTCATCCCATCTCAGCGAGGAAATAACTACATACGAAAAAAAAAAATTAATCACTCATTTTAATTTTTCACTTATTTTAAACATAAGGTTTTAACCATATGACGTGAAAAGATAATGGCGCGCGTAAAACATATTAAAGAACTTGAGAACTGGCACAATACACAGAGTGTGGTGGCCAATCAAGAAAGAAAAAAAAAATTACCGCAAAAAGGTTCTGAGTCTGAGTTTTTAACAAAATAAAAAAGGTTGTTTGATGAATTCGGCAACATAGAGGTAGAAGTAAATAGGTTGAATGAGGTTTTTAATTCACAAACTTAAAGCACACGATATTCTAAATTTAAATTTAATTTATCCTCCAGCGGATAAAAATGGCTTTTGCACTCAGATATCGAATAGCAAAAATACTCTTTCCGAGATGAAAAAGTATTTTTAACAAGCAAGAAAGAAAAGAGGTACAAACTGAATTTTCGTCAATAGCTTCGTTTCGATTAATACAAGCATAATCTTAACCATACCTGCATGCAAATGAAAACGAATTTGACTGTTGATGAATAAAGCTGATGGCTTCGCTCACTCACATTTTTTGCTTTCTTTGCAAATTAAGTAATTAGCCACGTCCTTGACTGTCACCGGAGTCTCGTAACCATAAAATTCAAAAGCATTTACTGTAAATTAGTCGCAACAAAACACCAATATGTAGAGGCTCTTCATCACGACTTAATAGCGTCTGCAGCGGACTTTAACGTAATAGATTATTGGACTAGACGATTGTTTTCATTAGAGGTCTTTAGTTTAATAAAAGAAAAGTATATGCAGTGGAAAAACGACACAAGTACTGATTTAGGATTTTCGTTGTACTAATTTAATAGCCTTTATTAAATTTCCATTTGGATACCGTTCTATTTATTTTGTTTTTGGAAAGCTGTAATTTTATCTCAAATGAATTAAAGTATTCTATTATTGTAAATATGCAATGCAAAACAGAAGAAAATTTAATTGAAAGGTTTCAAACTATAATTTTAGATTAACTGATTTTAAAGAAGTAGCCTAGACATAGTGTAAAAAGTATTGTATTTGACATTTAAGAATACACAGCAAGTATAAAATAAAATTACTGACATGGATTTTTTTACATCATTGAAATGATATAGAGATAGATAGCTTATTGAAGACAAACAAAACATAACAATACAAAAATATAAATTTTCATGTAGTGCCTTATCGCTAAATGCGATCAAGAGTAGGCATAGAAACACTTAAAATAAGCAAATACTAAAGAAGGCGCAGCAATTTTTTTTGTTAAGTAATGTTCAAGTAAGAAGCTTCGTGAAGTAATCCTCACTACTTTTGTTTTAAAAAGATACAGAAGCTTACTGGAAGAATTTTAACATAGCTAAATCAAACATGATAGTAATTCTTATTGTTAAACTGTTTTCCGCGAGACCGCACGCCACGACAAATCGCACCGTAAAAATAGAGTGAACATGTAACATGCTGTAACTTTATTTAGACCCAAAGACAAAAAGAAGAACGTTATCAATTATAAAAAACTAAAACTGATCTAATAGGAAGCCCAGAAAGATAGAAAGTTTCCAAATAAAAGGGAAAGTTTCTAGAATGCTGACTGCATTGCCATGTTGAATGGCAATGCTAATTTTAAACAATACTTTAACGATTTAACACACCATATATTAAACTATGGCTATGACGTCGCGTCGGTTCTTCGATAACACATCTTGTCAAATCATAGCTGACTGTCTTAAAGTAACTTATTATAAGAACTAACAGCTAATTGGGTTCATTTGCGAAAAGCACGATACTCTTTTGTGGTAGAGTTTTGATTAATATTTAACTGACTAGTTATGTTTATGCAGTACTATCTGAAGGTATAGTTATTATTCCACTTTGATTTTGCGGTTGGTGTGGTTAACTTTGATTATGAATTGGAGAATTAAATTCGAAGCTGTGAAGTTGGACTTGCGGTAATTAATTCGGTTTGATTGAACCAACTTTAATTTGTCTTATGAAGGATTAGTCAGAAATTTTAATTTGTTTATTTATCATGTTTAGGAATAAAATAGTTTTGTTATTTAAGCTAAGAAGTACCGGTCTTATTAATAAACGCGTCTTAACTTTTTTGTCGTGTTTTGACGGGTGACGTTTTCCATCGGATAAACCAAGACAAAAAACATTTAAATTTAAGACGCGTTTATTAATAAGGCCGTACATGAATAAATAAAACAAGAAGAAAAGCGCAACATTTTATTTAATTCAATCTTTATTGTTATTTCATTAAATATTTACATATATTTGTGTAAATTCTCAACATATATGTCTGTAACAATAGAGATATTTCAGCGACCTACTTATTTTTCTTTTTTTAAAAACACTGCAGCTATTATATCCGGTAAAATGGCATTTCGACGAAATACTTTCAAATATTTATGTTTTAGTTTTAATGTCAATTTTATCCGATTCATAAATTAATCATAAAACATTCACTACAAATAAAATTATTCATCAAAAATGTGTGCTTTTTGTTACCGTATTTATAATACAATTGATTAATACATTGCTGAACAAGCTAGCGAAGTGTCTCTATTTCAAGTCAAGGCAATATTCTCTTTCATCTATCAGTGTTTTTGTTTGCCTGGATGTTTGTACTTGTGTATAAGTTGTATTTTTCAACGAATAATATTGATTCTAATATTTTCGTATTTCTTTTTACTTTTTTTCTAACAGTACACTACTTATCTAATTATTTGGTCAACGGAGATTTTCAATTTGAAAGAACATATCAAAATTAATAAATCATGCGGTACTTGACCGAATATAACAATAGTTAACACATACAACCAATTTTTTTAAGGGAGTACTCGAGATATTAAGCCAAAAAACTTTGAGCCCGCGAGGTCAACTGCTCGCAGAACTACTTAGTCCAAAAGGGCCAACCGCGTGATACCACTAGGGAACTACTAAATTGAAGCCCCTTCTCGCACGTCCCAACTATTCATTCGTAAGTGGAAATAATTACGGGTCCCAAGTAATTGGGACAAAAACCCTTGTTTAAAACGTCGCAAGATCTGCTTGGGACAGCATTGTTGTGTCCCATTTCGCATCCCGTTCTCTGTCCCCGAAACGTTTCAAACTGACCGGGGAATCTGAAATTGTCGGTAATGATCGCATTGTTGATTTTGGTATTGTGTTTGTTAAACTATTCTTGAAATAGGGTGATCGCAGATTTGTTGATGGCGGACTTGATTAGGGTAAATTGACTGGTTTGTAAATGATAAACTGCATGCTCGTTGAAATGGGGAACCTACAGGACTATCAGCTAGAGTTAGGTATGAAAGAAGTAAAAACAAGAGCAAGGAAGCTATGTTTCATTTTGACAGTTCGTCGTTTCTACGCTGTCAAAATTAAACCAAAATTGCTACCTCTTGTTTTCCGTTCTTTCATGCCTAAAGCAAGCTTTTGCGTTAGTCTTGCTTGAAACATATACGAGTGTGCAAACTCATCAATATTCTTAATGTAAAACTTTATAATTTTATCTCGATTTTCGCTTTACCGATTTCTCATATTTGATTTCAAAATTGACTGCATACATATATTCTGGTATCAAATAGTACTTCTTACGTATTATTTTAATTTTGCGGAAATAATAAAATTGGATAAGAAAGATGGTAATTTTTCTTCATCTTCAGGTTGGTTTCATACTCATAATACCATAACATTCATCGCAAATAACTCGGCATATTCATTGCATATTCACTCTTGTTTCCTCATAACGAAATAAGCACAATAGTTATTCGTGTTCCAGACGTTAAATATCATGGTTCTCAAACAATTTTTTCAGACTGTGTATTCCAGACTAGGCATGCTCCATCTAGTGCTACAGTGTCGCTGACTTCCGTGATCGTGCGAACTTGTGCTCAAATGCCTAGCTGTTCAGAATAAAAAAGACAACTTTTTTCTTTATATATAGGATGATATAGATATCAGGGGTCCATGCCTGTTGTTTGAAATATTTCAGAGCTACGATCGTAATAGATGTTCTGACGTAGAACGGGTCAGAGTTCGTATATACAAATATAAAACTTGGGCGGCCTCAGTTACAAACAATTATCGTTAATTATCGTAAATAAATTCCGTATAATGATGATTTACTTTTACTATCTAAAGTTTAACAGTATTCAAAGGAAACAAGAGCAGCAGTTGCAGCAGCAGAATGAAAAAATTACAATACATTGGCTAAAGTTTGAGTCACTCTGCTTTAAGCTAGGCTTATTATTTTTGGCGATTGTCCACACATGTTATTAAGGAATGCTCGTAATATCGTGTTTCTATTGTGCGAAGCTGGTTCCTCGTCGGGGATGATATAAAAACACGCCTGCTTAGTACGAGGGGAATCAATTTGTAACGCTGGCTCATGTTACATTTATGATTTTGATTAGTGGAGTTATTTTTTTCTCTTTTGTTTTTGTGAGCAATTGTAGTACATACTCGTATAATGCATAATGTTGTGTGTATATATTTTTATAAGAAACTTTCATAGTGTTGGTAGGTATACTTGCAAAGTTGTCGTAGGTTGAATTTAATGTAAAGAGATTCTTATTAAAAGAACGGATTTATTCTCGTTTGTCACCTCGATCTGTTCCCGCAAGGTGACAAAGTAGGTAAATTTTGTCTTAACAGAAAATCCACCAATAAAGGAGAAGACAACGAAGATACTATAACGGCTGAATAGATATTTAAAGGCCTAAATTATAAATAAGAATATCAAAAGAAAACTTTTCGGATAGAAACTTATCAGACAAAAGGTGGTTTGTTTTCTCAGGGAAAAGATAGTTATTGTCAGTCTCTGAAACTCGAGCTATGTGTATGCAAAAAAATAAGATCCGTCACTTATTTTTTAAAGAGAAGAAGGGGGGAAAACTTACCTACAGACCATATTTAGCATTTATAATTTGTGGGAATATTCACGTAGATATATTTTACACTAAAGTAGAAGTACTAATTTATGTCAAATAATTTAGTCTGTGAATTTTATAAATGATTACTGCAACTATGAAATATAGAAGCAGGGAACATCCTGCTACTATACATTTTAGAGTTCATGGTTCTATCGTTTATCAACTGTACAGTCTCCCATAATCTCATTATACCGTGGACCTGCAGTTAATTATCAGCAAAGCCTCCTTATTTGCAGTATATAACCACGTTAATTGTATACAAGTAGCTTTTGTACTCTGAACGCAATACAATTAAGTAGAGGCAGCTAGCCAGTCAGATGCCGCTAATGGAAGTACCCTATTTGTTATAGCAGGGTTATTGCGTAATGTGCGATGGCTATCGCTATAGAATCATTTTTGGGAGTAAAAACATGAAAGTACTGTTCGTCAAACGCGCGAAACAAATAATCTAAAACGGAATGATTAATTAAATTGCATTATTAAGTATTCGCTGTAGAAACATAATACAAAATATAAAAGAAAAAAGAAGACTTATCTTAATATAGAATAATAATATTAAAATAATTATACAATGGTTATAGAAATATAACACAAAATATAACTACATTTGATACAGTAAATAGCGTGGTATGTTATATGGAGGTCATATATTAAATAATTCACTTAAATTACTATTATAAATTTAATCAAAAGAGAGAGAAAAATATTACGCATTTTGTAATATTTTATCCTTTGAAAATAACTCAAACCTACAATTTACTAATTTGGCAAGTATTCACCAACATGGCTTCCTTATAAAGGTTATTGCTATCAGGATTTATGTAATACACGCCACTTTCTGCGGTGTAACAGTAACGGTGTTTACCAAACGTAATTATTGTCCGGGTCCATTTTGCAATATGAGATTTAAAGCCCAAATTAAGTGAATTAGAAACTGGAGAATGGCATTGGTGGTGATCCCTGCCCTTTGGAGGGAAAGCTTATATCAAAATTGGACTAACTTTTGATACGCCCCCCTCCATAAGCCAATTATGTGCGGACTTTGTAGTTACACCGGAACACATTATGTACTTTAACCAGTAGCTGTCATCTATATGCATTTGACCTCCACAGGGCTTGAATTTCAAATATCTTTTTTTTACATCTCACACATTACACTTTCTAATAAATCCAAAAAATAAAAAAATAAAAACATGTCAAAATATCCTAAATTTTATGTCTCTAGGCTTAGCGGTTTAGGTTCTGCGTTGATTCCTCGCTAATATCTATCAGTCAGTCAGGGCTTATTGTTTATATATTTAGATATACATATCCTGAGTTTAAACCTTAATACAGCACAATAAAGAAAGATACTTCTTGTCGGATTGTACTACTGGATGTACTTCCATAATATTTACAAATAAAAATATAATTTTTAAAAGTTATCGCTAAGATTATATTAAGTGAAACAGATATTATATAAAACTAATTGTATGCGCTATATATGTGTAATGTGCTATATAGTTCCGCAATATGCAAAAAGCATATTGCGCTGACGATCATTTATTTGTGATCTAATATTTTTTTGAAGATTGTATTGTAGTATTTAATATGATGTTTATTAATAAAAGGCTTAAAACTAAATGTTATAGTTTAAATTAGACACTGCATGATTCATTCATTTCCTGTGTGGTTCATAGTCTGATTTGCTGTATTCGTCTCGTTAAATACAGATATATATGTTTGGTTTGTGATCTCCCTAGATAGACCAAGGTTCGCTTTTATATAGTCTGGAATCTCCGAAAGATTGACGTTTGTTGGTATGTTCAAGTATCTTGGCCATTTCAGATGCATGTCGTTCAAAATTTTAAACCAGTCAGGCTGTTTGAAATCAGGCGCGAAGTTATATGCGGCTCCATAAAACAAGCCTGCAGCTACTAGACACGTTGCTACTAATCTGAAAATATCGAAGAAAAGTGCGTAAAACTAAACGAAAAATGAGAATGTCATAATACATTGTATATTAATTTAAAATAAGCAAGTGCCTTTATTACCAAAAAACAAATGACAAACTACAACAATAACAAAAATATAGCAAAGAGATTATTAATAGACCATGTAAGATTTACAGAAAAGATAATTATGACATCAGTTAAATAAAGCTTTGTGGTCGCAGAAATTAAACAGGGTGATTATCTCGAAAAAAGTATTAGCTGCAGATTTGAGTAAAGAAATATATTAAAATATCTATTCAATAGGTATGTATCTCCAAATCTAAACATAATAGTTTAAGTTGTTAGCCTCTTACATAATTATCATTGAGTGTGTGAACCTTTCGTTTGTATACATACTTATACAAACTCTATACGTACAACGTGTAACATAGAGGTGTGATAATACTTACAATATGTTAGTTTCCCCTCAAAGTAAATCCATAACAAAAAAAGGTTCATCATAAAAAAAATTGGTCAACGTAATCGACCAAGTTGTATGGAGAACGCAATTTATTTTTTTAATATGCAAACTTTTGTTAAATAATGGGTAGAATAACATCCTTAAGTATGTCTTGTCACACCTTTCTGATACGCGTTGAGTACATACTCAAAATTATTGATATCTTCTCGTGGTCTATTCACATTTACTAAGTTAACGAAAATGTCACATGTAAAGTTTATAATTATCAAAACAAAAGTACTAGATACACTTACGGAGCAAACATTAACATTTTAACAGCCTTCACATAAATTAACAATTATTTCCAGAATATTCCAAAGTTTAAGTCTACTTTAAATTAATATGTTTTATCAACTCAATATCGAGCTGGAGCGTAGATATAGAAAAAAAATATTGCATTAAATGAATTTAAATAACCACAGAGTCTATATCATAAACAGTCTCTTGTTCAAACTCCAATACATTTATAGCGTTACATTTCTCAACACATCCAGTTTCTTAATAAAAGACAACATCGTGCCACTTGTAATTATGAACTCCTGAGCTCTCTGTGGAACATAATACTCGTAGTATAGGTAAGGATGTGGACAGAATGACATTCAATTGTGTATTCACTATCATTCAAGATAAGGCACATAAAGAGGTTTTTATAGTTTTAATATCTAGACTTTTTAAAGTGAAATTAATTGTAAAGGCTAATAGATTCGAATCTGATCTGACAGGCTTTTGGCAATTTATTTGATTTGTATATTATACTGGTACGTCAACTCATCCTTGGTCTTTTTTTTCTACTTCTAACATTTTGTCCCTTTTTTCACACGATGTTGATTATGTACTTATCTATCTAACTTATATATCTTTCTAAATTGTCTAAAGAATACTCATTACATACAGATAAATATTGTACCTTTGCAAACAGTAAGTGGCTAGCCTTACCTTAAACAATCGAAGGAATGTGCAAACAATTACCACTCTTCAATTTCAGTTTGGTCTTGCCATACTTGCGACAAACAATCACCTACAAACCTACTTAACTGGTTAAACAGGAGAGCCGAAAAACATTTGAGTCTTTATATAAACATACCATAATCATTTTGCACTATTATAGTCAATAGAAAAATCATGCAATAATTTAGAAATTTTCTAATATACACAAACAAATAGTCAACAATTAAAAATCAATCTATTGTTTATTTAATTTAACTGAAATCTGATAAATTGAAATTTAGAAACAAAAAAATGTTGTTATGTGACATATAATATTATAAAACATACTCACCCATCGTCGTAGTCCACGACTCGTGTCACTTTGAATAATAATGCTTTGAAGGGACGCATTCACCCTCGAACCCAGATTCATACTCTAAATGCTGCGCGTCATTGATATTTAAGGTACATCATATAAGTAGCTATTATCAGATATTATATATATTTTTTGGGGATAATATAATGTGTGAGAGAATATTCACATATTATTTTATGGCACCTAGATAAAAGTTATTCTTCATATCACTTTATTTCTGGTTAATTTGAATGGTTGCAACATAAATGAACAAGGCTTGCTTGTGTCTGTACCTATGGTAAACCAGGGTTAAATATTAAGCATTAAAGGCTTAATATTTAACCATGGTTTAGTGAATTAATTTAATTAATTGGCGCAAAACATTTCAAAAATCTATCCATCTAGTTGGCTTTAGGTATAAATACCTACACAAATCCGGGAAAGCCGTACACCGTAAAACGACGGCAATTACGCACAGGGAGGGATTAGTTTAGTGGTTTGTTGCGTAGTGACAGCCTCGAAATCCGATTAGAGTAATTGCTGAAAATCTTATCGAGCGATGGCTTAGCGACTTGTAATTACGTCTTGCGAGATTTAACGTGTGTAACGTAGTTGATATTATAAATTTGATAAGATTTAATACAGGGAACCATACTTAGTACTCGTACCAGCAATAAATTTGATTTCATTTCAATTTGATTTCAATGCATAATTGGTCCGAAAACTGGGCAGTAATCAGAATTGTCCAGACTTTACGTTCGCTCGGTAAACTAGCAAAAAAATCCTTACTAAAAGGTACAGAGGGGCGTTGCTAGTTTTTCTAAGTTACGGATACTTGGAGGCAATCGGTTAACAAATTAAATACAAATAGTATTATTAATGCTTGCTTTCAACTCAAAGCAATGAAAATAAATAATTTTATATCATTAAATCATAAACCCAGGACAGCATAATTTAAAGAACAAGCGAAGCGTCTCTGTTTCGAGTCCAGCAAAACGTTCTTTAGTGTGTCAGTTTGTATGTATGGATTATTTCCATACAATATTGATGAAACTTGTAATACAGATTCTACCAAGAAGTCATGGTAACCCAACTTTTCAATTAATTTCCGTTAATACTGCAGATGACACTTTAGAAATATTTGGAAGCCATTTGGAACTTGTAAGCTCTTTATTTCATAAGGCAAATTTGTTTATAGACTTTTCATTGCCTGGGATTGATTTGATTTGAAACTAGAACTATTATACTATATAATAAATCCGGTCCATATCAGTACTTGCGATAATTCATGAACATTGCTTGGATCAGGTTGGATAATCCAGGCTGCGTTTGCAATGTGTTCTTAGAATTATTTCCAAGAGCAAAACAAGGAAAAGACCACTGATTACAAAACTTAATTGCTAATTAATTTTTTCACTTTACTGCCACCACGCGCGTTGTGGTCGATTGAAAACCGACAAGTTCAGCTACACATAGCCAATACTAAACCCTTGTATATTGGAGACAGCTATATTGGCACGTCTTATTTGATCTAAATTAAGAGCGCACGTGATTAAATGAACGTCGTCGTCGTTAGATCAAACGTCACTATAAGTTAATATTTACTCGCACTTGAGACTGCGAATAGACTTAAAAGAAGTCATTGGCACCGAATATTCAAAGGACTTTACCTCTAAATTATTCAGACTTGGCTGCAAGCATCGTTACTGATATTCAGATAAAATACTTTCACAATTAGTGAAAATTATTTAGCAATGTATGAATTTGCTGGATTTTAGATAAATGAGTACGATTAGTGACTTAATTCATTAAAATAGGTTATAGATAGTGCAAAATAATAAAAATGCAGTTTAATAGCGATGTTACGGAGTAAGCCAAAGATAAAAAATCAGATGGTGTAATAAATCTTTGTAATTGTTAGGTATCATCACAGTTAGGATATTATTTTATATCAATACTGGCGTGTGTTACAGTGGTAATCTAATAACAAAATCGTGATCTGCAGACAATATCAAATATCAAATGGTATAATTATTTATTTGATAAAGGATAATATTGTGACCGGGCTAGCCTGTCAAGTTAATTTATTTTAGTCAATAGAGTCTTTAAAACTAATTGTAGTCGACTTATATACATAATTTTTAATACACACTCAAGTCTACGCACATTTCCACACTAAACAATATACATACACGACTACACTTTCTTCACAGTGACAAAATCCGAAGAGAATTCACAGTCGCAATAAAGCAGAGAGCCCTATATTGTAGCCGGCGGCCACAAGTCACCGATAAGTAATTAAAATCCGAAGATGTCGTAGAGTACTTACATTGTCTTGGGGTGTATGTGTTGACACTGTCCGCTTGATTCACTCTTAGAACTTTATGATTTCCTGGTACCAACATCTTCTTTGTATAGATGGAATGGCTCATCAAGAGTATAATAAGCACGAAGATACTTGAGAGGCCTGTGCTTGATATCCTAAGGAGAACCTCGAAGACTCATTAAGACGAAAGAATAATACGAGAGAAGAAAAAGAGAGAGATTGTAAGTCTTATCTGACCCACTGTCGTTTAGAGTTTAAGTATTGCATGTGCTATAATTATAAGTTAAGTAAGCGGTGTTCAGGTATAGTGGAGACTTATTGTTTTTCATATCGAGTTTCATCAAGAGATCATCTCTTGATGAATCTGAACCAACTGACGTACTCCTGTAAGCATTATAAAGAAATCATGTCGTAAGGTCGTCAAAAGCATTCCTCACTCCACTGACATCAACCAAATTAAGTTTACTCTAAAAATCATGTCACGCTCTAATTGGTGCCTAGAGGTAAGTGGCAAGCTGCGTTTTGTCCCCTAAGAAAATATTTACCCTCCGTGGTCCCTTTACATCTTCCGTAGTATAAAACAGATTAATGTTTGCGCTAGGCTATTTACACTGTTCTTCATAAAAATGCCCTGAACAGTAGCAAATAAACAAGGGGCCGTATAATAACGTTTCGCGTATTTTGTTATGGTATCTTGCGTAATCCTTCTTTTTGCGGTAGGATTTGCATTTGTTTTCACCGGGTCCTGAGATTTATTTAAACGATATACTTATGTGAGTTTATTTATGGCAATATGTCCTGTACTAATTCCAGCTTTTTTTTTAAATTGTGGTCTGCGTGCATTCATGTTTCTAAGAGATAACTTTTTAAAGATTTCTTTAATAATCTTAAAATGTGTTAAAGAATAAAAAAAATAGTTGACTGTAATGTAAAATATAAATATTCTAACTATAGATACTAATCAATATCTACGTCACACGTCAGTTAATCGACAACCTATTCAGTCAATATTAAAATTTATTATTATTTCTATATAAGATTTCTAATTTAGGTACGATCATATTAAAGCTATTTTTGTTGGTAATAATTAACTGTGATAATTTCATGAAAATTCAAATTCCAAGAAGTTTCTGTAAATATTATTATGAAAACATGATTATGAAACGAACTTTATAATCATAATAAAAATATAATATATATACAAAAATAATATCAGATAGACTTGGAACAATTTAAAATTAAACAAATTTTCTAATCGTAATTCCAAAATTGGTTCCCTAAAACTTAGTCATAATGAAGAGTACTTACTACAAACCCTCCCAGTACGCTTGTCGTTTATACAAACAACCTGTGTGTTCGAAATGCTTGTGTACTAATATTTTCTTAATATTATCATACCAACCCTTTAATACTACATCGAATTATTTCACCGTCAATTCAATTAACGAAGTAGTTAAGCTATCGATGCGTTACATTATTAAATTCTGTTTTAGTTTAAAATGTGGTTCGTATAACTTGAATTTATAGCTGGTAGAGTTAGATTTATGGATGTTCTCTCAAGGGGTTGAATCATGGCGACTTAGCATTTCGCGACGCAACCCCTAAATCTTTAGGTGTATAACAACACAGGGTGATATTATGTTCTTTAATTACATTTCATATAACAAGTTTAGTTAGTGGGTAAGAATATTTTATAGATCTTTAGTAGCCTATGGGTGAGTACGTATAATAAAATATGCTTGTTTATTGATTGTAATAATATATTTACGCATGTTTTATCGTAATGTCTGTGTACATTATACATTCGTAAGCGTTTTATTTTATTTGTTAATTTTACACCTTAGATTTGTCCTTGCGTGTGTTCAAAGGTCGACGCTGAAAATCAGCACTATGGAGAAATCCGTAGAATTGCTGCTGAGCTGCACGCTGGGCGCTGACCTTTATTAAAGCACGGGGCACTGCAGCTGTAGATATGTCATAAGTCTTTTTTACTTTGTACCTTTTGCCTTTTTCTAATCATATCAACAAACACCTGTAGTGTCTAGTGAGTTAAATCATTTTCTTTCCGTTGACGTTGCCGCCTGTGATAATGATATTCTAGTCCGTGTGACAACACATCCTATTTATGTTTTACTATTTACTTTTAATTTAATAGCTTAGAAACTATGTATTTATTTGTACCCTAATAAACGATTTTGATTTGATTTGATTTCTTTCTTTCTTATCTATTACAGTTAATTATTTAATTTTGTTAATACTATTATATTAATAATTTTATATCTAGTAAATTCTTCAGTATTACCAAAAAATGACACAAAACTAAGATAATAAACATAACTAAAACTTTCACAACAAGCAGTCCTTCTAAAATTAGTGAAATAATAAAATAAACAGTAAAAATAATCAAATTTATGATAGCAAATTAGCAGTTTTAATTAAATTTTAAGGCATTCGCCTTTTAATATTTTCATTAAAAAGGTTTAAAAATGGACTCGATACTAGTCGACAGGGCTTGACTTGACGAAAAATTAATTAATTTTCGACTTTACTACGAGAAATTTAATTTTATCTCAATAAAAAAACATGACACTTTTATGTTTAATAATCAGTTTTTATCTTAATACTTATGGGAGCTGCTATTTTAATTTGTTGAAGTAAATCAATTAAAAAAATAGCACGCCGAGGTTTTAGTTTAAAAAAATACATTTAACTCAAGTACTAGGTACAGATTTTATATTAAAACAATTGAATCTGTTAAAGCAAAGCTGGAATTTAGCATTAGCACTTATGCACGTGCGAATGCTTAATTCCCCGAGGTTAGTATTTAACACAATAAATGTGTTAATTTCAACACCCCGTATCTTTAGTAACGCCGTGAAAATCGAAGATTACTGAAAGTTTTGAATTTAAATTAATTTTGCGGATTATTAATTTTAAATTATAGCCGTAGCTTAAATTTGTGAACGAAAATAACAATTTAGTTTAACATTGTACTGACTAAAACGAAAGACAATGGCGCTTAGATAACAAGACCTAAAGTGTGTGCAATAATTCAGATTTATGTCTGGACAAAGCCTATTATTGCTTTCGACTTTTGTTATGAATTGTTATTTGGGAATTTATGAGTCATTGTTATATTTCAGTTTTAATTACGAAAAATATTTTTTCAATTTTGCAATTATCAAAACAATTTAAAGATTCAGGTAAAGGTTATTCGTTAAAATAACTCCAAGATCGTCTGGCTTGGCTTTTATATCACTCGCAATTTGAAAAGGCTAGAAGTACTTATCGGGAAATAGAGAAATCAGCAGTGAATTCCAATACCTGTTAGTTCGCACAATAAAAGTAGACGCTATGGGTTTAATGCGAGTCTGTGGAATCTCTACCATAAACCTTTGAAGTCTTGCAGTATCTGTGATAGATCGATTGTACAAATCTTTTTGTATTTTGTGTGACTATTTATGTAGGTATCTTTCTAGAACTTAGACTAATTTATATTGCTGATGCAGCTATTCCTCTTAAGATTACCTATGGCAATATGCTTTTATTTTTATGGGATTACATGAAAAAAGTTACACGTTTGATTTTTTGACCTTAGACCAACCTCGACGCTTTATAATCATACAAATTAAGCATAACCATCATTATAAAAGTAAAGTAATCATTTAAATACTAGCCGTCTTACCACAAAGGATTTCATTCGTTAGACAAGTATTGAGCCGAATGTTCCGGTTCAATTCTTACTACGAATACGCGGCTATCACTTGTTTGAGATAAATTGTCCGTTTATGTTTATAATCACAAATCCTTGTTTATCTAGTGTCTGACCACCAAGTTTGTTTGAACTTTGGTTCTGTATTTTGTTCCAGAAGGTGTATTTTGTTAAATGTGTTTAATTTTTTGGCATTCCTTAGCCAGATAATATTTTTTTCCTGGTTTTTTTAAAATAATGTATATAAATATTTTTTGTTGGAGATCTTGAAAATATCTCATCATTTCCGCTTCCTTTCGTTTCGTGATGTCAGAACATTACTTGGTCTCGCTATTTAAATTACGTACAAGGTCCGTTCCCCAGATTACAGGGTCTTTGGCACTTGTCGCTAATTGCACTTGTAGAGTTGCTGCAAGATCTGCTAAATCCCAAAATGAGTGCCATAAGATTTATATCGCCAGATAAGGAGGGCTTAGCCGGTTTTGAGGAAATTAACGCGTTTACAGAACGTTCACTGAAATCCTTTTTGCGGGTCGCCGAGGATTTTCGGAGTTACTGGATAGCATTCGTAAAAGTTTTGTGAAATAAAGATTTGGTGTTTATCGTAGATTGTATTACTATATTTGATGAATAAATTTAAGAATTTCTTTTTAAATACATGTCTTTATTAGGTCTGCCATATTAGTCTAAAAAAATTAAATGAAATTGGGCAAGTGCAAGTCAGAGTCGGGCACGAAGGGTTCCATCTCACTATTTATACAACATTACTTCAAGTTTCTACCTGTTGTCGTTACTGATACCGAACAAATAACGGAAATATGACCATCTTTGTTGTATGAGAGCTCACTTTAAATATTTATTTTAGTCTGTACATAATAAAAACCAATAAACATTTTTTTTAAATGAAACGCACCAAATGGATTCTAGAAAAAATATCAGTTGTTTCATAAATTTTGTCAACGACTGATAAATTTTTCCTATGGATCAACTTATTCTTTTTTCTTGGATTCAGATTTGGTCCCATAATAAACACCCATAATCGAAAACCCAGTATAAGTAAACTAATTTAAAAAAAACACTATAATTATATCCATTTCAATGTTTTCTTTACATGTTCAGATCTGATTTCGTACAATGTCATAAATAACTTATAAGTAATATTTCATCTCTTCTTTTATTCATCAAAGTGCGTTTTGATACAAATTTGGCTTTACGTATATTTTCCATTCAATTTCTGCTGAATACATATTATTATCTAAAATACCATTCGTATTTTATTTGAAAAGCAATTTCTAAAGCACCTTAAATCAGTAGACTGTTGATAACGAAATGTTTACATTAGTTTTTTACAGGATGATGAAAATGTATGTGCAATAAAAAATACAATTGCCTGGCTCATGTTTAAAACAAGTAATAATAAACTACATAAAACTAAGTGATACTTTGTTATTATACTGGAGTTCTTGCAGTATTTTAAAATACTAAATTGAGTTTTGAACTCCCAACTTACCTACTTACCTATATATATATATTATTACATAGCTATTTGGGATCGAGTCGCCTTCGTCCGTGGGAGTATACCCCTATACCGTTACCCCACACGTGATCCTGGGTGGTGCGAAACAGGCGGCAACACACTGGGCTTAAGCCGAGGCTAGTGACCACCCAACGGATAAAGCCGCGTCGCCAAGCGGCCTCACCGTGTTCCGGCGCGTAGTCCGTTGAGGCCATTCGAAGAGGTGGGTCAGAATAGTTTCTCTACTTGTTGTTTGACCGTTTTTTGATGAGCTTTACTGTTGTTGCATTGGGTAGCCAGTACTGGAGGGTAGCGGAATCCGAGGCACGGTGCACCGCTTTCCGACCGCAGTTAGTAGGGGGCCCAATCGTAAGCTAGCCACTCATGAAAGGCTGCCCCGCCAACTCGCGAAAAATCCCGGGGATTTGTCATCGTGCCGGTTGGCTACCGGACGAAAGGACACGATGGACTTTTTCGGGGGGCTTGGGCGTCCCCGCGGTCTCCAGACTGGTTCCCCGCTGATGTAACTTGGTCTAGTTTGTCTGCAGGTATACAAGGCAGAGCCACGTTCCACTGCCACCTCTTCACCGATTACAACTCGCATAATATGAAAAAAAGTTAAAATAAAACAAAGGTAGTACAGCGGTTGCACTCCTTTCTACTTCAAGTGCATCTTACGAACATACGGGGGCTGCTTTTTAACCTTGTATCGGTCCACCACCACCTGGAGACCGAAAAACCAAACCTTTTTTTTTCGTTACGGAGACGCAGATCGGATGTCCGTCTGATGTGGCGAACCTATCATACCCAGGCTACACTCTTGAGCACAATTTTAAACCCCGCGCTGGAGTGTGCTTGTACGCCCGTGACAATATCTGCTGCCGGCGTCTCCGTAACTTGGAAGGCCGTAGATTCTCTTTGCTATGGGTTCTGGTGGACACAGGTTTAGAAAAAATACTCTACGCTTGTATCTACCGTTCGCACAGCGGAGATCAGGGGACAACCAGACTCATAGAATATCTCAGTGAGGCTGCGGATTTGGCTCAATTAACATACCCAACAGCCCAGCTAGTGCTACTGGGGGATTTTAATGCCCACCGTCAAGAGTGGTTACACCCATACCGGGACACTAACCATGCTGGGAGAGAGACGCGAAAACTCGCTTTAGCGTTAAACCTCACTCAGCTGGTTCAAGGCGCTACTCGGGTACCTGACGTTGAATCCTGACACCTTACTGTTTGGACCTTCTGCTGACAACTGATCCAGACCGTTATTCGGTTTCGGTTTCATCGCCGTTAGGCGAGTCCGACCACTGTCTGGTGAAATCTGTATCTGTCTATTCGCCGCCCGATCCCTGCCCTAGTGGTACCCGGCGGATGTGGTGATACAAGTCAGCAGATTGGGATGAGATGCGGTCATTCTATGCGTCGTATCCCTGGCAGTCTATGTGCTTTTCTTCCTCTGATGCTTCAGCTTGCGCAGATGCGGTGACAGATGTACTGCGTTTGGGTATGGAATATTTCATACCTTTCACGGATATGCCTCTGTCTAGCAAAGCTCGCCCATAGTATAGTCCTAAATGTAGAAGCGCTGAGTTGCAAAAACATGAGGCTTACCTAGCATGGGCTGATGCTCGACAACGCAAAGCAAGAGGTACAAGCCAGAAGAAGAAAGCATTCAATAAGGCAGCTAAGTCCTGCAAGAAGGTTTTGCGGAAGGCTCGCTTCGATTATATAAGTCGAATAGGGAACAAACTGGCTTCATACCGTAGCAAAGCGTTTTGGTCCCTCGCAAAATCGGTTGAAGCGAACTTCTGCCGGTCCTCACTGCCTCCAATGATTAAAGCTGATGGATCACTGGCTCACACCGCTGTGGAGAAAGGCAAAATTGTTTGCTTCTTTATTTGCAAAATCTTCGCATCTAGATGCTGGTAGCATGGTTCCTCCAACTACAGCTGGCAAAACGGCTACAATGTCGGAAATTCGCATTCTCCAGATAGAGGTACGCAGAACGCTACGCAATCTTGATGTGAACAAAGCCAGTGGCCCCGACGGCATTCCGGCAATAGTTTTGAGGAACTGTGCGCCTGAGTTGTCTCCTGTGCTGACACGTCTCTTTCGGCTCTCTCTTGTGACTGGCCAAGTGCCGAAATCCTGGAAGCTTGCAAACGTGCAACCTGTGCCTAAAAAAGGTAGTCGTGCCGATCCTGGTAACTACAGGCCCTTTTCGGTCACGTCCATACTCTGCAAGAGTATGAAACGTGTCCTGAACCGCAAGCTCCTGGCGTTTCTAGAAGCAAATGATCTTCTCAGTGACCGAAAGTACGGGTTTCGCCGAAATCGGTCTACTGGGGATCTTCTAGTATACGCAACTCATATATGGAGTGAAGCCATAGAGAAATACGGGGAAGCGCTTGCCGTTTCTCTCGACATTTCGAAGGCTTTTGACAGGGTTTGGCACGAAGGTCTTGTAAGCAAGCTTTCTACATACGGCTTGCCCGCTGGTTTCTGTGGATGGATATCAAACTTTTTGACGTACCGGTCAATACGAGTGGTCATTGATGGCTGCTCGTCAGACCAAATCGCGTATGGAGTACTGCTCGCATCTTTGGGATGGATCAGCAAAATACCAGCTTGAAGCGTTGGAGTCTGTCGAAGGGCGAGCTAAAAGACTTATAGGTAAGGATGCTCTGGCCAAAGCTAAACTTCAAAGCCTCGAGCATCGTCGAAAAGTGGCTAGCCTATCGGTCTTTTATCGGATACATTTCGGGGAGTGTGCCTTGGAATTGCATGAATTAATTCCCCTATCTCCATTCTACAATCGGACAAGTAGAGATACTGTAAGGCGCCACCGGTTCATGGTAAAGGTTCCACGGACTCGCACAAAACGCTTCGCGTCTACATTTATTGTGCGAACTGCCAGGTTGTGGAATTCGCTGTCAAGTTCTCTATTTCCCGATAGCTATAATCTCGGTCTCTTCAAATTGCGAGTGAATCGGTTTCTTCTAGGCAAGCGCGCTACATCCTAGACCGCATCGTTACTTTACATCAGGTGAGTTGCGGTCAAGCGTAAGCCTATCGAATATAAAAAAAACAAGCATAGAAAAATAAAGAACCCAATAGCGAGTTCCACAATCTGGCAATTCACAGAATAATTAAACGCTTTCTAATAGGTAGGTACAATCAATAATATCTTGGATAATATTTAACACCAGAATAATTATGGAGTGTGTGAATTATGTTAATTAAAAAAACTTATAAAGCATGATTTTAGATCATTCAATAACCAATATAAACAATAACACACTGCCTTCGTTAAAATAGATTAAAACCACTAAAGCGCGACACTGATTCGATTTTACGTCGAGCGCTCATAGTGGTATCCCGTAAATCTTGCTCGTTGATGTGATTTACGCTAATTTAATTTCAGTAAGGCGTTTTCACGTGCTTACGAGTAAGTTCAGCGTGTATATATGTGTTGCCTTGATTAGAGTTAAAGGCAACCTTAGCGTAAGCACAGTCTGCGGCGGGGTGTAACTGTCTGGTATTTCGAATTTGCTTCGAATTACGCTTTTACTGAAAAGTGGCTGCATTATAAATAGATTCAATGTCACTAAATATCACAGATGATCATTATAAGAAATCTAGCATCTCAAGTATCGAAGATAATTGTTATTGAAATAGAATCGTAATGAGTTAGAAAACGGATAACTGCTATAAAAAGCCTGATCAATGGCATGTTCTCCAAGTTTGGAGGTATCTAAAATATCCTATATATCCTAATGGATGACTAAAAATTCTAATAATTCGTAGAACCTAAATAATCTTTTTGTCAAGATTGTTTGGGAATAATAACCATTATCCAGTCAACTGACAGACGAAAGAAAAAGTGACTCAAACATATTCGCTCACTCAATCAATAAATGTAGAAAGCACATAACAAAAATGTTATTTTACTTTCTAAAAATATTATAATTTATTACAAAGTAATAAAGCGTTTTTAGTAATTTGATGAAATATTACGAAAAAGTCATACATTCCTTTGGGAACATGCGTGAAGACGTCACAACTATGTATATATGCACGTATTAGCTAAAGTAATTGAAAATATTATTAGCTAGTAAGCTTACAGTTCATTTTTATCGTAGCGCATTCCAAATAGGTACAAGAAATTGCCAAAGTTGAGATGCCTTAAAGGCACTCAAGCCTTTTCAGTCGCGTCGAGCCGGATGCATTTTGTATGAGCTCCTAAGAACGTTTTAGATTAACTTTGGCTTAATTATAGTCTCACGGTAAACACGGTAACGGGACTCGTATGTAATCACGATTGGTAATTAGGAGTACGGTGAAGGGTAAGATCGTTTGATGTGTGGTTATAGTAATAGCGGTTCGAATAAACTAGCTTCCTTTCTATTAGGTACACATCGGGCATTAAGCTTGTCAGAAGAGCAATGGGTCGAATCAAAAGCCAAAAATGTAGTACTAACTTTTACAGAAATATTAGCAGTGTACTAACTCCTTATGGGGGGTCATCATGGAAAACCCTCTAAATGAACATCAAATTAAAAAAAACTGATTCTGTCTGTTTTTTTATAAATTGTGTCTAACTACTTGTTGGCTTAGTACACTAACACTAATAATAGCCCTCCCTGTGTATTTTTATAGTCGCACAGAAGTGCAATAATTAGATAAAATATGGTATAGTCCTATTTGTCCCTGAGCCTCAGATCAGCCTCAGATGGGTATACCTCTACATTGAAAACGAGGTACAGATGAAAATAAAAGGTGTCATCAGTCTCCGAACTGACAATCGGGTCCCATTACACTTGTATCCACCATCTTTTTCCAATCAAGGATAGAGGGTCGGGGGCAAATGGGAATTCACCTAAAATACATTCAATTTTAGAACATACAAATATGGCATGTTTTTGCACGAGTGTTTACATTAGAATACGTTTTAGGAAGAAATAAACAACCTGCAAATACTTAAAAATAATTAAAATAGCTTTTCCGCTAATCGCTAATACTAGAGACTTACCAGTAGATATAAGTAGCAGGTAAATCACTTGCGTTCAAGTCAGAAACATGTGTCTTAGAAAGTTTGTTAATATTTAATGAAATTCACCGTAACGTGCGTTGATTTGTAGGTGCGTTGCTTTAATTTTCATTACAAACACCAACTCACCGCTAATTTAATTCATTGTAAAGACTTTATATACATGTGAAATTAATAGATTATTCTTATGTTATGTTAACAGATGAAGCTTTATTAGTAACTAGCTGAGCCTCGCGGTTTTACCCGCGGTACATATTTGATCATCCAATAGGAACACTTCATTTTTTCGGGATAAAAAGTAGCCTATGTGTCAATTCAGGGAATCAGCAATATTTGTGCCAAATTTCATCCAAATTTGTCAAGCCGTTTGAGCGTGAAGGAGAAACAAACACACATACAAACTCTCGCATTTATCATATTAGTGTGATGTGACTAGCTGCGCCCCGCGGTGTTGTGCGTAGATTTGATTATATCACGGGAACACTGCATTTTACAGGATAAAAATTGACCTATGTGTTAATCCAGGACATAAGCTATCCTTACGCCAACGGATCTGAATTTCATTCAGATCCGTTCAGCCGTTCGAACATGAAGAAGTCACAAACACACGCAATTTTTCGTCTTTATAATATTAGTGTGATTTATAGCGGGAGTGTGATTAATAAATTCTTCTTCTTCGTTTGGCTTTAAAGGGCTATTCCTATGTTAATTGTTTGATGCGACGCAAACCATACAAAATGACCCGCAATGACCTAAAAGTATTAGTGTTGTATTAAGAGCTTTAAATGACGTGACCAAAATAATTATAAAACAATTTAAACGCATTAACGTAATTATTATATTATTAAGTAAGTTTATGTAATTTATTATTCAATTAATATTCTTCATTATATATCCCGTCCTATAACATTTTATTTTTGAAAATTGACTCTATACTAAAGTTGCCAGGATATGGCTTTTTAGCGATAAAGCCGCCACTTACAGCACTATACTATGTAAGAATTGTTCTTTTGTGTTCAATGTTTTTTGTGTCTACAATAAACAATTGGTCTATGTATCTAATGCTGGTGCGCTTAAGAATTTCATATTATTAGCCTTTTCTGCGTTACTTTCGTTGGAAAAACAATAATATTTCTAAATATCGCAAACATGTATATGTCCAACGCGTGTTAGTAGTATTAATTATATTATTGATGGTGTATCTATGTATTATCTGTAAAAAGAATGCAGTTTTACATCGATCGCTATCAAAGAGAAAAATATCGATCTATATAAATGATATCGAATAAAAAAATGGTTTTATGTTTATATTTCTGATGACGTGTATCTGTTTTATGTATATACCAATACCTTCACTACATTTGTTTATTAAGTTATAAACTGTAACAAAATCGCAGCATCTTGAATTGTGTACCTATCTATTTGACGTATGACAGAGAGATTAAATTTAATGCCTCTCTGGCACTGATAGGACATTGACTTTGGATACTTAATCTGCGCTTGATAATTGAGTTGAGCTCAAGTTGAATTTAGTTGGGAAAACGTTGGAGAGAATCGAATTACATGCAAATAAGCTTTGCAGATACTTGCAAAAATAACTGAACTGTAATAATAACCTTATATTTTCATTTTGAGATTTAGGCATAAGAAAAATAAAAGCTTCGTGATAAAATATATTTATTTTATTAGGAATTAAGGTATTCGTTTCTCAATAAATATGTGAAATTAAATAATTAGTATCAATAAATTATTTGAACGAACGAAATTTTATTTCATGTGTCAATATTGTATGATAAATATTTGGAGGTGGTATAAAACAATTTTGAAAATATATTATTAATAATAATATATTATGTTGTTTTCATAAAGTCACAAAAAACTGTTTCCGCGCGGTTAACATTTCGCAGGACGACTAAAACAACTAGGTCTATTTTGCCGGAGCCACATATCAAAATAACGAAACCTTGAATATTTAAATTTTAATTGGCATTGAACTAGAATCTATGCTCTTTATTTCAATTTTTTCCTTAAGTATAGTTCTGGATCTTTTGGTGCCTCCGACGTCGTTGTGGTAACCATTGTAAACAAATTCTTCAAATATCCCAGCTCCAATTTATCCAATATATCCTTTGCGTTTTCACCATATTCTTTTAATAAATTCTCAGGAACTTGAACGCTGGTTGGCCATTTCATGTCAAAGTCATTCAAAAACTTGAACCAGTTAGGATTGGCATAGGTTCGTCCCGTCCCGTAAGTGTAAGCCCAAAACAAACCCATAGTAGCTAGTACGGTGGCTGTCAATCTAAAAGAGTAAAAAGATCAGTTCAACAGAACTAAAACTAGAGATATTGCTAACAGTCTAGTAACTGACAGACTGAATGACAAGTCACAATAATTGTGGAGCCTAAATCGCTAAAAGTAGAGACATTAAATTGGAACGCTGTATATTTATTATACGATGTAGCGGAGCACTAAAAAAGGATTTTTGGAAATTTAATCTCTAAGAAGGTCAAATGGCGGCTCTAAGTTGGAATCTTTATTTATATTCAATTTTATGCCGAGGGCCACGTCTAAGGTAACATCCACTAGTTTAACATAATTGGTAAATTGATACCCTTAAAAATACTTACGTCACAAACATCATTTTGAATGATACACATGTAGCTTATTATTAGCAATAGGTACGTCTTAAACGGTTAACAGCATCAAAGTTACAAAGTATTTTATCAAAAGAAAAAATTTGCGTGTATTTTTTTAGTGAGAGTTCGTAGAGAAATGCGATGAGGCAGCTGTCATACGTTAACAGTGTTTTTCCAAAACATCCTATTCACGTTTGGCAAAATATTGTTACGAAGAACAACACTGATGAATAGTGTTGTGCTTATTTATCGTAACAAAAACCTTCGTAACAATGACCGGAAGTTGAGTTGCAACCTCAATATTTGATATGAACTTAGCTAAACCTATATAGGTTTAGCCAACTTCAAGAAGGTGGGGGATCTTAATTTGTTGGAATCTCTAACATTTTTTGTATTGATATTTCAAGGTTGGTTAAACCAATTTATATTTTTTGTTTGAAAGCATATAGTTTCTAGTCGGCTCCAAATACAGTATTTTGGTATACCCAAAATTTGCCAGTCTGATTGAGGTTGGTGTATAACCTTTTAAGTATTGCTTGTCTATCATCTTAAGTAATTACAACAAAAGGTAAACTAGTCAAAACAGGTTTGTACCACTAAGTTAGTCCAATGACTACCAACAACATCTGCCCAGGCACGCAAATTAAACGAAAACATTTTCACAAAATAATAAACCCTCAATGAAGGGTTACAAGCCCCACGGGCTTTAATATCGGATTCGCGAGGGTATTTCAAGGTCAAAATCAAACATTTAATACATCTCCATAACTACGAATATTCTTTACTGTTCCAATCTAACTCATATTGCAACCGTTGAAAGTTCATTTTGTAAACCTCGTTACTGTTATATGGCATAAAGAACCCTAGCCTAGTATATTTAAAATACAATATAATATGATTATCAGACTGTCCCCCTAACACAGACAAAATCAATAGCGTCTGCAACGGGGTAAATGCAAAATAAAACGACATCGCGTTGCGCAATGCGGAAATGTTTATACACACGCATGCTTTTGCTAAAACTCTGGTCGAAAAGTAAGAGTACGGTCACGTTTTTTTTGTTTCTAGCTCTTGATTGGCTTTTGTTAGAGGCTATGAATTTCCGTTTATTGATTTCATGTCATTTAGTTTTGTTTTCTACTAAAAGTTTTGAATTCGATAAAAGTAAGATGTTTGCAGGTATTACTATGAATAAAACCCTAAAACAATTATTGACTTAATAGGAGCTATAATTAATTGAATTGCAAAATCAACACATATAAACAAGTAAAATTAAACATTAAAAAAAAATCTTGACACAAAATAATAAAAAAATGCAATATCTCATTTCTTGGCTAGCGGCCATCATTAATCGATTTTCATTAAACATAACTATAAAAACTTCCAACTATTTCACGTTTCAAACAAAAAAAAAACAATCTGAAAATTGGCGTATCCGTTCGGGAGCTACGGCGCCACTGGCATACAGGACTTGCGTCGGGAGTTGAAAACAGTAAAAAAGCGAGTGACGTATGCTTGTTTGATGACGTCATACCATAAATTTACAGAAAAACAAATAACGACCGCCAAACTTTTTAGATAAGTACCAAATCAGTACCTAAGCAGTAGCGCTTACAAAGACTTCGTGTTATCTGCTGATGATAAACAGTCGCCTAAATATCATATCGCAGTTCTTTCTGATCTTATAGTTGCTAAAAATAAAACAATATCTCGATAAAATAGTGCAAAAATATTTTATCGATTGAGTCATTAGAAAGAGTCTGTAGTTTCCCATATCCTATGCACCGCTCAGTTTTCCACACTGGTATAGAAGTAGGTATAGTGATATTTAGTCTGATTACTATTCAGCTATATGCGATGCGGACGCTCGCCCGTGACCGTGGGGTGGCACTTTGTTTGTTTTAATGGGGCTTTTAAAGTTGTCCCGTGAGCTATAGTCGTAGGTAACTGTATTAGGTGCCTAGACTGCAGCGTGAAATTCAGGATACTTTTTTGACTTCCTTAGGAGCTCTCAATTTCGTCCGTTAATCTTTCAAGAAAATGGACGTCTATCTGCCCCGGGTTATCTTTTACCATTATTAACTGAAAGGCATGAAATAGTTCAGTGATTATTATATTAATTATATATTTGCAACGTAAGAAAACTTTAAGTAAGTATTAAGGAAAATAATTATTTTTCACATAAATATTCCGGTTATTACCAAATAGATCTTCTAACCAACACTCAGTTTCATACATTTAACATTTCTTTATGTACGAAACATGCTTGATTCACGGAAACTGGTCAGATTTTTTTACGGCCGTTACCTGAAAATTGTATCATAATTATTTTAATAACATGCCCTTGACTTTAATAATTTTCCCGAGTAAAAAAGATCGAAACGGCAACATGCTAAGAGTTATTCTATCACTAAATACTTTTTTAAAAATATCATCTAATAAAAAATGTAAAACTACACAATATACCAGTTTATATGACGGAGGAGGGTCCATTCCACCTTCATTATTAGTAACTGCGGACATTGGTGGGTAGTGTCGAATAAAGAAAACAGACTCGTATACTCAATGAAATTATGATTCCAATTAAACTGATGTAACATAATAGTATGACTTCAATTATACCTAGGTATAGATAATATAGGAACATTGAGCTATTGTATCACCTTAAAACCTAGAGATAATCTAAATGCTCCAACGCACTACCAAAAAGCAGCGTACCAGGTATGTAAATGTTCCAAAAACTCAGGTTTTAACCTCCTCTTTAACTTACCTACTCATAAAAGATTCCTAAACATGTATGCTACCTGACTAATTAAGTCAAAGACTACACTTCGTATCTTAAAACTGTTTTATATTTATTTATAAAATAAGTTTTCGCTACTAATAAACTTTACAATCTCAAGCACAAAGAAAGTTCAAAGAGGTCACAAATATAGGTCACAAGTGTCAGAGGATACGAACTGCGTAGGTGGTAACTACGCAACAGATAATATTGACCCATTTTGCGTGGGATCAACTAAGTTAAAAAACAGAATATAATATAACGCCTCGGTTTCGGTACATTTTATAACCACGTCCCAAAAAATTTGAGGCTTGAAATACATTAATTATAATTCCATTTTAGTAGACATTTCTTTCCAAGGATAAACTTAGTGGTTAATTGTCTTGAGCCTCTTCATATATCAAAACTATTTTTATGTGAAAAAAAATATACGGTTTTTACAATTGAACAGATATCATTTAAATACTATTTAAAATTTTCTAAAATTTCAGATTAGTATACTAAATACAAGAAAACAAGAAACTATTCAATCGTCAAATATCTTCGTTATTTATTAAAAAACATAAAAAAAAAAATTTACTTGTATAATTAACCAACATTACATTGCTTCTAAAATTGAAATGAAAAAGTTTTATAAAAGTACTTTTTTGTGAAAAAATATTTTTTCGACACATAATTCGTTCCATCATTAAGAAATATAGCTTTATATTAATTAAAAAACCTTATGATTATAATTTCAAAACCCCACTTTGATTATCAAGGGTGCTCCTTTGAACAACACGATATTTTATCGCCTTTTAATACGCTTTTCCTTCGATAAAGACAGTCCATTATGCGAAATCGGTGAGATGCGTGGCCATAACACATCGTCCTAAAGACGCATTTAGACAGGTATAAGCCATTAGGGAATAATAAAACACCCTTATCGGCCCATTAGGTGGTCGTAAAATAACAGTTAGTCATATAATAATGTGATGAATTGTAATATCCGTGTTTTTATATGGCTGCTCGTAGAGATACTTCGAATGCTACGAGATTTCGTAGACTTAACTGTCAATATTGTTAATTATTTGCAATTATAAAAATAAAAATGATCGCAAGTAGGTAGGTATATGGTATAATCAAATAAAGGGAAAGATAATAATATTTAAAAATCATATCGTCGAATTGACTAACTCTTCCATCTTTGGGAAGTTGGTAAATAACAGAAATAATATTTATTGACCGAGCAAGCGTAAAGCTTCGAGTCTGGTAAAATATTATTATGTTAATGTGATTGGATTTTCAAAATCTTGGTACGAGTGTTTCAGATTTTTTTACATCAGTCAGGGAAGTTAATCAATCAACTGGCTGATTTTGATCATACTACGCATAGATATCTGGAACGAAAGTATGAATAAAAAATTTAAGCTTCTATCATTTTAATTTAAAAAAAGGTTACATGTTCTACACCAAATCAATTTTGCATTTTGATTTTTGTTTTGATTTTTAGTTTGTGTACTTCTTTATCTTCAAACGCGGGAGCAAGGTAAAGAAATACAGTAGCAAAGGGCTTAGGTCGTCGGCGAAGGAATCGCATAATACATAATGTAACTTTCTCATTTCTCAAAGTGAAATTTGAAAGAGTACTCTTGAAAGTATTTGCGTCACCCATTCACTGTAAACGACAACATCAATCACAGTGTCACCTTAATCCTGTGAAAATAGTTTATTTTCCCCCTTTTTTGGATCCGGCAACCGTCAGTCAAATTTTGAGAGAAATATAACCCATTACGTCACAGCTTTATATGGTTCGAAGGGTTGCAAAATGTAGCTGTAACTTTATCATATTTACTATATTTATTGTACATTCTGAGACATTGCTACATATACTATTGATATGTGAAATATATATAGCGAATTAATAAATTCTCTAGTCGTTATGAAGTTAATATTAGCAGGATGTTAGCAGGTACAATTTAATATAATTTTATACTGTTAGGTAGGTATTTCATGGTGCTAGTTTATAAAAAAATATAGTTAGCAGATCTTTCATCTGCAAAATTATGTAAACCTCTAACTATTTTTGAGAACCATAACTTGAAATTAGTAAAAAAATATTATACTCGTATGGTACTTACTATCTTCGGCGATTTGTAATTAGTTTCGAGGTAATCATTCAAGCAAATAACATATCAAAATCTGTGTTTGTGACACCGCTACAGAAAATAAACTACATTACAATCTACTCATAATTGAAACGTTAACAAAATTTATGTTACCACTTTTCATTTTCACCTACGAAAAAACCAATATCAATAAATTTGTTTTTTTTTTACACAATCAGCTAGCAATTTGTTGAGTATTCATAAATCAGATAAAGAAACTCGAGTTATGAATCGGATTTTGAGTTAGTATTATTGAAAATAGAAAATTATATTACTTGCTTATACAAATTTAGGGTGACTGTGAATTAATGTTTGAATTATAATTTGGTAAAACCTAAGTAATGTTTTCAAAAAGCATTATTTAGGTTTTATTTTTGAGTAAATTTTTACCCAAACTGACATATGACATGACCAAATAATAGTATATACAATATTAGAAAGCGTTTTTTTTTCTTGGTTTCAGCGTCAGCCCTTTATTATCATCACTATGGAGCGATAATCTTCTTTATAGTGTTGACCATAATCCGATAATTTAATAAGCTCAAATATAGATCTTCAAACATCACCCTTTTTTAACTTCGCCATAGTTGGTTAGAAAATGATACATCAATTTATCAAAAACCATGAGAATGTTTAACGTCACACAACGTCTCAGGCTTTACGTCCTATGAATAGAAGTTAAAACAGCTGTTTGTATTCAAGCGAGGCATATCGTTGATGGTATTGGGTCTTTCATAATGGATATTGGAACAGCGTACAGTCAGCTGAACACGTGAGTGTCGCAAACTTCAGAATATACTTGCACTTCAAGTGGACAGGACACATTGCGCGACACAAGACGGTAACTAGATTAGTAATAATAATAATATAATAATAAATCATTTATTTCAGCCAACGAGAATTACTTAAAAAACATTGGCCCATATTATAAATACCTTACAGACTAACATGTATATCTTGGGTTTTATTGTTTGTCTTGCTTCCCAAAAGCGTCGGAACACAAGTCCTTGTGGGCAGAAGCCTGGAGAGAGTAGCGCGCCTTTGTACTTCGGTGTAGGCGGAGCAAGTATGGCTTGAAGTGTGGCTTCTGCACACAAGACTCCAGGAGCTGAAGATGCACCATCGACGAGGCTGCTTCTCCCAGCCTCTTTTCTATCTACGTCAGCACATCCACTCCTGATGCAGTTTTGTCTACTCGGGACACGTTAATCATGACCGTAGATACATGACTTTCAGTCCGGAACCTTCAGCGGCAGTACCCCGTTTGTTGAGGTGGCGTTGGCGACGACGGCGTTTACTGCGCTCTACGAGTGTAAATCCGTCATTGTCCACGTTTTTGCACTTCGACTTCTCATTCCATAAGAGGTTTACATAGTAATCATCAAGTTTAAATAGTACGACATTAATATACCGGTGCAATAAAGGTATGATTTACGTATGGCTAATATGTAGCAGTGCTAGATTACGACATTAAATATATTATATGTATTTTTTTATTTTTTTTATTACCCGTCTTTTACAAACTATGCAAGGGTCTGTCTATTGAAAATAGTCAGCATTCATAATCTAATAGTTACAATAGGTATTTGTTATACAAGAGTGCAAGGTTGCTTTTTTACCGCGTGCTAACTTTTGATGACCGAGCAAGCGAAGGAGTTAAAAGAGCACAAGGTGAAAAATCTTTGCACTCGAGTGCAACACGTAACTTTTCATTCCACCTCAGCGAGGAAATGAATACATACGAAAAATAAAAATACAGTCACAAGATAATTTTATTTCAGTTTAGGTATTATACAAAAGTTAGGTAAGTATTACAAAATAATCTTTAAATTATTCTGATTACTTAATACCTAGATATAATTGAAAGTAACGTTGATACAGTTACTTACGTTGAGTGTAATATTTTTGTTAGGTAATTTAATGTTGGTGTTAGTGACTTGTGTACTGTTTTTGTTGTCTGAGATTAAAAAAAAAAAAATAGGTTGATGAATATGATGAATTCGGCACCATAGAGGTTGAATGAGGTTTTTAATTCACAAACTAAGTGCACACGATATTCTTAATTCAAATTTACTTTATCCTCTAGCGGATAAAAACGTCTTTTGCACTCAGATATCGAATAGCAAAAATACTCTTTCCGAGATGGTGGGATGAAAAATTAATTTGGCCGTGGCACGTGGCTTTTTTTACCAGTTAGAATGGTCAAGATCTCAACTCCTATTTTGGCTGAATATATATTATTAATCGAAAATAATAAAAATAGAGTAAATTGTGGTGAAGATTGTACTTTGTAGAATTATTCACCCTTGCGGTTAGGTGTGAAGGTTCATCATTCTATTTGATTCCTTGTACGATCGTCTGCGATGTGTCGACGTGAATTTTTTAAACAAATTAGGGTCCTAAATCAAGGCTCTTTATGGGTTTCACTGATGACTTTATGAAGCGTAAAAAATACCACTGTCGATGGTAGCTTTTAACCGACGCCTCCATAAAAGGCAGAAGTATTTTCTTGAAAGTAACTTACTATTTTATTCATTAAGAGATTTAAAAGATTTTATTTTAATTAGTTTAAACGTAATTAAAGCTACAAGAGACTCTCGTATAAATAAAGTTTGATTCGATTTCGTAATTATATTACAAATACTAAAACTATGTAGAATCTACCAATTTAATAACTCATTATTCATGTTTTGAAAACTTATCTGTAGAACAAGATACAGGTCAGAAAGGTGGTTTGGGTTATTTTATTATGGCTTTTTAGTTTCATTGTATACAATTATAATAATTATGAGTATTTATGTTCGATAAGTTTAATTAATGAGTAGATAGTACCAATTTCAAAAGGATGAATTTTACTATGTCACCAGCTCTGATCACTATCTGTCCGTTTCTTTTCTATGTATTTAGAATTCGATAGTACCAATAGTAAAGATTAGTAAAAAATGTTTTTAGAAAAATTAAAAGGCTTTTTTATTTTTTACCAATTTTTATAATATTAATACTTAATATTTAATGTGTTTAGTACATTACATTGTATATAAAAAATATAACATAAAAATTTTGAGTTTATTTTCCGATTCACCGAAATTATTACAGCATATGAATATTTTTCAATACTTACGAGTGTAATAAAACCTAAAGTTATGATTTGAAACCTCCAGCCCTCATTCAGGTGATACTGTTCGTTTATTTTAAATCCACACCCCTCTCGGCATATTTTGTTTATTTTATACTATTTCATTGGTAACTGTTGGAATAAAGCCTGGATAAAATTTCAATTGCCACCGCTACAGACAGCCGCCGCGTGTCTCCGCAGTTTATTTATTGTATTGGAATCTCGAAAGTACTGGGACTAGGTATCAGCTCATAAAATATTTGGAAGTGGCCAGATCTATATTGGATGAAGGAATAAATTACTTACTTCTACAAATACTATAACAACTTAAAAATCCGAAAAAAATTGTTACTATCGTTAGCAATTATTAATTTTGCTTAAGTGTAAGTTAGGTTGTCAGATTAATTAACAAATGACTGCGATTATTTGAAATAGCTGTATCTGCAACCTATTAAATTAACTGAGCTAAATAACTCTCTCTGCCTTAAATATAGGTAGCAAAAATAAAAACACTCAGACCTGTCACCTGTCACCTGTCTTGATGTATGTATTCTTGTATTTTTCAACAAATTTTGACTAAACTTGGTCTTTTCGTTTAGTCTTTTATACATTGTTAGTCGTGGCCAATTATCAAATGTGCATTTAGTAGAAACTTGCGACGGCGCATTTACGTATTAATATAATATTAATATTTATTATGAGCATATTGTCAAGATATAAAAACGAAAACGCAAGAATTGCTAAGAAGCGATTTCAAAAAAACCCTAAACTAATTTAAACTTAGCATTTCCTATTCCAAACTCCAATAAATCATATAAGTTATATTTATATATTCGTAATCACCTTGATAAATTCTTTATTTTGATACCACACTCGATGTATTTTGAAAGCATTTTTTTAGATTACATTGGGCGACAAAAAATCTTTTTTTTTTTAATTTTGATGTACCCAGTGTCACTCTTACGACTAAAACAAATCTATTCACACCATCAAATAAAAATGCATTCGGCTCTAGGGCATGCCAAACAAATATACATACATACTTACACTCCATAAACAAAACCCTACTTCTTTTGCACTCGGGTAAAAAGGGGTTAAGTTTGTCGTGGGCGGCGAAAACCATTTTTAATTAGCATACGTACAAAAGAGATCAAAGATTCTCATTTATAGGTGTAATTTTAAAAGGCGCATCTATTAAACTAACATCTAGGTCTAGTAAGCTCTGTCGCTTCCACACGAAAAAATTCAATCGCACCTCGCAGTCTCCAATGAAAATCCTCGAAATACGTGAAAATACTCACAAAAGAATCACAAAAATACTCGTGTGTGCTGAAATGAGATAGGTTCGGGCAAGCTTCTAATTAGGTTCATTTAGTTCAGCTCAAGTGAAACCTTTGGATGGATGGTTGGCTTTAGACAACTGCTTTTGGTATAGATGTTATTAATATGAATACAGTTCAAAGGTTTACTTGTTAGACTTTCAGCTAATTTTTAATTATTTTAAGGTGAGAATTAGGTACATTCCACTTTGTGCACCCAGGTGATGTCAACCAGGTGAACAAAGTAGAAATTAAAGTGTCCTTAATTCACCTTGGACTTTTTGCATAATATTTTTATTATATTATTGTTATAATTTAGCATTATCTTAAACATCATAGAAGGAAAATTATTACGAGCAAAATATACAAAACATGTGGTAAGAAGCACCTTCAAAAAAACCCGACCGCTATATCTGTAAACTTGTGTATCATCCTTATTTTTTTATTTTTAATGTTGATATACCCAGTGTCACTCTCACGACTAAGACGAAACTATAATGAATGAATGAGTTATAATTTAAAATTGGATTTATTTCGGTAGTTTTATAATTTTTATGTGGGTGATCATATTACTCAAAATCATTAAAAAGTTGTCCAATTTTACTCAGGTGGTTAAATTCCAAGGTGAATAATTTACAGCATTTTTGTCGCCACATATCACCTGGGTGATATCACCCATTTGCAAAAAGTCCAATGTCAATTTAGGACACTTTAATTCTTCTTTGTTCACCTGGGTGATACGAAATGGGTGCGCAAATTAGAATATACAGAAATTTAAAATCTACAAGCGTCTTCGTAAGAAAATCAAAAACAATTCACACATCTATCTAAAAGACTAAGCGACCACAAAGGTTTTGCGAATGTAAAAAAAACGCATTTATCTGCCAAATATGATACTGAAGCAAAATTTCCTCTTCTTAAAATAAATATTCCCCAGTCAAAAATACCTGATGACTACAATGTCTACGTAGAATGTGTATACCAAGTTTCGTCAGCATCGGTTGGGAACTACGACCTATTTACGCCGTAGCTAAATAAAATAAAACAAAATCGACAGAAGAAAGAAAAACTTAAAACAAGCGAGCTAACTGAGCGAGCAAACTGTGTGCTTTGCTCGCTCAGTCAGTTACGTATATGAAGTACGTCACTTGCCATTCGATAAGTGCAAAAATCGAGGGTGATACTTTTTAGGGATCCGTAATATTTATCAGTAGGTTCATAAATTCGTTACAGCGTTGATATAGGTATCGGGCATACATATCCGACACGTGTTGTGCGATAAATTTGGATCGTGGTACGTTTGTCATTATTGTTTATTAAAATGACTTTTTTCGGGGACTGGATTGAGAGTGGTGTTGTTCGAGTATACTCGAATGTGTTAAAACTGTTGATTTAGGGTGTTTGGGGAGTGAATTATGATGAGATTTTTTGGCAATGTTTGATGCTGTATCGTGGTTATTTACTAATTATTATATATCGTTTCATTTTATTTGAAAGGTTTTTTCTGATATCATTTCATTTCATATTATAGGGAAAAGTCAGAAGCGGAATAGGTTTTGATAATATTTTAATCAACAAATATTTAACGGAAACAATGGCATTGAATATACTTAGAAGAAGTCATTGTTTTGCAGGATAATGTACAACTGAACTGTAATATAATTATTATACTAGCAGCTGTCCCCCGTGGCTATGCATGTGACTTAAAATTGAATATAAAGTAGTTTCGAAGTTTAACTCTCTTTTGACCCCCTTAGGTTACATTCAGTCCAAAAAACCTTTCTTACAAATCGATACACCTTCCAAATTTCATGTCTCTAAGTTCAGCAGTTCTCTAAGTTAACCTGCCAGTCCATCATTTTGTATGTCAGTCAGTCAGGACTTACTCTTATATATATATATACTTAGATAATCAATAACCAAACAGCACTATACAGAGAGCTAAGACGTTAGATCAATTATGCGACAAGGATTTGCAAATCACTAACCAAATATTTTATAAGAAGGAAACAAACATAATACAACAAGTGTAAGTTAAACACATTTTGGTGCTCATAAAATCCAATTTATGTCTATCTACACTACTCTTAATCTACACTAATATTATAAAGAAGAAAGGTTTGTATTTTTGTAAGTAACGAATAAACTAAAAAATACAGGATCGATAAAAAAACAGGGGTTAGAAATCTACATTCGAGAATGTAGATTTCTAACCCCTGTTTTTTAGTGAGTGAAATACGTAATATTTATTACTAGAACAAAATATAGCACCGTTGGTAACACCGCGTAGCGCAGATAGTCCTTTGGATGTGATTTGAAAATATTATCGCTCTTTGTGATTGCCTACTCTCTATAAGCAGATGTTTATAAATCTATTTTCATAAATATACAATAAATTATTAAATTCTTAATAACAACATTGCTATCTCACAACTAAGTATTATGTTCGTTCAAAACTTATTACTCGTAAACAATACCATACATACTCTACCATATTCAGATTTCAGATATAACGTCTGACGTTAGTGGCTGTAAATTTAAGCGTTCATGAATTAAAACGTCCACATTTCTGCAGTCAAATTCCAAGTTTGAATAACAACAAGTTATTGTGCACGTCGCACCGCACCAACATATGCGTGATCCATGTCCGATAAGGTACGTTAGAGATGGGCTTTTATTTCACAAAAATGTTTAGGAACATAATTTGCCACGATCGAATAATGTTCGATTTTGTTAGTGTTGAACAATCGAACTATTTTTAAATAATTGGAACTAAACTTTAGTCATATTATGATGATATATATATCTAATCAAAATTTATACTATATTTATAAAACAAGACGCAACTTAGTCAGTTGACGACGAATAACCCAAACCCTGTGATTTAAAATATAACAAGAATATATTTAAACCCCATTCATATTTATTTTTTTACCTATGTTCTATAATATTTTAATTCAGCGTGCATTATAATGCTACATTATACACGGTAAATAAGACTCAGTCACGGTAAATAAGGATCAGTCGAGTTGCGGTCAAGCGCAAGCTATAAAAAAAAGTCGAACGATACTTATACTTACTTCATTTTCTTCCACACTCCGCATTCTTTTTGACCAATACCAATTGCTATACGGATGAAAGTATTTATTTACTTAATCTTATATTGTTGTACAATAATAGCTTTGTGACTCGAATAAAAAAATTTGTTGTTATTGCAATCGAATACACCGAAAGATTTTTTCATCGCTCGCGTCCCTGAGTTTTATAGGTATGTAGAATACATTATTCATGATACGAAATGCAAAAGAGACGTCCAGAGATAATCTCCGGTGATTTACGATGGGAATGCAACGTTTACACTATTCTCTGGCAATATTTACATCTATATTGTGCAAAATGTTGGAAATGTAATAGTTATACCTACGGCAATATGCTTCAAATTATTTTTTATATGTAATTGTTAATACATGCTTTCCCAAAAAAGGCCATGTTTTATTACGATATTATAAGAGTGATATAATTATTATTTAATAGAAATTATATAAATGACTTACTTATTTGTTTTAATTTTATTTTTGTATTTTTTGTTTAGTAACTCAAATATCTACTTATTTATTAATATTTTATGCAAATATATTAATATTTAATCTAAATTATTATTAAGTACTCAAGCATAAAATTAGCGGTAGTGCCCTTAAGGCATTAAAACTTATTTTTTATTAAAAAAATGGAAAAATGGATAGACTATGTGCGTTTAAATATTCAACTCCTTTATTTATTTTCTAAATATCACACTATTAAAAAAATGATATCATAGACGTCGTTATTGGAAATAATGCAATACGCAATGTTAAATTATTGTTAATTAACTTTACAGAATCACTATCAAAATGAATAAAAAATGATATCATAGATGGTCTTATAGGAAATAATGAAATATTAAATGTATATAGAATAATAAAATAAAAAAGCAATTTAAATGTAATAATTTGAAGTGTAATATTTAACCAAATTTAAATTAATTTAATGGTGCATGTAGATATTAGTGAGTACATTAGTTTTTTAAGAAATAAATTTAAGTAGAAATGTGAACTTAAGGAAATAAAAAGGCTTTTTATTTTATTATTATTATTTATTTTAAGTACCTGATGAAAACGGGTAGGAAGTCCCGACTGAGGTTTAGCCTCTGTATTTTTATTTAGTTTAAAATTATTTTCCCGATTTTCTTGGCATTTTTGCGGTACGATCGCCTTCTTTTGGGCATATGTCATGTGCTCCTGCGTTATCCCGGCCAGATGAAATGTTGAAGCTAGAAAAACTGGATTGGTGTGGTTTTGTTGTGACAAGTCATCGTGCTCATTTTGGTTTTGCTGTGACTATACATCATTTTCCGGCTGCTTCCAGTGAAAAGTGAATGATATGTGGATTGTGATGGTATGAAAAGGTGGCAATTTGGGAAAAATATTAATATTTCCGAGCTTCCCTTGCCTCAAGCTATAAGTAGCGCCATCTAGTCCTGGGGCGGTACACTTGGCTGCTTGTTAGTAACCGTCAGTCGTGCGGTTGCTCACTCATCGCCGGCGCACTTAAACTCGGGCTCCTTGGTCAAGTTCAAGATCACCAGAGGACGGGACCAGCTAGCTACCTTTCAACAATATTTTTTTTTAATCTTTTTTTTAATCTATTTATTTGATCGAGTGAGAGATACATGTGATATTTTGTTGTAATTGCGTCTTAATTTTATAATCTTTTTAGATTTGACATACCTATTTAGTATTCTGGTTCTGTGGTTTTATTTATAAGTATTTGACTGGTCTTTTATAATTTACCTTCTGATTGTAATATTTCCGGAATATTACTCCACAGAATATTTTAATCTTATTATGTAAAAAAAAATTTCTTTGAAATAATTAATCATTGAATATTATTGACTGATGTTATTGAATTTTGTTATTATGTATTTTATTTAGTATTTGCTCCTGATATTTTATCTATAAGTAATTGATTGCATATTTTACTATTTGATTCTAATATTTTCCAAATATTACTCAAACGTATATTTTTATTTTTATATTATAATTTTTTTGCGGGAACGTTTTGCCTTTATAAAATTATTTAATTTATGAATATTATTGAGTAGGAACTCTGTTATTATAGCATTTTTTCTTGATTTGTTTGATGCTTTTTTTTCGTGTAACACCGTATTATTGTATTGTATTCTTGGAATTTTTTAGTCTTTTTATGTATAAATCAATACTATTTAGTTTTGTTATTGTGCTTAGGCCATTCCATTATTAAAATTCTATTGTCAGTCGCAACTATAGGTACCTATACTACCTAGATTATTAATTCTTGTACGTAATAGTTAAGTAAGTTTGTTCATGACAAAAATGAGTTCCCTTTCCTCACCATTAACTTGTCCCCACTGCTCAGGGTCTTCACGCACTTTCAGCGCGCATGGACTGAAGGTCCACATAGGCCGTATTCATAAAGAGATCCGTCAAACTTCGACCGCGTCACAGATTACTCCTTCAGTTCCTCAGCCGCCTAGCTGTGAAAGTCGGGAGCCGGAAGCTGCTAGTCCCTGTCTGCTTGAAAGGCTCTCATCTTTAAAAGCGAGTACCCCGGTACTTCGACATATCCCCAAGGGCGCGCGGAACCAGGCAGCCGGCAAATTGTGTGAGGTTGTTGATAAGTGCGTTAGTTTGAACGGCGTTGAGGAATGGGGTGTACTTCTCACTTTTGCTTATGGTGCTCTAAGAGTCCCTTCGAAGAATGCGCCAGGAAATGTAACAACAAAGGTGAAGGAAAACATACAGTGTTCTGAGCCTGTTCAGCTAGAGGACGAGTCGAGTTTGTCAGATTTTTCTAGGTCACGCGGGAGTCGTAAGGCAATCGAGTCCAAAGTTTACGAGGGTGACCTCCGTGGGGCTGTACGGCTACTGGTTTCTGATGATTCGTTCGCGCAGCAAAATCAGGATACGCTTAGCGCCCTTGGGCTTAAACACCCAAATCCGTCGCGTCCTCTTAGCTTTCCGCCAGCGCCGGATACATCGGTTTCTGCTTTGACCGTTTCGGCAGAGGACGTTGCACTAGCGTTGAGTACATTCTATACCGGCTCCGCGGCGGGTTTGGATGGTATACGTCCGGGGCACTTAAAAGAGCTTACGTCCGCGTCTGCGGGAGAAAATGGCCAGCGTTTACTGGTTAGCTTGGCTAAGCTGGTAAACTTCCTTTTGAGTGGTCAGGTAAATACAATAGTGTGCCCTTATTTGTATGGAGCATCTCTTTGCGCACTTAAGAAAAAAGATGGTGGGATTAGGCCAATAGCCATTGGCAGCGTATTTCGCAGGCTGACGGCCAAGCTGGCGTGCCGGTCCGTACGAGATGCGATGTCGGAGTACCTACAGCCGCACCAGCTGGGTTTTGGGACGCAGCGGGGGTGCGAAGCCGCGATTCATGCGACACGTGCGTTTGTCATGGACTCCAAGCACTCAGAATGCGTGGTACTTAAAATTGATATTCGCAATGCCTTTAACACACTGGAGAGAGACGTACTTTTGAGCGAGGTCAAGGACCAAATTCCATCTCTCTACCCCTTTCTCTTCCAGGTATATCATTCCCCTTCTAATCTTTTCTATAATAAAAGTCTTATTCTTTCTCAAGTAGGTGCACAGCAGGGAGATCCACTGGGTCCCCTCGTCTTTAGCTTATCGATCCAAAAGATTATTTCAGATTTAAAATCGCCTCTGAATGTGTGGTATCTGGACGATGGGACCATTGCGGGACCACCGGAAGACGTTTACCGGGACCTGGAGACCCTTATTCCTTGCCTCAAAGCCCTGGGTCTAGAGGTGAATCCCTCTAAGTGTGAATTCTTTCCCTGCGGAACTGAGGGACATGTCCACTTTTCTCGCTTCAGTTCTCTTTTGTTTGGCCTCAAAGAACTTTCTACTGTCTCTTTTACCCTTTTAGGGTCACCTATTTTCCTGGACGGTGTGCCTGAGGCTTTAGTTTCCCGCAGAAGACTTCTCCTGACAGCTCAAGAACGTCTCAAAGATCTTTCTGCTCATGTTGCAATCGTGTTATTACGCATGTGCTTCGCTCTCCCTAAGGTAATGTACCTCTTGCGGACTGCACCTACCTGGCTTTGTCCATCGGAAGTCTTGGATTTTGACGAGGCTTTAAAGAAAGCTGTTGAGGCAATCCTGAATGTCTCTCTCAACGAGCTGCAGTGGAGGCAGGCGACTCTTCCTATAAGACACGGAGGAATCGGGGTGCGTTGCGCAGGAGATGTGGGCGTGTCGGCTTTCCTGGCTTCAGCGCATGGGGTGTCGGGCCTTGTCACTATAATTCTACCTTCCAATGGTGACGAGGTAAGTGTACCCTTTGCGGTGGATGCCAGGTCAGCTTGGTCGGATCGCAGTTCTGGTGTAGCGAGCCCTGATTTGCCTCATGTTCAGCACGCTTGGGATGATATTACTACTAAACTCATCAAGGAACAGTTAGTAGAAGGGGCCTCGGGAGCTGATCTTGCTAGACTTCGGGCTGTATCACAGCCGGAATCGGGAGCATGGTTACAAGCACTACCTTCACCTCATCTGGGCACTTTAATGGACGACAACTCTTTGCGTGTGGCAGTGGCTCTTCGCCTGGGCTGCAAGGTGTGTGAACCTCATCGATGCACCTGCGGTTCCATGGTGGAAGCAGATGGCCATCATGCATTAAGCTGTCGTCGTTGTTCAGGTCGGTTTTCTCGTCACCATGCTCTCAACGACATAGTCCGAAGAGCTTTAATATCGGCTGATGTCCCGTGTTTGCTCGAGCCGCCCGGCCTTAGCAGATCTGATGGAAAGAGACCGGACGGTATGTCTTTGGTGCCATGGAAAAACGGCAAGTGCCTTATTTGGGACGCCACGTGCGTCAGCACTGTTGCTCCCACTCACCTTGGTCGTACTGTTCTTTCTCCCGCCGCAGCCGCTGAAGATGCAGCTGACAAGAAGCGCAGTAAGTATGCGGCCTTAGGGGTGCAGTATTTATTTGTGCCCTTTGCGGTGGAGACAATGGGCAGTTGGGGCAGTGAAGCGAAAAGATTTGTGTCAGAAATGGGGCGCAGGATTAGGGAAAAATCTGGAGACCCCCGCTCAGGGTCGTACCTGGTGCAAAGACTTGCCATTGCTATCCAGAGGGGCAATGCAGCCAGTGTGATGGGTACTTTTGCACCAGGTACAATCAAAGGCGGGCTATTTGATTGACGTGCATTTAATTGTGATTTTATTTTATTTTATGACAATAATATATATATATATATTTAGATTATATTAGAAATTAAAAGTTGAATACTTATATTTAGAGAAATCGTGTTTTAAGGTTTTTTAAACAGCTCAATACAATTTAATATAAAAATATTGTATCAAGCAGAACGACGACGAACTAACATCACAAAATAGTCGCACTAGAAACTTAACCAACTGATGATTGTGAATCGCTTGGCGGACTCTTAACGAACATATAAACAAATCTAAATGAATATAAATCTAGCTAGCTTCGTTATTAATGACGATTTCGCGCTTGGTCGAACGCGATTGCTATCCGTTTGTATCCGGAGCCGCAAATTCATTAGGTGATTTATTTTTTCATCCCCTTTGGAATCGAATCCAGAGTTGAGTTAATTAATAATTTAAAAAGTTAGGGAAGTGCATGAAACGGGAGGAGACACTGATAGAAATATTTGTCACTGAAAAATGTCATTATCTCTTTAAACCTCTAAAAACTATAAAATATTTTATTGCGACTTTGTAATTTACAAATTTATCCTGAACCCCTAATATTTTACAAATGGATCAATTCAATAAACTGTTAACCACTGGTAGGTAAACGGTGTATAGTATATGTATATACTTTTTGTTGATCCCGGTTGTTTGTCTTCGGATAAAAATCGTAGGCCATGCTAGAGGCCTTCAGGCGGTCTATAAAATCTTACACCAGGGCCTAGACGAACACGAATACCTTTTACCACTGTACTAAAACAAGAATTCCAGTAGTAAATGCTATCAAATATTTTATATGACTTGTAGTTTTAGAAACACAAAACTGATACGAAATTTTACTACGGCCTCTTTCTAAACCCTTGAGCCATCTATTGAACAACATTCAAAGACAAAATAAAAATATTATCTAAACAAAAAGCTTTGATGGAATACCTACACATAAAATACACAAAAAACTCGGTTCTATATTCATCAAAATCTTTTTTTGTATATCACCTTATTTTCCAATGCATGAAACTGGTTCGGTTTTTCTTAAAGATAAAATTTTACAGATCTAGTAATTTATATTGTAAATCACAAAAGAGCTATAATAATTTTAAAGCTGCCTACCGAACTGTATTTGGTTAATTTCTGTGTCAAATATTCTCTGTCAATGTTATCATAATAATTCAAGAACGACGCCTTATTTTTATGCATGTTCGTATGATTTTGTTATCCTCGTATTGTAAGTACACCGTCTTAAATTTAATTTCGCGTCACAATAAAACTGTTAACGTAACCTCCCTCGGAATTAGTATTTTTTGTTGTCAAATTACATCTGTCGCTTGCGAGAGTAATTTATGTCCTCAATAAACTGGACCTTAAAATTGTTAATGAAAAGGTATTAAAACACAGAAAGGCCATCGTAAATTACGCGGTGACATTCAGGCAAGAAAAATGCGCGGATTTCCAACGAATGGCTCGAGTTACAACATGTAACGTTTATGGTGCTTTTATGTGACTCTTTTTCAATTAAGTACATACAGCAGTGTTTACTTTTATAGGAGCTGTAATTAAGTTTTTAGGATTTAATTTATTATGCTAGAAACTTTGCACTCTCTTAATAAGGTTGCTAAAACAATTTGTTAAATAGCAGAAATTTTAATCTTTTTCAGAAACAAATAATATTTTTACGTTGTAAAAAAATACTAAAAATCTTACGAATTAAAAGAGTTTTCCAAAAAATAATAAGCTCTATACAATAACATCTGCCACGTCCTGAAGGTTTGATCGCGCTATGAATACATATCGTTAATTTGCTATTGGGTTGCGTTCTATGTGATTTAGTCGTTTCAATCATAATAGTTCTGTTCGTAAACTAACATATTGCTGTATATAATAATTACATTTGAAATTAACATTGGTTAAAGCTGTAATAAAAAGAAATATGGTTTGGACGGGATATACAATAAAGAATAATAACCACATTACCCGCGGCATTTAACGCGACATACGTATAGGTAAAAAGATAATAATGTGAAAAAAGTATGCTTAGTAACAACTAAAGTTGCTAGTTTTAAAAAACTGGTCCGATGCGAATAATCGCATTAATAATTGCCCTTTGGCAACAAAAAATTTGCAATTCACAGTCCAACGAAGCTTGTTACCTACCTAAGTATAGTATGAGGTTTTGAGTACGTTATACAGACGTATAAAACTGAAAAGGCCAAGAAAACTCTTGAAACGCACAATATGTGATCTCGAGTTTTTTTAAGTAACTATACATCCTGCAGAAATTCAAACCTTGGTAAGAAACAACTACAAATGAAAAAGCAAATTTTTTGCAGTTATACACCATAGGAACTTATAAGATTTTATAGTCGGAAGGAAAAAGATTGAAAAATACCTTTATATTATTACCATGAAATAAAACATAAATAATGACTTACAGTCGATACTTAGCAAATTGATCACACAGGTAGGCTTGATCTTGCATTCACGTCTGCAATAGACACCAAGATTTTTTTCACAACTTTATTTTATAATTGAATTTAATAATACTGTCATAGCTTTAAAAATTGTAAACCCAGAAAAAAGATTGTGATTTTGTGTATAAAGCTTCATATTTCCAAGCAAAATCTTTCTATTAAACGCCGGAAACACCATCAATAAAACACAGAAATCCCCTATAAATAGTGTGAAGTTAATCGAATCTTATTTCATACAGGAAATGTTCCGTGAAGAATACGAAGGCGCCCTCTATATCACGTAGGAGATAGTTTCACGGCCGCGAATGCACGAGTTACTGCAGATCACTTGTATTTCTAAAATATTGTATATCTGTATAATAATTGTCATGTCACGTGAATTTTCTATGTATATGTATATATATTATAAAAGAATAAGTCCTGACTGACTGATCGATATTTGCTAAGAATAAACTAAGAGCCTTAATCGCTGAACTTAGAGATATGAGATTTAAAGGGTGTAACTATTATAGGGTGTAGGAGTGTACTAAGAAACGGGTTACTAAACTTTGTCAGGGTGATTACAATAAGATGATCGTGTCCCCGACGCCATCATGTCTCGCACCTTCTAATCAATCTAACTAAAAATACGTTTTATGTATTGTACATAATGATTTTATAAATCATTTTAGTCAACCCATTGTCAGTCCTTCTTTTTGAATTGGACTTCTTCTTCGTTGTTGAGGGAAAGTACTTAAGTTACTCTCGTTACAATTGGAAGACTATGTTACATATTCTAATAACTCGTTCTGTTAACAAGTTCGTCACATTCGACCCACTCTTAATTGTCAATCTAGGTTCACACATCTAAAATAACTTAAATTTCAAATTTACTACAAGCAGATAATACGCTTTTTTATTTATATAACTACATACCTATGCGTACAAAAACTGTCATTCCAAATCTAAATTCGAGCTGTAACAAGCGGTGAATAAAAAACATCACAATGAACGAATCAGAATAGAGGAAATTCAGGGAAAAACACTGTAATTTCAGTCGGGGCACATACAGTTGGCTGTTGAAAAAGGAATGTGGACGTGAGCCGAATGCATTGAAGGACGGACGGATGGACAGCGTATATTTTATGTTGGGTAAACAGAATAGTCTTGTACGTACTAGCGGTGGACTGAGTATTTGAAGCTTTTGTTTTCGAACAGATAGTGTTTCTACAGCGTTTGAAAAAGAATAAGGCACAATCTATATTTTATTTATTTATATAATGATTTAAAAACTTTTGGTGCGCTTATGCTGAAACACGTTAATCAACTTAAAAAAAAGTAAGACTCGATGCATCGAATGATGTTACAATAAAATTATATAGATTAGTCTACAGAAACGAGATGCAAACATCTTGAAATGTTTTATTAGTTGTTATTTTTTTTTTAAGAAATATGCTAAAAACGACCGTATATATTTTTTAAAATTATTTTCTAAAAAAACATCTAGTTAAAAAACTAAAAGCGTTTCTGTAGATCGACTTTTTAGGAAGTGTATATTTTTTGTAGTGTCACTAAATCCATCAATCTACTAATAGGTAGTAATATTTTGAAAAAAAATTTAAATCTATAATGATAATTTTAAACATAAAATATTAGTATAAGGTGAAAAAAAAAATACCATGTCGTTTGCTAAAATCTATGAATCATTGTATCTGCTAAAATATTTAGGTTTATATAATTGTATCGACCACATAATTACTTGGCAATATCTTTCCAAAAAATCGAAAGTAAAGAATAGATTTTCGTTAGTAAAATCAGGATTCTGGCACCATTTATTACTCTCGATTATTACTGAGATAAAACGTGATATCAATATTGCGGACATTAAAATAGACGGCCCTGGTTGTTTGTAGCTCCAAATCACAAGTCATCTCAGGGTTAGGAAACTAAGGGATGTCAAGGAGAATTCAAAGAAGAACAAGAAAAAACGCATAACTCTCGTAGAAGCATCATGAGCGCCAGACATTTTACGCTAACTTTTTATTGCGTTTTATAAAATCGATTTTAAAACCTCCGTCGCAGAGCGCACACAAACAAATCGTAAAGGAGAGGTCATAAACACAAAGTTCTTACCTTATACGTTAGATCAACAAAATAGGAAGATGTGTCATAACTATGGCATTTAGGTGAAAAACTCGCAGCGCTGGATCTTCATAAATGCTTAAGCTCCTGTAATCTCAATGGGACACTACCGTTAAAGAATTAGTGATGAAATATTACTTGTACTTATGTATGCGATGTATAAAATATTACAACCAGCACTTATCTAATGAAAGTGTAAGGGTTCATAAACTTTTATTATTTAAAAAAACGCATAGATTATTAGTTCTAATCGACAAACAAAGCGATAATTATATCATTATGATTTTTGTATCGTTTAGCATATCTAATGCTTGTTTTATTATATCAAAGAGCTACACCTCAGTTGATTCAAAGGAAATTGCTTATTTTACGTCAATGTGACGGGTTTATTCGCAGACTTTTACATTATCCGTTTGTAAATAAAAACACTTTTTACGATGTCTTGAATATTTATAACAAGACCAGTAGTTAGGTAAGTTACAAGTAGAAATAAAGTCTCCGGTGGCTTTATAATTTGATTGAATTTAAACGTTTTAGTTAACTAGAGAAATTATTATATCATCAAGTAATAAATAGATCTAAAGTTTGACTTAATTATTTGTAATAGAATAAACAGTTTAACAGCCATTAAGGCTTTTGATTTCTGTATTTAATTTTATATGTAAACCTAAGAATATTTACTTAAATACTCTTACTTAAATAAGAATTCAGCAATGCCATGGCCGTTGATAAATTCAGAAAATTAGCATCTTTTTTTCTGTCAACCCATTGGCTAACAATTACACAAAGTAGATTTGTGTCTTCATCAATCAATTTATCAATCAATCATTTAACTAATGTTGAATATTTGACAATCTAAGACAATCATCACAAGTTTATATTTAAAGAAACATACTCGTATATAGCTTAAATTATGATAAAATATATTTTATTTACAACATTTGATATTTTGATTGCAATCAGAAGTTTACGAAAAACAATGTTGGTCAATAGTTATGTTATTATAGTCAATTGAAAACATCACGAATGCTTGTTTAATAGATAGCGAGTAAGCAATAAAAAAACTGTAAAATAAACACTAAACAGTCTCGCAATAACATTTATATTTAGAACTGATAGTAAACAAGCTTTTTGCTGGTAAAAAGGTGAATATGCACTACGAAAGAGCAATGTGACAAAATGCGGCATTGACGTGCAATTTTACTGAAATATTTAAATATAATAAAAAGGGCAAGTGCCTTTATTGACAAACAGAATGGCTAATTACAACCACAAAAAAAAATACTGAAATATTGTTTACATTATTATGCACCACGGACCTGACACAATACGAACTTCAACAAAACACCATCCATTCCAGTGTGCATCCATTGTATGTTAGTCGGCTGGCTAGAACGCGTACGAGTACGCACGCACACATACACACCAAAGTAAGTCAGTCGATCGCCATTACCGCCCCAGACACCGCGCGTAAAACATGCACAAATTTTATGAAATAGGCGGCCATTTGCAGGCTTCACCTCGTAATTAGACAGAATTACGTACGAACGTAATTATACGTAACGCAAACATGAAATACTACAATGAAATAGAATTAATATTGATAAAGTCCATTATCCATTTATCCATTTACATCAAAAAAATACACAAGTAACATGGAGTTGGATAACTAACATTTAATAATGTACAACAAAAACTCCTTTACATTGCACCAAATCCTGAAAAAGAATGTTCTCTTAAATATCGTAGTGCATCTTAGCTTTCAATGTTTTTGAGCGGAGTGATCTCTAGAGAGAGCGTGGGAACCAGCCAATGCGCGTCTACTGACGTAATTCTGTCGTTAAAACTTTTTAGAGATGAATTCTTTTGCACCTTTTATTTACGATTTCTTAGTTTTTTCACGTACCTAGCCCGCGAACATAGGTACGGTTTCTTTGATCACACTAAGGCGCATATTAAAAGGTACAATAAATGCTTACCTGTTATCTATCTACATCTGAAAATTTATTAAATTGAATTTAAACATTTACCAAAAATCAATCTAGTTTACCAAAAATTAATCTAGTTTTGTATGATATGACAAATTGAATAGCTAACCGAGCGAGCAAAGCATGTACGAGTCTGAAATTGTATGCTTTCTTCTCTAAAAAAGTAAGTACCTTTCAATATCTTTACTTAGTGTATATGTGTCAATGCAGCTTGTCGAATCATTGTTCTTGTGTAACGAACAACCTTTACAAAATATTACTAATAACTAGAGAAATAAATCACAATGTAAATATGTAATATATTAAATATATGTTATAAGAACTCTAAAAGTATTTCAATAAGTTTTTTAAGTTTATTTTATTAAGTAATTAATATTTCAAATGTAACAAGACTTGCCTGTAACGACCTTTTTTCAAAGGCCAATAAATATTTCTTATTCTTACAAACATATCTAATTACTAGCTGACCCGGCCACGCGTTGCTGTGGCTATTTTATAGCGTCAACAACACGTGGTAATTATGCTGTTAAAATGTAGCTTATATGACACGTTCGTAGATTTACCATAGCAGCGCCATCTATTGATTACATACTCAACCCAGTCGAAAGGTATCGACATCTGTTAGAATCATTTGGAGTTAACAGATAATTGTGACTGTCAAATAATAACAGACAAATAATTAGCAATAAATTAAAATTGCTAAAATATCTCTCAAGTTGGATCGAACTGCACATGGTGTGCGAATTTTATTATAATCGGTTAAGTGGTTTAGGAGTCCATTGAGGACAAACATTGTGACACGAGATTTATATATATTAAGATTATTATTTATTCAGGCATACACGCAAGCCTAATATTACATCCTGACGCTGCTTTAATCGTCTGCTGAAGATGGAAAAAGGTCTGTGATGATGAAGTACAAGATCAGGTTTTTTAATAATTAGTTGTTTTGTAAAGTAACTATTAAAAATTTAATTCACCTTAACACAACTTCCAAAATTTGTATTCTAACGACAAAAACACTAATTGCAGACTCTCGCTAATTAATTATCCATGATTTCTAATTGAAGAAGCAATGTTTAATCTTCTGTGAAATGTGTACTCATTTTTATTTCTCTAAGGTAAAGCTATTGTTTCTGGATGAGGACAAGACTACTCTTATAAATCATTTATTATTATGCTGAAGGCAATATTAACTACAACAGTAAGGAGACTCTTTAAAATTTAGAAAAGTGACATTCGAATTCAATGCTTTTCCTTTTTAGTTATTTTGATTTAAATCTAAGCTATTGAACCAATTTAAAAAATATAAGGGAGTCTCATATTGGAACTCCCTTACAAACAAATAATCTTTATTTGTCCTTCCTTTTCTGAAGTCTGTCTAAAGAACGGCTAAATAATCTCTGCTAAATAAAAATCGATTGTTATTATTTTGTTATATTATTTAATTATTTTTTTAAATCTTATATAATATGTAATAATTAGCAGGGAATTTCCGCATCATTACTTACTTACTGAAATAAAATTATAACAAATTGATTTTAGTTGCAATTTTTTATTTTCATTTTAAAATTACAGCTTCATCTCCGTTTTTTCAAGCCGCGGGTGAATTGCTTTCCTATAAGCAAGAGCGCAACATCCTAGACCGCATCACATTACATCAGGCGATCACAAGCCTATTTCTTTATTAGAATAATAATAAAACACCAACGTCCTATACTACCTGTATATTATAGACGAGATTAACAAAACAACAGTTACGACAATCTATCAACAGGGAGTAGAACAAGAAGCCCATTTAAGTAGACAAAAGCCGAAGCGAGAGCCGATCTCGACTTAGCGAACCGTTTTTATTATATTTATCTTTAATTACTATACAACACAGGAAAAAAAGTAAAAGTCTATCCGAATAATGACGTGATCAGGGGAGTGGGAACAAATAGCGATTTTCTTTTGTTGGCTTATTATTCCAGTGGGAGTTCATTATTGGAGCCTTGCTTTGAGTGCTTTGTGCCACCAAATGTATTTATAGGTTTGATATGAAGTAATAAGAAAAGCTACTTTAGTACTTTAGGATTTGTGGATATTGACACTGTTTTAAACAATTTGATATATGAAATTTTTGCACCTTTCTAAAGAATTTATGAAAAAATCTAGTAGCAAGTAGCTACAATAATTTTAGCTACTGGCTTCCAAACAGAGGAGGTACTCAAATAGACTGTATGTTTTAAATTTTAGTTATCAGATTTCGCAAAGGCGATTAGACCGATTAAAAAAATGTTTAAAAGGATATACCTCCCATGATTCATCATCATCATTCATCTATCAAAATCTATCATCATCTAATTCAAGGTCATTTTAAATGTATCAATATTGCTCAAGATGTTAAATTTTTAACAACAGTCGCCTGCCGTAATGAATGTTGTTGATCACTATTTTTAAAAAAAAAAATTATAACTTATATATGTATATACTCTCGTTCATATTTTTAAGAATGAATAAATAATACAAAATTAATAATTAAGCATATCCAGACTACTTACGTTTTATCAATGCTTAGTAATTACCGTGGTCCATATAAATAATATTTAATTATTACATTGTTTATCATATATATTTATAACAACAAGCAAGCAATCAAGTACAGCTAGGCGAATGATACTAAATTAATAATCCCAAGTCACGCTTTGCTTGACCAGTTAAAGTTCCAAACATAATAGCTGCGCCATAAACCGACTATAAACTTTCACTGATGAAAACTCGAAGGGTTGTTAAATTTAATGGCTCGCATTGTCTCTTGTGTGAAATTTAATTAGAAGAGTACCGGAGCGGTCGTGATGCGGTATTTTAATAATGTCCTGTCTAGAGATAGATGAAGGGAATGAGATGATTTATTTGAGTGATAGTTAAACAGTTTTATTATTAAATCGATTCAACTTTTTGGCGCCATGCTAAAAGAGCATTGATATTCCCCATACCTACGCCAAGACTGATTGAACGAAAACAATAGCGCTGCCTACAAATCATAAAATACACATTAAGTTGATTTTTTGATTCGTCTATATATTGATCTTGTAACTTTTTTATTCAATATAATTTTTAATATTCTAAGAGGACTTTGTAAAAGTATAACTTGTAGTAGGGATTATCTACTTAATCTAGCTCTATTTTCCATTATTTATTTGGGACACGCTAAGTCAAGCAATCTATTATATTATATCAGCACAGTACTCAATGATATTTTTAAAAACATTAGCAATAAAAATAGTAATAGTATGTGTAAAATCACTCTTCTTTAATGAATCTTAATATCGCAATGAATAATAATTATTAACAAAAGTAAATTGCATGTTCCTGAGTCAACCTCACATTCTATATTAATAACAAAAACACGCAACATACCTACAGTCTGGGGTAAAAGCGGACGCATATTCACCAGACATTTCCCAGCCTTAATGAAACCACATCGTGTAAAGCTTAGTGTTCACTGTAACAAAAGTTGCAAGATATATTCTTAGGCCAATATATTCATTTTAGATTTAACGTCAAAGTCAAATTAGCCTTATCCTACGAAAAGTTGCCTGAAAGAAATTGTTCCATATTTTATTTGTCTTATATCCATATCCTTATATATTACCAGATAGCATTATGTCACTCAATTTTAAAATTAAAATATTTTTTTTGATATTAATCTTTTTTATAAACTTAGTAAATATAATATGTCAATGCAGCTTGTCGAATCATCGTTCTTGTGTAACGAACAACGGTTAAAAAATATTACTAATGGCTAGAGAAATAAATCACCATGTAAATATATGTTATAAGAACTAAAAAAGTATTAAAACAAGTTTTTTTAAGTTTAATTTTTTTCAGTAATTAATAATTCAAATGTAACGAGACTTGCCTGTAACGAACGTTATTCAATATTTCTTATTCTTATCTTTTTTTTTGGTGTGCAATAAAGTTATATTCATTCATCTCGTTTGTACCACAACTATTGTACTTACTCGTATAATCTTCCTATCCATATCTAAGCAATGTTTCAAATGGGTTCTTTTGATGGGTTATATATAATAACAGAGCGATGGTGGATCAAATGGCACGTTTAATAGGTGGATGATGTAGTATCACGTAGAATAGCCATGGCAAATACTGAGCCTGCAAAATGTTGATGCTATGACCATGACTTAGACTACACAAAACATACAAGTCAATGTCTCGAAATCAAACGATCGTATCTTCTTTGTACACAAAGCTTTATAACGCTATTTAGTCTCGTTAAAGTTATACGTTTTAACGTCATACACGTTATGCAGTTACCTAAACATGCGCCATGTTTACTGCACTTGTACGAAACTTGGGTTATTATATTACACTTCTAGAATTTGTATGCAACATCGATCTTAGTTTCGAGGAAATTATTTGCGAGATATTCTGGTTATAAACTATTTAGTATTCGCTTTACAGACACAATTTGATTAGAAGCCAGGATGGCATCATAATAAACCGCACTAGAGCGAGGATTGTACTTATAGATCAGCTAGAATCTAAATATCTCCAGTCCTATTTTCCCGATTCACAAAAATATTGATAAAAGCAAAAAATATAATGTTACGCTTTATTTTGTCTATATTCCATTATATTGGTTTAGTTTCTGTTTTTAGAATAAATATTATTTATAAATGCTAGTTATGGTGGTAAGTTATACTTACATATCAGTTCTGTCTTGTAATTAATAATATTCCCTAACGTTTACTCGGAAGGTAATGTCTTCTTTTATAAAATAACTAGCTGACCCGGCAAACTTCGCACCGCCCAACAGTTATTAAAGTTTCTCGCCTTTTAAACCTTCCCTGGAGTACGACGTACATTTCAAGACCAAAATCAGCTAAATCGGCCCAGCCGTTCTCGAGTTTTTTTTTGAGACAAATGAAATAATATTTTCACACTCGATCCCTGCCATGATTTTTCCTAATACACAGCACACTTCAAAATGAGGCTCAAGAGTACAAATTGAAATTAATACATATCTCGAATTTAAATCACTAATATATATAAATCTCAACATTATGTTAGTCACAAACTGATATTAAATTGTAATGAAACAAACTTTATATAAATAACTTGCAATGTTTACTACCGAAACATAATTGTCAAACGTTAAAGGCCATTTCTTGCGATTTCTACAGCTTTTCGAACCCAATAATCAGATCTGACGATATGGAAAATTTATTTCAGATCCATTCGTACGTGACGTACGCAGAATAAGAAATAGTAGTGGCTGTATCGCAGAATAAGATACTTTCGCTACACATATGTACATAGGTAAAGCTTACGATTAAATTGTTTATTCGAAATAAAAATTTGGGGATAGACATTGTTTGTTTTTAGACTTTAAAAGGACACCGTTGGGATTGTATTACTGAACTTATAGGTATACTTATACTTGACTGATCATTCATTCACAGAAATATTGAGGATAGAAACAATATTTCAGTAAGGCGTTTTATTATAACTTCTTTGGTTTGGTAGAAGCAAATTTTGTGACATACTCATACTTTGCGTTTCTTTGTGATTATCACTTTTTACGTTTTGCTATAGCGCGACGACTTAGTATTTCACTGTTGGGCACGGGTTTCCCCTGTTAAAGGGCCATAGCCCACCACGCTGAGTAAATTACGAGTTGTGGAATTTACCTACCAATCTTTGAAAGGGTCAAAAACGATAATATTCTCTAATATTCAAGTAGCAATCAATAATTTCTCTTATTCGCCTATAAATTCTCATACCTAGAGCCAAACACTATGTAGCTTAGTACTATCATGTCCCAGCACTTTGTCCCATCACTAAGCCTGCTACTGCAAACTAAGATTTGCAGTACACTGAACCGACTGTTACAATAATCCGGTAAGCTATGGGCGTATCAAGGTAAACATTTAAGGGCACAACAACTTGCAGCATCCGACTTTTTAATTTCGTATGCTTGAGGTAATGACTTTGGTGCAAGAAAACTTGCAACGTCCTAAATACTATTATTTGCTTGTATTGAAATCTTTAGTACCAATGGATAAGTAGAAACTAGCTATAAAACTTGATACAATACAGTAGTTGCGTCCTGGTGGCCAAGTCAATTGAATTGTCTCAGAATTACAATTGGATTTAGCCAAAATGGCCGTTTAGACATAGAATAGATCTGAGTTAGTTTGAAAAATATGTTTTGTTTAACACTAACTGTGGCCTATTCTATGTCAAAACCGCCATTTTAGTACAATCCAATCGTAATTCTGATAAAATTCAAATAACAGACTTGACCACCTGCCTGCTCGCTTCGTATTAAGCCATAGCGGCACAGTGCTGGGGACATAGGTCATTTCTATAAAAAAGGTGTAGGCCTTAGTAATTTACGTTGGCCATGTTGCGGATTATTCATTTACCCTGAAAATTTATTAATTGTTTCGTATAAACAGATTTCCTAAAGACGTGTTCCCTCATCGTTCGTGTAATGATCAAATATTTTAAAACCTCAGTAGTACAGACCTAAATCTGGGACTTAAATCGCGCTATCTCTTTAATGAGGAACGGGGTGTACCGTATAGGTTACATCTAACGAAAATAACTTGAGTAAATCTTTTTTTCAGAGAGAATATCGAAAGTAAGTGAAGTTCCGAAACCTTAATTTAGTCTGTGTGATGGCCTATCGCCTACGCTCTTATTGTTTGATACGATACAACAAAGTTTTATTTTTAAATCTACCTCATCTCGCTCCCAGTATGTCCTCGATACGTCCCCCGCTAATCCATACACAGGCCCTGCCTTTGAAGGCAGTGAGGGGCGAGCCGTGCGTATGACGGAAGTCACGGTAGCGATAAGCGTCACAACCTTATCTATTGTGATGACGTTATTTGCGGAGATTGAATGAAAGTTGGTATGTGAGATGAAATATGAAATAGTTTACCTACTCATATATGTTGCGTAGTGCCTTAGCTTTTTTAGTGCCTTCGCACACAAAGCTATACAGGGTGTATCGGTTAGGGATATACTTAGCCGTAAGGAGATCATTATACTTATGATTACGCACATTTTTTAGTGTGGGAATAACCTTGAATTCGAGAAAAACAATACAGCTGTTAGCACGAGCACATTTACCCTTTTTTAACTTAGTACTCCCCTATCCGATATTCTTGTTTACGTAAATCTTTCATATCTGAAGACTGAAGTCTCTAAGCGTCTACAGCAATACACTGTATCAGTACTTATCTTTAACAAGTAATTTAACCTTTAACAAACGAAAGTGTCTAAAAGTTAATAGGTACGTGTTAGACATCAGTAAAATTAACTTTTAAGTTTCATAAAATTAATAATTCAAACTCATTATATTCCTTTCATAAACGTTAATTAAAGTGCAGACTCATTTAACTAGTTTCTTCGATATTCTTTAAGAAATCGCCTGGGACCCGTTTTACTCGGTGCTACAATTTAATAAATTATTTGCTATTGTATATTTGACTTGCTTTGTTAAATTTCTACATGAATAAGAAACTTAAATAGGTATTGGATAAGTATCTATGAGAAAATTATATTGAACGTAGTCGCAAATATTTTATTAGCACAGTTTTATTTGTTATTAATGGTGTGTAAGCTTATTAGAAGCTTAAAATATATTTACACTGAGTAAAAGCATTATTCATCGTCTAGATCTACAGGGTTAGGTACTTGTAAGTGACAAGCGGGCAACTTCTTAAGGGAGATACTAAACACATGTCGGGACTAACTCATTTGAAAATTAAGGTGTCAAATTGAGATCAAAAGTTGTTTAACGCGAAAAAAAAATTATTTAAATAAATATTTTTACATATTATAATTCATATCTATATTAAAATAATAATTAATATCAATTTTTTTTTTCAAATTTATGAAACATTTGAAGTGTAATAGAATAAAAGTAAAAAAAAATGCTGATACCACAAAACATTTGCAGTAAATTGGGAGGCGTTATCGCCTATAGTGATTTCCATTTCTAGATGTGACAAATTTGTTAGGTAAAGTTTTAGACCTTATACACAAAGAGATAGTGCGTTAGTGACCAGTTACCCTGTCAGTATTTCAAAAATCGAATAGAAAAATAAATGATTCGAGAAGTCCCTACCTAATACAAATAACTTCATAAATATGTATCAGAAAGTTGTGGTACCAGTATATTTTGTATCGAATGAAAATTGACGGGCTAGTCTTTAGTCTGAAGGTAAGAATCCAACTGCTCCAGAACAGATGCTATCACAAGATCAGGAGATCTTCTTTAAAAAACATTTTAAATTTGGCATTTAAAGTGGAAAACAGTAAACTATTGCAAATTGATAGTCGTTGTCAAAGTTTTAATTTTTTAGCAGGCTTCAAAAGAGGCTTGCCAGCACCAGCTGATATGATGGAATGAAGAAGACCGTATTTATTTTTATTAGGCTATTAGCAAAATAAATAACACAACGCATATATTAATTTTTATATTTTTTACTAATTTGACTGACATTATTTATACTGAAAAAATATCAAAATATTAACTCATTCAAATATCGAAACTGAGTTTTGTGTGTCGTTATTAATGTTTAAAGACGAGAAAGAATTTCTTTTTACACACATGAGTGATCACAAATAAAAGCAAAACTTTAGGACTAAAGTGTACAATTTATGATCCATTCGTTTGTAAAGAAATATAATATATAAGTAGGAAACGCAACAAATTTTTATCTATCTCGGAACCATTTTAACTGTAACGCCGCTAATAAAATTCCTTCTGAGCGTTAGCAACAAAATTCCTAGCTTATATCAAGCTTATATGCAGTCTCGTAATTAATATGTAGGGAGTGGTCTTACTGAATGTGGGCAGTATTAAACGGGGTACTAATAGACATAGTTCGTGAACTACTGGTACATTTGATTACAGGTATATTTAAAAAGTACAAATTTATTCAAATTAAAAAGAATGTATAACATATAACACAAAAAAATGTTGTATTAAAAATATTTTTTTTTATAATGGGAATGCCGTTTTATGCCACCGGCGTGCGTACAAATCAAAGTGTTCAATAACTCCTTAAAAGGAACCTTATTGCAGTAATAAAAACAGCTTTAACATTTACATGCAGTGATAATTTTATCCATAAGCTTCCATACTATTAAGGGTTGCGGGAAGGGTAGACTGAGAACCGCAGACTTTATGTCCTCAGACCGGTCTAGAATTATTAATTAACCGAATGGTGATTGCGTTCCTTTAGTTGCGGTGGACGCAGTTATTTCACTTGAATTAATAATTTAAGACGTACGCAAGAGTTTAACCGTAAGTTTCAATGGTTACACATTTATATACAGCTTATGCCTTCGCAAATAGGTTTTTATATTAAAACTCTTTCTAATCTGTAAGTGATGTGGCCATAAGTGTTGTAACACTTATGGCCACATCACTAACCGATGACCGATGGGGAAGAAAAGTTCTAGATTCGTGACCACGAACCGAAAGACTCAGCGTAGGTAGCTCTCCCACAATATGTACCGACTACAAAGAGAATAGTTATGAATGAATGTCGTTCGGGATAGCGTATCAGGCCTATGTTCAGCATTGAATGTCTTCTGGATGATAACACTCTTACGTCAAAAAATACAGCATTAACTTTTATGAAAAAAATGTTTTTTTTTATCTCAGACGAGAATAAATATTCATGGTACTACGCGTTAATAAATAAAGAAGCTATGCTTAAATTTAATTTATGATTCGCAAATTACAAACAATGTACTTACCTTCCTCTTCAATTTATACGAAGCACCTTTTGATCTGATTTTAATGAAAATGCGGTTTCCATACATCTACATTTTGCCTCACAAAGACGCCTTACAAAAGTGAACAAAGGTTCGTCTCGCGTCAAATTTACATTAATATAAGATTTTCTTATTAACAATGCTTAAATAGGTTCATTCATTTGCATTCAGATGTTTCCGCGCCGTCAAACAGTTTGTTTGAAGAGTGTAAGTAATGCCGCGTGTCTTGTGGTAGCGTATTAAGGGCGGAGAAAATACTACCACTTTTCCAGTGTGTAGAATATATAGAGTTAGGTTTTAAATGTGTCAAAAAACAACAAATGCAATAATAGTTCATGTGTATTAAATACATATTATTAGAAGTCGTAACCTTTAGCTAATTTGTTTATTTATGATCTAAAACAGGTAAATGAATAAATAAAAAAATCACCACACACCTGTCGTACTTGACTTTACCTATGTTTTAAAAGGTCCTAATTATAGAACAAAGTTTAGAGGTAGCAGGCATAAAAATCTTCCGATACAATCCTCGCTCAAAAGTTTCTTTTATGGCTGCATAAAAGTACTAACACGCTTTTTTTTAGTTTGATTATTACTTAACGTCCAAGTATTACCAAATTAGTAATAAATGATAACTAATAGTTTAGTGTACACTCTCATAGATAGTTTTTTTATTGATTTATAAAGTTATAAAATACTCGTAATAAAACGATCGACCAAAGTCAAATTTCAAATTATGTATTTAGTCAAATTTTGTATTTTATAAATATTTACGTTTTTTACATACTTGCGCGATACAAACATGAGCTTGAAACTTATAATACCCACAGCCTGGTTACGTCCACCTCGTCTTGTTAAAATCAAAATTTAAATTCTGAAAGTCCCGAAGCGAATAGGTGAAACGAAATAAATATGAATATGAATGGAGAATCAGACAAGTGCTTCGGAGCGGGTTGCGAATTATTAACTTTTGGAGTGGTCCTTGGTACCGTCGGAGGAAAAGCAAGTTTTCCGTCTAGTGCTTACGGCTAACAAGCTTGTCATTCCTCGAAACGTCAAAATTTGAGCAGCCACTCAAATGTTGACGTAGCTCTAGAATTATGTACGTCTCAACCTTTTTATTACTTACCTAGTTTTTGTTTGTAACATCAAATACATATATAAATTTATAATAGGGTCCCGTATTTCGCTTAGGGCACGGAACCCTTAAACAAACCTATTACTTTGCCTAATACGAGTACAAAAGAAGACAGGCAAAAAGGTCGATTAAAAGAAGTTGCTTTTTATTGCTAAAAAGCAACTTCTTTTAATCGACCTAGGTTAAGTAATGCTTAAGCTAAAGGTGGTGTGATTAATATTGATGATTTCTTATAAAATAATTTTATGTAAGTATCTACTTAATTTTTTTGGATGTTTTACAATTTGTATCTAATTAGTGACATAAGGAATCTATTCTGAAATCAAAATGTTTACAAATAATTACTATTAAATAGCTGGAAGAAATTGCTTTAGGCGATAAGATCGTCCAATGAACTGCCAATGACATTATGCTATGTTTTTTTTTGTGTGCAATAGGAGCTTCATAAATATTCGAAATATGTCCTTTAAAGACCGAAGAGATGACGTTAGAAAAAGATTGGTTAAATATCTTATTGTTCTATCTGTACATAAAGCAGACGTCTTGAAACCGCCCAGATAGGCCGACAGACAATTTGCCAAAACGTATAATTTTGACCCGCGGGCGCGTGGCAAGGGTTAGCCGGCGCTAGCAGAATAACAAGCACCTGCTTAGGCCATGTCTGTTAAGACGGTTTCTAAATTCGGTCAATTTTACTTAGGATATTTTAATAATAAGTGACATCTATGTAATTTTTTTTGTTATAAGTGTTTTGAAATTGAAACTGGTTTTTTTAATTTGACATGCAAATTATTCTCTTATTTTTTAATATACAAGTCATACTACAAGATCCTTTCTTATAAAATGTATTTAGAACCAACTGAAAAGTATTTTTTTTAAAAAGTTTCGGTCCAAGAGATGCTGAAATATCAGGAAGATAAATAAAAAAACAGATGATTTGAGAAACTCTTTCTTATTTCAAATAGGATAAAACCTCTGGATGAAGCCTTTGGTGTAACAAATATGAATGGAAAATATAAAGTACATACACAAATATGAATAAATACTTTCTCAAAGATAGCAAAAATACTACTATTGTAGAGAAGCAACAGATATTTTGCAAATATAAATGGAGACTCACCCAGTGATGTAATTTAAAAATGGAAGTTAGTAGCGTAAGACAAAGCTCTCATAATTATATAAATGACCGCTAGTCATTTTATTGGCGCCTAGTACAAAGTGTTAAATAATTTAACTATTAACGCGATAAATCTAAACCTACAAACAAAATGTCATAACTTTATAATAAGTGAAAATATTACCTATATTATGTGTAAGATTTTAAAGAAAAAATTAAATAGAAACTTTTGGACGGCGCGGTGGTGGTCAAAAACCTTCTAAAAGTTTCATTGATGTAAAGGTAAGAACCTTATTTTTCACCTCTATTATACCTGAAAACGACAAGCCATTACGTTTCTTTTCAATGGTAAATGTAACTTTCTACACCTCTATAAGTCTGCGTTCCATAATAAATTGCAAAAATTAAAAGCCGCAAAAACGTTTAAAATGCTATATTGAAGCTTTTAAAATTCGAACGCTTCATTCGTTTTTAATTGGTGGCGTTAACAAAGGAAGATCGAGTGGCGAGATTTTATAGAGAAAGTAAGCATTTTAGAATATAGGGGCTGACGTTATTAATATTAGTTTAGATAGTGAGATTCTGGGTTTTATGGATAAGAAAAATAAAAAAGGTCTAAGATGGGCACATTCTAATACATTTGAGACTTGAGACATTATTATGGAGAAGTTTGAGTTAAAATATAAATAACTTACTAATAAATATAGGAATACCTTCCATAACAAATTTATAAATAATGGGAAAAAAATATCTTCTATTGATATAACTAGTAGTCCTGTGAACTATCACAACCACAGTAATTTTGCTATTTTTCAAAATATTTTTAGCTTACAAAATTCCAAATCTCAGAGTAATGAAAATTTAGTAAAAGAAACTTTTTGATAATTAATGGAGTCAGGCGTTACTATGCGGAAATCCATTTATAATAAGATGGTATATAAAAGATATTTAGTGTTTTCGCCTTAGCACAAGGCATCCAACAGCTTTGGTAACCATGGATACTAATTTTTTAGACAAACTAATACAGACTAATAAACGAAACAATACAATCTAATAGACGAAAGAACATTTTGCCAGATTCGACACAGAGACGCTTCGCTTGTTCGGTCAAAAATACTACGTAAATTAGTTAGCGCTTTACACTACGCTTATTTTGTAACATTTTAAGGAGTCAAACTGCCTTGCGACTTAAGTTATAAGGGGTTAGTTAGCAACACCTGTTCAGCTCCTATTTCAACACTATCTTAACCACATGTATTTAGGGTTCAAAACAACTTTACTGGATTAAACCAGACTGGAGTTAATTAGAAGCCTTTACAGTACGCGGTATGGCTGCGGTTTTAATAATTCCGTTGGTCGCACAGAATTGATATAAATGATTTTGTTGGACTGCACCCTAATTTAGCAGCGGTCCGAGAAGTTTTCCCTGAGGTACCCTTAAATTAATGTCAGACTGAATAGCTAGTTCGGTCCAGCTCTGACTTATGAGAGATACGTGGTCAAGCTAGAGTTACAAGGTTTGTGTAACTTAAATTAATTGATCAAGAGTTTGTATGAGCTTTAAAATTTATACTGGACTGTCTAGCCTGTGGGTAATCTTGGTTTGATGTGAGAACTTTGTTTGTTACTATTATTTATATTATTTATCGTATAACGTTCTGAACGGTTGGTAGCTGCTTAATTACACCAATGTAAACAGTATTTAGGAAGGTCTTAATAATCCGATTGCATCATTTTTCGACTACTGTATCTTAACGAGTGAAATCGCGGGATGGAACCAGTATATACTATGATCGTCTGCATATAAAGATAAATCGAATGGTTAGTGGGGTCTATTGCCGAGCAAGAGGTACGAGGTTCCACGAAATATGCAAAAAGAGCCTGAACTACCGGTGAAAGAAAACATAGTGAGGAAACCATAGCATGGTGGTAAAGAGTTTTCTATCGCTCGTCTGTCTAGCTACCAGCCTCAAGTTGAATGTCTGTCACCAAACACCAAGCACAGTCAGCGGTGTGTTCCGGCAGCCTTCCTTGAGAGCCAGAGTATTCTAGACTAGGCATGCTCCATCTATGGCTACAGTATCGCTTACTTCCGTGGTCGAGCGAGCTTATGGTCAAATGCCTAGCTGGGTTGATAAAAAAAAGACCAATCCAATGAAAACTCGCAGATTAAAATCATGTCTACTTATTCGTTTACAAATACACACTCGAACAGCATTACCCTCCTTTTAGGCAGTCGGGTAATAACAGTATGGTGGCCCTGATTCTAGGAAATCGAGTTTTATAACTTTGAATTGCTTCTCGTATCTCCTTCAAGAAATGGCGAAAGGTTGAATGTATACTTAAGAAAACATTGAATAACTTCAGATTCGACACAGTTAAAAACAAAATTGCATCCAATTGTAACATTCTATCAGATAAAGACTAGAAGGCGTTTAATCAATTACTGCAATCTCACGACAAACCTTTGTTCATTACTTCGATGCAAGTTCCCATTTTCACCGTCGCCGACGGTTAGTGACAGCCGAAGATTCGCGAACTGCCACCTGTCAAACTTAGCTCAGTTATTAACAGCCGTGTCTAATTACTCGGTCCTGTTATCACCTGTGGCTGACAACGACCAGTATTTACTGAGCTGCTGAAATATCGTTAGAAGATACCTTCTTTGAAAACAAACCGCATACAATATGCTTAGTTTTTGCTTCACTTCTTTTAAATCCAGTCACCCAGGATGCGTGTACTTCCCAACTTAAGTATAACTGTTTTTTGTAGTTTTCCAAAGTAAAAACCATTTATCATAATAATGTTAGAATATATATCAACCTACACATAGGTCTTCCCAAGGAGGAGTGGTTTAGGCCATAGCTATTATAACCTTCTTCGACAAGCAGGTTTCCTTACAATAGATAGATAGATATATTAATTCTTTATTGCATTTAGAAAGATTCTTGCAAAATATAGTTGTCTTTCACCGTTTAAGCACGTGATGCAGATTAAAAACTTAGAAGTTCATGCCTGAACCTGGATTTGAACTCGCACCTGCACCGATTACCACTAACTTAATAGGCTAGTAATAATTTATTCTATGTATACATACATATTACGAGAGAATCGTTGAAATTAGTAGTAGTAGTAAATGTAGTTACTATCAAATTAAACAAGTTAAGCTAATTCAAAATATTTTATTTATTTGAATTCAATACAATAAGCCTACACAAGCTTTGCTTTTGAAATACTTCATACACTTATCTCCGAATCGAATAGAGTGTGTGCAATAAATCAAAGGGTTGTTTTATTTGAGGGGTCTCAATACAATAGCTGTAAGATATTATCAGGAAATAATCGCGAGTGACAGGTCTATTATGGCGGGTCGTCTTATACAAACTTTGACAGTACAGATTGGAATGAGTTGAAGAAATAATTAATTAATAAAAGTGATTGTACCATATGACAGTACAGGTAGTCCTGTTGAAAACAATTAAGTAGAGATGCTGTAAAAAAGGTGTGAAATACGTCTTACGTCTCATATTAAACCAATTCAATTATTGACATTTCTTCACCTTTATATTCGTAGCGTTGAAATAATATTTCGTTGGATTTATCGATAACATTTTGAATGTAGATCTTAACTGGCGCTTAAAAAAGCTATTTTATGAATTTTGTATTAATTATTATACCGATATCTATATTTTTATTATATCATAATCTTACAGTAACAATTATATACGACTAGATAAATACAAGTAGAGTTAAATTAGCTAGTTTTAACTATAATGAACCGTTAAACCTTCACAGTAAAGATATATTAAACAACGTAAGGTTTATTTAGATGAAGCCAATCAAGAGATTTGCTCAAACTTGGAGGAGCGTGATCCAATTACATGCTTAAAGATCACGTATTTTATTTATTGCTTATTTGGATTATGTTTCAAATAGTGTTTTGCTAAGCAGTTTCGTAAATATCTCGAACGAATACACCTTGTTAATTTAAGTTCTTATTATATTGTTGCGGGCAATTTTAATGAGATTTCGATTAGTTTCTACTAAGTAATGCTAACCGTATGTATGTAGATATACTTATTTATTAGATACTAGGAGCAGTAACCCGTGGTGTTGCACGTGATATAAAATGAGATATAAAGAATTTTTAAACTTTGAGCCCCCATTTGACTATCTTAGGGAATAAATTTTCAAAAATCTTTTTTTAGTACATCTCTACATCTTGTAATGAATACATTCTTTAAATTTTACGTCTCAAGGTTCAGCGGTTTAGGCTTTGCGTTAAATGTGACCTGTCAGTCAATCATAACTTACTTTTTTATGATATAGATGTAACTACGAGTATGTAGTGACTTTAATAATAATAATCTACGTTTATTTGAACCAAACTTAAGAATAAAGCAGTACATCATATTTTAAATCAAATTTATGAGCAAAGTATGTCCGAACTAACTTCGTTGGAAGTGGAACCCTGAATTTCCACACTAGGATAATTCCTGTGCTGTGAAAATCAGTGCCTCCTTTTACAAAGGCTTTAATTGTAGTTGTCTAAGCTAATTAAAAAGTAGCACAATGGTAACTAGTAATTAATATATATAATACAAAGTAAACCTAATGCCATCAATATATAACTATATCTATCATATCCAATCATCTTGCTTGTCTGGGTGTACAATTAAAAACTAGTCTATAATATTTCTGTCTAAAATATGGTGTCTGTATATTATTGGAAACGTTTGTAATGATGTTGTAGTTGAAGTTGCATGGAGTAATACTCGGACACGCTCAGTCCGCGTTCGCATCGATCATAATTATGAAGTTAGTGTTAGTGTATTTTTGGTGTAGGTATGTTTGTGAATGGAATTGTGAATAATTAGAGAATTGGGAGGATAATTGAAATAGTCGTGAGAGGGCAGAAGTGGGTCTGGTTGTGCAGGGCAAGAGTTGGTGTGTTTTGCTTATAAGCAAATCATAAATACAGTACATGGACTAGCTGTAAAAGGAACTTTGGATCTATTACTAGGCGGTCACATAATAATGTGCAAGAAACAAACGTCTATCTACTAAGGTATTTCTTTTCAGACGTATATTCTATCTTTCGGTAACCTAAGCTACGTAACCTGTTATAAACAACTATTTTGTATTTGTTTCTTATCATTTTTTTCCAAGAAGTTAAACTCTTCTTTCGAAACCTTTGGAAACCAACAAAATTTGTATCACGTAACTCACATACTCCCAGCAGGCAATACATACCAATTCTCCGGGTATTTTGTAAAGCGTCCAACACTCTATCGGAAGAGTATAGAAAAAAATTGTAGGTACAGTTGATTCGAAATGTCAAAATGCCGTTTGCTTTAAGAGGTATAAAATTTTCACCGTAGGGCATAAATATGACATTTAAATTTAGAAGTATGTATTCGTATTTTTAAGGTTTCCCTTTATAAAAAGTATTTTACTTACTGCCTATTGTGCTACCTCTTAACGTACTCAAATAGGCACAGCTGGTTTAGTAACTTTCCTCAATCTCGGGCATACAGCTACGTTATAACCCACCCTGTATTCTCGAACATTCAAACTTTGCAGACAAATTCGATCTGCAACGCGATTTAGTCCAGCATGCAAAACAAACATCAACGGTCAACTTACCTTATGTTCAAGAGTATAAAATCCTTTTTCGCTTGAACGGAAGCAAGGAAATCAAAGCATGTATTTCTCTATATGAGATGCAAAAGTTTTGAATATGATATGCAGAAGTGCCGATAACAATACAGCTCCTACGTGAAGAGATAAGTTCTGTATGGGTAAAATTCTTTTTCTGCCTTAGCTAGCTAATATTAAACTTTTCTGAAATTGTGATTCAATCTTATCAAATTATTTTGAGGATTCTGACTTGAGCTGAAAGTAAAGTTAGGCTAACATGAAAATTATTAATGGAACACACTGTAAGCTGCTTGGCAAGAGATTGTAGCAATATGTCTATTTTTATAAAAATAAACCAAGCTGTCTCTTTTTGTTAGTGGTGCGTAATAATCTTAGCCCAAAAAATAAAGATATATTATATATAAGATAAGACATAGATGAACGTTTAGATTGTAGATACAAAACATTATTAGTGGCCATAAGTGTAGTTTATATATTAATCTAATTGCCATTATTTTTTGAAATTGGGTGGATATGAAAAAATATTGTTTACAATATTACGTTTATTAACTACACCAGATTCAAAAGGCGATATAAATAAAAAGAAAAAACAAACTCTAAATTAATTACAAAAATTGCTTATCCGTTTATCATGAAAGCATTTATTAATAATGTTCTGCAACGATCTTGGCCCCTTCTAATCTTTCACACTTCGCTTCCTCCGATTCTAAAGAACAAAGGCACTAAGGAATTTATTGTTATTAATTAAGAATTGCCTGCCGACGATAACAGGATTATCACACGGTATTTAGCTTTTACGCTTTGTTTGTCGTGATTAAAATTATCGACATAAAATAAATTCCATTGCGTTTGTTGTGTACCCTCCGCCTGAAAGAGACCTTACGCAGTTTTATTTGTAAGAACGGCACTTGAATTACTAAAATATGTCATTATGCATTTTTTATTTTATTATGTGTTGTCTGTGTCCAAAAAAAATAATATCAGATTCAAAAAGAGTGGTAGTGGTATGATATTTACCAGTTGTATGACATATAAATTGCAAATTCCGATTAATTCGTCTCAGGATGGTAATCATGTGTCAATTATGTTTAAACATTCAATTCTCTATCTATACTTCCTGATGGACTAATGAGAAAACGCTCGTTTATTAAATGAGAGACGAGGCGAGATTCAGACATACATAGATTTCAGCTAGCTTTCAGTTACTTCACTCAAGTGTAGACCAGAGTTGATTTAATTTTATATTAAACATTCTCCCGCGCCTAAAATGTTATCAATTATGATTTACCCGTGAAAAGGTGTGATGAAATTTGTCTATTAAAAAACCCAACATAATATTTGAACAATAACTGGCTTACAATAACCGACACGTCTTTCGTAGAGGAGACTCGTGCCAAGCGTTGGAAGTATGTAGGTTTATATAAAGAAAAGAAAATAAATCTTAAGCTTATAATTATTTTCCTTCCTGATGTGGGCATAAGGCGCATAGCTACAGACCGAAATCTTTTTTCCTATTCACATTTCCAATGTTTCCGAGCTTTCAAAAACTTTACACAAGCATCCAAAACTAATAATTATTGTCTTGTTTTCTCGAAGCTTCGACATCCTTCAGGATAGCCACCCAGGAACCATCCATGAGCAGCTCGTATCGATTCACTTTCCCTATCATCCGAGGTCGGGTGCGCGCGTTGCACTAGGCCACTAGATCAGTTAGTTGCACATAGTCAATACCCGGCAGCCTTTTAACACAAACGTCGTAGCTCCAGGCTGAATTTTCTAGGATATTCAAGTCAAAATCAATGAGAATATAAAGTGCTTACTGTGGTCGGGTTTAAGCGACGCGCGCGCCATCAAGAATCAGTAACAAGACTTCGTAAGATTTGAAAAAACAGCATTTGCATTTTATACTGATTGTTACAGTTTTATCACTGATATTTGCTTTTGGATTTGCTGTTCTAAGAAGTGCTATTGTGTTTAACAAAAGCATATTGTTTCAAAATGCTTAATGACCCGTCGTCGTCCGGTGAACCGGTCTCGTGTTTATACCGAAAATAGATTAACATTTGTATGTCCTTACGAAAATCAAAGTGTAATGTACAGTATAATAATATATCTAATGAATACATATATAAACATGTCCAAGAATGAGAAAAACAAATACACAGAGTGCAAGTTCGAGTTCAAGTAACTAAATAAACTTCAACAAGATCAAGAAAACTTACAAAAGGAAGTACGGTAAAATAAAGCAACAAGGTAAGTTCTAGAGTATGCATTATTTTAAAGGACATAAAAAACTGAAGACTTGCGTCTCACATTCTTGCCCCTAGCCGAGGTCTCTGCGTTATCTTTATTGAATTTAGTCCTTAAGCTGATTTTAATAGTTTAGATTTTCCGATTACCATTGCAAATTTTCCACTAGCCCTCACTCGATTCCTCAGACGAGTTTCTTTGAGACGTAAATACGTTTCGAATCCGTTGGAAAGTGCAAGAAGATTAGAAAAGGTATACGTATAAGAATTCTCACGTCTGCTTTAGTCAGATTCTCAAAGGGGTGTAAGCCTTTTGTGATTAGACGCGCGTAGATGTGGTGAACAGTATGGGCTTATTTGTCGTATTACAATACCAAAATACAAATACTCTTTATTAAAAACCAAGATCATATTATTTGAAAAAAATATCTATTACAGGACGTAGAACTTTACAAAAATTGGAAAACAATAAAAAAAAATCAAAAATAATACAAATATGCTAGTCTTGAACAGTGCTTTATTAGGTACTTTAAGCGTATTCTTCGATGCAATAATGTGCGTGAAAAAGCTCATAAAACGCTCTTATATGTAAATCTAAAATAGGACAAATTATGGTGTTTGTCAATAATTTTAAATAGTTAGCTACTATTTGCTATACACAGGAGTAGCGTAAGTTGTCATAAATAAAACGGCTTATGGCGGTGGAGCGTTAAGACCTAAAACGTTAAGTTTGTGACCTTTTTAGGAATAAATAGAATAAAAATAAATCAACAATCACGTCAATAGCCTTCGGGCACCAGACTTTCATTAGGACCAGCCACTTTATCTATAGACCTTTTTGGTTATTATGGTGGAAGTGTCCAAAAGATTTTTAGTAATTTTTTGTACTATGTTTTTGTTATATTAAAGAATTAAGAGAGTCCATACTGACATTAAATTTATATCAGATATCGACATACGTAGATGTAGCTCCAATATTGTGAAGGAAATCTCGTGCGTAAGATTGGCTGGGGCCCTTTAGGAGCTTATCGTGTAATAATGTTTATATTCCATTTACGAGGTTGGCACTCGACTATTGGAAATTACGGATTTTCAGAATAATCGGCTTTAGGAGCCATTATTGGAATATGATCTGCGAACGATGCAGCATTGTAGAAGTCAATGACATTTATTTAACATCTTTATAACAATACAAAAAATAAAGCACAATACACCAGATTTCTTATTGAATACGAGGGTATTTGTCTTCAAAAAAAAATCAGGTATCAATAATCAGGTACTAAATATAAGTTGTATTAATTTACCTGCATTCGATTTACAATTAATTTTTTAATTACCAATATTTTTTTGAAATCAGCTTTGACTTTAACCTTTTTTTCAAATCCAATTGGAAACGCTCCTGAAAGATCCTAATCACCATCAGTACTGGTGAATGATACATCATCTATAATGTTAAGGCTGTGTTTCTGGTTTTGTTCGGAGGTTAATTTAGAAAAAATATGTTCATTAATAGGGCCCCATTCCTAAAAAGATAAATATTCCCGTCAGTCGTGATTTTCCAAGATCTTATAACTAAACTTTAGGGACAGGATTGGCACAGGACTGAAAAAGATGTCACCATTATGAAAGAGGCTGTATGAGCAGTGGATGAAAAAGACGAAGTGAAAAACTTTTTTCTCGTCGATCATTGTGGATGATAATGTTGATACTGTAGGTCAACAATAGTTTTCTAATTGGCAAACAATTTATATATTACCTTATTAACATTTTGTATACCTTTTCAAATATGTTACAGAAATTTTTGCTTTCAAACAAACCACAACACAAAATAATGAATGACATTTTAATTTCACGAATCAATATACGGTTTGACTACAAACAAACAGTAAAAACGCTTTCAATTCAAGAGTCATCAGCTACCGCTCACCACGACTACACTTTTTTAATATCCGGCCTCATCTTTTGAATATTTCATGGATTTATAAATGAAACAGTCGTCACTCGTCACTCTTTATACACAAACGAAACAAATCAACATTTCGAAATATTTTAGCAAAACACGAGGCTCAAATGAATCGATTCGATCGTCCAGTCCCCCTCTTGTATAACCGTATACATATGAAATGTAAAACTTTTGACCTTGGGTGCCTGGTAACCTAGCAACGCACTCAGATCCCCTAGCCAACATTTACAGATAATCATACCTATAGGATACCTACAAAGCTGGCCGTAGAGCCATAAAGTGTCTGCGTTTAAAGTTTGGACGCGAAATCGGTTTCGGTCTGGCTGCTGTTTTGTTTAGCTCTTGTAAACTTTACTTTGGAAAGTTATAAATGGATGGCTGGTTGAAACTTATGAATTTTAAATTTGGTGTCTAAGCAAAAATTGGTAATTTAAGACCGTATGGTAATTTTTGAATATTTTCAGCAATTAACTATTTATTTATATTTAATATTTATGCCTCTTTTGATCGTCAGGAGAATAGTATAAATTTTCAAAGCCTGGTCTATCCTGAAACAGATACAATATCCATCGACAGGTAACGCTAACTTCTATTTTATATGCTACGAGCAATCTTCCATTGTTTAAGTCTGGCGGATGTAGCCTAGATCCAAACTTCAACGATATTACTTTGAAGAATGGCCTGCAGTTATTTATCACTTTAAAAAACCGTTTGTTGCCGTACATTATCATGTTGTTTGTGATATATAAAATAATTTATGCATCTACTCTTAATTTAGTATACCGCATTGAAATGAGCGCACGAAACATGGTATTAATACAATTGATATTGTTTTTGACTGCGAAGGCCACCTTTGTATTTTTAGCGTTCGTAGCACATTCACTGAGGTGTTCCTAAATAATTACTAATGTCCAGCAAAGTTTAACCAGCTAAAAGTTAGGCATGAAGGATGTGAAAACAAAAGCAAGCAAACTTGGTTTCTTAACTGTCAAATATCGACGCCATTATTTTCCTTTTTTTTCACAGCAAAATACTGGAATAACCTGCCGTTGTCTGTATTTCCGGATAAATACAACCCGGGTGTTTTCAAGCGCAATTTGAATAGGTTATTACTAGGAATCGCGCTACATCTCCAATTGCATCTTCACTTACCATCAGGTGAGATCGTGGTCAAACGTTGCCTAGTTAGTTGTAAAAAAAAAATATAAAAAAAAACTTCTCTCATGCCTAATTCTTGTCAATAAGGAGGCTAGTCAAGTTCGGACGGGACATTGTCTAGCTACATCTATAACTAAGTGGCACTGTGGATCTGCTCACACGTTAAGTTAAAGGTACCGGTTGTCAGTTGGCAACCCCATATACCCCTAAGAGATACAGATAAAATAGTACTAGTAACGGTAGTACCCTTAAGGGTACTAGTGAAGTTACTTCAAAAGATCTGCCTTGTACTTCTATGGCTTATTCAAAATAATTTTATATTGCTAAGCCACATCCAAAGTCTTTCCTAGACGTCTGAGTACTTGGCAGCGGCTGCACCCCCTCGTTGGCAACAGAGTTGCGTCATCCCCGGCCCCAGCACAATCGCTCTGATGAATATCCTTAACAATATACCCAGTACATAACTACGTCTGTTAAAACTTCCAATTATGCAATGATATATTTCGTTTTGCCCACGAGGGGATTATACTTGTATCAAAATATCTTTTTCGTGGCTCCATCTCCGATATTCAAGTGGAGATTTATATGCAAAATATTTTTATAAAATATTTTTATTAATTTATATACAAGAGACGATAGATGTCATTTAATATTTTACCAAATGGTCACTGGATTTAATGTCTGTAGTAGTATAGCTAATGTACTAGACACTTATAATATAATAATTATAAATCACGCAGTATCTTCTTCAACGATATACTTTTTACTGACTTACAAGGCAGATAGAAAATACTCCTGAGCAACGGTCTCACTATAAGGAGAGATTAGATTGCCATAGCTCGCCGTGCTGGCCCAATAGCGCGTAAGTCACTTCACATATCTTAGAAAGCTATAAGAAAAAAACATACAAAAATTTACGATTATTAGATATTTTTTTAATGATATTCAAACCATCTACGAAAATTTTTTCACAAATTTATATTTTAGTCTGTTGTCACATAAGTGAATACCTACCTAATTACAAAAAATATTTAATGTTTAAAAATATCTTTGAGTCATAAATTTTTTTTCAATATTTTTTTTATATAACCTATTCTTACAAGTGACGTTTTTATCATAATTTTTAAACAAGTTTAGATTTTTAAAGGTATAATATTTCAGCATAATAATAATGCTATCGCGAATAGTAGAGCACTCGTATTAAGAATAGAACTAGAATAGTACAATAAATTTATATTGACGCAAACGAAAATTTAGATTAAGACTATAGTCACCTCAAAATCTTATTCTAAACTATACCTAGCTTTATATTTTTCACATCTATACAGAAATTTCCAATTTTCGCTCGGATTATGTTATTGACATTCGCTTGATGCGAGCCTGCCATTGAAAAGAGTTTTGTAACTTTTGTTGGCGGGGGAAAGAGGGGGACGTATCAAGTGCGATATTTTGACAGCATAATGAAAATACCGAAGTAAACCCATAGTCATATAACACTCAGTTGTAAATTAAGCCGAGATGTATTTCTGTAGTACGAAATAATAAATTAAAATGAAAACCAGATTCAAAAAGAAAGTTCTCGACTGTAGATGCATAAATCTATAACTATACTTATTTATATTGCATGAAATAGCAATATTTTAACTTAAAATTAACTCATTAAAGATTTCGATACAAGGACAATTGCCTAAAAACTCAAATATTTTAATGATGAATAAGATGATGAAACTCAAATTCATAGATGATCTACAAAAATATCAAACATCGATAAGTAAATAGGTACAATAGAAACTGGTACACTGGGGAGTCTTTGACATATTAATAACAATAAAAGTGATAATGATAATTTAAATTTAATTACAATTTAATTCGATTTGGTAACAACTATAATGAATTGATATCAATTTCACAGTTTGCTACTAAATATACGTATAAAAACATACATGTACATATAGTTCAATTAAAAGAAACAAATAAATGTGCCTATTTGTTTATATTAGTAGGTAATACTGCGTTCATTTAGATATATTATAATTTACCGTACGTTGCTATTTAGATACTAACAGGCTAAAATTGTCACAAGGCAAGTTCAAATAGATCTCCGCATTTGTGCCGAATCACATAGCTACAAATTTAAAGCACATTGATTATCAAATCAACTGCTCTTAAAATAGCACAGATACCCACTACCACTCTTTCAAAGATCAACAGTGACACAGTGAACTGATGCGTGACGACACACTTACCACCAAGCCCTTGCATTTTTGTCCTCAACACACTCTCCCTATGACATACTTGATGTTTCCCCATAGTAATTACTTGCCTCGCCCTAACCAACAGGATTATAAAAAGAGAACGGAAAAGTACGCGTCAGATAAGACAAGAATTCTAGAACGCATACATAATTTATGTTTGACTAACCACATAACCTTGTTAATTCAATTCAATTCAATTCAAAGTATTTATTTCAGACAATACCATAGTCCATTTGTTAGTACTACTTACAACTAAAAATTACTTATGCTATGTTAGTAAATACACCTAAAACTTAATAACTATATATGTAACTAAGATCAATGTGTCATGTACTTCCGAGGCATTTCAGGTGAAATCATTATTCGCATGAGATGCTTCAGTACAGGAGCTTTCGGGTCATCAGCCACGACTTTCAGGATGCTGTTATTACTCCCTCGAAGCCTCCTCACCAGTGATGCTACTTTTTTTCTAAGGACAGCATGAAATCCATCAGTATGGTATCGAGCAAACATACCAGAGGCGCTACAGTATCGAGGGAGTCTCAACATCATCCTAAAAACATTATTGTATTGGACGCGTAGGGTATTTAGTGATCTTTGTGAACAGCTGAACCACAGACCACCCGTGTACAAGCCTTGACAGTAGGTTTTAAATAGAGTTACTTTAACCTGCTCGGTACAACGGGTAAATCTGCGTGCCAGCATATTCAGACCGCCAACGCCCTGCGCTCCCTTTCTACATCCTCATCGTCCTTAAGGTCATCGGCAAGAATATGACCGAGGTATTTAAACCTCGTCACCTGCTTAATATTTGCACCATTAATCGTAATCGCAGGGATAGTTTCTGGGCACTTGCCGTAGGCCTTAATAACCATGAATTCACATTTTTTTACGTTATATATCAGACCATGCGATGCGGCGTACTTTTCACACACTCTCAGCATCTCTTTTATGGACCCCGCAGTCGGCCCCAGCAGCACCATGTCGTCCGCATCGCTCATGTTGTTAACACAGACACCCCCCACGCGGCAACCGACACGCAAGCTGCTGAGCTCGACTATGAGATCATTTACATACATGCTAAAAAGCTTTGGAGACGACAACCCCCCTGCCTCACACCGCACTCCAACTTGTATGACTCAGAGATGCTGTTTGACCATTTTGCATGATTTGTCTGATATTTGTACCAATATTGAAATATTTTCAACAATTAGCCGGCATACCCCTGTCCTCCATCTTCCTCCAGAGCACATCATAAGAGACGAGATCAAAGGCTTTGGAGAGATCTAGAAAACAAGCGTATACCGGAGTCTTACGTTCGGTATAGTATTGGACAGTATGCTTGAGAACCAGGATTTCACTTTCCGTTGAGAGTCCCGGTCGAAAACCGAACTGCGCATCGTGTAGATTTAGGTACTTATTCAGGCACAACTCCAGCACACTGTCCAACACCTTCGCTACTATTGTCGCGAGAGATATCGGGCGGTAGTTTCTTTTGTCCGATATGTCCCCTGTCCCGCTCTTCAATATAGGCACTACTGTTGTTTTCATTACGTCATCTGGTAGGTAAGCGTGACTTATGCACATATTGAAGAACATGGATAGAACCCTCGGCAAGTGTACCCCCGCATAATTCAAGTGTTCGATACTAAGCCCATCGTGACCGGGAAATTTACCTCTACGCATACCGCTTATTACCTTTTCAAGGTTGAAAACATTTACTTACAAAATTTTTAAAAAAATTTGAAAAATTTTACTGCGAAACAGGTGTTTTGCAGTAAAATTAAGTACCGGCTCTTCTCCCCCCACGACAGGCCCACCATCGGACACACTGGCTGAGGGACCCAGATTAGAGCGTACTTTGAAATGCTCCATAAACAAAGTTGCTATCTCCTCTGGGTCATTCTTGCCTTCAATATTCGCCGGAAGGCCAGGTTTGACATCCAGTTTGCTTGTAGTTTTCCAAAATTTACTAAAATTATTTTCGGCTGTTGTAAAATTGTTAAAGCAGTATCTAAAAATTAACTTTCCCAATTTTGACTTTCGATCTCTGATATTTTGTTTAGTATATTTTTCAGATTTTCAAGATAAGCGTTTCAAGTCGGTTTAAATATATTTTAGTGGTAATAGTGCAAGAGTTTATTAGCATTCACATAATAACAAAGCATAGCCTTGAAAGTATATAAAACTGTTAGTTCTGTGAGCTGTTGACCTCATAAAGATAATAATAAATATTTAAAACTTCCAAATGGCTTTTAAATATGTCAGATGATGTTGACAGAATAATAAATAATTGACGATTGCCGTTGAAACTAGCATTTTCGATACAAGGCATTGATTTGGACATATAGGACATATATTTCTATGATAAGATACGCTATAACTGTTTGGCAAAACGCTAAAGATATCATAAAAGTTTTAAAATGACAGAAACAAACTATAAGAACAAAAAAAAAAAAATGTTTAATAAAACCTAGTCCTGCGAGAATACACTTTAAAAATGATAATATAATGACAGTTATATCGCTTTATATTTATAGTAGTTTATTAGAGGTACACGAGGATACGGAAATACCGGGAAAAAGAATTTCACGTAATAATAAAAATGGGCGAGTCCTGCCTGTCAACAGATTATCTAAGTGTAAGAAACAGGGACTTTACACCAAAATATTAATGTACAATAAATTACCAAATAGCGTGATGGAACTCAATTTTAAAATATTTAAACAAAAATTAAAATATCTTTTTTGAAAGAAATCCTTTTTATAAACTCAGTGAATATATGTCAATGCAGCTTGTGGAATCATCGTTCTTGTATGATGAACAACAATTAAAAAATGTTAGTAATAGGTAAAGAAATAAATGTATAATATAATAACTATTTGTTCTTAGAACTATTAAAGTATTTATAAGTTAAGTTTCTTTTTAAAGTAATTAATAATTAAAATGTAAGAAGACTTGCCTGTAACGAATGTTATTTAAAGGCCAATAAATATTTCTTATTCTTATTCTAGGATACAGCGTTTTAGCACTTTTTTCACGAGTAATAAAATCTCCTTTTAAGGATTCGTCGTATTGTTTGCATTTTATACAAAATTTTCCTTATTTTTTGAGAGAATTGAAAATCCCAGAAGTACAAAATACAAAGAAATTCTAATATCAGCTATGACACACGAAAAATTTTTTTGCTAGATGCGAAGAAGAGACGCTCGCTTAGTCATTAATTTCTGTATTAAATTATAAACAATCTTTAACAACGATAGTTATCAGATAAATTAAAGTGAACTTAAATATTAAAGATATTTGTAATTATATTTTATTGAATAAACTAAACCTAGCGACATTATAAAACTGGTCTTACTTCCTAAGCTTACGAAGGCCACTCTATAGAAAAGTAAAGAAGATGTTGTACGCAGTTATTCCCTTCCCCCATCTACTCGGTACCTAGGCACAGTCTAGGTATAGTTAGGTACAGGGATTTGCGAGGGGAATGCTGAAAGGGTCCCCGAATGTGATATAAATTCGCATTGAAGTTATAGTGTACATGTTTCGTATTGTAAGGGATGGCGTCTGTTGTTTTGAACACGTATTTTACATAAAATACTATATGAGCTAGTAGGTGTAATCTCTACCAAGTAGAATTACCACCAGTAGTAGTACCATCTAAAACCAGTGTATAGAAAAGCATCATATGGAGCGAAAGTTCAGGTATATAATTTCTAAGGTGTTGTGATAAAAATGTTTTTTTTTTGCATATAGTAAATTCTGTTTCGCAATCAAACATAGCTATTGCTTGAAACGAGTATGATTGAGTTTTCAATACGATGCATCAAGTTAAATGCTTCAAACATATCATTCAACTAATTAAATGGAAGTCACCTTAGTGTCCATTAAAAAGATTCTAGCAGCTACTCGTACCATCAAATTAACTCCGGAAAAGTTTACCCTCTAAATAATTAAGGATTCGCCGCAATTATCGCCGCAAAATCAAACTTCTCTTTGATCAATATCAGAAATATATACTCAAGTCAATATCATCTCTACATCAAATGCGAAAAGGCACGAAATTGTTTGTCAAAGTTTGTTTAGACCGCTTTGAAATAGGAAAATTTTAATAACCGTCAGGGCGTACCCAAAAGTTGTACACTTTTGCCTTTTTGCTGAATCAAAGGGAGCCACAGTGATAATTGTAATTATTTACCAATTGTGACCAAAGTTTTGGGACTGTAATTGCAAGACGGTTAAAGTATCATTTAATGAATAATCTTTCGATTTCAATGGAGAGTTCGAGCCACCTCATTCTCGAGGGTAAAATTATCAGTGGAGGCGGCTTTAATTTTTTTCTCAAAGACATCTCGTTCCGAAGTTAAATTATTTCGCATGAAGGAATTCTTTAGGGCTTTAGAATTCGCAACTGGATGTTTGATACTTACCTAATTTGGGAATATGAGATCGTATTTAATAAAACCTGTGTGTTAAGCGGGGCGCTTGAAATGAAAAGATGATGCAAATTGTTTTATAATTTAATTAACTCAGTCTTAACGTTATTGCTTTTTGCATTATATCTAACAACAATAGTTATTTGTGCAACAAGAGAACAAAGTGGATTTTTGCTGCGAGTGCAGATTTTGAGCCTCGAAAGCGAAAGATTTCGCTCGTGATTCACGATTTGAATCTTGAGCGTTGAGAGACTCAAATAATGCACGAGATGCAAATATCTTTGCTCCCGTGTAGCACATACAACTTTTCACCTCAGAAGTGAGAACATCACAAAGGATAAACAAATATTTTTTTATTTTTTTTCAATTTATGTTGAATGTAAAGGAAACCACTTTTATTTATAATCGAACATTATATTATTACATATAATCAAAAATTAAAAGTTAAATGTACAGTTGTTACCGTTTTGTAAATTAAAAGTCACAGTATTGTGCGGACCCTTGACTGTTGTGACTTGAAAAAATATATAAAGAAAACATTTAATTTGACAATCAAAACCAGAATGAGGTTACGAATTATGAATGGAAACTAATTGTATGGCCTCCCTGACTTTTAATGATTATAAAAATCAGGGAGGCCATGCAATCTGCTGAAATGGGAGTTCGAAATACTAATAGGAACTCTTTGCATTGTTATGCCACGGCGATTTGCGTATGGAGTTGTTTTTTTTTTTAGTGTCCAAAACTGTGTATTGTGCCAGTACTGATATGAGTTTAAGTAATTTTGAATCTGTTTCTGTATGAAAATTAGAAAGTTACTTTGTCTCTCTAGAGAGCAAAAAAGGGTTTTGCACACTGACTTCTCGCAGCAAAATGTACTTGTTCGAGCTACAGAGGTTAAAAAATATTATTAGCTGAACATAATTTAATGTCAAATTTAGGATCTTATATTTAATACCAAAAATTCATAAATATTTAGATTACACTTAGTAACAAATTACATTTGTAGTTGTTGCACGCACTAAGCTACTCGATTTCTTTGTAAAATCTGGTGCCTCTTACTACTGGAGGTTGGCCGTCAGCTCAGCGAATCTATCGCTAACTTGTGATAAGAGATATAGTTTTTGTACGCTGGCAATTCCTGTCCATTACCGGATGTTTCGTAACCAAGACTTTTTTCTTCGTTTAGCGCGTCGCTTCCCTTCATTTTTGCCCATCATTATAAAGCGCTACAAGCTTACTATTATCGTAGCAAACGATACGCCTCTATTCTGCAATGCATCATCAATCACATTTCGATCACGTGTTTATTTAAAACGACCCGTGAAATGAACCCGTCACCCGCCGAGGGTTCTGCAAGTCTATCAATCATAAGTCGTTCGAAATCTCTATCGGAATGCGTTACGCTACAGGAGCATGTCATACTTGTCAAACGTTATCTCTTCATTGGCCCAGCGGAGCGCATAATAGCTATTTACCTGCGATCCTGTCATCCCATGTCGCTGGATTATCATGTCTCTCATCCGATTTTGATTCTTTTTCAAGATACGCTGAGATTACCGAGGGTCGTTTGTCGCCATTTTGAAACGTACTATTATTATTGCGATTGAGCCCAAACTGTGATTTGTGTTCGTTTTTGACGTCCGTGGTTTAGTGTTACTTCAAGAGCTGAAGTTACCGAGCGTAATTCTGGTTGGAACAAATGGACAATAAATGTATGTTCCACGGTATTATTAAACCAAAAAAGGACCCTACGTTGTAACCTTTACTTAGATATTTCTCTTTTATTTTTAAACTCGCGTTCTATCTATTAATGACTTTTACTATGTCGTCGGTCCACCTAGTGGGAGGCCTACCTACGCTATATCTTCCTTTGATTTGCTTTGTTGGGTTGCAATTGGCAGCTTGTCATCTTCTAGCAGATGAAGATGAATTTGATGATGTTCCATCTACTAAAGATGCTTATCATGCCACTAACGTCTTAGGCCGATGTGGTATCACCTGAAATTTAAAGAAAAACAATTGATAAACGCTACAGTTTTTTTTATATTGATAGTTCGCTCCTTTAACTTTGTTAAAACGAAACCAACTTCACTTCTTTAGCCACTAATGTTACACGATAGGTCTTTAATATGCAACTTTGAATATCGTCTAATAAAAATAAGTAATTAATAATATACTCACAAAACATGGTTTTGGTACACCCATTTATACCACTAGTCAAATGTTTATTCAAAAACGAGTTCTGTCTCCGACACTCGACTATCAAACGCGGTCCTCTATTTATTGAAAACCCTTTTGTACCATCTGAATCCTTTCCTAATGGGCATGTTTTGGTCTGCAACGCGAGGACGTGGGGTTTTAATTATTTCCCACCAATTTACGAGTGACCATTAAAGAAGAGGTCCCATGCGACCCATTAGAGTTTCGCTTTGGACTATTTGGGCCTCTTGTTGATAACTTTGCAGCGTCGTGTTTTATCGCACGGATTTTGTGTTAATTCAGACGCAGGGGTATGTTATTGTGCGATATGTTAGAATACTAAATGAGTGCGGTTTTCAATTAGCACGTGTGAGAGGTTAGGTGGTTACATAGATTTAATATATATAACAAAGAGATTTGGTGTATATCTTTAGTATTACTATAAATGTTTAACTCCATTAATGTTTTGTATAGAAGCATAATTTGGGGCGTAGTAGCGTTGATCTTTGACACATTAGTTTCGAAAGTATTATACTGATTTTTTCACGAATTTAGCAGTATCATTAAGTTGCCTAAGATGGGCTGTAAAAATAACTCCGGGATCTCGAAAACAAGTTTAATTTACAAAATTATGTTTATTTAATTACAGTATTTAACATGCGCAAAAACTTTAAACATCACTTATCTTTTACTTGAACGGCTTCAAAATAAAGGAGGCAATTTATAGGATTTTTCTCCGATTTCTAATAGTTTTTTTTTTGCTCGCAATGCTTACATTATAGTTTTCAATTGGTCCCAAAGGACTGGTTTTATTTCCGGCCAGGATGTTGTACGGCTACCTAAAAATGAGGTTAATGTTGTGTATCAATGAAAAATGCATTAGTCGCCTCTTTTATTATATACACAAATATCTAAGTTCTGTGAATTGTAGAGGAATTATGGCATTCCTGGAAAAATTATGTATCCGTGGATGACTCCAATGGTCACATTGATCTATGAATTGTACCGTCCGTCACAAATGTCAAAATTGAAACAAGAAAAACGCATAAATCACTTTTTTGCGTTAATAACGTAGCAATATTTTGATTCCAAATTAATTTTGTTCACTGCGATAAGTTACGTTATTTTGAATTTGGTTGATAAATTAAACATTATTAGTCTGTAACGTATTTATGATATTAGGTACATTGTCCTGGCCGGAGCTCCATACGTTTTTGAAACATCTGTTTTACCAAAATCAGTCAAGTAGTTTTTTATTACTAAAAGTAATTTTAAACATTCCTGTAACGTAAGTTTGGCCTGCCGAATTGATATCGGTAGTCCCTTTAATAAGAGAATTTCTTGATTAATATACTCAAATAGTATAGAAATATAACTATTTTTAGAATGTTCGACAACGATAGAGACGGTACATAAATCGGTGGTGAAATTACAAGTAAATACTTTCAAACGAACGAGATGCTCGTCCCCGACTGGTTAATAAATAAAGAGTGTCCACTAGAGAGCCCCCTATCTCCACACAGCTATCGTCAATCACAGCACTCAACGAGATTAAATTTGAATGTAGTTATAAAAGAGCGATGACCGGTTTTCATTCGAAGTAAACATGTACGACCAAAAATAGAAATGAATAATCCGGACGGCAGAGGTTTAACAATCAATGTTTTTTCTGTACCACGGTCTATTAATATTTAACTGTTCACCAAAATAATTATTTATTATGACCACAAAGACAACTACAAAAATGGCACACGAGGCCGCCTCATCGCGATATCTTTCAGACAACGTTCATAGTAATAGAAAATTAGATTAAAATTTGCGTAGACCGTGGTGAAAATATAGATAACAAAAAAACATTACTAAAATAGTATTTAACGCATATTTAAATAAATAATTAATAATCAACATATAAAAATGCACGTATTTATACATAATTAGTTCACAAAATGTCATTAACTGAGACATAGAAAATGAAAAAAAGTAATCAAGATTTCAACTTCTTTACGATTGGAAAAAAAAAAGAACTAAAACAGCCACGAGACCTAAGCTTTATTGGAAATCAGGTTCTTTCACCGCAACGTTTCGTGAGCATAAAATAGTTCTCCCAAAAGCAATTTGTTCCGAACTCTCGAAAGAATTAGTCCTGCAACTGCTATTAATCCTGTACTCCATTTAAATTTACTGCTCGAAACTTTTTCAAATGTATTAGAATAAATTCGATGGCAAATGCTTTCTTTTTTTTGGGTGGAGTGCGTTAGTTAATTTCGCTTTTCGCAAATTTGTGCGCCATAATTCAATGACATAAATTTGGTGTGCTTTAGTTTTCCATTAGGTACTAGTTCCATAGAAAAAGGGGAATTAATTTGTTTTTCTCACAATAGGTCGTCTAGACAAACGCATATAATTCAAGTTTCACTTAGTCGTTTGCAGACGTTAATGGCTTAAGCAGGGGCGTATATTAGTAAGTTATATTGTGTATCATTTTACTGTACAGCAAAGGTCAACGCGCATTAGAGCTGACCTTTTTGGTTGATCACGTCACGAATATTAGATAAAGATATTTTAGCTAAATTCATAGGTAAGTGTAAAAATTTGTAGATAAAATAAATGAAGGTTATGCTGTAAAATAATGACTAATAACTAGTAAAATTTATTTAGATAATCTGATACTTTAGCTCACCTACAGGTAGTAAGACCTTTTTCCTCCTTTAACTATAAATAGAGATCTTTTTTTAGTGATTAGTGAGTGCGTTTGGTTTGAAATTGCATGTTCTTGCGCGCCGATTGTGTCTAAGTCAATCATGAAGATATATTTTTACCAGATGCTCCAACCCGCGGTGTTAAAATTAATTCGCACTAATATTATAGAAGAGAAAAATTGTATGTGTGTGTGTTTGTTTGGTCCTCCTTCACGCTCAAACGGCTGATCGGATTTGGATGAAATTTGGCATGAAGATAGGTAAGATACTCTGGATTACCACATAGGCACATATCTCGAAAAATTGAAGTGTTCCTATGGGTTGATCAAATAACTACGACGGATAACACCGCGGGGCGCAGCTAGTGCAGCTGCGCCCCGCGGTGCAGCTATATATGTTACAAATATGTTACAAAATCGAACTCCTATTTGACTATATTAGGCTGAATTTACAAAAATCTTTTCTTAGTGCACTCTACACCCTGAAAAAAATACACCTTCAAAATTTAATGTCTCTAGGTTTAGAGGTTCAGGCTCTGTGTTGATTGTGCCCGTCAGTCAGACAGAATGTCAATCAGTCAGGAGTTACTCTTTAAATATAGATTGAGTTTTGTTTCCTAATTGGGGGCAGAAATACAAGTATGATAATTATTGCATACTAGAGGTACCTATTGAAAAGTCTTGCATAAGATAGCAGGGTCGCTGGAAACTTACACTCGTTTTTTCAACCAGCGTTATGTTGTGTTGGGGCTGGTTTGTAACAGAAAGCATTTACTTGTAGACTCTATAATTTGTGTTTATTAATGTTTAATACAGTATCATATCAACGTTTTTCTAAATATTTTCCATAATAAACTTTTTAATATGCTTTACTGTGTATTTTTTACTATATTACTTTTCGGTTACAATATTGAAAAACACTGTACTTTTTTATGTTTTAAAGTCTCTGTTTAGTCATCTGTACATTATATCCAGTTTTTATCTGGCGTCGCGATACTTTCTAATGTTTTATATGAAACGGTTCACTGGTTTTATCACCGAAGTTAGACATTTTACTTTGGGCGGTATAAGTCTCTTTTGTTTTCGCTTTTTAGCGACCGCCACTGCCTCGGTTAGTTGAGCCGATGGCCCCGGGTTTGGCACCTGGTCTAAGCAGATGTGTGAACAATGAGTTTGAACACCTGCCTTCGACAAATGAAAAACATACAAACATACAGATTGACAGACGAAAGGACATTTTGACGAACTCCAAGCAGAGACGTTTAGCTCGGTCAATTCGTTTTTGTATGCTCTACACTTTACCTGGACGTATTCTGATGTAGGTTACCGATACTTAAATGTTGTACCAAATTTCAATCATATTAGTCGGGCAGTTTGGTGCAAATGGTAATTCTGTGAATACATTGTCAGTGACTAATACAGTCGCGTCTTGGAAAGTAATTATCCAAAATTATAAAAAAAACAGAATTTTTCAAATTACAAATAATAAATAATAATTGTGAGTAATTTCTTTCTATAAACCTAATTTTGGTTTTGCATCATACGAACGCTATAATTACTAGATATGAAATTCAACCCCTCTTCAATAAAACCATAACAAAAGCGTCAAAATACGTACTGCGGTCGCCAAAATTAATATTCGCCATTAAAACTACAGCTTAATAGCAGTTTTACGTCTTATTAAAGGGTTGTTAAAATTTTATGTAGCGTTCTCAGTTTCTTTGCGTTGTTTAATTAAAAACGTTTTCTGAATAATCAAGATGCCTTAACATGTTTACAGCGAGACGTTGTTATGAAAATCGTGTATTTAATACAAAATGCTTTTAATTTTTACCAGTTGTTAACACTATTTTGTAATCCTTTTAATAATTTATTGTGAAACTTTTGAATACTTCGTGTTAACTAATTTACTTGCCTTTACTTGCCGTTGTACGTTGCCCACTTTCTTGAGGCGGCCTGGACTGAATTAAACTTTAACTTGAAATGGTTATTATTTCCATGTAGTCCAAAATAAGGTTAGTACCTAGTTTGGTTTGTAATTTAAAATAACAAAGAAAACGGGTTAAAATATTGCAGTCCGTAACCAATAGTCGGGTTGACAAGCTGTATGTACTTTATTCGCCACATACAACGTGATTTTAATCTGAACTAATGAGAGTATCATATTTAAGTTAATTTTTAATAAAATGCTTATTTATATTTATTCTGAATAAATATCATAACAAACCTTATGGATATATTTATAATAGCTTTGGGTAAAATTTACAGCCTCAGCCTACAGTATATAGAATTGAAAGTATTGAGATTTGTGTCACACATAACCGCAAGTACCTACATTATAGCTACTACATTTTGTATGAATAAGTACTAGCTTAGAACTTCCCAAACTGAATTGCATATTCTGGTTTCAATTATTCATATCATGTACGAATGTGTATGTATTTGTGTCTAGGTTCTGCCAACGCTTGTACTAATTTACATTTACAAGATAGATTGATATACCCAAAGCTATCTTCTTATAATTTATACTTAAAATGTTTGCTTGACGACCGAAAACTAACTTTATTTGACGGTTAAATTTTGCTAAGATAGACCGTCTTTAATTACTTATTTCTTTAGCTTTGGTTTACATATTTCCTTCGATAGGTAGTTAATTAATTAGGTATGCTTACAATTAAGTTAAAATATAACTCAGTATTTTCCAATTAACGCCAATCTTGTTTTGATAAAAATCAATCTGTTTTTCTCAACACTAACACAAAACCAAATAATACTCATAGATTTATAGTAGCATTTAGCATTTAGATGAAGGACACTATTTTTTCTTCTAATTCTGTAAATGAAATATTCACCCTGTCGATTAGAACGCTTAGAAAGCGACATTCAAACATTAATGGCGCATTTAACATCGTCTGACTATTCCTCCCTTATTATCTATTTACATCCCGCATTTTATTATTGGGGTTAAGACTACTACAGGGTATAAAAGCTTCTGGGCTGTTCCCTATAGGGTGAGCACGAAAAGATCGGCCGATCGTTAAGGGAGGGGTTTACGACCATCAAAAGATACTTTGTAAGATGGTATCCGGTAGTTCTTATGGTTCGGTCGTAATTCAAGGCGTTACTGAGACGTCTTAAAAGCAGGTTGTTAGATAGTTATTGCATTGGTAGGTGGAGGGGGCGTTAAGGTAGATGCACCTACGGATGACATAAATTACGAGTTAACTCAAAATACAGACATCAAGATCTTTTCCTTGACTTTAATTAATGTTTAAATATTAATTTGGTTGAAAAATTATTTAATTTTTTTAAATTAAATAAATCATTATTCTCAAACGTTGTAACTTTCAAGTGGCTAATTTATACTGAAGACTAACATATTTTTGCAATTGGCCTGAATATTGTCAATAACTAGATGTAAATGTATTACCTACTTTAAAAAATACTAAGTTTACATTTTTGCCATTATTTGTCTTGACAGAAGAAGTTAAAAAATATTTTTAAGTATGGGAAAAGCTATTAAATCCTGAACACAGTAATAACTAGTTGTAGGGTCTTTGGAGTCATTTTTTGTGATACTTGATTGCACGTCAAACTAGCTAGTTTGACGTGCAATCCCCGCATTAATCTAGGATAAAAAGTAGCCATAGCTATCTCCGTACCAAATTTCATCCAAATCCGTCAAGCAGTTACTGCACGAAAGAATAATAAACATATATCCATAATATATCTATTTTTACAAACTTTCGCGTTTATAATATGAGTTGGAAGCAGGATAAATAATTTCGTTTTTTTTGTTTAGTATAAAATATCAATAGCATTCTCCAACAATTATTCAAAAAAGGAGGTTCTCAAATTGCTAAGCATATTTTGAAGTTATAATTTCTCCGATGTTTCAAAAGCACCTGATCCGATTTGAATAAATCTAAAATATAGAGATCTTTGGTTTTTTGGACAGATACTACCTCTTAAAGTAAAGTAGCCGCATCTAGCCAGTAGTTTATTGGTTAAAATATGTGATAATACTGGATAAGTGCCATATTTTAGTCGACTGTCACTATTTTTAAGTACCTATCATATTCTTATCCTTTAAACTACATTAATTTCTGTGTAATTCTCATGAAAACATACTAGCTAATGCATATAGATGCACGTGCATAGCGTGGCTCAGGCTGCATTGTCCGTATTAAAGCATTTATCCAATAATATGTGTGTAAAATAGCGTGAGTGTAATTACAATGCGGGTCTCGCGTCGTGTAATCAAGTTAGCGCGGTCCGCTCTACGCTGATCATTATAGCATTGCGACCACGTAGGTGACCACAGATGTATTAGTATTCACTGGAAGTACACCTTTTATTATTTAAATATAATTTTAATTTATATTATTTTACGTATTTGGCAATATTAAAATGGCCATTTTTTTGCTTTTTGTAAGGTTAGGTTAGTTACCAAGTTAGTAAGTGATCTGTAATTGATTAAAAACAATACTAAAATTATAGGTATACATTAAAAATTATGGACGTAGAATTACGACGACTACTCATAAATCTTACCAAATAATTCTGAGTGTCAAAAAATTGTAAATAAATTATGAAGTAGTTTACAAAACAAAACGTGGAATTTCAGACTCTGAAAATTATTGTTAGAATAATTAGGTGAAATAAAACTGACTTCAAATCGGTTAAAACCAAACGATGACGAAACGAACGTTGAGAAAATGGTTTAACAGAAAAATTAGGTTTAAAAATATTAATTTTGCAAGGCTAATTTCCTATACAGTTAATTTATGGAACGAAATATTGTTTGCCATTACTCTATCTAGGAGACTTTTATATCTGAAAACTAGTCTTCTGCATGATGCGTCAGCAGTTTTTACGAATGCCACGTAATTCCGATCGGTAAGACGCTCCACCCGTGAAAGGTTGTTAGCCGGTGATAGGTTGGATGGAAAGTCATATAATGTTTCACAACATGTGAATTGAATATTGTCATTTTTTGCTGAAAGAGAAATGTGAATTAATCTACGTAAAAAATACTATGATGGAAAGAAAAAAACTTTTCATGCTCATAAGATCACTATTTAAATTTCTGCTATGTCAGAGATGCCACAAAACATAAACGTGAACATACATACTTCCAAACACAACGTTCCAATATTTTCCCAGCTTTGAATCGAACCCGGAGCTTTAAGATCTCGAAGCAAATATATATCCTCATAGAAATATCGGCCATAATCAATCAGTGAGGTCTTAGTTCAATTCAAGTCATAACTTAGTGTGATTTTGGAACTAACTAATACATAAGCTATATTTTGTCTATTATCACTTAAGAGCATAACATAGTCTTGTTCTTTCGATAACAAATTATAGCCAACTGTCAAATAATATTTCCATTATAATGGAATTTCCGGGTAATGTCCAAGACTGTCGGAAACAGATAAATCTGCACAATAACAGCATGTCACTTGGATAAATGTGACGTCAATCCGTGACCATTTGTTGTCTGCTTTAGCGGCATCCTAGTCGTTACGGCCGAACACACGGATGTTATTTTTGCAAGATCTTGGAAATACCACGAATTTTATATTTGAAAATTAATCGTATGAAAGTTTTCATAATACAGAGTAAATAAATTTCGACTAGAAGTCTCTCAAATGTGGATTCTAATTACCAAAATACTAGAACAACTTTAACTAGAACATGTCAAGAAAAAAAGTTAAGTGTTCTCTACATAATCTGTTTTTTTTTCATGATATTTTTTCAGTCTTTGGCTTAAAGTTGTTGCAAGTGGTCATCAGAAGCCATCATTAAATATATTAAAGTATTTATGTAAATGATAAAAAGTACGAAGCTCGAGAGCTCGCCAGATATCAATTTGTTTCTTGTTGCTTATTTACAACTATAAACTATTCCAAGCGCCACAGATTTTGTTTATTCAAAGTACCAGATCGGTAAATATCATAAGCCACAATATTTATTTGTTAGTAACTAAGGTCTGCAATTGATACACAGGTAAAAAGGAACTCATGCAATTAAAATTAAAGAACAAGCATGTGATTATAAATATAACTGAAAACGAAAGAAACAGATACCACAAATATGTCGCGCAAACTAATCATCGGTGTGTCTTCAGCCTATAAGCCACGTATGGTGTAAGAAGAGGGGAAAAGACAAAAACTTAATGACAAGTGGACAAAGACGCAGATTCGAAACGCTTGTCAGAACTGTGAAAGCTTAGTCAAACTCAACAAAGTAATTCCATCTAAATAAAAAGAATTATTTTTACGTTTTAGTTAAGAAACTTTGTAGCGTTTTCTATTCAAATTTATTTTCTATCCCCTAAATGAATAATCAACAGCTTTTAACAAGCATTTCAAACTTAAATCTTGGTGTAACTAGCCGTCAACTTTCACACTTAAAATACAATTCTAGGTATTATAGCTTAAATTTCTCAAATTTCAATTTCAAAATAAATAAGACCCTTGGAAATACCTCTCAAATTCATTCTATAATATGAATTAATCTTTTATTTTTGAGATGAAGCTTACTGAAAGCCGATTTATTTTGTTTGAGAAGGACTAGGGAACCGAAGAAGGCCCTCAAGAAAATCAAATCAGACAATCAAGTGGAAAAATCCATGTCCACTGTTCAAACAATCAACTCGAGTTACGTGGTCCGAGTTGATGTGGGGCTCCTCACCTCACTTGTTTGAGAACCACTCCACTCGAAACTGACGCATTACAGACATAAGACAGTAAACCATAACAGTATCTACGACATGCCATGTAAAGGTGAAAGCCTACACAACAAGTAAATTTTATTATACACTATACTTAAATTATTTTTGGTAGTAGATATTTTATCATATTGAATTGTTAGTGTGAATATGAGAGAGTGATGCCGATTTGTCACTTTTACTAGTGTCTGAGTCAATAAATCAATGCAGCAGGGCCGCGAATAAACGGATGCAGACTTGTAGTTCTGCAAACCTCGCGACCATATTTTCTGAAAAACAACAACCGCTTCAATTGAATAATAAAACAACTTCAATTTTACTAATTCTCTTTATGTTCAGAATTCATATTTATTTTTGTGATTTACATGTATCATATACTGTATACTCAGTCAAGTTTTATCAGTATTTACGTTTTATCTTCGATATTATACTGTCTGTCTTATTAATAAACGCGTTTCACCTTTTGTCTCGTTTTATCTGTTAAGAACGTCATGCGCCAAAACAAGACAACAGATGCTCATCATAGAGACGCGTTAATTATTAAGGTCCTAGTCGCTAATAATTTGTGACTTGATCTACTGCTGACCTACCGTAGTGTAACCCAGAAACGCTCTCCAGAGACCGAGCTATTTGTTTTAAAGCTTTATTACTAAGTAATGTGTACTCAGGTCAACCCTCTAAAAATTTTACGACCAGCGTTGACCAATATCTCTAATGGATCTCATCCCTCTGATATGTATCCAAATAAGAGGTCTTTCTAAATAAGAATCTTGTTTATCTTCATTTGCATGCAGACTCCCTCGAGTGACGATTCGATGGATATTTTAAATAAAATACGACATTTACAAGACCGATAGAATATCTAAAAGTAAATAAATGTTTATGGATTTTTATTAAAATATGTTTTAAAGAAACTCTGCGGTGGCCGCCAGGGGATGGTATACAAGAATTGATTACTCTGTATCTGGAAAAAATAAATTGAATGCTTTATTTTTAATCTATACACAGAGACAAAAATAATACTCGTTACTAAAAGATATGCCAATTAAAGTACAAAGGAGTTTTTTCTGCATCTACATTATTTATTGTTCCTGGCTCGAAGACACATCAGTTAAAAATCTGGCTGCCATGTTATTTTTGTATGCATACTTATTAAATAAAGAGTTTTCTACCTATCTTTACCATACCATAACAATATTAAAAAAAAACGGACAAAAAACAGCTCCCCTCGAATCAGCAATTTCATTAAACCTTTCCATTCACTCTATAAATTACAGTCCGCTGTAAAACCGCGGACCCATCGTGTCCAGTAATGTATTCACCGTACCAAATACAAAAAACTTGTTCGTCTCAAAAACCCTCCCTTTAACCTCTAGTCCGGGTAAAAAGGTGTCAATTTTTGAAAGATTGCGTCACGTCATGAATATTATATGAACGAATCGAGTTAAGGGTATTTTGCGATAATGTTCGACATTTGGATGTCGCCAACGCAGTCAAAGACAGTGACCGAGGGTTGGACCTAGTGATAACGATAATCTTATTTATGGCAAAAAACTGCCTTGCTAAAGCACTTCATCACTACAAAAAAAAACAAAACAGTAAATTAAATAAAAAAATGGTATAATTTAAAAAAAAATATCGAATAAAGGATTATTAAAAATATAAAATGGAAATTTAGATTTAATTTAATCAGTTTTCATAAAATTTGGTGTACGGACAAAAAAAAATTACAAAAGGGCTTAAAAATTAACTTTAGATTATGATAAAACTTTGTAAAATCGATTCTTATTTTATTAAGTCTATCAAAAACAGTTTACTCTATGAAACATGACCAAAATGTGAAAATCTTGAATTATGTATAAATTCAGAAAGGAGGAGAACATTGATTCTGTTTCTAATAATATAGTGGATGCTGTCAGCCTATGTCATTTCACATGGGTTTACTCGATTTGCCCCTTGTTACGTGTAGCACGTAGTTGTCAGTGCCATACACATAGTATAACAATTTAACTCCTTATCATGCATACTCCTATATAGAACTCCTATATATTTCTAAATGCAACAGAGAGGTGCGATTAATAAAGGATGTTGGTCTGCCATTAGAGTTAGACAAAAGTTTGCCAAATTCAAGAAAAAATATTGTGACTTCCATACAAATCGATCTCGTGATCCAGTTAATAGGTAAGATACATTAACATTTATGAAAAGCAAAAACATGATACAATAATATATGCAAAGAAAGAAAACGCACACAAACCTAATTGTAGCAACACGCCAATGTAAATGATTTATACATACTTATTGATTTTTACTGTTCAGACCCTGTTGAAGTCTGATACTTTAGTCTGTGTGTAAACCAGTTAAGATTAAGTAAAATAATGGTATCCCAACTTTAGCGTAATTATTTATCAATTTTATTTAGAAAAATAATGCGTGTTTGATTCATATTGTTTAATAAAACTGGTTTTCACGCGTACCTGACTGTTGGAAAGGTCCAACTATAGTTTATTAAGCACTGACTGTGAGAGACGTGTCATCGTTGAAGACACGAACGGCTCATTTCATCCCTGATGAAGTTGACCGAATGTGAACGAAACTATAGCTGGAAAACCCGTTTTCTTAAACAATATGAATTATTTATCACGTTATTTTTCTGATGATTTGAATCATTTATATAAAAAGACATATTTTTTCTTAATGATACTTAAGATGTTAGTTAGTATCTACAAGTTTTTTTTGGACCGTCCTGTAAAATACTTATTAAAATCAAAACAAAAACCGACCGAAACAATAAAGAAGTCATGCATCATTTTAACACAGGCTGTCATCTTTATCTTTCACAAATAAAAAAGTTGGTAAGTGCCATAAATAACGAATTTTACGCGAAATAAGTGTTCAGTAGAAAAATATTATTCGAACGGAAATCGTAAAATAAGTTTGTTTTCTGCGTCGCCGCTGTCCCTAGCTGACTATGGTATTTGTTTTGAAAATATTTCAGTATTATGTGCTGAAATAAAACTTAGCTATCATACCACTCAAAGTCTTAGGTTTGTATCTCACTAACACAGGTTTAATGATACGGAAAGGTTTTAAATTATGTAATGTGTGAGGTATAATAAGACCGTTAAGTGATCGATTTACATGACAATTACTGTTCTTTTAATGAATAACCACAGATAAAATTAGAATTAAATCGATATTCATTTGAATTTGTGTCTTGTAAAGTCAAATTCAATCATTTATTTAGGAATAGCTCCCCAAAAGTAATATTCATTCAAGCTTATCTAACGTTTTGGTGAACTAGTGTTGTGCGTATACTCGGAAGTGTGTCGATTTAAGCAGTAAATATATTTTATTTAATCGCTTCTATTGATGAGAAAAATGTTAGACTATGCTCTACTTATGTATTTTTACTTTCATTTGCTTATTTAGGTTACCTTACCCTAACCTTAAGTACCTATATTTTTCAATGTTTTATAATCTAGAATGTAAGTTTTTTGTAACTATTAAGTATTACAAAGTACAACTTCACATTGTGACAAAAAGCACACATTAAGAAGATTTTCATTAAAACAAAACCTACTAATACCGATAAATCTATTTATCGATAAAATCGATGTATTTAAATAAACCGAACATCACTAGCAGTCAAGCGCCGTTTTAGCGTATAAGTTATTCAGCATTATCTCTCTCAGCATTATGTCATTTACGGTGTTACCTTTCAGATGAGTATTTACACAAAAGAAAGAGAATCAAAAATGATAATTACATGCAAATCCGAGGATCGTTTGAGAAGCACTCAGCGCTGGCTTCATTCTCTAAAGGAAACGTTCTTTTTCAAAGAGGGGTCTTAATGAAGTTGTATTGAATAAGTAAAGGCTGCTCTTCGTATTAGCACGTGCAAGTGATTAGACCAACACAACATTGTAGACAAATATAGAGATGTGGGGAAAATAATTATGGTAACACATTTTATTGTCGTTCGATTTATAACAGAGATATAAATAAGGCTGAAAATGAGTTATGTCAAAAGGTTGAGGACTTGTACTTCCAGTATATTTTGTGGAAATATTTATTCTTCTTTGTACATATATAAAAATGATTTTGAATTTATAAAAACTTTTTTATACATAGTATGTAAAATTCAATTGTGTCTTATATATGTTAATAAGGACGCATTTAAATTAGATCGCGACATTTATGTTCAATAAATTCAGGCTTCGGGGCGGATAGACAGACGTCCTCAGGGCGGATAGACAGACGGTCGGACAAAAAAGAGTAGGAACTTTCCCAAGTCATCCTTGACTAGACTTACTATTAGAATTAAATTAATCACAGAATTGCGTTTAGTTATAGATAAAATATATCTCTAACAACAACAACAACAAAAATCATTAAAGTGAAGCTATTCTTTTTTCCAAAAATCAAGTTGAAATCAAATAGACTTTGAAAACCGATTTATTCACGAGACCGAACTAAAAACAGTGACATCAAGTATTCTTCGAGCGAAGCGGCTTCGTTAGGCCAGTCCGATACCTGCGCTGCATATGTTACTATGCAACGCAAACTTCTTTTACAAAACTAAATCCCTTTTTGTTTATTTGTTACAGGTTGACGTACGAGCCCGTTAAATCGAATTTCCTTTGATTTGAGACACAACTCTGAAAGAAAAACAAAGAATAATACTGCGTGAACAAATTGGACGGTTCGAGATAGGAATTCTTCTTTGTCTCGGTGAAAGAAGGAGTTTAAATAAATATTGTAGTAATGCTTTACCTATCAATATATTATTTATGAGTATATTTATACGATCATCATCAAAATTACAAGATACATTGATTAAATATCAAATTTTAAAATAAGTCCAGCCATCTGAGAAGACGAGACTAAAAACCTCTTCCCTTTTAAAGTCTTTTAAAAATGTAATACAATTATGTTAGGCACACTCATAAAGGTTCATTTTTAATAACTTGTCTAGACCGAAATATTTCAAAGAAGCGATTTCTGCTTCGCAAATCCAACTTTTCCGCTCAAGAAGTCCGACATCTACTACCGAACGCTTTTACTAGCGCATTTCGGTTTTGTTCGAACTCAGCAAAACTATTGCTCTTGCTTAGACTCAATCACATAAAATGGAAAATAAAAACTGTAATGAGCCAACTCCATCTCTCAAATATTTACTTGTCTGGAAATAACAAGTCGAGTAATGGCTGAAGTTTGTGCCCGCGCAGTTTTCACTGCAACGACCAATTTTCCATTTCAACTTCGGTAACTTACTTCACAATAGTAAGAACCTATTTGTTACTTTTATAAATTTTGATTTTGACTTGTTCTGGTATTTTCCTTTTATAATTTAATTAAGGTGTAGCTTTTTAGGTCGCTTTAGTAAAATATAAATATCGTTTATTTTTCTACGTATTTCTTAGGAATATTTTTATGCGGTTCACAGTCATATTAATTGTATCCCCTGATGCAAAAAAGACGGGGTGTTATAGGTTTGACATGTTTGTGTGTGTCTGTCTGTGGCAGCTCCAGAATAAACACATTTTGATTCTTTTTTGTATTAGTCGAAAGTGTCCTTAGCTATGTTTGATGAAAATTGGTCCCAAATGGCCGGCGCTACAAAATGACATAGTACATAATTTTTCACAGATCTTTTAATATGGGTATCACATGAAAGGGCTTGTTTATTTGAATGCTATACACGATGATACATTTCAAATCCAAGATGGCTGAGCAATAATATGGCGTTTTTTAAGTAATGTCGGGGGTTTTTGAAATTAAAATTTTATTTGTATCTTAATTTGCTTAATAAATACATTGGTATTTTTATGACGTTTATTATTGTGATATTTTAAAGCTATTATGTAAATAGAATAATTAAAAACAAATGCCTTCTAAACATTTCACCTCGAAATAATTTTTGTGGGCATTATTTATGTTTAGTTTGTCTCATTTATTAGCGTTCGGATAAATATACGAGCAACAACCTTTCAAAAGCTGATAAGTATTTTTATTCTGATGCATAAGCATTTGCTGTCTGAAAGATAATACTTAATATTGCCATAAAAGTAACAGAAAAATATTTTAAAATATAAAACAGGAGCCTAATTTTTGACACGTTCGAATGAATTAAACACTCACTAATGTCGTCACTTACAACGATATGCAAATAGTCGAATTCCTATTGTTTTTAAGCAACATTGTGACAAGTCATTAGCGAGTGATGAATTCATTCAAACGTTTAAAAACCTAAAATGGTTTATTAAGCTGATTGCGTAAATGTTTCTCGTATAATAAGTGTTCACTAATTACCAAATTTTCGAGACCTTTTTTGACTTTATATTTTCAGGTTTACTTCAGGATTGTATTCAGTAGGCAGACTGGCCGGTTGGCATCGTTGGTGTTTATTATATATATAAGTATGTATATCAGTCATCAGGTTACCATAGCACAGGCTTTGCCTAGTTTGGGACCTGAAGACCTTTGTGTGGATGTTGTCCCATATTATATATAAAAAAATTGTATTGTCAACAAATAATGCTGTTAAAATTTGGGTAATTTAAAAAAAGTAGTTTGATATAATTCTTTAAGCGATCTTGTAATGCCTAGTTTTTTTAAATTGAAAATATTTTAGTGAGTAGGTACGGTGCCGTTGTTTCTAGAGAGCGAAGACGCATTACCACTCGCAAATGTATTTAATTCAGATGCTTTTAACGTTAAGCTAACATAATAACTCACAAAACAGAGAACATTATCTACCTTCCTATATCTTCACAGAGCGGTTAATACCCTCTATGCAAACTTTCTTAACAACGTATCTAATATTGACTTAAGTCCGATGTCTTGTAGGCATCAATCTCTGAAATAGGCGAGGTATTACCAAGTTAGGGTCCTCGCCTAAAGCCCAAGAGGTCACTTCCTCTTATAGTTAATTATTATAATTGGCCGAGGGTCCGCAACCATGTGCAAAATGTACAATGGCCACTTTAACTGCCACTTTGTCTCGTTAACTTACTTATTAGTTAAGGCTTTGAAGTTATTAATAAGTATTATACAATTTGAAGGTACTGATACTCATATTTTTTACCAAAATAAATTAATTCTAAGTTGTTTTTTTGTACTATTTTTTTCCTTTTTTATAATTGCACATAATCGAACTAACAGAGATGCTAATGATAATGTCTCTTCAAAATGTTAAATCCATTATTTTTATGACTTACACTTTTACTTTACGAGTGAAATATCTTCAAAATACGTATAAATAAAGTTAGGAATTATGTTTGTTTTTATTTACTTACTAGCTGTGCCCCGCGGTTTCACCCGCGTAGTTCCAAATTGGATTGTCGAGATAATGGGAGAACTACTTTTTCGAAGTCGCTTAAAAAGTATTCTATGTCCTTTCCCGGGGTCTAATCTACCTGTGCGCCAAATTTCATCCAGATCGGTTTAGTGGTTTTGGCGTGAAAGTGAAACAGACAGACAGACAGAGTTACTTTCGTATTTATAATATTATATAGCTAGGATAGAAAGTTAGCTGCTGCGCCCCGCGATAATTTAATTACCCCCCCGAATACTGCATTTTTCTGGAATAAATGTGTTAATCCTGGACATACATTTTTCTAGTGCCAAATTTGATCAAAATCCATTCAGCCGTTTGAAAGTAATAAAGCAACAAACATACATACAAACTTTCGCCTTTATAATATTAATAGGATGTAATTCTCATTAATGTAGGTAAACTAATTAGATGTTTGAAATAGCGAGAAACCCTTAATTTATACACCGTAACATAATTACTTACACTGACAGACTCGAAGTACGGCACTAGAAACCTACCAGAATACCTTGATCTCCCCACCGATAGTAAATTTTAACACCAGATTCAAGGAAACAAAACAAATCATTCAACCATGAGGTCAGATGAAACTGGTCATATATCGTTGCGTAGCTATTATAGTGTATTTGAAAATGTAGATTAGCTATTACCTCTTAATTCAATAGTGGAGAGAAGTTTGTACTAGAGTTGTGAAATAAGTATTCCAGATAAATCCGGCTAAAATTTGTAAGCATCGCAATGATATATACGAGTATCTGCCTTCGATCGAGTGGAAATTTCCGCAGTGTAGTTTTTTCCAGTATTGTTACTAGGCAATTTCAAATTGGTTAAGATTTAATATTTTGTATTAACTGATATCAAAGTCCACCAATTTTATAAAAAAAGTAAAAGCAGGTAAACTCGATGTATATCCCTACACGTTAAAAATTAATAATTGAAACTAATCATTTTCAGAGAAAAATAACATAGGTTTTTACAAAGGCTAAATATCTGATCTTTGATGGAACCATTGATTTTTTTGTAAGCAAAATATGCCGAGACAAATAGTGACTATTTATCAAAATTATTAGATTACATAAACCACTACGCGTATTATGCTTCGTCCCATCCCTATTTAAAAGTCAATTATTATAGTTATAGTCCCAACTCATGTGTTAGAAGAGCTCTTGTAGCAACGTCAAAACTAATAAATTGGCCAAATTGCCAGAGAATTCGCAATATTGTCAATATATTTCATTATAAAATATATATTTATGTACATGTTAAGATGTGGTGATAAAAGGCATTCTTATATTTAGATTAAATTATAATTAGATAATAATTTGTCGTTAGTTGTTCGTAAATATAGAGTCGCTGAAATTGTTCTTGCAAAAATAACCGCAATTTTTCTAAACGTCTGGTGTAAAGTTGTACGTTATTTTGGTGTTTTGACGGAAAACTTTTAATGTATGCATATTTTTTCGCGATATAGGCGTGCTTTAGATATGGGACATTACACTGTACTTACACTTCTACATAAAAAAACTCTACACCTCGATATTAAGAGGCATTATTTACATTTTGCGCGACGAATGACAGAAAACATTATTTTCTAACCGACTTCAAAAAAGGAGCAAATTTTCGATTGGTTGGAATCTTTTTTTTTGTACCATACCCAAATGGTATAAGCTCCAGACCAAGCCCACGCGTTTAGTTCGTACGATATAAGATCATATCGTATATTATTCATACATTTTATTCAACTTCGATATAGAATAGTATCTGGTAATAGACCATCCCTACGTTCGAGTCAAGGGTGTATAGAAACTTATTCTGTCGATTCCGAAAGCTTGAAAAACTTATTTAACTACGTCTCTTAACTGCAACTTCAATAAATTGAAAACTAAAAAGTATTTATGCATTTAATATATTTAAACTTGATAAGCTTTTATTAAACTGCTATTTCTTTTATTTAATATTCGTATAACAGCATAAATTAACAAACTTTTAGCAAGGTTTAACCCGACCACGTCGAGGATAAAAACTTTTTGTTTGATTACTAAAATTTTCCAAGTTGGCTTAACAAATAGGGTAGTTTTATGCGAAATACTGCAAGGTTATTACATAATATGGTATCATAATAATATTGAGATATATGATGCCAAAACACATCATCTAACGTATTTGGATTACAATCGCGTCATCCGCACCTCATCAAAATATCACGTTACAAAATCACAAATTCATTCCGGGTGCCAATTATCCGTGAGCGTTCATTTTCCAACTCATTCCCTGGTGTAATGATCGCGTGGTGATTCTGACAGTTGCTTCTACCCCTCCCCACCCCTCTCTTTGTCAGATGGGTTAAGGTGCTTTTCGTATACTGTGCGAGCGAATGTTCGTAGGCATGTTCACTGGTTCCTCATATGCCAACGGTTAATAGTTAGCGCGTATAAAAATTAAAATATTTCTTGTTGTACTTATGCACCAAAATTATTTTTCATTGATATATATTTAGAAGTATTAATGTACCAATGATGCGCTAGCTGCGATTTTAATTGACAGAATGCCAAAAACTAACCTCAACTCTGTTCGTCTATCAGTGTGCACATTCGGATGGATATTAGTACTCAAGTAGAACTTAAGTATTGTTATTTACTTTAATTATTTATCATATTATTAACTGGTACTGACAAAATTTTGTGAAAAATAACATTTTCATACAACATTTGTATGTTAGGTGCAAGTCATAATATTGACAAAACTTGGCGTGAAAGTTCCACATTTTCACCTCATTCCCCGTCAGCTTAGTAAGTAAATATCAAAACTAAAAGCGCTGAAAATGAAAAGCCACCTTAAGGCAATGCGAATGCAAATGTCAGTCTTTAACATGCATCTCACGAACTCGGCCGTCTAATTAGGAGCACCTTGACACTTCTGCAGAAAGCATTCGTGAAATTGCCACGAAAATGTTAGTATTATTATATTACTTGATAATGATAATGGTTTTGGCTCTTATATTTCGTGACGTAGGTAGTGTAATGTTAGTAAAATTTAGATTATTATACGATTACCAGTACATAGGACTATTATGTACATAGGAATAATTTTGATTGTTAAATTTACTTATCAGTGTTAATTGATGAAATATTTAGTTATTTTAATAAACCCAACTATGAAACCGAGTTACAAAAAATATTTATGAAATGTAGGCCCTCTGTTTTTTCAACGGCTTGGCAAATTTAAGAAATAATGAAACATAAAAGATTCCGGCAAATTGAGTGCCATATTCTTTGTTGCAGTTGGTTAAAGTTCCTAAGTAGTTTTAAATTAGAAGAGGTATGTAGGTACTCGTATAAACAACTATACCTTCTCTCAGAACTTTATTTCTATTGCCTGTTTATAATATTTTTGTTTGCATAGACTTGATATTCGCGAAATTGCAGTTTATTCCAGTGGGATATTAAACCACCCGCCGCGTTCCGTACTCCCAGTCTGTAACGACCGCCTTCCTGTTTATCGAACTCTCTAGACGTTCCTATATTATTTTAGTTTAGATGCTGTGTTTTGTTTGTGTTAAGCTCCAGTGTGTCGTATGTTATGTAAATGTTTAGTTTGAGATGTTTACAGTCAATCTGTAATGTTATGTTTTTACAGTTACCAAAAAAAGCTAGAAACATTGAGAAAAATTAATAAATAAAATTAATTGAAAACACATGGCATGCATAGTTTAAAGAATTCGATACGCAAAACTTACGTTATTTACTTCTCATTTCGCCTTAGAAAATGAAAAATGATGCTTATAGAATAAAACAAAAATTACTGAAGCAATATCAATAAAATTAATGTGGGACTGCCTTGGGAGTACATATACTTTCGAACTAAAAATATTTTTTTTATACCGTTTACATTTGGCAAAAGTACTGATCACGCAAAAAAATGCATACAGACAATAGTAATTCCTCCGTTTTGGAAGCCTTTAAAAATGATACAGCCAATGTTTATGGTGATGAGCGTGACAAAAAACTTATTTACTTGGATGATTTATTATAAGTTTTTGAGTTCCAATTACAACGTAATATTGACTTATGATCTACTTATTTAAGAAATGCACATCTATTCTACGCTGGCAATTGCGTATTTTATGTTTACCCAAAAATGTAATTATTCTTGATGTATTTATAGTATACAAGCGATTCATTACTCATTGACCTAGGCTGACCAATCGAGCTGAAACTCTTAGGTAGAGGTTGCTTAATTAAGCCATTTGGAGGCTTTAGGGGCATGGGGACCGGGAGCTCATGTCGTTTTCCAAAACTTATCGGACCATTTAATCGACGAGACGCGTGACCAAAATTACGGTATTTATCTGACTCTATTAAGCATTGCCATACAACGTGGTGGTGGTGGTGGGTTGGAGCATTTGGATTATCTGTAGATCTTTAGTGGTCTAAAGGTAATATTAATATATGAATGAATTATTATTTATTTAATAAAGTATTTAAAGAAACTATAGGGATAGCTTCTTTTTAGGCAGTGTAAAGTTAGGTGACATAACCAATCTTCTTTAATTACTCGCAACTCACGCAGACCCAGTTATATTTGTATTTATTACAAACAGATAGAGCTCATTCTAACTGAAAAGTATGTATAATAAAAGACCCTTTATGTACCCTTTCATAGAGCAATGCTCTTTTATACGCCATCGCACATCACTAAATCACAATCTTAGTCCTTAATTTAACTGTGTAAAGTTCAAATTTGTTTATATCTCATGCGTTAAAAACTGACGTATCCTACAAAAACAGATACTCATTTAAACAATGCTCGTTTTGATAATATAACGGCCCTTGATGAGGGTTCTGTATGAGTACTACACAATTGCAATGTTGGAACACTTTTCGGGCTCTTACCTTTTTTCCTTTTGAAATTCGAGGCGCTGTTGTGATGTCTCAATGGAAATGTTAATGTAAATGTGGGGAAATTTTAAAGCGAAATGAAAATGGAAATTTTGAACATTTCTGCCTTATTATAAAAGAAGCCAAAAGGTACGTGCAGTTTGAGAGCTTTGCAAGCTGAAATAACACGGCTGAATGTGAAGATGGTACTTTCAACCTCTGTTGATAAAATAACGTAATAGATTAAGTGGTTTGGTTGTGTTTTGTCGAATTAGACAAAAATAGCAAAAGTATTATTTTATAGCAAAAAGTACACGGTTCTGATAATAATTGATCAAAAGTTTTATAATACGAGTACATAACAAACTATTAGTTATAAACTCAGCTTTGATTCTTGTAATAACATGGAAAAAACATATAAGTAATATATTATAAGATTATAGCTTTTTGTGCCCGGCAAACTTTGTACCGCTTAACGGTTATACGTTTCTCACCGTTTAAACCTGCCCTAAACTTTCACAAACATTACAAAACCAAGCTGATTAGCTGATTTCTCGAGTCTTAGCGAGACAAATGAACAGCAATTGATTCATATTTACAGATATATCACATTCATTACAAAAATAAAAAAATGTGATTTAATTTTTGGAGTCATAATTAAAAATATAAGTAAAAGATAAAGAAAACTACTATCACAAATTAGAAAATGCTTGTAAAAGAGTAGGGGAGTACTTAGTATGTACATCAGCCACTTACTTACTTTAGACTCAATTTAAAACATAATCTTTTACCACTATAGCTTTACTAATATCAAACTGCAATAGGTAAGCAAGGCCTCGAGCGACTTTAGGCGGAAATATCTATCGGGAAACATTACGGCACCTCTAAGGGTTCTTCGCCAAACTTTAACGGGTTCCTTTATCGCCTTATCGTCAATCAATGCATATCCATATTTATAGTGCTTCCTAATACCCGTAATCATCAAAACATTCCTAAGTTCCATCCCTTTGAAGGCCTGCAGACCAGTTCCTTTACTCATACACTAGGTTGTTGCGACGCAGTTCGAGATATTTAATTATGAAATTGCGTAATTTTATGACTAATGTTGGTAGTGTAATATTGAGTTATTGGTATATTCTACTCGCATTTTCTATTTTTAAGATCTTATTATTATTAGTTAAGTATTCCAATCTCATGCTTGTTATATTAATGTGACCTATATAATTATTCTGCGTTAACCGAGCAAGCGTCTAATCTTTGCGTCAAAACTGACAAAATTCGCTATTACATTTTAATATCACTAGAATTGTGACGCGCCAATCGTTTGCTTGAGTAGAGAGCCTCATATCCAATCAAAGGGGTTTATAATATTACAGACATTTACATTGTAAACAGTGGCGGGTATATCAAAATTCCAAATAGTTCAGGATTACCTTTTGTAAACTAAAATGGGACGCAATCATCATCTTGTGGACTAGGATTACAGGGGCAAAGGATTATTGAGAACATAATAGTAGCGGAGTCCATGACTTATCTTGTCACTAATACATACTTATCTATAATCTATAGTATGTGTGAGAGTCAATTTAAAACCCACCGTATATAGCCATCGTGACTACTCGTATTTTAATCGACATATTCTATATTACGTTAGTAAATATTAATATCGATACATAGTAATATTGTTAGATCAAAAATAATAATAATAATTGTACTTAAAGCTCGGGTCCAACCCCGCTGCTGGCGGCACTCTAGGTTTAATTTTTTTTTATAATTTTTATGTTTTATATTGTAAAAAACTTATATTTAAGAAATTGAATGAATGCAAAATAATTGTTAATATTATTTATTATATTTAATAACTGTAAAATAAAATAAAAACATGTGTCATCAAAAAAAAAAAAAATATTCCAGCAAAAATATTTACTGTAATTCAGTGATCTGCCCTTTCGTTATTCTTTTAAAATACACCTTGGAATTACATAACTATAACAAAAAAACAAATCATTAGTATAAATAAGATTTGACTTACTTTGTAGTCTCCATCTTTATTTTAGAAATACTTAATATTACACAACCATATCAGAATGGTAATATATTCATTCGTAAACTAACTCATATCTATCCCCCTGTCTAAAAGGATTAGACAACATGGCACCAACTATGCCTTACTTATGCAATGTTCGGACCGCCCCGAGCGACCCTCTGTCCTGAGCAAATATTCTTGTAATCATTCGCTTTTAATTATTATTGGTTGTGGCTAGGTTCTGTTTGATGTATTGATTAGAAACGTGTTTGTGTTCAAGTGTCGGGGCGACATCAATAGACATTCTGAACCTGTCGTGTTTAGTAAACAATCAGACAATGAATAATTTGGTAAGTGAATATAGGCTCTTATTTTGTATTGAAGGATTTAGAAGATATAAATGGTTCATATGCTCTGTTTATTTAAACCTAGTTATAAGTCTAGTTTTATGGGCAAGAGACTTTATTAACATAAACAAAATGACTAACTACAACAACAAAAGAAATAGCATAAAGATTACCTATAGGTAGACCATTTAAGATCTACAGTTAATCCAAATGTTCCAACCCACCACCAGAAGGCAGCGTATACCAGTATTATTCCAGCGTATTCCAGTATCTATTAGGTCATTACGTATGAAATTGGCGTTTTGTAAGGGAGGAAAATAAAGTCTTTTTTTTAATAATAATATATTTATTTAATCAAAGTATTTACCATTGCTATCTATGCACTTTTGCCATCTCATAGGTAGTTCATTGATCCCTTTACTAAAAAAAAAACCATTAGGACGAGAATCAATGAAATCTTTGAAGGCGCTTTGGACTGCCCCATCGGAGTTGAATTTTTTCCCATGCAAGAAGTTATCCAAATTTTGAACCAAATGGTAATCTGTTGGAGCCAGGGGAGTACGGTGGATGTCTTAGACATTCCAATTGAAGCTCCTCTAATTTGGCAGCCGTCTGTTGTGCAGTATGTGGTCTAGCGTTGTCCTGAAGCAGCAGTGGCCTAGAGCGATTGACCAACCTCGGTTGTTTAGCAGCTAGCTTTTCCATCATGGTTTGCAGTTGCTGATAATAGATATCTGCTGTAATCGTCTGGCCAGATTTAAGAAAGCTGTAGTGAACGACACCGGCACTAGTCCATCAAACGCTCACAAGTAACTTTTTTTGAGTCAATTTTCGCTTGGGACAGGGTTTGGCTGGTTGGCCAGGATTCAGCCATTGCGATGAGCGTTTCCGATTATCGTACAGGATCCACTTTTCATCACATGTAATGATCCGATTTAAAATCCCTTCATTATTGTGCCGGTTGAGTAATGTAACGCAGCAGTTGACGCGCGCGTACCCACCTTTCAAGCTTTTTCACCTTTCCAATTTGCTTCAAGTGGATTAAAACAGTTTTATCACTAACACCGCAGCCTGCAGCTAACTAGGGCGTGTTTTACGATGGATCTGCTTCCACATTAGCTTTCAATTCTTCATTAGCAACTTTAGTCTCCGGCCGTCCACTCGGCTTGTTCTGCAGGTCGAAATTTCCAGAACGAAAACGTTGGAACCAAAAACGCACTGTGTTTTCTTTTGCGACACCGCCGCCATACACATCATTAATCCTTCGAGCCGTTTCTGCAGCATTGGTACCACGGTGGAACTCGTACTCGTAAATAACGCGATATTTCAAGTTTTCCATTTTGTAAACTGCGTGACGCAAAGAAAAAACCAAACGAGGACAAAACAAACGAATTACGGTTTTCGAAATACAAATGTATGAATAAATAGCTGTATAAATTTGAAATTAGAATCCCTAATCAAAGAAGAGATATTTGAGATCAAAGTGGCCAGTACGACAAAACGCCAATTTAATATGTAAGGACCTAATATAAACATAGTATGTTTCAATATGTATTTAATTTTGTATCCCTTCAACCATGTCTGTGTAGCGTAAATTAGTAAAAAGTATTTATCACAGATATATAGTTTATTTTGACGAGTCTGAACTCGACACTGGTTTTAACTAGTGTGAAGAATACCATCTTCTATAGGTACTTTATGTTCAAAACATTTGCTCACTATCAAATTCAATGTAATTGTTAGTACTTAAGATTTTATCGCGAAAATAAACTATTTATGTATTAGTATTAGTCTTTTTAAAGTTACCTATATAGCATATCTGCGTCCTATTACTGAGCGAGAGTTTCCCATATGGAGATACAGCCATATTTCTAAAGGACATATACTCGTAACAAGCTCTAATATTTAGCTGTAGACAAGAAGTTTCGGATTACATTCAAAATCGTAAATTTATATAAAATATATTAAGTGATGCTGCTATTTTTTGTACATCCTGGTATCTCTTTGCTTGGGATTTGCATAGCATAAACCGTAATTTAGATTTCTGAATCAAATACCTACCCTAGTAAGATACCATGAATCTTGAGACTTAGGCTTTATGCATAACTCAACCAAACATTATTCATAGTAAGTTAATAACGATGATAACCGGCACTTTTACTCAGCAATACTTTCTTTTAGTAAACATGTACGTCTCTAAACACGTGCCAAATGTCGGTTAGCAACCGCACTTAAAACCAGACCCACTCCATAAAAAGCATATTTTTACGATCAGAATTTATGTAACTCGTGTAAATTATCACTAACAGCAAAAACAAATAAGGGCAAACGACATAAAACCTCTTATCTCTCTGCATCATGCCCCTGCAATAAATACTGTACGATCGTTACATTGAAAATTTCATATAAAAGACGTAAACACATTGGGGTAACATTGTCGCGAACTACTGCCAACTTTACGACGGTATAAACATAAAAAACTCATCGGAAACGCGAGAGAAAATATGAAAATACACCTAATATTGCACCTAGCGCTTTGTACACCGTATTCCTAACCACCAGTAGTTGTAATTCAACGGTTTTGTCATGCGAAGATGAGGTGGGCAAGATTGGGTGGAGCAAAGATAGAGAAGAGGGAAGATGGATAGCAGATGGTGGAGAACAGAAGCCCAGGGTAGTGCCGAGTAGCATGCCATGGGAGAAGCTTATCTCCAGCATTGGACGAGAGTAAACTGATGGTGATGATGATCATACGCTTAAAGATATAGTTAGACAGTATTTTTCGTGCTAAATATAAACATTCAACGCTATTTTTCAAACTGTTTTTTAATGATGTATCCAAACTCAGCATCAAACGTCGCGTGATACATTTCCTCGTATATCTCTGATATCTTAACCTTTAAAAGCATAAAACGACAGTTTATGTATACTGTCGGTTTAGCCAAGATATAAGTAATTATAGACTCTTTTCTACAGTTAATTATTTTAATTACGTATTTCTTAATTTTTATTTCATTATTAAAGCTAAGTTACTGTTCGGAACGGTGTTCACACGTTTGAAAATAAAAGTTTTTCCATTTAACGCGAGTATTTCCCTATAGAAGTCATAAACACACCGGCCAGTCTGCACCTCTCCTCTCTACCCCCACGTCTATGTACCCTACTCGTTTTCCTCTTTTTGTTAAGAGTATAATACTGAATTTTATTTTTTACTTTCAACGGTCTACGTATTTTTAAAATATAGTTTGACAGTGAAATTTTGACAAGGTTTTGTAGAGTTATACAAAAAAGAATTGTAAAATGAAACTTGTTAGACAGAAAGTCCTTATAACTTCTCATAATATTATTATTGTTTAACAATTAAATATATTTACACTTTTATATACAAACACAGACATACCGGTATTTTATGTAATAAATGAATATAATCTTCATAACCTTGTACAGATCGAATTATTATACAGGTACATACGATGACCAAGATCTATAGAATCTGTAAATAGTTCTACTATAACTATTGAAGTTATATAAACAGAAAAATTAAGTACACACTAACATTGATTGTCTTAATGTATTTTATGTTCACACCTTTTTTAATATAGCAGGATTTTACAAAATGATTTAACGTATATTTTCTAAATATTTTTTAAAGGCTGCATATAAATAAAACACCCTCAACCCGCATGCAAATAATTTTTAAAAGCGCTCTCTAATGCCTCACAGCAAAAACAAATTGCGTTTAAAAATAAATACCACGAAAATCGTAACAGTTACCGTAATGAGATCTCCCATAAACAAGAACCACGGACAAAAGTGGGTACGTAGCGACCCGGAATTCAGTCGGGTGCTTCGTAAATTGTAGATTATTGAGTTGACGGTACTGTCGTTCTACAGTATTACAAATTGTTTCTAAAATAATTGCTATAAACAAATTTAAAATTTGAAAATATCCATGACTATGTTTTGGCGCGGCTTCGCCCCTTTTGTATCTGCCCGGAAATAAAGCTATTGCAATCTCCAGACAACGAACTATATATTGAAGCGTAGAATTTCAAGAAATGTAATTAAATTGAAAAAGATAATTGTATAACCTCATAAAGGACACGGACCAAAGCGTCTGAGGAGTATTAATATTTAAATTTAAAAAAAAACCTAAACATTGTACAATATGGCTGAATCGTCACAAAATTCCTGTTTCTTGAGCTCCTTCAACACTAAGCTCTACGCCGTAGAACCTACATCGTAGCAGTTAGCAGACGTAGAACCATAAAGCGTAGCAATTGATACCAAATATTGCCTATACTAAAATATTCAAACTTGCGTTACTGTCGCATCCCTCCAGTATACATTGTGTTATTGAGTGAGTTATTTAATAGAAGGTCCACGTGCATTTTTGGTTATTATTATTGGGGCTTACGTAACCCCAGCATAATCCAATGAAGTCTCATTACCAGGCGTTTGAGCCCAACTTTATTTGCTCTCCCGGCTTTGTCTGAAGCCTCTTGATACTCCTAATAGCACGTAGATATAACAGCGTTCTGAGCAAGATAACATAATTATTAAAAATTGCTTTCTATGTAGCGGAAAATGCTTTTTCATTAGTGGTTCCAGACGTTAAGATTTACTGACTCAATTTTCTTTTACTTTGTTGCGTTTGCGGGCTAAGAGGATAAGGTTTTATTTTTGTTATTTTTTTGACAATTAAGTTTACGAGTATCAATTTATCAATTGAATGGCTATTAGGTTTTTTAATATGTTTTATATACTTATGTATATTTTTGTATTGTGTTGGTTGTACTCAAAAGTATTCTTTGGTTGCACTGCGATCAATTAAATTTCACTGTGGTTCATGATTTTTTTTATTTAGATGTCTAAATCCTACTAATATTATAAACGCAACAATTTGTGAAGAGTATGGATGTATGTTTGTTGCTCTTTCACGCAAAAACCGCAGAACTGATTTGGATAAAATTCGGTAATGACATAGCTTAGATCCTTAATTAATACAAAGGCTACTTTTTTTTATCCTATATTCACGCCGGTAACATCGCAAGGCGCAGCTAGTTGTTTATATTTAACAACACTTAGGCTTTTTTGACTATGCACAAGTCAATCCGAAATCAATCGAATCAGTTACACTTTTGCTGATTCGACGCATAGCATTTTTGCGCTTCGAAACAAAGAAAATAAAGACTAAACTGAACCAATTGGCGTAATGCGTAGTGAATTGTACATACAAAGTAAAGAGTAGATAGAAAGAATGGCGCAGGTGTTCCCTTGTAACTATTTCGTCTCTCTTGTCTCTTTCAAACGTTTTAAACTAAGAACTCCTGCACATTGTTGAAAAAACGCAACGTGTCAAATAAAAAAAAACTTTTGAATCTGGTTTGTGTCACTGAGAAATGGGAGATCATACACAAAAAACAAAATGGCTTAGTACGAGTCGGATTCGTCCAAGAAAGGTTCCGTACCATTTATGTATCATTAGTTCAAGTTTGTACCCGTTTTCATAATTAATATCAAGTAAAAAACAAGTTTGTTGTATTGGAGTCCCCTTTAACCATCTATTTTAGTAGGTTTAATAATTTATTTCAAGTAAATATACAATATTTAATATTCTGTGCATATTTCAAGCGTCAACCTGTTGCCGTTACCAATTTCGAGAAAAACATGGCAAAATAATTAAGTTTGTTCTAAGGGAGCCCCCATTAAATATTTATTTTTATCCATTTTTAGTATTGTTAAAATTGTGACAACAGAAATCTATCAGCAGTCAAAATGCCAACTGCCAAGCTATCGCGCTTTATGGAATAGACAGACAGGTGAAAGGATAGGTGATAGGATTGTTACACTTCGGGTAGAAGTACGGAACTTTGAAATATAAAAAAAGGTTAAGACTAATTGAGAACCTTTCCTGTTAATAAGCCTAAAATAAGCATTCAATATGTAAAAGCTCCTTTACATCCCACGCTCCATTTACACCTACAGCAATTTGTTTCAAATTCGCGTGCATTCTTCGTAATACGCAGTTCTTTTTTTTCAGTTCGCTGAAGCATTTTAAAAAGAACTCACTCGTTTCTGTTTTATCTTTATAGTGAGATATATTTCTTAGCTTAATTGCTAAAAAACTATTTTTTTGTATAAAGCTTTGAACCGTTTACTGTTGATATACAGAGTTATCGTTTAGGGGATGTATTAAGCCGAAAAAGATTATTATACTTCTTATTAAGAACAACTTTCACTGTGGCACCAATCCTGAATAAAAAATACCAGTCGTAAATCAAATTTTCATATATTTTCGTTATAAATATTAAACAAAAAACAGCTAAATGTAGTAAAATATTGAATATATTCAATTTATAGTATTTGTTGTTACAGCAGCAACAAAAATACATCACTTATGAAACATTTAACTGTCTAGCTATCACGGTGCATGACATACAGCCTGCTGCCAGATAGACGGACAGATTACAATAAAGTCTTTGTAATAGAGTCCCGTTGTAAGCGTTCAAGTACGGGACCCTAAATATATAATAGTCTTGAAAAACAAGTCGTTTTATGAAAGTAGGCGCCGATTGTAAATAATTTCCGATATCTGTATTGTTATTGATGTGAAAAACATTTTTACACTAATAAAATATGCAATAAACTAGATGGGGCATAGTATATGTTTATTATTAAACTTTAGTTTTTTGATCGCAAACACAAATTTTCAAACAAAGTCATTAATTTTCTAAAAATACATTATTAGTGACGTTAGTTTGGCGTGATGAATATAAATCGGTTTTTAAGTTTTTAAAATATGATTTATTCTATTTGGTATATACTATATACCTATCTAGATTTTTTAACATGGACTGATAAACGATGACTGAAATCGATCAAGATGTTGTCGAGATAAAAGGTCACGAAAAAGTTTGTATTCACTCGGTCAACCGTTTGTACCCTTCTAGTGATAAGTGATTTTCACCAATAAATAGAATATTATGCCATAGATTAACGAACTCGTATCAACCTAAAAAGTTCCACTATCACATCACACTGGTGAAATTGTGGATTCAGAACTTAATTCATCTTCGAAAAATATTGACAAGCAGATTTTCTTACACTGTTTTCCTTTATCGTGGAAGCAATTGGTAATTAATTTTTCAATTTGTATCTCGGGATAAGTTGCGTATACGAGCCAGCTATTCCATCTAGATGTAACTATGTTATCTGCGTTCTGCAGCCACGTCGTCTCTCTATTTTCCACGTTTCCGTTTTACACGATATCTCCCCATAACATTATGTTGATGGCGGCAATAACGCTTGAAATATTTAGGAATATCCTAACAAACGAGCTGTGTAGTGATAAATAGGAGGATAGACTCGGTTGCCGATTGACCGTACCGGAATAAAGATTAGGGATTTCAGTGTAAAAAATCGCATTTTTCATGGGAGGATTTGTGTTTTTTACCTTATCTGTATTGTTATTCTTTAACTAATTTCAAATAAGGAAGAGGTTCACAATTAATCGCAATCTTGGTGTTTTCCTGATTTATCCCCTAACATCTTATGATTGAGTATTTTTTTGTTTAAAATGGTATATTTTTCAGATGTTCTAAATAAATGTTATCAAAATGGGTCCAATAATTCACCTTATAATAAAATAACCGTAAAGTATAGACGTTTGCCTAATTGAAGTCAGGTTTCTCTTTTTATGAGTATGATTATTAAATAAAATTTTCTTTCATAACTTAACGAAGTAGTTGAACTCTTCTTCGAGTGGACTGTGGGGACAAATATTTCATACTAACTTTCGTTTTTGCACTAAAAATAATATTAATAAATAACATAAGTAATGTACTTTTTTTGTTTTTTATCTCATATTACAATGAAAAATTTGCACATTTAGACAATAGACATACGTCAGTTTTAGATTTTTTTATATTCTAAACCCACATGGCACTACGAAATTTTAATATTGTAATTTTGTTGTACTTAAATGTACATAAATTTTTGATTTAAAATGCTTGTTTCAAACTTTTAAAATACAGCAAAACATAATTCTGTATCATCAGTACTTTTAATTTCCAATCCAACACCCTATTGTAGCCGGCCATTTATTCCTTGCTTGATATGAACATCAAACATCAAAAGGATGTCCAATTTATTAAGTGTAACTATTCAAAATTTTCTGCCGTAATTGGAAGGGATGGTGAGGGTAGTTTGTTCTAATTAGGGATTTTGGATATTGGGTCGGCCGATATATATTGTTGGTTATGACTGACCCACTGTACTGACACACGGTCAATAAGAATTAATCATAATCAATATTTTTTATTTCCTAATGTTTGGTTATGCAACGGCGGATTTAGCTTCGATTTAGCAACGAATAGCGCTAATATAGAGGCTAACCTACTCATAGTCATTTTAGATAGATTTATATAAATAGACAGAACTTCTGCAGCAATGTCACGAATGTCCTATCGAACAGCAGATAAAGCGACGTAAATAGAACTGGCAATAGACTACGTACCAAAAAGGCTCCAAAAAGTGTGGTCGACCAAAGTACACTTAGCGACGGTCCATCATGGCTGAAGTCAAAAAAGTTAGCAAGTCTTGTTCGGAGATACAAGTAAAGTTTGAACTCAAGACAGGACGTGATGGAGGCTTACTGTGTACGCCCTTCAGGGCGTATTCAGGGGACCTAGGAAAAGAAGTCCAAAAAGTAACTCAAAATATTTGTAAATAGATAAAATAGTTATGTTAAAGACTTTTAGGTTTGATAGGATCTAAGAGCAAAATGATCTTTAGAGATCGTTCAAAGCGTCTAGTCGACGCTACACTAGGCCAAAATGCCGGGCTCTATCTGGGAAAGCGAAAGTGGAAATTCCTATGCGGTTAGCATTGCGATTGCATTGTGATTGTAGGAGACAATGGGGTCAGCATTAAAATCTTTACCAACCGGTAGCAATTAAGAATTAATTTAGTTTTATTGTGTCTTTACTTACCAAATTTGAATACATTTGTAGACGGCGTAATTTACACTTTGTTATTTTTTCGAGTGACCTAAATTTTAATAAACTCTTTATTCTTGTTTTTTTGTGCATTTTGTATACTAGATTTAGTTTCTACTGTAAATCTGTAGATTTTAAAATTGAATGGACTGTAGGTAATCTTTCTGTTATATATTGTTTTGTTCTTGTAGTTTGTCATTTTGTTTTTGGTAATAAAGGCACTACCCCGATAGTTAGACCGATAGTTTCTACTGTTAATTCGATTTATTTGTTCTGTTTTATGTAAATAAAATAACTATTTAGTAATTATGTTGCTCAGTAAATAATAATATATTTCAAAAAACTTGTAATTGTGTGTAATATTAGACAGCATAGTTTGTCGTATTTTACTATATTATAAGTACTAGCAATTGGTAATTATTCTTTTTTATTTTTAAGATAAACTTTTGTAGCTGTGTGTCACGCAAAATTGCGAAATGATCATCACTGGAGTCTGATAAGTGGTAATGCATTGTCCGGGAACTCACACCAAATCTGAGGGTTCTGCCTGCCTGCTTACGAGTATCCCTTGCTAATAATGATATACTGTAGCAGAGATCAATATTTTTTATTGAAAATCAATGTAAAAGCATAAGAATCAAATATTAGATGCTTGGACTGTGTCGGTCTGTGAAAGTTTTATAACCGAATTTTGCGTTGGTAAGAAATATAGGTCCTAATGTCCTAATACATTTCTTTGTAGATTACTCTTTAAAAAAAAGGGTGCCACCGATTTCTACTGTGGCAGGCGCTGATAAAACTTGTTCAGTTATTTTGATTTTAAAAATTTAATCTCGGCCGATTTTTAGTAAATTAAATAAGACCACACATAACGAAAAAAAAATTTTTCATTTCAGTCCACCCGTTTTCGAGAAATCTATTAATAAATATAGAGAACTACGGTTCTCTATTTCAGCCAGATCCAAAGCGTTTTTGAGTCGGTAAACCTGTACAGGTTCTACGGACTGTACACGTACCGATGGCATCTTGCAATATCACTGTTGTTATTGTGAAATGCAAATACTGCTGAAACATTTGGATGAAACTTGGTACGGAGATAGCTTAGACCCTGGATTAACACATAGGCTACTTTTCATCCTGTAACAACGCGGGTAACACCGTCTCGGCTGACTCTCAATTTAACAATTATTTATTTTACTTACTAAAATATTTACTTTATAAATTGAAGTCAAAATTTGTTAACTATGTCGCTCAATACACCAGAAAATCAAGTTTATTCATAATTCATGCAAAGTCACGACGTCTCTCCTCTGGTACAATTTCCCCTGGGACCGTCTCAACAAGATGGATTCATCAACCATAGAACGATGGGTATCTAATTACGGATTCGATGTGGCCAATAAATATTCCAATGGCATCGGATTTGCATAACGCCGACCGTATTTGCAATATCTGGTGTACGGGGGATAAAGTATGCATGAGATACGCAAACAATACTGAAAATGTTTGAGATACGTCTGCGAGCTAGTTCAGAGCAATTTGAGTCTTATACATTGTTTATAAATTTGTCATTTTTACATTGAAAAGTAATTAGTATGTTTAAGAAAAATAGAAATGCTTAAATTGGACATAAAGTTTTTATTCAGCTCTTGAAATGGGTATCGTATTTGTTATGTTTTATTACTAGCTTTCGCCCGCGGCTTCGCTAGCGTTATGTTTGTATTCCCGGGACAAAAATAACTAGGTATGGCAATTTCCGACCCTCGAATATTACAGTGCAAAAATTACATCGATCGATTACTCAATTGCTGAGGAAAACAAGGACGAACAAAGCAACGAATGGTTTTTCGTCGAGGTCTCCGTATTAGTAAACTGTACTGTATAAAACTCTCGTGGGTCTTACCAAAGCCTTAGTTGAAGGTTAATTTTACAAAATACGCACAATAGTTAAAAAAATAAAAAACTTTAGGGGCTGGCAACAGTAGATTTATAAAATAAATATCTCCTTGCTATTAAGTGAAATCAGTATCACTAGATATAGCATTACATACAACGTTTCTTGAGAAGGTACCTACTTTATCTCTCTTAAAGTAGACGAATGACTAAAATAAATGATAAAAAACATCAGACTTACTTATGGCTGGCATTAGACAATATCTATAAAACCGAATACAATAACAACATATTTCAAAATAAATTGCAATTTTATCTGATCATCGAACAAGTCTGTTTTGAGACAAACAAAGCAGAAACGAAATCAAACACGAAACTTGTACTATGCAGACGACATCAAAGACTACAAAAGAGAAGACTCAATTACTATTTCAAATTGATAGTTGGGAACCCTTATTAGAAAGACCATAGAGTAAGGCAATTTTGTGGACAAAAGGACGAGGCTCGATGCGTTCACGACGGACGGTGGACGCTGTCGGCGATGGAAAGTTTCCAGATGACGGGTTGACGTGATGTGGTCACTACAGAGAGTATGAACATGATAACAGTATCCAAAGTTGCTAAGTTTTTATTTTGTTGTGATAAAACTAAAATTGGCTAGTTGTAAATGTTAACGGATTCTTTAATGATAATAAAGGAACTTTCGCAATCCATCGGAATCTTTACCTCCGACGCAAAAAAGACAGGGTGTGACAGACGTGTCTGTCTGTGACATTGTAGCTCCCGAACAAATGAATTTATTTTATTTTATTTTTTGTAGGGTGAATTCTTAGTGTTCGTAGCTATGGTTTATGAAAATTGGTCCAAGATGGCGTCACAAAACGGCGAATTGCAACATTTTTTAATATTTTTTTATTATTTTATGAATAAACCCGACATGTAAGACGCCTGCACTGATTTTAAATAAGTACTCTTGTGTGTTTGAAAAATTATAGTTCCCATGTCGTCTTTGTTCATATCAAACCCTAGTTTTAAGTAATCATAATAATTAAAGATTGTAATTTTTTTATACTTTTGCTTGTTTAAGTTTATTATAAAATATTATGTACTGATTTTGTTGTACCAGCGTGGCCACTCTGTCGGTCCGAAATTTATCGAATTTCGCCCGGAGAAGGATGACCACACGCTTATTGTTTCGCTCGGACTTTGATTGGGGGTGCAGGTAACTTCACCGAATATGATTTAATGATGTCGGTTACGTTTTGAACAAGCATCTGCTCTAATGAAACTCTGTTGCCTTTGGGGCACGGTCTTTGTTAAAATTTGCCTACTGGTAATTGTAAAATAATATAATGATAAGTATTCAAGTTTACTCAAATTTCGCTGAATAAATCTTTAAATTAATTACTTTAAAAATTGTTTGTAAAAGACATCAGCAAACCCAAAACATTCTATCTTCTGCGTTTTCAAATGCTATTTCTTATAGTTTCGAGATTGTAGATATTATATTAGATATAGAAATAAATTCTAGTATTTCTAAGTATTTAAATTACTTAATATTATTTCTCCAAATCACACATTCCAAATTGTGAAATGGTAGGAACATAATTTGGGGTAAAGAATATTCATAAAATTGTATGCCAACGCAAACTCTACGCCAACTACTAACTTGGCCACAGTCAATGGTTCGGTTCAAAAATTTACTTAGTTTTTTACTTCCCAAAGAATATAATATCTCTTAAAATATTTGAAACTGCAGGCTCAATATTAGGTATTACTGTCTCATTAAACGCGTTTCAACTTTAAGCTTCTTATGTCTCGTTTTACCCGATAGAGAACTAGCGCAAAACAATACAAATTTATATATTGAGAAACGTTTATTAATAAAGTCTGAAATAGTAAATAAAGGTAAGTACAGCTCCATAAACAGTAAGCCACAGGACCGCCAGTCGGTGACCAGACAATTTGTCTCGCTCGCGAAAGCTTTTCAATAATAATTCCACGATAAATTTTCTACCATAGAGGTACTCTGAAACAGCACAAAAATACAATGTCCAAGGAACATAAAGCGGATTTAAGCGGAAGAATTATCTATCACAACATTATTATTTCTTTCACGATGATAGATATAATCTGGGTATTTTCAAACCGGTTTTTTCTAGGCAAGCGTGCCATATCTTAGGCCACTTTGCTTTACATCAGGTGATATGCAGTGAAACGCAAGAATTTACGACAAAAAAATAAAAGTTGTTTTGTTGTGGACCAGTGTTCTGGCTGTCATCAGGCGTATTTTTTCGCTACGTATCTTCAAGTGTTAAAACAGTCAGCTACTCTAAATACCTAAGTACTTAAAATTTGTACAATACTAGCTAGGCTCCACAGTGTTACCCGCGGATCCATTATTTTTAATGGCCTATGTTACTCAGTGATAATGTAGTTTTATAACAGCGAAGGAATTTTGGAAATCGGTCCAGTAGTTTTTGAGTTTATTAGTTACATACAACAATTATCCTAAATGGTTTATAGGAAATATTTCTTCTATATTTTGTGTTTTCGTCGTAGTTAGTCATTTTCTTTATATTAATAAAGGCACATGCCACGTTGTTAATACAAATCATTTCTATTTTTAATATTATTAAGTAGATATATTCATAATAGGTATCTCTACGTGCTATGATTGTCATGTATGATACAAGTATCTATAGGTACTTATAATAAAACTGTAAAAGGTTGAATTCTGTAAAAAAAAGTAGATATAGATAGTATATAAGTATAGACTTTCCCGGTAGCTCCGTCTGACCGCAGCTCAGGGGATAGTGGCTTAGACAATTAATTATTGTATGACTTTTTGACAGCATACCGAAAATAGTTTCTTTATTGAGCTGCCACGAAGCGAAGCGTCACAAATTTATTGTTTTCTACTTTATTTATTACGGCTCCTGCTTTTGTATCGACGGTTATTGACTTTGTGAACTTTGTCTTGTTATAATACGATTTGAGTTAATAGTTTATTGATATATCAATAACGTATTTAATACGCTTATTACTTAGCTTTATATGTTAGCTTATAAATATCGCTCGTGGGGGTGGATTTTTCATAATGTCGCAAAAATATTGATGACGCAACTTAGTACTAGTAGTAAGATTCTATATTAGGGACGAATGCATACAAAATTTAAGAACGTTAGGAATATTTCACAATAGTGTTTTTAAATATTATAATAAAAAATAAAGTCTAAAATCATATACCAAAGGTCACTTACCAATCACCCGTTAGCGTTCGCTATTATCATAGTTGCCCACTGTTGAGTTATGTCGTTGGGCAAGCGACATATTGCCAACATTACAGTAACGAATTGCCGTAGACAAGCCCTGGGAAGGTGAATGAACTTAAAACTGATGGCTTAGGTTATTTGATCGTAAGTGGTTAAATTGGTTATAGCTTAACAGAAAGAAGGTACGGTAAGGTAATACCATAATAAATATTTTTACTTGTATCGCAGTATTTTCTTTTTTATCATTTAGGCAAATTTATATGTTACGCAAACAGATGATGAACTTTTTTTGCTATTACTTTTTTACTGTCAGTGATTCCATTAACGGCCGTTAAATCGATATACGTCTAATTTTTTATTAATTTTTTTAGAAACCACTAATTGGCAAATTGCGACTACATCGCAGAGGCCATAACCTAAGAATATAATAGAATAGAATAGAATAGAAACCACTAAAATTTAAACTCTATCATGACCTTTGTGTGGTTGTTGTCCCATATTATTTTATTTTTATTTTTCTATGACAATTATAAAAATCATAGAAAACAAGATTCATTACAGAAATAATATAGGATGAGTCAAGATAGGATAAAAAATCAGTATATAATGTACGCGAGTATCAACACGCAGTCAAACATACATACTGACAGACGAAAAAAAGTAGAAGCGCTTAGGTCGCTCAGTCAACAAGCTTTAATTATTTTATTGTCAAATGTACGTAAACTTGAGCAGCAGCCTGAGCTAACGTCAGAAATAAAGTACAACAAGCTGCGTAAAATTTCTGCCGAGCCTTCAATTTTACTTAAGTTGTTTGTTATTAAATATATTCTCGACAAAACAATACTCAAATTCAAATTTGTTTATTGCTTAAGGATACACATTATTAAAATTTTGCCATGACCACCATACTAGGCGTGAAGCCTGTATCTTGGTGATTAGCCTTCTTGTATGTGTACAAACTTCAGCGCAATTGAGCAGTATATAATTTTAAAATTACGATTAAGTTGATAATATAAATAGCAAACTTCAAAAACGATTAATAGACTTACCTAAGAGATCTGCTCGAATACTAACGGCTCACATTTTTTTTATTATTCCATTTATACGTCGTAATAATCACGACTATTCAGTTAAAATGGATAGTCGCTATCAATCTCTTTAATGAGCAGGTCGTAAGCCGAGATGGATAGCAATTGTGATCATTTCGTTATTTTTACGTTCATTCGCGTTTCACATAAATGTTTCTTTATTTTTATTAAATTTTATATCTATAAGTAGCGGCCTTATGGCGAACATCAATCTCTTACAGGAAAATAATTGATTGTATTAATAAAAATAAATAAAGAACAATGAACAAAACATAATTAAGACTATGTGTAGCTAAAAAACTTACCTAGTTTAACGTCTATATTTTTAATTTTATCTTGATGCATGAATGCTTTAAATGATGACATGAGACTGACTGGCTATGAAATTATATAGAATTAAGAATAAAGAATAAAGACTATGATGCTATTTTTAAACAGCGAAGTCACTATACTAACGTGAGTATAAAAAAAAATTCACCCAAAACAATAAAGGCAACTCGCAGCTGCGAAAATTTCAAAGCATTTGGAATTTTGTTGAAGAATTTTTAAGCACTGTCTTAGTAGTTAATTAAAAATATGAAACATATACATGAGCTTAATTTTATTGTAATCCATATGTTGCCCGGAATAATTCACTTCAACTTAAAAGGCCGCCCGATGTATCGGCATATTTTTTGTGACTGAAGTTTTTATTTGTGTGGATTCACTCACGATTTGAAAAGACCGAGATTATACCTATCGGGACAAAGAGTACTCAGTAGTGAATTCCACAACCTGGCAATTCGCACAGTAAAAGTCAACTCAAAACGTTTCGTGGAATCTCTACCATATACCGGTGGCGTCTTGCAGTATCCCTACCCAGTCTCTAAGGGGATGCCGGGATTGAATTGTTTCATTGTATTCATTAATTTACTATTGTAATTTTTCTATGTAACAAATGCTTTTCTTTTCCCACATAACATGAGTAAGACTCAAAGAAAACACGTTGCGTACGCAGCTTAATTCTCTACACGTCCTGCCAATACATCTGGGAGGCAAACTAAGGGAAAATTGTAAAATTGCCGTCGTTGCTCATACCACACACGACGACCTTATTAAAGTTTAAAGGTCCACGCCCATTATTCATGAGAACAGGTCAGTTTCCCTTAAAGTACAAGTTTACAAATGAATCGACTTAAATTGTATTTGCTGACTTGTATTTTATACTTAGTGTAAAATATAAATTGCCAATTTTAGTTAACAAATTATTGTGCTATGTCCAAACTTATTCATCTAGTGTCTTTAGGTGACAGCTGATTTTGACCCAGCGTGTGAAGCATTTTTGTCCACGTGGATAAAAATGCTTTTGTATGTGACTGCACTTCTCAACCGATTCTTGTGAAATTTAGTGATCATGTCTGATAATTGGAAATGTAGAAATGTTTTTTTGGCGGCGTTTAAATAAATACTACAATGATCTATAAATATCTTTCAAATTGAGGTCTCGTTACTTGGCATAAAATATCTTTGTCGGGAAGAACAAGAGACGGGTCGAAAACTTGAAAACCATATACAACGCGTAATAGAAAGGTGTGATAAAACTAAAGGGTGTTAGTCTGTCCATCGAAATGAATCAATTAAAATGAAAATGTCAAACAAAAAATAGGTAGTCCATACGAATTTTTCAAAAAAAAATTCTTCCATACAACGACCGATCACGTGCCCACGTGATCGGTCGTTGTATGGAAGACAGTATTTCTTTTCTAATTTTGCTAATTTTGTTCTACATTGTGTTTACTTTGATGGTTAGACTAACGCCCATAAGTATTATCATACCTATCTGGTAAAATAACTTAAAAAGTACTCTAATAGGGCTACAAAGCATGTGTACCGACACTAGTAAATTTGAATCACAGGTCCTAAAATACGGTCTCGCTTGATTCCCCCCACGTAACAGTCTCTATAAATTGGGATAACTTTATTGGCTATTAAAATAAGTAATGAAACTGTTTCGTAGTTGCTAGCTCAGAATTATTTTGTAAGCATTGCCTCTTATAGGGTAACTTGGGTCTTGCCTTTAGAAAATGTCAATCAATTTTACTCGTATTGCTTATGTCGTGAATCTAGAAAATAGAATCATTTAAGTACTGTTATTAATGTTCATATTTTATTTCTTTCTTGTTTCATAGTTTATCTTTGAATTAAAATAAATGGATTTTCCATTGGCTTATTTAAAAAAGATACAACGATCGCTTAAGCTTTGAAATTTATTGCTTATCAATTATTTTTAAAAATAGATCCCACCTAGCTTAGTAGCCCCTTATCCTACACTGAGTAGTTTTAGAACTCGCAAATCTAGTGAGTATAAATTTGAGTCAATTAGCTTAACATTTCATGTAAATAATATAAAGACTATTAAAAAAGAAAAAATATATAGTAAGAATACATTAACTAAAGTATTAACTATTCTTAACAACTGTAGGCGCAGTACTCCACGCAAATTAGATGCTTTTTAAATATAATGTAGCACTAACAAAAGCACCAACCGTCTCATTAAATATGAAAAAGTCATGGCTGAAATATTGAAGCACCCTTACAAAGAGAAACAGAAACTAATTTGCAGCTTTATTTACTGTTAAAGCATACTTTCAGTAATGCCTAGGTCTTCATTAGGGAACGTTTTAATTAGTACAATGTGGATACTTCTAGGTTCGTCGGAGCTTGAAATAAGTACTTATACAAGATACAGCTCTTTAGGGTACGTAAGATAGTACTTACGGAGACTTTGTTTACATTCGGGGTGAAAAAAGAAAATATATTTACATTTTCTTCTATGTTCAGAATTCACGATAAAACAGAGTTTTATCTGTATGCTAATGCCGTTTTCTGAAATAAAAGTAAAATGCGCGTCGAAAGTTGAATTTGATGCGCTTTTTAACCAAACTTTAGTAGAGAATTTGAAATTTGTGGCCGATTGTTTGCATAAATTGATAAGCATATTTTTACGTGAAATACAATTTGTGACAAAAAGCAAAATATATTTTTCTCTCGTAATGTTCCTCAAAATAACTTCATAATTTTATTACCCACCAAATAGGTAGTAACCAAGTAGGTGTAAGAATATGATAACACATTAGGCATTTTACCACTTAAATGGTTTCGTTTCAATGTGTTTCTTTTCTACTTTGAGGATAAAACATTTTATATTGTTTGAAATAAAAGGGTGATCTGTGAAAGTGTACGAGTACTAAGACAGAACACGCATACGAAATTTAATGTAGCCACAAAACGAAGTTCGCTAAAAAAATCTTAAAATGCTTTACAGTAATTTCCGTACAAATAACAAATAGAAAAGAAATCGGCACATTTAAAACAGAGACGATTTCTCGTTCAATAACGGGATTTCAAAACCTTATGCTGAAATAATGATTTTCAATGATCTTAATAAATCTCACTTCTTCCTCTTACTAACTAATCTCAATCAAATTAACCTGGCATTCGCTCAACAATCCGCTGACTTCCTGGCACGCATTGTGCCGAGGACTTCCATCAAATTAAACACGACCTCGACAAAACTATTTATAAAGATTCCTTCCTTGAGGGTGGAACCCATTCAGGATGTGAAATTTGACGTGTGAGCCCTCGAATGCCCTCGATTGGTTCAAATACTCTCTTTCATTGTTGAGACTGAAATACTGATCCTTTTCATAACCTGAGAGCTTGGTGATTCATAAAAACTTCATTCTTTAGACAGAAATAAGTTGTACGTGATAAATAATCTGAGTTGTTACAACAATATGCTAGGTGTTCAAGTTTTAAATCACTAATGAATTTAACGCTTGCGTGTGGCGTTACGATTTGTGATAGATAATGAAAATTTGAAAATTCGCTTTTACACTTTTTCTATTATATATCTGCGTGACGTTCCTATAGTAAACCTGTAAGTTTTTTAAGCTGATAAATTGATTTATTTATAAAAAACTGATCAGCTCTTAAGATTCCCTCTTCAGATAAGACCATGTGTACCCTAGCACGGGAATAAAGAAATAACCATCAGCGATTCCTGTTTGACATGACCAGTTCTTTAGAACCATCATATATATTTGCTTACTTTCCTATTTATAGCCCGTGGGTATGTACAGTAATATAAATAGCCAGCACATTCAAAAATATAAATTGGGATGACCTAGGAATACAGACAGGATAAATTAAGACTAATTAAATAATTAAGTAGCTGCAGGAAGAAATGATTATAGCAATGAGATGATTTAAGAAAAGACCAGACAAAGGATGAGATGTCGCTGGGATGAATATGATGAGGAAAAACTCAGCTAATCTACTTGATGGCGAGTTGACGGGCGTCCAATATTTTTAGTATTTTGTTTTTGATTCCTCATTTTGTTGATGAAATATCTACTCTAGTAATATGAATTAAATTAGCGTATTATTTTTAACACTAATCTTTAGTCCACCTATCGGCAAGAGTTAGGTAGGCATGAAATAGGTGAAGAGTACCTATGAGTAGAGTAAGTACTCAACTTGGTTTTATTTTGACAACGTTGAAGCAGCGAACTTTCTAACTTAAAAAAGTTAGATTGCTTTTTCGCCTTTTTTATTTCTTATTTCAGCCAATAAGGTAAGTTGAACGTTTCTCAACATCGGTGATTGGTCAGAAATACGATAAAAGTGCGATAGATTTTACTCTATTGTATACATTACATTTACGCTTTTTGAAGTAGTTCAGAAGTAATACTTGGTTTGTTTAATAATTAATAAGACAAATTTATTACGTTAAGTTTTGGAAATACCGAACACGGAAGTTAAATATCAGTAGTAGAATACCTCATAGATTCTTCGACTCTCATTAATTTATTAAAAAGAAACAGCATAATTACTATATTTTTAGATTTTAAAAAATTTGTTTTTTGGTTTCGTAAAATTTGTATAGCGACTGACTGCTCCATACATCTGCCTAAAAAGAAAAAGGTCAAGTTATATTGGTGAATGACACAGGTCGTACGAGTTCACATTTATAAAGATTTCAAATAGATTCCACAGATGAACACAATTTAAAGACGAATGCGTTTTCCAATTCTCATTTCGTTGAACATTTGGTACGCATGATTCAATCCTGACTCGGCAATATTTCGTGTCCGTATAAGAAAAGATATAAATGAAGATTTGTTTCCACATTGGCATTTCGTCGGCCAATTCCATTAGTAAATTATTAAATGCATATCTATTAAAATATTTCTTTGTTTTATAAATAATATCATTAAAATTCACTCGTACACTATGACAATTAATTATATCTTAATCAATGCAGCAGTTTTGCCGCAAAAAGCGGAAGAATATGTTAGTTATTATCTATAATTAATGATAAAAAATAATACTATTTTAATTAAAGTTCTACATATACAAATTAAATATAAGAAGCATATCAATTCCTATTTCTTTATCCAAATCATAAAAAATCTCGTAATATTTAAATCCGTACCCCAGGGTAGGTACTTTGCTATTTTCCTAGCAACCAAAGGGAAACGAAGCCGTGGAGCGCCCACATTAGCATTGAGTGGATGACATACACCCATAGGATTAATCCGTATTATTCATGCATCAAAGACTTCCAAACGACCTGGTGGGAGCGCTGTTTACAAGAAGACAGTTACACAGGTTTATACAAGGCTTAGTAGAGACGTGTCATTGAGGAAGTAAAAAGACAACTGACAAAAAAAACAAATATCACTGGCTCGGCTTATGATCTAGTAGACAACACAAGAAGTTTTATACATTAAATTTATATAAATCTTCAACAGTTAAAAATTTATTAAAACCTCTATTGCAACAGAATTGATTACCAGAGTAAATTAAAATTTAACTCGAACTCATTATTTTATAATGACTAAAACTTCTTTAGTACAATAATAGTTAAAAACACTTTCAATCAAGACAACATTCGAATGAGAAAAGTTAAAATAATCCCGAAATTAATTAATTAAGGACCGTAAAACCCCCTGTATGGTAGACCAGGACTTGTACAACAATACCTTAACTGTGAATTTCAAAAGATTATTGATTTATCTTAACCTTAAGTACTGCATCGTCCAGTACTGTGTCAAAACACACCCCAAACTGCAGAATAGAGTGGTGCCCTCTTGCGAATCAAATCTCTAACAATGGAAGGCAAATTATAAAGCAATAGCTACGTTTGAGAGCTTCTTGACCTACATCTGTCCATGGTAAATCACATTCGCGATTGTCAAGGGATCAAATATGAGTTGGGTAAATGAAATTTAAGTCTTGGATCTTTGCCGTTAAAGTATATTTTTACTTAAAATTCTGGGAATAAAGCCGTGAGGCGATGATACTTTGGACTGGTAATTGGTCGGTGGATTATAGTGCCCACTTCAAACATTATGTCCATGAACTTATAGTTACTTATTTATTGGTGTTTGCATTAATAACGTGCATATATTAAAGGATAAATTTACTCGTGAACTGAAACAACTTTTTCATTTCAACTTTAAAACAAAATGTACTGGTCCATACAAAAAAATATACATATATTTACATTATGATGTTCATTTAAATCTATATTTTGTAACTTAGCTGGTTACAAAGTATTAAACTGCTATTAAAGTCATATACCAATATCCTAATTAACCTACAAATTATATTAGAAGGATTGAGTACAAAATTATTAGCCATTTTAAACCATCCCCGTAATTTTACTCAATCAGGTTTCAAAATTACATAGAAGACTTTATAAATCACATTGGTATAATTGATTCAAATCTGCATACCAGATATAAGTTGTAAGAATTCCTTTTTCTGTGATCATATAGATAATCATGTGGTATTATCAGTTTATGATTGACATGAGCACTTTATACTTCACGATTTATATCACACGAATACACAAATAAAAAAAAGTATTCATTGATTTATCGTCCCATTATTTATGCAATATAGTTATATATCGACTTGTTAAAAAGTATGTCAGTTAACATTTTTAAAACCTATTTGCAATCGAGGGGATTAAATACTTTGTTATTATGTAATCATATAATTAAAATCAGCTTTGAATAATTTTGTATATTTAAGTATACTCAAGTATAAAAAAAGATTTATTATTTCAAAAAATAAAAAAGCTAATGAATTTTATTATTATTTTGTTACAAAGTAGAACTATGAACTAATTAGACACATTTTGTTTTCTGCAAAAAAATAACATTATAAAACGATATCTTTGTCTGTTGAAGTCGTTAGTAAGTCTGTTTTTGATATCTGGAACGTTATAAAAACCATTATAGCAATAAGTTCATCATTTGATTTAAAGTCTGCGTCATGGAACCTGAAAGTGTCGTTTGCATAAAAAATAATTTCTTAAAAGTAGTTCATTATGTTACTAACAAAGCATCAAAAGCTTTCGTTTTCCCATATGTCGGAAGATCCAAAATTACTATTCTATGCTTTAAAATTATTTCTCTACTTTTATGCATAACTATTTGTCAACTGACTGCCGCTTTAATAATATCTAAATTTGAGGATTGGTTTGAAGTCATCAATATAGCTCCAAATTTGGGCGTGTGTATTTTAGTATTAATCAAGTATACAAAAACACACTCAAACCAAAACACGTACGACAAGTTCGTGAAACATTTCACTGTCGATCTTTGGAATATAGTAGAAGCTGAAAACAGAAAGCATAGAGCAATATTAGAAGAATATACTAGAATATCGAGATTTATTGTTCGATTTCAATTTTTTTACACAAGTCTTGTCGTTGCAATAATTGTTACATTTCCGAGGATTATAATGTTTTATAACACGGAAATACTTGGTAACGATATTAATTACTTGTATCCTTTTGACGGGTGGTACCCTTTCGACAAGGTTCAATGGTACAATCTAATCTATGTTTGGGAAAGCATGATGACTACTATTGTTGTTATGCTCTACTGTGTCGCTGATATGACTCATTTGTCGTTCACGAGACATGTTTGTATGGAGCTTCAGATTTTAGGAACCACAACGGAAGATCTTATAATATCTGTTAAAGATAGAAGCAATGCTGAAAATCAAATGTTTGTTAAAGAAATACATGATAACATCAAGAATAAATTGAAGAAGATTATCAAAAGACATCAGCTTTTGATAGGGTATGGTATGGTTAAAATTAAAAGTATTTATAATTGAGATTGCTTTAGTATCCGGTACAGTACTAAAAAAAAATATTGTTTTAGATTGATGGCTGATTTGGAACGAGTTGTTGGAACTGAAATGCTGTTGATATACATTTTCGGATCTGTATTTATGTGCTTGACAATATTTACATCATTGGTACAGTACCCTTTGAATATACCTACCTTGTTATAATTCTTATCTCGATTGCATTGAACTTTGTCGCTTGCGCATTTACCGAATTGTGTAAATATTATTTATAAACGAAAATTTGGCATCGTATTTAACTATATCAAAAAAGATGGCCACGGTGAATTAATACGCCAAGGTATATAAATAAGCAAATAGAAATATATAGTGAATAGATAAACAAGTGCTGTGTTCTATGTCTGTGTAGTTCTTACTTTTTCTAATGATACTAATGTATTTTGTATAGCAATTTGATTTATAAATGAATGACTTAATTAAGACAAAAGCAAAAATGTTATATTTTTTCCAGATCGTAGAAGATACATACATGAGCCTAAGATATTTTTGCTTCTTTCTTTCGCTACTCTTCGAAGTATTCATCCAATGCATTACAGGACAAATTTTGATTGATCACGTAAGTTAATAGCGTTTTCAAAACACATTTCTAACTCTTTTATATATGCAAAATGTTAGAATAATGTGCCAGATTAAATATTATTAAAAAGTGGCAAGCGTCTACTATATATATATTACGTTTTCAGTAGCTTTACTTATTACTGGACCGATTTTCTTCACCTGGAATATAAACCTGAAGCTTAAAGATTCCGCCAATTTTAGGATCTCCTACATATCCTCGTCTTTTATGCAGTCAGTTAAAAATAAGTCAGATTGCGTACTACAATTTTTAATACGTCAAGGTTACGCCGTTTACGCATTTCATAATTTGACAAATTATTAAATTCCTACTGCTCAGTCATATCGTATGCAAAATGTAGAAATGTAGATAAAGTTAAGTTAACATGTTTTTTTTTTATTTGTTTTTTATACCCTGTACAGATATAATGCTCTTCATGTTACTCATCACTCCTTAAAAACCTTTTTTAGAGTGAAATCTTAGAGCAAGCAATATATTTTTCTGACTGGCCAAACGCAGACCGTGAGACAAGGCAAATGCTGCTTATATTTCTCATACGAACTCAAAGACCGCTGATAATAAGTGCGAAAGGATTTCTGGTCATGAATTTGGATACTTTTGCTGGGGTAAGCCACATTATTTACAGAATAAAAAAGTACATTTCGGTACTTGTAGAAAGAGAACTTTTTAAACGATTCAGCCATCTCTGTGGAATCGGGGACCATACATAAAATCAACGGACGAATTGAGAAACTTGAAGTCGATCAAATAGAAGGTTCTTAATTTAAAAAATTACTATGTTTTGCTTTTTTTGTATTAATAAAGTAATTTTGATTATAGGTGGTGGCATATACATTTTATCAGAATCAGTCAAGTGCTTAATCAAAATTACTGGAAAATAAAACTTACTCACACCTTTTTTTTATTTTTATTTCTTGTTAATAAGTATGTATATTCTGCCTTAAGGCACAACGGAGATGGAACTATTTGTACCTTTGATAATTTTGTTTCTCTTCCACACAACTAAAGCATCAGCTACACAACCCTGCATCTACGGCACAATAAATAGACTCAACTAGTTGTGCCATGGGCATTTTGATTTCACAGATAAAAGAAAATAATAGCATTTAGCTGTCTTAACTAAACGCATCTCAACTTTAAGAGTCTTTTATCTTGTTTTATCCGATAGAAAATCTTAAACGTTCGAACGAGACACAAGACGCGCAACGTTTAGATTTTTATTAATAAGGTCGATGAAGTACCTACAGTAAATATTGATAAGCCTTTAAATACCTAATGCCTTTTTATTTCACAGGTTTGCAGTATGTCATACCAGTTGTTTAATTTGCTTCACACTGCGTATTCTTAAACAACAGATTTATTAGTTTTTCATGGTTTTAATCGTAGTTGTTGCTTCCGATTTAATAATCGTCTTAAATGCCTCTAAAATTCGAACGGCATATGTCTAATTTTTTTTAAAGTTATAATACCGTTATGTTGAACGGGCTTATACGTGAGGCGGTAACTTTTGCAGAACATTTTACATGGCACGGCTTGACATGCTTTATTTTAGTTACATGAGTTCGGGTAGACTTTTTTATGTATTCCGATTATTCAGAAATTTAAATAGCAAGCTAAGCAAAATTGAAATATACGTTGTAGTAGAACGATATTATATACGAGTATACTATTCATGACAATAAATCTTGTCAGAGCACCAATTGTTTTTAATTTCTCTTCCCTTTAGAATAACTTAAGAAGTTCATTCGAATTATATTGAATTCTTAGTAATAACTCGTGTACTCCTTAAACAAGCATAGTTTTTAATAAGACAGTAGAAAAGAGAAACTGCAATGTTTGTTTGTTTAGCAGTTTTTTCTGCCCGTAAATATTAAATGTGACAATTTTCCTTTAGGTAATTCATGTGCAAATTTCAGCACCCGCGAACCAAAGCGTACAAGTTTTGTAAAAACAATTAGGTATATATGGACATGTATTTAAGTAATGAATATACCATTTAGCCAGAATTGCAGGTTCACAGTCACGCTTATTTTGATTTGAGGCCATATTGATAGTTGTTTGAGCCATGTAAATTATGATGTACTTTATACATGTCCTAGAAAATGCTTGCTATAGCGTTTCATAAAGGCGTTCAACTGCGCGGTGTGTTTTGCTATTGAAAATTGCCAGGCTTCATGACACTTTAATCCCCCATTTCGACCCAAGCTTTTTTTACGCAATGAAAGGTAACTTATGTTCTTTCCTAAGGTCTAGTCTACCATTCGGTCCCAACGAAAGATCAACGCTGGCTTCAGCCGGCACTATGTTGAGAGTCATGTTACATATTTTGTTTTTATTTAAGTTGTGTTTTCTGTTGCAAATAAATATATTTCTATCTCTATTTTACCAAATTTCATCAAAATCGGTTCAGGAGTTCAAATAGAAAGCGTAGCAGCTGTGTGCAGCGTAGAACCACAACTTTGACACAGACAGACACAGTTTCTTTCACTGTTGTAATATAAAATAATACGTACGTATTATTTTATATTATAACGTAATATGTACATACGTAAAGATATATATTGTATAAAAATAATCATAAATGACATAAATATAAAAATAGGGATTTTTATGCATTATTATTATTGACTGACCTAAGAAGAAGAAAAAAAGCCTATTTGTAGTAATTACAGTTTTCATTTGTTTATAGGTATATAAGACGATAATTTGGTACGCACGTTTTGCCTATTTTTACAAAATCTATAAATTTACCAAGGAGGTCATTATTAGAGCTAAGTAATAGTTACATATATTAAATTTTAATAAAAGCTGGCTGCTGTAATAAAAAAGTTATACACTGAAAATAAACGCTACTAATCCAAATTTTGTGCTCGTCGGTACTGAGTTTAAAAATTGTAACGTCCAATAACATGCACGAGAAAGTCATTTTCAAAAATTATGAGGTGTCCACGATAGAGAAAACTCGGGAAAGTAAAATTGAGAATGGTCAGTTATTGGCATAGCCTGGTTTAGTGATACCATAAAAACAAGATGTTACGGAGAAATGGAAAAAATGAAGGCATATTCTGCACAATTTGCCGGAAATTCAATCTCTGCCTGGAAAAGTGTTATTGAAGAGCAAAGCTTATGCGTATGGTAGTACTGAGAAGTAAAACAGAACTAAAAGTATGTTACTTACTGAAGATTCTTTTATACAAGATTTTATGCATATAAAATAATTTAAGTATTCAAATTATAATTTGATAACATTTTTATTAAAGCGATCACGATTCAGCAATTTAAAATATTCACGAAATATACATATCACGGAAATATTTATGGAAAGTAATAAATTATCTTTTATTGATTTTCGTAGTATAAAGAGGTGGTTTCGTGAATTTTCTTTAGTCTAGGGACTCCAAGATGGGAATCAAACGGAGTATATTATTTGGGCTCCTGCTCGTATTGCCTTTGGGCGTACTATGTCAGGGTAAGTTTTTAAATATTATTATTATAAAATGAATATTATTAGAGATATAGAACTTTTTTTTGCTTGCTATAAATATTGTTAATTAGACGTCATATCCGGGTACACTAGTGTGTATTTCAATATGTCTCTATAATGACATAACATTAAAAGAATAAGCCCAATATTCTACACAAAAATCGCATAACACGATGTAAAGCTGCGTTTTTGGTAATTTATTCTGAGGCGTTGTACGGAGCATAAGTTATAACCGTAGTTTTTTATGCATAACGCCGGAGACACATGTATTTTTTGCTTACAAAACGTTGTTTCACACTCACCTAAAAGGTCTAAATAACATACCAAAGAAGTAGCTTTATGTCGCATTTTGCAATTTTAGAGTTTTTATTTGAGATTTTACTGGTTAATTTTTAACTATTTTAATAAGGCGTGATTACAAACTCTTTTTCGTATCAACCCACAGCGTCCCACTGCGGGGCACGGGTCTCCCCTATTAACGGGGTCTAAGCCATAGTACATCACGCTCTGGCCAAATTGCTGGTTGGGGACTTCACTTATCTTTGAAAGTTATTAACTTTCTCCGACAAGCAGGTTTCCTCACGATGTTTTCCTTAACCGTTTAAGCATGTGGTAATTAATTTTAATATGCACATGAGTGAAAGACCCAGAGGTGCATGCCTGAACCTGGATTTGAACCCGCGCCCTTTCGCTTGTACCGTACTAGGCTACCACTAACTTGTTTAAAAACTCTTAACTATTGATATTGCAGATAGCAACCAAGCCGATGCGACTGCCGCCGCCGGCGATGACAGCGACTACAGCTACTTTGACTACTGTAAGTTTTTTTATTTTACAAGTGTGTTTGAAGCATAAATTTTGGTAACTGGTTACGAATTGAAAGCCTACTTTCCTGTAAACAAAAAAAACTTATTTTCTCTTGACTGGTATCGTAAGTGGATGTAATATTCTTAGTTCGTAACTGGTTAGTTAGCTCCTGATTCTTTGACGGTTGAAGCGTTTAGATGCACGAACCCTCTTGATCGGACTTATTAAATAATATTTAGACTTCAGATATAAATTACTGGCTATTTTTACTAATAAATAAGCTCAACACAAGACATCAAAATAAGTTTTAATGAATTTGTATCTAATATTTTGTTTACGTATGTATAGTGTATAAATTTTTTATAGATCGAAAATCTAAGAGCCAGTTTATAATGCGTGCCAACAAAATTATTCATTCAATCAAAACATAATGGTCTTTAGAATATATTTGTTTAAATCTTTAATTATTTTTATAGTCTTCCCAAGTGAATCTTCTTCATCGAGCTCTTCATCAAGTAGTTCCTGTAAGTATACTGCTTTGTTGTTTATTTTTTGTAATATCTTCTACAGGGATGTACTAACCCAAAATGGGGTCACTGCACTCATCCTATGGTACGACTTTTACCATGCCAACACTCCGAATTTGCTACTACTACGAATTAGCTACCTCCCCACCAATTTTCAGCCAAATCGGTTAACCAGTTTTCGAGTTATTAAAAGTGTAACTATCACGTATTTCTTTTAAATACAGGATTATCGGCTAGAGGTGTGCTAAGCCGAAAGTGCGTTACTATACTAATGCTAAGGAAAAAAATTTACTATGGGATCAACACCTAATCCGAAAAAAAAAACAGCAGTTCCATAGAATAAGTTTATCCGTCATCGACAAAATGTCAAAAACAAAATCAAAATCAGTTTTATTTGCTAGAAACACGGTAATTCTTGTACAAGATCTTATAGTAGTTTAGAGCATATATGTCCTGGCCTAGTTTGGGATGCAAAATATTAAAATGGGTGTGTAGTTTTTTTTAAGTATAGCAAACAAAGAAAATCAAAGTAAACATATTATGAAAAATTGACGCTCCTAATCTACATACCAATCCATCGTAAAGTCAGTAAATTCTCTACAATACAGCACAATTGCAACAGAAGGAAAATTGCAAAAAAAACATTCAGTTACAAAAGCATGAAAACTTAAAACGTTATCTTAATACAGAAAAGCCAAAATACGAAAAACACAAAACAAAACGTAGTAGTAGTGTTGTTACAAGTTCGTGGAATTAAAAAATAATCCGCCTACTGACCACAGATAAAAAAACACATCAGGCAATATTAACACTAACTAAAGCCATCTGTTCACGTTCCAACATGACCAAAATACAAGCACATCCAAACATTGCAATAACATATAAATAATGAAAATTTAATAAGCTTATAATAATAATAAAACTATTTGCGTAGAAATCGCGAAGTCGGCCCGACTTCGCGATTTCTACGGCCCGAGAGCAGAATTTTCTCGATCTGAATTTATTTCTATATATTACAGCAAGCAGCAATGACTCAGGAGGAAGTGCAACATCTTCAAGTACCTCTGGTTTGTATTATTAGATTTATATATATGAATGCAGCTACGTCGAAGCTAAATAAGCATGTAGGATACTGGAAAATTCGAAATATTGTTAATTTTTCATCACGTTTAGTGGTGACAATGCAAAAAAAAAACAATTAATTAAGAGTGAATGACACAAACGTGGTGATATTTTTAAAATGACTTCATTTGTAAGTAAATAAAATCAATATGATCAAAAATGTCCAAATTATACGTTCAGAAAACGTTGATTTTGACATTTTAGGTATTTTTTAATCAACAAAGATATTTATAAAATATTTCGCATTTCAGTAGAATATTCTATTACCATGCATTTTTGTAACGCCATTCGTTGTATCGAATCCTTATTTTTTAAAGTTCTAGAATCGTCTATTAAAAACAAATCACTAGCATTTAACAAACGTACGTATAAATTAATAATCGAATCAAACCATGCAGTTGGGCTTATATGAGTCCCACAGCTAATGCTTTAAGTTCAACTATTGGGACAGATTCACTAATGTCCTCCAACTTTTACTTTCATAACTTTATAACAATAAAAGCAATGTTTTAACTACATCAATTAAATATATTATATTTTTATTTTAATAATAGTTATTGTTTAATATTTTTATAATAGGGAATTTAATCTTAATTCAGATTCCTCATCCGATGGCGGCTCAGCTTCATCTGGTAGTAGTGGTAAGCAATCGCGAGCTTTAATTTTACTTAAAATATTATTCAAGTTAAATGAAAGCTCATCCTTTCTTTGTCCCCACGAGGACAGATTGGGGAGAGAAACATGAATGAATCTCATTGATACCATGATATTTTTTATCTTAATCGAAGTCCATTAAAAACTATGCAAGACTAGCTTTCCTGTAAAAACTAGCTTTATACGCGGATAAAGCCACATAAAAACTTTATATAATTTATTTATAAAATCTAGCTTTTTCCGCGTCATATTTATTTTCCCGTGGCAAACAGTAATGGCGTTCTTCGTACCTCGAAGTATGTCTGTACAAAAAATTAAGCCAATCCATCTCTTAGCTGCTAAGAAGAAGAAGGATAAATAAAAGAACAAACACACTTTCTCATTTAAGGTATAATGAGTGGGGATGTACAAAACTAAAATAACTAAATTAAACTAAAATAAAAAACGTGAAACCCATTAGCACCATGCAATTTAAGCCGATATTCTCAAACCTTCATTTTTATTCGAAAGCCTTACTTAGAAAGAAATACCTTCGTCAAACAGCTTTCCTGGCTATGTTTTACTTCACCGTGATACTGACTTTTTTGCTTGAGCACAAAATATCCCGTAGATTATTTGTGCCCAAGCAAAAGTTACAAGCTCGAAACTATATTACGACTATTATTATTTCGAGTAGCTGGCGAAGATATTATGATAGGTACTTATTACAATCGCAGTTTGTAAATACTTTTCAAACTATGATTTACTATTTTTGCAGGCGGTGCATCAGCTGTAAATGGGCAAGCCACATCCACAACCACTGGTACCTATACATGTGGTTCTTCTCCCTATGCCTAGCTTGAGCGTTTAATCCTCGGGGAAAGGGATATCCAAAAAATATTGCAAAATTAAGGTCAAGATGCTTGCTCAGAGGCGAAATTAGTGACGTTTTGAATTAGAAGTATTTAAAAATCTACTTTATACACTGCTTATGCACATTGGTACTTACATAACTTTGAGAAACAACATTTATTAGTATAATAAATTAAAATACTACTTCTAATTATTAGGCGTTGGTCAAACCAGATGCAGCGCAGTGCAGCACAGCCCAGCACAACCCGGCTTATGACGTTGTAATGTAAAAAACATCATGAAAATTTACAAAACAAACTTAAATTTTCTTACCAACAATTCGCGTTTTAGTTATACACATTTTTTAAATAATACATTTCTACAGGAACTGCTGCTGCAGGAGATTCCACGGCAGCAAGCAACGGTATACATTTATTTTTTAATATGAAAATATTTTGATATAATTAACTTGACTTACAATAACACACTGCTTCTCTTATGATACAATAAATAAAAACTTAACACTAATACAAGGTTATCGGTTAAATCGTCACTATTGAAAACTAAAAAAATTCAAATTTCGATGCCACATTTGAACTCATATAGGGGTTGAATTTTCTCACACTGTAATGAATACACCATCCAAACTTCATGTCTGCAATTTCAGCGGTTTTATACTCTACGCTGATTGTTAGAAAATATCACTTATTCAGTCAGGAATTACTCTTTTATATATACAGATTTTTTTTCTTTCCTTAAGCTTAGAAATATTAATTTACAGGAAATGCGGCTGCCGGCAATGGCGGTGCTACGACAAGCACTAACGGTATTATTAATTAATAATATTTCTTAATTATTTAATGTTTGTAATATACACTTGTGACACTAGATGCAAGATTTTTCATGTATATTTGATGTTATAGTGTCTGCAATAAAGAGTCAATTCCTTCATTCAGTAGTTCTGCCAACTGCTGAAGCAGTTTTTGCAACATAAAAAAGAAGTCATAAACGCTAACTTTTTTTTGGAACTCAGTATTTAAGAATTCGAATTTAAGGTTTTGTTAAGTTAGAATTCTTAAATTTTTCACGTTTCTACATATAATTAAAACCACACTTCACTGCACTAATATTATAAAAGATAAACTTTGTATGAGTGTATGTGCGATGGTTTGTTAATCCTTCACGCTCAAAGGCTGCACGGATTTGGATGAAATTAAACACTTATTATGTATTATTAAGATTACATTATGAATTAACACATAGACTACTGTTAATCCCAAAAATATGCAGTGTACTCGTGGGATGATCAAACAATAGCCACGAGTAACACCGCGGGGCGTAGCTAGTAAATATTATAATTAGCTCTTGTGACACAGCCAGCTTGATTTTGATAACTAATCAACGAATTGGCACTGTTCAATCCAGTCAGGCTTGAAATGCATGACCGTAGCGTGCTAGGCAGATCAGATGATAGAAAAATGTTTAGATGTATATTTTTTTTTAAATTTACACTCCATATAGTATACTCCGTAGTAACACATCTGGGTATTTTTTAAACTAAGTATGTTACCTTTTTATAGAAAAAGGAAAAGAAAGAAATTTGCTGATATTATCTAGGAATTTTGACCTCTAAAATAATACTTAAACATACATATTACAGTGGTACTATATTGATTAATTTGTTTAATTATTCAAAGGAAATGCTGCTTCTGGAGACTCTACAGCAGCTAGCAATGGTAAATATAAATTATTCTTAAACAACAAATCCAGAATTAATGACTACTTACCCGGTACTCGAAAAACAACTGCATATTTTATAATAAATATGTATTGTTTTATTGATACGAACTTCACTCCTACACAAATTTAATCTCGAGCAAACCACCATTATAAAAAATGTACAGATATGACCTATTAATATCTGAAGATATTAAAAAAAAAATGTTTACCCATATATAAATGTATATAGACTTGCAATGAACAGAAAATACCTATTCATAATATAAAATTTACATGTTCACCGCTAGATTACTATTGATTTATCTCGGTTATTTTACCAAAGTAGCAGGTTTCTTTACGATGTTTTCCTTCACTGTTATATAAAGAGTTAACTCTTTATTACCTAGTCATGAGTTAAACACTCAAAGTTGTATGCCTGAACTTGCAAGTAAACCCACGCCATCTAAAAACTTTTAATAACATTTTGAATTGCAGGAAATGCAGCGGCGGGCAATGGCGGAGCTTCGACCAGTAGCAATGGTAATAAAATTAAAGTATTTCTTGTAAGTGTATACGCTATATAATGATATCTAAGACCTAGATTAGTAAATAGTTCAGCATAGCGGTTAAAACATAAAAATTATTAAACGATGCTCATATACTATTAAACGATGCTCATGTACTATTAAACAATGCTCATATACTATTAAACGATGCTCATATACTATATACCACAAGTAAATACTCCAAAATAATATTTTTAATATTTTTAGGAAACGCTGCATCTGGAGGCTCTACTGCCGCAAGCAATGGTATATAAAATATAGTTTTGTATTTTAGTAAGTTTTTCTTGTGTCTTTAGTGTTATAAAATTTAGTAACCAATATATTTACCCTGACACTGAAGATATCCTAGTGGGGAGCTGTCAGGTTGAAACGATATTGTTTAAGTAATCATTAATGATTCTTTTTAGAAATGTTTTTTTTTTAATGATTACTATACAATAAAATTTTCGGAAACATCAATCGCTAACATTTTTAATATGGTGCGAGTATACAATTAAAGCGATCTACTTGTTGGTTTTTAAGTGTAATACAATATATAATATTCTCTTACAGGAAATGCGGCCGCTGTAAATGGCAGCACTGCTACTGGTAGCAATGGTATTTAAATGATTTTATTATTCATCGATCATAACCAGTTTTTTTTTTTTTTAATTTTAAGTAAACTAGCAGATAACAATAAATACTCAGTCTAAAATGTTAGATCCCCAAGTTTGAATAATTATCTTTTTATATTGTAGAAAAAAATGATTTTCCCTTTCCACCAATTTTCAGCCAAATCGGTTCAGCCGTTCTTGAGTTATAAATAGTGTAACTAACACGTCTTTCTTTTATGTATATAGATTTAAACACTTATCACATACAGTTCAAAAATACTGTATATATAAAAGTTGTAAATGTCGCCCGCGGCGTTGACGCGACATAAGAAGATATGAAATTTTTTTTTCGTTCCACTTCTTAGGTGTTGAGTTCCCAAAAAGCCCTATCTTTGTACACCCTTACACCACACAATGAACACATACTCCAAATTTCATGTCATTTGGTTCAGCTATTAGGCTTTGCGTTGATTCTTAAATAGTATCAGTCAGTCAAAATTTATTCTTTTTATTTAACACTTGATAGATTAAAAAATGTAGGAAATAAATTAAGCTATTGGTACTAGCAAAATTTATTTTCAGGAAATGCTGCATCAGGAGGCTCTACAGCAGGAAGCAACGGTATAATATCAGTTTTCTTTTAATCTTAAACTCAAAAATGACTAAAGCTGACTTGAATTATCACTTTTTTAAGTTATTTATAAACCAAGCATTTGTAAAGTATATACGTTTACTTGGTTTTCTCACATCATTATCTTCTGACCCTAGAATAGTTAAGATAATCTCTCATATGCATAATGCCCATTTAATATTGTTCTGCTCCTCAAAAAAACCACTCGCAAATTCGCTCTAAACGTATAAGCGAGGATGCGATTAAAAGCGGCCAGAATTCTAGGCATTCCCTGTTTGTGATACCATATTATAACATTTCGATAATTCTTCCTGGGTGACGGACAGCACAAGCCGAGGTCAGAGCCTTCTAAGGTGCTGTAGCAAACGTTTTCGGTCAATATTTGCGTCCATTTTAATAATAATTAAAAAACAAACCCAGATTTACAGCCCTGAAAATGGAATTAAATGCACGTCTCCTACTTCGAAACTGACTGTTAGTCTCACTAGACAATACAAATTTTAAAGTCATATAACGAATATTGAAATTTAGATAATAAGTATCGTTTACAGGTAATTCTGCTGCGGGCAACGGTGGTGCTACTTCTGGAAGCAACGGTATTATAAATTTCAAACCATTTCCACAATTTCTTTATTTCTTGTTACATGACATTCAATACAAAACACTTCAAAGGTTTATGAAAAAGTGAAGTTAAAGTATGAAATATAAACTACGACCAAAACCAGACGAGGGAGAAACAAAAATCAGACCCACGAAAATTTCATTAAAATCCGTGAAGCTATTCTTTGGGCAATAGCCCTGTAGAAGATGTTATGGGTATCATGGTGAGTAATACGAGTAGTAATCTTTTTTTGTACCCCTCTAGGTATACAATGTATACAATCAAAAATAGAATAGTTATTTGTTATACAAGAGTGCAAAGTTGCTTTTTAACCGCTCACACCGTTGTTCTCACTTTTGATGACCGAGTAAACTAATGATTCTTAAATTAAAATTCAAAAATTAGAATCCTGAGCGTTAGCGAGGGAATTAAAAGAACATAAGGTGAAAAATCTTTGCACTCGAGTACACGTAAGTATTATACTACACGAAAAATAAATAAAAAATTCACTCATTTTAGTTTTTCACTTATTTTTAACATATGACGTGAAAAGATAATGGCGCGCGCAAAACAAATTAAAAAAAAAGTACAGCAAAAAGGTTCCGAGTCTGAGTTATCAACAAAATAAAAAAGGTTGTATGATGAATTCGGTATAGATAGAGGTAGAAGTAAATAGATTGAATGAGGTTTTTAACTCACAAACTAAGTGCAAACGATATTCTAAATTCAAATTTACTTTATCCTCTAGCGGATAAAAACGGCTTTTGCACTCAGATATCGAATAGCAAAAATACTTTTTCCGAGATGGTGGGATGAAAAATTAATTATTATTTACATTATCTTAAAAAATTACGATAAGGTGTGAATCCGAGGAAAAAAAACAGCTAATCTACATTATAAGTCAATAAGTTACATAAAAAAATGTAAATTGTTTTCCTAAAATTTCTACTCTACCTACTTCTATCGTCGGAGTTGATCATTAAAATGAGTATAGTGAATTTTTCTCGGTTAAGGGGTAATACAGGGTATACACAGGTATACCCTGTATTAAACGAGGGTAAGTCATTTTTGTAATAATATTTGTTTACAGGTAATGCTGCGTCAGGAGGTTCTACAGTAGCAAGCAACGGTAAAATTTAGTTTTAATTTTAGTAAGAAATATATTTTTAAGGAATTTATATTTATATCAATAAACTAAATGTAAAATATGATAAGAAAAGTTGACTATTATTTAAATAATACAAAATCATAAAATGGAATTTAGTTATCACTGGCTGTCACTGTAAAGGACATGGTGTAATAACATCTTGGGGCTTAATTTATCTCCGATTTTTTTTCTGACTAGCAGACTTCCTCACGGTGTCCTTTTTTAGCGTTTAAGCAAGTATTTGACAACACTAATCTGCGAACAGAAAAAACTCAGAGGTACAGACCTAAGTTTTAAACACACCGGAAATCAATCGTTTCTTCCACTACGCTATTGCCGCTTTTTTAACCTATTATAATTGATATGAGGATAATAAACATCAAAAATGTTACAGGAAATTCCGCTGCAGGCAATGGCGGTGCTACTTCTGGAAGCAATGGTAATATAAAATTAATAACCATTTACATATACATCAAAACATATAAACGTCGAGAAGAAAATACAACTTTTCAAAATCGAAGCTTCGTTCCCTTTGTCCACTGTCACTTTTAATCTCTCTAATATCATTTATTCAGTTAGATAACGGTCAAGGATAAAACTTTCAGATCTTGAAGATTTTAAATTAAATGTAATATAAACTCGTCAAAACATGCCCACGCCATTGCGGGGTATTACACTCTGCTCAAAAGTGCCCATTACTGTGGCAGCGCTGGATGGCAACAGAAATTTGTATAGTTAAATCCAACCAGCTGCGGAGATCCTACCGTTATCCTAACCTGTATAATAAAATATCATCTTAAATCGGTGTAAAAATAAAAAGAATATTCAAATAAATATATTTTATAAAGCTGTATCTTACAAAAAATTGTATTTAGTTACTTAGTTAATATATGTTTTACAGGAAATGCTGCATCTGGACGTTCAAACGCTGCAAGTAACGGTAAATATCAACTGAACTTAACCTAATCTACTATATATCTACTAACTAGCTTTAAGTTCAGTTTAGCACGTAATTCATTGTCATGTACAACACAATTACAGTACCTGAAATAGACTTTTTCTTTATTTTTTTTCCTCCTTGTCGAGTAAACACGATCATTCGTTCAGTTTTGGTGAAAACACCTAACAGATATGTTAATATTTTTTTCGAAATAGCAGGTACATAAACAACAATATGAATATTATATATTTTTACTTTTTTATATGGTATATAATTATAATACAAAACAATTATTAAGCATTATTTGCGAATTACTATGTAACATTAATTAAATGCAAGAAATTTTGGCACTGACAATGAAAGTGCTTCTACTAAATAGCGGTAGGTATTTAATAATATATCTATTTTTTATTACAAATTTTATTGAATAATAATTTGCTGCAGTATTTTATCAATATTAATGTAATTGTTAGCTATTTACACTAGTAAAGAAACCGAGAGATTCGATATACATCCGGATTTTGAGCATAATCAAATTATTATTGAAATAATTATGTGATAAGTAGGTATCTTAAGGTTATTTTCAAAAAGCTACTCTAAGTACAGAAACGCTCCCGGAACAAAAAGATAAGATTGTTTTTTTGGAAATTTTACTTGACCGTTGAATGTAGTTTTGTACAGTGGTTGGTACTCGCGTGCAAGTTACAGGTTATTAAACCTGATATACAAATTTTAAATATTATTACGGATTATTCATCGGTTATTTTTAATCTAGTTCGAATATTTTTCCCATTGCAAATGAGAATGAGAAATCTAATACGGGGCCATTTACTGACTAATTTCAATAATATTGTTCGAAATCAAACTAAACTCAAATTTATATAATGATTTTTAATTCGAAGAAATTTGGTAAGTGTGGTTGTCGTTTATAAATTCTCAAAAAAGTGTGGTCACGATGTCAAAGCTCCACTCGTTTTGATACCATATGACTTTTGCTGAAGAACGATCGTATGAAATTACATAATGTTTTAAATCATTTACAGGGAACTCGGCTGCAAACAATGGCGGCGCTACTACGGGCAGCACTGGTATATTATATATTACACTATTATCAACCAAAAACAAAACAAAAAACGCATTAAAACTGCTGTTTCATTAAATCTGACAACTGACGTCGACGTACCTTTTAAATAGATATAGCCTTTAAATTTTCTAAATCAAACAAAATAGTAAATGACATACTAGTAGTTAGAATTGCTAAGCTTTGATATTATACGCACTTAACAATATATATATATATATATATTGTACTTAACAATATATATATATATTGTTAAGGGTGGTGTAGACCGTACGCGTTGCGTTGCAGTGCATCGCTTTGGGTTTCACCGCGTTGCGTAGTATGTTAATTTGTAGCAGAGAGACAAGAGTTACTTTCGCAATAACGCACTCCTAAATTGTATAGATCAGAGAGTTGGTAGTTTATATTGTTGTTAAAGTGTTTAATGTATTTCATGTATGTATGTTTGTATCGCAGGTACAGCTGGTTCAGGAGGAAGAGGTGGTGGCAGCTCAAGTTCTACAAGCACTGGTAAGTTTTCAACCGTCTCCCAAAAAGGGATTTTTATTTTATGTGGTCTACCCGATTTTTAAACTCTCCAATTCTTATAACAAAGTTAATGATTATTTTTAATGTTAAAAAATACATTATCATAAGCATTTCAAGCACTTATACCATATAAATACATCCTCAAATCGATAATATCTGCCGCCGAGTACCTAACGGTATGTTCCGGCACTCTTTTTTATTAGCCAATGTATTCTAGACTAGGCATGCTCGATCTAAAGCCACAGAGTCGCTGACTGATGGGGTCGAGTAACTAAGTGGTCAGATACCTAGCAATCTTGATATAAAAAAGAACATAACATGTATTATTTTTTGCATGTACAAGTTAAACTCATAAGTAAGACGATGGATCAAACACAAGCTCAGGCACCTCTGAACATTTGAGTCATTTGCAGATATCAATAAATTGACGCCTTAACGGTTAAAAAGAGAGTTACGTCAAATAATTGCCCTTCAAAAATGTGCCAATATTTTCCATAATAGTTTCTTGTAGCCTAGTAGGTAGTGGTAGCCAAGTAATAGTTAGTTAGCCTAGTCGGAAAACCCGTTGCTTCACAAACGAACGGGAGCGTGTTCAAATCCAGGTTCGTTCTTGCACCTCTGTGTTTTTTATTCATGTGCAATTTATAATAAGTTACCACGTACTTAAACGGTAAAGTAAAACATCGCGGGAAAACCTACTTATTTGAGTAGGTTAATGACTTTCAAAGACTTTTGAAGTTCCTGACACTCAATTTGGCCAGCACGGCGGACAATGGCCTACATCCCATTCATGGTGAGGCTCGTGCCCAGCTGTGGGACGCTATGGGTTGATACGTATTTTCCGTTTAGCCAGCGTGACTGAATGACAATGAATTATGGCATTATGACTATTCGTTAGGACAGATTCGTGCCAATCTGTTTAATAATTTGTATTTCTTCGTTATATGTTTCTATTATAGTCGAGGAAAAAATTACCTTATCTATAAATTAAAAAAATATCAAAACACAGGTGCGGCTTCAGACGCTAACGGTGGTTCTAGCAGTTCTTCTACATCAGGCAGTGGTAAGTTAGTAAAAAATCAAAATTATAAAATAAATAAGATGAGACTCCAAAATCCCAACTGCAAAAACTTTAAACCACAAATGAAATAGGCGAATAAAACCAGTACAGTAAATGACTCTTTCTTGAAGTCTGAAAAAAACCAATGATACATCGCAGATTTAAACTCGGGTCAGCAAGGAATGATAAATACACCTTCCAAATTTATATCTCTATAATAACTCTAAAACGATTAAAAATAAGTGGATAAACAGGCAAAACCTTAAACAGTTTCTGTGTGTTGGTTTTTATTTACTTTTCTCTTATTTTTAGCTTCAAGTCAAGGTGGACGTGGACAAGGGTCTGGCTCAGGAAGTGGAGGCGGAGGCTCTGGTTCTGGCTCAGGAAGTGGAGACGGAGGATCTGGTTCTGGCTCTGGAAGTGGAGACGGAGGATCTGGTTCTGGTTCAGGAAGTGGAGACGGAGGCTCTGGTTCTGGCTCAGGAAGTGGAGACGGAGGATCTGGTTCTGGCTCTGGAAGTGGAGACGGAGGATCTGGTTCTGGTTCAGGAAGTGGAGACGGAGGATCTGGTTCTGGCTCAGGAAGTGGAGACGGAGGATCTGGTTCTGGCTCTGGAAGTGGAGACGGAGGATCTGGTTCTGGTTCAGGAAGTGGAGACGGAGGATCTGGTTCTGGCTCAGGAAGTGGAGACGGAGGATCTGGTTCTGGCTCTGGAAGTGGAGACGGAGGATCTGGTTCTGGTTCAGGAAGTGGAGACGGAGGATCTGGTTCTGGCTCAGGAAGTGGAGACGGAGGATCTGGTTCTGGGTCAGGAAGTGGAGACGGAGGATCTGGTTCTGGCTCAGGAAGTGGAGACGGAGGATCTGGTTCTGGATCAGGAAGTGGAGACGGAGGATCAGGTTCTGGCTCGGGAAGTGGAGATGGAGGATCAGGTTCTGGCTCGGGAAGTGGAGATGGAGGATCAGGTTCTGGTTCAGGAAATGGAGACGGAGGATCTGGTTCTGGCTCAGGAAGTGGAGACGGGGGATCTGGTTCTGGCTCAGGAAGTGGAGACGGAGGATCTGGTTCTGGATCTGGTAGTGGAGACGGAGGATCTGGTTCTGGCTCAGGAAGTGGAGACGGAGGATCTGGTTCTGGCTCAGGAAGTGGAGACGGAGGATCTGGTTCTGGCTCAGGAAGTGGAGACGGAGGATCTGGTTCTGGCTCAGGAAGTGGAGACGGAGGCTCTGGTTCTGGATCAGGAAGTGGAGACGGGGGATCTGGTTCTGGCTCAGGAAGTGGAGACGGAGGATCTGGTTCTGGCTCTGGAAGTGGAGACGGAGGATCTGGTTCTGGTTCAGGAAGTGGAGACGGAGGATCTGGTTCTGGCTCAGGAAGTGGAGACGGAGGATCTGGTTCTGGCTCAGGAAGTGGAGACGGAGGGTCTGGTTCTGGCTCTGGAAGTGGAGACGGAGGATCTGGTTCTGGTTCAGGAAGTGGAGACGGAGGATCTGGTTCTGGCTCTGGAAGTGGAGACGGAGGATCTGGTTCTGGTTCAGGAAGTGGAGACGGAGGATCTGGTTCTGGCTCAGGAAGTGGAGACGGAGGATCTGGTTCTGGCTCTGGAAGTGGAGACGGAGGATCTGGTTCTGGTTCAGGAAGTGGAGACGGAGGCTCTGGTTCTGGTTCAGGAAGTGGAGACGGAGGCTCTGGTTCTGGCTCAGGAAGTGGAGACGGAGGATCTGGTTCTGGCTCTGGAAGTGGAGACGGAGGATCTGGTTCTGGTTCAGGAAGTGGAGACGGAGGATCTGGTTCTGGCTCAGGAAGTGGAGACGGAGGATCTGGTTCTGGTTCAGGAAGTGGAGACGGAGGATCTGGTTCTGGCTCAGGAAGTGGAGACGGAGGATCTGGTTCTGGATCAGGAAGTGGAGACGGAGGATCAGGTTCTGGCTCAGGAAGTGGAGACGGGGGATCTGGTTCTGGCTCAGGAAGTGGAGACGGAGGATCTGGTTCTGGCTCTGGAAGTGGAGACGGAGGATCTGGTTCTGGCTCAGGAAGTGGAGACGGAGGGTCTGGTTCTGGCTCTGGAAGTGGAGACGGAGGATCTGGTTCTGGTTCAGGAAGTGGAGACGGAGGATCTGGTTCTGGCTCTGGAAGTGGAGACGGAGGATCTGGTTCTGGTTCAGGAAGTGGAGACGGAGGATCTGGTTCTGGCTCAGGAAGTGGAGACGGAGGATCTGGTTCTGGCTCTGGAAGTGGAGACGGAGGATCTGGTTCTGGCTCTGGAAGTGGAGACGGAGGATCTGGTTCTGGTTCAGGAAGTGGAGACGGAGGCTCTGGTTCTGGATCAGGAAGTGGAGACGGAGGATCTGGTTCTGGCTCTGGAAGTGGAGACGAAGGATCAGGTTCAGGATCTGGCTCATCTACAAATACTGGAGGTTAGTTAGTCATTGATCTAATTCACATATAAGTATTCCTCATTTAACATGAATAACGACACAAACAATAAAATCATTTATCATTTGGTAATTTTGTTAATATTTGATGATTATTAATAATCAGGATAATTACCACAACTAATTGAGTTGCAGGTACCTATATCTTAGCTTTATCTCAGGCCAAGGCAGATGTTTTTTTATAAAATATGTGTAGTATAATTTGGGACTACATCCACACAAAGGTCTTCAGGTCCCAAACTAGGCAAAGTCTGTGCTATGGTAACCTGAAGACTGATATACATACTTATATACATAAATACATACTTATATATTTAATAAGCACCCAACACAGGTCATGTTTATGCACACAAATGTTTAAAAGATAGAATTAAATATTCAAAGTTTGAAAGATAGCATTAAACATTTTGGTTGTGATTGGGTTTCATTATAATAATGCTGTTTATTTAAATGATAGGTATAATAATCGAAATATTATGAAATAAATTAATAATTTTATTAATATTATGAGTCTGAAACGCTAATATTAAATTTTCTCTAATTGCAAATCTTTACACTATAGCTACGGCATCTGAAGGATCCGGGGGGGCAGATGCAAGCTCGACCAGCAGTGGTATGTATATATATTTTTTTATTATATACACGAATCTCGTGATGAAACTTGCTGAAAATATAACAGTCCAGTATATAACGCAAATATGTTTTGTCTAGCCGGGCTCCGCAGTGTTCGTTTTCCTATTTTTTATATACTATGTTTCTCAGTGATAATGTAGCTTTCTAACAGTAAAAGAATTTTTTATATCGTTCCAGTAGTTTTTGAGTTTATTTTACATACAAAATACACATCTTTCCTGATTTTTATATTTTGATAGATAAGCATATCTGTGACTCATTATTAAAAGTAACTTGATCGAGCGTACTAATGGACTATTAAGTCATAACTTTGATATGTTAATTATTAATTTGATTTGAGTAAAATTGTGATTAAGGTACAGAATTGTGTGTTTGTGCCCTCTCGTTCGCACCATCTTATTTTGATTATGATATAAAATATATTGAATTATTTTTCGAAATATCGGTTTCGGGTATCATGTTAGTAATTCTATTTTTTATTATTTTCAACCATCAAAGTTTATATAAAAAAGAAAATTATAAAGTATAAAGATATAAAGTTAACACTAAGCAGTTTTATTTTCATAATCTGGGTAATCTAATATACAAAATAATCTAATATATATAAGTTGAATTATGATAATACCTTAATATACTTAGATGTATAAAAACGAATCAATTTCTATTTTCCGTATTATAATTATTGTTTTATCCTATTTTAGCTACAACTGGTACAAATGGCGGCAGTTCAACTTCCCAGAGCGGTGGTACGTAATATTCTACAATTACTATTGTACATTGCAATATTACATGCATAGTCTTGTAGCTCATGACTTACGTAAAATTTAAAAATATATTTTTTATCCCCATCTCGGACTGAGTATGTTGCTCAGAAGTGCAAAAGTTTTTATATCCTAGAGGATAAATTAAATTGGAAGTTAGAACATCGTGTGCACTAAGTTTGAGAAAACATTATTATACCTATTTACCTCTATGGTACCGAATTTATCATACAACCTATTATAATTTGTTAAAAACTCGAACTCGGAAACTTCTTGGTATACTTTTTTTATTTGCTTTGCTCGCGCCATTTTCTTTTTTGCATTTAGTCATTTTATTTCCTTGCCGAGGTGGGATGAAAATTTAGAGGTTGCTCTCGACTTCAAAGATTTTTCACCTCTTTTGATTCAAATTTTTTTATCCCTCACTGTTAGAACATTACGCTTGCTCGGTCATCAAAATTGAGCTCACGGTTAAAAGGCAACTTTGTACTCTTGTATAACAAATAACTATTGTTGCGAGATAAATTGATGGCGTCAGACTGCTATTTAGATCATTTCTAAATAATATGCATGTCCATGAAATTAAAATATAAATTTTTAACAACTGATTTCTAAGAAGGTAACTGTGTAACTGTTGGCGTCTATATAACTTATATTTCGATACACACTTGGAAAATGGCGGTTACTTAGATCATATAATAATATGCTTAATATAAATAATAAATACAATGGAAGATTGTGAAACAAGTACAATTCATACTTACATCCATGATAGAGTAACTTTTATGGCAGACAGCAAATTAAATAATATAGTTAATATGTGACAATTTCCTTAATTTAATAGTAATTACATATGATTATTATACTGTAAGCATTATGTTTGGCAGTTAAAGTTGTACTACATTGAACTTGACTTTATTCCTTTAAGGTAGCTTTAATTCAAGTAAATGCAATCAAAATTGTGTTACAGTTGCAGTAAGTGGAACAAATGGAAATGCTGCTTCTGGAAGTTCAGGTACATATAAAGCAAAGTTAACAGCAACTGAGGTTAAAAGTTTATTACTTATATAAAGCAGCATCTGAGAGATTCGGAACATCTGCGCTGCATGTTTCTTGAGCCATTAGATTTTTCTATCCATCCAGTGCAAAAACGCTACTTTACCTTAAGGCAGAGTGCATTGCTTGGGGGCATTTTGGATGAATGATTTGTTTTAAATTAATCTATGAATACAGAAATTTAAAAATAAACACTAATCCATACGATTTTTTACAGCTGCTGGCGGATCTGGTACCTCTACAAGTGACGGTAATTATAGAATTGATTAAATATGCCTAGATCTGCGTGATTGTTTTTTTTTTAATTTAGTTTCATCAATTAACTTGATTTTGAATAACACAGTTCAACAAGTAAAACTTCAAAAAGTCAGATCTTAGAATTCATTTTAGTTCAGTGTTTTAGTTACTTTGTAAAACACTACTAAGTACTCGAATGCTTTTGATAAAAAACAAGTATGAGACCACACGATAACTGTTTTACAAAGATACACAGGAGACATTCCAACTATGAAGACAAAAACATTGACTTCGTTTCTAAATTAAAACTCTTGATTTCTTAGTCAACTTATGCTCTTTTTATTGAAATTATGTCAAATAAATAAATAAATTAAATAAAATTTAAATGACACGCACACATTAGGACTATCTTTAGGCCCTCAGTCACTTGTTTCCTTAGTAAAAATTGTTGTCGGAACTACTAAATCAGGGATTATATACTCTAAAACTTTTACTGTACTTTTAAATATTTTTAGATTTTTAAAATCATGTCTTATTTAAATAATTTTCAATAACAATTTTAATATTATACAAAATTTATTTTATGTTTAGGATCAGCTTCAGCGGATAATAATGGAGCTACAGCAACGGGCACTGGTATGCTAATAACATTAATAATAACAATTACGTCATATTGTAACCATATTACGTAGCAAGAAACATGAATGGAGGCTCTCAAGTTGATGTAGTCTATACAGATTTTGAAAAAGTTTTTGATCGGGTTGACCATATTATACTTCTACGCAAGCTCTATTCGCTGGGCATCCGAGGTAACCTGCTGAGATGGTTTGAGTCTTATTTGTGGAAGCGTTCTCAGGCTGTTGTTGTGGGAGGTTTTCGATAGAACTTCATTGAAATAACCTCAGGAGTCCCACAGGGTTCTATTTTAGGTCCACTTCTATATGCCTGTTATTTATATGATATTAAAAAAGGTTTTCATTATGCTAGTTTTCTTATGTATGCAGACGACAAAACAATATTTATTTAGTTAATCCAAAAATCATTCAGATTTTAAAAGACTTCAAGATGATCTTGATAGGCTTGGGGAATACTATAAATTAAATTGTATTGATGTCAACGTTAGTAAGTGCTGTTTTGTCTCTTTCACACGTAAGAATAATCCTATAAATCATGTTTATCAAGTAAACGGAGTAAATATCAATAAAGTTGAACAAGTTCGTGACTAAGGCATATTAATATAATATATTAAACTTACATTTTCCGATCATTGTGCATCAATTGTTAATAAAGCTTATAAGAGCTTAGGATTTGTCTTTCTCAGATATTTTTTGTATAAAACTTCTCTACTATTTTTTTGTCAGAAGTATACTTGAATATTGCAGTACTATTTGGAACCCACACTATATAACATATACAAGAGATTTTGAAATAATTCAGTATACATTTCTAAAACATTTAAGTTACAGAAAATTCTATGTTTCCCAAGATTATGAAGACTCTTATAATTACCATAATCTTACAAGTCTTGAAAACCGCCGTACACTTTTAGACATGGCTTTTCTACATGGCATATGTAACGGATAAATTGATTGCCCTGAACTGGTCACCACGATATTATGTTTGAATGCGTCGATTATTCGAACTAGACACACCAAATTGTTTGCTGTCTCACATTCATCTACGAAATATGCGCTTAACTCACTCGTTGGCTGATTTCATGGAGTTAACATTATTTTTTGATAGCAAGGGAGTTTTTAAAAAAGATTTTGTTAAAATACTAGAGGACACTACGTAGAGAAGAGGTATATGTACACATGGATTTTCTATTTATATCAGATATTTTGTTTCTTATTCATTACTTACTAGGTAATTTAGTTTACTACTTATTAGTTACCTATCTTATTAATAAAGTACTAAGATTTGCAAACTACTTTCGGGTTCTTTTATTTTTGTTGAAAATGTTAAATTTAGTTACATAAGTAAAAAGTTACATTCAGTATTTGAATTCTTGCTTTGGCTGTCTGTTTTAAATTTTTTTTTCTATAAAATGTTAATCCATTATTGGTCGTACGAAAAACATGTTTTTAAGTTTAAGGACTGTGAATTTTGTTCAGTAAATAAATTAATATCTCCCATTTAAGTAGCTCAGATACTAGTTTACCTTGTACAGACGTCTGTGAATCTTTAATATACTATTTCAGCAACTAGTACTACGCAATCTGGTGGATCTGGAAGTGGAGACGGAGGATCAGGTTCTGGTTCAGGAAGTGGAGACGGAGGATCTGGCTCTGGAAGTGGAGACGGAGGATCAGGTTCTGGTTCAGGAAGTGGAGACGGAGGATCTGGCTCTGGAAGTGGAGACGGAGGATCAGGTTCTGGTTCAGGAAGTGGAGACGGAGGATCTGGCTCAGGCTCAGGAAGTGGAGATGGAGGATCTGGCTCTGGAAGTGAAGACGGAGGATCAGGTTCTGGTTCAGGAAGCGGAGACGGAGGATCTGGCTCTGGAAGTGGAGACGAAGGATCTGGCTCTGGAAGTGGAGACGGAGGATCAGGTTCTGGTTCAGGAAGTGGAGACGGAGGATCAGGTTCTGGAAGTGGAGACGAAGGATCAGGTTCTGGTTCAGGAAGTGGAGACGGAGGATCTGGCTCTGGTTCAGGAAGCGGAGACGAAGGATCTGGCTCTGGAAGTGGAGATGAAGGATCTGGCTCTGGAAGTGGAGATGGAGGATCTGGTTCTGGAAGTGGAGACGGAGGATCAGGTTCTGGAAGTGGAGACGAAGGATCTGGCTCTGGAAGTGGAGACGGAGGATCAGGTTCTGGTTCAGGAAGTGGAGACGGAGAATCAGGTTCTGGAAGTGGAGATGACGGATCTGGCTCTGGAAGTGGAGACGGAGGATCAGGTTCTGGTTCAGGAAGTGGAGATGGAGAATCTGGCTCTGGAAGTGGAGACGGAGAATCAGGTTCTGGTTCAGGAAGCGGAGACGGAGGATCTGGCTCTGGAAGTGGGGATGAAGGATCTGGCTCTGGAAGTGGAGACGGAGGATCAGGTTCTGGAAGTGGAGACGAAGGATCTGGATCTGGAAGTGGAGACGGAGGATCAGGTTCTGGTTCAGGAAGTGGAGACGGAGGATCAGGTTCTGGAAGTGGAGACGAAGGATCTGGCTCTGGAAGTGGAGACGGAGAATCTGGCTCTGGTTCAGGAAGTGGAGATGGAGGATCTGGCTCTGGAAGTGGAGACGGAGAATCAGGTTCTGGTTCAGGAAGCGGAGACGGAGGATCTGGCTCTGGAAGTGGGGATGAAGGATCTGGCTCTGGAAGTGGAGACGGAGGATCAGGTTCTGGAAGTGGAGACGAAGGATCTGGATCTGGAAGTGGAGACGCAGGATCAGGTTCTGGAAGTGGAGACGAAGGATCTGGCTCTGGAAGTGGAGACGAAGAATCTGGCTCTGGAAGTGGAGACGGAGGATCAGGTTCTGGTTCAGGAAGCGGAGACGGAGAATCTGGCTCTGGAAGTGGAGATGAAGGATCTGCCTCAGGAAGTGGAGATGGAGGATCTGGCTCTGAAAGTGGAGACGGAGAATCAGGTTCTGGTTCAGGAAGCGGAGACGGAGGATCTGGCTCTGGAAGTGGGGATGAAGGATCTGGCTCTGGAAGTGGAGACGGAGGATCAGGTTCTGGAAGTGGAGACGAAGGATCTGGCTCTGGAAGTGGAGACGGAGGATCAGGTTCTGGTTCAGGAAGTGGAGACGGAGGATCAGGTTCTGGAAGTGGAGACGAAGGATCTGGCTCTGGAAGTGGAGACGGAGGATCAGGTTCTGGTTCAGGAAATGGAGACGGAGGATCAGGTTCTGGAAGTGGAGACGAAGGATCTGGCTCTGGAAGTGGAGACGGAGGATCAGGTTCTGGTTCAGGAAGTGGAGACGGAGGATCTGGCTCTGGAAGTGGAGACGGAGGATCAGGTTCTGGTTCAGGAAGTGGAGACGGAGGATCTGGCTCAGGCTCAGGAAGTGGAGACGCAGGCTCTGGCTCATCTGCGAACACTGAAGGTTAGTAAATATTTCAGATTTATTAACTTCTTGACAAACATAAATTACATCCCGAATACCATAACGTTTTCATTTCATTGTAGCCCTTATTATGCAAAATGATACTATGATAACTCACAATCATGACTACTATGGAATATAGCTAGCATACTTGCATTGTGTTTCAATGCATTTCAAATTAGTCACAGTGTCATTTATTATTTATTTATTTATTTATTAAATTAATTAATAAATAATTAACTTCTTTTTTGTTTAATAATTGTACTATTTTATTATTCTGTATTGTTTGAGCTTTGTTTTGCTATTTAGACTTCTAAACTGCTGCCTGACTCTTTTTTGTTTGCTTTTCTGTATTTTCATTCAGTAAGAAACAATATTAATTTATTAGTATAATGATCGACAGCTTAATATTACGATGACTAATTGTTATTGCTACAATATTTAAAAGGTATGTTATAAAATAAATTTGTCAGATAATACAATTTTGAATTTCTGGTTACGTGCCTAAAATAATATATTATTATTATCATACTCGTACTATTTTTGTTAGTTCTTTTATTTTCTAAAGGTGATATTTGCCGTTGATTTTTTGTAATAATTTCTGCTATTTTGTTTCACACATCTTGCTGAATATGTTTAATCGTTCGTCAGAATGTATTCCAGCTCTTTTTCGCTGTTTTCTCTTGTTCTGGAAATCTTGGATGCATTTCACTCAGTTACTTGTGCATTCGTGTCATTTTTTGGCATGTTGACTTGATTTACCGCTGATGCAGCTGGAGCTCCTTCTCATGTATCACTGTTGCGTTTTGTCTGAAGTTTATCACTGTGAGCTCTTTTTTCTCATAGTGTAAAAATGTGAAAGAAACGTGTTTATTCAAGAAAGAAAAAACACTAATTGCTAATCTTTACACTGTAGCTATGGCATCTGGAGGATCCGGAGGAGGTGACGCAAGTACGACCGGCAGTGGTGAGTATTTAATTTGATGCCCAGAATATTATAGGTGTAACATATTATATTAATTATTGTAAAATACCTCAACAATTACAAAAGTACATTGTTATTGTTAATCCCTGACGAAAAAACGACGGGGTATTATAAGTTTGGCGTGTCTGTGTGTTTGTCTGAAGTATCGTAGCTCCTTAAGGGATAAATCGATTTTTATTATTTTATTTTTCTATGTTTAATAAAATGGGTCTAAGATGGCGGCGTTAACAAAATGGCGGTATATATATTTTTTTCTATTGCACAAGGTGAACCCGTAAAGACTTTCCTTGATAATATTACAATCTAGCCTAAGTCTAAGGCTAATAAGTAATTTTAGTTTAACTTAATCGTCTACAAAATAATGTCTCTAAGAATTTGTCCATCGGCACTTTTCTTATAACAGTTGTAAAGGCGAAAACACTTTGTTCATGTGTTCATGGCGGTATATAGGTCTCAAATGAAAGGGTTTGACTAGTATAATTCTTTACATTATGATAAATTTCAAATCCAATCCAGACGCCACCACATAATGCAAAATTAAAAATGTATATATTGGCCAGTTCTTTAAATTTATATTTTAGTCTTGCTGCTTAGACATTTGTATGACATAACTTCTTTAAAAAAATGACATGCAAAAAATTATATTATATTTTCGCATATAATAGAAATAATACACTAAAATATTTTGACAGTACATAACTTATTATTACTATTTTTTCTTTTAGCTACTGGAACTTCAAATGCCGGTAGTTCAACTTCACAAAGTGGTGGTAAGAAAATATTTCTTACAATACAATACGTCCCTCGTAACAATTACATAGACTTTGTATTCCATTGTGAAATAGCCAATTTGATCCGCAATGCAATGACTGAGTTAGTTTTGTAGGCAGACCTGGGTCCTCATTTTTGAAACGTTCGAATGAGTTCGTCACTCCATAATGACGTCAGTTACGAACAATAAGAATGCGACATGTTGAATATCGTTCAATAAGGTAATGAAATCATTCGAATGTTTCAAACTGAGGACCCTGTCGAGTTACAAATCCTAGTCATCGGCTGATTTTAAATATTTATACAAATATTTTTTTGGGTACAACATACATCAAGCCATATCTATGCTTCGCAGTTTGAGTTGAAATTCAAAAACGTTGAGTTTGTTTCTTCTTCTCATATTACAGCCGCAGGTAGCGGAACAAATGGCAATGCTGCTTCTCAAAGTTCAGGTAACATATTTTAATGCAATGTAAATACAATAAATTGTTCTTAATAATTTGAACAGAAAAATATATTTATTAAAAAAAAACGTTTTATTGGATTAAACTATTTTAATTCTTGCATTGACGTCTGAGGTTGATAAGAGTGCAAAGTCTAAAATCAATCAGACATTATTAATTTAATCTCGTTAAAAGGTTCAGTTACATAGATTGATAGTAACTTATTATAGTCATACCAAGCTAAAAGCGTGTTAGTAATAATAATTTAAAGCATTTTACAAAACTAAAAAGCAAGCTTTAATAAAACGCACTATTTGAATTTATTACATTTACCTACCTCTTCAGTCTTTGATGAGAATGAGAATGAATTAAGTTACAAAAATCCGTAACATAAATTCGTAGATATGTAACATACATACTTTTGAGCTAATAAATATATTTTTAATTTTATTTTTATAGCTGCTGGCGGATCTGGTACCTCTACAAGTACAGGTAATAATATAAATTATTAATTATACTCGTGCTTTGTTACGCCTTATTGCAACCACCTATACACATGATTCAGTCATGTAACGAACCTAAACCCTGGAGCGATTTAGTTAAAAAATATACGTCAACTTACAGCAGTTCTACATAAATAAACAAAAGATGTTCAAAAATTTTGGAGAATTGTGATTTCTTCCGGACTTATAAAACCAACTCATTGGTTAAAAACTGATGTCATATTTTAATATATGTTCAAAAAAGTAAGGCTGGATTTAAAGCGTAAGTCAATAGTCTTCCTAGTAAAACTATCATTGGGACTTAAGAAGTATACCGTTTTAATGTACTCGTAATAAGAAGTTTTTACATATAACGTTGACAAATATATTTTTTTAAGTGTTTTAAGTATGGTTTAATTTCCACTTTTAAAAATTCTAAAATTTTCGTGTTTCTATAGGATCAACTTCAGCGGGAACTGATGGTGCTACAGCATCTGGCACTGGTAGGCTTAAAACATTAATAACAATCTATTGTAAATATATTCAGTTAACGCAACTCTGTTGAATCACTATTTTCATTAATCTTCATTTCATAATTTCAGCAACTAGCACATCTACGCAAACTGGTGGTTCAGGAAGTGGAGACGGAGGATCTGGTTCTGGCTCAGGAAGTGGAGACGGAGGATCAGGTTCTGGCTCAGGAAGTGGAGACGGAGGATCTGGTTCTGGTTCAGGAAGTGGAGACGGAGGATCTGGTTCTGGCTCTGGAAGTGGAGACGGAGGATCTGGTTCTGGTTCAGGAAGTGGAGACGGAGGATCTGGTTCTGGATCTGGAAGTGGAGACGGAGGATCTGGTTCTGGCTCAGGAAGTGGAGACGGAGGATCTGGTTCTGGAAGTGGAGACGGAGAATCTGGCTCTGGTTCAGGAAGTGGAGACGGAGGATCTGGTTCTGGCTCAGGAAGTGGAGACGGAGGATCTGGTTCTGGCTCGGGAAGTGGAGACGGCGGGTCTGGTTCTGGCTCGGGAAGTGGAGACGGAGGATCTGGTTCTGGCTCAGGAAGTGGAGACGGAGGATCTGGTTCTGGTTCAGGAAGTGGAGACGGAGGATCTGGCTCAGGTTCAGGAAGTGGAGACGGAGGATCTGGTTCTGGCTCAGGAAGTGGAGACGGAGGATCTGGTTCTGGTTCAGGAAGTGGAGACGGAGGATCTGGCTCAGGTTCAGGCAGTGGAGACGGAGGCTCTGGTTCTGGTTCAGGAAGTGGAGACGGAGGATCTGGTTCTGGTTCAGGAAGTGGAGACGGAGGATCTGGCTCAGGTTCAGGAAGTGGAGACGGAGGCTCTGGTTCTGGTTCAGGAAGTGGAGACGGAGGATCTGGCTCAGGTTCAGCAAGTGGAGACGGAGGCTCTGGTTCTGGTTCAGGAAGTGGAGACGGAGGATCTGGTTCTGGCTCGGGAAGTGGAGACGGCGGGTCTGGTTCTGGCTCGGGAAGTGGAGACGGAGGATCTGGTTCTGGCTCAGGAAGTGGAGACGGAGGATCTGGTTCTGGTTCAGGAAGTGGAGACGGAGGATCTGGTTCTGGTTCAGGAAGTGGAGACGGAGGCTCTGGTTTTGGTTCAGGAAGTGGAGACGGAGGATCTGGCTCAGGTTCAGGAAGTGGAGACGGAGGCTCTGGTTCTGGTTCAGGAAGTGGAGACGGAGGATCTGGTTCTGGCTCAGGAAGTGGAGACGGAGGATCTGGTTCTGGTTCAGGAAGTGGAGACGGAGGATCTGGCTCAGGTTCAGGAAGTGGAGACGGAGGCTCTGGTTCTGGTTCAGGAAGTGGAGACGGAGGATCTGGTTCTGGTTCAGGAAGTGGAGACGGAGGCTCTGGTTCTGGCTCGGGAAGTGGAGACGGCGAGTCTGGTTCTGGCTCTGGAAGTGGAGACGGAGGATCTGGCTCTGGTTCAGGAAGTGGAGACGGAGGCTCTGGTTCAGGTTCAGGAAGTGGAGACGGAGGATCTGGTTCTGGCTCAGGAAGTGGAGACGGAGCATCTGGTTCTGGTTCAGGAAGTGGAGACGGAGGATCCGGTTCTGGCTCTGGAAGTGGAGACGGAGGATCTGGTTCTGGTTCAGGAAGTGGAGACGGAGGATCTGGTTCTGGATCTGGAAGTGGAGACGGAGGATCTGGTTCTGGCTCAGGAAGTGGAGACGGAGGATCTGGTTCTGGCTCAGGAAGTGGAGACGGAGGATCTGGTTCTGGTTCAGGAAGTGGAGACGGAGGATCTGGTTCTGGTTCAGGAAGTGGAGACGGAGGATCTGGTTCTGGATCTGGAAGTGGAGACGGAGGATCTGGTTCTGGCTCAGGAAGTGGAGACGGAGGATCTGGTTCTGGCTCAGGAAGTGGAGACGGAGGATCTGGTTCTGGTTCAGGAAGTGGAGACGGAGGATCTGGCTCAGGTTCAGGCAGTGGAGACGGAGGTTCTGGTTCTGGTTCAGGAAGTGGAGACGGAGGATCTGGTTCTGGTTCAGGAAGTGGAGACGGAGGCTCTGGTTCTGGCTCGGGAAGTGGAGACGGAGGATCTGGTTCTGGTTCAGGAAGTGGAGACGGAGGATCTGGTTCTGGTTCAGGAAGTGGAGACGGAGGCTCTGGTTCTGGCTCGGGAAGTGGAGACGGAGGATCTGGTTCTGGTTCAGGAAGTGGAGACGGAGGATCTGGTTCTGGCTCGGGAAGTGGAGACGGCGGGTCTGGTTCTGGCTCGGGAAGTGGAGACGGAGGATCTGGTTCTGGCTCAGGAAGTGGAGACGGAGGCTCTGGTTCAGGTTCAGGAAGTGGAGACGGAGGCTCTGGTTCTGGTTCAGGAAGTGGAGGCGGAGGATCTGGTTCTGGTTCAGGAAGTGGAGACGGAGGATCTGGTTCTGGCTCGGGAAGTGGAAACGGCGGATCTGGTTCTGGTTCAGGAAGTGGAGACGGAGGCTCTGGTTCAGGTTCAGGAAGTGGAGACGGAGGATCTGGTTCTGGATCAGGTAGTGGACAAGGAGGGTCTGGCTCATCTGCAAGTACTACTGGTTAGTACAATTATTTCCTTAAAAAAATATTAATACACAACCATTTCATTGAAAGCGTTTTCATATAATGAAGATTAGTGAATGTTCTGTTAAATATGTGTATGATACGTGAATATCACGGTTTCCAACAGAGCATACTCTAAATTTCTGGCGGTTCTCAATGGCGTCTTTTTTTGATCTGTTTATTTAAAGAAATTTAATATAAATATCATGTCAGCTCAATGGGGTAGCAATAGAAAATACAAGACTGGTTTTTAAACTTGTCTATTGAAAGTTGGTCAGTACACAAAAACATTTTTTTCTCAGTGTGAAGAATCCGATAACCTCTTCAAAAAAACTATTACACATAGGCATATAAAGACAGGGTTCATATTTTCATTTGAGCCTTAATCGATTTATCACTTAAATTAGTATACAGCTGCCACCTACCTATTAATACGTTCAAAAATATTTTGCATTATCATTAATACTTTTCTTATAGTTATAGACGAATATTATATTTCTATTGAATGTTTCAGGTAGTGCATCTGCTGGTTCTAATGGCGCTACATCTAGTACTTCTGGCAGTGGTATGTATTGCTATAAAGTTTGACTCCAATTTCGAACCACTCGGAGCGCGATTTTTCTAACATCCTTTCTTCTTATAAGCACAGGCGTAATCCTTCAAAATTGATCATAGTATTCAGTAGGTTACTGTGACAAGTTTTATATGTTTATATAAATGTAAGAAGGGCTTTTCATTTTATACCCCATATTGAGGTAGTTTTGAACATATATATAATCCGCCATTTTGTGGCGTCGGTCATCTTGGACTGATTTTAATTATACTTAGCTAAAAACACCCCAGACTAATGCACATTTCAAACAAAAACAAACTTATCAACATCGGTTCTTCCGTTCGGGAGCTACGTGCCACAGACACGTCAAATAGAACACACCGTCATTTTTGCGTCAGGTGTTAAAAAAGAAAAGAAAACATACTCAAGTAGTGATCTTATCTCTACTAAGCTCATTAATGCTCAACTTTTTAATAGCAACCGCTACTACTGGAAACGCAAACGCTTCTGCAGGAAACTGTAAGTAAAAGACATATTAATAAAAATAAATTATACAATTATAGTAGAAACTTTTAATGAGATCCTTATAGAAAGAGAAAGAGAAATGTATTTATTGTTTAACTGTACATACAAGATGCTAGGTTAATATGTATAGTAGTGTCAACAGTTTGTCCATTCCGAACATACAATAATAACTTATGAACTAAGATTGAAGACATCATCTTTTTTAAATTTTGTATGAAATCTATTGCTAGTATAACTTAACAAACATTTTTCTATTTTAGCATGTTATACCAAAGATTTAAAGAAATTCAAATATTAAATTTATCTTACACTACTGGTACTGAGACGTTTGGTATTAAAATGAGCTCTGAATCACATTTCTCTTATTATCCGAGTTAATGCTCAGCGGCAAGTCTACTAAAATTTTCTTTATTCTGTCAGTGCGTTTATCTTGATATCGCGTTCTTGTCGTATTTGCCCAACATTTTTACATTTTCAACTTTTATGATTTTTAATAAAAGAGAACATTTTAAGGTTGATATGGTCCCATACTGACTGATTGAATAATATTTCCAGAGACAAGCAGTAAAAATTATAAATAGGAATTCTGAATATTAGAAAAATTGGTTAACATTATGTCAGTATAAATGTATAGCTTGAGTTTCTAGCTACTCCCACAATTAAGTTACAGGGGGTCAAAATCACTCGAACGGCTTCAAGAAGAGGATGGCACGGCCGTGCGAGACTTGGCGTACACTTTGCAATTAGGTGTGAACTATTAAGTACTTTTATGGTTTTTGTTACAGCTAGCAGCAGTAGTACTGACAGTGGTGACTATTCCGGCGAATATGATTATTACGGCTCAGGGGTAATAATAATTTCACAAAATGGATGTAAGTATAAATATAATTAATTGCGTTTGATTGATGCGATGTGTGACCAGATCGGTTTTTATCTGGCCTAACGTATAAGCATTGCCACTCAGCGTGGTAATGCGGCCAGCAGCCAGCATACTGGGCACGCTGCTCTCTAGTTGTGGGTAGGAGCATTTGGATTACCTGTAGATCTTAAATGGTCTGTAATCTTTCTGCTATATTTTTTTCGTTGTTGTAGTTAGACATTTTGTATAAAGGCACTAAGTATATATACAATATCACATATATATATATATATTTAATGGGATTTTGTAACAATTGAGAAAGGCATCCAAATAAAGTTCCTTCGCAAAGTCTTACATTTATTTTTTAATTGTTTATCATTTTCAGCTGACACAAACAGTTCCAGTAGTGGGGATTCTGACCAATATGATTACGACTATGGCACAGCAGTTTCGCAAACCGGAGGTAATTATTACTATGGATTTTTCTTTTCTCTTATGGTTTTTATAGATTTCATCACAAGTTTGCAGACTTGGTATTTAAAAGAGAATGAGGTTGATCCGCGTTCTGGTTATTATTATGTCCAATGCATTTCGCCAGCTACTCAGGGCTGGAACTTGGCTAGCTTCTTGAGCACGCTGGGAGGTGGTCACTGAGTAATAGTAGTATCCTTCACGTATGTTTATTACGAGAAATTAGTTTCAGTTTTAATTTTTTTAACTAAAATTAAATGATAAATTAAATCGTGCAATTAAATTTATTTTCATTAACTTTATTATTTTAGAAACCTAAAAACAAGTATATAATTTCTTTACTATGTTTAGGATCAGCCCAAGCTGGAAATGGAGGTGCTTCTACGTCCACGTCTGGTAAGACTAGTAGCTTTCACACGGCTTTGCCTGTGATATAAAATATATCAAAATTCTGGGGTTGTATATCCAAAACACCTTTCAAACTACACCCCTACAACTTATAACGAACTCCAAATTCATCCAAATTCTCCAATCAGCCTTTATCTAAAAAAATACAACAATTATCAGTAAATCATTAACATTATTTTAATCTTCTGAAAGAGTGACTACATATCGGCAGGTGATTTCATACATTTTACTGTAATAAACCAAGCTGACTGACTACGATAAAATGTATATGAGAAGAGTACCCTTTTGAAACAAAATCTGTATGGCTATCTCAAAATATATAAATATTTTTGATAAGCGCTGAGTTTTAGCTGTCTCGTTTGTGTAAATTTTCTTAAAATATAAACAATAGTATTTTTTTACCGAAACGAATTGAGATTAATATAATTTAATTTATTTAATAATAGGTCGTCCAACAGCTATACTTGTACTAATAGGTAAATAAATAGAAATAGAGAGCCAGTTAAAGGGCAACACGAGTACTAACAAATAATAGTTTAGCATAAATAATTATAATATGTGTTGAGATTATGCGATCACGTATAAGCGTGTATGTTTGTATATATATGAGATGCACCTTCCACAGCGCGTTTTAAGACAAAGCTTAGAACCTGGCTGCATGACAATTTATTTTATGATATTGATGAATTCCTGAAATTAAACGTAAACACAAATTCTAGTACATAAAATATAACTAATTATTCAATGATATTGTTGCTTTTGCAAATAGATAAAATTATAAGATATTAATTGATATGACAGGATCAACTTCAGCTGGTGGTACCTCATCATCGACTTCAGGTACGCTTTTTCCATAAGTATTTTTGACTGAACGAGCTGAACGAGAGATCGTAACGTCTCTGCTTTAAGTCTAGCAAAATATGCACTGACCGGGGAAATGCAACGGAGCCATTTGCCGGCTGATTTATATTATATTTTGATGGGGATGAGCAGAACATAAGAATACTGAGTATAAATAAAATTGGACAGAAGTTGGTTTTAAAATATGGATTTCGAGTTGACATATGGCCTGTGTATAAAATCCAACTAAAATTATAACCAATGGATAAATACTCACCAACTTGTAATTCATGAAGTATGGAAAAAAATACCTCAAATTTAAAGCTATCGCTAACCGTGATAGTTTAATGACGAAAAGGTGGTCGGGCTGTTATTAAAAATTATAATTACCTTCCGCTATGTCATAAATAGGAATTATGGATTTTCGAACAATATTTGGTGAGCCATTTGCCATATTTGGTGAGCAAATAGAATGTAAAATTAACACTTTTAAGCTAATATTTATTTTAGCCATCTTGTAGAGGAGTAGGTACATACAATATTATTGGTTGGCATTTTAAATCGTACCCTTTGCTGAACTACACGTTTATTTGTTCATTATATACGATACATAGTTTTCATACACACATGCTCTAAAAACTCATTTATCAAGATTTTTTAATAATTAGATAAAGGCTGCCTTATTAATAAATGCGTCTTTTGTCTTGTTCTATCCAATGGAGAACGTCACGCGCCAAAACAAGACAAATGACGATTAAAGTTAAGACGCTTTTGTTAATAAAGCTGAAGATATTTAGGCTATTTTCATGCTAAACAGCTGTCAATCTTATAAAGTATTTAGACCTTCCGAATATTTCCCCTACAAAATGTTTTCTTAGTGGTATTATCGCAGTAAAAAAAATTTACTCAAATTTGACACAATTTTAGGCAGTGCCTTGGCTGGAAGTGGCGGCGCTTCGTCATCGACCAATGGTAATAATAATGTTTAGTTATTTCGTTTTAAAAAATTATCCTCTGGACCGATATTGATAATGTTAATGGAACCATTCGAAGGGAATAAAAAAAAGCAATATAAACTTACAAACAAAAAAGATGTTCTAAATCGGTCCAGCAGTCTCAATTAAAAAAAAAACATACAATTAAATTGGAAATCCTGACTTTTGGAAGGCGGTAAATATTAAAGTTCCTTCGCAAAGTTTTACATTTATTTTTTAATTGTTTATCATTTTCAGCTGACACAAACAGTTCCAGTAGTGGGGATTCTGACCAATATGATTACGACTATGGCACAGCAGTTTCGCAAACCGGAGGTAATTATTACTATGGATTTTTCTTTTCTCTTATGGTTTTTATAGATTTCATCACAAGTTTGCAGACTTGGTATTTAAAAGAGAATGAGGTTGATCCGCGTTCTGGTTATTATTATGTCCAATGCATTTCGCCAGCTACTCAGGGCTGGAACTTGGCTAGCTTCTTGAGCACGCTGGGAGGTGGTCACTGAGTAATAGTAGTATCCTTCTCGTACGTTTATTACGAGAAATTAGTTTCAGTTTTAATTTTTTTAACTAAAATTAAATGATAAATTAAATCGTGCAATTAAATTTATTTTCATTAACTTTATTATTTTAGAAACCTAAAAACAAGTATATAATTTCTTTACTATGTTTAGGATCAGCCCAAGCTGGAAATGGAGGTGCTTCTACGTCCACATCTGGTAAGACTAGTAGCTTTCACACGGCTTTGCCTGTGATATAAAATATATCAAAATTCTGGGGTTGTATAACCAAAACACCTTTCAAACTGCACCCCTACAACTTATAATGAACTCCAAATTTCTCCAATCAGCCTTTATCTAAAAAATACAACAATCATCAGTAAATCATTAACATTATTTTAATTTTCTGAAAGAGTGACTACATATCGGCAGGTGATTTCATACATTTTACTGTAATAAACCAAACTGACTGACTACGATAAAATGTATATGAGAAGAGTACCCTTTTGAAACAAAATCTGTATGGCTATCTCAAAATATATCAATATTTTTGATTAGCGCTGAATTTGAGCTGCCTCGTTTGTGTAAATTTTCTTAAAATATAAACAATAGTATTTTTTTACCGAAACGAATTGAGATTAATATAATTTAATTTATTTAATAATAGGTCGTCCAACAGCTATACTTGTACTAATAGGTAAATAAATAGAAATAGAGAGCCAGTTAAAGGGCAACACGAGTACTAACAAATAATAGTTTAGCATAAATAATTATAATATGTGTTGAGATTATGCGATCACGTATAAGCGTGTATGTTTGTATATATATGAGATGCACCTTCCACAGCGCGTTTTAAGACAAAGCTTAGAACCTGGCTGCATGACAATTTATTTTATGATATTGATGAATTCCTGAAATTAAATGTAAACACAAAATAATAATCATTCTAGTACATAAAATATATTGTAACTAATTATTCAATGATATTGTTGCTTTTGCAAATAGATAAAATTATAAGATATTAATTGATATGACAGGATCGGCTTCAGCTGGTGGTACCTCATCATCGACTTCAGGTACGCTTTTTCCATAAGTATTTTTGACTGAACGAGCTGAACGAGAGATCGTAACGTCTCTGCTTTAAGTCTAGCAAAATATGCACTGACCGGGGAAATGCAACGGAGCCATCTGCCGGCTGATTTATATTATATTTTGATGGGGATGAGCAGAACATAAGAATACTGAGTATAAATAAAATTGGACAGAAGTTGGTTTTAAAATATGGATTTCGAGTTGACATATGGCCTGTGTATAAAATCCAACTAAAATTATAACCAATGGATAAATACTCACCAACTTGTAATTCATGAAGTATGGAAAAAAATACCTCAAATTTAAAGCTATCGCTAACCGTGATAGTTTAATGACGAAAAGGTGGTCGGGCTGTTATTAAAAATTATAATTACCTTCCGCTATGTCATAAATAGGAATTATGGATTTTCGAACAATATTTGGTGAGCCATTTGCCATATTTGGTGAGCAAATAGAATGTAAAATTAACACTTTTAAGCTAATATTTATTTTAGCCATCTTGTAGAGGAGTAGGTACATACAATATTATTGGTTGGCATTTTAAATCGTACCCTTTGCTGAACTACACGTTTATTTGTTCATTATATACGATACATAGTTTTCATACACACATGCTCTAAAAACTCATTTATCAAGATTTTTTAATAATTAGATAAAGGCTGCCTTATTAATAAATGCGTCTTTTGTCTTGTTCTATCCAATGGAGAACGTCACGCGCCAAAACAAGACAAATGACGATTAAAGTTAAGACGCTTTTGTTAATAAAGCTGAAGATATTTAGGCTATTTTCATGCTAAACAGCTGTCAATCTTATAAAGTATTTAGACCTTCCGAATATTTCCCCTACAAAATGTTTTCTTAGTGGTATTATCGCAGTAAAAAAAATTTACTCAAATTTGACACAATTTTAGGCAGTGCCTTGGCTGGAAGTGGCGGCGCTTCGTCATCGACCAATGGTAATAATAATGTTTAGTTATTTCGTTTTAAAAAATTATCCTCTGGACCGATATTGATAATGTTAATGGAACCATTCGAAGGGAATAAAAAAAAGCAATATAAACTTACAAACAAAAAAGATGTTCTAAATCGGTCCAGCAGTCTCAATTAAAAAAAAAACATACAATTAAATTGGAAATCCTGACTTTTGGAAGGCGGTAAATATTAAAGTTCCTTCGCAAAGTTTTACATTTATTTTTTAATTGTTTATCATTTTCAGCTGACACAAACAGTTCCAGTAGTGGGGATTCTGACCAATATGATTACGACTATGGCACAGCAGTTTCGCAAACCGGAGGTAATTATTACTATGGATTTTTCTTTTCTCTTATGGTTTTTATAGATTTCATCACAAGTTTGCAGACTTGGTATTTAAAAGAGAATGAGGTTGATCCGCGTTCTGGTTATTATTATGTCCAATGCATTTCGCCAGCTACTCAGGGCTGGAACTTGGCTAGCTTCTTGAGCACGCTGGGAGGTGGTCACTGAGTAATAGTAGTATCCTTCTCGTACGTTTATTACGAGAAATTAGTTTCAGTTTTAATTTTTTTAACTAAAATTAAATGATAAATTAAATCGTGCAATTAAATTTATTTTCATTAACTTTATTATTTTAGAAACCTAAAAACAAGTATATAATTTCTTTACTATGTTTAGGATCAGCCCAAGCTGGAAATGGAGGTGCTTCTACGTCCACATCTGGTAAGACTAGTAGCTTTCACACGGCTTTGCCTGTGATATAAAATATATCAAAATTCTGGGGTTGTATAACCAAAACACCTTTCAAACTGCACCCCTACAACTTATAATGAACTCCAAATTTCTCCAATCAGCCTTTATCTAAAAAATACAACAATCATCAGTAAATCATTAACATTATTTTAATTTTCTGAAAGAGTGACTACATATCGGCAGGTGATTTCATACATTTTACTGTAATAAACCAAACTGACTGACTACGATAAAATGTATATGAGAAGAGTACCCTTTTGAAACAAAATCTGTATGGCTATCTCAAAATATATCAATATTTTTGATTAGCGCTGAATTTGAGCTGCCTCGTTTGTGTAAATTTTCTTAAAATATAAACAATAGTATTTTTTTACCGAAACGAATTGAGATTAATATAATTTAATTTATTTAATAATAGGTCGTCCAACAGCTATACTTGTACTAATAGGTAAATAAATAGAAATAGAGAGCCAGTTAAAGGGCAACACGAGTACTAACAAATAATAGTTTAGCATAAATAATTATAATATGTGTTGAGATTATGCGATCACGTATAAGCGTGTATGTTTGTATATATATGAGATGCACCTTCCACAGCGCGTTTTAAGACAAAGCTTAGAACCTGGCTGCATGACAATTTATTTTATGATATTGATGAATTCCTGAAATTAAATGTAAACACAAAATAATAATCATTCTAGTACATAAAATATATTGTAACTAATTATTCAATGATATTGTTGCTTTTGCAAATAGATAAAATTATAAGATATTAATTGATATGACAGGATCGGCTTCAGCTGGTGGTACCTCATCATCGACTTCAGGTACGCTTTTTCCATAAGTATTTTTGACTGAACGAGCTGAACGAGAGATCGTAACGTCTCTGCTTTAAGTCTAGCAAAATATGCACTGACCGGGGAAATGCAACGGAGCCATTTGCCGGCTGATTTATATTATATTTTGATGGGGATGAGCAGAACATAAGAATACTGAGTATAAATAAAATTGGACAGAAGTTGGTTTTAAAATATGGATTTCGAGTTGACATATGGCCTGTGTATAAAATCCAACTAAAATTATAACCAATGGATAAATACTCACCAACTTGTAATTCATGAAGTATGGAAAAAAATACCTCAAATTTAAAGCTATCGCTAACCGTGATAGTTTAATGACGAAAAGGTGGTCGGGCTGTTATTAAAAATTATAATTACCTTCCGCTATGTCATAAATAGGAATTATGGATTTTCGAACAATATTTGGTGAGCCATTTGCCATATTTGGTGAGCAAATAGAATGTAAAATTAACACTTTTAAGCTAATATTTATTTTAGCCATCTTGTAGAGGAGTAGGTACATACAATATTATTGGTTGGCATTTTAAATCGTACCCTTTGCTGAACTACACGTTTATTTGTTCATTATATACGATACATAGTTTTCATACACACATGCTCTAAAAACTCATTTATCAAGATTTTTTAATAATTAGATAAAGGCTGCCTTATTAATAAATGCGTCTTTTGTCTTGTTCTATCCAATGGAGAACGTCACGCGCCAAAACAAGACAAATGACGATTAAAGTTAAGACGCTTTTGTTAATAAAGCTGAAGATATTTAGGCTATTTTCATGCTAAACAGCTGTCAATCTTATAAAGTATTTAGACCTTCCGAATATTTCCCCTACAAAATGTTTTCTTAGTGGTATTATCGCAGTAAAAAAAATTTACTCAAATTTGACACAATTTTAGGCAGTGCCTTGGCTGGAAGTGGCGGCGCTTCGTCATCGACCAATGGTAATAATAATGTTTAGTTATTTCGTTTTAAAAAATTATCCTCTGGACCGATATTGATAATGTTAATGGAACCATTCGAAGGGAATAAAAAAAAGCAATATAAACTTACAAACAAAAAAGATGTTCTAAATCGGTCCAGCAGTCTCAATTAAAAAAAAAACATACAATTAAATTGGAAATCCTGACTTTTGGAAGGCGGTAGAAAAGAAAAACATGGTACAAATAATGTACCGCAAAAAACAACAAAAAAAATAGTTTCAAAATCCAATACACATACTTAATAGCTAATACATGTCATTGTCTTTAAATATTTATTTTAATATGAATTTAATGTTTCAGGCGCATCGAACAGTAATCCAAGAGTGATTTGCATTCCTCTTCGTCGTACCAACAACATTCGGATATCGTCTCGTGCCATCGCCGCCATAACGCAAGCACTCACCACCTCAGCCAATACCCAAACGATAAACGCTATCATTCAGTTCTTGCAGCAAGCAGGTGAGACTCATTTGAATTGAAAATCTGAAAAGCAACAGACGGTGTGTTCCGTCAGGCTTACTTGAGAGTCAGTATATTCCAAGTATGAAATATTTTTTCTTTTATTTCAACCAACAGTATTAATTACTCTATGTATATCGATATTGATAACATTGTTACTTAATTTTTTTTACAGCATCGGGACAGGGAACGTCTTTGTCTAGTCAACCCTGTTTCTGCAGCAGTTAATTAGTTAAAAAGGATGTATTAATAACAGGTAATTAGCATTTAATACCATAAGCACAAAGCAAAACCAGTTTAATTCATTATAAGTTAATTTAGTTATTTTTTTGCAATTATTTTACGAATTGTACTGAATTTTATTTTATCCATATTGGAAGATTAAAAAAGATCTGGTTGGCATTTAAACAGAAGCCTACTTAAATTAATAAAAGCACAAGAACTTAAAATTGATAATAAATTATTGTACTTACGTTGTATATAAAAAAAAATTACACTGTAATAATTTTGTGAGTAGGTATTTTCTTGCCCCTCTTAGATTCAAAGGTATGCGATGCATATGCATCGTCTTAATAACATGCTCATAGGAACAAAATTAAAAACTATTTTTTCTTCACAGATGACGATTTCAACCTTGGCTCGGACAATGGACATCAATGAGTTTATGTTTTTTTTTTATTGACTGACCTAATCTTCAATTTTAATAATATTACGATCTAACTGACTCTGTTTTTTTAGTCATGTCAATATAATTTATGATAATCACGGGAAGCAAAATAAAAATGGTGGTGGAAAAAAAAACAAATTATGTACAATATAATATAATGAAATATAAATGATCAAGCATTGAAATTTTATTTTATTTACCTATATTTATATTTAAAATTACTACTAGAAACTGAATTAAACATAGATTAAGTTATCACACTTATGGGAAAACGTCACATTATTATGGGAAAATTTATTCAAGTGTTTGTATGTTTCTTTTTTTTCGCTCAAGAAACTTGGTAAATTTTAATGAATTAGGCGGCAAAATCAATGCAGGAAGATAAAAAGTGCTTAGACCATGTTTTCTGGAATTTATGTTTACGTCATTACGAAAACATTAATAGATCCTATGGAATAAAAACGATTAAAATAATTTCAAGCTCGCTTCAATCGCACTTCCTTCTAGGTTATATTGTGTAAGTGTAGAGGTAAAAGAGAAGAGGTGATAAAACGCCACCCTGAGCCAAACTGGCAGAGATACCACTCCACACCGAGTACATATTACGATATATACGCATGTGTTGGCGGCGATCATATACATAATTTTGAAACATATCAACTACCATTGGAGATACATTGAATAAGAATAGATTCTAATATAATCCCGTTATCGGTACTGTTAAAGGGGCTTAACTCTAACTATTATATCTGACGCGGAGTTCATATAGGATCATTTTATTATCACAACACACACAGTCGTTTTTATAGTGACTGAGATATTAATTTTTAAATATCGAAAATTTGTAATAATACCACAACTTTCTTTGCAATTACCACAGACTATATATAGATTATGCATTCCGTAATACGCGCGAACAACATTAACCAAATTAGTAATGGAGCATTTTCGTATTTTCATTGAATTAAATTGATTAATAATGCAAAGTTATCGATTTTGATGTAGACTCTTTTGATGTATCTACTTCTTTCTGTTAAGGCATATTGTATATCATATGAACTAGAAAATAATCGTTAATAAAGTTACGACATTTTGACGATATGTAAAATGAAACGTAACGCCACAACTATAGCAAGTTGTATAACAAAAATCAATTAAACCCAGCTAATCGATGCTATCTATTGTAGATATTAAATTATACCTATTTGCCCGACTGTAAGACCTGGTGAAGCGGGGTAACGGAAGGCCTGGCTGTGCAGCTCACCGTCGCACGGACGGCGTAGTGGTCTGACAGGTTACAGCGTTAAGGGCAGGTTACGGGCGCCCCGCGTGCCTCACTCACCGCTTCACAACTGACGTTTCACATATACGTGATCGAGGCAAGTTCTCGTCTTATCTGTTTCCCTAGTGGTGAAGTCTACGATGTTGCTTAAGGGGGGTTTTGGCAAAAAAGATATGACTATGTTGATGGACATAGACGTGTCTGTTTTCGGTCATGAGGTTATTTCACTTACATTCTTATTTACGATGTGTAACCTATGTCTATCTTCCTAACCGACTAGATTGAGCTCTTGGGTGTCGCGCTGACTTTATTAGTTTCGGCACAAGCATTCAGTCCAAAGCTCATCTAGCTGCCGAAAAGCATGGCATCTCCAAGGAGCTGCGGCGGTACTTCACGGCGGTAGAGTTGTTCACTCTATACTAAGGACAGGTATATATATTACAGGATATACCTTTGTTCCATGGTCCAGCTAAATACTAATACGAAGTCTTATAAAGTGTTAAAAATATTATTACTTTTAGCGACGACATGCATTAAAATAAGAACAAATTAAGTCTTGAGCTGACTTTCACATATTATTTTCAATTTCAAATCAAAAGATCATTCTGATTATTGTGTAATTTCTTTCATGCTTTAATTCTAATTTTATAATAATATGTGTAAGCCTTAATAATTAAACATTTTGATAAAAACCGTGCAATGCAAAGAACATTGAAAGTTACTTTCACAATAACAACATAGTAAAGAAGTAAAAATGGCTCAGCATCAATCTTGAGGTTTTGTTACAAATTTATTTATTATATATGTATTTACTTAATATGTAACAAAGGGTTAATTATAAAAAAGTACTAGTGCTCGGTTTCCGTTTTTAAATACAGACAGTTGTAACACATTACAACTTTGCAGCATAGTAAAACAAAATGGTTAAATCCAAACGAACCACCTGAATAGCGCAACTAAGGAGTCGGTTAGAAATTTAGTCCATAACTGTCCACCCGGCGATCACTTGGGTGTTTGGAAAAACTTGGTTTCAACGGTTCACCTGCTAGTGATTTGCAGGTGAACCGTTGAAACCACGTTTTGAGTGGTCAGTAAGGAAAAAGTAACTGCATAAACAAATATCTACATGCTTAAATACCTCTGTAATCGAAGTAGCTGAATATTACTTAGAATTATGATTATAAAAAAAGATTACATGAAAACCACGTGCTTAAAACTTTGTTTCCCATAACATTTGTCATCATCAAAGTAAGCCATAATAATCATATGCCATAACATCATTTGGCATCGAAATAACTTCTAGAAAAATATCCAAAATCGGTTTAAACTAAACGATCAATAGGTTTAGGTTATTTAGAACATGAAAAACAACGCACGAACCGAGCGAGCGAATCGAGCGTGCCGCGGTAGCGACCGGCGAAGTGCTCTAGAAAGGCTAAGATGTATTTGAAATTAATTTAGTATGGCTTTGTTAAATAAAATTAGGTTAGGTTAGAACATGAAAAACAACTCCTCTAGAAAGGCTAGGATATATTTGAAATTAATTTAGTATGGTGTTGAAATATTCTGTTAAATAATATTATTGCAATTAATTAAATGGATGACAATACGTATGGCACTCGTATCATTATGGAATCTAATGTACGGGCAAACAAGAGAATGTCACATGAATTTTATGGTAAACAAATAATTCGGGCAAATGAAATTCAGCCAAGTAAAATTCGAGCGTATTAGTATTATTGCTTATATCTTTCGTACAAACAATAGACAACAAGTTACTCTCGATTACGTTCAAAAGAAAAACGTAAATAGTAACTGTTAAACAGATTCTGTACTACAACTACATACTAAAGAATATGACTACATTTCAAAGCGGTGCACTCGAAACTGAAAAATATTTATCGAATAAGGATGATTAAATTACACACTGAAAAAATCACATTTATGTGTTATGTATTTATATTTTTAATTTATCACGATATCAGATAACAAATAAGTCACGATGTCTTATTTTCACGATAACAATCAACCAATATAATTTATTATAACACTAATGTAGTGTAATAAATATTAATAAATTAAAAAGAATTATAACTTTAGGAATTCAACTTAATCACAATTAGGCTTTTCAAAATTTAAATACAACAGGATCACAACATCAAACTTCAGGTTCCTTTCGATAAAGTCATAAAGTTGTAGACTATATACATATTCTGACCTACAATAAATCTAGGGCTGGACAATATCACTCAAAGTCAATCCTACTGAAAAGCAGACGATAATTTATAAATTTCAAAGTGACTTATAAATTTTTAGATTTTATAGTTCCAAAATGACTTATACATTTTTAGATTTTATAGCATACGTATAACATAATCACACTTTTTAAAATAATTTCTTGAGATATTTATGTTCACATTTTATTATTACTTCTTATGTATGCCGCGGGCAACGCCGCAGGTAACAGCTAGTCGATGAATAAATGTGAAGTAGTATAAAACTTTAGGATTCTGACTCTTTAACTTAACTCGAAATAATCTACATTTTGTATTAATGGCGTAGACGCAGTCCAGCACAGCACTGTTAATGTAGGAAACGTTATGGGGAATGACACACCTTACGCACCACCGCAAGTCAAGACAGACTACGTCACTATGCGCGTATACGTCAGTCATGTTTGACACTTTCAAAGGGATATGTCAAGAACGTTGCGGCAGTGCAAAATACAACAAGAAAAAAATGGCCAGTGTGATATCCTACGCGACGAACTGAGATAAAACACGATACGCTGTAACGCAACGCGCGAAGTGTGCTCTACCCTTTACGAGCAAAGCAATTTACCCTCTTCTATAAAAAAAAAGTTCTATGTCGATTCTTAGCAAATATCAGTCAGTTAGTCAGGACTACTGTTTTAGTGTACGGAATCCTAATTAATTAGACTGCCCCTTGACTTGCGACAGTTTCATTAAATATTTACGTTTACTGTCAAAAACTATATAAATACTCGAATTTATTACTTATGTTCAGATAGCTGCTAATATAACATATTAAGCTATGTAAAAACAATTAAAATGTTTTATTGTTATTTTGATATGCGACTCTTGCAACTTTATTTGTATTTTATATCTGGAATTGGTAGAGTATTATAAATGATTGTATAAAGTGCATGTCGAGAGTATTTCCGATAATGTTTTTTTATAACTAAAAACATATCGTCTGATTGACTAAATTAGAGAATTGTTTCCAATTTTAGAGGCCACACTTAAAATATAAAATTATTTTAACTATACGGCGTCAAATGTAAACACAGCCTTTTATGTAAACTAGTATTAAATTTTACGCAATTTCACAAGTAATTGTGACAAAAATGACGATACTCGACTAACTGATGATGACACGACCAGTTCCTGTGTGTCGTTTGCCTTTTATCATGACATGTGTACAAACGCCTTATTTGCTTATATTGGAGGTTGAACTGTTCCAAATATATTTGTAAACGGCGAACAAAGGTTGTAAAGTATTATTGAAATTGTATAGCGTTTATGTCTATTCTGTTCCAGGTATATCCCTTCAGAGCACGGTATCGCCTTCTTATATTTCAACGCTGAATACTTTGACTTGCAATGTTCAAGCTTTTGCGACAGACCTATTCCCAAAACGGTCACCCTCAGAATCAGGTATACCTCGATGTGATCTATCAATACCTTTAGTGTTGCTTGGTAAGGTAAAATTTTTATACTTACTTAGTTGCAGTACTACAAAAACTAAGTGTGCGAATAAATATAGTAGACTACTTATTAGCAAAATAATAAAAACATTTGAATTAACATTTTCGCAATACAAAATATTAATGTTACAGATTTTGATAGTTTTTAATAAAATATATAATATAAGACACTTCCACACAAAGGTCTTCAACGTACAAAGGTCACAAGAGTCTTATCAATGCGATGCAAAAAAAACACCTAACTCACTATGTAAAAACTGATATATATTGTTTCAGACATATTGAATATTACTGCTTTTCTGCCGCCAATAAACATGCCGTTGATAAACTTCACGCCAGAAAATATGCCACCAATAAGTTTTAAACCCTCACAATTTACACCAAGAGGATCAATGTCGTCAGTTTCAATAACAAACAAAGGTCCAATAACAGCGTTATCTTCGTTTAAAAATAGTGGACCTAGCTTTGTAAGTATTTTATTCTGGTAACCAGGACACGTCATGTCAACTGTCAATTTGTCATCAAAGCAGTAGTTATATTTGCTGTTGAATGTTCTTGTGGATATTTTAAAGAGTTGTCTCTAAGTTTTATATACAAGGTAACTTTAAAGGTTAAACACTCTCAATATTCCTATTCTTTAGAATTTTATTCCTATTCCTACAGTGGGTTTTCAGTACCTAGTCATATATTCAAAATGAGTATATATAAGGGTACTAATTATAGAATGGCAAGAATACGCGCATACTTCTTCCTATTTTGTTACAAAATGTAACAAAGGTTAATTTGATGTTATTTTATTATATTACGGTGTTACCCGCAGAAATCCGACTCTCTTACGAGAACACTTAATTTTTTCGGGCATAGGCTATCCTGGTGCCGAATTTCATCCAAATCTGCTCAGCCGTTTGAGCTTGAAGGAGGAACAAACAAACACACATACACACATAAAAACTTTTGCTTTTCTAATATTAGTGTGATTTTTGTAGACGTTTTTGTTACCTCGGAATATTTATTTTCTCGTATGTGGAAGTTGCTCATATAATTTTACTAAAACAGATTTAGTACGCAGTTTGATTGATACTGACAATCAAATCGGTTTTTCCTCATTATAGTGTTCTTAAATTATATTAGTTCCACCTTGCTCGTCGCATGATTTATTCTTAGTTATACAAGTAATACCAAAATTTCCCTTTTTACAGATTACAAAACAGATACAACATCGAAGAACACACTTTAATCTCCTAATATTTGAGGTCTAAATCCAATACACAATTAGATATATGTTAATATTATAAACACAAATATATATTTTTGGTTTTATTAAATGTAAAATAAACCACAATATTTCGGAATTTCAACAATATAAATAGCCTTTTTAATAAATATTGTTTAAGAAGACGGGTTTTCACGCGTACACGCGTGTATTCAACGATGACACGAACTGCTCATTTCATCCCTGATGAAGTTCACCGAATGTGAACGAAACTATAGTTGGACCTTTCCAACGCGTGAAAACCCGTTTTCTTAAACAATATGCATCAAACACGCGTTAGTTTTCTTATTAATAAACTTATAATAACAATAATTTGCAATATTACGTTATGTGACTTGTAACTTTGAAGTTATTAAATTTTTTATATTGTATTGTATCATTTGTCTTGTTTTGGCGCGTGACGTTCTCCATTGGATAGAACACAACATAAGATGCTCTTAGTTAAGACGTGTTTATTAATAAGGCAGTATATCTGTTCTTCTAGAACAGATATACTGCCTTATACAGAATTTATTAAATATCTATTGTTGTTTTTGTATTGCATACTTATCACTATTTTAAAAAAAAATATTTTTTTCGCTAAATAAATATCTGGTTATGTTCAACGTTTATGTTATATTTACATACAAAGGGTGGAAAATTTAGAATAATGATAAAACCTAGACCGAGCGAACAAATTGTATCTGCTTCAAATCTGGCTAAATGTTATCTTTCCTATGAGTTTGTAGGTTTAGATTTTTGTCCGCAAGTTATGACGTAGCGTACAGGTCGTAGTTTCCATCCAAACTTGACGAAATTTCAAATTTAGGAATTTTTCAGGCGTTAGGCATGTTTTATACTCCCTCATATTTCCCCCAAAAATGGAGAAATTTTACTAGAAAATGCAAAAACCACGACGTACTTATAAAATTTGAGTTTACTACTCTTGTGACATGGTCTAGTACTGTTACAAACCAAAAAAGTTTTTTTTATTTTAAAAGGGTAGTATTATCTATATTTATAAAATATATTAAAATATTTAAAAAAAATAACATCTTTCTTTTTTTCCCTTGGTCTTGAGAATGGCTTTAGATATTTCATTCGTCTTTTTTAAAATATTTTTTAATACTTCATAGTATGTTCTTACATAAAAAATAAGAAATTTGCACATAAACTAAAAAATTAGCAAGGTCGAGCCGAGATCTTTCATCGAATGTTAGGCGCTAGAAGGTTCGCCTGGTCAACTAGTACATAATAATAGCTATCTCCGGCTATCTGAAATTATTTGGGATCAGATGAAAAAAATCGTGCACTTATCTCTCTACCAGTAGGGATTGCTCGATAGGGTATGGTTAAGGCTATGACGAGAAAAGTGTACCGTTTCAAACCAAAATCAAGGACGCTAAACAAACAAACACATCTTAATTTCAAGTAGGTATTCGCAACAAAACAAATTTGGACCCTGGTGGTGTAAACTACCACTTTTTAAATTATTTTGATCCAACTGCCAAAAATGATGGTTAGGTATATTGTTCAAGCGTATGTTTGTATAAACCATTAGACGTATCAAAGGCTTAAAGATTCATATAACGATGCCTTAATACGTCTTAGCTAACCACAACTGAAAATTTAAAAGAACAAAAGTGTCGATTCCAACTGAACCGAAAATAAAATCAATCTAAAAAAGGACTCCACTTTTGTTTTGATGAATTCTTTTCTTATAGTAAAATCAATATTTATCTTACTTATTATTTTACAATGAATTATCCTACGTTTATCTATAAATACACATTTTTCTTAGCAATTTAGTAAAAACGCCTGTAATTCGTAACAACTTCATTTGGTTGAGGTTAAAGGTTGACCCTATGTTTTTGTCACAATATCATTCGGAGTTCCAGAATGTTGAATAACTCAAAATGTTAAAATAACAAAATATATAAATACATATTTATCTATTTTTATTCATCACGATATCATGAAACATATTAATCACGATGTCTTACTTTCACGATAATAATAATTATTATGTTTTTTTTTTCTTTATAACTCATCTACATTATTCTATTGATTAGTGTTCTAAAAGTTAAACAAATTAATAACTTCAAAGATTCGTCAAAACGACACAAAGCTATTTAAAATGTAAATAACACAGAAACAAATTGTTTGCCTAATAGGCAATACTAAAATAAATAATTTACTATAGTTTTATATATTAAAAACACGTTTTAGTGGGTCATATAATAATGACATCGGCCCTTAAAAAGTATGCAAAGTTTCACATTCAATCGAACGATATAAAAAGGGTGAAAATTACGTTCAAAATTACATAGATTCTTACACGCATAGCAAGCTAATAAAAGCATCTACAAAAGACGCCGAACGTGGCGATAATACGAGTAAGATCAATATTTGACGATGATAGATAGATAGAAACCCCTGATTGGGCAGGCCAAACTTACAAAACTAACTAAATTTGACAGTTCTAAAATTGTCTTCTCTCTTTTTGTTTCCACAAGTGAAAAAAGGATGGATATAATTTTATGAACTTTTAGTTTAGTCAGTGTGACCGGCCGAATTGGGGAAACCGAGTAGTTTCGGTTCGTCCCTCTGCCTCTATGCTCTAGTCTCGCTTTGCACGACTAAAAAAATACTTACTAAAAAGTTCTGCTATGCACGACATTTTTCGAATAACCTCGCAGGTACAATTAGGTTACGACTTTCTAAAAAAAATATTTCCACGTAAATATTACTTATTCTTAATTATATGGTTGTCTCCATCATGTACGTACCAAATATTATTGAAATCTGACAGTAATAGTCATCGTAGCAAACTTCACCTCTCCTCTATTATAAATAAATACCGCTCTAATACAAATCTCCCAAGTTTTTTCAAGATTACTTGAAAACTACAACCTTTACGCAATATGAAATACAGATTAATACATACAGATATTCAAACAAACAAACTGATAAACGAAATAAAACATGATAGACTCGAAGCAGAGACGCTTTACTCGCTCGGTCAAGTATTGCTCATAAAAAATGGTATTCAGGTATACGGAATCCTGAAGAAGTCAACTGATTGACTTTTTATGACTTATGTATCACCGGTTTATCAATTAATAAAATATTTATGTTTATTGTCATAAATATGCTTCCCTATAAATACTTGAACTCATTATTTATCACTAGACAGTTATTTATGTTATTATTTTTAACGTATTATGTAACGTAAAACAATTAAAATGTTTTATTCTTATTTCGATATACGGACATTTTATCCACTACTAATATATGGAATCGGTAATGTACCTTTTAGAAAAAAATATGTCTTTCGGAATTTCGTTGTAACACGTTAGACAAAAACAGATACCTCGATTTTAAATTGATGAATGCTAATTTAAATTTACAAAAGAATCTAACCTGATAAATAACACAACAATCTCTTATTGTTTTAATAGTCTTATGTATTTCTTTGTCAGATCAAGACAAGTATAGAGTAAGACAAAGAGAGTAGATACAAGTTTGTCTACGGACATCTCAAATACTTTTTTAAACACATGTCATCTCAATACATAAGACAGTAATTACAAAAAAAGTGCAAAAATACGATCCTTATTAATATGTCGGTTTATTTTTTAGTTTCAGTCATAAATGCTGACGAAATATATGAAATAGACAGATTAGACCAACAAATAAAAGTTACATTGACATCAAGTGGCCTAGTAGGTAAGTATCGTATAACTAATTCCAAAAATCCAAAATCAAATTAAAAATATTATGCTTATTTAAATAAGCTAAGTATATTAAAATATTAGTATAGCATGCAATTAATAGTAGATTAGTAGCCAAGGGCTGTAAGGCATCAATTGCAGCCCAAGATATTTAGGCACACGAGTGCAGCGAGGGCGCCTATAGTTCGAGGGTGCAATTGATGCTTACACCCGAGCTAACTACTCTGCTTTACATCTCGATTGTGAGGTAAGTAGAAAAAAACCGGCATTACAATAATAAAACATTTTAATTGCTGCTTCAGCTTCCATTTTCATTGAATCGGGAGTGCAGCGTATATATCTTCATCATTTGCAGAACTCATGTTTTTTTCCTAATTAGCAAGTAATTATAAAAAATCCCAAAAACAAACAATATTTAAAGTAAAAGTTTTCTGTTCCCGCCTTTTTTCACCTTTTTTTTAATTATTTTTTACGTAATTTATTACTATACTCATACGAAGACAAGGCTGTATAGCGAAGCGACCTCTTTTGTCATTGGCCTAAATGCATGATGTCTATTGCCAGTATGATGGTTAAATGTACGCGAACTTTTTGAAAGAGTGAAGTTTTTTTTTAAATTATACCGCCCTAGGGCTTTTTTAGCTACATTATTACCCTAGAGCGCTAATTGGTACAAGCCCCATTTGGGGGTAATAAGGACCTACTTACCGAATATGAGAGATGTAAAAGTATATTATTATTTGTTATCATTACGAGCCCGTTTTTTTTCAGTATGGGCCAGTATAATCATTACTAATCCAGAATAATCAGGAGCTATAAGCTCTAGACAGGAGTAGCATAATTCATTAAAATTTTTGCAGTGACACTTTAGTGACTGATATTTTATATTTAACTAACAGACAGAGGCATCTCTGCTTAGAACCTGGCACAAATTTCTTTTGTTACATTCTTGGCTGTTTGTTCAACCGATCTTGACGAAACATGATATCCGATCATGACGAAGTTTTAGGTGTATTTTTGATATTTCCCTCAAAAATTAGGGCAAGTTTAGTGCAGTGTCATTGCCGGGTCATCTCTATAATATTTAGTAAGGCATTGAAATAAAAAACATACGAAAAAAGGAAATTCATATACAAAAATAATCGACCATGAAGTTGATGTTTTTAAGACCTAAAATTCGTAGAATAACTAGTTTTATACATCGTCCCAGAGTTTGTCGTATAGTACAGTTTCAGAAACTGTACTATACGACACACGCTTAACTGACCCAATTTCGGATTTGTCATCGGTTCAGTAAAATCTTGAATACTGTAGGTATTTAGAAAAATTTCGCACCCGACTTGTACTCGTATCATAACAATGTCCCAAGACATTGTACCTACCATACCTACAGTATTCAAGATTTTTTTATTTACAATGATTAAGTTCATATTTACAATGATTAAGTACGACAGTGACAAGGCAGGTTTATCGGGCGGTACTTTTACTGCCTAGCTATTTATTTAAAAGCACTTATTCTAACAGCTGGGATGTTCTGTATCAAACATTTATGCACATATTCTTCTTATCTTTTTCTGTTTTAGGTGTAACCTTCCAGAATGTGGCATCATCTTTTATTTCGACGTTGAATACGCTGAGTGGTGTTAAAGATTTTACCACAGATCTAGTCCCGAAAAGATTATCCTTAGGATCAAGTATGTATTACGTGTTGCGTTGACGTGGTTAACATTGTTTAAAATCAATTAGTCAATTTTTAAAATATTGTTAATCTTGTTTTTTTTTTCACCTAGATTTATGGGGACTACTGACAATTGTATTGTATCTCATAGACTAAACTCTATGGAATATAATGAGCTTATGAAGTAATAGTGTTATTAGTTTTGTTTTATGATTCGGGTAATCACTCACATGTCACGTCATTAAATGACGAAGTTTACTAAATGTGAACGAGACTACTTTTTACTCGGTCATTGGCGAAAACCCTAAAGTGAGCTTTTGTAAATATGTCCTGGAACTTGCGCCCGACCTTTCTAATAAAAGTGCAGGCACGTGCGAAAACCCTAAAAATAATACAAAACTTTTATTTACTGAAAATAAATCAGAAATGAATATTTATTATGTTTCAGATCTATCGAATAACACAGCTTTTCTTCTACCAATGAACGTTACACATATAAATATATCATCACTAAATGATTCATCAAAACATTCTGCATCAAGAGGACCTTTGTCATCACCAAAACCATCATCAGGCTCAACACCAAAAATTAAACAAATAAGAGTGTTTTACTCGTTTCAAAATGTTGGCCCCAGCTTTGTAAGTAGAAATCATTTTACTAGCGTACGTTATACACCTAGGTTTCCGTCATATTTTCGCCAAATATTGTGGATACGAATTAAGTCACAAGAATATATATATTAGTAATATTATGTACTCTAATCGTACAATTACATATTTTGATTATTAGAAATATTTTATTTATTATATTCTAAAAACTGTGTACAATAAAAAACATAATATACCTATGTGTCCAATATTTGTATATTAAGTTTTTTGGACTTGATCACTGGTAATAACTTAAACTTTACTTCTTACAGATAACAAAACGGAGAGAGCGTGTTAATGAGCATCTTGATTATCTTTTAGTATTGAAATAATAGTATTGGCTTACTACTTACTAATAATATTAATTATTTACATAGATTTATATTGGCATTAACCCAATTACTAACAAAAGTATACTAAGCGGCTGTGATTTAAGTCGATTTTTTTCAATGTAATAAAATATTCAATGTAATTAAATATTCTGCCTTTCAAACTTTTTTTTATTCACCTCATCCTTTTCGTCAGTCCGAAGGTCTATCTTTAGACAAAAAATTATAATAAAAAGTAGATCATGAAATATGTTTGGGTCTGATTTTACGTTTTTGACCCTCGACGCAATAACATCGTGGTGTTATAAGTTTGACGTGTCTGTGTGTGTGTCTGTCTGTAGCATTGCAGGACGAAACGGATGAACCCATTTTGTTTTGTTTTTAAGGCGAATTAGTCAGTTAGAATAAGAATTAGTGTTCTTAGCTATGTTTAATGAAAATCGAGCCAAGATGGCCGCCGCTACAAAACGGAGACGCCATTTTAAACAAGGGAAGTTTATAGGTTGTAGAAGTCAGTTAAAAACGTATTTTGCGACAGGGCCGTATTGCCGGCTCAAAAGGCTCATTAATTATTTCATCAAAATCTGCAACCTACAGATATGAAATTTGACTTATTTTGTACACTTCAACCGCGTGCTCACTTTTGAAGACCGAGCAAGCGAAGGATTCTAAAATTGAATCACGAGCGCAGCAAGTGATTGAAAAATTAGAATCCTGAGCGTCAGCGAGGGAATTAAAAGAGCACAAGGTGAAAAATCTTTGCACTCGAGTGCAACGCGTAACTCCTCATCCCATCTCAGCGAGGAAATGACTACATATGAAAAATACTGTTTTTGTGAAAAATACTGTTTTTACTTGAAACTCAAGGAAATCGAGGAAAAACTGCCGATTTGAAGTCGGTTTTTTTAAATATACTGTAGTCTATGAAATTATATTTCATTTACACTCTCCCTTTCAATAGTTACACAAGGAAATAGCAAAAACAGCTACAAAGCAGTAAAATTACTAGTCATGGATCACACAGCTGGACACTGATCGCCCCATAAGCATATGCATGCACTTTTTTGCTTCTCTATTATTTGCTAATAAAAGAAAGATCATGAAATAGTTGATTATACAAGAAACATTTTGAATATACAAAAAACATTACGTTCCATAGCAGCATCGTTAGCAAAAAATTTAAGATAGCAGACTTTGTGTACATCGAGTTTTTTTTAATATAAGGTTACATTGCAGAAGGGAATTATATAAATATTATTTATATAAAAATAATAACAATAATAAATAATATTTACATCATTTGGATTTTAATTATTTTAAATTTGTAGAAAAAAATTAGGTATATTTGTAATCACGCGCATACCCAGAGTACTCATGCTCACAAAAAAGCTTCTTCTTGGTGCGGCGTCGTGTGTCGGGTTGCTCTCTTTGTTCTGATATGGTTAAGGAGAGCGATGGCTGGCACATGCGTCAACTCGTGAACGGGTGCTGCTTGCGGGGGCCGGATTGCTCTCTGTATATAAATGACATTAAATTTTCAAAATTTGAAATAATAATAGTTTAAAGTTTAATTAGCTAAGTAGTTATTTGTCTTCTTTTATAAGCTTAGAATCATAAAAAATGTAAATAAATTCACATTTTTATATATATATATATATACACATAATATCATAAATGGTACGGACCAAAGCAACTGTGGAGTGTACATTTTAAATAAAAAAAAATGCTAAAGTTTTGAAATGCATACATTTTTGTATGATCGACTCTCAGCCGCTGAAGCTCAGGACTGCTTTCAGCTCCCTTGAAATTCACTAAGTGTAAACACAAAATTAAATACTAAGTATGGCTATGTTTTAGTTTGTATTATAGGAACTACAACTACGTTGGTTTTTTTTATTTTCCTTTGTTCATCGTTCATCTTCCACCAGAGCCATAGGTGGCTGAAAAGGTGGCGGTAACTATCTTTTTATTACGTCATGTCACTCTAAAAGTTATCAGGGTACCTAACTTCTTTATATTACTTAGCAGAATCTGGACCTCAGACGCCAAGATGCCCAGATTCAATACCCTTTTGATCTTGGCTGGAGCCATGTCGAGCAAATAAGGGCACGGCCGTACCATTTTTTTCTTCAAGCTTTGTTGTAGGAAAAGCTAGAAGCCTAATGTTTCAGTGACTAATGAGAGCATAAACCTATATACCGCGTTCTTAGTACTTTGGATATAGACTCATTGTAATTAAAGTAGTAATGCGTACTCAAGTTGAAGTATATACTACATTTAAATGTTTTACAAAACTACTAACAATGTCACGATGATAAATATTAGTCACGATGCATTTATGCACGAGTTACGTTCATGTCATGTCTATTCGCGTTTCGTACGAAAAAAAAACTATGAATGAGTTACTAAATTTAATGAAATGAAAAAGCTGTAACTCTAACATAAATACGTCATGCTAAAAGCCTTGACTGCTGTGTAAAAGAAGTTCTTTACTATCATGTAACTTTTTAGACAGTTAATACCACTTGATTTTTTTTTCGCAAATCAGAATTATTAATTTCATTGAACAAGTTTCGTGTAAGTAATCTTGTCAAGATTGGTTGAAAGGGCATGCACGTAGAGCGAGCATGGGGTCTTATTAGGTCATTTTGTATTGCTGTTCATCTAAAAATTTTGCTATAACGCATCAAAAAAGCACTTTGCACTCGGTTTAAGACGTTGTGGTACGAAATTTGACAAGCCGTTTTCCTAAAGATAGCTTTAGCTCGCATTGTTGTATGCAAAAGTCAGCTCCCTGACCAACATGAGAATTGCAGCGACTAAGACCGCAACAATATGGAACCGAAATTAATTAAAACATTTTTTGTGGTTGGCGTTATTGTTTCTCACTTTGTGGATTAATCGCCAGAAGAGAAAGCATAGAAATAATAAAGGCTGCAGCAGACTGGACTGACCACATGTAGCGCATCCCGCGGCAGCGTTATAATGTAGGAAAAAATATGGGGCATGACAAACCAAACGCACGATGCTGTGCAACTACGCATTTCACCGAAAGTCAAGCCAGGCTACGTTACTACGTGCGTATACGTCAGTCATGTTGACAGTTTTTAAAGAAAGTGGCATATGACATGAACGTTTCAGCAGTGTAAAATGCGACTAACAAAAATTGCCGGTGTGACAGCCCACACAACGCGCTGAGATACAACGCAAAGCGGTGTAACGCAACGCGTGCGATCTCCTCCACTCTTAAATTCGGCACATACTTACAGATGACAAAAAAATGCCAGGCTCTAGCAAAGACTTTCTCTTAACTATTAATTTTTTAATATATCACAACATCGCGTTATTGTGGAACCCTTATTCATAACTTAGTCGACTTACTCTTGTATTCAGCCTTCATATCAGTAGCATTACCAGTCACGAATATTATTTTTAACATGATAATACTATCATTTATTACCGATCGTTCGTAATAATCACATGTGTTGAAGTAAAATGTTTCGTACTAATTTCGGTACTTTTATATTTTATCTATTTTTAATATCTGGATTCGGTAAATATATTTCTTTAAATATTTATTAATTTTTGTAAATAAATACTGGACTAATATAAGACCTACTTTAAGTAATACTTATTAGTATATTTAGTAAATTAAGACTAGAAGTGAGCTAAGCCTATGGGTTAAAAATACTTCAATATTATAATCGTTTAAATATTTTTTTAGTTTCAGATGTTAAAGCACAGGAAGGATATGAGGTAAATCAATCAGATCAACAAATCAAAGTGACGTTGACTACGAGCGGTATTGCAGGTGATCATTCATTAAATTTAATAACTTTAACTTTATAAAAAATATACAATGCGCTGTTAGGTAATACTGTGTTGCAGTTATAATTATCGTACAGAAGTGCTATTCCAAGTTTCCACATCGGCTTTTGATTTTATACTTTTTTTGCTTTAAACTAGATCTTTTTAATTGTATAAATAATACAGTTATTTTAAATATATAGTAAATAGTAAATAAAAAATATAGTATAATCAATCTTTTAATGGGAAAATCGAAAAATTATTGTAAATTATCCGAAACATACAAAAATATATATCACTTCTAATTACGGTTCTATATCAATTGTGTGTTTAGAAATTAAATATCGAACGCAAGGACTCAGAAGACTCGTTAGAATTACGTATGATGTCAATTGGATTCAAATGGATGTCAATCAGTTATCACTGCCAGGATCCGTACTTGCAAAAACGTCACAGCACGTTGTTTTATACCAGCCGTTATAATTACCGACATAGAACCGTACTTGCGTACTTGTACCGATAAACCTTTATCGGTTAGGGTTGTACTTAGCCAAAAGGGGGTCACTATAGAAGATGTACTATAGAATTTCCCCATTTTTAATACTATTTGCTACAGACATAATTAATTAGGAATCTTAGGTTTAAAATAGGATAAGCCTAGTGGTTTTCATGTTTTTAAGAAGTTGCAAAAATATCGTGGTTGTGAGGTCGACAGCCCGCGGAACTACATAATTAACTAATTATGTCCGTATTGAAGCTACATAGCGGTCTGCGTTATAGAGTAAGCATTATTTTTCAATATTAGTTGTTTTGTTACAATGATATATTTTTTTTATTTAGATATAACTTGTCAGAGTCCCTTTGGAACTTTGGCGATTACGCCAACGGGCATTAATGTACTTACCACTGGAGGTTCGACATCGTCTTCTTTCATATCAACTCCAAATACTTTGAGTACTGCTCAAACATGTACCATCGACTTGGGCCCAAGAGGATCACTCTCAGGATCAGGTATGATTCACTGTTGCTAAAAAAATTAGCAATCAGAATAATAAACCAGGAAACAAAGAGTAGTAATACCAATAATACTAACTATAATTCTAATGACCGACATATCAAAACAATTGATCTCCTAAGCTTTAAGTACATGTGCTTCGTTAGCACCAGCTTTGTCCTTAGTTTCTAAATCAACTGAAGGCTTAATTGTGAAGTTTGGTACATTTAGTAAGACTAGGTATCTATTGCTATCTATTACTAAAAGCACATAAATAGATTTATAATATCATTAATTTTGCCATAAACATGGGTTATTTTTCATCTATGAAATACTTGTTTTGCATTATTAACATTAAGTGATACCTATAAACTTTACCACCGCTGGCATAACGCTACGCTGCCCTCTAGTGCTAAGTTAAGGCGTTAAAACAGTCAGTAAATTTTTGCTCATTTTTAGCTGTAGTCATTTTTTTATCCCTGATGTAATTGAATTAGAATTCTTAGAAAATACCTCAAAATATAACGAACACAATATTTTTAAAAACCTATTACAGATAAGGTTATAAAGATTTTTAAACTATGCAGGTAACAGTCTTTAACAGTGATACAGACTTGTTTTTCTTAATTAGATCGTAATTATATATATTTTTCAGATACTGAATTTTTCCAGCCAGTTAACATTCCACCGATAAATATTCCTCCGATAAACATTCCTCCAATAAACTTTCCACAAATAAACTTTCCGCCAATAAATTTTCCGTCAACAGGATCGGTTTCATCTGTTTCTACATCAAATAATGGCCAAGTAACGGCAGTGTCTTCGTTTGGAAACAATTGCTTTGTAAGTATTTGTGTACTCGTGTATGTATACACTCATACTCATGTTGCGGTGCAGGGGCGGTATAATGATGAGGCTAGTGCATACCACATGCAGCGCTGCCTAGCACAGCACAGCCTCTGACGTTGTTATGTAGAAAATATTATGACACATGCGACACCAAACGCACAATGCTGTGAAATTTCGCGCAGTAACGCTAGTCAAACCAGACTACGTCGCTACGCGCGCTGGTCATGTTCATAGAGAAATGGCAGATGTTTAGTTAAGTTGCAACACTGTACAATAAAACTAACAAAAATGGTCAGTGTGATTTTTATGCAACGGGCTACGACAACGCGATGCGCTGTCTGCTCGACCCTAATAATATAGTAGATTTTAAATAACGTAAATAACATGCGTCATAATACACGACATGGAACTTCTGACTGTATGCACTATAATGTCTATACAGAACTATCGGATAGAGGTGTTACAAGTAATGGAGGTTACTGTACTCGTCATAAAAAACAACTTCTAGAAAGGTGCTACAATAAAAAAAAAAAGTACTACATGGAATTCGAGGAAACAAATCAGCTATTTTATACATTTATTGCCTAGTCGGCGAACACGCTCTTTCATTTGACAAGCAAATCCTCTCAACCTGGGATCGTACACGCACCTTTATACAGATTATACCTATTTATCAGAGAAGCTTCGGAACTTTCTAAGATAAGTGGGATAGTAAGTCCCAACTCGCAATGTGTATTATAGCCCACACTCCCTTTATAGCCCATTATACGAAGCCCTGTAACTCTGTATGTAACTTATAATATTATTTTAGAAAAAAAATATGTCTCTAACTGAAAATAAACAATTATGTTTTTCTTTTTCATGAACTACAGCCAGAGGAGAACTGTTTTCAAACGTTTTCTAGCATAGGAAAGAAGAAATGAGTAACCTTGTTATAATAATTATTTCATGTATTCAACGTTTTTTTTTTTACAATAAACGCTATTATTGACTTACATTGATAATACCTACTTCACAGTGTATTTTTTTTCTTATTATGGTGTTGGGTTGTATAGAAAAAACATTAGTGGTTACATTTTTTATAGGCACGTTCATTAGAAAAAAGTGAAAAGTGATTTCCAACTATATTGCACTCTGCTAAAACTTTTCCAGTTACTTTGATTAAAAAATCAAACCTCCTCATCGATTTTCATAAAATTTAAACGGAACCACTCGAGAATCATAACCATAAACAAAAATAATAAAACCAGCCGGTCCAGCCGTCTGTAGGAATCATGTAACAAACATTTAAAAAAAAATTGGAAAAATGATAATTATTCTTATTAATAAATATTTGGCTAAACGGAACAAAAATTTAAAGCTTTCGTTTACATGGATGTTGCATAAGTTATCCTCTACGAGTATCTTATTTAGATGTGACTGAAAAGCAAAATATACAACGTCTTTATCTCTTTGTCTATGGGTAAAGTAGCTCAAAAACAATTTGTTGGTATTACAACTTTTTAGTCATGTAAGTAATAAGTATAATAATTAATAAAACATGGGAATCCTTGCCAGGATTAAAATCAACATGGACGTTGAGCAACGTGTATACGTTGCTCAACGTCCATGTTGATTTTTAAAGTATACAGGACTATCGGTTAGGAATGTACTTAGCCGAAAGAAGGTCACTATACTCATCCTAAGAACTCCACTCCAACTCCGAATAACAAGATCAAATAATCAGCTGCTTCATTTCTTTCTTTGGCTATCGATTGACTTTTTCTATGGAACAGCAGATTTTTACTCTCGAATTTATATTTGGTAGAACAATTATGAATACAGCGACCTTCTTTCGGTTTAATTCACCTCAAACTGTTAAACCTGCATGACGTAACGACATGCGAATTCGTCCATCTCACATCTATAGATCATCGATCCCACAGTATTTACAATTATTACAAAGAAATTCCTTAAACATCTATGTAAATTCAAGGGAAAGACTAATTTACTTGAGTTTGATTATATAGGTATGTATTTTTCGTTAAGTTAGTGTTCTATAGGACAAGACTATCAAAAACGTGCACTTTTTATATCGGTCTAATTGCAATGATTAATGAAAGAAGACAAGTTGTTAGAAGTAATTTCATAAAACCCGACTGCAAGAACTCAAGACACACGTATATAACATGTGGATTCGTGGGACGCAGCTAGTATAGCCCATGACCATCTGCAGGCGAAGACGAATCTAAATATATTGACACCACTCACATACAAACACTCGTACGACAAGCCGTTTAGGCTCTAGGGCGTGCTGAAGAAATATACATACATACTCCCACACTATGTTGAGAGGAGGTGAGAACTACAAACAACTTGAACGAGAACTAAGAGAACGGGTTCTACACTGACCCATGGAATTTCATTAAATCATAATATACTTGCAAATAAAATAACGAAAAGTTTCTAAGATACGAGTATGAAGAATTCTTACAAACTTTTCGTTATTTTATTTATAGATATTTTTCCAATGCCACTCGTACGGTAGCCCAAACAGCTATTTCTTTTAAATTATCGTCTCTTCTCTTCCTCTCTCCATTAAAATGACCAGTAGGTATAAATGAAAAGAGTAAAAGAGGATTTACTATCAAATAAAAAAGGTTTAACGAAATAAGAAGGGGAATAAAAATTAATCTGACAATCGACTGTGTTAATCACAGTCGAAAAACATAAACTTCCTTCTTTTGCAGTCGGGAAAAAAATATACAATCCGCCATTTTGAGCTACTGCAATACAAACCTCCTCATTTTTATTGCCATAGGCCACATAAACTAAAGCAGTCAGGTGTGTTTAAACGTGCTAGGCAGATCTTTAATATTTTCCCAAGTTTAAGATACTTAATAAAATTATACCGTTATAGTTGTTAATAACGTAAATGAAACAATAATTTTACTTATGTCAAATTTCACTCATCTTTTTTATGTCACATTCACGTTCATACTTGGATAATAAATTCTAAGATATATTGAGTATTTTATATTTCATCGGCATGTTTTGCTATCACAAATTAATGAGTTTTTTTTTTATTTATGTATTACGATCACGATTTATTAACTATATAAAACTTCAATAAAATAATGCTGAAAACAAAAACAATGCTATTTTTATACATAAAGATTGTTATAACAAACGACTTCTAAAAACCCTACTACTAAAACTTTAGACAATCGTATCTTTACTACGACGAATGTCAAAATTTGTAGCATAAACGACTGTATCATTAGATTGCGGAGCTTTGAAATTAGATTTTTTCACAGCTTCAAAGGACAGTAGACATATTTATTCCTTATGTTTTTTTGCTTAATATCTCTATTAGTTAGTGTTCCTGAGAATAAGGGTTTTGACATACAGAAGGACAACAAAATGATCCTGCAAGGATTCCGTTTTTTTCCTTTTGAGGTACAGAACCCTAAAAATAGATACAAACGAACATAGAACCTCCACTTTTTTGAAAGTCAGTTAAAAAATACACGCTGACGCGCCAGTGTGCGAGAGAGGAGTATGCTCATCCAAAATGTTTAAAAATGAAATCTGCAAATATAAGTCGGCCTCGCGCACGGATGATTCCATACAATCATTGATTGTTTATATGCTAATGCATAGATAAATCATGTCATATTCGGGTCCCGAATTTTAAAAAAAACCCTACAGATGGCGTTACTGGTTTCAAATGAGTAAACATTGAAATAAATATATCGAAATGAGTCAATTTACAATATTCATGGTGTGACTTTATGAAATTAATTTACTATAAGATCAGATTAACAATTTTATGGGGTAATAAGCTACGAAATTTATTAAAAAAATATTATATATTTATATGTTCGATTTCTTGAACCAAACCGAACCTTGTCCCAATAATTTAAGTGACGCAACTAGAAAAAACGCTAGATGGCGCTGAATACACAAACATCAGCGATTTGGAATTTTGTTTTGCTACTTTTAATATTATCTGTGTTGTGTACTGTAATATAGAATAAGAGAGACGTTACTTGTGATGTTTTGTCGGAGGTTGTACAAACCGAATGGTTGTGTTCTACGACCCATTTATTTACACTGTTTTGTGTTGTGGTACAGTATTTGTACCATCTCTTTTTTAATTTTTTTATTAGTACTCCACCGACGTTACTGTTTGCACTTTGTCCGATCCATCCATCCAAAAGTTGCCTAGAAGAAAACGCTTTATTCGATAAGGTGTCCAATGTACTACCATCGTTTTGTTTAAATTATATTTTGCTGTATTTATTTTTTGGTGTGCAATAAATATATATTGTATTATATGATGATATCTTTTCACCCTTATTTAGCCTACTTTCTACTTTATAACCATTCAATTTATTTTATTTTGTTTCAACACGCAATGGAACAGGGCATCAAAATGTATAAAATCATGAATAAAAAACTATATGTATGGGTTTTATTGACTTAATCATGTTATACAAGTATTTCAATACTGATAAGGGTTAAATTTAATTTATTACTACAAGAACGTAAAATCAAAACAAAACTTAAAACAGACAAAATAGTACCTACAACGAACAGAAAATGCAAGCCTTTCAAATCGTGTTGAAAATTTAAACAACTGGCCCATACCTCTAACACCCATGTAGACCTCGCTAAAGTGTAAATGGCAGCGCAGCACTGGCCAATTAAAAAAAAGGCATAAAAAGTAAAAAATAAGATTAAGTAAAACGGCAATATGGAAGTGGCAGACAATAATATGTGACAATTACGCATTCGCAGAGTCATGTGATTTGCTCTAGCTCTTATACATATATGTTAGAATATGGATACTCGATATCCCAACTAATCTTACAGATAAATATACAGATTTATAGCATTCGATTGGAGTTCATTTCAGTTTAAACAAAATTAAGATTTTGTTTCCAATTAAGTCATATCAGCGATACAAATGATATGCTAAATATTATGTTGTTTATTTTATGGGAACTGTTTTATTCTGCCATAATTTTGTTGTCACGTTTGAACGTTAAAATAACATTAATTTCCAAGTGCATTTATTTACGTGAGCTTAAAACACGACTAAATTTAACTAAAACATACTTTCTATAAACCATAACTCTATATGTACATTTCTAAAAATAAAAATCAAACTTCTGCCTCTGGATCGATTCAAAATAATATTTAAATTAGACCACTCAAGAAGCCCTTTCAAACCATAGAACGATTATTTTGATATCGATCTAGCCGTCTCTGAGAAATCTAGTGACAAACATTTAAAAAAACATACTGTCGCTTTTCCTACATCCTCCATATTGGAATTCGGTAGAGAGTTCTGATGGCACGGCACACAATTTTGGGCTCATCAATAAAACTATTAGCGTCGGTCTGCGACCACTTGTCTCCGACTGGCGAAGCAATCCGATGCAATCTTTTGGTGCGAGGTTGCAGTAAAGTGCGGGGAGAGATAACTAGATCAGCCCAATTCATGAAGGTCGTTGGCGATATCAGCACTCTTAACAAAGAAATAAAGTTGTCAACTTTCATGTAATTAACTAATGTATTTTATTATAAATACTTTCAAGAAACGCAATTAAATATATGGAACATATTTCACTCATTTATAGGTTAATACGAAGACAATAAAATAATTAATACTTAATGGATCTTAAAAATTTAAAAACACGTGTAAAGTTGTATAAAACTATGGGCCTCTATCAATTTTCTCTAGTTTGAGTTCTCATTAAGCCCTGAAAATATGACTCGAGCAGTTCTCCTTCTGGTTATAATGCTTGCCCTATTTGGTAAGATTGTTTTTAATGCATACTCAAACATAACATTATATAATCATCCTACGGTGTTTCATACAAAATTCACAAGGTTATCAGTTAGGGTATACTAAGCCGAAAAGGAGTCACTATACTCATCCTAAGGAACAACATTGAATATGAAACCAACTATAAATTAAAAAAAAATCTGCTGTTTAATACATTTTGTCAACGGCAGATAAACTTTTTATACGGAACAGCTGACTTTTATTTCTTGAATTCAGGGTTGGTCCCTCAATGAAAGTTGTTCGTAATGCTAAGTATAGTGACCCCCTTTTGGCTTAGTACACCCCAAACTGATAACCCTATGATGTTGAGAAATTAGTTATTTAATTTCGCATTTATTTTACCTTACCTTTTTTTATAAACGTACACCGTCCTGGCTGAATATGAAACAGGTCTTTTATGCAATTAGAAGAGAGCACAATAGCAAAAAATCGTCAAACTCTATATTATAAGAAAAATAAATAAATTATAACGTTATTCAGACAGTACAATCTATCTACGAGTTCTTTATTAATTCGGGTGTATCATCGTGTCTTTTTAACTTGACTATGTTTTTAGACAGATCTCCATAAAAGCAAGTATTAGTCCTTTTAATACTAGTACATACTTTTTAATTTTATTTTTTAGGCATAGACAACACCAAAGGACAGTCGGTGCCGCAGAGCAGCATTCAAGGTACATAATTATATACATACTAGCTGGGCTCTGCGGTTAAACCCGCGCATCTCTATTTTTATAGCCTTTGTTACTCAGTGATAATGCAGCTTTCTAATGACGATTTTTTTAGAAATTAGTCCGGTAGTGTTTATGTTCAATCTTTTCTCTTAATATTAGTAGTAATAATATTAGTATAATTGTATAAATACAGATTATTCATTGGGTTCTATTTTTTCATACTCTACTCCGTAATAATGTAGATTTCGAACAGCGAATGAATTTTTAAAATCGTTCCTTTAGTTTATTCGTTTATTTGTTACATTCAAAAATACATATTTTTTCTCTTCATAATATTAATATAAATATTATAAAATATACCTAATTATCTGAGTTCCACAGTGTATAACGCGGATTTCTATTTTTTTATAGCCTATGTTGTGTGAAATTAATTTAACTAACTATCACATTCCCATTTTGTAATCGGACTTGTAGAAAAACTGCGGCACCCCGGTAAACGCTAGATCGTACAAATCGTTATGCGTCAACTTTTATTGTGCGACTTGCTACACTGTAGAACTCGCTACCGGTTTTAACATAACCCGGTAGCTTCAACAATATTATCAATCAAGTCGCTAATGAATCGTTTTTTTTTTCTAGATATGCGCGGCGTCTTTTATTTACTATCGCTTTTCATCATGCAGTCAAATACAAGCCTGTTTAACACAATTGTACCTGCCAATACTGTAACTAATGTGTGTAACTGATGTATCACGTAGGTCTTCAACAGTCCAGTCGCGGCCCAGGTACAAATCAAGGAGCCCAGATCTCGAACAACATTGCTAGTAAGTACATACATACATAGTAGTAGTTTATAGCTTGTTTTCGTTTTTATGCTTATTTAGTTAAATTGCCTTATGTGTATGTGCACTTTTCAAACAAACTTGAAGAAACTTTGTATAAAGTTCTACTAATGTTTTGATTTTTGTAGTCGGGATTTTTTATCAGGAGATAATTTCGATAAAATGACGGAAAGCTTAAAATTTATTTTTTTCTATGTCTTCAATAATAATGATACTCATGTATTCAAACATTCAAACGTTTTTAATATGAACAAATATGGATCATTTATAGTCGTAAAAAAAACTTGCAATATAAATCATTTAAGAAAGAAAATTGTAAACTAGGGATGATAGAACTCATATGCTAAGCGATTGCACCAGAGAAATCTATTTTTATTTTTATTTATTTAACTTCGAGCATTATTTTTATATGAATATTTAACGGTGTTTTTTTATGATTACAGCAGTACCAACAAATCCATTTGTGTCGTCATTCCCATTTTTCCCAGGTAATTAAACTTTATTGACAGTGCTTTTTTTTATTTTAGTAGTTTTTTTTAAACAAGTTTCAGTGCTACCAGTTTTCACATAACTGGTTTTAGTTATAAGAAAATATTTATAATGAAAAACTATTAACAATATAACAACTGCTATCTATCTCTCTCCTTTCTTTGTAAAAGAGCAACTCCTGACGGATTGGTACATTGTTAGGAATTGATATAAGACCTTCACCGCAATCCTATATAGAGATGTCGTAGTAGTAGTCGTGGTCTCGGAAAGTTGTAAATTCACCAAATTTACAACTTTCTGAGACTACGACTTTCAGATCTCTCTCCGAGGCCGAGACCCACGAGTATCATGGTGGGTGACTATTATTATCTGACACACCATGATATATAGAGTCGTTGAGTATTTCAGTCGACGAAGTCAAGAAATCGATTAAGGATCGTTTCTCTTGTCGCTTGACAAAAGTACTTAATAGTCTTTTCTCTGGCGGCAACAAAGTGCGACAGTAGAGGCATCACCTAACCTTCAACGGTTAGGTGATGCCTCTACTGTCTGCTGCTGTTATACTCTTTTGGCATACTAAGGTGGATAGTGGTAGTAAAAGGATCCCGTATTAACGTGAGTAACACCGCAGGGCGCATCCAGTTATTTATATTTCAATAATCTGCCCCGGAACTCAAATATTTTACTAATTTTGTTTCATTTTTCAGGGTTCTCTCAACCACCTCAACCTCAACCTCAAGTCACTAATGGTAATTTAAAAAATATATACATTACATAAAATTATAAAATAAGTACTCCTTTAGGTTCAGATATAGAATTAATCTTGTAAGTTGACGCGGTGTGTTTTGTCCGTGGGAATCGACCATTTAATTCTTGACCGAGCGAGCAAAGCAAGTCTATGCATCGAGACTGGAAATATGTTCTTTCTTTTGTTCGTGTATTGTTGTATTTCCAACAAAAAAGAAGGATATTTGCTTTAAATTGCAAAATGCACGACGAATATGTAAAAGTAGATTTAATTACTTGTAAGACAAGGTCTAAAATACTGTGGCAGCAATCACACGAAACAAAAACCTGTGTTTCTATAGTTATTTCTTTCAGAACGCAGTTATTTTTTTGACAGTTCGTATAACAATTAAGGCATTTTTGGGAGGTCATTTTTTCTCTTCTTTCAAATTCTTTGTTTTTGTAAGATATAAAATAATGGCATTGGAAGCTTGTAACATTTTTAAAGTTGTAAAATTATTGTATCCGCGTGGTCAATAGTTTGCAGAATTACTAGTGTCATTCCAAGGCACACTACCTAAAAGCCTAAAAAAGATCAGATAGTCTAGTTACTATTCGACAATGCTCGAGCCATTCCATTTTTACCTTGAGTAGAGCATCATTGCCTATAAGCAGTAAAGATAAAAACATAACGCAAAAAAGAGCCTTCCTCCTCGCCTCGCATCTGTCGGGTCTTCTTTACCCTGCACCTGATTTGGAGTCGAAATTAAGGAACAAATCACAGGGGCTTCTTATGGAGGAAAAGTGTAAAAACAAACATTTACTTGATTTTGTTACTCATATGAAATAAATAAATTATTATACGTGCTAGCACTTAGTCTAACGGGTACAAATAAATTGTAATAAATACATACAACGCAGTTAGAATATAATCTTAATTGAATTTATAAATGTTTCTTTTTTACAGTTATAGCCCAAGGTTAAGAAAATGCGGTTTGGGACTAACCAAATCTCTACAGTTCAATAAAGTAATGTGTAAAAATATAATTTACAAGTAAAGTTTTGTGTTTTTCATTTAAATATATGGTGCAACTTTTTAGCCTTTTTAAACCTTTCAGTTTATAACATTTTGTCCCAACAAGCAAAGGGGCATCTAAGTACATAAAATAATAGATAAATATATACATATTTCATTGACTTATTAATGTTATTTATAGTATTCCGTCAATCTTTGGGGCAAAATTTAAAAGGGTTTTTCATAGTTACTACTATAAGAACAAAAAATCAAAACAAAACTTCTACATAACTACAACTCTTTCATGTTAATAGCCGTTAGGGTTCGCAACAGCTCGGCAAAGCACCCTCAGCCATTGAATCACTTAACTATATGTTTACTCAATAGAAACAGAAAACCACTTACTTACTGCCTTTATTAAGAAAAACAAAAAAATTAACTGCAACATAGCAGTTTAATTTTAGTTTATAGGCTTGCGCTTGTCCGCAACTCACCTGATGTAGTGACGATGCGGCCAGGGATGTAGTGAGCTTGCCTAGAATAAACGTTTCAGTTGCGACTTACCTACCTTAATTATAGCTATCGGGAAATAGAAAACTTGGCAACAAATGGATTACCTATTATACCCCATAACATTTATATTTATTTCTAGATAAAGGTACTTGTCCGGTAATTAGTTTCTTACTTACTAACTTACTTACTTGTCTAGGCCCTTACCAAAAGCGTAGCGAAAATATTGCATTGTTTACGATCTCAAAAGCCATTGTGCTGTATCAAGGAAGCTCATTTCTTTTTTTCAAAAACTAGAACTGTTTGTATTATTTAATTGTTTGATACTCTACTGCAAGCATAATTACTATTATCTGTCACCTGCGGCGTCGTCCGCTACTAAATCTTTATATATAAAAATTATGTGTCACGTTGTTTGACCACAATGGACTCCTAAACTGATGAACCGATTTTTAATTTGATTTGCACACCCTATGCAATTTGATCCAATTTAAAAGATAGGATAGTTTACTATACATACATATAAAAGAGTACGATTAAGTCCTGACTGACTGACTGATATTTTCTAAGAATCAAAGTATACTTAAACCGCTAAACCTGTGGTCATTAAATTTGGATGGTGTATTTATTATAGGCTGTAAAGGTGTACTAAGAAAAGATTTTTGGATATTCAACTCTTAAAAGGGTTTAAATGTTGGTTCAAACTTTGAAACTTTCTAAAATTCAAATTTATCGCGGGCAACGCCCCGGGTGCCAGCTACTTGTAGAATATAAGAAAATTTCAAACTTTAAACACCCATTTCAACCCCTTAGAGGTTGAATTTCCAAATTCATTTTTAGTACTTACCGCCTATTAAGAATACACCCTCCAAATTTCATGTTTCTATTTTCAGCATCAGCGGTTTAGGCTGTTGATAGTGTATTGTTGATAATAGTTGATTCCTAACAAATATCAGTCAGTCAGTGATAACTGACTATGATTTGTTAGGACTTACTTTTTTGTAGAGATTTTATTTGTAAACACCGTATTGCTAAAAATTGTGTCACGGAAGGCGTTGGCTTCGTCTTATGATAAGTTTGCGAACCAGTTTCGAATTTTTGATGCAGTTGACGAAATGCGTTTAAGAGCATCGTAGTTAGGTTTCTTGAATTCAATGTTTAAAATTGAAAGTATTTAAAGATCAAGTGATCTAGCTTAAGGCCCATATTACATTTGGGCGCGGCTCTATACAAACTGAGCGCACGTTGCCGTCGCACTGAAATATTACTTTATTATACTCGTAGTTGATAAAAATAATATAGTCAACGATTTCAAAAATACTTCTAGATATTAAATACATTGGAAAAAAATCGTAATAATAAACTTGTGTTTAATAGATATATGCACTTGTTTCGAAGCATTTTTGGAAAAAAAATGCCTTTAATGAAAATATGTTTTATCATTATTGAACCACATAATAATTTTAAACTAGAAATATTTTTTTTGATGGAAAAATATTTCAACAGAATCTACAAATTTGAACTCCAAAATGAGGTTTTCTCGCAATTTTTACGTAATCATGTAGCGGGAATAACATTAGTTTTGAATAAATAAGTAACAAATTTAAAATACGCTTCATCATTATTAAAGAAGAAAAAACAATCTACTTTTACCAACTAATTGTAAATATAAGAAATTATAGCAAAGTATAATGACTGGACTGAATGGAATCACTGGATAATTAGAAAAATACACAAGAATGCAGTGCATTTTGATGTATCTGTAAAATAAAGCGACAAAACACAAGTGGCAGACATTGTGACTATTAAACGTTTAGGGTCCTTAAAGTCATGTGGGTTTGCTTAAGCACGCGGTATTGGCCTTGAGATTTCAAATGCCGCGTGCCTACCACCTGCAATAACTTTTATAAATTATTGAATGATTTACTGTGAATTTTATACATGAATATAATATCGCCCTAATTACAGCACATTAGTACGCTACGTTTTAAATTTACTCAACTGTTCAGAAGGAGGGTAATGTTTGTAAATATGTATCATGTCTAACTCTTTGTGACCCTCTAAAGCCTAGACTGAACTCACACATAAAATCGGTCAACTAGTTGACCGTTTTTGATGTGCAAAAGTTATTCATTGTATTCGTCTTTATTATTCATTTTAAAAATGATTTGTTAATATTCTTTATTAATTACTCCTTGCTATACCATATTTATTTTGTAAATTATCTCTTATAGGCAACCTTAGGATGTCCTAAGGTTGCCTATAAGAGATCGCTTTTAGCGCTAAGGTCGCCGTGGTGGCCGTAGATTTAAGAATATTCTGGTGTTTTTGATATTTGTGTGTCTGCAGTAAAGAGCTCATTTATTCATTCATTCTTTATCTATACATAGTCTCATAGACTATATTTGTCAAATAAAGTACAGTGGTCTAAAGTTTTTGCAGGCGCTTCTAAAGCACAAAGTTTTATGATATTTAAATGTTATATCTTAGTATATTGATACTCGAGATACAACTAATCTTAATGATTCTAATACTGATTATAGTATAACATTCTTTGAAGTATATTTGGATTTTAGTTTCCACGTAATTTTTCATAAAGTAATCATCTTAATTTATCTAACATGCGATAAATACGGTATGCTAAATATGTTTATTATATGGGAGTTTTATTATTCCAAAATTTTATTCGTTTCGCGCTTTAATCGTTAAAATAAATTTAATTTCTATGTTCATGTCTTAAGGTGAGCAATGAAAAGATTATTATAATTTTATGAATTTATTAATACGGATTATTACTTTAAATAGAGTAATCACGACTCTAAAACCGAAACTTTTTTTTGTTTGACTTAGCTTCCATGATATTTATGTGATAGAACCCAAAAATAATTTATTATCAATTTTTGTAGGTAAATAATATCTAGTAAAAGGGTGTTCTTCATTGTTAAATATTAAAGCAGTCACAAACTTTTGAGTATATCTACAATATTTCAGTATTTCATTTAAATTCATTAGGTTTCACAAACGTACAAAACATAATAAAATTTGACTAATACTGACACGATAAAAAGTTATATTCTAACAATATGTACAAAAGCAATACCTTAAATCCAAACCGCTGCCAGTTGATAGAACACCTAACTATCTAATGATAATGCTGTCCCCATTGTTGCCTCGTAGCAGATGCTTATACACATTTTCAGATATATTTTTTTTAGTTTAAACCCAAAATATCCAAAAATGACTAAGTGTCTTTTTGGAGTCGTTTAAAAAGGGTAAGAGACAGAAATATTTCCCTCAATCACAAGTACCGAGCTTGTATGTTATTTTTTCTCTTTTTTGCTCTTTTTTGCTCATATTAAAACTTGTTTAAACTTTTTGTGAATGCGTAAATAAATATCATATCCGACAGCCAGCGTGGCAATCTTGCGAGATCGCGGATAAAGCGAAGCACTGGCTTCGCAGGTAACTTCGGGTGTTAAAATAAAATATCTGTATAAGGCTGTAGGAACTTCAGTCAGTCTAACACACGATTCCTCTATTGAATACTGTTCAATAAATATCAATCCAAAGTTGACGAAAGCAAAACGGAGACTATTTCAAAACAGAATTAATAAAAAACTAAAATGTAGTTTACTGGCAAAAATACTTATATTTTTTATACTTACTTAAAAATATCCACCTGTGTACAGCCAAAACTAAAATCAATTCCTAATTTTTAAATCTATCAACTAACTACAACTAGACTAGGTTTGTTTCTTGGATTGTTTATCATTATCTATTCAGTAAATGAGTAACGAATTGGCTTGATCTTTTGTACAGATATAGTTCGAGGGCCATAAAGTACCATACTATTCTATATTTTGTCCTTGAAAACCAAACATCCCAGGCGAAGTCGCGGGCAACAGCTAACAACAAATAATACAACATTAAAATAATAATAACCGCATTAAACGTTTTTTAGTACTCAATAATACCTAAATTAATTCTAACCAATATCAAAAATATTATCGGGGACAGTGTTTTACTAGCGAAACAACACGACCTAAAAGCACTTAATTATAGCAAGAAACGTATAAAAACTAGCAATTTCGATTGTCTTGCATCAGTTACAAGCTCTATTCAACAACGAAAAAATGTTTTCACGTTCTGTAATCGTCTTTGTCGGCATACTCTGTCTATTTGGTAAGCATACAGTCATATATTGTTTTTTTAACGACTTCCATGAAAAAGAGGGAAAATATTGTATGTTGAAAAGCGTACCCTCATATATATATTATACAAAATCGGTCCATTGTCCGTTATTAAACCGTAATAGCTGAAAAAGTTCTGAAAAGAATATAATGAAAGTCGGTGATGACTTTTTTTAAGAACAAGTTACAAGAAATATTTTTTAGTTATTTAATATACTTTGGAATTTTTATATACTTAGTATTAATTATTTTTAAATTGTCTTATTTATCTTTTTGCATGAATAATGTCAAAAAATTGTTTGAAAAATTTAACGATTTTTCTTCCAGGTGCAGACATTGTCAATGCTCAATCTTTCGTTCAACAGCAGCCAGCAGCTGCAAGTAATTACTAAATATCTGATCATTTGTAAAAATAGAGCTTAAACAATTACTTTACTAAACTATTACTACACTAAACACGAGTAATTATTAAACATTCCAATTTCATTCAATACTATTTCATACTATTTCTAAATATGAGATACAGTTTACTCGTACATACAATTAATGTCTAAACTGGAGCAAGCGAAGCGAACACAAAATCAAATATAATTTTTTGATTTTGTTTTTGTCTGTTTTATAGAGCATTTTTATGTACCTATAAAGATGACAATCTATGATGTGACTTATTATGTCTGTTAAATAATATAACTTGAATTTACACTACTTTATATTTGTAAGAAAACTATCAATCTATCTGTCTTGCTAAAACTTGAGAACGGGTGGGCTGATTTAGCTGATAATGGTTTTGAAATGTTTGTAAAAGTTCAGGAAAGGTTTAAGCGAAAGGAAGCTTTACGAAATTTGCCAGGTCATGTATAATTTATGTTTTATCTTTTTCTGTTAAGCAATTATCTCAAACGGCGATGGCACTAACACCGTAGTGCAACCAGGACAACAAGGTGCGTAAATGTTGAAATAATTGTAATAATAGATAAGCACATGAATAAATGAATATACGGCCGTAACATTCTTTTCTCGAAGCGTTTCGAGCCATTTTCAATCCTCCTTTAGCTTCGTTGTGGGAAAAGCTAGAAACCCGATTTTTTGCGTACTAATATAAGCATACATCAATATATATATTTCCAAATGACATAAAATTGACCAGTACTTTAAGAATTAAGGCAATTCAAAGTTCCTTGGTTTTGTCACTCATTCTCTGACTTGCTGACGCAATTAGCAATTGCATACGGCTTAAGAATGTCTATTGTTATACAAGTACATATTGAATATATGGATCGCTGTAGATTACGTTGCTGTGTGCGTTTGCCGAGTCACTATAGCTACTTTAGAATACAGAAGGTATGACAAAGTAGTTCGAAAGTTTCTCCCTTAGATAAACAGATACTGAATTAACCGACTTGGTTTACATTCCATTTCACAACTTTTAAAGGCAGAAAAAGTGCTCAGCGAGACTTGTGCATTTTTGTACAAATAATGTTTTGAAGGGATAGGATATAATTTTTCTGGTAAAAAAAGGACTTTCTCCTACAGAGCCTCAACGATCTATATGTTTAACTGCAGAAACTGTATAAATTGTGCGAGGGAAATTGCGATGGAAATTCTAATATACCAATTTACTAGTCATTACTACTAGTATATGCCTGTAAATAAACTTGTAATTTCAAACTTAAATATTGTATAACTCAATTGTAAATTTATTTGACGCCGGCTTTATGTAATATCCAATATAGAAAAATAACTACAGTCATTTACCTGAGTCAAAGAGAGATGTCAAATACTCTTAGAGGTACATAGCAACAAGTAGGTACTTTAATAAAATTCCTGGCTTCAACTTTACTAACGTTACATTAATCACATTTTGTTATTTAATTTACATCATTTAATTGTTGCAGCTGCTGGACAAGGTAAATTTAAAATTGTAGTTATTCAATTGCAATGTATATGTATATATACTTGCCAATTTAACAAAAAAATATGTATTTTAATCGAAATCGAATTGCTTCTGAGAAATCGGGGAAATAAAACATAAATTTATTTTATTAATAATTATTCGACGATCAATGGAACCTGCACGCGAGTACCAACATTTAGGCAAACACACATAGTTATATATAAAACAAACTTTACACTTGTTGAATAGAGATGCTTCACTTGATGTCGATTATGTTTAGATTCGATTAATCAGAATTTTAACTGAACATATTTTAATATTTTTTTCAGGTGGTGCTCCCAGCCAAACTACAAGTAATATAAAATAAATTCATAACAATTATAATGCGATACAAAAAACTCAGTCTAAAGGCGGAGAAGTCTTTACCTTCTCTGACCAGCACGTTTCATTGCGATGTTTTTCTGCCCTGTTAGAGCTAGTGGTAATCAAATCTGAATCGCGTATCAGCGTAGTAATATGTTCTTAGACCTGTAATAAAAGTGGTCAAAAAAAAATAAGTAAAGAGGTCTGACCCTGCGATGGAATCAACACATTAACATTTAAAAAGATAAAAGGCGTTACCCGACTAGCATAGGTTAATTGCGTACTGGTATACTAAATTTAAAAAAACCGCCAAACACACGGCATGACCTACAACCCGAGTTAATGACTGCACTTATTTCTATAACTCAATGCTTGGTAGTTCTCGTTTATCTGGTCTTAACTTATAGTCATAACTAAATATAAATAATAAACGCTTTTATACAATTTTAGATGGTCCTGATGTGTACGATTTTAAGAAATGAAATACAAATAGACCAATATTTACTAACTAATGATATTTTTTACAGTTGTAGCTGCAGGATAAATCCGTGGAACTAAACATCTCAAGAAGTTTTATAACTCTTTAATATTATGTGTTAAATAAACTTCTTTATATAACTACATTTTTGTTTTATTCTAATTTGTTAAGAAAATACTAATTTTTATGTATAATGTAATTCAGCGATCTATAGACGTTCCGTCTTTTTTGCGATCTTGATATCAACTTGATTGATTTAAATTATATTTAAAATACAGGTTATTGACAGTAATTACAGTTATTATTACTAAAGACTTTACACGTATAGAGTTATACATAAGATTTTAAACCAATCATGCGTCGAAACTTCTCCCTATCGTGCCCAAGTTTTACTGCGCTAAATGGACAGACCAACAACTTGGTTAAAAACCACCTAGTAGTGAGCCTTTCTCTATCTGATAACGCTCATTGCCCGGAACAGTCTTTTAATACCATATTAAAATTAAACGGCAGGGCCTTAAAATTCAATTTTAATTTCAAAAGACTTAATTGATCACAACCCGCAGTAATTGGCAGGATGCATTTCGTGGGACGATAGTAAAGCTTCCTGAAATTGATTAAAATTAGATAATTGCGTTTAGTTCCTTATTGTTTATTTGTTTAACTGTTAATTAATTGAAGTAAAAAAATATTTATAAACCTCTCATCACCATCGTCAGCGTCTTGTCCTCTACAGGTCATAAGACTACGAAGTACCGTTACTCGGCCCTATCCTGGGCCACTTGTTTTTACCGCCTGCTTGCTATCTGTGCTATTTGCTATGCTATATATATCCTTAGTTCATGAGAAGAATTGAAGACAAAGATCTTTAACACTAGTTAAAGATCTTTGTCTTTAGGTTTTTTGGAATAGACGATAAAAAGATTTGACGGCTTTTTCTAACAGCTTCTCAATCGAGCTGTCATCTTCTGTTAGCTTCACTCTTAAAATTATTTCTTCCTAGTTTGAAGATCTGCCCAAGTTGAACATGCTTTTGAACAATTTCGAGTTCAGAAGCGTGAACTGTGATCGGACTCTGGAAAAGTTAAAGTAGGGCCTAAGCATATGAGGGCACATCAAAACCTAAGCGAATTCTTCTTCTAGTTCCTAGTCTTAGTTTTTGTTGTAGCGAGAGTAAATCTCGTAAGATTAATTTTATTTGACACCATGCTTAAAATGTATATTATTTGCATTTTGAATGATTGTGTTCAATCCAAAATGAATTCAAACTTCTTGTTACTCCTTTCGGAGGAAACACTCTTCCACATCCATTTAGGTACGGCAAGACGTGCTCAAAAAGCATGCTCATACTCGTAAGCTTGCTTGATATTAGCATACTTTGCAACTGATCACATTTGCCAGCAATAACCAATAATTATGGTACAGTTACACAGTTACAACTGACACACATGCTAGTTTTGTTTAGCTTTCTTTATTCAAGCATGCCTGTAAATAAGTTTGCTTAAAGCAAACACATGCTATTTGAGCGCGGCTTCGGTATTCAACATTTTAGCAAGTTGTGTGGCAACTTATTTATTAATTTTTAATACACCAGTGTACCAAAAACGAATAACTAAGTTGCCATCTTCAGAGGTTGCATTAAAAGGGTCCAAAATCTTTTGTTTTTATATTGTGGTGATCGCTGGTCCCATAAATATTTATTTTTAAATTACAAAACCGCAAAATACGTTAACGTTTTTCCATCGCCCCAGCATGCATGACATAATACATATATTGAAGACGCGCACGCGCACCTACTGCAAATGACTGATCAATACTAGCATCACTAGCATGATCAATCAGCGAACCTGTTTAGTCGTGCTAAAAACTCATCCCCTTCTACCCGTGCTGCAGGTAGCATGTGATTAAATCGATTATTGACCCCGATTCGGGCAGGCCAAACTTACTAAACTAACCAAAAATTTACGGTTCTAAAATTTACACTTCTCTTTTTGTTTCCACAAGTGAGAAAAGGTTGGATATAATTTTAAAAAACTTTTAGTTTAGTCAGTGTGACTGTGAGTGAACTGAGGTCACTAACATCGTTTCCATACACAAGCTACTAAGTAGGAATTGCTCAATAATGGCATGCTTTTGTGCTAGTTAGTGATGATCATGTGTGTAACTGTACCTTTACTCCGTTTACTACTCTGAAGTCAATAGAATTTCGCAATCATGGTGGACTATCATTTTCTACACTTCGTATATATAATAATAATAAAAAAATACGTGTGGCACTCGGAGACAGCCGCGGTAAAGCTATTGCATACGCATACATCTAGTCGCACGCACAAAAACACCGTGCCGAAGTCTGCCGAACTTAAACGACGTTAGGCGATGCACGGCTTTCAAAGCCGCGCTGTGCCAGTCAGAATGTGGGGTGTTAGATTTATTTTTGTTAACGAATTTCTTGATTCGGTCGCCGCGCTCAATAAAAGCTATGCAATAGTTTAATAATACGGCACAACATCCACACAAATATCTTCAGGTCCCAAACTAGGCAAAACAAGTACTATGGTAACCTAATGACTGATATACATACTTATAAATATAATAAACACCCAGATACAGGTCAAACAGACATGTTTGATATGCTATGTCGAACCCGGGACCAGCGGCAGAAAAAGGCAGGGTTGCTACCAACTACGCCAACCGGCCAGTCAGAACCGACATTTTGCCAGACTTAACGCAGAGATGGTTCTAATAGGTAACTAATCTATGCACTACCTGTAAAACATTTATAGCGTAATTTGTAATTATAAACGCACGACACAAAATAAAATCACGAGTAATAAACGTATAAAAACCCTGCTATTACAGTTATTCCTTAGAAGTATTATTTTCATACTAACAACATGTTCTCTCGTTCAGTGATTGTTTTTTTTGGTATACTCTGTCTGTTTGGTAAATATAACTTGTAAAAAAGCTAAAAGCTAAGCTTGAGTTACCGTTAAAATATTAAATCTTTTATCACATTTGGTAATGCCAGCACTGACATGCATTTTAAAATTACAATGGATGTAGTATGTACCCACTTTGGTTTATTGTGAGGAGTAACAAATACACATAAACATGCACACAAATGTTTTGCGATTATGTATAAAATTATTCATGTGACAGAAATATTTTCTTTCCCAGGTGCAGACATAGTCAATGGTCAAGCGATAGTTCAACAGCAGCCAACATCTGCAGGTACCTTATATTATGTAATATTTAAATTTAAACGTATATAAGTATTCATATATGTAATGACTGATCTCGAACGATTCAATCAAATTTATACATGACATAAATGTTGGACTCGGTCACGAAGGGTACAGTATCAACATTAGTTCAAGTTTCTAAATATGATTAATATGGAGGAAAATCACGTTTCTTGTATTTATTTTATTCGGTTTTTAGTATTTTTGCTATAGTGGCAACATAAATATATATCATATCTGAATATTTTAAGTATCTAGCTATCACGGTTCCTGAGATATAACCTGGTGACAGACAGACGGACAAACAGTGACGTCTTAGTAATTGGCCATTGTTACCATTTGGGTAAGAAACCCTAAAAATCTTCTAAACAGTGTTCCCCTGAGTTTCTACATTAGCAAAGAGTTGAGCAAACGAAATATTTGTGTAATAATTTGACACCCTTAACTTGGTTTATCGAAAACGGACATAATTCAATACTTTTAAGAGATATCTTTTACTTGTAAACCTTAATCACAGAAAAAAATTACACACATACGAATATTTAAAATAAAACTGAGCTTATTATTGCTTTCTTTTTAGCTCTTAGCCAAAACGGCAATAACAATGTCGGCACCATAGTGCAGACAGGACAACAAAGTAAGTGAACATAAAGGATTATTATTTCTTGGATAGGTCTCATAACTATAATGAAAACTAGTTTGTAGGATATGTACTTATATTACAAACAACAGTTGTGATACTGTGAGTTTTTGTTATAAGATATCGATAATGCCACGATACCTTTACATTTGGCTTAACCCTATTTATTTTATTTTATTAAGATTTACGCATAAGTTTTAAAAACTTTAAGGTTAAGTAAGCATTTTATTACTGTAGTCAACTCTAATGTATCTTCTGAGCTGTAGAAAAAAGTAAAAATATAAAAGTTTCAGCAATGTTGACTTCAAATTCGTTAATGGAATATGGAACCGAAATTGTTACTGTATTTTTTTATATTTTGTTTCAGCTGCTGGACAAGGTAAACAAAAATAAATAAACATGTTAGAATTGAGAAAAATCTTTGGGTCTTGAACTTTATGTGGGTATATTTAATATTTATCTATAGGTGCACATGTAAGCAAAATTGTATTTTTTTACATTTAATACGCCGTTATTTAATTTAGGCGGCAGTCCCATCCAAACAACAAGTAATAATAATTAAATTTAATATTATAATAATATCTGACAATCTCAAACAAGAGATAGTTATTTTGGCAACTTTAGTAGATATATAAGTTTCTCAGATGTTGCTTCACTGTTAGAGCATGTTCTGATTAAATCCAATTCAGCGAAAAAGGAAAAAAGTCTTAATATTTGTCAGAGGCAAATAAGAAAAATAAGATTTCTTAATATGGAAAAAAACTGTCAAAAGTTTGGTTATTTTTAAGCAGCAATTTATTTATCGAATTTATAATAAACTGTATGTCTTTTCAGGTGGAAGTCCCAGCCAGACAACAAGTAAGAGACTTAAATATTAATAGAAATATTGACAAATCAAATTAAAAAAATAATTAATAAAAATCGTTTATATGACACAAAATTAAAGTACAAAATGATACAAAAGTAATTAGTAATGAGTGCAGTAAACTGTTTAGTTTGTTAAAAAGCAAGATAGTGATTGTTAAATCACTAATGACAAAGACGTAAACTAGAGTTCAAAATACGAAAAATATCCGTCAAGAGGTCGATTTTGTCTATGTCGCAAGGTATTCATGTGGCGAGGTCAACAGTTCACATAACTACTTCTTGTTTGTTTTGTATAAATACGGCAAAAGAACGAATCTATGGCATTAAATTGAATAATTATTTCACAAGCTTTATTTGTTTTTTCTCATAATAGTCATATTGTAAAATTTAGCAGAAAAAGCATTAGCATTTCTCAGCCTATTTTAGCGTTGACCACTTTTATTTTGAGAATCAAATATAATCATAACATTTTTAATATTTTTTGCAGTTGTAGCTTCAGGATAAGCCAGCGGAACTGAAACTGCACGACAAGAAGTTTTACATCACTTTATTATGTAATTAATAAACTTGAGATAACAAAGCTTTGTTTTTATTATAATTAGTGTGCCCTTTTAGTGTTTTCGAACTGAAGTATTTTTAAGATACGCCCGCGTTTTGTTTGTTTGCCTGGAGAAATCAAGTTGATACCTCACTTTGTTACCGAAGAAAAGAAGAATAAACAAACTAACAAACACACTTTCACATTAATAGTAGTGTTGGGATACTCAGCAGTATTAAAATAGAACAGGGGGACGTTGTACTTTCAGCTACAAATGTGTCTCAGTAAGCGACGAAGCATTCTGGACACTTGTAAATAACTCACAAATAATTTTTAACCAACTTCAACAAAAAGGAGAGGTTCGTCAGTAATAGGAGAAAGAGTTAGTATTTTTTTACGTTTGTTCTTCGATTACTCAGACGCCTGGACCTATTGTGAAATTTCATTTCGATGTTCATGCTTTGGGTTGTCCTGTCATGTTGAACCACGCATTTTGTCGTCTTTTGCCAGACACTTTTAAGTTACATTTTATGCAGTGAAAGATCTTTACCGAGTAATTGATGAGAGTCATATAATTATTTATTTAGAAAACTAACGCATGCTTGATACATAATGTTTTAAAATACGGGCTTAAACGCGTACCTGATTGTTGGAAAAGGTCCAACTATTCAGTCACATTCGGTGAACTTCATTAGGGATGAAAGGAGTCATTCGTGGCCACAAAAATGATACGTCTCGCATGTCGCGTCGTTTGCATGCAGTATCCATAGAAAATACTGACAAATTAAGAGTCTCCTTATTGAGAACGGTTAAAAAGTAGTTGTGTGTCCTATTCTAGGACCAAACTATCAAAATAATACCAAAGTACCAAATTGCGATCAATGCGGTTTTAACTGATATGTTCCTTTTGAAGAAGTGATTCTATTACTTACACTAACTCTTATGTAGGTAAATTAGTTTGATAGGATGCAAAATGATGTATTTTTGACTCATATTAAGAAACTGCAATATTTTGAATAAGAGCATCAGGTGAAAATAAATATGATACACTTGTATGGATATCGTAAGTAATTTATTTTCAAATTTTTATGCACAATTTCAACCCCAAGTAATAAGAAATTTCATTTAAACTTACTAACTTCGATAGTAGTATATTTTTTTAATTTTTAATTGGGTTAGTATTTTCTTAAGATGGGGGAGGTTACGTACTCATAGAAAACGCAAAAACACTTTAAAAAAAATTAATATTCGATTTTATTACTCGTGCAATAGAGTTTCGAATACTGTGTGACTTAACTACACAAGCCGTTTCCACGGTTGCGCAGGCTGTTATTTATTCCCTTCAAACCGCTCATGAAAGATTGTACATTTCTGCTAGCTTGACATACTTTGAAGCTGCATAAACTATCGTGATCGTAAGATCAACAGTTCGTAGAACTACTAGTTAAGGCTTTGAGAAGACATACAGCTGATTAGAGATTTACTAAATAAACACATTTGTATCGGAAAAAATACATTCATATAGAATTTTCTAGATTCGTCTTAGATAGTAATAAAGTAAAAAGTAAGTCTTAGTTTATAAGTAAAATTTATTAATTAAATTAAAAAAGTCATTTATTTAACATCTGTATATTTTAATGACCTTATACGTCAGGTATATTAAATTTAATTTTATATTCACGTCTTTGATTAACTACTATGAGTGTTTTTTAATATTTCTATTTAATACCTGTAATTATTATTATGCACGTTTAACGTGATTCGTTTAAAAATAAATGTATAGGCAACCAATAACATTTTTAATTTCATTAAAATAGCTTTCATTTATTACATATTTAATACACTATGACTCACGTTTTGTAAAATGCGTGTTGGGTGGAGTGTCACTATTTCTACACATTATTTAGGTGGAATACCCTCGTACAAAATTTCTTTTGATATTCAAGATCTTTTCAAATGTATTTATTACACATTTTAATGATGTTTTCGTAACGATATAGTTGGCCACTTTATGCGCATAGTTAATATTTATTCGTAAAGCACGCTATCTGATAACCAATCGCAATACAACAAAAAACCCTCTTATATAGGTAATTGGACTTTCATACAAACTATAGGTGACCCTTTCACCATTTTTATACGATCAATTATCTTTGGCTAGAGCTTTGGCTTCCTACCTACATATATACCTATAACGCTCTAATAATTATACTAGGTAGATTTAGATTTACAATACTATCTAGTATGTGGCTGATCCCAAACTAGCGAGCAGTACTCCTTGCACTTTTGCTTTGATGAGAAACAAGATGAGCAACTGTTCCGATGTGAAGTACCTTCGAGAAGGCTTTTTGGCAGCTAGATAAGCTATACACTCAATATACGAGTATGTATGTGCCTAAATTTTGGTTTAAAGTTAGTCAGTGACACCTAAAAGCTTAAGGTGTCGGTTACGGGAACGAATACATCTCGGAAAATGGGAACCAAGTGTAATGGCTTCCTTTTTGTGGAATCTATCAATTATCTTTTCTATTTTTATTAAGTTAAGTTAATATAGCTTTGAGTGCAGAAAAAAATGGTTTGGAAAGTATTAAATAGTTTCAAACTATGGAAGATCAACTAATGAAATTGACAAATAATTACATTACAGAGAAAATGATTAGTAGCATTGATGAAAATGTTTATATTCTAGTACGAGTAAACAAAAACTTGGAACTCGACGAAAAGTTACATAAAAAATAATTTCGACTAAAAAGGTTTTCATCATGTCAGTGTCAGTTTTCATGCTTTAAATGGGATAAGGAAGAGACATTTACAGCCTTATATATATATAACTATATATATATATATAACTATATATATATATATATATATATATATATATATATATATAGTTATAAACGCATCCAAACTTTAATCGTCATTTGTCTTGTTTTCGCGAACTTATGAACAAGACAAAAGATGTTTTAAGTTAAGACGCGTTTATTAATAAGACAATAATCTGCCTCGGTCCTATATTTAAAGTTTAGTTACTATTGAATGTAGTGACATTAAGTAGGTCTAATTTTTTCAGTTATCTTCCCTAATCTTCTTATGCATGTAATTTCTTGGGTTTCACAGTCGACTTGCATGATTTTATTTATGATAATTACTTTTTTCCAAGCTTTTGTAGCTGTATTCTGTTTCCTTTTCAACCCCAAATAATGCAGCCTTATTAATAAAATCTTGCTTAGGACACTCTTAACATCTGCTTACTTTACTCATTTTAACACCTTATTCCGAACTAATTAATTTCTTTAATCGAATATTTTTTCATATTAATTGTTTTTTCATATTATATAAATTCAAAAATAAAATCATAATACATAAAATTAATCAAATACAGTTAACGATTTTGCACAGACAAGAAAGTCACGAATAATGTATTATTATCCATTAACACGTGTATAATGTATATAAAAACAAGCCATTTCAAGAATTTGCATCATTTTGAAGTTATTGTCTTAGTTTATTTTGAAAAAAATGTGGTTTCGTTCAGTGACCCTTTTTGTTGCCTTACTTTGCCTGTTTGGTAAGAATATATAATGTATATTATTAGTATGTATGCCCTTAAAGCGCGGAAATAGCGAGCTATTCAATAAAAGAAATCAGTTATTGCTCCACAGCTAGGCATATACCTAACAATAAATATTAAAAAAGGGAAGTTGCTGCATGCTGCAATTCACTGTATATATATCATCACACTCATACTATTATAATGGCGTTAGTCTGTATGTGTGTATGTCTGTTCCCCCTTCACGCTCAAACGGCTGAATGGATTTGGATGAAATTTGGCAGCAGGATAGCTTATTACCCGGAATAATATTTATGCAAATTTTTATTCTGAAAAATGTAGTGTTCTCGTTTGATGGTTAAAGCTTCGCGGGTAACACCGTGCTCCTAGTTAATATATATGTAGAATTCAACATAATGTAACTCCCACATAGTGGTCTGATACTTCCTTCTAATGTGATATGATGTAGATAAACATTTAAATTACACTGCTACACGACTGCGAAAGAAGGAAAATTATTTCGTCGTATTTTTATGTGCGTGGTGTAAATAGATTCGTATTAGTCCTGAGAGTGACACTGGATACTTCGCAATCTAACGAAAAAACGAAGTTATGGCTGATACACAGGTTCAAAGATTGAGTAGTAGGGTTTTTTTTTTTTAAAGTTGCGTCTAACCACTTGTTCCACGAACAAAACAGTTTTTCAGTTCACATTACGAGCATGTTACATTTTTAAAGCAGTGATTAATTTCCAAGAATTTTTTATTGATAGTTACTATTTTTAATTTACACTTGTAGTTAGCAAATGCAATTGTAGTTTTGTAAGAAAACTCAATATTGACATTTATTTACACAGAAGTTAAAATGATATACCATGTATTTATGTATGTTTGGTTTATCTAAGACCTAAGATTATCTAAGAAGATTTAAAATAAATAATATAAGAATAAAATAAAATTGCAAGAATAATATGATATATTTTTTTCTTTTTTAGGCGTAGATAATAGCGATGGACAATCCCAGAATCAGGCGGGTACTGCCGGTAAGTACAGTAACAATAGAGCAAAATTTTCGTATTCCTTTTACCTAGTAATACGAAACCATAAAAAACTGCATAGAGCTAGATTTAGGCGGTACGGAGGATGGGGTAAAATTTGTACCTCAGAAGTATTCAGAGTCAGTTTAAATTTGTGTTTTAATTTTGTTTTAGTCTTTTTTTATATAAATAATCGTCTTGCGCATGACCGCAACTCGTCTGATGTAAAGCGATGATGCGGCCTAGGATTCACACTTAAAGTAGGCGTAAAAGGTTTAGTGCGAGTCCTTGGAATCTCTATTTATTGTAAGTTTCTAAAATAATGCAGGTACGTAGTGGGTATGTATTGCCCTGTGTATATTTCAACCGTTCAATAAGTTCCCCTCTACAAGCAAATTGTTGGTGTATATATCTCTTAGAATGTTCTAGTGCCCCTTCAATAAAAAAATACGCTATATTTTTTAACACGCCTTTATTACCTTAGCATGTATCTATGAATGTATGTAACGAACTTTTTACAAGATTTTCACTCTCTACTAAACATTGGATTGATTCATAACTTACAAGGGCCGATGACAATGCAATAATTTAAATAGTTTGTCCCACTACAGCGTCTTTTTAGTTTTTTTATATTTATCGTACTAAGTAAAATTATGATGAACACTATTTATAAGCTAAGTAATTATTCATTTCTCTTTTGCTTTAAAGCTGTTTCGCAGCAGGGTAACGGAAACAGTGCCAACGTAGTACAAAGTGGATTGCAATGTAAGTGTTGAAAAACAATCATGATTCTTAAAAATTTGATCTGCGTACAGCTGACTTCACGACCATGATTTATTGCGATTTTATAAAAAATCTAAACCATTCGACGTTTATTTGTGTTTCGATTTCATTTTGAAAGTTATATTCCAAATTACGACTAAACTATTTTAAAAATTGTAAAACCTGTATTCCTACCAAGTTTCATCGAGGTTGGTTGACAACTACAACCTGTGTGCAACATACTTATCTATATTGGCACACGAAAAAATGTTTTGTTATACTAATGCTTCCAAACTGGACTTTTGTGACGCTAACACTTATCTTCAATAACTATTGTATTTTCGCTCAGCAAACCGCTGGCCTAATTAAGCTTGTTAAAATGGTTCCCATAATCCATTGAAAAATAAAGATAATATTGCAGAAACCCCGACATTTACATATTATTTTGTGCAGTAACTATTTAACAGAGTACAAAGTAAACAATTAGAAGATTCAATACATTAAGATGTAAGTTTGTTAGAAACATGTGTTTAATATTTATATATTTGTTTCAGCTGCCGGACAGGGTAACTAGAGATCATTTTATATTTGTACTTGCACATAAATGTAGCAATAATGTGGGGGATGCTATACAATTAAGAAGTTTCCATGATGGTACTAAAATTTTACAAAAACAGCTGCGAAACAGAACAACTTCACATATCTTTTTAAAATTTAATAAAATAATCTCATTCACCTGGACTTCTACCTATGAAACATGTAGGTACATAAATAACCAAATAGATTTGTAGAAATAGTTTTGGAACCATATAACTACGCCACTTAGACAAGCAATAAGGTAATAAGTAGGTTAATATGGCTGACTCGCTTCACTTATCTTCGAAAGCTAAGCGAGCGCACACACGATATTTTCCATCGCTGTAACCAAGTGATAATTAAATCTAATACACTATTTATGTGATTAATTTGGCTTTCTTAAATATAAACTTTTGAAAAGTATACCTTAATGGGATGTCATTTGTCACCTCTCACTTGAAAGGTTCACCAATTGGCTACAAAATTATTGTTACTAATTTTATAACTACCTCAGAAGGTACTAATCTTAGGAGTTTTGATATTTTGTAGAAGAAAAAATGAGTAGGTAAATACTATAACGACCACTTTGTTCGCTACAAAAAATATATCGAAATTAAATTAATTTAATTTTAATTAATTATATTTATGTAACATTCTGCTGCATGTATTCTGCTGAAATTATTATTTTTAGCTGCGGGAAATGGCGGGTCAACACAACAGCAGTCGGGTAATGCAGGTAAATACGATCAGAATATTTGCAACTGTAAAATAAGGAATAATATCAAGCCACTGAATATCAAGGACAATATGGTTATCGTGGTCAAGCTCATAATGAATATAAAGTCAAATCACATAAAGCGTACTGGAGTGTCTGTGTGTCCTGCCTTAGTGTTATGAAATGTCGATAGTTCATGGTTTGAAGTTTACAACTAGATGACTGGCAATATTTGCTTGGGTGCCTATCACAATCGGTATAAAATATAATTTATTTTTTAATAGCTTATGAATAATGTTTGTTTAAGCTATATCCCAGAACGGTGATGGAAATAGTGCCAACGTATTACAATCTGGAACCCAAGGTGAGTTGCAAATAATTAAGAATTGAATACCCTATGGAGTAAAACATAACGCGTATCTATTACCTTACAGGAATATGTTATATAAACAATATATTCATTGGTTTTCTATATTATAATTATAAAATTTGATATTGAAGAAGTTATAATTTTACTCGAATGACACTAGCAAAAGTTCTGTTTTGAACTATCTTTGAGTGAATGTAGATTATTATTGGGGAATTCTATTTGGGAATTGAAAAAAATTATTGGTATTACTAGAGAACTGAACTAGGATATCCAAGTTGATAAACTTCTCTAGTAGATACCATACAGCCATAAGAAATTTGTAGATCACCAAATCATTTGTGATTTGATTTATATTTATTTTCAGTTGCTGGACAGGGTAAACTATATTTTATCTTTTCTATTCTTTTCTCCAATTTTCGTTACCCACTGTTGTGATATGATAAATCTATTTCTATTAATTTTACGTAATAACAGTTTTTTTTATATAGTTCTACTTGAAATACAACTTGAAATAAGTTCAAAAAAATATTGCAATTCTAGTTCTCGGACTATCTATGTATGGGACTAGATATCCAATCACTTTGTCATAAATTGATACGTTGTTAGTAAGTTTACAACATTTTTACCAACCCACATTAGTACAAATTAACAATTAGTCGTCTCGATAAACAAGGATGTATGTTTGTCTATTTGAAGCATGTCTTTTATATTTATTTATATTTTGGTTTCAGCTGCCGGACAGGGTAATTAGAGAACTACCTATTTTTTGTGCTGAAGCATGTAGAAGAAATGCTTGAAATGCTATCCAGTTAAAAAGTTTCCATGAAAACACCACAGAGCTAATAATATGTTAAAGTTATACAATAACAGCGCCTAAACGGAGCAATTTCATTTATTTGATACTTATACGAAATAACGACATAAAATCTATCGCGGATCCTGGACAAAATTAGCACAGGATCGAGGCAGATGGGATATGAATTGAGAGAGGCCTATACCCAACAATGGGATAAAGAAGGCTGATGAAGGATGACGATGATGATGATGACGAAATAATCCAGTCAAACTCGACTTCTTAATACGAAAAATATAAACAAACAACTATAAAAGATATTTCAATAATGTATAGAGCCCCATGATACATACCAGCCCCAGGTACATGATACCATAAATACGTTAAGGATTATTATTTCTTTAATATATCAAGCAAATTCAAAACAACTAACTTACTGGAGTGTACAAAATTAATTTAGATTCAAAATATTTCTATTTAATTTCCGCAACAAGGCAATTTTCGCGTTTTTCTCGTGTAAAATTTGACATTTGTGACGGATGGTAGAACTGATCGACCGATGTGACCATTGGAGTCAACCTAGGACATAAAAATATTCCAAGGATGCCATAATTCCACTCAATTTCACAGAAATTAGATATTTTTGTACACTATGAAGTATGCAATTGATATAAGTTTTATTAGTACAAAATATTAACCACATCTTTTTCCAGCATTATATTTATGTATAGTTTTTATTTATATATATCTTTTTTATAAATATTTTTGTACACTATGAAGTAGGCAATTGATGTAAGTTTCATTAGTACAAAATAGTTAGTATTTTGTACATCTTTCAGCAGCATTTTCTAGTAGACGTACACCGTCATGGCCGAAATTCGAAAGCATTTCCGACGAGCGAACGTTCACGCGATATTTTCTTTACCTTCTTATTTATTTACCACTGTTTAAGTGATAATTAAAACAAATGTGCACAATATGTGTACATTTTAGAAAAACATGCTTAAATGAGATTGAACTTGCCCCTCTTATTTGAAAGGATTCAACGACTAGCTTGCCTTATTAGTGTTACCTAACTGTTTAGGTGATAATGTTAGGAGTTTTGAAACTGTTTTAATACAACCATTTAGGAAATACTACTTCGTATGCTATAATATACCAAAAAAATAGTTATATCTATGTAACATTATAATTTGACTAAAATCACTATTTTTAGGTTTAGGAAATGGCGGATCATCACAGCAGCAGTCGGGTAGTACAGGTAAATCAATATCGTCTTTTGATAATTTATAACACTACTAGAAGCATCTCGCGGTCGTACTCGTACATGCAATAAACACATAAACAATTATTCCTACGCAAACACTGCATTTATCTGGGATTGATAAAGTCCCTTTTATTATTTAACGTGATTACAATCTTTTCCGCTGTGAAATAAAGGGAAAACATAAAGTCATTGAATATTGGTTAAAAAGAATCAATGAAGTTGACTTTAATAACATCAATGGTTATCATGGTCAACTTCTCAATAAATAATGTCAAATCATATAAACTGCCTCAAACACGAATTCGAGTGCCTGTCGTAGTGATTTTAAATGTCGATAGTTCTTGATTTAAAGTCATCAACTACACATTTGTTTTTAGGTAGTAGCTCGCCATATAAGCGTTTTTAAACGCTCTTATGGCAAGCTACGCTCAGCGAGCTATCCTCAACTTGATAAATCTGTCGTCAGTACCCAATAATGTGTTCGTGCAGGGGTACATCCGTTTGCCAGAATTTCATCTGCTATACTAGTCAACAGACATAATATTGTTCATACTCGTAATATAAATTATGTCATTCTCATTCTTACTATATTAGAAACTTTGTTTAACATAATGTCAATTTCAATAACATCATTTGTTATAATCATTGTAAGCCGTAATTATCAAATGCTATAACATAATTTGCCATCGAAACTGCTCCCAAAAAAAATACTTAAAATCGGTTTAAACTAAACGATTAATAGGTTTAGGTTAGGATAGGTTAGAACATGAAAAACAATTCACGAGCCGAGCGAGCGAAGCCAGTGAGCCGTGGCAGCGGCCGGCAAATGTTCTAGAAGGGGTAGGATGTATTTGAAATTAATTAAGTATGCCGTAAAAAAATAATATTAGGTTAGGTTAAGTTAGAACGTGAAAAACAACGCACGAGCTCAGAGAGCGTGCCGCGGCCGGCGAAGTGTTCTAGGAAGGCTTGGATGTATTTGAAATTAATTTAGTATGGCGTTGAAATATTCTGTCAAATAATGTTATTGCAATTAATGAAATGGATAACAATACGTATGGCACTCGTATCATTATGGAATCTAATGTACGGGCAAACAATAGAATGTCAAATGAATTATGTGGTAAACAAACAATTCGGGCAAATGAAATCAGGGCAAGTAAAATTCAGGCATATGAGTATTACTGCTTATATCTTTCGTTCAAACCATAGACAAACGTTCCTGCTACCTTCTTTGAAAGCCAGCGTAATCTAGACTAGGAATGCTACATCTAGGGTCACAGTGTCGCTGACTACCATGGTCGTGTGAGCTGATGATCAAATGCCTAGCGGTCTTAGATTATTTTCATTTATTATATTTGCTTGTATATCAGTCTATTTGAAAATTAATTTATTTGTTAGTTGCTAATGTATGAAAATTTCTTTAAGCCATATCCCAGAACGGTAATGGAAATAGTGCCGACGTATTACAATCTGGAAACCAAGGTGAGTAACAAAGTAATATTAAATTTGAATTCAATTGAAAACCCTGTTATATAACCCCACTAAAAGTAAAAAATAATAAAGTAGAGATCATTATTTCAGATAAAATTCAAATAATAGCATTCGGCTCGTCTGAACGAATTGATATTTATTGAAATGATAATGATTTTTGTGTCTTTACTATATTATTTTATTAAAAAAGTTATATTAATAATTCTACTCGAGATACAGTAGCAAAAGTTTCAATTTACGGCTATCACTATGTGAACGTGTCTTATGATTGCAAAATTCTAGATGGGTATTAAATTAATTGATAAGGATTACAAGAAAACAGACTTAGCATATTTTAGTCAATAAACTCTACTTTTCCAATAGATACCTGGTTCTGTAACCATCAAGTGTTTGTAGTTCACTAAATTGTTATTACTGGAGCAAATTTTATTTTAGAATATAAACTTACATCATTAATATTTATTTTCAGCTGCCGGACAGGGTAAATTTATTCTATTAAATCTTTTCTATTCGTAGAAATAATAATGAAATGTAATATACATATAATCGTACATTTAAGTAAAGCATTACTGACTAGACTAACACTAACCTGGAGTTAGCTACCTCAATAGGTACTAATTATAGGAAGTTTGATATTTTGTTGTAGAAAAATATGATTAAATACTAAATACAACTGCTATTTATGCTATAAGATATCAAAAGAATGTTGTATTTATGTCGCATTATCATACGGTTAAAATTATTATTTTTAGGTGCAGGAAATGGTAGAACACCACAACAACAGTCGGGTAATGCAGGTAAATGTATATATATCCTTTGCTAATTTACTCGTATCACACTGCTAGAAGCGCCTCGTGGAACTTAAATACTTCAGGTATGAATCTGCGATAAGTATTGATTGGTTTCACTATATTTATCTACGATTGAAAAGACTCCTCATATACAATGTTTTCCACTCTCAAATAAAGTGAAAATATATAGTCATTGAATTTGGCCAAAAATAATGTGGTTATCGTGGTCAAGTTCATTGCAAATGAAGTCACATAAACCGCACCGAGGCCATAGTACCTCTTTTTAATGTCGAAAGTTCTTGATTTTTAGTTTTTAACCATCAGATTATAATTTGAATCTATAAGATTATATCAGCTCGTTTGATAATGTTTTAAAATTAATTGTTTTTGTTGGTCGCTAATGTATAATGTTGTTTGTTTAAGCTATATCCCAGAACGGTAATGGAAATAGTGTCGACGTATTACAAGCTGGAAACCAAGGTGATTAACAAATAATTAAATTAGAATTCAATTGATAATTCTTATTAGTAAATCATAATGCAGATGTTCACCTACACCGTACAGGCATAATTATTATAATTTAAGTTTATATAGTAATAATAAAGTCGAGAGCCCAATTAGAAATAAGAGCATTCGGCTCGTCTGAACATATTAAAATGTAAATTTTTTTAGGGATTTTCGTGTCTTTAAATTATTTTTCATAAAAGAAGTTTTGTAATTGTAATTGTACTCGAGTTACAGTAGCAAGAGTATGTCTTATGATTGCGAAATTCTAGATAGGTAATTAAATGACCTAGTATATTTAAGTTGACAAACTGTAGTTTTCCAGTGGACACCATAGAACCACCAGGTGTTTGTAGTTCTCCAAACTGTTATTAGTAGAGCAAATTTTATTTTGAAATGATATACATCATTTTTATTTATTTTCAGCTGCTGGGCAGGGTAAATTGATTCCATTTAATCTTTTACATTCGTTCAAATGATAAGTGTACATTTTAGAAAAGCATACCTGAGTGGGATCGAACTTGCGCTCTCGATTCAGCGACTAGGATAACACTAACCTCAGTTAGGTAATAATCTTAGGAGGTTTAATATTTTGTAGTAGAAAATACAAGTAAATACTAGACACAACTACTCCTTATGCTATAAGATATCAAAAGAATGTTATATCTATGTACAGTTTCAGGTTCATTTATTCTCAGAAGATGTGTCATACGTCACATTATAATTCGGTTAAAATTATAATTTTTAGGTGTAGGAAATGGCGGATCATCACAACAGCAGTCGGGTAATGCAGGTAAATGATCCAGGACTGAAAAAAAAACATTTATTATTCAATACGATTACAATATTTGCCATTGGGAAAAGGGAGAAGAGCAAGTCATTGAATATTGTTTAAGGGCAATTTAGTTATCGTGGTCATTTCTACCTCTTACTATCCTTCTTCTTACAAATATTTATACGCGAAAGTTTGAAAAAAATTTATGGATGTATGTTTGTTACTCTTTCACGTAAAAACTGCTGAACCGATTTTGATGAAATTTGGTAGGTATGGAGATAGTTTAGATCCAGGAATAACACATAGGCTACTTTTTATATTATATTAACACGGGTAACACCGCAGGGCGCAGCTACCTCATAATAAATAAAATCTAATCACGTAAACCGTACTCGAATGCTTGCGTTATCGTTTTAAAATGTATGACATATACTTGATTTGAAGATTTAACAATATGATTATGTTTGCTTGTGTGAATTCATTTTTTTTGTTTGATTGTATAATGTTTATTTAATTTACAAAAGTTAAGAGTTGTAGATAGGAATTAAAAAATAAGCAATGTTAACATGTCTATGCAACTTGAAAACAATCTCGATAAAAAAGTAACCAAACTAAAACACTACATAAATTTTAAGATCTACCTTCTTAAAGGTAAAAAAATGTACTTATCTATTGATATGAGAAAGCTAAATTTGTTTTAATTTATTCGTCACTAATATTTATAATGTCTGTTTAAGCTGTATCTCAAAATGGTAATGGAAACAGTGCCACCGTATTGCAAACTGGAACACAATGTAAGTAAACAAATATATTAAACATGAATTAGCCAGACCAGACGAAAAACAAAACGACATACTAACTAAAAATTACCAAGACTTATGAAAAAAGGACAGTCAAGAGAAAATCGGGAGAAGAAAATAGAGGAATGGGTTCGACAGTTTTATCTTAATTGTTACATTGGTTTTTCTTTAATGACTTTAAAATTCCTATTAGTAATCTATATAAAACGCTTTAATTAATATAATAATATATTTTTAATATTTTTCCAGCTGTGGGTAATTATAGAACAAATTTTATTATTTTGGTCCTACAGAATATATTAAATAAATTGAATACAGCATTGAAGTGCGGTCAAACTAAAGACGGATACAACGATTACTAATCAAGCGCAAAATTATTACTAACACTGTTCTACAACTAAGAACAAACACTGTTCCTTACAATAATCACCGGTAAGAATCTATACTGCGCAGAATCAATTTTAGGTCTTCTTGGCGGATAGTAGGTCGGGTCAGGTAGGTAGGATAGTATCAGGTCAGCGATTAGGTCAAGAAGAGATTATCGACGTTGATGTTCACGCGTAATTTGAAACTACTATATTGTGGAATATTGTTGTATTTATCTCCAATTTAAAGTTGCTAAAAACGAATTTACTTATACAAAGGTTTTTTTCAAGGTGGAGACTACACCGGTCTTACTGGTAATTAAAAACTATACTTCATTTATAGCTCCCATATTTCAAAGCACATAAGTAGTTCCACAAACAATAATTAGATACAAAGTTTATTTTCACACCATTTTAATATCAAAACGCTTTTTCTTGCAAAGGGCGATGAAAAACGAACTTACTTATATTATTTTTTTTACAGGTATAGACTACACCGGTATTGTTGGTAAATAAAAATTATATTTCATTATTTATAGCTCCTATATTTCAAAGCTACAAGAAGTAATACAAATAGTAGGTGCATCTCGCTAAATAAAGTTTATTTGCACACCATTTCAATATCAAGAACCTCTTTGTTGCATTTATCTCTTATAAAAGTGCGAGGAAAATAGTATTTACTTATATATACTAAGTTATATTTTCAGGTGGAGACTACACCGGTGTTACTGGTAAATAAAAATTATTCTTCATTATTCATAGTTCACATATCACACTGAATAATTAAGTTAGCTTTCAAAACCAGGTAGGTATGTAAGATAAGGTAATCAAAAGTGTGACTGTTTGGTAGTTCCACGAACAGTAAGTAGGTACCATCTTACTCACTTTTTTATTATCAAGAACCTCGTGACATACTCGTAAATAATGGTTTAAGATAAAGTAGATACATAAAACAAAAAGCAGGCTCTTTCATGCATAGCCAATCCGAAAAATGCTACGATCAGAATCAGCTATTATTTACTTATACATTGTAACTTTTAATAATTGCCTTCGTTTTTCCTTTAGGTTTAGATTACAGCAACAGTGACTATGGTCAAATAACTCAACAGCAGCCTGCAAGTGCCGGTAATTATACATGCCTAGTTTTATCTTTGTATTAGTTAAAGTAGCCCGGTTCTAGTGTCAATTTACGGTTTGTGAGAAATTAATTGACTCACGATTGAAATACCAAACATACAAACCCTATAACTCCAATCTGACTAGTCTGTGCGGAAAGAGAACCATCGTGACGTAAATAGGAACTAACATTATGAATTTAATATGGCGGCCCCAAATTAGTACATAGGATATTTTTTTTTTATTGAGTTACGCTTTCATGACGTAAAAATGTTGTTAACATAGCAAGCATGATAAATAGGCACAGTGACGCGCTCAAATCTTATGAGGGTTCTTTTTCCGTACAGACTCTAGCACTTAGTTGAATATCCATGTTAGTTACTAGTAAAATAATAGTTGTAATCGATTGATAGTTTTTTAACTTTAAAGTGTACTCGTATATTAAAGGTGTTAAGTTTAATAATATTTATTTTTGTGCTCTAGCTCTTTCGCAGCAGGGTAATGGAAATTCTGCCACCATAGTGGAAAATGGAGTGCAATGTAAGTATTAATCTGAATACATCTGTAATTGTTGTGACAAACTCTTAAAAAAACTATAGTTAGACCATTCCAATAATCAAATTTTTGTAAAACACTTTTTTTTCTGTTTTGCAGCTGTCGGACAGGGTAACTAATATTTTAAACCAATTATTATTTTATATGATGACATAGCACTTTGCATCACTCATGAATATTTCTAAACTATTGCATAATAGCAAACATAAAAGTTTAGTCCTAAATGTAATACTGTGCACGACGCCGAAATTGGGTCCTAGCCTGGTTTGACATCTCCCTAGTTACAGCACAACAACACAGACCCCAAGCCTTCTAGAAATGCATCCATGTATAATTCTACCTTCACCTGGTTGCAAAGCACTGCGGTGATATAGAAAAAAAAGTTGTATATTTCCACGGCACGATAAACGAATATATGAAGTGGTTAGATGCCCAGTGCATCAAAATTACAAAAAGAAAAACACAGAACAAGTCTCACTAATCTATAGACACCCCTCGCATAAAAATACGACAAGCCGCTTAGGCTCATCATATTTATAAATATACCCACGAGGAATATATAAAAACCTCATTTTTTCGCAGTCGAGTATAAAGTAAATAAATTATGTAATTTTTAAAAATAAATTTAATATATAATTTTCTCGTTGTATTTGATATTACGAGTAAAAGTAATTTTAATAATTTTCAGGCGCAGCTCCCGCACAGACCACAAGTAATTGAATTGACACATTATAATTACCTAAGCGTTTTGACATTATATTAACAGAGTTTATTTAGCCTTACTAATATTTAGTTGAAATTTGCTTCGAGTATCTTTCACCTTGGCTGTTGTTTAGTTAAAGCATAAATTCATATGCGTCAGGCACTAGTACAAGCTTAACAAAATTTTTAGAACATTATTAATAATTTAAAATAAAAGTCTTGTTTTTTTCTGTACTATATTTGTTATGAAAAACTTAAAGTACAATACAATATTGCGACATAAAACATCTGTTTTGCTGATGATGTAGAGAATAGGAAAAAATTACAATTTCATCAATCCCAAGAACGTATGGAAAAGTTCAAGCGAGAGAGGACGAATAAACAAAAACAGTCATATACAGTCATTGTTTATTAGTATAACGAGTATGTATCACTTACCTATGTGTAATGTTTAATATGTAGTATGAACATGACTGCATACCAAGAACAACATTTCAAGAAACTTTGAGAATATAGGATAATTATAATATAATTGAGAAATATATATAAGTAATTCGGTTAGAATAATTGATCACTAATATGTTCTATTTTTTTTCAGTCATAAATACATAATTGTGGATGCGGGGAACTACAACTTTTCAATGAGAAGTTTTATCACATTTTGAAAAGTAAAAATAAAATTCTTAATGCAGAAAAAAATTTGTTGTTTTATTTAAACAATTTCCAAACAATTAATTAAATGGATTTCGACAAATCGAATAGAAATATTAATATTTATAGAGTCTACTTTCATTCTATTTCTATTTATGGATTACATATGAATGTAATCCATCAAGTCTAGTCAATCTGTATTTTCTTAGGAATATACTTATATTATTACTAACTTTTTTATAATTCCTAATAACCTAATTTAATAACTACTAATAAGTGGAGACCACTTCAGGCCGGTTCCAATAAGCGATCTCAATTCATTTTTACCTATCTTAGATAGGCTTGGCTTATTGGTCTGAATTTGAGAAAAGGCGTTTAATTGAATTATTACCGTCTGCCTCCGCCACGCGGTGGCAGACGGTAACACCTATGGCTATCGATCCCCACAAACTCGTATTAGGTTAGAAAGCGGTAATCTAAAAACGCAGTCAATCGGTTGTATCCCTACCAATCTGGTTTTTTACTACTTCAGGAGGAAAAGGATCTTTCAATACTATGTCAATAGTTTCAATCGCAGATAGCAAAGTTTATTTACTAAAATCAGATTGAAATGCAGATTGCAGACCAATCTAGACAAAGCATTCTATCTTGGTTCGGATTCTTGGTGGTTTTTTTGGTGGAATCCGCTGTTAGTTATCCCCTTCCTTACTTATCTGCAACATTTCAATGGTGGTGGAAAAGTTACTAGTCAAAGTTAGTGAATTTATGTGGAAAATATTATCACACTGTCACAAAAAATGTATAAATGCGAAAGCATGTATGTGTGTTTGTTTGTTAACCCTTCTGTATCTAATCTATGTCAAATTTGGCGTCAGTATAGCCTGCGTCTTGAATTAACAGATAGACTAATTTTATTCTGCAAAAATGCATTGTTACCGTGTGGTAATCAAATCTCTACATCAGAGGCGTACGAAGCTAAACGGAGAAACAGACAAAGTTTCGAAGACGACAACAAAATAAACAACTTACTCGTATTGTTTTAAAGCTTAGTCTCGAAACGTGTTTATCTTGATAAGTACAGTACTTGCAACTACGATAGATGTGAAACAAATTTCAAAACAAATCCTTTCGGGGCGGATGTTTAACCCATAAAACTTTTTTAGCTTGGCAAATTTTTTACAGCATTTTGACTATTTTTATTCAGGATGACTACAAGCGGTGCAGTGTTGAAAGGCAATACTTAGAAAATTATATAAATTTGTATGTATTGAGATATGCATTGACAGTGGTGACTCTCGGCCAAATAGCAAATTAGAAATGATAAATGACATTGACAATACAGAAATAAATTGCAATTATGACACTCGCTTACATGAAATTTGAATAAAATAATTAGAGCTTGAACAAAATAAGAACATCTAATATATAGGTACAAAATATTCAGAGCATACGAAGGAAAAACTTCGATACATTTACGGTGCTTCTGACACAGATATAATAGACAACTACACCAACTCTAAGCTGAATCTAAATATAAACGGTGAAATTATTGCGATGTCTTGGTCATATCTGAGGCACATTTAGTTAAAAGATTATGATTAACATTGGCAGTGACTACTTAGACTAATGAACAGGTCACATTCATTCTTTAGAAAACAAATTTTACACTTCGTTGAAAATAATACTGGATGAAATTACAGCTAGAATATCTAGAACTGTTAGCCTGCTATGGATACATTGCATGATCTACATATGCGGTTGTGTAGATCATACGTTCATAAAAAGCAATTCTCAAAATTCTGTGGTACTGGTAGTTTGTAATGGCAAAGTAACGGATCTTGACGCTATACCAGTGGTTATACCCTGAACTATCTTTTATTTAACTATCTTTAACATCAATATCAAGATATCAATATCAAGTCAGCGTGACAAATCACTAAAATTGATTATGTTCGCGTCAACACTGAACTAGAAAATACCTATTAGGTCAAATTCTACTTCCACACAAACATCAACGTGGCAATTTTCGACCTAATACAAATTCTGAATAACTGTGTGAACAATCATAAAAGTAACAAACCAATACGCATGTATACTTGAAACGTATCTATAAAGAGTGAACTCAGTGTCACGCCAGCACTAATTAAATATATCCACAAAAGTGATGTCCTACAAATTAGATAAAAATACAAATAATTCTGAATTAGAGAAGTACAGAAATTACTGCGATAAAACATTTAAATGAAACATAGGTAATAGAAACGAGCTTTAGAGTTTAACTAAAAATGTATGTGATATGCGATCATGAAACACCAGAAATAACGACCTACTGGGCGCTGCTTTACTCCAGCACATTTTTTTAATAATATGAATAGCTATTTTGCTCTAGTAAGAAAATTATTCTACGGAAATTTAGAATAAAATTGAATCCAATATTTAAACCTGCCATTTCAGTGTCCGAACTCCTCAAAGACTAGCAAATTATCTATATATAGTACCCACAGACCCAAATTAAATTCTGTCCCCAGTGGCAATAATTTCTAAAACCGCCTGCTTAAGTTGGCTAAGCAAAATTTGATCAAGCCTATAGTGTTTATCTGCAATATAAGCATTGAATGCTGAGTATTTCCTGATTCTTTCAAAGATCCAAATATTTGTCCTATCCATAAAGCAGGCGCTACAGCCAATATTTCGAGAGCTAAATGCTCTCGAAATATTAGCTGATAGTACTATTATCGTGGATATAAGAAGTAAAACACCGTGAAATGATTGACTTCAAAGAAGTCACTATTGGGCTCCCACGAGGCAGCGTCCTTGGTCCATTGTTGTTTTTAACGTATATTCATAAATGACAAATGGATATCCCACAAGCAAAAAACAAAGAAAATGACACAGCTTTATATTGATTGTGTTTTGTATTTTATGACGGAGATAGGGACACAACCACTTCATTTTAAAATCAGAATATTTTTTTTTCTGTATTTTAGATCTATATAAACATCTATAATAACTAAAAGTAATATAAATCCCATTTTTATTGTTTACAAACTGGCACGAATTTTATACTAAACATAATATGACGTTACTCTACCATTTCCTTAACCAACTTTTCTTTTTAAAATAATCGATATAATCGAGCACAATAATGTTAATATTTATTGGTCATTATGAAATTATAGGAGTATCACGAATTACTAACAAAGCAGAATAACACGTGTAAAATGCTTTATAAATCGAAAACACTTATAATAGTGACTCAGTCTATAATTTTTTTAAATTGATGAAAAGATGTGGTCACGTACATTACTAGTCTTTGTCGGCATTATTTGCTTATTTGGTAAGAAATAATTTTGATTTACTTAGGATTATTTGGTATTAAGAAAAAATAGTAAGGAAATCAAAAAGAAGATTGCTTGAGAATTTGTTATCTTTATTTTACACACAAAAACACTAAAATACAATAGAGTATTCTTACATAATATAGCCGGTACTGAATATGTACGTACTATTTTCTTCAAATAACTAATTTTTTTTCACTAATTTGAATCTTTTTTTTTTACCCAGGTATTGACAATTCCATAGCCCAACAAGTGGGCGGTGCTCGTAAGTATGATATTTTTAGCCAGCTTTAAATAAAAGGTAGGAGGTTTTCAAACTTTTCGAAATCTTTTGTTTATAATTATATGTTCTCCATATTATGTACGTTTCACACAGACTACTGGACTGATTTGAAAAAAATAACATATATAATTTTCATCTTTTTTTATCAACTTTAATCCAATAGTTACTGTTTCCCGAGTTATCCTCACTCGTATTTAATTGTATTAAAATACTTTGTAACATACCCACTTCTAAAAGGAGGAGGAACTTAATTAGACTGTAGTTTTTCTATGCTTTGTTACCTGTTTTCTCGAAGACGAATGTACCAATTTCAAAAATTATCTGTTTATTTGTAAGGGTGTACTTGTTAATACCCATTTTAATGAAATCAAAATCGGTCTAGAGATTAGATTTTTAAATCGATATTACTAATATATATATTAAAAGTTCTATTGCCGTAACGTAAGATTGTCTGACGAATCGAAGGGAAGTCCGTTTTTATTTTTTTAGGGGTTTATTATAATTATATGTATATGTTAAACTGGAGTCAGTTTTTCAGCCTTAAAATAAAATTAGTTTTGTGCAATATCCTACATCTAAATTGTTAATATTAATATATTAACAATTTAGACGTAGAATAAGTAGACATCGACCATATAGACTCTTAGAAATTTTACTTTACAGTTTGACTGTCGGTTTACCTAATCGGTGGGAACTTTATTTTTCATAAATACTTATATTTTACAATAAATAATGTTCTTTAAATGATAGATATTATTTACCGAATTCAACTGAATAGGTATTATTTTTTGTGTTTGTTACCTGATTTTTCGGAGACAACTGGACAGATTTAGATATATATATTTGACAAAAATGGTTTAAATCTAAATTTTTATATCGAAATAACTGAAAAAATTATATTTTGAATGCTGTAATGGAAGTCGTTTGTCACTTCTTTTAAATATCTTGTTTTTATTTAAGAAACAAATCAACAAGGCACTGGCAACAATGCTGTCACCATACAGAACATACCGGCAGGAGCAGGAAGTAAGTACCTACCTTATAATGTTCCCTCTAGAAGATGACGAATATGTCACTTGCAATATTTGTGGCTTGATATAAGAAACTTACATGACGTTATGTTAATTCAAAGTGTGTAAGACTCATTTAAAAGAAACTTTTTTCTCTTGTAAAATAGTATATTATGACATAAGTGTGCTAAATTGATCATTTTTGGGGCGTACCCAAAGGGTAAAAACGGGAACCTATTACTAAGACTTCGCTGTCCTTCCCCGTCTGTCACTAAGCCTATATCTCATGAATTATAACTAGATTGTTGTTTGTCATCTGACAACAGGTAGGAACTTGAACTAATGTTGATAATGCCGGAACGCTTAGTGCGCGAGTCCAACTCGCACTCTCCGATTTTTTATTATTATTAATTCACACCAGTTCATCATCATTCATTAAAAAAAATTGTACTGGTTATTTACTCCCATTAAAATATCCAATAAAAAAATGGTAACAAAGATTCGTTTGATGAAATACGTGCTGAACGAATGATTAAAAATAAATTGTTGAAGTATTATTATGAACGCACCCATATTTAGTTCCTTTTCTAGATGCTATAGGCGCTTTTGCCTTTTACCAATTTCTCTTTAACTGTTCTTACCACGTCTGATTTATAGTGGAATACATATTTACTTCTTTTTTTATTTATTTTTTATTTAAAGAAGGAAAGAGATAACCAAAACAAGCAAGGCAATAAACAGAAGTATTGCTAAAGACAAAAACCAACATAGAAAAACCTTGCTAGAAAAAAATATCAAAAAATCTGGAGCAGTGAAGAAGGCATTTAAACAATTAAGTGACCGGAAATAGTGGACTGATATCTGATATCAGAAACAAGAGAAGAACATTGGTAACAAAAAGGCCTCACATACTGCAAGAAGCTACGTCATTTTATGAAGAGCTTTATGCGACAAACCAAGCGGATTCACAAATCTATCGAACTGGAACAAGGAGAGAATTACCGAGTACATTAAAATGTGAAATAGAACACGCTATAAAAAAAAGATGACAAAGCCACTGAAGATGATCACATTACAAAAGAATCTTTAAAAGCTTTAAAAAAAAATTGATCCACTACTTACTCCTCTACAAAGTATATTTAACGGCATCTTAAAGAATGGCAACACGCCGGAAGAGTGGAGCAAATCAACCACAATACTTCTGCACAAAAAAGGAGACAAATGTGAATTAGGAAATTATAGGCCCATAAGCTTAATGTCAAATATATACAAAACATTTTCTAAAATAATTCTTAAGAGAATGACACCAACACTAGATGAAAATCAACCACAATAACAGGCTGGTTTTCGTAAAAAATATTCAACAATCGACCACATCCAAGTAGTTTCCACAATCATAAGCCGATACAGGGAGTATAACAGAATCCTGTACATCGGATTTATAGATTTCACTAAGGCGTTCGATTCGTTGGAACACAACGCAATCTGGCAGGCCCTAGAGCAACAAGGTATCGAAAATGGCTTTATATTTTACAAACATATTGATATTTTATACAGCATTTATTCGAGAAGTACTGAAAAAATTAGATTGGAACGAGACGGCCAGGACTTTCCTATTAAAAGAGGAGTACGTCAAGAAGACACACTATCTTCAAAAATATTATGTTCTGTCTTAGAAATGATATTTCGACATATAGACTGGCAAAATGAAGGTATTAATATCAATGGAGAAAACCTTAGCCATTTTAGATTTGCCGATGACATCGTAATTTTTGCAGAATCTTCACAAAGATTGGAAACTATGTTAAGCGAAATATTAAGAGAAATTAAGAAAGTAGGGCTAACACTAAATGCATAAAAAACAAAAATTATGACTAATGGGAGGAAACGAACGTGACAGCAGAGCAGGAAAATATTGAATACGTAAATGAATATACATACTTAGGACAATATATATCTTTTGAGAATTTAACAGAAAAAAAAATTGACAGACGAATAGGGATAGCATGGAAGAAATACTGGGGACTCAAGAAAATAATGAAAAACAAAGAAATTAACATAGGAATGAAGAGGAAAGTATATGACGTGGTCATACAACCATCACTCATCTATGGATGCCAGACTTGGTCTCTTAGAAAAGAAGACGAGAACAGGTTAGCAGTATGTCAAAGAAAGATGGAGAGAAGCATGCTGGGCATAAAACTATCAGACAAAATAAACAACGCCAAGATAAGACAGAAAACAAAAGTAAGGGATATAATAATGACAATACGAACTCTTAAATGGAATTGGGCAGGACATATTTGCAGAATAGAGAACGATAGATGGACAAAGAAAACTATAGAATGGATACCAAGATCAGATAAGAGAAGCAGAGGAAGGCCATATAGAAGATGGGAAGATACATTTACCCAAAGACTAGGACAGGAGAGAAGGGTTGCAAGAGATAGGAAAATATGGAATACACTGGGGAAGGCCTACGCCAAGGAGGCGACTATTTGACATACTAAAATGTGTAATTGACTAATTTAATTAAACAATAATAATTATTAATACTTAGTTAGAAGAATGTAGGTTTAAATAATTTGACATATAATTCAGTTTAATTTATAATATAATGAAATGCTAGATTTGATTGTAAATAACATTACTTACATCTGATGCATGCAGATAAATAAATGGCTTTTTACTTTTACTTTTACATGTTTACTATAAAATACGATATCAAGTATTTTTACTGTTAAAAACAATGAAATCTGCTTAGTTTCACAAATTATCATTCATTCAGATAATTTGTTGAACTATTTAGATTTACAGATATTTAATAACTTGAATGTAATTGCAGTAGTGCGACATATGCAATTTAATTGATTGAGGGCCGTCAGGACTTGGAACTTATCCTTTTCCAAAACTTATTGAACCGTTTGATCGATTTGACGTGTGCCCAGAATGTTGTTTTTATCTATATTAATGCGACTAGCAAACGCTGCCCTCTGTTGGTGGGTTCAAGCACTTGGATTATCTCTAGATGGGTGGTCTATTGGTAATTTATCTGCTATATATATATTTATTTGTTGTATTTAGTCATTTTGTGTTTGGTAATAAAGTCTTGCCTTAAATATTGACATTCCTACGGACAGAAACTTTGACTTGAACTGACATAGTATTAATCTTTGTATTGTTTTCCAGGTCAAGTGGGTAATGGAGGAATAGGTTCCGGTAATTAATATATTAATTAATAATGTTATTATTTATAATAATAAATAATAGTCTATTATTTTTAACCGCACGTATTTATGTTGTATATTTTGCACACTGTTCCTCAGAATGAATGACTGTTACTATAACAAATGTATACATACGAGTATGTTAACCAAAGTCTTCGATTAAGGGTGTATTAAACCAAAGCATCACTGTATTTCATTTACATCGTTATGGACTACAGTCACTAATGAACAAACGTCACTAACCTGTTTGTAGAATCCCATTCATGGTCTTTAGTGAAAATTATCACATATAGTACCGCGACAAACAACATTTGACTTAGTAGGTATACCCTGGTTTAACTAAATAATATTGACTATGTTTTATTTTCTTTTAGGTGGACAACAAGGGGCTATTGCCGGTAATAATGATTTGTTAAAATAATTTTGCAATGTGTTTAATTACGATTATGCATAGTTTCTTTATTTTATAATGGCAATGCGTCTAAAATCTTTTTCATAAACATTCCTCGATTTTTCATAGACACCATGCAAGGTTAACTTGCTAGGTGGTACATACATTCTATCAATAAGTTCAGCAGTTTGATTTGTAAATTAAAATTACTTTTTATGAGGTGTTGCCGCACTGATGTCATTTGTAACTTTTTAAAGTATTGCTTTTGAATTAAACTTTGTAATTACTTTTTTAAGGTACAAATCAAATAGGTTCGGGAAATAATGCTGTCACTGTACAAAATATACAAAGTGGAGGAGGCGGTAAGTTTTAAAAAAATCATAAATAAACTTACATATAATCATTCCATTTTTACCAGGTTTAAAAAGTCATTATAAATTCGTCGAAAATATTTTGTTTTAATTGTACGATTATAAAAATTTCCATTGAAATACGAAATGTGAGCGGTTTTAATACAAAGATGGACATCTTCGGCATTTTTCTTCCTCTTGCAAGGATTCAGTAGACTGAATATTTTTTTCTCGTTAATTTCGATATTATCGTTACGAACTACAAGTTTCATGTCTATGCCATCAACGAGAAAAAAAATTGGTCTCTTGTATATCGGTACACACAATTTACAATACCAAATTGAAATGGTAGTTTTTCGTGTGATTGTTGAAGAAGTTTCGTTTTCGTCTGTCATCGTAGGTATAGGTATTTATTGAAAACCTAATGAATTTATTGATTCTTCAAGTATTGATGTGTTATCATGATGGATAAACCATTACGGTTTTATCTATGGGCCAGAGATATAAAGACAAAATAACGAGGTTTTAGTATTCACCGGAAATCTTCATACAAGCGCTAATACAGTCTTCACCGCTTTACTAGGTAGGGGTTCATGACGTGACTTTACTTGACCACGACGACTTATATTTTTTGATATTCAACTTACTAATTTCATAACTTTCACGTTCAAAAAGTTCAAAAAAGTCGATCAATAACAATGAAAAAAAAGATGCTTTATTCTTTTTTCGAATCTTACAGGTACAAGCAATGGTGGAGTAATTCCTCTATATAGACTTTTCAGAGATGTATACATCTGACAACGGGTAGGAACTTGAACTAATGTTGATAATGCCGGAATGCTTAGTGCGCGAGTCCAACTCGCACTCTCCGATTTTTTTATTTTCAAATTCACACCAGTTCATCGTATGTAATATATAAACGTTTCTTAGAACATATACAAGTAACAGAAATATTTAAAAGAAATTGTACTGGTCATTTTCTCCCATTAAAATATCCAATAAAAAAATGGTAACAAAGCTTCGTTTGATGAAATACGAACTGTACGAATGAATAAAAATAAATTGTTGAAGTATTATTATGAACGCACCCATATTTATTTTCTTTTCTAGATGCTATAGGCGCTTTTGCCTTTAACCAATTTCTCTTTCACTGTTCTTACCACGTCTGATTTACAGTGGAATACATGTTTACTATAAAATACGATATCAAGTATTTTTAATGTTAAAAACAATGAAATCTGCTTAGTTTCACAAATTATTATTCATTCAGATAATTTGTTGAACTATTTAGATTTACAGATATTTAATAACTTGAATGTAATAGCAGTAGTGCGACATATGTAATTTTATTGATATTATAACAAATAATTCATAAAACTTACTAAACAAATTACTTTAAATATATGATGTTTTATTTTTAATAAATCATAAGTAATAGAAAATAGTACTCATAATTAAGTCAAGGTACCTTGACGGTGCACGTGTCGATGGAAAAAGACCTGACGGAATGACGCTTGTACCTTGCCATCTCATCTTCCTTTGACACAGAGTAGGACAGGGGCACCGGCATATTCAGCGAAACGGCACTAACGGCGAAAATATGCTAGCCTAGGTAGAGGATATTTGAGTCTTTTAGAGTAGAGACCTTAGGGCCGTGAGGACTTGGAGCTCATCCTTTTCCAAAACTTATCGAACCGTTTGATCGATTTGACGCGTGCCCAGAATGCCGGTTTTTATCTATATTAATGCGACTAGCAAACGCTGCCCTCTGTTGGTGGGTTCGAGCACTTGGATTATCTCTAGATGGGTGGTCTATTGGTAATTTATCTGCTATATATATATTTATTTGTTGTATTTAGTCATTTTGTGTTTGGTAATAAAGTCTTGCCTTAAATATTGACATTCCTACGGACAGAAACTTTGACTTGAACTGACATAGTTTTAATCTTTGTATTGTTTTCCAGGTCAAGTGGGTAATGGAGGAATAGGTTCCGGTAATTAATATAAATTAATTAATAGTGTTATTATTTAAAATAATAAATAATACTGTTATTTTTAACCGCACGTATTTATGTTGTATATTTTGCACACTGTTCCTCAGAATGAATGACTGTTACTATAACAAATGTATGCATACGAGTATGTTAACCAAAGTCTTCGATTAAGGGTGTATTAAACCAAAGCATCACTGTATTTCATTTACATCGTTATGGACTACAGTCACTAATGAACAAACGTCACTAACCTGTTTGTAGAATCCCATTCATGGTCTTTAGTGAAAATTATCACATATAGTACCGCGACAAACAACATTTGACTTAGTAGGTATACCCTGGTTTAACTAAATAACCTAAACAAATGCTCATCCATCCAGTTAAGATCGTGAAAATTCGTAGTTTCAGCACATTGGATCTACAAGATTTCACTTACACGATATATTATGAAAAAAAAACAAACTACATTTCCAACATGCCATTAAAATTCTTAAATTATTTTCTATGGAATTTGTTAAATGCTAAGATGAAAACATGGCAACCCTCGCCAAGTTAAAAGTCAGAAATATATTTCTTGTTATATATTTTGAACTAATATACTTACCTATTATATTTTTTTTTCGTTTAGGTATAGGCAATGCTGGACAACAAGTGGCTAATTCCGGTAAATATCTTTACTTTTGCTTTAATTAACTTTTTAATGTTATTTAGTACAGCATATTTGAAGTTATTAAGCTTCTTTTTAAAGTTTTATTTAACTTCAAATCATCTGATCTCCTAATATTTATGTAAAATCAGTCGTACTTATAAAATATGAGTGCGGTGGGAATTGAGCAGATAGGATAATAATGATCCAATCTTTACTAAAATGATTTATTTAATACTATTTTTCTTAAGGAACAACCCAAGAAGGTACGGGCAACACTGATGTCACCATACAAAACATTCAAGGAGGTGCTGGAGGTAAATTAACAAGCATTCTTTATTATTTATTAACCATGACATGCACTTTGTGTATTGTGTCAGTTTTCAAGTTGGTACAATTTTCAAGTTGTACCAACTAACGAAAGCGAGTGACCTAACAACCTAACATGAATTCCAAAGAGTTCCATTTTCAAATGTTTTAATTTCTTTTTATGTATTGTATAAATAGCCAGTTCCGGAAACTTTGAGTGCAAACTATATGCACAGTTCAGATTAAACTGACACTTGCTTCGGCCGATATCCCACTGGCGTTTTACGGGCGTCAACGTCTCTCCAACGCCTGCCGAGCGCCAACGCGGCGGAGACTCGACATCAACGAGTCTCTAGCGGCAAGCTAGAGACTCGTTCGCCTTGTGACCTCGCAACGTTAACGCCGCACCAACGCAACGTTAACGTCGCGTTCTCGCCCCATATAGTATTTAAACTAATGTCATATAGATATTGGAACTGAACCCTTAGTGCACCAATCTAACTTGCTCTTGAACGTTTTTAGCTGTGAAATAAAAAAAATGCTTTTTTTCTAAATAACGTATAAAATGATACAATGTCAATTTAGATTTGTAGATCATCGTTCTTGTTTAACGAGCAATCATACATATAATATATTTATCAGAACCATGCAACTATACAAAATAAACATTTTAATTATTAATTGAAATATAACAATATTTGACTGAATTAAGCTCAGTTTTTTAAACTTTAGTTTTAGTTATTAATGGTCAAGAAATATTTCTTATTCTTCCTATTCTTATTCTGAAATATATTTTCAGGTGTTACTTCCGGAAATGGATTGGTGACTCCTGGAAATGGATTGGTGAATTCTGGTGAGTAGAGTAAATAAAGTTGTAAACAATGTTTGTAGTCTTTTTAACAACATTAAAACCATTTATGTACGTAAACTCTATGCCGTCTATATATATAAAAATTAATCCCTATATACGACATCACGCGTGAACGGCTGGACCGATTTCACTAATTTTTGGAATAGAAATGAATCTGTTTGTTTCACTAAAACTCGAGAATGATTAGGCCGATATAGATGATTTTAGTCTTGAAATGATTTTCGAACTCCAGGGAAAGTTTAAAAGGTGAGAAACATACATAACTGTTAGGCGGTACGAAGTTCGGCGGGTCAGCTAGTATTTTATAAATCATCATACCCTTATACCGTAAACCATATGAGTAAAATTTTCTACACAGAAGTACTTCGTTCGCCCGTCCATCTTAAAATTGTTAGGTATAACTTTTACAAGTTATACATTCATAATTACTGAGTAGTTGCTTTTTAAGGAAAATTGACTATTTTTTTTTTCTTTTAGGTGGACAACAAGTGGCTAATGCCGGTAATAATGATTTGTTAAAATATATTTACAATGTGTTCAATTACGATTATGTATAGTTTCTTTATTTTATAATGGCAATGTGTCTAAAATCTTTTTCATAATCAATCCTCGATTTCTCTTAGACACCATGGCAAGGTTAACTTGCTAGGTGGTACATACATTCTATCAAATAAGTTAAGCAGTTTGATTAGTAAATCAAAATTACGTTTTATTAGGTGTTGCCGCACTGATGTCATTTGTAACTTTTTAAAGTATTGCTTTTGAATTAAACTTTGTAATTACTTTTTTAAGGCACAAATCAAATAGGTTCGGGAAATAATGCTGTCACTGTACAAAATATACAAGGTGGAGGAGGCGGTAAGTTTTAAAAAAATCATAAATAAACTTACATATAATTAATCATTCCATTTTTACCAGGTTTAAAAAGACATTATAAATTCGTCGAAAATATTTTGTTTTAATTGTACGATTATAAAAATTTTCATTGAAATACGAAATGTAAGCGGTTTTAATACAAAGATGGACATCTTCGGCATTTTTCTTCCTCTTGCAAGGATTCAGTAGACTGAATATTTTTTTCTCGTTAATTTCGATATTATCGTTACGAACTACAAGTTTCATGTCTATGCCATCGATGAGAAAAAAAATTGGTCTACTTTATATTGGTTCACACAATTTACAATACCAAATTGAAATGGTAGTTTTTCGTGCGTTTGTTGAAGAAGTTTCGTTTTCGTCTGTCATCGTAGGTATAGGTATTCATTGAAAACCTAGTGATTCTTCAAGTATTGATGTGTTATCATGATGGATAAACCATTACGGTTTTATCTATGGGTCAGAGATATAAAGACAAAATAACGAGGTTTTAGTATTCACCGGAAATCTTCATACAAGCGCTAGTAGGTACAGTCTTCACCGCCTTACTAGGTAGGGGTTCATGACGTGACTTTACTTGACCACGACGACTTATATTTCTTGATATTCAACTTACTAATTTCATAACTTTCACGTTCAAAAAGTTCATAAAAGTCGATCAATGAAAAAAAGATGCTTTATTCTTTTTCGAATCTTACAGGTACAAGCAATGGTGGAGTAATTCCTCTATATAGTAAGTTCATTGGAAATCTACTCAATATGAATGAAATTCTATAAAATAACATAATGAATATCAGATTAGTAAATATATGGCGTACAAAACTTTTGTACTTTGTGTTGTCATGTCATGATTGTTTAAAAGTATATAATTATTTCATATCATATACTTGGATACACGTAGTAAATTGCCTGTTATAATTATTACCCGTGTAAAAATAGTCTTATGATATTTTTGTATTATAGATGACTACTCAGTTTATCCAGACTACAGCCAGGGTGGTAAATATAATTTTAATATTATTATTTAATCGCAAATAATAAATATGGACTAAACTAGTAGCTGGTGATGTTTTCTATGAATATTAATTTAGTTTAATTGAGGATAGGTTGTTTTATGGACAGGAATTAAGGATAGGTTGTTTTATGGACAGGTCAGTCAAGGATAATGGGAACTACAACCTCCTAAAGGATCTAGGTCGACTGAACCAGTATATTTCGTACAATATATTCGTATTAGTCTAATTAAACTATTTCACGACATTCGAAATTTCTACAAAATAAATCGAAAATTTATAACCAAATGTAATATAGTAGCGTATTAGTTGGTACTAGGCTCCTTATTCACTATCAACATTTCAACGCGTAATGCGTTATTTTTTAAGCGCGTAGATATAACGTGGAACGGTATTCATCCAACGTCAAATTTTAAATCGTTACGTGATACGGAACGGTCTCTACCGTAGTGGAGTGGCTCCCTTTTGGCTTAGTACACAGGGGTGTACTAAGCCACACAAAGAAGCCACTCCTCTCATCCCAAAGAACAACTGTCACTATGAGACCAACTCTGAATTCGAGAAAAAAAATCAACTGTTCCATACAAAAAGTTTATCCGACGTCAACAAAATGTATGAAAAAGATGATTGTTTTCTTCAATTCAGAGTTAATCCTGTTGTGAAATTTGTTCCTCAGGATGAGTAAAGTGTATGTACTCTTTCCTTTCTTATTTTGTACCAGAAATATTTTCTTCGAATCAATTTTAAACTTATAATGGAACCATGTTTTATTTCATTTCTATATAGGCAATGCAGGACTACAATTGGCTAATGCAGGTAAATAACCGTGATAACTTAATAATGGTAATACTTAATTTTTGTAGCGATGATGGTAGAGTGGGGTTGATTGCCGTTCAAAACTTTACGAGATTCGATCCCACGGAACATGCAAAAAGATCCTGAGAAACCGGTGAAGGGAAAAATGGTGTGGAAACCATAGCATGGCAGGTCGTTTAATAGCGCTCGCCTGGCTAGCTACCACCCTCAAGTTGTAAAATCAGTCGCCAAGCAACTTACGGTGTGTTCTGGCAGCCTTCCTTGAGAGCCAGTGTATTCCAGACTAGGCATGCTCTATCTAGGTACCTACTACAGGTAGCTAGAGTATCGCCGACTTTCGTGGTTGCGCGATCTTGTGGCCAGTTATGTAGGATGAAACAAAAATAATACGCTATGACTCTGAGTACTTAATGGATGACTAGACGATACAATAATTAGGTACTTGAAAGTAGCACATAATTTATTTAGAAATACGGGATTTCGTGAAATCATCAGGTGAATTGAAATTAAAAATGAAATTGAAATGAAAACGCAATCCTATAATTATAAAAAAAAAAAAATTTTGAAATGACTCTTATTTTACTATAATCGGCCTTATATATTTACCTTCACAACACTTTTTTCTTCTTATAAATTTTGTGCTTCTTAGGAATGACTATTTTTAAAGAGATTTCAATTTTCTCTTTTCTTAAAGGAACTAACCAACAAGGTACCGGCAACTCAGATCTCACCATACAAAACATTCAAGGAGGAGCTGGAGGTAAGTACCAAATGATACAGCAGTGGTAGTCTAGTAAAAGCAGTGAAGGGCAAGTAAAAGCAGTGATAGCCGATTAAATTCGATAGCCTAATCGCTAAATACTTCTTGCTTAAACCAAAACACGTCAACGATTTGAGCACGTGTCCAAAGCAGCCACTCCAGAATCTGTTTGCTTAAATAAAGATTAACAGAACCAGAGTTCCCATTTTAATCAAATAGCTATCAGAAAATCATGACACGAGTATAAGAATGATAAAATATGTTCAAAGTCTTAAAAAATTATCAAATGTGGAACAGCTCTTTATTTACTGTGGAATCCGAACAAAACTATGTATTTTTGTAAATACAAATATATGAAATAATACTAAGTATGAAATATATTTCAGGTGGTAATTCTGGAAACGGATTCGTAAATTCTGGTGAGTAGACTTAATAAAGTTGTTGTTAGTACATGCATGTTGCTATGCCACTTTTGATAAATAGTCATATCCATGTGGCCATCCTTAATTCCTTCCTTAAATCAGAAAATGGTATCGTAAATTCTAGTGACCAACCCTAAATAAAATTTTTGAATGTTTGCTATTTGAGGAATATTAAGTATCTATTTTTATATATATTTATTTTCTTTCAGGTGGACAACAAGTGGCTAATTCTGGTAATTATGAGCAGTTACATTAAATTTACAATGTGTTTTACTATGATGAGATGATTACGTATAGTGCTCACTATTTATAGGCCAAGAGTTTAAAAAAAAATAAACATTTCAAATGCCTATTCTTATTTGAGATGGTAAATTTTCCAAGTAGTACTATATATATTTTATCATAATTTTATTATTCCAGTAGTTATGTTTGTCAAAAATAGTGACCGAACAATTAGTAAGAATGCCTGCCGAAATGATGTCGATTGTGTTTTTTTGAATCTTTGCTTTTATATGTAACAATTATTATTTTATGTTTAAGGTACGAGTCAATTAGGTACGGGAAACAATGCCGTCACTGTGCAAAATATACAAGGAGGTAGAGGAGGCGGTAAGTGTCCAAATAATTATATTATGAACTCACCATTTTTTTTTATTCTTAAATTACTTGTTTTTTTTACAAAAAGAAATAGGGAGCATTATCAATTCATGGAAATCTTTGTAAGAATTTTCGTTGAAATGTGAAATGTAAACGGTATTGCTATTAACATTAACATAGTCGTACTTCGGCATTTTTCTTCCTCTTACAAGGATTCAGCGGTTTTTTTTTTCTCATTTCGGTTACTTGATATTGGACGAAACGAAAGTAATACTATTGTCTCTGCCAACTACACATAATAGACAATAATCGATTGAAATGGCGGTTTATCCCCCGTTCGCCTAAAATGGTTTCTTCGCCTATATTTTTATTGCAAAACTAGTTCTTCAAGTATTGATGTGTAATCCTGGGCTAATGTGCACACGTGTGGGTAAGGGATATAAAAACATGAAGGCCGAATAACGTGATTTTTGTGTTAGCGGGAAATCGTCATACAAGCGCTTGTAAAGTCTTCACTGCTTTGCTAGGGTACGTGACGTGGCTTTACCTGACCACGACGATTTATTACCTGATATTCGACTTAATAACTTTGTAAGTGCATAACATCAAAGGTTTAAAGAACTGGCACAATGTACGAGTGTGGTGGTCAAGCAATAAAGGATAAAAAAATATCAACTGGTTCTTTATTCTATGTTTGAATCTTGCAGGTTTTGGCAATGGCGGCATTCCAGTATATTACTGTAAGTTCTTTGGAACTCTATTCAAAATTAATGAAAATCTGTCAACGAACAGAAGCAAATTCATAATGTGGATACATGAATTTGTAGTAATATATAGTAAAAAGTAAAAGTAGTAAATTAATGCGGTATACACATTATATGAAAGAAAAATGTTTAGAAAAACTTATAATGTGGAATTGTCCACATTATAAGTTTTTCTAAACATTTTTCTTCAAAACTTGGAAAACTAATAATTTGGAAAGTACCGCTGAGATGATAAATTTAAAACATTTATCAGATTAGCAGGAACTAGTAGGTAGGTAGGGTTTTAAATATAATATGTAAGAAATAAATAAAAAATTAAAAACTTCATAATATGATGCTGTAAAAAGATTTTTGTACCTTGTACGGCGGCCGTCATGACTGTCTAAAATTATATAAGAAATATTAGATGGACAAAGTAAATCGCCCTTTATGAGTACCTGTGGAAGGTATACTAATAAATAATATTTTTGTATTACAGATGACTACCCGGATTACTCTCTACGTGGTAAATATGCTTTTAATATTATTTTTTCATTGCAATAATAACTACACATTTTTGATTATTACACATTTGTAATTCAAATAAGGCTGGACTAAACTATTGTCCATGACGGGATGATATTTTCATTTATTAATTTTATGTATTTACATAAAAGTACCTAACAACTTTATTTTACTTATAACTGTTTTTTCTCTAGCTATTAACGATTCTTACTTTGCTAAAAACGATATCATATTCCGTTTACACAATTTTATACCCATTGACCGTTGACGCAAAAAAATCGGTATAAGTATGACCGCTATGTTCTTCGTGTATGTGTGTGCAGACTTGCCGACAGACAGAGATTATTTATCAAAATGCGTCTAGATGTTTTATGGTCATGAGTCTTTTTGTAAAGTAAAAGCCTGTCTTAAATGTTAAGGAGGAATTTTTTAAAGTAAAAAAAATGTATCTGTATAATAAACTCTACTAATATAGTTAAAACTTCTAGCATAAATTTGAAGCCGAAGGTATTGACTTTAATGTATCTCTAGTGAAACCAAAATAAAATAACGCATTGCTACAAAAATAAACAAAAATTTTCTACATTAATTGTGTCTACACAAACGCAGCGTGAAAAAAAAAAGAACTGTATTGTTTATGACCGAAAATAATAATTAAATTAACCAAAAACCTGGCAATTGACGTAATATGAAAGGTACATTTTGAAGTTGTCATTATCCTGTTTTTTTGAAGTTGTGCTCCTTTTTAGCACCAGCACAGTTTCCAAAATCAACACAAAATCAACAGTGTAGATTATTGTTACTTTAGAGGTGAAAATAACTAATTTAGACTTATACTCTATAACCCAGGTAGTATTATCATAATTTCTCATCCCTAGCTAAACACTGTGCTTTTTATTACTCATATTTATAATAATAACATTAAATTCACTTTCCTTCCAAAAAAATAATAATCGTCCCCAACAATGTCGGACCATTTTCTTTATCTACCGACCTCGAAAAAATTTAAAGTACTTCACTCGACGGGAATTTTGTTTTACGTATACTATTTATTTCTCGGAGATGGCTAGCCCGATTTACAAAATTATTATTTGTTTGAAATGGGCTTCTTTAGTGGACTCATCTAAGTTTTATCCAAATCAGTCAGAGGTTTGATTTTAAATCAAAATAACTGAATAAGTCCACCTGCTGTAATGGAAGGCAGTAAATACTTACAAGGGACTTGTTTAAAAAATTACCTCATAGTGTTGAATTGTGAGAGACCTCTTAGGTATAGTTTTCTAGGTAAAGTGTTTTTTTTATTTTCTTTGCCACGTTAATTTTTACAAGTAATAAGACAGTCCGACATCGATTTTTTATTAATTTCTTGTTTATATGAATAAAATAATTATTACCGGCTGCCCCCACGAACGTCCCCCACGTGGTGGCAGACGATAACAATTATGGCTATCGACCCCCACAATACTATACTCTGAGGTTGAAAACCAGATCGGAATGTGTTCTTTCCTAATTCAGTTTCCAGACCTATCATTAAATTAATTAACGGTCTTTCAATCTGTTTCTGTTAATTATCTCTAATAAAGTATGAAACCAAATTAATAACTATTTTACTTCTAGGTTTCAACGGTGGAAGAAACCAGCAGTTTGCTCCGAACGGTATTTCTTAATACTTTATCATTAAATAAATGGTTTATTAATGTACATCTCTTCAGGAAACATATCAGAATGTTAATTGAATACGATTTTAATCTCAACAATCTTAAAAAGGGTAGACTTAACCCGACACTTCCTTCGTTGGGAAGACCCGTGCCTAACAGCTGTAGCTTCAAAAAAATCATGGTAACTAGTTAATGTTAAACTTTTGGACGTTCTATTCTTTAACAAATTGAATGAAAACAGCATATGTTGAATGTATGTTATTAGTTTTAAAATAAGTAATATAATAAAACGACGTTTTCGGTTCAGGTTTCAATGGTGGATTTAATTCCCAAGCTGCTAGTGTCGGTAAGTGTCAATAGTTCAATAGTGCGCCAAAAGAATTTGGTGGTAGACATCTTGGATTTGAAATTATCATAATGTATAGTTTTCTACTAGTACAAGCCTTTCATTTGATACCCATATAGAGTGAATTGTGAAAAAAAATGTACATCGCCATTTTGTGGCGGCGGCCATCTTGGACTGATTTGTATCAAATATAGATAAGAACACTCCCGTTTTGTTATATCATATTTGTAATATCGGTCCATCCGTATGGGAGCTACGATGCCACAGACTGACACACAGACACGTCACTGTAATTTTTTCATCGATTTTAAAAATAAAATGCTTCTTTTATAAACTACTAGTTAAAATATTTTTATTTTATGTTTTGTTGTAGCTACAAACCAGGGCGGCGCCGGCGGCCCGAGTAACGCTGTCACTATTGTCAACCAGGAACAACCATCGACATTTGGTACGCAGTAACTACTTTCAGCGTCTAAAAATAAATTAATGAAATAAGCCATTACTGTTGTTATCAAAGCACTAGCTGACACGCCGAACTTCGTACCGCCTAACAGTTATGTATGTTTCTCCCCTTTTAAGCATTCCTTGGAGTACGACAATCATTTAAGACTAAAATCAGCTATATCGGCCCAGCCGTTCTCGAGTTTTAGTGAAACAAACAGATTCATTTTACCTAATATATATATTATTTTTTTTTAATTTAACACGACAAAAAATTGTGAAATCGGTCCAGCCGTTGACGCGTGATGTCGTGACCAAGGGATATAGGGATTCATTTATATATATATATAGATAACATTATCTTATTTGATGGTTTTATAACTCTTATTTAAATTAAGTCAAGCTAAAATTAGCAATTAATTATCATTTTACAGATTTTTCTTCGACAAATACCTCTTTTATTCTTCCATTTTGTTCTGTCTTACTTCTCTCCTTTATTGTTTGTGGTGTGTTCTTTCCTTTTTTTTTACTTCATACAACACTTGTATTGGCATACTTATATTTATTTTAAGTAGTTTTTCAATCAGCGCTTAAGTCTAGCATGCGTATGATAAGCATGGAATTAAATATGTATCATGCATTTTCCTTTTTTCTTTATTATGTCCTTCATAACTTCACTCAAAGACCAAAACTTTTTTCAGCTGTATGTTTTTTATCTTTCTATTTATTGCCTTATGCATTGTTTCTTCATAGGTAGCGTATAGTATTAATTGGCTCAAATATAAGTGTTCGTTGACATAATCTATTTGTACAATATTTATATCTATTACCTATGTTTTCGAGGTATCTATTTCTACATGTATTTAGCTAGTCGTCCCATTGAGGCAAAGTGACTATGAATAATACTTTTGTTTGGCACTATACAAATGTTTAATCGAAATATATATAATCAAAAGTTTTTGAGTTCGGAAGCTTAAAGCTACATACGGCAATTTGTCACAAAAGACACCAATTTTTGTTTAATGTACAGACAAACCAGCGCATTACGGAATTTATAAGTTTTGAATGACTTATAGTATTTTTATATTATTTGCATTTTATATACAATAGTGACTTTTACCTTTGAACCCACACGAAACATGTTTTTGACCGAAATTTTTTTTTAACTCCTGCATTTGATTTAGGACCAGCTGTTATCGGTAATAATAATATATTTAATATAGGGTTTGGATCCCGGGGCGTCTCGTGTCTCGTAGCCTCGGGATTAATCGTAATCATTTACAGAGAGTTAGGAACTACTGTTAAGGACTTAAACACAAACATCTGTTGAAAACGAGAGAGTGTTTTTCTTGTCCGGTGGCATTATTACAAACATCAGAAACAGATTGTCGATTGTTTAAGAGCCTATATAACCTAATAAGCGTAGAATTTTAATGAATGTTTTATATTTTGGTTGATGTTTTAAGTCTCGATCCCGGAAATGCCCGGGCTTTGGTTGTAGTTTATCTCGTATCCTTAGACTTTGACATTGTCAGGAATTCCCAATCCCTAATGTAGTATTTAGTAACGTTTATTTTATGTGACTAATTAATTACGTACTTAAAAAGTATTCTTCATTTAAGTAAAAAATCTAGAAAATTAATCATTTTTTATAAAAAAATATTTCAGGTCCACAAGGATTCGTCGGTGGAGCGCCAGGCTTCGGTAATAAATTGTTATTTTAAGATCTGTCTGTTAAAAGCTGTTTTTAATGAAATGAAACTGAAACTATTCCATAACTCATTAATTTAAAATACTAAATCATAGACATTTAATCTAATTTGTTAAGAAAATGTCAAGCTATATGTAAAGCAAATCGTACCTACCAGTTTGTACCTATATAAATAACGTACATATTCATGTAATTAAACTAATGGCAATTTAGAAATATCTTAATTGCCATTAGTTATAATTTTGGTTCCTCTAATAAGAGGAACCAAAATTATGACAACCTAGTTTTACACCATTGTAATACCTTCTTTTTCTTCACTAAAAATCATAATATTCCATTATGAGTGCCAAAACTACGTGTAAACAACCGTATTAGAAAACAAAGAAACACCTTGCATTTTTGTTAATTCAAAGTATTATCAAGAACCTTTTTGTATTCGAGGTTTGAAGATTAGTCAAGATTTTATCTAAAGCTCTGGTATTTTCATTTTATTTACGAGTGTGAATAAAATTATATTGCCAATTCAGTACAATAATTATATAATATTTTTATAATATTAAATATTTTTTACGTGTTTAGGGGCGCCAGTTTTTGGTAAGAAAAAGTTTTTCTGAGTAGTTTTTGCTAGAGCTAACAGCTTTTGGTGACATGAAACAGGAACTTTTCTTTGAATTTCTAAACTAATGAGTACGAATGAAACAAATGAATACGTATCTTACGCACTGTCACTTCCGTCTCCGATCGAATTAAATTATTTTTCTCAGTATTTTATTATTATTTTCAGTGTCACCTCAAGCTCCTCAGCCACAAGTTATTGTTGGTAAGATAAAGTGTATTTATGTTTTCACTCTTCTACAATCACGTATTTTAATCAATTTGACTGTATGTTTGTAATGCAATTACGAAATTACGTTGATATAATTTTTTGTAATAGTGTTAAAAATCCGGCGTTTAATTTTTTGTTCACCAACAATTTTTCGCCTGTTGCAATCAGTTATAATTTTTTTTAAGTGCAAAGTTAATAAACTAAAATTATCCTGAGCAGGTGATAATAATCGTCAAATTGTTCTACACTATAACAATTTCACGATTATCAAAACCTGCATACCAAGTTTCATCAAGATTGGACCGGACCTATGCCCGGTACCAGTTTACGAAATGCCTGAAAATGAAATATTTACGAAACATTTTAACCAGACACGAAGAAACGGAAGAGAGATTCGTTTGGTTAACTTTAGTTTTTTTTTTTTTGATAACGTAAATTTAAGTAATTAACTGGTTTAAGTGATTACCTGACTAATAAAATGTTTTTAGTTCGTTGAAGCCTTTTTATGTATGTCACCTGATTTCTCAGAGTTAGGCTGAACCGAATTGAAAATTTGTTTTTTTTTTTTTATTATTAAAAAGACAATACTTATGAATTGGTACGATACAGATTTTATCAAAATTAGTCAAGTAGTAGCAACATAACTTTAATTTTCTATGAGTGTACGAGGATGACCTTTTTGTAATGTAAGTTTTGCGTGGTGAATCGAGGTCGATTTCTATATTATTTTTAAAGTGTTTCTTGTTTTGTTTAACATAAACATGTATTTTTCAGTGCCAACTCAACAAAGTTCTCAGTCAATTAGCGGTAATTATAGTAAATTAAATTGTCGAAAAATGGAAATTCCCTACTTCAGTCACAATAGGCCTTTGGTTCTGCCTTTAAACGTCTAAGGATATCAGAAATTTTATGGTTTTTCTCCTAACATGTTCATTGAATGAATAAAAATGCTAATTAATTAAAAAATACAAATACATACAGGTAGGGCCAGACTTAAAGGCTAAAAATAAAAAGTTCAAAATTATCAAATCAAACTATAACGCTTTCCGATTGCACAATTACTTAGTTTAGAATGAAAGTGACGACCAACGTATATGTTTAGATCCCTTGCATTTTATAATTGGTATACCAATTTTAATATGGTAAATGATTAATCCCATCATATTGAGAAAAGTAAGGAAAGAATTGCAGTTTTTCTACGGTTATTAATATTAATATGATAGTTAACAAAACTCATATTTATATTCCACAGCTCCTAGCTCGAATCAAAACACCATCCAGACACCTTCATTGTTGGGATCGTTAATTGGTTAGAATATTATTATTATATGAGTATGTAACTAAATTTAAATATTGTTTGTAAACAAAACTGAATACAAATTGATATTATGAACTTTCTCAAAATAAATATGCCACATACTTGTTAGAAATAAACGATAAGAAAATAAAGTGTGTTAAATTATTTATTTCTTTGAGTTATTCGATCAATAAGAAACAACAGTTTTAGGAACCAGTTAGCTTTTAAAGACTTCCCCAAAAAAGAGGAGATACTCAATTGGACCGGGTATGTTTTGTTCGGGTATGCAGGCGCCGGCAGAAACAAATCTTATCGTACATACAAACACTGATTGGAAGGCCAGAACCCCGCTGAACCACACACTACGAAAACTGAACGGTAGGACCACGAAAGCTCTAAAATAAATTTATGTGTACCTAGATCTACCCAAAAAAATACATACATAAAAATCTACAGTACCGTAGATGAAGGGAACGAGCTCAAATCACGTGACCCATTTTCTTCAATTTTTTAAGAAAATGGGTCATTCTTCTTCCCCTTTGAAGACGTACTTAGTCTTTCATAATACAGTTTTCAACTACCGTTTTCGATGTTTTTTTGTACTATTAAACTGACTTTCTACTTTTTGAGAGAAATCCTCTCTCAATCGAAAACCATAACATTTTTTAAAAATTTTTTGTGAGCCTATACACACGCGTGTATGAAATCTCTTGCGGACAAACATCCATAATACAAACTGACGCTTTGCTCGCTCGGTCAGTTAGGAATGTTTAAAATATAGTTTACTTTATTTAGTTCCAAGGTTTATGAAATTTAAAATATCCTAAATACAATTTTTAGTTCTCATAAATTATCATTGAAAATAATCTTACAACAGTTTTAGAACCTGTAACGATCCCTACATCAGAGGAGACAATGAATTTGCTAAGTCAATGCTTTCATTATAGGTCACAGTATAAATCTCAGTATCATAATAAGAAAATTCTCAGAGTTTTCGTTTTCCCTTTGGAAAAACCGATATTTTTTTTGGTAATTGTACGTATTTACTAAGCATTAGATAGGGCCTAAATTCAGGTTCAGGCATGCTCTGAGTTTTTGATGTACATATCATAAGTAGTTACCACAAGCTTAAACAGTGAATAAAAACATAGTTTCGAAGTTCAATGAAGTCCCCATGTGTGGATTTTGGCTTACACCCTCTTCTTAAGGGAGACCCGTCCTCAGCAGTGGATTAATCCGATATCAGTTAAAAAGTTATTTATAAAAAAGTACTTTCAAATTTTATGATATATCAATCTAAGGTCTAAAATCTAGGGTAAAATATTTGGTTAGATAGTAAGCTGTTGCGGAACACGCAACTAGATCATATCACAACCAAGGCATAAATTTCCTCTGGCTGTGCACTAGATCAGTAGGAAAGTACTGACAGTGCAGCCATCATCTATGCACTTCAAAAGCCAACCACCAGGTCAAAAATAATATCTAAGTGTCATCTGCCACTACAACATTTATCAGAAATACACAACGTTTCTGTAACATGGACTAAGAGACACAGTTCATGTGAAGGAAATAATAAGGCGGACATACTCGCTAGGCAAGGAATGAACAAAAAACTCTGCACCTACATTGCAGAACTATGCAGACCAACTGCAATGGAGGTGCGTACATTGGCAATACAACCCATGGAAAAGGAATAACAAAGTCTGTGGCAAAAAAAAAACAGATTGCAGACACGCTAAACTTTTCTTTCCACGGATAAACAAAAAGGTAACCAACAGCCTACTAAAGCTAACGAGAGCAGATCTACATCAGATGGTCGGAATAATCACCGGCCACTGCAACCTGAACTACCTCAACATAAGATCGGATCAACAGACAGTCCTCTATGTCGAGGATGTATGCGGACAGACGAAACTGTGGTACATGTGCACTTAACTCCTAATAATTGTGGAGCCACAGAAAACATCAGATAGAGACTGGGAGAATTAAAAAATGCGATGAATCTCATGTATCCGTATCTATATCTCATCACGAAGGTAACACTATTATCACCACAACGCCTGATGCAATAGGGTTAGAACTGTTGTGCCAGCGACCCAGGCTGTGCTCCGTTATTTAAGGATCTCTGCTGTGTTTAGGCTGGCGGGGGGAAATGTACAATACACCCCAAGCGGGACGTTACTGCAGGACTTATCGCCCCCACACAGAATAAGAATATTAATCTATAAATTGATGAAAGCTAAGGATGGCTATTTCAGCTTGGCAATGCCATGAGTTTGATGGTTCCTTTTGCACCAGGAACTGTCAGGGGTAGATTATTTGATTAGAAGTAATTTTATTGTGACATTAATTTTGATATTATAGGCTGATTGTTACGAATAATTAACATTAAATTTTAATCACAATCAGCCTATAATCACAAATAGATGAATAATTTAACTTTGACTGGCCGGTTAGCGCAGTTGGTAGCTACCCTGCCTTCTGCGCCGCTGGTCCCGGGTTCGATCCCCGGACAGGTTAAACATACGTGTGCATGAACATGTCTGTTTGATCTATGTCTGGGTGTTTATTGTATATATAAGTATGTATTTGTGTATATAAGTATGTATATCAGTCATCAGGTTACCATAGCCCAGTCTTTGCCTAGTTTGGGACCTGAAGACCTTTGTGTGGAAGTTGTCCCATATTATTATTATTACTATAACTATAAATAAAATATTGTCCTGATAGCGAACATGTCACGTTTCATGTAACTTTTTATGTGATTCGTGCATAGCTAATAATAGTACTCCTAATTCTTTGGCTCTATTAAATTAAAACTCTAGCAAGTTTTATTTAGTTATTATTTCGTGATAAGAAATGGAGTTTTATCGAAGAAAACGTGTTAAAAACACAATTCTATACAACGCAATAAATTCATTATTTAGAAAAAATTTAATACAGGTACTTAATACAAAACATGGGCAGTACATTGGGTAGCTTTATCGCTTAAAGCAATCTGTAATCCCCTGGTGCATTTTACTTGATGCAAGAACGTGCTTTGTATTTTTTGTATTGTATATTTGTAATGTTATATAAAAATAGGCATTTTCGCTTTATTACACATCTTAGTACGATACCAGCAACATCTTTCATGTTATATAATAAGTGATTGATAGATCAACTCCACGTGGTGCACATCAGATCAGCACAATACTTTTTACTCTACCATCTAATGCCATCGTGACCATCCTGCCTGTTTTTTAAATTAAACATTTCTCATGTTGTAGCCAAATCTAACCAGGCATGTTTGAGGTGTTCTGCACAAGATTTAAGAATTCATTTAAGGTAATCAAAATAATTAAAATTCTCAAAAACTAATGATTGATTGATTGATTTGAATCGGAAGAAAGATTTATGAATGTTACCGTCTTAGATAAAAAGAACGGAGATAAAAAGCACAGACACGCTTTTTATTTTATTTTTATCATTACATGGTAGTGAGTTATTGAGGGCCTTGTTGTTTTCATTGTAGTTTCAGCGCGTATGAAAAGTATAAGTAAAATGTATGAAACTACGTATGCAATATACCAATTTACAGATATGTACAGGGTTATCGGTTAGGGATGCACTAAGCTGAAGTGGTTTCACAATTTAATACTCATCCTTGGGAGTAACTTTTTCTGTAGAACTATCTCTAATTTCGAGGAAAAAAACAGCTGCTCCATACAAAACTTTAGAGTGCGGAGCTGGCTCTAGCATTATTATAATAATATGAGTCTAAAGAAGGTAACTTTTGACCACTTTTCGGCCGAGTACACTCCTAACCAATAACCTTGTACGAGTATACATTCGGAATAATCATGTCCCAATTGGAAATATTAATTTATACCTAGACGATTGCGATTGAAAATATTTCATTATAGGGCAACATAATGTAGTCAAAAATCTAAACCTATATCAGCCCCTCGTCCGAACATCCTCATAAGACTATCGGTATTACCACGCTGAATCGTTAATGAAATGCGCTGGGCAAGAAAATGACCAGAACGTAGAACACGACCTTTATCCTTCAAACGACGACCCAGTTCAGACACCAACAATTCGTTATATATAATAATAATGAATTGCTCAATTTACCAGCAAATTTTCAAAAAGAATAAATATTTATATGACATAATCACAATGCAGTAATTTAACTATTACGCACGATATTACTATTAGAGAAAATTTATAGACGCTTCAAAAAGGTAAATATTTATTAAGTTTATAATATGTTATGGTGTTAAATATGATAGTCAAACGTTACATAGTATTCTTCTGTATAATTGTTTTCACTAATTCGGTAGTTTCAGGAAATGATAGTGACGGTAAGATTTACCGTTGGAATAACTATATTATAAATTACTGATGCTGTATCGATTTGTGCAGTCCTTCCGATTTGCAACGCTTTGTTTATTCTTTAATTGTGGGATATGCCAGTTGAGAAAATATTTTTATGTTCCGATAACTATAATCTGGATATTTTCAAGAAGCGAAGGATCACTTATAAGAAAACGCAGGTCTACTTATAAGCATTAAAAACGTCTTTTACTTTAGGTTTGAGGTATTGCTTACAAATCTAAAATGTCATAGATCCCAAACTATTTCTTTCATTGATCAATTCTAATAAGTTACTTGAACGATTCAGAAATATATCATGTTAAAAGGCGAAATAAAACATTCGCCGAGTGTATGTGTTTGGTGACCCATTAAGATAATGCAAGTTGGCAAATACGAGTAAATATCCCAGACGTCCAAATTTTCTTTTATTTTTACACTCCATGCGCTTTGAACGAACTATTTAGTTCTTATTTGCTTTCAATTTTTCATTATTCAATCCGGAGCATGTATCAGAGACCAAATTCAAATAAATAGATCCGATCTAAAACAGTTTTTTTTTTATAAAATTGTTGTAAGTTATAGTAAAATTTTGCAGAAAAAATGAAACAAATGATTGTCGGTATTTTTATGAACGACTAGTATTTTGTAACAGAAATCCTTTCGAAAGGATTAGGCGGATCGTTTTGTTTCGTATGTGTACTACCAGACATAGAAACTGGACTCTCAATAAACAGCGCTCCGAAAGCAATTGAGCGTTCCATATTAGATTTTAACTTGAAAAAGGGGTGATGGCAGCTGAGTAATAAAAGCTTTAAGAGAATGGTTACCAATTGAGAAAACCCCCACTAGGTAGACTCTCAGATCGATGGTTCAACGACATCAGATGCAGGATCCAACGGATTAGCCCAGGGTGGACACCAATAGCGCAAGGTAGAAAAGATCTTTACCCAGAAGGATGATAAAGGCTAACGATGATGGTAAAATGATTTTTAAGATATGAGTACTCGTTTACCTACATACATAATAGTAAAACTGTTAGACTATTTGTCATTGTACATGTGGTTATGACAGCGCACTGACTTGCCTTAGAAATTGTTTATTTTCCTAGGTAACAATAGTAAAGGAGGTGGTAACAAAAACGAAGAAGGGGGTGGTGGAGTAGGAAAAGGGGGGGGGGATGGTGGTGGAAAAAAAGGAGAAGGTGGTAGAGGAAAAGGAAGTGGTGGAGGAGGAAAAGGAGAAGCAGAAAATTCTAACAACGACGAAAACAATAACAGTTTGAACCCAACACAAACTACTATTGTTGAAAACTTCATAGAGTTACCTCCGACGACTTCTCAGGGAACGACAGCTCCAACTGAAGCTCCTGCATCCGGATCTACTACACCTGGATCTCTTGCCCCTGCATTAGGATCTTCTACCACATCCACAGACTTTGGGCCAGCAACAAATTCTGCACCACAACAAATAATTTCAAACAGCAATTCGAATGTTAATGATGTGACTCAAAGTACCAACGTTGCTGTAGAAAATGTTATTGTTCCTCCACCTACAATGCCGACCAGCCTACTGACAGGTTCTGTACCTACAACAGCACCTGCAACTACAACATCACTTGTGCCTGTAACAGCACCTGTTTCAGCAGCTCAATCATCAGTTTCAGCGGATATGCCAGGTTTATCATCGAGTCCAGCAATGGAAAATCCTTCACCGAACCCTGCAAGCTCACCCGCAATTCCTTCTGAAAGTCCTCCAGATTCTGATCAATCTTCAAGTTCAAACAGTAATCTTAACGTGAATGATGCGACTCAAGTAACTAATGTAGATGTGGCAAACTTTGCTTAATAAATATATCAACACTCTGTGTTGTGTTGTTGAGAACAATTTTTGCGAACTTATACAATCTCGGTAACCACTTGACAAGTGTCGCTTATATTTAATTTCTTATAGTTCATATTCGAGCCATATTAATGAAATCAGCTGAATTTGGTGGCATTAGAAACTTCTCTCATTTTGTGAGAACAACTTGAACTAGAAATTCATTAATAATTAACATTTACTAAACATTTTAGATAACAAATCCTGACAATCATCAAACTAATGAAATTGGTTAACCTCCCGTGCTGTAAACTACGATCTGTATCAAGGTACATTCAGCGTACATATTAGCAGACAAAAGCAGGTTTTGCCTGATTCAAGCAGACACTTCATTAGCTGGGTAAAATTTTGTAGTTCTCATCTTTCTTGTATATAAAAATCAATTGCTCTTTTTTTATTTTGTTTTGTTTTACAAATTTCGCCCGATCAGCTAGAATAGAATTTAGAATAATATTGATACTACTCTTGTCTTTGATTATTCAAGACTTAAGTACTTTTTAACTTAACTACTATTTACCAATCATTTTGTGCTACAACAGTGTACACGTTGCTATTTGATTTCATAAGGTTCGTGTTGCTTAGTGGTATTTTTAGGCGCATTACTACTATAAGTCTGCGTTTAATTTAAAAAATTAATTATACGTAGGTTTATAGTAGTATATATAAGTATATGACTATGTACCATTTGACTAACACATGTTTTGAGAAACTGACCTTACAGGTTGTACTGCGAACAGATTTCTCGGTGAGTTGTCCGTATCAACTAAGGTACCTGTCCTATCCTAGAGTTAGTAGCCAATACTATTACGAAAGCGTCAACGTACAGACAGCCAGCTACTACCCCTCCATTCCAGTCTCCTAATGGAATTAATCAGTTAATGTCAATCAAATGATTTTTACTTCTTCCTTTTATTGTGGCGCTACCATTTACCAGCGATTCAATAATATTTGGCAGTAACATGCGAAGCAAATCTTCCATTGGTAATTCTAAATACCTTTAGTTAAAGTTGCTTAGCTGCATATATAATTTTGGTAGTTGCGAGATAAACAGTTCGCAGAATTATAGGTTAACTAAACCGTAGTATTTTCAAATTTCAAACCAAGAGTTGTTTCAAGAGTTAAAAAATATTTGTTCAGGTCAGGTACCACAACGACGTATTTCCTTCTGTAAGTAAATATGAGTTTTGGAAATCGTAGGTTCGTACGGTATACAAGGTTATCGGCCGAAAGGGGGTCATTTCGACTAAGTACTCCCCTAGCCGTTAATCGTGTTTACTGTGTGATCCACGATCACCAAAGCTCCTATATACTTAATATTTTACAAAAGAATATAAACACCCTAATGAACAACTTTTACTATGCTACCAACACTGTATTCGAGACTTAAAAATTCACCTACTTCATACATTTAGAAAACTTTTTCAATGAAACGACAAAAAATTCGCATGTATGTACCAAATATTATTAAAATTACTCGCTAAATGGCACCGTAACAACATTAACGGTTTTTTGGCAAATCACTTCAGTTGAATATCTTGAATTACTAAAAATACTTATTAACATCAAATTTATATTAAGATAAATTTTAAAATAGTAATCAAAATTTAATTACATAAACCTATAGATAATTTTAATAATTTTTTTATTAAGTTTCAAGTAAATTCTGACAAACGAGACAGAGGTGCTTCACTTGATTTGCTTTGTTCGGTTAATAAAGAGATGTTTGGTTTTTTTGGAGTTTCACCACGCTATAATTGTCATAAACGTATAAAACAAAAATTTAAAATTAAAACGCTCTACGTTATATATTAATTTACTTATTTCCACAATAAGTATCAGAGAATTCATTCTATAAGCCCATTCTATTCAATACTTTTAATTGTAAAAATCATTTTATTATTACGATATTTACATTTTACTACATTACAATAATTATGATACAAATTCATACGACATACAATGCTCACTTTATAAATCAGATTTAATCATTATATTGCTTGGTAACTGATAAAAAAATATTCTAATGGATGACTCTTCACACACGATAATAATCTTAGATAAATGATTGGTCTCACTCGACTAGATACCGCACTATGTAAGAACAATAGCTCGGTAAATGCGGCATTTCATAATTGTAGTGGGTGTACGATCCCAGTATCCTAATTATGTCACTACGCAAACTGCCATTACACGACGAATCCGGCGTAGTATTCACAGACTTTTTCAAGTACGACGGTGGTACGAGTATTTAGTCGAGCGCAGTGGAACCAATAATTTATTTAAGATAATAATATATTACAATAAGCTCAAAGTGACACAAATAAAGCATTGCTATATTTACAATTTAAGGCTTAGTATAGATCTAGATGATCAAACATGCTATGTAACCGTCGCGCGCATTAAAGTTATAAACGATACAGATATATCCTTGTAACTCCTATATAGGTTTGCCACGCACTAGGCTAAGAGATAGCTAGGCAAACACCAAGTGAAAACTCTTCTAAGTAAAAGTATGTTGGGATCTACTGCAAAACGCTATGACACATATTTAATCAAACAAAATTATAAATGTAAATATTTGAAAATTTTAACAATTTAATTTTAACGTTAAAAAAAATCGAATTTACATAGATTCCAGTGTCAAATATTTATTAAAATAGCTTGAGCGTGAAATCCGTAGAGTAATTAAAGAAGATTTCATTACTTCTTTACTTTGCTCCTGGGAATTTGAAAAGCTTTATGCGTATCTAAGTGCGCTAATAGTTACATTACATGTTTCATTCGGTAGATCTACACGCTCCCTTAACGATTAAAAGTCAGCACAATAAATAATTATTAGGATGTAAAAATAAATTAATGTATTTACAGATCATTTTTCAGAATCATCCATTTACGCCTTGTACCTTTATCACAGTTGAAATTGATTTATACAAACGTCAAATATTATATAATTACTAAAAGCTATGTTAATTCGTATATTGTTTTCTATTTATTTTTTTATCTTCTCGCGTAGAATCTTCTGTATAAGAATCTCGGGATTGCCTGACCTGTAAAACAAAACGTATACTTATAAATGATTTCGCTTGACAAATTACTTGCGCAATCGCTATAGAACTTAGTTTAAGGTAAGTTTGTTAAATCTCAATTTTAAGTGCATTGACAGTATTTTTAAAAGTAGTTAATAAAACCCGGCGGTAAGTATTACGAATGACATGGAAAAACGTAATAGGCTCATTCCACATTAATTACCATCAAGAGTTTTATCAAACACAGCGTGGCTTGCATCCCCAAGCGTTAGTACGAGTAAATAGACAGATGAATTATGCTGTAATTAGGATAATAATAATAGATAATATTAGTTATTATTTACAGTCATTTATACTGATTTGTACCAGACAGTCTTATAATTATGTTAGCTATTAATATAATTCAATCAAATTATGAAAAACAATATACAATACACATAATTCCCCAGCTTCTAAATCATTTTTACTGGGTATTAATAAGTAGCCTATGTAACCTCCAAGAATATGTGTACATTTTGTTACTTCGGAAACTACTTAAGCGATCGTCATGAAACTTTGTAAACATATTCTTAGAGGTATAAGAAGTGACATAGGATACTTTTAACTAAAAAAAACACATTATTTTTACGTAAGATAATAAAATTGTGAACGCCAACGAATTCGCGGATAACGGTATCTCTTACAAAATAAAACTAAATAAAAACATTTCTTTCTTCAAGTATTTTTGTTTTAGACTGTGCTAGTCATGGTTTAAACTAGAATTTCACAATAAAAATATTTAAAAATAATATAAAGCTCGTCAATATTTGATTAACTTGTCCATATTTACTTACAAAAGTCCGGCAACTGTAGATCGAGTTTATTACAGGCCCAGTCGAAGCCTGAAACTCTCAAAGCACTTCTTAAAAAAGTAACTAAGTATTATTATTAAAAAAGCAAAGTCCCTTTAAGTTTCTGAGGAGCCAGACAACCGAATAAAATCTTTCTTTACCACGCACCATTGGCAGCCTGACATGACAGATAAGTCAAAGGAACTGAAAATACAATTTCCTTTTCAATCCTTTCATTGTTCAGCTTTCATGCGTTCTAGAACAGAATTGAGAGCCTCAAATTCGCTTCAACAATTACGGTCTAGACAAAAACCCTTATTATTTCACAAAGTCAACAATTTAATCCGAAAACATTTTCAATATGACCGAGATGAGTCACTCATGTGAAGTTATGGGGAGGTTCAAAATGTGTTGTTAGAATTTGAGGTTTATTGCACATGTAGTAAGGTATGGTCTTGTTTGTGACGGTTGGTGTGTCGGATTTCACGCTCGTCGGTTCGGAAATGCACAAAGTTTCCTTTTGTGGCGTTTCTCATAACTTGATTTGTGACGGTGCAACCCTTCAGTTAGTTCCGGCGCGGCGCCGCAGTGGCGCGACGCGTTACTTCCTTTACAGCTGGCAGCCTAGTTGACGAGAGAAGCGGAGGCGATTTATTTAATCATATTTGTTAATTTCTGATAACAGTCACCTAATGAATTGGTCTTTCTTCGAGCACGATAATAGTAACGTCTTATCACATCAGTCGTCGGGGTGTAGATTATATTATCAGGCTAATGTTTCCATTCCTCTGATATATGGTCACGTACTCGTACGTACGACTGAAATCTTTACTATTTACAAAAATACTTCATTTGCGATTGTCTTTAATCAAATTAATCAGTGTTAGAATGGCAGATAGATTAGTTTTGATAAATAAAGAAATTTGTGAGGATTATAGCTACATTATCATCGTGAATCGAAATATTATATGTCTCTATAATATATTATGCCCATGCTCAGAGTCCTCAACCTTACAAAGATCGAGCGATGCACCTACCCCAGACGTGAACTTAAGTCAGACAAGAAGCCATGTTCATTAAGAACAAACGTGCTCTTACAGTCATGTTGTTTTAAGTAGACAGCTGATGCATATTTTGACTCTGGAAAGTATACAACCCGCAATTATTATGCGAACGGGTAATTTTTATCGCCTAGAACTAGATAAAAAAACTAACTAGAACTCGTGGATTTATACATTATTTTAGATTAATAGCAAAAATTTAATAAACATGTGCTTGTTATGTTTTTGTTTTACAAACGGCCTTTAATCTACCGTTCAATAATAAAATAAACGTTTGGTCTATTATTGTCATTTTAATTACTAGCTACGAAAGAAGAAGTTTATTTCACTTCAATGATACCTAGCAGAGTATTGGTTATTCCTGTTTTGACAAACAGGAATAAACCTTCGAAACAAACACTCTGGATGGTTGGTCAGTTATTAAAGAATAAGTAAAAGCTCTTTATGGGTATAAAAAGCTTTTGCTCATTTGTTAGAGGTGGTCATGACAAAAACTGTTTCCATTCATTACGGAAATATTTATTTTCAGTAATTCGTGCCTTTATTTAGACTATAAACTTTAATTTTTTGGTACAGTTATATTATTACAAACTCGTAGTACTTCTAGTAATTAAATTAGCACGTGAACGGAAACGTTTTGCCATGAAGATGGTTAAAGTATAAGTCGTTTTTTGAAATCGATTGACTGATGCAAATGTTTTATAAAATATTTCAATAACTCAGTTGAAATTGTACAGTTACAGTTTATCTAATATTTTTCCCATCAATACGTGTATATTATATACAGCAAAGTATTTTGCCAACAACTAAACACTTAAATAAAAGAAAATACAGCTGTCAGAAAAAAAGCTTATGAAACTGTCTTACGTAACAAAGTAGGAAGAAAGTTTCTAAGCGCACACTCGTGTTTCCACCCCCAGTTTAAACAACATCTTACTCGTAGAAGAATCGTGTGGCTGTTGTTACATAAAAACTTACGTGGAATTTAAAAACTGACACTGTTGTGCCAGTGTGTGCTAATAAACTATTTTTTATCTATGTACTTTAAAAACAATGAAAAAAACACTTTAATTTGTCAGATTATATTAATTTATCTTCTAATTAACTACAAACGAGTCGTGGCTTAAACATACGAGTATAAAAATCTTATATTTATTTAAAATTTCTGGTACCTCAGCCACAAAATAAATCGTAAAATTGTTAATAAAGGGCCTTATTTAAATGAATAATTCTAAAACTGCGGTTCTTAATTAATTTATCCTACACACGACAGGTCCAGTATTTTAGCAAGCACATAAATATGCATAAGATCAATATCATGAAAGGTCCGAACGGCAGCTATAATTAATTACGTAAGTTCAAACTCTTTTATTAAATTATGAAATGTTCGCGTCGATGCTCACCAGCAAAAAGGTTCGTCGGACGCAGTTGCGATTATGTCAATTCTTTAATTTGAGTGCATTTGACCGTGGCTGAGGGTTCGCGAGATTCTGAGTAACTCGCACAGGGCCGCAGTCAGAGGTTAACGGAGCAAGCCGAATCAAGGCATTGCATCTGGTATTTAAAATGTAACAAATGTTTAATAAAAGCTCAAATGCAACTGATATAATTATACTCTTTTGTAAATATATCAGTTTTTATTATTTACAAAAATATTCTTTTAATCGTAATTTTGAAAGAAAGCTTGATCATTGATGTTATTTTTACATTCCAAGCAGTTTTAAGATAGACCACAGATCTTAGAAATTCTACTTTTTTTTAATTTTGCTGCCGTAGTGTTAAAGCTATATTTATTTAGAATAATAAGGACATATGCGATATATCCCTTACAATAAATCATAGTCTGCAAGGTCCTTATTAGATGGATTAGGTTATACCCTTAATACAGTCCTGTCAAAATAAATTGAATGTTTGGCTGGACGGGTTAACACCGAACCCCAAAAATATGAAATGAAGTCATCGAGAAATTCCAGCAAACACAATCAAAAAGGTCTATTTTGAATAATTAATTTTCGTTTTAAGCTGCCAACTGTTTTATTCAATGTAAGAGGATGCTGGGTGAAAATGTAATATCTTTTTACTAAAGTTTAATGCTTTTACTATGCCTTTTTGTATAAATGCCTTGCAAACTCTGACTGGCCGGTTGACGCAGTTGATAGCAACCCTGCCTTCTGCGCGGCTGGTACCGAGTTCGATCCCCGGACAGGTTAAACATTAGTGTGAATGTCATGTCTGTTTGACCTGTGTCTAGGTATTTATTATATATAAGTATGTATATCAGTCATCAGGTTATCATAGTACAGGTTTTGCCTAGTTTGGGCTCCGAAGACCTTGTGTGGATGTTAAAAAAACAAAATACACGACAATTTGAAAGCATAGCCTAATAACATAGCCACAATTAAAAATATCTTGCTGCTTATGTGCTTGACTGTAATATCACCTCCGACGTCATCCTATTTGATCAAAAATTATATGAAATACATTTTAAATATTCGTGAAATAATAACCGCCGTTTTATATTTCTATAGGCATAAACAATCAGTTTTTGTAAATCTAATAGCTAAATACTAATTATTTTGGTAGGTACCCAAAATTCTGGTAGTTTGTATGCTTAGATTAGGACCTAAACAAATTATATACTACTGAATTCGCTTAATAAGGCTTGGATATATATATTTGTACTAAATGTAAAAATTGTTTTGGTAATAACACATTCATACCTACTAATAACTAATACTTACTACGCGTCGTCATGATATATATTAAACTTAAACATTTGTATTTAAATGTATATTACGACGACTATAAACATAAATAAAAGTGGCGCAAAACTATACTGAATTATTTTTATAACAAGATAATACAGTTAAGTAAGATAATCATATTTTTTTTTAATCGCTATGCTTTATTAGAACTCACATTTCAAGCATATCATAGGGTGAAGGGTGCATATATATTTTACCCAAAGGTTTGTTAAAAAAGTTGCTACCAAATATCATTACGTCGCGTCGTTCATAAAAACTTCTTGCAATACAACTATACCAGAACTACAAGGCATAATCTGTTGCCAAATTATAAAGCATACAGTTCCTCATTCCTTTAAACTTGTATATTAATTTAGCCACATTAAATCAATAGTGACGGTATTGCCAGAAGGCATTTGGGTTCTAACCATCAATTAAATACTAGTTAGACTAATAAATAAAGTTAACAGGAAATATATACCTACTAAACTCCTACCGATATTGCAAAATTGTTGACTAATATCGGAACAATGTCAATGTCAAAACTGGCGTAAGTATAAGTATAATTTGTGTAGCAAGTTTGAACCGACTTTAAAAAATTATGAAGTTTGAATTCGTCAGAAGATTTTATTACGTTCTTCCCGATTTCTCACTGACAGTTGCAAAGATATGGAAAATGTTTGCTTTGTTTGAAAGGATTACACAAGGTTATCGCTTAGCCAAACTAAAGCTAAAAGGGTCACTATACTTATCCTAAGGAACAACTTTCACTATGGGATCAACTTTGAAATATAAAATGGTGTTTCTTAAAAAAGTTTATCGGTCTTCTTAAAAATATATGAAACAGCTTATATATTTTTCTTGAAGTGACAGTTAGTCGATTAGTAAAAGTTGTTCATTTGTACGATTATGGCGAATCTCTTTCGGCTTGGTACACCCCTAAACGATAACCCCGTACTTTCTAGTTCATTCTATATTAATTTTAGCTAAACGATTCCTTAGTTTGATTTTTTACCAAAAGAACCGGTATTGCCTGCCTCGTTACAATCGGAAGGCAATAATTTTAAAGAGTTTATTTTAAATAAAATGTTTTCGTCATACACGGCATTGCTCAGTACATTCAGTCAAATTAGTGTTCATACTCGTAACGTACACTTATTTGACTAAATTCTTACTATTTAAGTGGCCGTCGCCCGTGAGTTCCCTCATGTGTCGACTATCATTTGACCTTCGGTTGCCGGATCAGAAAGTACTCAATCGTTTCCCTGTTGGACTTTATTTATTTATTTATAATTCTTTCCTTTTGTCAGCTGTTGGCGGTCCGATCACGACTTTCGGCATTCAATAAGGTTGTACCAATAAACAGAAGGCGAGGCGAGGCGCTATTATATTTTAGAGCGCATTGTCGACCTTAAACAATACATTTTTATCTTTAATGTTTATTATGACAACTACGAAAATAAATAAAAGTGACTCAAAACTGTACTTAATTATTTTTACAACAAGATATAGTTATGTGAGTAATCATATTAAAAACAAATTCTATTAATCGCCATGCTTTATTCGAAGCCTGTCAAGCATTTCAATAAGGTGAAGTGAGCAACTTAGTAAAATCAAGTTACTACCGAATTCGGGCCCAGAGCGTATTAGAGTCCCGCAAACTTATCTGACCCGACAGAAGCTCACTCAAACTTATTGACTTAAGTGTATATATATGTAATAATTTTTCATTAAATTGTCTTTAGTTTTTTTTTCTCTCACCAGCGCCGCAAGTACGGTTCTCTATCAATCGTTAGTTTTGAAATTCGGATCGGTATAAACGCTCATTCCGATCCTTATTGAGGGTAAATACACTGGACATAAATATCAAACCCTCACTCAAAAACCCGTTAAACTCACGTTTGATGTCAAATGGATTGAACAGATTACTAATCAAATTGACATCAATCAGTTATCGATGGTAAGATCCGTATTTGCAAAAAACGTTATAGCATAACATTTTATACCGGCCGTAAGAAATATGCCCATAGAACCACACTTGCACTGCGGTCATTTGAGTTTTTGAGACTGTAAGTATGCGTGCGAGCTCCAAAGAATAGGAGCTGAGGTAAAGAGCGCGATGCGCCGCGCCCGACCGTCGCTTTATACCCCGCACACTCCCAGTAATAGTACAAAATATGACGCAAGAGTGCGCTGTATGCTGTTGTTAGTATGAAACTAGTTTATTGCACAATATATTCTACAGTTTTTTTCTATCGAATTCCCGATACGATTTATCATTTCACGAGATATTGCGTTCCCGTGTGACATCGAAAATGACATCTGACGATAACTAAAATTCCACAAAATGGCCCTTTTGTTATAAAGTCAACTAGAATCAGTAGAGTAAGTTTGTCGAGCCCTGTTTGTTTTCTCAAGGGTGCGTCCACATCTGACGAATATGCCGCGAATGCGCAGGTCACGAACCGTTTGTGAGCTGCCCGCGAGCTGCGCGCGTGCATTTTTGTTCGTGCGCCGCTCGCGCGCAGTTCGCTCGCAACCTAAGCGCCGTATGCGATCAGCGCGCGGGCGGCGCGCCGCCCGCGCGATACTGAGCCAATAAACGTAATTGTAAGCGCAATAATTGCATGCGAGCAGATCGCAGGCCTTCTACGAGCCTTGCATGAGTTGCACTAAAGAGGCGCACCAAACCATAGCCGTGACTGCACGCGCGCAGCTTGCGGGCAGCCCGCAAATGGCTCGCGAGCTGCACATTCGCGGCGCATTCGCCAGATGTGAACCCACCCCAGGATTCCTCGGAGCTCGTACATGGCTGTATGGATTTTTGTGTCATGAGTGTGAAACTTTATTTAGATATTACACGTTTAAAATTTATATGGGATGTTGAGACTTTTTCTGAGCTAAAAGTCGTTTGAAAGATCAATGCGTAGTGGTTTTTACCGTCATTCTTGGATCTAACAAAAAATATTGTTTCAATTCCAGACATAAGGCGCGCACTAGAAACCTGTATGAACCTGAGGCAACTTTTCCTGCCGAACAGTCCCATTGGCAGAAACTGTTTCAGTACATGCGATGCTGATTCCATTCCTCCTCCCCCACTAACACCCATAGATTTGCTAACTGCTTAAATTTGGAAAATTTCAAAAATTAACTGAAAAATCATTTTGCATATGCCTATTTTATTTTATTGTAGGATAAATTTAGTTTTATTATAAATTATTTTTCTTAATTCTGTCCAATACGATTGATGATCCCCAATTGACAAAAATATATTTTTGTTTGAAACTGACTTCAAAGGTTGATTTTCAAAACATTAGAACTAAAAAATAAATTCGTTCATATTAGCTGAACGTACTCAAAATCAGGATTATCATAGTATAATATATCAAATACTCTTCAACATCTCAAAAAAAATTACATACATCCTTGCTATCCTACTCATATTATAAACGCGAAAGTTTGTAAGTATGTATAGATGTGTGGTTGAATGGACGTATGTTATTTACTCTTTTACGCAAAAAATTCTGGACCGATTTGGATGAAATTTGATATGGAGATAGCTTAGACCCTGAATTAATACATAGACTACCCGAAAACTGCGAAATATGGAGAGTTATGATTTTGGAGTGTATGTATATATATTTCTTTAGTACGCTCTAGAGCCTAAACGGCTTGTCGTATGTTTATGTAAGCGGCGTCAATAGATCGCCTTCACCTGCATATGGTCATAGGCTATACTAGCTGCATCCTACGAATTCACTTGTCACTTTTAACCACTCGTTATCCAGTATTAACTATTACACCGCAGGGCGCAGCTAGTCTAAATATAATTTATTATATACATATTAAAGTTAAAACTATAAGAACGCTTAATAAAAAAACCCAAAAATTTATACAATTTTATTTATCACTTCATAAATAACATCATTTACAACACATAAAAAAAACTCACATTTTCATACATGCCATTACCTAACCGCTTTAGTGCAATAATATTTTTCAGACAAAGATTTGAAGGAATTACGTGATAATCTTTGAAACTGAAAAACATTACTATACTAACGATGTCTGAAACTGCAAAATATAACTTACAAATTATATTCACAAAGTTATGGATAGTGTCCCATTTCTAATTAAACGGGTTAAATCCATTCCCAGGGAATCTCTACAGGATTTCATGCAACGTCTACCCATGCATTAACTGTAACTACGTGTAAGTAAGATTTAACAAAATAATTTAATAATTAATATGTCATTCCCTATATTTGAGTCGTACGAAAATATTTTTAGGTGGATGAAATTCGGAGAAATAATAATTTTATACGAGACTTAAAAGAAACTAGTCCGCTCCGTTTTTGAAAAACTGGTTTTAGAAGTTTTAGAGTATGTAAAACAGTTGTTTTTGTGTAATTTAACGAAATATTACATGACATAAGATACTACGTATATTATAAGTTATTAAAACTAATAAAATATATTCCTAAAAAACATTTTCGTAAAACTAAGTGCAATAATAAATTATGAATACAAAATATAGGAAGAATAACATATCAAGTTACCTAACATACGACTACATAGTGGAACATGGAAAAAAAATCATAAAAAAGTCTACAAACTAAGTTATTTGTCTATTTCGGTTAAACTTTTCTCTCGTTTATTCGAATGTATAGGAAAATGTGTTATTATATATTAAAATATAATTTTAGGGCTCTAAATAATATTAATTCGTTCATATTTTTTCAATTATTTCAATTAATTAGTTGTAATCTGTAATTTTTCAAAACATAGTCCAATCTCCTTAACCTCGACAATTGTCTAAATTTTGTTTATGAGAGTATCATGTCACACTATGCTCTTACCCTATTATTAACAAACGTGTATACTCGTATTTAACATTAAATATTAAATAAAAACATGATAACAACAATGAAAAGAAGTTTCAAGCAAGTTTTAATTTCAGAAGTACGAGTAGACAGGGTAAAAACAAAGCACAGGGCGATTTTGAAGATTTTAAGCAACAGCTCTGAATGTTTGTATGAGTGAGTTTGCCGTCCATTTAATTCAAAGCAAACAAAAAGAGTCAGCTGAGACTTTAGGATGCATCAGTTACTAAAACCGTCACGGAAAACCTTCAACATTGGTGCCAATACGACTATTAAGAAGAGACTACACGTTTGAAAATAAATATTGGAGTTATTAGTTCTATCTACATTGACTAGGTTTACCGTCCGTAGTTACCTTGGCCGCCGGGGGGTACGAAGCCGAAGCCCGAAGCGCCGACCACCACCCCGCTGGTCTGGCCGGGATCACCACTTGGGGATGGGGGGAATAGCACGGGACCTGTAAGACCAGTGAGTTTTTGATTAGGACTATAGTTGGAAAAAATATAACACATTAACAGTAGAGTTATGAAATAAGAGCTGACTTCGAGAAGTTGCGATGGTTTCAGAATCAAATGTAAGTAGTTAAAATTCAAGTTACCAATTATATTTTTTGTTCACACCAAACAAAATATATGAACACTAATAGCAGTCAGTCGACACTAAATGGAAATTAAAAATGTTTGAATTGGGGGTTTAAATTAAATTTCCAAATTTCATGTCTCTAGGTTCAGCGGTTTCGGCTCTACGTTGATTTTTAGTAAATATCAGTCAGTCAGTTGGAACTCAGGACTTACTATTATACTTATATAGATATTTATATATCGCACATTCTCTAAAAGCTGTCGTAACAAAAAAAAAACAAAAATTCAGTCATAAAACATTTTTAATTTTCTATCATTCAACAAAACAGCCATAATTTTAGTTTGATAAAAAGCTACTAGATGGAGCAAGTGTCAGGTTTTACGGAGCAAAAATGTGCGCTCTCTCTTTAACAAGAGTGTCATATCAGAGCTTACGACGTGTGAACGTGTGTCAGTGGTTTAAAAAAATCGTCATAAACTGTCTTGTGACAGTATTTCTGGTAAGTTTCTTCGCATTACTTGCTAATATAGGAGTGAATACCGTAGTATTACAATATAATACTGTTTTTCCATTGGTATTTCAAACGATAATATTTTTTAACTGTAAAAAAGTGTCATATCATATTTTTACGTCTTAATCTGGAAAGAAAACTATTGTAATCTGTGTTGGGGCACTTTTTCATATTATTGTAGCTTAATTTAGTTTAGCTTAACGAAATGTTTACATAAATAGGGTGAAATAGCACAAAACTGTTTTTTACACTTCTTTGATTTCATTTTGAACTAATTGGCAGTGGCATTTTGTCACATAATTGTGTTGTGGTCGTTGAAAACAAATTCTAGTATACATTTTACTATTGTACATTATTTTATTATCTTATACATAAATATGAATACATACTTCAATTTAATTACTGTTGCTGTAAGAACATACTAACGTTGTACTTATTTGTTTAGGAAAGAAGTGGGTTTAAAGAGAGTAGGGGTAAAAAGTAACAATTTTTTTTAAATACACAAAATAAAGATAACTACGACCAAATATAAATAAAGGTGAGCCTTAATTAATTTAATTTAATAATAGTATATATTATAAGGATCAAAAGTCAGACTAATATATATATGATATTGGTAAGAAAATAAAGGCAACAGAACAGTTTTTTCGTAACGTTTATGGTGAGTTCATTCAATATTGTTATTTTTTTACAAAAGATCACGAGCTGCACGATATTGAAAACTATTCCAATGAATGTTTGAGGAACCTTTACATAAATCATGTGACTTTATTTAATCTTTAGTTTAAAGATACCTGCTTATCAGTTCATGAATTTGTAATTGTTATATTTCAGAAACTTCAGATATCGATACAATTTTGGAAGGAAGGAAAGATCTGACAATTATTATAATATTCTGATAATTTTTAAATATTAAAATTATAATTCATGATACCTAATTAAGTATGCTATTTTAAAAATGACTGTGATTGTGTATATTTTTTAACTTGGTCCTAAAGACTGATTATAAAAACTGTGAATGTTCCTAAAGTAGCTTCAAAAATTAGATTTAATAATAAGTAAGACTAGTTATTACTATTGTGAACGTTCCTAGAGTAGTTTTAATAATTTGATTAAGTTATAAAAAAGATATATATAAATAAATAATTTGAGTTACAACGTGTTTCATTTCATAAATTATGTTACAATATAACGTAAAAAAGTGTCAAATTCTGGGTATTTTTTCAGTTTAGTATATGTATAATTCTAAATATTCTATGCAATCTCTAAATATATTTTTAAGGTTATGTAAATAGCTTGATTATTTTTTTGTTGATTAAAATACTTAAAAGCTTAAAATTTATATCCTGAAAGTCACATTAAAATTAGTTTGTTGAAACATAATTTAAATCACATTTTTCTCTAAACTAGTTTTTTTGTGTTACGACAGTTTTTAGAGGATGTGCGATATAGATAATTACAGACAATGACATTATGCGATTCTTGATCTTTTATTGGTGAGCTTCTACTATACATTTCGACTCACACATGTTCTCGGCTAATACGGAATTTATAAATAAATTAGAACATAGCACCATACGTAATCAAATGTTACTAGTAAGGGTGCAACCTTATATAAACGAACTGACAAATTCAATTCAAGAATACAAATGTCTTTTAACAGAACGCGCATTTTCGCCAAGTATTTTACTATACTAACTTTTTATGCATAATTTAACAATGGACACGTAGAAATAAAAATACACGTGACAATATTAAAATCAAAGAACATTGACACAGAATTCGTTTAAGTCATTGACATAGAATTGTATATTATGATTCAATTCAATACAATTACTCGCACGTTATTCGACAATAAGACAAAGAATCCCACGATAGTAATAAACAATTTGGATTGATCTTGAACTATATACTCGTTACAACGAACCAACAAAATTTATCGTGCAAGTCTATATTATTAACAAGCAAAAGCGAAAACGTGACAAAGACAGCCAGATTGAAGCTTGCATTGTTATTCTGCGTCTCATTTCTAGTAAAGCCCATTTCACTCTTTCTGCGATTACCGTGTAATGTAACGAGCAAAGCTATTTTCAATAAGTACTGTTAAAGAACCGATAAACGTCGATATGGAAAAATAATAAATAGAAACATCTATAAGTAGGAGAACCTTTACATAAAAATAATTATGCATGCTTTGAAATGACTTCTCAAATAAATATATTAAATAATATGTGTACGGAGCTTTATGCCTAGTATGTTATCAGATAGAAATTGTCAGCAACTTGACAAAAGTAAACTGTTTATTGACGTACGGGGCAATTATCGAGAATCAAGATATTATCGGAGATGATAAGCGAGGCAGATAAAATAACTTTGATTTTTGAGTTGTTGACTCATATAAAGATATTTAAGCAGGAGAAGGAAGCTGTCATTTGTATAGAAATATATTTAATCTATTGTAATCTTAATAAAGATTTTTTACTGTCTTCAGAACATGTCGGTACCATTAACTGGTAGAAATAAGCAGTTCCGCGAATTGTCGACTTAGCGACCACGATATTTTTGGGACTTATATATAAAAAAACAACCTCTTGACGGATATTTTCATATTCAGAAATCTGAATTATTGTTGGTTTCTGCCTAATTTTAATGAAATGTAACGGTAAATGATGTTATAGCAATTTCCCCACTTTTTTAGAAGAAATACCACTCTAATCCTCCATAATATAAAACTTCCAAAAAATTGTAAGACATTTACACCAAGTTTGGTTTAGATTGTTTAAAACTACTTACAACTAGTATGCGAGTACAATATTCAAGGAGACGTACAAACATCCCAATTTACAGACAAAAGAAAAAGTGGGGAAATTAAAAGCATTAGACATACAGTTAAGGATTTGACCACAATATCGCTCGACCAACTAATACAATGACACTGTGGCCCTAGACGGAGCATACCTAGTTCGGAATGCACTGGCTCTCAAGGAAAGCTGCCGGAACACACCGTTAGGTGCTTGGAGACAGATTTTCAACTTGAGGGTGGTAACTAGAAAGGTGAGCGTTAGACCTATATACTTCTATTAAAGCTTAGTTCTAGAAAAAAGTGTTAGTGGCAGTTCCACTCCTTGATCGTTTAATAAATAATTAATACCTCTACACTCAGACCCTACATACCCTGAGAAAAGTTCGAACTATGCAAGTTATATCTATCGTGCAAAGTTCAAATTAAACAAAAGCTAACGTAATTCGCGTAATATTTATTTGAGAATCTTCAAAGTGGCAATTCAACGCTACCATGACATAAACCAGGCACGCGAACCAATTACAGCTTTAATACAAGCCAATCACGAAAACATGTTATTTCTGCACCGTTATAATATTTGCAAGTATTTATTAAAGGTCAATGAAGTAATTTTCAATTACTTTGTTTGCGAGATATCGTCGGTTCAGTATTAAATAACGTATTATTATGCGGTGGCTGCTGTGTTACATATCAGTTTTGGATTTCTTCTTTGAAATATTTTTAAGGTTATTTTATGGGTAATCGATGACAGAAGAAGTAATTATTTGTTGTTGTGTTAATAAAATGTTAGTTTTTGGGATAAAAACAAGTTCAATTTTGTCAAATTATCAAAAATCATTGCTTGTTACTACGCTTGTCTACGTCATGAACTTACAAACCTCATAAACTGTGTCATTTACGCTATTAACACCGCTTTCCGAAAAACTAAGTAACTAACTAAAGTAAAGATAAGTGTAACATTTTAGCTATTATGTAAATGCGTGTAATATTCAGTGTTACATAAAAACATCTATATTCCGGACCAGATTTGGAGGCCGGAATTTAAACTAGAAAAATGAAATTCTTTACATCATTTGTAATGACACACCTATCACAAACACAATTAAAGTTGTCCTTTATAATTGTAAGAGACAATTATAAAATAACATTAAAAATGTCAACACAAATAATAAAAAGTACGATATAATTATCGATTAATGAGTAATTACATACATTAGTGTCACAATTTGCAAACATTATTCATTGCGAAACTTTTGCATTCAGAAGCAAATAGCTTTCGTTGGCCTTTAAGAAATATAGGTGACCACTGACTGCTAATAACAATCGGACAAAGACAGTAAGTACCACTTGGTAAATAAGTGGTGAGGGAAGTGGTAATTTAATGAAATGCAGCTCAATCTTTCATAAGAAACAAAAATGCATCAAGTAAGGGCGTGTAATACATTAAAATTCACTAAGTACGGCTAATCTTATTGACATCGTCTCAAGAATTAAAATTTTGTTCTACCTATGTAAATGTAATTTTTGGGTAGTATCATATTATACATTAGCTGCACTCTTTTACTCGCAGTGGATAAATATCCACCCGGAAAATTGAAGTATTTCTTTGGGATGATCAAATGATCATCGCAACACCGACGCCGTGCAAAAAACTACCTACTTTCATGTCCTACATCCAATCGCAAAAGTGCCAAAATAAGCACTAATACAATTCTTAATCAATTTAAAAAAGACAATCGTATGCACAAAAGAGACAAGATTATAAAATCAAAGATAAATAAGATGTTACAACGCTATTTAATTAGATTTAGAGCGATAACTGAGCAGTAATTGCGACATGCTCCAGCATTCAAGGATATTTAAGTAGGCATTTACTATTCGAATCGCTACGTATCAACTTTAATGACAGATAATGGTCAACTAACATTTCGTAAGAAACAAAATGTAAGTACTGTCTGTCACACGGCTATAATTGTAAATTTGTAGCAAACCTCATTTAAAATTAGGCGATAATAAGTTATTTGTACACCAACTTCTATAACGATGTATTTCATAACGTCTATACTTTTATAATTAGCATACGTTTCATATAGTAAATCAAAGTATAAGATCTTATCGTATTCCTAGGCGTTAATTTAAACACTACATTCTTTGAATATTAAAATTTATCTGACTTTAATTAAACAAGTTTCTCTGTGACTGGTTTCTTTGTAAAAACCATTATTTTTGCATCTATTTTCCAGACCGATATTGTTTAATTTAGAATTGCAATGTAGCCAAATATAATTTAAATCGTCCGCTAAATAACACAAAAACTCTCTTATTTTCACCAGAAACGCACACAATCAAGCTAAAAAAATCTACACAGAATTGCAATATTATTATTATGACAAAATTAAAATAATTTTGCTACAGTACACTGGATATCAGTATCATATAGTAATTAAAATTTATATCATAATCTTGTATTTTTGATCTCTGTTTTGTATGATAAGCCTTTAGTGTACATATGTGCAAAGTCGGGGAAGAAATTCTTAATTTTCTCATATGTACTTAGATATGAATCCGGAAATATGAAATTTAACATGCCTACCTCACATACGTGTTAACTTATATTATAATTGATCTTTAATATAAATTTTGTGAGTTTATCATCTGCTTTAATTTTTCAAAAATACACAGCTGTAGTTAACTATCTAAAATATCGTAACATTCATCACTTCCATTCTGAAAGCTTATTAATCTTTTTCAAGAGTGCGTAATAGTATGAGTTCAATTTATGTGGTTTAGGATATTGCATTCAATTAATCATACTCGTAAGACAATCACATTGTTAAGAAAGACTAACTCAACGTGGTAACTGTTTTATTATGATGTAATTTACGAAGATACTGTGTGGTAGGAATTTCGACAGACGAAAAGCGGAAACGTATGAAACTAAATTAGCGAGACTATGGAGTTCGTTTTGTGGAAAATGAAGAAAAGAAGAATCACATAACACAGGCGAAACAAATACGAGTAATTTAGTGGCTTAATATTCTAGTGTTTTAGAGTTTAGAATAACGTCTCTTGTAAAAAAATAATTAAATGGATCATTAACTCTAGACAATTGCACAAACATACTCGTAAGTATATTATTATTTTGGATTTTTGTCACATTTGTCCTACAATTTCGGCCCACGCTATTAAAAGTATGTATTCGACTCGCAAGATAACATTTGTCTATGTTCGTCCCGGAAACCAAAATTAATGTAGGTACAGTCGGCGCAAAAGTCATATTATAAAATTGAGTCATAAAAACTTACGAACTAATGATTAATTGAGAATAAATAGCAATTTAACGAAGTTCGCCGTCCTATTTTGAGTTTGCTACATCGTTGCAACGTATTCATTAAACTTTATAATTTTAAAACATTAATCAATTATGCTTACAGTTACGTCCGCAAACATTAATTGGAAGGGTCTATCCAGTGATGACCAAATCACGGCCCGCTGAGTAAGAACGAAGGATATGACGTAACTAACAACTGGCAGTGAGTTGACAGCATCCCTTCGACTAATTAAATAACCGACAAAATGCACAGATACCCTTTGTGATAACATTTCTCGTTAACACAGTTTTGTAATTCATATGTCAATGCTGACAGGATGTCATTATTTCGTAGGTGATTTTGGGTATAGCTTTTTCTTGATATTTATGATTAAAATTGTGCCGTTAGTTTTTATCAACTGAAACAAATGGTACTTAAAATAATATGGAAGGTTGTTAAAATAATCCAGTTTTCATTGAACGTTAAATGATGTCAGAATCAAAAATATTTGTAAGCATTCACAATTTTAATACATTCATTTGAATTTGTATAATTTAACTCGTAATAAGTATTTTATCTTAGTTTTAGTTCAGAATCCATAGCGTTGAAGTTAATAAAAGGCGCCATATTGATTTTATGATTACTAAAAGTCAGTCATATGTTCGTAACGAAAAATGATTTTAATAATATCATCAATAATATCATATAATATAATTATTACTTTTGTAAATGATATTCTGAGTAACGAAATAATGCTAATGTCTAGACTGAATTAGATAACAAGACTATAATTCATCAAAGAGCGTCTTCCATTCACTCTGTGACTAGTTAATAGTGCTTACAATAGAATTGAGTATTATGTCAACAAAAAATATAACAAAAAGACACATTACGGCATTTAGCCCCTTCACTCTGATGTGTCCGCAGGCTAGCAAGGTTATGGAACATTTGTAATGTTTATAATATCCCATAATTTGTATAACTTTAGTGTCAGCGCAATACTTTAAAGTGACTTTATATAATTTCAGTTTCGGTTTCAGTATTTATAACGTATGTTGAAAAAAATATAAGGTATGTTAAAAAAAATTGCATGACAAATAACATAATATACTTACTAAAATATACTTATTTCATCGAAATACAAACGTTAAAAAAATCATTAAATATATCTTTGCCTCGTTAATCCTTCGAATTTTAGGATAACAAAATCTTAGATATGACCGTGAAAAATATGCAATTGCACTCAAGTAACTAACTCTACAAATGCGCCACTGTATACGCGAAGGAAGATGAATTTAAACACAGACCTTTGAGCCAAAGTAATGTTCTGTTAATTTCGATAGATATCAGCATGAAAAAAGGCAATTAACCCTCGTGTATATCTTGTACAACAAGCGCAGCTATTGCTATTACAAAACATTACTGATATCATCAAATAATTAATACAATCCGTAGACTTGCACTTGCACCCAACTTATTTTGTATGTGGTATGTTCGTGTGAAGGTGAACTCAGCTACAACTGCTGTTTTACTATTTTAAACTAAGTAATATGTTAATTTATACCTAGCAAACGCAATATTTAAAATATTATGTTTCCCATTTTTTAAGAAAATATGCTGATTTTAGGAGTGTGTAATAGAATTGAATCATAATAGCGAGGTCTTTTAATGCACTCTAACGTTCACGTTTGGTATGTTGACGTCTAATAATTTATTATTTTATGACCCGTGAATACCATTTAGCGAGAATCTCTAGTATAGGCTGATCTATTAAATTGATAACGCTACACTATTAATTATAATTGTGAATTTGCGACCGGGTTTTTTCAATTACTAGCAACACGTTTTTTAACTCCACGAGTAAGTAGAATGCGTCTAGCGGCCCTGAGGTTTACTATAGTTGAATCTTGGCGATTAATTTAATTGTTAACGCGTCAGTATTGCCAACATAACGCTCAGATTCACCATCTCAATGTCATGGAATGGGCAACTAGAGCATGCCCATGTCGGTTACTGTAATTTTACACTTAGCTAATTCTTTACTCAAATGCTATTGAGATATAATTATTACTGATGTTGCACAATTCATACTAATGAAGATGATTATTAATGGAAATAAATTGAATAATGTCAGCCGAATGTTGTAATGATGGGAGTGCATCATTAAAATTTATTTATAAAAAAAAATTAAGTGCAGCATTTTATGATTTGCACATATTTATCGCAGTTGTAATATTGTAAACCTCCCTAAATAAAGAAAAATATCCTCTCCTTTCTCAGCCCTTCCCACGATATGATAGCAGAAGTAGTAAGAGCAATTTCAAAAACTTTATTCCACTGAATCTTAACGAGTGAAACCGCGGTTGTAACTAGTATAGCCCATAACCATCTGCAGATGAAGACAAATCCAATGACACTATCAAAATCGGTCGACTTGCTTACTCTGTAGAGGGTCATATAGAGTTAGATATACATACATATGTACCATAGTCTCAAAAGCATTGGAATCCTCTTAGGCATTTGGGTAAAAATAAAATCACAACCATATGACACTTCGCATATTATTGTACGAAGAAGCTAAAAAACCCGTACTTCGATGTCTTTGTCTGAAGTTTATATTACTTTATTTTTATAATAGTATGTTTTCTATTAATATTTGTCCCTAAAATTATAATCAAACTTGCATTAGCCGTCTTGTGACCCCTAAGACAAAGACTGCTCGTTGCTGGCCCGAGGAAGATTAATAACCTTAAGGTAGAGCCGAATTAATATCCAAACTGGTTCTGTGTAATATGAACCCGTAAGTAAACTTTAAATGTAACTAAGTAATTAACTTGGAATCTCAAATAACGTCGTTCGTCTTCGGACAGATCATCAATTTGTAGAATTATGTTGACACAAATTGATGAACAACGAAAATTTGACTATAATTCGAAGAAATCTATGAATATTTAAATTAACAAATGTACTCGATTTAATTAATTACAAAGATAGGTAGTGCTTTTTAATCATCATCTTCAGCTCACACCAGCGTACTGCTGGCTATATGATTTCTCTTCTTCGTGTCATAGTTGTCAGTCCTGGGCCAATCTCGTCCACAGTATTCCTGCAATGGCTCGTATTTTTAATAAATCTAACCGAGTTGAAATTAAAATATGAACGAATTCAGGTAGGTACGCAAGTACAAACATCTATGACACAAAAAAAAACTTTACGGCTGAATCTGCGGTTCTAAATAAATCGTATTAAATTGTTATGGCCGGTTACAACATCGTTAAAGAAATAACGCTCGTTTGCCCTCAGCCTAAGAATACGGAAATAACGACTCGGTATAAGTTCCGTCATATAAACGAGACAAAGTAAAAAATAAAATTTTAATTTATGGCTACCTAAACAATAAACAAAACAATCAGACTGTAAAATTTAGTTCACTCTCCAAGAGTATATTTATTTGCCGGAAGTCAAAAAAGTTATCGTATATAAGGGCTAGTGTCATCGTTGAAAATAATCGCTATCGAGTGTTTTACACAGATAAAAACATCAAATTCAATTTCTGAAACACAGTAAAAATATACATTTTTTAAATATTTAAACAAAAATTCCAATTTAAACTTGTCAGCACTGTTGCCACCAGTCACCTGAGTCGCACCGTTAGATCTCCTGCAGCCGCCACAGAGGATGCCAGTTCGCAAAAGAGGTTTAAGTATGCCGCTATGGAACCGCTTTACTACTTTGTGCCAATTGCTGTGGAAACCCTGGGCTGTTGGGGCTCTGAGGCTAGGGCATTTATTAACGAAGTAGGGCATAGGCTCAAAGTTAAGACTAGTGACTCTAATGTACACTATAAAATGTGTAAAAATGTACACTACATATAATCAATAATTTTAGTAATATGTATTTATAAACATATTTTAAAAATGAAATTCAAACGAAAAAAAAGCGCCTGGAGTCTTTCTGCTCACACAAATAAAATTAAATAATCACTAAGAATAATCACATGCTTCATATGAGATCGAAATAAAGAAATCATGTCAATGTCGAAATATCTTTTAAAATAAGAAAAATCCCTTTGGCCAGAGTGTTCCAAACGCCCATAATAGGAATAGACCGTGCCAAGCAATGGGATGCTATGTTTAAACTGAATGTATATATTATATATGTTTAACTAAGGTTTGTACTAACTTTGCATTAGAGCAATTTAGCTTGCCTCACATCGGAGCAATAAATAAACGGTGTAAGATAACTTTCATCACAGTGAGTGGGCTGACAAGAAAACCAGCCACGAGCAATTCAATTGGATTTATTTGAAAATAATTAGTCTAAAGACATTGGTAACTATACTTGTAGTAGCGTAAATAGTTATTTTAAAATTAGTGTACTAAGACAATATTATTGAATACTTTTTTTGTGGTAGCATTTTTGTGTTGTGTAAAGTATAGTCACGACCCATCAGTATAATAAAAGTAATATGACATACTCAAATTATATTATACAGGTTGGTACATTTGGATTATCTGTAGATGTTAAATGGTCTATAAGTTATCTATCTGCTATATTTTATTTTATTATACAGATTACAAACTATTCACAGGTTAAAAATAATTGAATTTTTCTTCTTTTACAATATAAAAATTTTATTATGATCAAAACAATTTATATATATATATTGTTTTTGCGTCACTCTTTGTAGCAGTAGTCGATTGGGTAGAGGAAGAAAAAGAGAGAGTAAGAGAGTGAAATATCTTTATAGTGATTAAGCTTTTGCATTTCTTTAGCCAGCTAAGTTATCTCACCGAGCTGTATAATCACGGGTCTGATGGACTGATTCAGAAAGTTTACCACTAAAATCTGGAAGTTCATTATTAAATGTACAAATAGACTAGACTATTAAAAATTTACGTACTTAACAATAATGTACAGGGAATAACTGCATACTATTTTAAAATCCTTGATTTTTTTAGGTACACGAAACATAAATATTTAACAATCCCAAAATCGATGCAATATATATAGGACAGGTATTAAAACAGCCATAATAACTATTACTACCTAGTTTAGTCCAAGACATTTGCTTGCTTTTAAAGGTCCAGTTTGTAAACATTGAGTGAACATGAACAAAGATCATGAACTTATGTTGACTGTCGCGAGGCACACGGTTGGTATGTTACAAGCTAAGCTATAATTGTTACAATCAATTATGAAATCAATTATTGTTCAACAAAATTCACAGTTAAAAAAAAGCACACCTCTTTTCATCTTTTCTTTAACCATGGATAAGGAGACAAAAACAATTATTAGTTCAAAGTACATCCAGATACATCCAAATTGCCAAAATAGAGAACCACGGAATATTTTATTAGTACTCCAAGCTATTTCACTTACATTTCAGCTAATCTTTTCAATATATTTGTAGGTAGACTAAATCTTATATACTTACTCAAAATAATATAGAAATTTGTGTTTCCTTAACTACAAGTATATCCAAAAAGAAAATATTCATTTAATGTAACACTTAATTTGTGTTACATTTTCAGCAAATTATATTATAACAGGAATTTGACCCGTATAATATTGATATTTACTTTAATTTAGATTTTCACGTTTCTTGTGGTAAAATCTCCACAAGAAACGTGAAAATCTAAATTAAAGCAGCTGAAAATAAAACTTAAGAGATATATAAAAAAAAAACACTTCTATGAAAAAACAATCTTGAAACCCTACACAAGAGACCAAAGTTAATATAGAATAGCAAAACTTTAAAATATAGAATGAGTGTTTAGCCGTTAACACCAAATTACACTGAAAGCGGCGAAACTATGACAAGATATGATTTGAATGGTAACTACACAGTACCTACTTAAAGATAAGGTGTGTCAAACTCGATCAGACTGATTGCCCTACCGACACTAGGTACACCTGATAAGACCGCATGCAAAATGCATTTACCTACGCAAGTCAGAATTACATTGCAGCAAAATGGTGTGTTGCAAAGCACATAAAATTTTACTAACTCTAATTTGTCTAACATCAAACAACTGTCTGCTTTGCTCTTAGAACAAACAAAAATAAGTTGCTGTAAAATTTCCTGATTTTTCTTTACGAACTTAGGTTTTAGGTTGTTCGACGATTTAGTTCTTTTATCGATGCGTTTATTTTAAATCTTCAATATTTTAGGTTAGCTTAGAACTTTTGTTTTGAATAACAATTCCAATTTAACTGTGTCGTTTAGATTTTGTTCCATTATCATGCTTTAGTCATTTTCGAGTTGTCATATAAAACCTTCAGAATTGGTCGTTATGTTGCCATAAAATACCGTCGTATCGAAATCGTTGATGATGAAGGGCTCCAGCTTCAATTAGCCGAGACACGCAAAATATCCACCCGTACGTATTATTATAATTAATATTCCACCGCGGATTATGGAAACCAATCAATAACAGTTTATTCGCCCGTTTTAATATTTTGTTAATAGTAAGTTTATGAAACTTTGTTAACTAATTTTTATTTAATAAATTGCCAACTATTATTTGATCTGCGGACATGATCAAGATAACCAAAAAAACCGTGCAGTGATGAAATTAAACTTCAACTAAATGCCTTTAAAGGTACTTGGTCGATAGGTATGTATAGTTTTACAAATAACGACATTTAATTCTGGTACTATGTTCGAGATTGTCTAATTCACCCGAAGGTAAAAATAATCAATTAAATGAAATTCTCACAGAAGTGGTTTGTGAACCTTTCATTACTATTTAAAGTTGGAACATCTGCAATACTCGTAATCACGTCTTCTAATATTCATCATCTGTAACATTATGCAACATCACATACGCACAGTCACGTATTCTTTCCAAATTGATGCCCAAATATTGCCTGTAGTAAAACTCTAAAAACTACATTTGCGTAATTCTTATTTGAGATAACATTGTGTTCACAGCCTTCTAAAAACAAAACTAATGTCCCAATAAAATAACTACACACTTTATAGTGAATTACGGCATTATAGTTAGTAGAAATTTCAAGGGAACATTGTTATTTTGTGACATTGACGTTAATGATACAGATTTAAGTGTCTTACGGGCTACATAGACTTCTTTGCAAGTGCCCTTCTATAGGTTTTAGTGACTGACTTTTGACTGCATCATCAATGTAAAAAGGCGATTCATTTGAGTTTGATAATAAGGCTTTAATAGTTACGACAATTTCTAGTAGTTTACAAAAAGATGTGTCTACTTGATAAGCTTGTTGCGTGTTCAATTAGTGGTGTGATATGTTAGCGCGGCATAATCGCCAAGTTTATTTATACGCACATGCATATTATATACATGTGTGTATATGTTTCTAAGCTACGTAAAACTGTTAAATATTAAAGGTACCTGTGTTGGCCCGGGGGTCCCTTCCTCCCGCCGCAAATGCGTTGTAACTAGGCGCGCCAAAACTGGTCGAAAAGTCTGAAAAGCCATAGTGGCCGAACTGAGCTGATGTTAGCGCAACGCACGCGCATAATACGATCGCCTGTGGACAAAGAAATAAATAGATTAATGATACTTCTACTAAAAAAAGCAATCTTAAAGCAAGCATTTAATCTGCCATTCCTTCAAATGTTGTCGACAAGGTATTTTATTGTTGTATTCAATGTATTTTAGTAACAAGGGCGCATTTTGTATTTTTTTCTGATGTTATTTTTTGGAGATACAACAAAAAAAATATTATATATTTATGAAACATTAGCAGATAACAATTTTAAAATAAACTGTACTAAAACATGTTACTTACATAAATAAATAGAACAGAATGCCTGAATATAGTAATAGGAAAAAAATAAAAACATCCCGATGTCGAAATGTACTCGCATCTACGAGAAAAATTACCTGCATCTAATTCACTTAACATTTGCGACAACTTAATATCCAGAACACTTCAGTATTGAGAAAAAAAATTACGTATTGTGTAGTATAAAATAACAGCAATGCTAATTTAAGTACTTTAAAAATATTACCGCGTCTAATTTAATTTGCATTAGACAACCATCATAGTAATGAGCGCACAAAAAATGTAGAGCACAGATTTATTATCTACTTACATAGCTACTACGTACGTTAAATAGCTATAATACATTCCAGCGATACATATCTAATTATCCTAGATATTATCTCAGTTAAATGGAGTCAAAAACGCTCCTAGATCACTTAGCCTAATGATCTATACAAGATAGTTAAAATATAATATATATCAGCATTATTTATCAATAGAACAAAGAACCTTTTAATCAGGCTACATGGGTGATACAATAAAACATTCAGGTGTTATAATTTAGCTCTTTAATCGATCGCAACTATCAATCTATTCATAATTGCATTTTCGGTCTTCCGCGACCTTGATCGAGTTACGAAAACTAATTGTATGTCTTTTAAGTACGATCCATTTTTGCATAGCTACGTAATAATGACATTTAACAAGATTTAAAATATATTATTGGTTTTGAAAGCGAGCTTTTATCAATGCAAAAGTAGAAAGGAAACTGCGGAAACGTACCACCGCGCCGTGTCGAGCGAGTTACGTAAGTCTCGTGCAAGTATATGTCTGGTCGTGCAACTGGTTTGATTCGGAACAAGTGTGTGAACTTGATATGTGACCTCAAGTAAGGCCTGCGTACGTGAACTCTCGGTATGCAGCCGCTGCACTGATAATGCGAGCACGTGTTATTTGTACAGACGAGCGATTCGTGTGCGCATAATTTCAACATAGGTAGATTACATTAATCGTGTGATATGACTATGACATAACTCGATGACAGTTACAACTCTGAAATCGTTCAAACTTTTGATGGTACATTCCAGTTCCGGTTTTGTTTTTTCTTTTCTTTTCCATAACAATGAAATCAATATTAAATTTAGTATCAAGTTTAGAATAGTAATAGTAGCAAAGTTCTGAAAGGGCCTAATAGTTAGTTTTTTCGCAAGTGTACATGAGCAAGTATAGCAATGCGGTCAGACTCCTTATAGGATTTATCAAGATCCATGAAATGTGCGCAAAGGCAAAGCGACAAAGCAAAGCTCAGGCAGCTTAGGTCAGGGGTTGTGACATGTGATAATTTGTTTGATGGTAATCTTACATTGTTTTAAAATATTACGCGCATTTATACATTGAAAATTAAAATAGGCAATCCAATTATTTCTCGTTACACTTTACCTACACTAATTTAAATAGATATTCCGAATACTGTTAACGGAAAATCACTATAAATATCCGTGAGATCCATGCATAACTAAAGGACGCAGAAGGTAACTACGGATATAAATAAGTTAACTATATATATTTTATCAAATTGAGATATATATAAATAGTTAATATAAATAGCACATTCGTGTTGCGATTTTCAATAATAATAACATCGTTTAGTAAATTTTAAGTAAAACAAGAGTAGGTACCCGCTCTTGTTAATTTACTATATTGCAAATTTACTTAGCAACTCGATTGATAACAAGATAGAATGTCGAAATTCTTAGCGATTTTGACGCCCGTTTGGTCAAATATTTAGGTTAGTATGCAACGTCATTGCACCCACTTTTGGATATATTCGCATACCGCTTTGAGGTGTAGTTATGGAAATCAGGTCTTATACGTTTAGTTTACAACACTACGAGTATGATAAATATTATTTGCTCGGATTTAATACCAGCATTATTTTGAAAGGCGTGACAGAATCTACTTCCTACATTCGTAAACGACTTCTGAAGCGGTTTGATACCAAATTTATTTTGGTCGCATTCAATTAATTTACAGTATTAATTATGCACCTAGAAGCAGGCAATGCTTTTAATATTTCTTTTTAATTTCTAAAGTATTTCTATAATCCGAATCGTAAAACGTAAGTTTTTCAATATTTACAAGCAGTTTAATCATCAAGATAAAAATTGAACAAACATTACAGTATGCAAAAGTAAATAACTGGTACTAGGATTTTTTAACTTTATGCAGCGCATTCTATTTTTTACAAATGTGTAAATTTTCTTTGTTTAAAAATTTGCCTCTGTTACTATAAAATTAGATCTTATAGAACTTAATTATAATTTCTTTATTAAAGCATTTAGTGACTTTGACCGCTACTCCGCGGATGTCGATTCAGCCTAAGATGAAGCACGCTTACCTAAAAGGAATGGATTGATCACTCACTACTTGAACTACCCGGATTTTAGTGAGGCCCAGAGAAGAGAGAAGCCGGAAACGAGCGTATTATTTTACAGTGTGACGCCGTAGAATACTTCGTTTATTTAGGTATACTATTTAGCCGCTATTGTGGTACATTTTCCAGTGAAAGCTTAGACGGAACCAATGAGTAATTCGTACCAAGGCTGGATAGCAACCGCACTAGAAATCTAGTTTCGTACTTACAGGACATAAAGGTAATTTTATAGATTTAGTATGCATATGATATGCAAGATTAGGTTTCATACAAACTTTAGTTAAAATCGTGGCAACAAGCACAAATAAATATACGTCATATTTATTTTTATTACTCCGCGATCATGTTTGCCGATTTTACGAAGATCGATGGTAAGACCTACGGATAAATTCTACACATCTTTAAGAAACTCATGCACAAGCCTCGTCGTACAAGGTTTCGTTAGCCAATCCTGTACTTAACAATCCTAACATATAGAGTATCATCTCATTTCCATTTATCCTAGCAAGGTCGTTTGCAACATGCCTACGCACGCTGATTGCAAAGAGCTCTATTGATTACTTTGTACATCAAAATTTTAACCGATCGAATGTACAATTAGGACCAAGTTCTTGAGTTTCGCTAAGATTACTACAATAAGATCGTATTTTTGTCCAAAGTTGGTATCAATACTGCTTCTATTCACTTGGATTGCCAGCTATGCTCGATGCAGCTTGAATTTAATATTATTACTGATTTCGTGTCGAAATTTGCTTATTAATTTTTCTTGTTTAATTTTGTGAAACCATGTTGTTACCTAGACTTTTTGAAATATATATTGATGAAATAATATGGATATAGTTAACATTCGAAAATATAAGCAAATTATTATGTTTCACAATTAAAGCATCGAAATATTTTTAAATAATACAAATATTCGTCCATCTACTAAACTCCATCTAGGCTTGATAAGTGTGTAGTAAAGTGACTGTTATAAGCTATTTAAATGACCAAAGGCATTGTGCATACCTGTGGCTTCGACGGTAATAAAGTTGTCGCCTGATGGTTGCCACATGGTTGCCACATTGGTCTATTTTTAAATAAGTATCGTATAAGTGGTTCAATTATTACTAAGGCTTATAGTCAATTTCTGAAAGTATATTTTGGACTGAGAAAACTTGTAAATAAGTATATCATAACATCAAAATACATCTTTTTATGTTTTATTATAGATAAGTCCTTACTGCAGCTATACATACTTAGTAAAAATGCAATGTACTAAACACAACAACTATAATAAGCCTGTCTTAATTTTTAGGGACTGTAAATTAAGTTGCTTTATTTTACCACTTGCATAAAAATTTATATACAACCTATTTTCACAACATCCATAAGACAAAAAAAGAGTCCATACTAAATAAGCGTAAAGCAGTTGCAGCAGCGAAAATAAACGTAAAAAATAGGAGAAGAAAAAGTTTAAGCTTGGAACCCTAACATATTTTACTTAACATGATTTCAACATCTTGTAAGACCTTTAATAGAATGGAAGAAACAAATTACCTAGGCAGACCACCATTCTATACCATTGATATCTTGAAACGAGACCGGAGACAATGAATGCTAGCATAGCGTGAAGAATAGCGTGCTAAATTAAAGGCTCACACCCAACAGCAGGTAGAGATTTACTGATTAGATAGAGTTCACACTAAGTACATCAATTTCCTTAGCAACCCTGCAGCAACTGACGCACATGCGTGCAACAGTGAAACCAAATCAAGTGTGAACGCGTCGTTGCGAAATTGTGACGCAAGTACGCAACTAAGACGCAGGACAACGGCTATTGTGTTAAGATCTTGCCCACAACACCAGAAAACATTTTCATAGAAACAGTACACTAGATGTCCTGATATTTTGGCTAAAATCTAAAAATATATTGCAAATTTATTTCCTACTTTGACGAATTTACTACTCGTACTATCTACTTATTGATTATCGGTACTGGCCTTATCATTTTGATATTTGCTTAATAAACTTTGGTTAAAATTGCAGTCAAACTCGATATATTCAGTTAACCATAATACAGCTTTTTAATTCCATACACATTTAATTAGTTCCAATTATGTAGCCGTATGGAAAATAAAGTTTAAATTGTCAAAAACCGGCTCAACAATTCCTTAAAATTTTAACGACATAAAGAAAACTTAGGACTACTTTCAACGATTCTTATTGATTTTACGGAAAAATCAATAAGAATCGTTTGTATCGTACAAACGATTCTTTTTCGAGAAAAGTCGGTTACGAAAGACGCATTCACGCGTAGTGTAAGTTATTTGTGCCAAGATCGCGAGCCCTAGACACCACGGATTGCATTTTAGATGAATTTGCATGTGCTGAGTTTGAATTTTGCGAACCTAAAAACTAAATCTTGAGTACCTCTATTTAAAAATAAAAACAAAAAGGATAACTGATTTGTATTTCTACTTTATTAGGGCATTTACCAGAAGCTCAATCCTGCTACCAGCAGTATTTATAAAATTATTCCCGGCCCAATACGAAAAAAGCAAACTAGTTACAGCTTATAAATAAGCGGATGCTTAGTTCCAGGAGTTGAATTAGTTATTTCCACATAGAACTACTGAGATTATTTTGAACCAGTACTTCCATAACAAGAGAACATCGCAGCAACAAAGAAACACCGCAGAAATTAAGGCACTGAACGCCAATAACTGCAGGCGTAGAAAAATACTTTCTATGTCAAATGTACAACCAGAAAACATTTGGTTAAAAGAAATATCAAATAAAATATATTCATATTGTAACCATTGCCGACTTACTAAGCTAACTAAGTTTAGGTACCGTCTAGGGCATGTGTTTAGCAACCGTGACAATGCCTACAATAAGTAGGCACCGCGGTAATAGTTACCGCGTATACGATAATTACTAAACACTGAGGACAAACAATGTACAAAGTAATGAGGACGACACAATGAGACGTGTTGGTTTTCTTTAGTTATGATAAAACTTTGTGTAGCTAAATTAGACAAATCAGCTATCATATAATATGCTAAAAGATTAGAACTAGTTTTAAGAAAAAGAGAATCTTAATCTGTGAGTTCAAATACATAGAAAAACAAGTGGTTAGAAACGACTTCGAAAAACCCGACAGAAAGACTTTTAGACTACTGTATCTTAAAGAGTAAAAGCGCGGGATGCAACTAGTATAGCCTAAGACAATCTGCATATGAAGACGAATTCAATGACGTCTTGCACATTAAAATCCGTCAACCGGTTTAGGCTACAAAAGGTCAAAAATGTAACTATTTGTGACCGTACACATATATGTACAAATCTACAAACATACACTCGAAAAACATTATCTTCCATTTGGGCAGTCGAGTAAAAGGTAAAAGGGATTTATATAGATTATTTGTCCAATATGAACCCAAAATAACTGCGACAACGCTAAAGCAAATTTTATTTTCAATATTGGCAGTGCGGTTCACCAAAGCGGAATAGTTAAGTAATAGATAATAAAACAAAAACAGTTTTGTAAATCTAAATTTAACATTTACAACCGTTTTAAGTACTTGACCTTGACCCAATGTACATAAGTTCAATTTAATAACTCAATTTAGATCTACTGATGCATCTCAAAAGTCATTAAAATATTGCGTGAGATTAAACACCTTTGATTATTATCATGCATAACGGATATCCGGTCAAAGATTTAATCTCGGGGTGCGATAATTGTACTTCGCGGAGATTTCACTGAGATCCATAATTAAGTAGGTAGGTACTGTATAAAATGCATTTAAGACGTATTAAGGGTTAATGTAGGTCAGATACGGATAATTTACTGAAGAGAATATTAATCTTCACAACATATTAAAAAGAAGATGGATTCGAATAATATGCAAAATGCTACACTGGTTCCTTTTGATGTAGTAACCTTAAAGATACTGGATGACAAAATTATAAGGTTACCTAACTGCCGCTTAGCTACTTTGTATTTTTCGGCATACTTCTCACACATGCTGGCTAAAATGATAATGACAAAATTAAGTCAGGAAATATTTTGCATAATGAGGAAGGGCCTCGAATTAACCATCTCAAGACTTAAAGTGCAGCGTGAACAAAAATAGTAACAAGATAATTAAACGCATTGTTATCAAGGTTCTGCTAATTAAGAAATAGTTTAAAATGTAAAACACATTTTGCAAGACCTTACGTAGGCCTGATGTTAGATCGTAATCTTGGTTTTGCTAATTATTGTTCAAATTAAAACATGATAATATTTTTCATCTAGCATTTTGTCGGCTGAAAGACTGATAAATGACTTAAAAATACATCAGATACATTTCAATTTTTTATTTAAATTCAAAAAAGGATAAGGTTTGTCAATTTTACTGCCCAAATTTACAATAATTGGTAATGTTTTTAAGTATGATCTCCAATTTCTGCTGAACAGATTACAAAAAATATTTTTTGCATGGGACTCATCCATCATCCCACATATAATTTCATCAAAATCTGTCTAGTAATTCGTTTAGTAAATCGAAATATTGGAAAAAAAAATATAGGCGCTGTGCGAGTGGAGTTCAGTTATTACATTTTAAAAGACTTGTTTAAATACGGTTAAATACAGACAGAGTAAGTACTATGACTAAGTACTAACCAACAAAGTAATGTGGGCTAGTCTAGGAAGGCTTAGTTGTTTAAAATTGCATTTAGGTCACCCAGTTGCTGAAGGTTGTCAGTATAATTGTATATTTGTATCATTGGCCACAATACTGACGTCTGCTGTAAGCCGCGCCTACGTTTATAACGGTTACTACGATCCTTAGATACATAACATAATAAAGCAAACACTAGAAATAATACAATAACTACTTTAAAAAACCCCGATTTCAATAACTTTAGACCGCTTTAGTGAATCCGCCGGATGCAACTAGCTGTGACAATGGTTTGTCTTTTAGCACATCAAAATCGTATTTTTACTGTCGATTTTAGAAGTCAAAATATTTCAAATTCTTAACATCTTAATCTGCTGTCCAAGAGGTTAGGTTAGAGAGGTAGGAGTAAAATAAGTGAAAATAAGAGCAACCAGACTTGGTTTTGGTTTTGACAGTTCGCCGCTTCAACGGTGACAAACAAAACCAAGTCTATTTGCTCTTTTTTCGCTTCTTCCATCCCTAACTCTAGCCAATTAGGCTGCTGCTTTTCCTTTCTTATGTAAATTCAAAATATAAATAGTTATTACTTTTTACTAATAAAGAACTTGTGGGATATATAAAAAATAAATTCAAGCTCATTTCTAAAGTAAGGTTTCTGCAACGGAATCAGTCGATTACAAAAAGCCTGTAAAGTATTACGGTATAGACAAGGCCGTGCCGACCCCGAATTTGCGTATTATGTAAAAAGTTCGACTTTCCGTTGAGTGAACTGTTATGCTATTTTAGACAACAATTACTAGTGAAGGACGTGTCAAAATAACTACAGTTTGAGTGATAACTATTGCACTTTGACTCTATTGTCAACAAATTTATGCGATAATTAAACAGCTTTTATGACTTCACATCCAAAAGTTATTATGCCTATTATTTTCGCATGTATCGAAATACTAATACTTACAGCGGCATGTTTGGTTAATCAACGGGACCATAATGCAGATGGTTAATTTGTGAAATTCTTGAAGTCTAAAAATATTTATTTTCATTCTTCTTTCATGAGAAAGAAGAAGAATTGTTCAAATGAGGACACCTAAACAATTTCGAAAATTCTATTTTAGTATATAATAAATATTATATATCCTTTTAAGCGTTTCCTTAAGCGGTTCAATATACATTTCGTAATCAGTCCCATACTTTGTTTTTTTAAATAAAAATTACATTCAGATTTGTATACGCATCTACTGTATTGAAGTCGTCTACTTCAATACAGTAGATGTATTGAAGTAGATACATCTACTTTTTTCAAAGAATAATCTTGTAAAGATTGTAAGCTCTTGGTAACTATGAAGACGTCAAGTAGCAAACTATTTTAAGCTACTGGCTTATATCCTTTAAATAATAATTCGCCTCTGATTTATGAGATAAATTTGTAATTATTTAATTAAGAATCGTGAGCCGTAGCGGGGAAATCTGTCAAGTATATTTTAAACCGGAAGTTTGTTGTCAGTGTATCTATTGCTAATATAAACTGCATAATATTGCATCGTAAAAAAGGTTGCATCATAACATAAAATGTTAAGACAGGGTCATTCGCCGATGCATGTGAAATGATCATCATGGGCGCGGTCTGGTACATATTATTTAGAATATTTTAGCTTAGTTTTTTTTTAAATATTCACAACAAATTTTACTCGAAAAAATGGAACTTAAAATTACGTAGTCTCAGCGTGCATTTTTTTATCTGAATCTTTGATTGTGAGGTGTTTTACCCAAAAAGGGGGAAAGTTTGCTACTGCGCCATTTACTGACCGCTAATATTTATAACGGACATGCGCAACACAACATTAAGTAAGATTCCAGAATATAAAAAATCAGTGATGTGGTTGTCGTTTTTCGCGGAAGTAAGTACTAGTTAAAATGATAGCCGTAAAGAGCCTATCTAAACTAGGTACATACTGTTCGTTTGCCTTCGAAACGAGTAATAGCAACACATAAGTACGTATCAGATGTACACATCTACTCAGAACTGGTTGGCTGCCTCACAGGTCTGTACACACTAGTACTTCCGCCTTCCGACGGCGACTGCCGCCATAAAACATATCGCCTGTTCGTCTAACTCTAATCTATTGCATTAGGGTTCCTTAGCTTCAAGTATATTTAACATTTTCAGCGAGATTGAAATTCGGTTTCTTGGCGTTCGGGGCACGGTAATGCAGTTTTAGCGTGGCGTGGAAAAGGTTAAATAAAGGTCATGAAAAATTTAATAAGTTACAATTAGGTGGAATCTTTGTTTTAATATGCTTCTCAATTTTTGTAAGACACGTGGACTGATTTAGTTTTATTGTTTAAAAATATCAGTTCTTTATAAAGGTTGTCAAAATTGAGCAGTAAATTGTATTGTAAATTAAACTGTTTTTTTTTTTAATGAGTTCATGCTGAATGTTGGTTATTTATTGACGAATATAACGAAGCATTTTCTCAGCTTGTTTATTTTTATTATATAACAATTATTTAAACTAATGAAACTAAGCGCCCATTTGTATTCCAAAGACAAGTTTGACATGTCTTTAAAAGTTATCTATTTTTGGTAAATTGTACTACGGAACCTTCACTTTTATTAACCTGCTCTGGGACGTTTTTTTATTTGTTTTTGAAGGGTGAATGAAGCTTGACCTTAACGTCTGTCGGAAAATCACCTTATTATTATGCTTGATTGGTATGCGACATTCTTAGATATCGTCAAAGCGGGTTTGTGGTTGCATTTTAAAAAGATTTGGATAAGTGCGTCTAATTAAAAAAATGTAATCACATCCGCTTGTTGGGTTCCCAGAAAAATTTAATATAAAAGATTTGATCAGGGGGCGAAGCCGGAATTTCGCGTTCATATGTAGTACCGAGAAAACAATATAAGCATTAATATACTTATTTTTGTGGTTACTGTAATTAGGGGATAACAGCGATGGTCAAGTTTCACTAACATTCACTGTCGCAACTTACTTAATAGGGTCTGAGTATAGTTCCAGCTAGGCACACTTAATTGATTGACTCTCGAATGAACCTGTTCGTCAGAGAAGGCTAAAAACTTTCGAAGATTTGGGAAGTACCCATCCCGCATTAGTTACGCTATGGAATAACAGTGAATTGGACAAATGAGTTTAAAAAGATGCTGTACTATTTTTAAAACAGGAAGTAAAAATTAAATGCAAGTTGACAGTGTCATCGTAAATTTTATTAATTTGTAAATTAAACAAGATATTGAATTGCCTGTAAACCAATCATAAAATGAAATTAACGGTAACATAAACGTTTTATCGAGAAAAACTGCTTCATAATGCAGCCTGACGGCTCTCTCCGTTGCACCACGCATTCAATGCAAGGATTTATAAACAGTGGGACGAGCCAGTTGCTCTACCGACTTTCAAAAGAGGAGGTACTCAATTCGATCGCATGTTTTTTAGTTTATAACCTGATTTCTCGGAGACATGTGGACCGAAATGTTTTTTTTTTGTTTGATTTTTTTTTTGTTCTTTCTTGATTGGCCACCACACTTTGTGTATTGTGCCAGTTCTCAAGTTCTTAGTTTGAAATATTGTATATACCCTTTACCTTCCATGCTGTACCATTTTAATTTTATAAAGTCGTGCAAGAGGTTTTATTTTTAAATTTAAATAACTGAAAAAGTTATATCGGCGCCTGCCATAAAGGAATTTGATGGTCACCTTTAATAATAATAATTATTTTATATTGCACGTTTTTTATATACCACGGGGGGATGTCCCAAATAGAAACAAGCTATGTTCGCGTGGTGTAATTTTAATATCTAAAGAAGATATACCATTATTCAATCAAAAGAAAATCGCGAGAAAAAGCAACACAGATATTGTAAAAAAAAATAGGTACGTGTTATTTTCATCTCAGCTGCAAGCTCATTTTGATTAAGTAGTTCCTTTTGCACATTTAAATAACTATTGTTTAGTAGGTACCAATGCAATTTGAACGGATTCGTAAAACTTCATCAATTCATGACTTATGTTTTATTGTCCTAACCTAAGGAATATGTGTTATACCCTTTTTGATTTTAAAGTATAGCATAAATTGAACAAAATGGATGACACATTGTTTCCTTATCATTAAATATGTACCTATAAAATATGTATTACATGATGTGTAATAAAATGTATATTTTACATTTATGCATAAAATAGCAATTCAATTTGCTAATACTATGCTAATGACATGCCTCATAAAAATTTGCCGACGTAAATTTGCATGAAAATAAATCAAATTATATACGATTTATCGGAAATAACCTCTAAATTTAGTACAGAATTATAAAATAGTAATAAAATTGCCTAGAGCTAAAACAATAAAATATACGTCTATATATTTGATATATTTACAAGGTGTTAGCTCTAATAGTAATACTGAAACCGACACAAAGTTTGACTATATTTAAAATAGCTATATATATTATTAGCTTCTTTATTCTTTTATAATACCCACAGATAACCAAAAAAGAATGTCGTCTGTGTATGGTCAAAGAAAATCTAAAGTTATTTGATTTAAAAATAAACTACTAGACAGTTTTTGGAACAATTAGTTGGAATTAACTTCAAAAAACCCGACTCTAAAAACTTTAGTCCCACGTTATCTTAACAAGTGAAATCACGGAATGCATCTAGTATAGCCTATGGCCATCTGCAGGAGAAGACGAATCTCTAAACCTAACTCAAAAGCCTAAACAGCTTTCCCCGAGAATTTAGAAATCGGGGAACATATTATATAAATAACACGCCAACGAATTGAGAAACTCCTCTTCTTTGAAGTGTGTTAAAAACTCAAAAATATCCTCAGTATATTTACAAAATATAAGCGACAACTTTACAAGTCAAGACACATCACGACAAATAAATACACATAGTAACTGCAAGACGAGGCCCGTGGATGATTATATAAACAAACACAATGACAAGGTCTCGATAGACATTCAAGTAATACTACAATAGTGATGTGGCTATGACTACATGACTCAACATACTCAAATTTAATCCATACTAACATGTTGAACAGAGTTTAGAAATTATAAGTTTATAGTAACACAACCTTTCAGAGAATATATTTGAACTCTTTAAATAGTGTCCTTATGAGTATTTGGTATCTATATATTAGTATGTGAATTGCTTAATAGACCTAATTTATCATTATTATTTAATCGAAAATGAGTATCAATAAAGAAAAAGAAAATAATCATTGTCTGAAAATAGGTGTTGTCGTTTGATCATAATCTGCTTTTTTAATCAATAGTTTTGGAACTTCCCTGAATATTTTGTACATTGGACGAATTCCATTGATGACTAAACGAGCCAATAGTGTTAGAGTCACATCACTAGTCAGAGTACGTATAAATTAACCTTGACTTGAATAAAGGCCTATTAGAAGGAAGTTCATCCGGAGGAATTTTGGGTATTCACAATTATTGAGATGTCGTCAAGGCTTTAGCCCAGTTAAGAGTTGTTTAACAAACATTGGAATAATGCCAAGATTACGTTCAAGAGGAAGTAATGGCAATTAGGAAGCTGCTGGAAAACGTAATAAGGCTATTTCGGCTGCGTAGTAGCAATTATGAAAATTCCATGGGAGTTCCAGGACGAAGTCAGAGAATCAGAGATCGGTAGATAATAAGGTAAGGTGTTAAAAAGATATGACTTTCAAAAACAGTTTTTTCTTTGATTGGTCACTCTATTATGAAAACGTGAAAAAACATAATAATTGAAAATAAAACACTTTATCATAACTTCTAACAACTGCAAAAAACCAACGGATCAAACACAGACATTATAGATATCAGCAAAATAATGTAAATGCATTAATTAGTTAATCAGCGCATTTTTATCAATTCTTTTGCAGTGGTACCATTAGATAGTACCATCATAGTATTTTTTGCCACATTGCCATTACAATTTCATTATCGATATCATCATCCAACCCATATCACCACATAACAGGTAGCCTAAAATGCTAGCAGTATATCTATGTTGAATGATGGCAATGCTATCTTATATAATAACTCAGACGAGCAACAGGATCAATAGTTCTGCTTCCCATCAACTAAGCAATATTAGAAGATTTTAAAACAGCTATGACATGCTATACTACACTCAGTTAAGAAAAAGGCGACGTTTATTAATACTTGTACCAACGAATATTATGTTGCTAAGTAATGGGTAATATTAGTGTCCATTAAAATATATATTTGCCTATTCCAAGGACTACTAACTGACTAAATTACTACTAACGACTTCATTAGACATTATATTATAGGCTTATAGGCTTATTATTGTCATGATTTTTTATTATACGTAATTGAAATGTGTAATAAAATGAATCTGTTTTTTTGTTGAATGAACACTAGATCAACCAAAGACTCTTTGTGCAAGAGCTATCTATCTTAGTAACAGAAGGAATGACATTAAAAGAGTAAGTCCAAAAAAATGCGATATAGTGGTGAAACCCCGCGCTGCCGATTAAAATGATTCGGAATTCCCTATAAAACTTGCCTCAACCTTTAATGCTAAAAGCTGCGTAGCTATCGTATAGTATAACATTAATTTAATAATATAACTGAAAAAAACTTCGATAACGACTTGTGATTGTAATCAAATTATATTCAGTGATTTTTACACATTCATTGAAGATAGTTAGACGATTCGACTTTTAATGAGATGTTTACATTATGTCACCCGTACGTTTCTTTATTCAACAATAAATTTACATAATCTATTATTATGTTCAGATATAAATAAATTGTCAGTTAAATAACCATACAAAACAGTTTTGTTCGTCATGTAAATTCCAACCGAAATGTCGTAGTTGACAGGTTGTATTTTAGATTCTCTACTGTGAACCGTGAAATGCAGTTTTATTTATGTGTTCATGAATTATCTTGCATCATATCATCAACAGTATAACGTAACAATTTGTGACATCAGTTTATTTGTATGTAAATACGGCGGAAAAAAACGGAGAGAAACGATGCGGATCTTACTTTCTACGGTTTTAACATATAATTCAGAACATTTTACAAATGCACTTTCTGTATTATACAATACTATTCTCAATTTATTGCATAATACGAGTAGCACTTATTCTCAGTTATCGATCCATTCTATATATCTATATATCATTATACTAGTAGCGTTGCCCGACATCAAATGGAATGTAAAGAAGTTTCAAAGTTTGAACCTACCTTAGAGATTGAATTTCTAAAAGTTATTTTTTAGTACACCCCTGCACCCTATAATAAATACACCCTGTGAATTGTATGTATCAAACTTTTATACATACAATTCATAATCTCTAAATTTTAGCTCTGCATTCATTCCTAGCGAATTAGTCAGTCAGCAGTTAGTCAGTCGTGACGTAAGCAGTTAGTCAGTCGTGACATATTATTTTTTAAATATAGATTATATAAATAATCTCATTCAACATCTAATCATTGAAACTATTTTTTAAAACAAATCCAAGTTCAATTTCTTGTTTTTGCATTATTATATTTGCAGCTATAAAACATTAACGATTTCGCGCTAAAATTTATTTCAGTTATTACTACAAAGTACAAGGTCAGAATAATACGGATCTTAATCTCTGATTGGACTCCGGAACTGAGATTAGCAAAAACCCGGTGCTAGTGAAGCGATGTCTTGCAAAATAGGTCGTTCACCCACTACTGCTACGCTTCGAAGGTCAGTTTTAACATATTACGGTCACGAATCTAACCTAACATCAGCGAACGCGGCAAAACCGCAAAAACTAACGATTATCATGAGAAACTATCTTTGTTTTACCACTCACCCTTGGCCGTAATTAATGAAAATACTTCATTGTGTGCTAAAACTAACCCACTTTGGAATTGAAAGAATTTGATTCACAGTAATTAATTGTCAGAAGTGCATGGCTATTATGTATCATGTTGGTTAGTTTGACGATCAATTATATCCAACAAGGCAATTTCGTGCTATCATAAGATAAAATACGACGTGATTTTTATTGTTTTATTTAGAAATAATCACGAATAAATGTTATTTCTTTGCAATGATCTATAGGGAGACGAGTGACTTCGGGCTTAAAACTGATCGGCTACATAACATTTTGCCATCATCCCATTTGGTATACCTATCTATATACGAGTACAAACCATTCAGTATACGTATCAAATAATTGCGTTTGGCAAACTATTTTTAATTTCATGTGCGAGTCATTACAGTTGAGACTCCGGTTAGAATTTTACATACAATCGATAAGAAACTGACAACACAAACAAGATTTAAAATCAACCTGCGGAAATGCATAAATAGTCTGATGAGGAAGTGTTGCCAATATTCTACATTTGTGATGTAATAAACAGACATTTAAGATATAATCACTTGGTGTCTATAGGTGGTACTATAGGTGAGTAATTTAACTCAAATAAAGCAATTTCCAAAATTGGGTGCCAGCTTTTCTGCCGCTGAATTGACTTCCATTTTATTTATGTGCTTACGAAATGGTCTTAGTTGTAGGGCAATTTGAGCGTTTACTTATCAAACAAGACTTTCAAAAGAATAGTATATTTTTATAGATGCCGAAACAATATTTTCAACTGCCCTCTTGCTTGAGAAGCGATTTTTTTGAGACATTTATTTTAATATGTTGAGGTAAAAGAAGAATCCCTATAATATCATGCGTACGTGACTAAGACTACACGAGGATAATGATAGGCAATTAAACTGCCCGCAAATAAAACTTCCTGTCATTGTAGAAGGAAAATGAGCCCGAAAGACAAAGGGTTTTCCAGTTTAATGCCTACATAATGCTAGTAATTGATATCGTGAGTCAATGAGCCACTTCGCGGGTCGTTTAAGAGAATAATTTGCAGTTCAAATTACAATGTACAAGAGTAGCAAGGAAGGTCAACGGTTTAATTGTTTAATCAAGCAGAAGCTATGACGTACACTTGAGCTTTAGTTTAACTTTTGTTCTCTAATCGACCTGTTACATTTTATTTATGGTTTGTCAGTATGTAAAAAAAATAACTACCGGGCCTTTATCAATCAAAATAATTTCAACATCCAGGGTCTTTTCGTCTAATACAGATGTTTGTATGTGTCTTTGGGATAGACCGTATTCTTTTTTCGGTGACAATGTTTTGAACAATTTTGAAATCGTGGATTGATATATCGTTTTATTTTAAGATTTTATGTTTTATAGTTGATTTTGCCTTATCTTAAAAAATATGTTTTGGTTTCATTTATCTGATTTTAAGTAGGTTCCTAAATAAATTAAACGTTAAAATATTTTAGTTTTTTTTATTCTAGTGTTTATGTAACACAAATAATACTTATAAATAATACAACAAAATAATAATAATATAGTTTTCATAACAAACTGCTCAGTAAACTAATACAATTACAAATGTTTATTTGGCATATAAATATAGAAACACAAGATTATTTTGAATCCACTGGCTCCGAACTAGTTCGCACTGTGCTTCGGTAGCCTGTGGCTTCTAACATAACTAAGCTATATATTAGTAAGTAATAATTAGTATACTTTATGTCTTAAGTATCCGATATTATGATATTCATAATAAATATCGCATATTTTCAAACCCTTCGAATTTTAAACCTGGTTTTTAAATATAACTTTTAAGTTAATTTGGAAATGGCAAGCGATGTGCCATGTAGATATAAAAACACAGCTATGAGATATATTACCCACTCTTAAAATATTATAGTATGTATTCACATATAACACAAAAACGATTCAAAATTAAAGGTATCGTGTACCAAGTCCTTTCGAATTAAAACAAAGTACCACCTAATCGATTGGTTGTGAAAACATTCAACATTGCAGATAATAAAATCTAGAACTAAAACGTTTGCTGCAAGTGGAATAAATTAGACATTGCCTCATCTTACTATTCCCACTGCTGGACTATTTTAATACGTAGTGCAGCCGAGAAATATTGCCCAGTGTCCTACTTAGTTTATTGATAACGGTGTTCTAAGCAGATTTACGAGATGCAGTACCTTACCTATTCTTGTTCAATGCATCGTTACGCTATTATAGAATGTTACTTTATAGCTCTGGATTCTTGTAGTGTTGCTATTGTGGCCGACAAAATGCTTCTCGTGGCAACACCGAAAGTGGTCGTAATTTATATAGATACATTTTGTAATAGCACTTCCAATACTGAGTGAAATATTTTATATACTTTGTGAAATATGATCGGATTTTGCTATCAAGCTTACACTTTGCGATTGCTAATTTAATAGCAATTTTACACAATTTTCATTTATTTAATCTATTATTATGTCCGGTTGTCCTAGACTTTTTTAAGTGTAAGAAGTTGATAACATTGGTTAATTTTGCTTAAAATTAGATAACAACGAGATTAAAAAACTTTACTTTTTAAAAGAAGATCAACGAAAAATAATGTTACTATTGCATACAACTGTTACTGCATCGTTGCCATATAAAATTTGTAATTTTATACACATGGTTCATAAGACAGATCTCGTAAAGACGACCGTATTAATATGGTACTCTACAACCTTTACTTTTAGGGCATTATCAGATTGCAAAACAACATTTTTAACAGAGAATCTGTTGCAAAATATACTTAGCCTAGCTTAGACCATGTAACGACTAGCCATTTTAATTAAACGCTAATTATAAGGTCTCTGAATGTTACTGCCACAATTTAGACGGTGATGATGAAATGTGTAATTGTATACTTAGCGTATAAATATTATTTTTTGATTGTATGCTATTATTTGATATCACAACAACGCCCTGCAATTTTGTTGTTAGTTTTATCGTGCACGATCCAATTTTATCATAATTTTCAAATAACAACATTGATGTGATCAATTTACGTTTACTTAATGACAACACATATTAATAGAAAATAATTGGAAGAAAATATTCAAAAAATCCAAATGGAATGATAAGAAACAATAGAATTTCATGGGCAGTGTTGCAAAACTAAATGTAAAAAAGTATCAAATTTTGCACCCCCATATGAACCCCCTTAATACTTGTTGAATACTATTAATAAATACTCTTTCCAAATTTTATCTTTAGGTGCTGCGGTAATTAGGCTCTGCGTTGATTCCTAGTTTATATCAGTCAGTCAGGGCTTACTGTTCTATATATAATAAAACCTACTATTTTTGCAATAATCATTACCAAATATCCCGATGGAAATGTTAACCCGGACACGTATAATGAGCTATGGTTGGCAAGCTGGTTGGTTGCAGTTGATCTATTAATATTATAGGAAATCCGTCTGACAATGCTGTCGAATTACTGAGTAATGAGGTGGACGGCTTCGATTACTACTTCGATAGAGGCTTGAAATTAAGACAGTATCTTTTACTCATTCGTTTTTACCTCCTTGAAAAAAAGCGGTATCGCATTTAATTTATAGTGTACTAGTTAGCTGTTAAAGAAATAGAAATATAAAAAGTTTCGAACTTTGAACCCCAATATGGTTCCTAAGGTATTGAATTTTCAAAAATAATTCCTTAGTAGGAAGTATTTTTGAAAATCCCCTACACCCTAAAATGAAAATACACTCTCCAAATTGTATGCCTAAAATTCAGCCGTTTAAGCTCTACGTTGATTCGTTGCATATAATAATATCAGTTAATCAATCAGTCAGGACTTGTATATAACACAGGACAGTCTGGTATATAATAAAGATTTAATGTGATTCAACTTTAAAATTAAGATTATCAGCAGTCAAAATAAGCTCATAACTAATGTTAACATGTACCTAAGTGAGAATTAAGTAATTGCTCATGTACCTACTAATTTCACTTCCTTGCTTTCATAACTCAATTTACCTAATTGTTTTATTTTAATTTTTACTGATATTTTAAGTTAATTGAGAATATTTTAATACTTATTATATAATTTCCTTCAAGGTTTATGGAAATTAGTAAATACAATAATACGTCTACGTGTTGTTATACGAATAATTGACTGACCTTGACCTCTTTTGAAATATCTTTATGATCTTATTATTTACTTTAAATTGACTTCGTCTTTAAAGACGTTTATTTTAAACAACGGGCATGCTAAGTTTTATGAAATCTTTGTTACTTTTACTAGTTACACTATCTACCAAGCGTGGTAAACGATGAAAAGCATTTTTTTAAGTTTGTTTAAGAAAGTTCATATTTTCTATCTATTATTTTTAATATTTATAATTAAAGCTACTATTTGTAATCGCATGTACGAAAGCTGGTTTAATCTTCTTATATATAAAAATCAATTGCTGTTCGTTAGTCTCGCAAAAACTCGAGAACAGCTGGGCTGATTTAGATGAATTTGGTCTTGAAATAATTGTCGTACTCCAGGGAAGGTTTAAAAGGTGAGAAACTTGAATAACTGTTGGGCGGTACGAAGTTTGCCGTATCAGCTAGTATTTAATACAAATTTATCATTAAGATTATTCATGCAATAAATAGCACGCTGATTGCTTTTGTAATTGAAATAATAATATTAAAATAGCAGCACCATTAAATGTACTATTTAACTATTTATACACTAAACTATAATATTGTGCAAGCTTTTTGTTCGAAAAAATACATATTTAGAAGCTACGAAGAGCGGTCGTAAAGTATTTTATATCTCTCAAATTTATTATTGTTGTGATGCAAAATAAAAAGTCGTAATAGACTTTCCTTAATAATTTTATGATTTAATCACAAAATAGCATCTAGACTAGGGCTAAAGCGATTCGATTTTTCCAGGTCCTGTATTTTAAAGTTTACATAAAAACTACATAAATTCATAAATTCACAGATGACTTTGATCTTACTGATATTTAACCTATATTTCGTCTAAAAGTTATGTAGAAAAACTTACGATTTTCACGTAGTGGTTCATTGTAGCGTGTTTATATGGACACTGTCACTAGTCACGGGAGACGGAGGTTGCGCGCGCACTGCGTTTGTTGAGATGCGTACGCGCCGACTAACTGGCAACTGCGGACCCCTAGCTGCAACAACCACCGTGCCGGTCAACAATTACCCACATCCAATGCCGCGCGGCACACACTCCAAATTCGATTAGATCACGTTTATGAAAAATTAAATTTCACAACTGGCGACCTCGCTTCCTTTTTTTAATTGTTTTTTTTTTTACGTACTGAAGGCTGGTGCGGTGGACGGCTTGCGAGTGATTCTAGCAGTAAACGCTGTAACGTTGTGTTCACGTTATATAGGACAACGCGCGACCTCCGAAACGCGGGAAGTCAAACCACGTGTTTTGTTCGCGGCTCAATGCATATATTTTTTTAAATGCTTTTTTTCAATTGATTAGAGCTTCTTGCAGAGAAAATAAACGATATTTATATGGTTATAAGATGACATAATTTCAAGACTCCGAATGTTTTGTTTTGACATAATCTTGTAATTCAAACGTTTATAAGCGTATAATTTTACCGCAAAAAAACAATTCTAAAGCAAAATTGTGCTGTAACCGCTATATTTGTACTCTTAAGAATGCTGTAGATTTTTACCTTGAACTTGTGTAGCTATGACCGCATTCAGTTTTTTTTTTAAATACAAATACTTATCTCTAATACGAGTATGTGTTGTGACTATGTCTAGAGCATGCATAAATTTAGCATGCATTAATTAATTTACTATTTAACTATAATACAGTACTTGGAAAAAATAGAATTGTTCATTAGCCCTACACTATAATAATATTAAGGAAAGTATTTTACTAATCCATTCATACTTTAGTAATTAAATCATATGTAAATAACAGCACATCTAATAAAAATAATTACCAATTACGAGTAGCCCTAGACTAGACTTTTATAATATTAATAAGAGAAGTTTTTTACGAGTTTCGCTTATTAATCAGCATTAATTATTTTTTTCAAATAATTAATTATCTCTGATATGCTTTGTTACTATGTCTACAACATGCATGAATAATTTCATAACAACAATAACATTATCATTATAAATTTAAACGAGTGAAATCTTAAAGTTTTTATTAATTTTACAGTTCGAAGTGAAAATTATAATTACTTGTCATAAAGTTATTACTATCAAATATCAGTTAAACTTATTTTTTAAATGTATGCATATAAAATGTAGGTAACAAATATTATAAATTCAAATGTTTGTTATATTTATTATCTTCAGACATAACAAATGAGTGGTGTCCTTCTTAATGGCCAAGTAGGTGCCTATGTCATTACAATACGAGGCTAAAATTCAAAATACTGGGTCATTTTAGAGCTATTACAAAAAATGTCACACGCAAATTATATCACGATTTTTGAGGTTACAAGCTAATCGAGCAGAAATACACTATTTTTTTTATTTTTAGACTGATGGGGACCAGATGCTAAGGTTTTTAGTGAAGAGATTGAAACCCAAGATAAAAGATAGAGGTTGTGACCTCATACCTGGTGGCCATACCCATCTAGGGCGGTAATGCGTAAATAGCGACACGGGACTATGGTATTGTTTAAAATGTATTGTAGCAATTTATCAAAGACATATATAAAAATATAAATAAGTTGTTAAATTTTTATGACAATTACAATTACAAACTGTAGTGACAATTATCACAAAAAAAACATCAGTAATTAAATATACAGCAGAATACAGGCACATGTATATATTAGAATTAATAGAGCCCCTGCATGCGTAGACCCGTGCCCAGCAGTTGGACACTATGGGTTGATATGTATACAGGCACAAAAGGCGGTCGTATCGCTAAAATTCGATCTCTTCCAGACAACTGTTGTATTACAGTACATAATATGTAACAATAAAATATATGCTGAAATTTAAAAAAAAAAGGTTCCTTTCAATTTCTTCTTTACTTTCAGGATTTATTTTATTGTTATAGATAATGTGCCTGTATATTATACTCAGCCCGTCTTACCTCAATAAATTTGGACATGCCTTAGACAAATATTGAGCTTTCCACGGCTAACACTAGTTTAGAGATTACAAGATGATTAAGTTTACAACAGCATAACGTTGTTTATGCTGTGTCTAATAATTAACATACTTTCCCAATAATGAAATTCGATCTTTAGTATTTTACTTCCTTCTAAGAGTTTAAGTTTTAAGAGTACAGTCGTTTAACTAGAGTAGTAAAAAGTACCTGCAATTCCAAGAACTAAAAAAATATTAGGTTTTATATCTAACAAAAAAACGTGATAAATCAGAAAAAAATAAGTTTCTCAACAAAAACAAGATTATCTTGTTAACTTTGTTATAATCAGATCAAAAATAAGCGCAAATCATCAATTAATTTTCAAATTATTTCCTTAAATCGTAAATAATAGCTTGTTTTATAGTTTTTGTGTTATTCCGAAATAGATATAATTAACATTTAATTCGTACTACGCTCCTTGATAATGATCCTATTATTTATTAAGAATAACAATTAATTGGTGGACTGGTCTTACTAGATAAAGAAATAGGTACGTACGGACTCGCACTACGAGTAAACGCTTTGCGTCGACTTTTATTTTACGAACTGCCAAGTTGTGGAATTCGCTACCGTTTTGTCTATTTCCCGATAGCTATAATCACGGTATTTACAAATTCGAGTGAATCGGTTTCTTCTAGGCATACGAGCCACATCTTGGGCCGCATCGTCGCTTTACATCAGGCAAGTTGTGGTCAAGCTTAGCCTATTATTCTAAAGAAGAAAAAAAACAGAGTAAAATTTGGGAGCGGAATTAAGGTACCAACGAAAATTTATAAATATATTAGCTGACCCGCCGAATTTCGTACCGCCTAACAGTTATGTACCTATGTTTCTCACCTTTTAAACCTTCCCTGGAGTACGACAATCATTTCAAGACTAAAATCAGCTATATCGGCCCAGCCGTTCTCGAGTTTTAGTGAAACAAACGGATTCATTTATATATATATTATTTAATTTTTTCTTTTTTAAAAACCTTCTTCTGACAATAACGAACACAACAAAAAAAATGTGAAATCGGTCCAGTCGTTCACGCGTGATGTCGTGACCAACGGATATAGGGATTCATCTATATTATATAAATTTATATATATAAATAGATAGATCATTAGGTTAACTGATCCTGCGGAATAGGTTCGTGGCAGAATCAGTTGATAATCGGACGAAATCGTCAGTAGATAAATTACGAGCCTTATATAGGTAGATAAAACTTACTGCAATTTTAATAACATTTACTAAAATATTACTAAAACTTTCAAGCAAATTTTCAATTCTATGTATATTTTGGTAACGTTGCACCTTACGGTCTTATTAATAAACCCATCTTCACTTTAAACGTCTTTTGTCATGTTTTGACGCGTGACATTCTCCGTCGGATAAAACAAGACAAAAGACGTTTAAAGTTAAGAAGCGTTTATTAATAAGATCGTTATTTGACTAGATAGAATTCTATTTTGTTTTGCCGCGATCTATCATTACACTCGTATTATAGGAATCAGCTGTAAATTGACTCAGTTTTAGCAATGATTATTCTTTAAATCATAATATTGTGATTGTGCGGTAACAGCTATTGAATAAACAACCTTTATCCAGGCTGACCCTCGTAAGATAAGAATCCAACCTTAGAATTACTTTTATTCTTTTGTCAAAATTCAATCAGAGCAAAATTAACACGACCTCATTAAATACGTAAAAGGTGTAACAATGTCGCAAAATATACCTTCAGCGTTAAATATTAACTCAATATCGATTACTTTCGATACCCTATGTTTTAACAATAAGTATTTTCCAAGAGCGTGTTATTCGCGACGTTTTTAGACTTTACAACAGAAAAAAGTTTAGAATAAGTACGAGCATTTTTGATTTGCTAGCTTATTTTTTCGTTAGAATGTCTCTCCTCAGTGTTAAATGTTGGAATTGTTATTATAAAACTAACAACTAGGATAGCAAGGATCACTATTAAATGTGTCCGACCCGTATCACCACTTTGAGGACTTCTGTACGCTATTTTGAACTTTATTTCTGCAGAAATCTAAGCTATATCCAGTGTTTTAAATATTGTCTATCAGTCAATCACTCAGCATGAAACCATTAATTAAGATATTAAAATTATCATATAAGTTTTTATTTGCAAACATCTTAACTTAAATTTTAATATCAGATACCAGCCGCGTTATACAAGTTCTTGGAAACGGCAACTCAGTGTTAAATAATATAAGTACTAAACTGAACTTGCTCTCGCCACTCAGTCGTTGAAATAAAACAATACTAGTCGTAAAGCAAATATAAGCTTTACAAGTTTATTGCACTAAGGACACAAAATATTTAATGCTTGCTTAAGAATAAAGACGTTTAATATAAATTTTAGAACACGATAAAATGAACTTCGAAAATAACGCTTATTCGAAGTGGCCAATGATACTTGCTCTGACATGAGGCCCTATCTAGGATTTATTGTCTAATATATATAATATTACCTATCATTAAAAATATTATGAATATATACATACATTAATGGCTAGAGATATGTTGCAATTTAGAATGCTGAATTACCACAAAGATGACTCAAGTCATTCCTGTAGCATCATCATACTAATATCGTATTTAATATTTAACAGATGATAAACGTACCGTCAGGAAGTATAACATTACACTTACGTTTAAGACTGAAAGAAAGAAAGACGCAAGTATACGGGATTTGCAACAGCGACGACCGCACCGTTGGCTAATAACTAGGTGCGTGAATTGTAGCTTACTTTGTAAAATATGACAAATATGGCATAGGTACTCGTTTATCACTCATAAGTAATATTCGATTCTATAATCGAATCGGTAAGAGCAATTCTATATCGGAAAAAAAAGTAAAACTGAAAGAATTTGTCAAGCTAAAATGGTTAAACTACAATACTAAGGATTCATAAAATTATATCGCACAGCCGTAGTTCATGCGCATCTTAAGACAAACTAACTGAGTTGCTGTAAAATCTAATCTTGAACGATAAATTGTTTTCTAAACTAGATAGTAAGACAAATGAAATGTCAAGACGATCTTCTTCTTTGTGTAGGCAAAGTGGTTCGCCCTAGTGCCAGAGTTTCTAGGCCGCCCGAAGGCATCTGACATGGCTTACGATTGTTTGTCTAAAGACAATCAACCGTAAATATTTGCCAAATTGGTAAAAATAGTATTGGCACTATATCAGTAATTATTACTATTGTGTCGAATAGTGTATGTTCAGAAATTAAATGACCTTGTTCCTCTTACATTCTTCTACTGCAGGATATTGTAAACCAACTACATTGTTGAGATTCCAAAAGTGGGTATATGTTTACCGCTCCGTGCGTATATTTTTAATCCGTATACCATAAAAGTTGGAATTGGAAATCCTTGCAGCCGTGTTACCAGAAAACTATAACTCATTCTCTTCAAGATCTTCAATACTAAAGATATATAAATATATTTTGACTTTAACTTGCATTTTTACGATAAGTTACGACATTTTTTAAATTTAATTAATGGAAGCCAGTTAGCAACAAAGCGAAATCTATAATTTGCCACGAAGGTAGATATAATTTTCATTGGCTCACAATGCCAAAAATGAGAGCAGTAACTGGATCACCCGTCTAAAGCCAGAATGTAGGCACTTCCGTGTCGGTTAACCGAAGGCAATGCCCTCAAGCGAATACAGGGCAATGTCAGAGAGTGGCACTTTAAAAATATCCTTTTAGTACGCAATTTGGTTCAGCAAGCAACTTCAGCTTTGACATTATGATAATGCTTGAAAGATCAATTTGCTAAAGTAAATTTTGGTTGCCAATTTTGTTTGTTAATTCAAAGATTTGTACGAGTAGGTATGTTTGGCCAGTTTGTAAGAGTGTCCAAAGATGGAAGATGGAAAGTTGTGTAGGACCTAACTATATCTGGATGTAAAAATGAAAAAAAACCTTGAATTCTGGATGACCACCTGCTTTTATCCTTTAGTTTTACTAACACAGTGCCCACTATATTATGTATACTGTCTACAAGAATTAATGAATTTATTTAATTAAAATAAATACACGGACTGCTAATACTGCAGTCATGATATTTAATATTAGATAAAAATATATAATTACCATATTTACAAGAACTTTGAAATCTGCTTCGGACTTTAGTATTGAAACACAAATAAACATACACTTTATTAGCAAAAGAAATTAACAAAATAGCATTAAATAAGCGAACAGGACAAAATATACAATTATGTATTGAAACATGAATCAATCAAACAATTGTGTATTCTGCATATTATTCAGCTTTCTCACGCCTAAGTACCTAAGATAAGTAAATAAAAATTGCTAGTTTGTGTCGAGACGCCCTTTTGACTTCATTATTATTACTATTGCATTTTTATAAAACGCTTTAGAGTACAGCTTTCACAATGATGGTTATTTGTTTTGCTACCCAGGACTTTTCAAGACAGCTGTGTAAATAATTACAGTCGAATCAACTAAGACCACTATATATTACTGAAACCTACGTTAGCTTAACATCTTTGCCAAAACCGAAAAAGGTAAAGCTACATTAAAAGTCAATGAACTTCAGGTCATGGTCAAAGTTGAAGTACGCTACTGGTGAAGTCAGTTAATATTTTGTATGTACTGTTTAAAACTAATGCTATCAAGCCTTTAACACCGAAAATCAATGACATGCTTACTCAGCACTCAGACCTAGATATCTTTTGCAGTAAGGGCCTAATTTTTTACTCTAGAGGGCCTAGCTAGAGTAAAAAATCTTAAAGGGGGGCGCATTCCACATTTTTTTTATTGCCATGTAAGATTATGCAGACATTCGTCAAATAATTGTTATATCATATCCTGTACAAATCAAAAGGAACCCCTACTGATTTTTTTTTCCTTGGCTGAGTGGCATGCATAATATTATCCCTAAAGCCCTGCTAAAGATTACTTGCAATTACCAGATGTAAATCAAGTATCCCTTACCTCATAAGAGAAAGAGCTCGGGTACTATCTCAAATTCAGACATGAACCTATAAGTGCATATTAGAATTAACTAGCACATGCTTGAACAGCGAAGAAAAACATCTTAAATGTTATTAGTTTAAAAAAAATAGTGAAAATCCTACCTCATACCAAGTAGTAAAATAGTTCAGAAATCAAGTGTCAGGTATAAAAAAATTCAACAGCTTTCCCTGACCCTGCGATCCTTGGCAATTCTTCTTCGAGTAGACGGGATTGGCATGCTCTAACGGTAGTTTCTAGACCTCTTAGGTGATCCAAGGCAAGGGCCTATCCCAATCATGTGCTATGTCTATCATAATTATATTTCACTTGTAAATTACTCCTACTTACTCGTTTCAAAATGACTGGCTCTGAATGGAGTCTTAAAACTTTTTGAAAAGAAAATATAAGCATGATAATATTCATTGTTTCATATAACATCGTTCTTAGATCTAGTAATACTTATGTTTTTATAACACTGACCTAATTATTGAACCAATGGTTCGTTGATCTCATCAGCCTTTGCGGATGGTTCGACGAATTCTACAAAAAGTGTGACAGCCTTTATAAACTTTTCCAGTTGAATCAGAAACTAATTCCATACAATACAATAGGCTTTGTCTAATTTACTGATATCGAATATTTTCAGTTAAAACCAAAGTATGCCAACAGCTAGAAATAAGATATGCGTTAATAGTCAATACTTGTCTCACAAATTAACAAAATAATAAAGAAAACTTTTAGAAGTCTGCTACGAAACTATGCTATTGATAAATTATTCGATGTCTTTTATTTTAGAAAGAAAATTGATAGAGCATTTGTCAGACATTAGATAAATTAAATGTTAAGCCTAAAAACGATTGCACAAACATGACAAAAGCTCTATTAGTTGTGTGCCCAAAGCTGTCGTCCAATCGTATGGACGATTGGTCGACAGCTTTGGATAGCAACCAATGAACTTGGCCCCAATAGTCCAATTATTAAGTAATAGCTGTTTTTCTTCGTCGTCACGGCTGATTCCGACGATCGCAAGGTGAAGGCTAGTACGTCTGCAAACGTAACTCTGATTGTGTAAACAAACGCGTTCATGCACTTCTTTATTCACAGGATCTGCTGAAAATCTGATGCAATAATACGTGGCCGTTCTATCACTTGACAGATAGTTCTGCGTGGTCGTTCATGGTTTGTCTAGACTATCTGTCTATACTGATCTTTGGCTTTGTCCTGAGTGATTGCTTCATAGCATAGAATCAGGAATCTTTACTCTATTTTAATCTGTGCTTCAAAAACAAAATTTATTTAGAGGCTTAACGACTTCAAAAAGGGATTCATCATTTTTTCATATTTCAATAATCTTTGTAAAATCATAAAAATATTTCCTAGCATTTCAGTAAAAAATACGCCATTATTATAAGTATTTAGACAAACGTAGTTATAGTGAAACAACCCTTTAAGGACAGCTTTACTTCATTTTCTGGATTTGAATACGTTATTTTTTTAAGAATAAACATTAGAAGAAATATTTTTTGGCATTTGAATAACGTTCGTTACAGGCAAGTCTTGTTTCATTGGACATATAAATTACTTTAAAAAAATTAACTTATAAAACTTATTATACTTTTATAGTTTCCAATAAAAAAAATCCAATAAAATATTTGACTGAAATTTAACGTATTTATAAGTGAAATGACTCAATAAATTTTTTACTCATAGTAAAAAAATATGGAAGAGACCGTAAAAATTCTTGATTTTAGTAGGGATTCCCGATTCTATAGATTGGATTAAAATGAATCGAACTACACTACTACTAAATCGAATACGAGAAAGCTCGGAATTATGATAAAAAATTCATTGAAAAGATTTCAACGCGCGCGTTAGGATTTTGGTCTTCTTCTTCGTCTTCTTGTCATCAACTAGACGGCGGCGGGCAGTGTTTGGGTACGATAAATAACATAAACTAACTTTATTAAAAATATTTCAAGTAATACCTTAATAATAACAAGTTCTTTTTAAAAATATATATTATTTCTAGACTTCATTATTTCCATTTAAAAAGCAAACCTCTGAAACGATACAATAAACTTTTAATGGAATCACTTTAGAAGTATACCCTTTCAAACAAAAAAATATTTCCCAAGTGTCTCGGAAAATATAGATGTATAAAAATTAAATAAAAAATATAACGACGAACCATCTCTTTCGAGAACCTCTGCCTTATTTGAAGTCGGTTAAAATCGCTTCCCCACCTCCTGCAGTACTTTTTATAATTTCAACTTATTTTTATATTTAGAGTTGATTCAGTTTTTTTAGGCAAATTATTCCTTGTAAATACAGGATTACCAGCTAGGAGTTTACTAAAGCAAATGGGACTAACTAAACCCATCATTACGAACATCTTTCATTCCTGGTATTGAGAAAAAATCAGTTGTCCTAGAAAGTTTATCTACTTGATATATAAATTTATATACTAAAAATGTAAAACAGCTGATTTCTTATCTCGAATTCAGTGTGAAAGCTCATTCGATTCATAACCAACTTTCGTCTTAGTACACCCTTAGCCGATAACTCTGTATACGAACACCTAGAACCAATTACACATATTATGCGTGCTTCATATATTAGACCGTAACATCGCTTTTCATCTGGCGTGTTGCAGCGAATTGAAAGCATTATGCAAAACTAAATCTTCTATATCTTCACCTTCTTGTCTATATATAAAAATCAATTGCTGTTCGATTGTCTCTCTCTCTAAAACCCGAGAACGGCTGGGCCGATGTAGCTGATTTTGGTTTTCAAGTTTTCAAGTTCAGGAAAGGATTAAAGTACGAATTTCGCAGTCTCAACTAGTTTTAAATAAACATTTAACCTTACTCGCAAATGTATGATAAAGCAAAGGTCTATGTTAATTTTTATATATTACAATTTTGATTATGTACATTTTGAATCTCTTCCAGCGATTCAACCTTGATCATTCGAAAATGTCATCGAGTTATTTGTTTACGTTATTACTAGGTTACTAAATAAAACATATTCAAAATGTCGTTAAGTTTTGAATGCAGTATTCTTGACCGTGAGACGGTGTGTTAAGCAGTGAGGTTAGCCAAATGTTTAATTTCATCATAGTAACATCTGCTACGACCTGGAGTCAAACTCCTATACCTAGATCCATACAGAAAAGTACTTCTGAAAACGAGGATATATTATACAGACTTCAATTCGGCAGGTGCCGATACATTTTATTCAGCCATGTATTTCGGTTCAAAAACCTTAATATCTACGCTGTTGATTTTGACAAAATACAAATGGACTCTTTTTAACAATAAAATATTTTTTTTAGTTCGGTGTAGCCGACCCCGAGAAATCAGTATCAAATATAAAAAGACAGTTGAATTAAGAACCTCTTTCTTTTTTTGGGATACGCTAAAAAACGATGTGCATAAAATGCAAAAAGCCCTTAATAAGAAAGACAGGCAGGCGTCTCTGAAGAATCGAATTACTAACATTATAACATGGATACCTGCAGTCAAATTAAGAACCTTTCATACTTATCAAATCTAACAAAACATCATAATAATCATCATCATGACCTCCCACTATGCGGGATCGTTACAGCATATCTTCCTCTTCCATTCTGCTCTGTAAGCCGTCATTCTCTTCTTCATCTCTTCATTTACTTCCCTTTCACACACATCTTCTCAGGTCGCCATGTCCCTGCGCCTGAAGAGGACCATGAAAATAATTGTAGATGGTAATCTACAATCATTTTCAAGGTCTTCTTCATCACATGGTTATCTTTTTTACGCATGACATGTCCATGCCATCCTAGCCTACCACTTCTTAATTTCTCAGTCGTTGGAGCGGAGCTACTTTCAAACTTCCCCTAGCATACTCATCAACGCAAAACTAAAGGAGATCTTTTTATTCCAACACAAGAATCTTAAAGCTCTTTGCGTCTTTATTTATATTATTAATCACATGGTATTTAGAAACGATTAAATTGTATTTATCTATTGAGAATAGGCTAATCAAACGGAAGGAAGGATGACGGGGGCCAGACCTTGTTAACTTCCTAGTGGAAACCAAGCCGACTGACCTTTTTGCTAGCGGCTAATGAACTGCATAATACAACAGGCTTATACGAGTATTACGAGCTTATGACTAATTTACTGAGAAAAACAATCCGTGTTTGAATCATTTTAACCGAGTTACTGTACCTTCCACCATCACCCAAATTGTACGATAATTTATTATAACTCACTTTATCGTATCGCGAAATCTTTACCAATATTATCAAAAGGCAATCATATGTAACAAACTTAAAATACGATCATATCAATCAAGTGACAAAAACTTAGTTCTAGTTAAAAAAAAAATATGCTCGAAACAAAAATTATATATAGGTAGTCAATTTATAAAGACGGAAGTGTAAAAATGATAAATTAAAATCTAAAAAGCCTACTGGTCATATTTTGTGATAGCTACCGACAACCAAGTCCTTCCGTAACCGATAGAGATAATTGCGAGGTTACAGGCATAATAAGCTATAATTTATGTCTACACCTACGTCGATACATGTAACTACATAAGTACTTAATTTGTATGAGCGAGTTATGTAGTTCAATTTTTAAAGTGAACCTGGTTACTATTTGACCACCACGGTCATTAGTGTGGGCATTAATGGTCTTATGCAATATATAATACAACATAAGTTACCAGAAAATAGCATACTTGCTTCAAGACCCGACGCTCCCGGGTTCAATTCCCGGTAGGAACAGGTGTTCGAATGATGTGTTTGAACATTTGTGGAAGACTTTTTGAAGTGAATCATCGATTCTAAGCTAGCTGAACCAGGCTGCTGACCATCGATTAATAGAATCAATTAGACAATAAGTTATAATAGGTATGTATTTCATAGGTTTGCAATTTTTTTTATGTAGAGTGCGAGACGTGTCGTCTCGAAAGTTCACCGAAAGTGAACGAAACTATACTTGGACCTTTCCAACAATCAGGTAAGCGTGTATTAAAACCCGTTACTTTAACAATCTTTCATAGGTATATTTAAGAAAGTATCAGTAATACCTACATTGATACCTATTTAAAATCTTCCAAATCGAAGGGTGGAGAGATACAATTTGCAAGGCGGACCACGAGCCATCTTTTTTTGGCAGCGAAAAGAAAAACTGCTATCGAATTTCGCACCGCGATCTCTTATCGTTGTTTTATGACAAAACTTTTTAGAACAAAACAAAGAACGACGTCAGAACTTTTTAGGTAGGTCAGTGTCGCTGTCTTCTGTGGTCTTGCGAGCTGGTGGTCAAATGAAAAAAAGTAGGTACCTACCTAATCAGTCACGTTTATAAAGACTTCGTGGTCGCTATGCTGTACCTACATTATACGCTAATTCTAATATCCTTATGTTAGATTTGAAGCATAGATGCTTAGCTCGGCCGGTCTAATATAAAAGCAAAGACGTAGTCTGTTTGGGCCGAATTCCTTGTAGCTATCCCACATATTTTATGTAATAATTGGCAAGTAAATAATAGCTCTTTTAGCTTACGTGACTGCGAACACGCACAATATGATCGTGACCGACAAACATACTTTAGCAATAGGTACTTATCTGATACAGAGTGTTCGGATGAGTGTTAAATTAAGCGGAAAGTGTTTTAAAGGAGTGTTAAATTAAGAAGACTCTCAATTAAATACACGTTCAGAATAAAAACGACATCTTTCGCGAAATCGCGTTTCTTTATCAATGCTTTACGCTAGAAAAAACGTGTTTCAGGAATAGGAGACGAAATACCAACGAGTTTTCATGTTTCTTTAAGTACGTTCCCAAAAGACACTTAAACTGATTTGGTTTTTGTTTTGTTTGATTCAAAAACATATTTTTAACAATTTAAATATAAAATTTGTAGTATAGCAGGGCTGAGGCCTTTGAAAATAGCATAAAAAGTAGAAAAAAAATAGTAGCATGAAACCCATTGAAAAAGGAATAGAATATAACAAAAACTTAAGAAAAAATAATTTACGGGTGATTTGAGGTCCGGAAGTGGAAGGGGTGTTTTTAAAGTTAAAAAACGGTTTTGGTCGATTTTCGGCAAAACAAGTCGCATGGTGAATAAAATTACATGAAAAAGTTGCAATAATAAAGTAAAAATATCTAGGTACAACTTTTGAATTTACACTTTTTTAAGTTTAAATTTAAACTAAGTATTTGGTTTTTTATTTTTAGAATATTTCGTTAAAGCTTACGCACACAGTTTTATATATATTTCGCACCTCATCTTGGCTTAATATAGAAAAAGCACTCTAAACGAATATTCTCCCGTCAATAAATCAGCTTTTTTAAAAAAGTCGGTGGACTTTCTGTTTGTTGAAATCTCTAGTTTCTAGGGTTCGTTCTCATAACAGTATATTAATTGTCAAAATATTACATTCGCGAAATATTATTATTTATTTATTTCTGTTTCATTGTACAGGTAATATTTCCAGAATATAATATTTTGCGAATGTAATCTTTTGAGAATATATTATTATGACAACGAACAGTGCCTGATCGTGTAAAAAAACATACATTACCATGGTAATGTTCTCGCATCATTAACTTTTTTAAATCAAAAGTGGAATCGCGTAACGTTAGCAACAAAAGTGAAATAAGTTGCAAATGCGCGCATCTGCAACTTGTTTCACTTGTTTTGTTGTACCATCAAGGGGCTCTTATTCTCTGACGAATAACGAGACTCCTTGCTGCGATGCCTGACGTGTATTATTACCAAAGATCTAGCATCCTCCTACCTGGAAAGGGTTGTAATATTTAACATTGTGTGCAACGTTAAGTTATTCGCAATACGTTATTCTGATTATTCAACATTTTAAAAGCGAATACTGTTCCACGTGAATTCCACACGCTGAAAATAATGCGGCCACGTTACGTGTTGAAATTTTCATTATGAATAAGATCCTGTTTTAAATCAGATTTTTAGTGTACATAAATACATAAATTATATATACCGATAATTTCGAATGATGGAACTAGAATCATAAAAAGTGGAATATCAGGAAAGAAATAAAACACCTATGTAGTTTTTACATCAAGGTTTAATTTTTATTTAAGATGCCGAAGAAAACACAATTTTGTAAAATCAATAGCCTTGAAAAACACAAAATTGTTTATATAATTTAGTGTTACCAATAATACATTTCAAAGAAGATTTCGAAAACAAAATCGGAAAAAAAATATGATTAAAAATATTTATTATGAGATTTTATTACAATTTAAATGGACGAAAAATATAATTTTCAAATCTTACTAAGACGTCATATACACGACTTACAATAAGCAGGTTTATCTGCCACAACAAGTAGAATATAACATTTAATTACATAGAATATTATGAAGGAAACCGAACTACCTACGGTCCAACGTATAAAATAATTGGACCACTGAAAATTTCATGTGACATTATGAGAAATAGATTTTTTATTATTTTTATAATAGTATTCAAACTTGTGTTACAAACACTCACAAGATTTTCGATAATCATACTTAAATTATTCAAATATTTTAATTAATGTCCGTTAACCATTCGGTATCAATACCATTGAAATAATAATATAGTTACGGGACATCAAATCCTAATGTTACATTCAGTTCCTTTCTTAACCAAAAACAATGCCTCCAATAACAAATCACAGTCAAAAAAAATATATCACCAATACTACGTAATAATATCAACTCGAAAGCTGTGTGCTAATGAGTTTTGACTTCTGCAGCCTGATTCAACAAGCTTTGAATCGACGATTAGTTTCGAAGTCTTCAGTCTTCGTACAGAATACTATAAAGACGTAAGATTTTTTGAAGCTAAATAAGAGTCCAGCAGCCTTATTAAACAAGCTTTGAAGCTTTGAGCTTCTAACGAACAAAGAAATTCATTGTGTAAATGCGTGACGTGTTTACTGATATGTCGATGCAATACGAAAATGTCATGATGCAAAATGTGCGCGTTCCGTGCAACGGTACGATATACAATTTGACATTGTCTCAGTACAAATTTTGGCGAGCCTTATTGAAAAAAAAACCTAATACATAACTCTCTGCACATTTTACATTAATTATGGGCGCACTACAGGTACATCGTTTTGACTAGTAGCAGGTACTCGCGGCGTTGCACGCGAAATAAAAAGGAATATAAAGAAGTTCCAAACTTTGGTCCCCTATTTGGAAATTTCTATTTGGGGAGAAATTTCCAAATAACCTTTCTTAGTACACCCCTGAACCGTATTATGAATACACTCTCCAAATTTCACGATTCCAGAGAAGCGGTTTAAGCTCTGCGTGGATTCTTAGCGAATATCAGTCAGTCAGGACTTATACTCTTTTATATAGATTACGTACGAATTCCGACACCCTATAGGTACGTAAGATTTTAAGAGTTTGGCCAGTCCTTGCCCGAGGACCACCTATAATCGTCACACAGGTGTACGAGGGGTAGAGGTGTTCGCAACGGCTATATATTGACATCGCGTTATAACGTTACGTTACTTTTAAAGCGCTATAATATATTAGTTAGATTCGCAGAACGACGTTTTGATTCGGATTTAGGCGTGGCGGGCGCCGTTTTAATAAAATATAATAGTAATGAAGTAACGATACCAAATATCACTGCACATTTCTTCATAAAGCATTAAATGTTTTTGTTTCAAATGATTTTTTAAATTCGATATCGTTGTCTTAAACGAGAGCATCTTTTTACAGTAATTACACACTGCCTTTTAGACACTACTCGTATCATCCACCATGACAATGAAATCAAAAATATTATTTTTTTCTACCCTTGGATAAAAATCTGTCAAAATAACTGTTATTAGTGGGATACCTTATTTCTGTTGGCTGTACCAGGGGCAATGTTTAATTTTTATTTTTTTACTAACAATTTTTTTGTGGTCATTTGTGGCCACAGGAATTTGGCATAGATTCAATTAACGCTTACGGCAAGATACGTTTTTGTCACAAATTCCACTCAGGAGATTACTTCTATAGAAACCATCAAAAATACTTTCTCTTATAATTATATGTTAGTAACTAAATAGACGTTAGATTCGCTTATTTTTTTATGTTTTTTTTTTTGTTTTTTACACATATACTATGTATGCAATGGAATTGTCAAATTATCGGCAATAAATCCAACTCGACAGGCAAACCATACAATGAAAACTTTTTAGTTATATTAAATTACGACCTGTTGGGTGAATTTAAAAAAAAAATTTGCCCACCGATAATAACTCATAGAACATACATTATTATCAAGAATCAAACCATCGACTGATAGAATGTAGAGTCTTATATGGCTCTACATCAACAATTAAAGTAATATATGATATATATAACGATATAATAATATAACATCACTGTGAGTGTGTAACTACATGTGTCTAAACAAAGAACATTCTGCTGAATTGAAGCATTTTGTCCAGAACCTTGAGGCGTTGAGGTTTCACCTCCAGAGCGGCATTGTCAAACGTCTGTCCACTGTAGAAGAAATGCTTACATTAGTTTTGTACCAGGCCAGATGCGCGTAGTATGTAGAAGTCGGGTATGAGACCGAGCGCATGCAGCGGAAGTACATGTGGCACAGGTAGTAGGTAAGTTGCTCTACTTCCTCTATCACTACACATATGTTATATGTACAGTAGAGTGGAGTGTACTTACAATGTGAGCGAGCGAGCGCGGAAGCAGGCCAGATGCGCGTAGTATGTAGGAGTCGGGTATGAGACCGAGCGCATGCAGCGGCAGTACATGTGGCACAGGTAGTAGGTAAGTTGCTCTACTTCCTCTATCACTACACACATGTTATATGTACAGTAGAGTGGAGTGTACTTACAATGTGAGCGAGCGAGCGCGGAAGCAGGCCAGATGCGCGTAGTATGTAGGAGTCGGGTATGAGACCGAGCGCATGCAGCGGCAGTACATGTGGCACAGGTAGTAGGTAAGTTGCTCTACTTCCTCTATCACTACACACATGTTATATGTACAGTAGAGTGGAGTGTACTTACAATGTGAGCGAGCGAGCGCGGAAGCAGGCCAGATGCGCGTAGTATGTAGGAGTCGGGTATGACACCGAGCGCATGCAGCGGCAGTACATGTGGCACAGGTAGTAGGTAAGTTGCTCTACTTCCTCTATCACTACACACATGTTATATGTACAGTAGAGTGGAGTGTACTTACAATGTGAGCGAGCGAGCGCGGAAGCAGGCCAGATGCGCGTAGTATGTAGGAGTCGGGTATGAGACCGAGCGCATGCAGCGGCAGTACATGTGGCACAGGTAGTAGGTAAGTTGCTCTACTTCCTCTATCACTACACACATGTTATATGTACAGTAGAGTGGAGTGTACTTACAATGTGAGCGAGCGAGCGCGGAAGCAGGCCAGATGCGCGTAGTATGTAGGAGTCGGGTATGACACCGAGCGCATGCAGCGGCAGTACATGTGGCACAGGTAGTAGGTAAGTTGCTCTACTTCGTCGTGCGGAATGTTTCCGTCGTTACATATGGCGTGGTATCGAGTGGGGCGGGCGGTGCCTTTGATGGCCTGGTGGGACACCTGTGGGAATGTTTATTATTAGTAAGCTTTTCTTAATTTTTAGATACCAGGATAAGTTTTGCAAAAATGTTTCATTATATCTTACTTATTTTTTTAAAAAAGGTTAACAAGCAATAATAAGTACACATAAACAAATTCAAACATTTTATTAACTTCAAAATCAACGTGTGATTTTGAAGTGAATAAAATGTTTGAATAAAATTTAAAAAATAGCGTTATCATCATTTAATCGTCAACCATAAAAAAAATACAAAATAACTCTCAAATGACATTATATAGTGATAGTATGTCAAAAACAAATGTATATTTTAAAGTTAAATGTTGCCTAGAATGTATATCCTTCTTTTATTCTTTTTTAAAGTGATTTTTAATTAATCTTATTTTTTTTTATAATTCAAAACTCAAGTTGAATATTACTCTCGAAAAATACTCCCACTAAAATGTAGCTGTACACTTACCAAATAAAAGTCCAGCTCCTTGGGGTGAACTATATGAGTGTCCACGACAGTGCCCGGTTCAACATTCTCACACCTCGGTGATGTGAAGAATCTAAAATAAAAATATTTATTACTGCTTACGACAATTTACTATTGTTATATAATTATATTTATTACATTATTTAATATTAGCAGTTATATTCAAATTATTCCTACGCATGGGAAATAATTAGAAATATAAAAAATAAAAACAGTTTTCCAGCCAGAAAATACCGTCTAAAAATTTGCCCAGCAATAGAACAAACAGTCTGGAATATTTTAAAGAATAAAATGTATCTTGCAACCTAATGAGCTGTAAGCCGCAACGTTGCCCGCGGCAAGGGTCTTAGGGGTTCAAAATTGGAACCCCTAGGGTCTTAGGGGTTGAATTTCTAGTAAATCTTTATCAGTTTACTCATACACTCTATAAAAATAAACTCTTAAAGTATTAAGTCTCCATGTCCAGCGGTTTTGGCTATGCGTTGATTCCTGGCGATTAAAAAATATATAAATCAAATACCTCGTGTGATGACGTTTCTGCACAAGTAGGAACAGCACTTCAGGCTTCTGCTTGGAGAACCTCTCGTAGGCTCGATGCACCGCTGACAGTTCACTGTTCATTACCTACACAAATATACATACGGAGTGAAATTTTACCAGTGCGTGTATTTTTACCATGTCATCAGTAACTTTAATAAAACATAAATAAAAGCGGAATATTATTCCGCTTTTAAGAAACAATATTTTTTTCATCTCTCCATCTCTGAAAGAGTATTTTTGCTCTTCGATACCCGAGTGCAAAAGCCGTTTTTATCCGCTAGAAAATATAAAAACCAAAACTTGATTCTGTTATTTTTTTATGTCAAATGAAAGTCAATCAAGTTTTCCCGGCGTCACCGGAAATAAAGACGTCTTCGTCTGTGTAATTATTTCAAAACTGATTTTTCAGGTATTATTGAAGATGACTCGATACTCGATATGAACTTAATAACTATAACTTGAAAAAATGCTAAACTGGCAAATATACTAATCGTATGACGCCATGTCTAATATTATTTATCAATTATCTAATATTATTTAATAAAAAGTGATTACTAGCTTCCATTCCGGTAGGCGCCGGTAGAACTTTTTCAGCTATTTCGATTTATGAATTAAATCACTGGACCGATATTGATAAAAAATTGAAATGCGACCGCTTGGGAAGTAAAACAACGCCCTTTCAAACAAGAAAAAACAAATCAAATCGGTTCAGTTATCTCAGAGAAATCAAGTAACATAGACAATAAATTAAAAAGGAGAATCGACATCTTCTTTGGCACGCCCTAGAGCCTAAACGGTTTGTCGTATTCTGACGCGAGTGGTGTCAATAGATTAGTCTTAGTCAATTTAGCAGTCGGGTTATTTTCGAACTCGCTTCTAACCACTTGTTAGAAGTCTGTATAAAAGAATGACTGGCCGGTTGGTATCAATCCTACTATCTGCGCCGCTGGTCCCGGGTTCGATCTCCGGACTGGTCAAACATTTGTGTGCCTGAACATGTCTGCTTGACCTGTGTCTGGGTGTTTATTATATATATAAGTATGTATATATGTATTTCTAAGTATGTACATCAGTCATCAGGTTACCATGGCACAGGCTTTGCCTAGTCTGGGACCTGAAGATCTTTGTGTGGATGTTGTCCCATATTATAATTATAATTATTATTAAGAAGAAGTGGTAGTTGATACCTCAGCAAATTGTCCCTCGGAGACGCCGTCGCGAAACACGTATATCTTGCGCGGGACGGTGCCGTGCTTCTCGCGCCAACGTCGCAGGTGATCGTACATCATCTCGGCGAACTCTACTATCATCTCTTTCTGTAAACATTGATACTACGTAAGGACTTGTTTCATTTTCGGCCAGGAAGGTGAACGTCTACCAAAAAATGCCTAAAGGTATTGTTCATCATCAGCCAGAAGATCCCTAATACGTCTGGTTAGACCAAAATATGAGCATTTTCTGTGCGTTACTACGTTTAGATGTTTATTGAAAACAAGCTCCGTAGCTATAACGTGTACAGCAATAATAGTAAATTTAAGAATTAGTTTATTGCGCCTTATTTCTTCGCGTAAAAGCTTCTTTTACTGTTGTTATCTCCACCTCTTTCATGCATGTAGGATTTCGCATATACAACGTGTAACAGAAAGGTGTGACAATACTTAAGTGTTGTTAGTCTACCCATCAAAGTATATCCTGCGTAGAAACAATTTTTGCAAAATATGAGAAAAAATTATTGCGTCCTCCATACAATATGACCGATCACGTAACCAATTTTGGAATGGAGAACCTAATATATTTTTGTTTCGAATTTTGCAAAATTTTCATATGCACTGAGTTCGCCTTGATTGGATAGACTAAAACCCTTAAATATTGTCACACCTTTCTGTTACACGATGAATAAATAAAGTCACGCGCGACAAGACGTACGGATTCGCACAGCGCATTTTGCGTTTGCCAACCGCATGGTGAAACTAGCAGCCACCCGGAAAAAAATCAGACCGTACAAACACTGTTGTACAAGATAAGACAACTGTTTATTTTTAAACGAGCTTAACAATAAATAACAAAAACCATACTGTATTGTCATGTGATGTTGTGGTAACTGACGACTGAGAGTGCGTCAGACCAGCTCCTCAAGCCTGTTATTTGTTATTTATTCGGTATTACATTGTGCCTATATGGCCGTTTTGATATAGAACACGGCATATTTAGTATTAAAAAAAACCTATTTCTTAAAACTAACTCTGGTCTATTGTACGTCGAAACCGCCATTTTTGCACAACGCAATTGTACTTCTTCTTTGTTTCTTTTTTTTTCATCATTTGGTAATGATTCAGTAAATTCAAGTGATAAAAATTTGCACTCATGAAATACAGAGCTCTGTCAACGTCCATCTTGTTTGGGATATAAGTAAAATCAACGGCGTTTTTAACGCCAAAAATGGGCGTTCACGTTGACCATTCAAATGTGGCCCACCCACTTTAACGCGGTAAAAATTATCGCAATAATTGTCGCGTTAATGGGCATTGACGTTAAGCGTTAGTGTGGCCCCAGCATAAGACAATTCAAATAACAGACTTGACTACCTGTTTTACTATGCGCCCCGGGGTTAGAACAAACTATTTTAGGAATGTACGAGTATATGAAATTGGTAAATAGCCCTTAATTACAGAGTAACTAAGGTTAAAAGTTCGCCCCTCTATATTATCCATACATTACCTTCGGAGTCTGAATGCTGAGCTCTATGGCGTATGAGAACGCTATAGGGTCCATCGAGGCAGTAACTGCGGCGATACTCGGTACGCTCGTCTGCAAGTAAACATCATTATCATAATAATTATTTTATATATTACTAGCCCGCCCGCCGAACTTCGTACCGCCTAACACTTATGTATGTCTCTCCCCTTTTAAACCTTCCCTGGAATACGACAATCATTTCTAGACTAAAATCAGCTATATCGGTCCAGCCGTTCACGCATGATGGCGTGACCAAGGGATATAGGGATTCATTTATATGTATATATATATATATTGTTACGAGCTACGGGTTCGGGATAAAAATAGAAAAATGCCAATTCACACCAATGACGATTTATTCCTCAAACACTCAGAAACTGTCACACAAAAACACTACACAACACTTTCACTCACAATCACACTACACTGATCACTTCGATTCGATTAGAACTGTTCGCGGTTATAGCTTCCGATAAACTGACCCCCCGGACCCACAGTCGGTCCCTTTATATACATCAGTGCCGTAATTCTGTAATTATCCAGAATATTCGTCTAATTGCTGGACACCGAGAACAATAGATGTTTACAAATAAGAAGGTACTTGAGTTCGAGAGAGATCACCTTTTTTATGCGTGATAAACAGTAATAATAATAATAATATTACTTTAATTCAGACACAAAGATCCATAGATACACACAATAGTAATATTACAGTCAAGAGTAAAAACTTAAATAAAATAACGATAAAAATTAAATAAAAATAGGTACAGGTTATTATTACGTAGCAATAGCCGTCCATCGTCTGCATGTTGAAGTCAGTATAAGGCGGTCAGCCAAGCTCTTAATAATACAATTTTTAGACGTGTCAACTCTGGACATGAACATTGCTATCCTTTTCCGCTGTATAGCATTGAAGGAATCCACCCGCGATTCAGTGTACATTTCCGAAGCACTGCAATACCATTTCAGGCCCATCAAGTGCCTGAAAATTTTATTGTATGCTACACGTATTTCACTATGCGCTTTCTGTGTATAGTTAGTCCAAAGTTGACACGTGTAAAATGTCTGGCAAAAAGACCTAAACAAAGTGACCTTGACGTCATCCGCAGCTTTGAAAAATTTTCTTGCAACCATGTTGCCTACTACACAAAGCGCCCTTCTTTGTCGTTCGATGTCCTTGTCGTCTGACTAGCTGCTGGTCACGATATGGCCAAGGTATTTGAAACTGTCGACTATGGCCACCGGCTGCCCATTGAGGCGAAGCACGGGCACGTTTTGGGGACCCTTTCCCGACCTGAATATTATCATCTCCGTCTTCTTGGTATTATACGTTAAGTCATGATCCTCAGCATATCTTTCGCAAATTCCAATGAGTTTTCGTAGTCCGCTAATCGAGGGGCTGAGCAGCACCATATCATCAGCATAGCTCAGATTGTTGACGTATCTGCCATCCAATCTGAGCCCAACTGGGGTGCTACTCAGCTCCATGATCAGGTCATTCACGTACAAATTAAACAGGTCAGGAGAGGTAAACCCCCCCCCCCCTGCCTCATCCCGCACGTCAGCCGGTAGCCATCCGACACCTCAGAGTCCCATCTGACGTTGTTAGTCTGATGGTTGTACCAATACGCCAGGAGACCCACAACTTCTGGTGGTACATCCGTATCCTGCATTTTCTTCCATAGAATGTCGTGATTAATAGTGTCAAATGCACGACTCAAGTCCAAAAAACAGGCATATACTGAAGTGTCATGCTGAGTATAATATCTGACAACTTCTTTTAGTGCAAATATCGCCATGTCCTTTGAAACTTGAGTGCGAAAACCAAATTGTCCGTCATCCACTTCAGTTTTAGAAACATACGTATGAATCACTCTTTCAAATACCTTGGCCACAATCGTGGCCAGCGAGATAGGTCTATAGTTTGCAGAGCTCGAGATATCACCCGTTTTATTTTTAGGAATCGGTATCACTAGCGTTCGGATTAGTTCCCCTGGCAAATAACTGTGCCTAAGGCAGAGATTAAAAAGCCACGCCAATATGCAACAAATATGCTGACCCGAAAATAATAAGTGTTCTATACTGAGGCTGTCATGACCCGGAGACTTACCACGTTTCATATTTCTCAAAATCGCTTCGATTTGCTTAGGCGTTACTGTCACGTGGTGACGCTCCGGGCTCCGACTAGCCTCATTGCTCGGTGTACTCAGTTTTCCAATATTTACATTAAAATGGCTGCAAAAAATATTTGCAATATTTTTCTTACTTTTCTCACCCTCTACACTTGTAGGTTTGCTACTTTTGTAGTTATCATCACTTTTACGTCGTCAATTTCTTTCTTTATATGGTCCAAATCCGAGGTTGAGGTTGCATTTGTAATATTCATGTCCGATTTAGCTTTAAAGGAAGCCACGTCGTTTTTTGACACCGTTAATCCTTTAAGAAATGTGGTTATGTCAATGTAGTCAAATGATACCGGGGGAATTTTATTTAAATTCTTAGCCACAAAAGTAGGTAAACTGTCAGGCTCAAACTCCTTAACGAGTTTTATGATTTTTTGAACGCTTTTCGGGTCCGATTCTTTTTTTCTTCTCATAAATCTCTTGGTGGGCGCTAGTAGCTTGTGTGCAAGACATCTCGCATCTTCTATCTCTTCATGATTATATGCACTCAGGCAGATCTGGACGATCCCGGTCTCCGGTATAGTGTCTATTTTATTCCTAACAAACGTTAACATTTCGTTGACCACTACTGAGCATTGATCACATTTTGCATCGAGAATAATACTTTTTGTACGCGCACTCGCAGTTGTTGGAGGTGAGCGCATCATGTTGACGCGTGCGACGACACGACAATAGCGCGTGCGACACTTACTATGTCTTATTCTGTACATAGGGTGCCGGTATACTAACTACTGCGTATTCTGTGAGACATAGGGCACGGCCGTAACAATATATTAATGATTTTTGTAGTTAGAGATAATATAATGAAGAGTTCATGATAAATATACCAGATTTATTACATCCACGTTCTCCCGAGTTGATTAAAAAAAACTGAAAAAAATATATATCTCGTATTTATTTATACTAACACCGTTGCCAAAAATAAAATACATTATTGTATCTGTCATCTGTAAACCTTGCAATTTTTTATTCAAATATTTATGTAACAATTATTATTACGCGGTCTTACAAATGTACCCATTATAGCTGCATTGCCTCGCTGGATAACAATGGTAAATTTTTCACCAGTTACAATCCTAGGAAGTATCCTGATTTGGTTATTATTACTAACCTGGTCAGGCGACGGATGTGTGACGTCAGCGCCGACGATCATGACGTCACCGCCCTTGAGGCAGTTGGGAACAGCGCGCGCGTCCAACACCTGGTTGATTCCCATCAGTTTAGAATTCACCTGTGAATCAAGAGTTCATACTGCTCGTATTTATTTAGATTAAAATAACACACAAAATAATATAGTATTTCTAGGGTTCCGTAGTCCGTCTGTATGTCAAGACCCTTTACTCAAGAACGCGTGGAGGTATCAAGCTAAAATTTATACCAAATACTCATGTCTACTTTCCTTGAATCTATGAAAAAAACAAACTTTTAAGCCAACGCAATCAAAAGATACAGCCGTTTGTTGCACTCGCAAGGGAATCAATACCTACTACAGGGTACTTTCCTGAACATACGAACCTCCAAATCTTTTTCGATACTCTCGCTATTTTTATGAGTAATAAAATATTTAAGAAAAAAAGGTCTAAGCTTTATCTTTGTTTTTGACGTCATCAAACACTTGCCCCTATCGCTGTTTAATTTATAAAATGTGTAGTTAATAATTTGACATTTTCAAGTAATATCTTGTTGTATTTACACGTCAATGTTACCTTCAACAGTATGTTCTTAATGGTCTGCATGTTCATGCGGCGCGCCGCGGTGTACTCCTTGATGCACTGAGTCAGTATACCGACATCGCGCTCGGCCAGCTGCTTCACCTGTATAACATCACAATTGATTACATTTCATTATTAGAAAGTGATGGAAATTCGAAAAGCATTACCAAAGAATTCGTACTAAAAATACCAGTTTTTTATATCCACTTTCTTCCGAGTTACATACAAAAAAATTATGAATAAATCTCGTATTTATACTAAGACCGTCAGATGCCACCAATAAAAAATATTATTGTAACTGTCATCTATGAACCATATTAAAACCAACACCAAAAAAAAACCAATGACATCATTTTTACGAGCTTTTGACGAGAATGACATTATGCCGAATTTATATTATGTTTTCAAAAAACTCTAGGAAGTAATTATTTCATTTGAATTTTAAAAAAATATGAGTCAGCATTTGTCATTCAATTATCGTAATAATAATTGGGGGGAGGGGGGTGTCATTAAATGTAATTGCTGTCAATTGCATGTTCAACAAGTACTTTAATAAAAAAGTTACCGACTTCCATTATGGCAGGCGCCTATTGAACCTTTTCAGTAACTTTTGAACCGATTTTGATAAAAGTTAAGACCACACGATACGTGTAACCATTCAAACAAAAGTTAAGACCATACGATACGTGTAACCATTCAAACAAAAGTTAAGACCACACGATACGTGTAACCATTCAAACAAAAGTTAAGACCACACGATACGTGTAACCATTCAAACAAAAGTTAAGACCACACGATACGTGTAACCATTCAAACAAAAGTTAAGACCACACGATACGTGTAACCATTCAAACAAAAGTTAAGACCACACGATACGTGTAACCATTCAAACAAAAGTTAAGACCACACGATACGTGTAACCATTCAAACAAAAGTTAAGACCACACGATACGTGTAACCATTCAAACAAAAGTTAAGACCATACGATACGTGTAACCATTCAAACAAAAGTTAAGACCACACGATACGTGTAACCATTCAAACAAAAGTTAAGACCACACGATACGTGTAACCATTCAAACAAAAGTTAAGACAACACGATACGTGTAACCATTCAAACAAAAGTTAAGACCACACGATACGTGTAACCATTCAAACAAAAGTTAAGACCACACGATACGTGTAAACATTCAAACAAAAGTTAAGACCACACGATACGTGTAACCATTCAAACAAAAGTTAAGACCATACGATACGTGTAACCATTCAAACAAAAGTTAAGACCACACGATACGTGTAACCATTCAAACAAAAGTTAAGACCACACGATACGTGTAACCATTCAAACAAAAGTTAAGACAACACGATACGTGTAACCATTCAAACAAAAGTTAAGACCACACGATACGTGTGACCATTCAAACAAAAGTTAAGACCACACGATACGTGTAACCATTCAAACAAAAGTTAAGACCACACGATACGTGTAACCATTCAAACAAAAAAATATTTTTCAAATCGGTCCAGCAGCCACCGAGAAATCAGGTATCAAATATAAAAAATATCAGCACGTGCCGATACGACATTTTTGATTACGTTTACAAACCAAATTACTAGACCTATTTTGATAAAATTAAAATAGGACCACAAGTGAAACCAAAGTCTGACAAATAAAAAAAAGATTTTAAGGTCAAAAACTCATCGCAACACTCACCTGGCTTCCTACTACCAAATCAATAAATCTTTTGCCAAGCACCAAACGGTATGTTTCGGCACCTTTTCTTGAGAGCCAGTGTATTCTAGACTAGGTATTTTTCATCAATGGCCGCAGTGTCAGTGTCAGTGGTGACTTCCGAGGTTGTACGACCTTGAGGTCAAATACCTCGCTGCCTTGGATTAAATAAAATACATATAATATAAAAAATCTATAGTATCTAGACTAGAAGCTGACCTTATGATAAGTGTCCCGTCCTCTGGTGGCCACAATGATGAAGAGGAACTTGACTTCTTTCTCGACAGCCGTGAACAGAATGTTGCGTAGCTCCGTCATCCTCACGTTGAAGTACTTCAACTTGGGCTCGGCGACTTCCATGCCCATCTGACGGCCCGTGTTCAGTAACTGGTAACAAAATATACGGGATCACTGAATTAATGAATGAAGAATGAATGAAAGAAAAATTAATTAAGGAATGAAAAAATATTTAACAAATGAATGGAAACGAATGAATGAAAATGAATGAAAGAAAAATGAATTAATGAATGAAAAAATATTTAACGAAAGAATGAAAATGAATGAAGAATGAATGAAAGAAAAATAAATTAATGAATGAAAAAGTATTTAACATAGAATGGAAATGAATGAATGAATATGAATGAAGAATGAATGAAAGAAAAATGATTTAGGAATGAAAAAATATTTAACGAATGAATGGAAATAATTGAATGAAAAATGAAGAAAGGATTGAATATATGTTTGATTTATTTGTAACAAACACACAACGAAAGTACATAATAACATACAGTAACTATTAAAACTAATGTACATTTTTGTATAGGGTTTGTCACAAGCCGGCCCGAACTGAGCAAATTTTGTGACTCTGCGGAAATCAAATATTGATGTGCTGTTTCTAGTACACGTTTATTGCTTTTTAAACCCCGATGTAAAGACGATGGGTTCTTATAATGGTTTGATCGTGTCTGTGAGTGTTTTTCTTTATGTTTAAAAGGTAAATTAAACGAGTGTTTTTATATTGTTTGATGAAAATCGGTCTAAGATGGCCGTCGCCACAAATTGGCGGATTACACTTTTTCACAACTACCTCAATTTGGGTATCAGATCAAAGAATTTGACTAAGTAGAATACAATGTGATAAATTCATTACGATAAATTTCAAATACGAGATGACCGCTATTACAAAATAGCGAGGGGATTTAAAAAAAAAATTTTTTCTTATCTTCATTGGTTTATATAAAACGGGGTTATATATGAACAGAATGATTGGAATGAGTTAATTATAGTTTTGATCGCATTAGGTAAACTTTCAACTTAGCAAACATCCATACAAAAAAAAGTATATGACTCGAAGCAAACTTCCCTTACTCGACCAATTTAGTACTGCAAGGAGATTGCAATGCAAGGAAGTACTGAAGCAATTACTCAAATTCCTAGGAGTTTACCGAAGGCAGCATAAATATTTTTTTCAGGCATACGCTAAACCGCAACTTGTCTGAAATAAAGCGAGGATGGAAAAAACCGATTACCACCCTATCTGAAAAAAAATATTCACACTCGATCTGAAAAAACGGATTCACACGCGATTGATAAAGCCCGATTCACACGCGACCTGAAAAAAACTGATTCACACCCGATCTGAAAAAACCAATTCACACGCATCTTAAAAAAACGGAGGTTATCGGGAAATAAAAAACTCGGCACTGATCCTGTTTATACCACCATGGTACGTTATCAAACGCTACGCAACCATGAACCGTTTCCTGCTGCAATAAGATGCTAGTTCGCGCGGCGTTATCTGATGCGCGTGAAAGAGATAGCTCTACGAAGGCCACGGTAAGGCACATGTACAATAAACTCACCAGCTCCCTGATGGTCTCGTAGTTGCAAGAGTTAGGGTCGCAGTCGATGGCTATGAAGCCCCAAGAGGCCAGAGCCTCCGGTTTCACCAGACGATTGGTCTGCCATTGGCCCTTTCTGGAATAAGAGTCGTAAGATAAAAACTTGACCTGACTGACTTGAATAAAAACTTGACCTGACTGATTTGAATAAAAACTTGACCTGAACCTGACTGATTTGAATAAAAACTTGACCTGACTGATTTGAATAAAAACTTGGCCTGACTAAGTTAAATAAAAACTTGACTGGAATTAAACTTGTAAGATAAACTTAAAACTCTCGCTACATGTCTTTTGAGCGAAGCGTATCTGCTTGGGGACTGACATTTTTTTATTTCGTCTGTATGTTCGTAAGTTTGTATGTCTTCTAAAATTTGTCGTAGTTTCCTTTGGTGTTTGCTGAGGCGTCATTTACTGGTCGATTTCAATATTATTCAGCACAGGCATATCTGCGATTATAGACATATTAGCGAACAATTGAGGAACACGAAAATGATTATCATCTGTGAATGCAAAAAAACAGTCAAATGGTTGTAGTTTTTTATAACATTGACAAATTATTTCACGGAACTATTAGTCTATAGTATGAACTTTAAAACTTACTATACAACATTCATACGGCTTTCTCAAAACGGCTTGACCGATATGAAATAATGCTTTTTGTTATAAAGAGTTACAATACGTCTGTGGTCTCATTTGAATTGTATCAAAATCGGCCCTGAGGTTTACTTTTAAATCGAAATAACAGAAAAAGTTCCATTGGCGCCTGCGGTAATGAAGGTCGATTGTCACTTTAGAAAAAAAAACTTTTGTATATTTAAATTTACATTCGTACAGTTAATATTTTTACTGTGCAATTAAGCTATGTAGTATCACTAGCTGCGCCCCGCTGTTTTACCCGCGGTAGAAATTTGATACAATGGGAACACTTAAATTTTCTGGGATAAAAAGTAGCATATGAGTTAATCCAAGGTATAAGCTAAGATAGCGTGACAAATTTCATGTAAATCAGTTAAGACGTTTGAGTGTGAAGGAGGAACAAACAAACTTTCGCCTTTATAATATTAGTGTGATGTGATAGATATTTTTTTCCTATACATACCTCGGCATGATCGCGCTTCTATCTCCACAGTCCAAAGTAGGAGGTGTCAATATCTTCGCATCCACTTCCAGGAATTTGTTCGAGATCTCGAGACCGAACTTTTTGAAGAAGGTGTTGCTTGAATAATTCATCTATCAACAAAAATTGACAGCTGTTAGTTTTTTATTTCTGTTAAGGCGTATAAATATAACAATGTGTGTGCGTAGGCCTTGAACTGACAGTCTCTATTCTTTTACAACATTAGTGACGGACAAAGACTAAAAAAATACTCTAAAATGTTATAAATTGGAAAATTTATAATTTTTTACCCACCATTTTTTTATTACGATAAATGATAAATAAGGTTTACCAATTTTTGTTATACTAAAAATGTATTACGTTTTTAGAGATTTTTAAGAATCAAAGAAAAGTTCTGAATAATGTTAATCTCGTCAAAAGCTCGCCATGATATTATTAATATAGTAACTGACATTATTTTACGATGCAATTGTCAATTTTAAATAATGATTGGTTGGTGAGCAATGGATAAAATCTAACCACTATTCATCAGACTTACACTAGCCACAGAGTATGTATCAATTCTGGGCATAGATTACTTTACATCCTGAATAAGTACTATGTTTGATGAATATTACTGACATTTATAGTATGTGGTGTACAATATAGTAAGAAATCTAGACTGAATTAACTGTTCTTCCTAACAATTCACACGTCTAAATTTATTTTGCACGGCTAAATTTATTTTGCACGACTAAATTTATTTTGTAAATATTCTCCATTTTAAGGTTACTTGGAAGATATCGCTATTAGCGATAAGGCCGCCACTTGTAACATTTATCCCGTATATTTGATGTTTGTGTGTCTGCAATAAATTGATTATTTTATTTATTCAATATATAAAAATTAACTTACATTAGCCGCGACCTCTTCGATCTTCCTCTTCCTCTCGGCCGGTGGAGCGGCCGCTTCTCGAACCATATTGGAGAGTTGGAATTCGTTCAATTGTCTGTTTCGAGCCTGAAAACATCGTCAAAAAGCATGTTTTTATTCGTATTCGAATTGTTCAATTCATATTTAAAAATTTTTAAGATTGTAACACCGACAACAATAGACAGCGCTAGGATGCAAATTAGATCGCGGTGACGTTTTCTCCAAACCAACTAATAACTCCTCCGCTGTCGCGTCGTGTAAGAATAAGAATTAGAATAAGAAATATTTATTGGCCTTTAAATAACATTCGTTAGAGGCAAGTCTTCTTACATTTTAACTATTAATTACTTTAAAAAGAAACTTAACTTATAAATACTTTTATACTTCTAAGAACAAATAGTTATTATATCATACATATACATTGTCATTTATTTCTTTACCTATTACTAACATTTTGCAATTGTTGTTCATCACAAAAGAACGATGATTCCACAAGCTGCATTGACATATATTCACTGAGTTTATAAAAAAAGATTTCTATCAAAAAAATTTTTGTTTAAATATTTTAAAATTGAGTTCCATCACGCTATTTGGTAATTTATTGTACATTAATGGATTCCTTCAAAAGTCTTCAGAAGCCTCGGATAGGGTACCCGAGTGGCAAGGCTACTGCTTTCACCTCTGTGGGGACGATGTACCGCTTTATAACATTATTATTTTTAATAATATATAATAAACCATGACTTAATAACAACGTGACTGTCAGAGAATTTAACATGTCATCAAACACAGTTAAAGGTCGGCCAAGAGCGTGTTCTCGAAATAAAACGAGGTTCAATACAGGCCACTACTTCCACTAGTTCTATTACCTGTCCATATGACACCTGAAGCAACTCCATGGGGTAGTAGATATTCTTATCCCTAGGTCCCACCCACAAGCAGTTCAGGTATGGGTATTTAATCCTGCAACAAAAGGAATATGATAAAATAAATGTTTTTGATAAACCCGATTATTATGATTTGTATCGATACCTCTTTATTTTATTAAAGACTTGACGAAAGTAGTTAATTTTGGGGTAGGTACAGTTCCCGGCAAAACACTTGGACCGGTGACCTTGGATCAGATCACAATAACGTATTACTTCAACATAACATTAAACACGTCACGTCGTTAGAGAATAAGGGTCTCGATGGACCATAACTATATTTTACTAGCAGCTGTGCCCCGCGGTTCACCCGCGGTAGATAAACGATTATCTTAAATTTTCCGGGATAAAAAGTAGCCTACGTGTTAATCCAGGGTATAAGCAATCTTTCAACTTTATTATTTTAAGAAAACTCCTGTCGAACCTACGTTCGAGTTGTAAAGTAATATAAATATATAGGAAAAACTTACATCTAGTGTCACAAGTGGCGGCCTTATCGCTAAAAGCGATTTGCAATAGGCAAGCTTAGGATGGAGACAATTTAAAAAAAATATTAACTAATCAAAATTTATAATACTATAAATAAACGACTAACAGCGGTGCTCCGCGGTTTCACCCGCGTAATTACACATTTTATTATCGAGATAATCCAATGGGGAACTAGTTTTTAGAAGTCTGTTAAAAAGTATCCTATGTCCCGTAGTATTTCCCGGGGTCCAACCTACCTGTGTAACAAATTTCATCCAGAACGGTGCAGCCGACAAACAGACAGAGTTACTTTCGCATTTATAATATTAGTTAAGATATGTTTGGCGAAGAAGGAAGAGGACATATAGACGTACTTGTATCCTTTCTCCTTAGCGAAGTATTCAGCGACTGTCATGGTGACTTTCTTGCCGTTCTTCTCGCAAGTGAAACTCAACCGCGACGGACATTCCACGAGACCGTTGCAGATGAATTCACGCGTCTGACCGTTGTTAGGCGGACCGACCAGTGTCGCCACTACCTGGTTGGCAAACGGATGATAAATAAAAATAATTGTATTGTAATATATACAAATTGCACTATGCGAAAAAGGGGTCAGACAGACTAACACCCTTAAGTATTGTCACGTCTCTGTTAAACGATGTATAAGCCCTTTTTAAACGCTTTTTATTAGCTTCAGACGTATGTATGTTAGTATGTAACGGAATCTTTGAACATGATTTTAACCCCCTTCAAAACGTCGGATTAACTTAAATTCGGCATATTTATTAAGGACCGATGACAATTCAGGATAATCAGGATCAGCGATTTTTGTTTTCCTGGGACCCGGAAGGTCTGCGTCAAGACCAATAAAGGAATCTACCAATCTAATATTTAAATATTAAAATTCGACAAAAAAATATAGTTTAAAAAAACTAAAAAAATACGCGTTTTTATAGAAAATCCAACTAAAACATAGAAAATATTTTTTTTAAATTTGAATTAAGAATAGTGTAAATAAGAAAAAATAAAAATTTTTTATTGTAAAAAAAGCGTGTGGTGCTTTTTAAGATATTATCAAAATGATAATCCTTCTACTCATATCTGTCAATAAAATATTTATAACTATTGACACCATGCACCCCACGCTTTTTTTTCACAATAAAAATTTTTTTTCTTCTTAAAATACAACGTTTCACACTCATAGCCCTCCAATGTAGTTCTCCGGCAAATAAATGGTAGCTGGTTGGAAAGCTCAGTTGCTGTGTATCAAAAAGTAGTTGTTGTAGACAACTAGTTGCGTATTAGAACTAAAATTAAGACCTTATATCGCAACTGCTTGCCAACAAAGAAGGAAACTCCGGCAACCAGGACTGAAACTATAATAAAATCGAAGCCATGAAGCCAACCTATCAAAATTGACAGCAATATTTGATCTTCACTAAAACTCTGTCTAATGTCTTTATTATACACAAAGAAAGTTATATCAATAAAGATAACAAACATTGACAGTATATCGGAAATTTATTGAGAAAATTTTTCAGTAAGTATCGTTTTTTTTTCTTAGGTAGTCTTAAGTTTCGGACCTTGTTTTAGAATGCGACCGAAACGGTAAAAGATATTTCAAAGATAGCCAAAAATTTTTCATACTTACTCTCAAACCTTTCAAGTAGGAGATGAAATTATCCACTTCGCGGCTCCTTTGGTCTTCGATTTTGCGATCGGTAGACAAGCGGAAGCTCTTGGTTATAGCGTCTATCATGCTCTGGTGTATGGGGAACCCTTTGTGGGCCACTGGAAAGAAAAAACATGTATAGAAAGCGACCTAAGACCCAAAACTACGCATGAATGTAACCAACAATGAATTAACCGAGCGACCGTATCTGGGAAATTTGTCCATCGTCTGTCAATTTGTATATCTAGACTACAGAGATGCGTTCCGTGCCTCAGGGCGTATTTGTTTCGTTGTTTTTTACCCTGCCCTTAGGTACCGAACTTTATTTACACTTAGGCCGCGAACGCAAGAGCGAATATTTTCACCTAGAGTGTAGGCACGGAACGCACCCCAGTGGTGATACCAAGTAACGTTAACGGCGGAAGAAATAAAAACAGTGATAGCAATATAGGCTTCAGAGTTTACTGTCAAATGAAAACAAGATAGCTGTCACTTATCTCACTTCTTTCGCCGCTAACGTTACGCGATACCACCACAGGTCGTAGTTTCCAACGAACCTTGATAAACTTGGCATACAGGCACCACGAATTTTATGGCTTTTTTGTCTTTGATTTTCCCATGAAATGGTAGAAGTGTATGGCCTCTAAACATACATATAAACATGGCCTCTAAACATACAAAAAAAGGTCAAGAATATCTTTTTAAGTTACAATATTATTCTGCTCGTGAGGTCAACAGTTTGCATAACATGTCAATCAACCTAAAACATTCCACTGCTGGATTCGGGAGTCATTCCTGCTTTGGCCAAATAGCGGGTTGGAGATTTCACTTATTGTCGAAACCTACTCCGACAAGCAGATTTTCTCATGATTTTCTATCACCATTTAAGCTTCTTAATTATAATCACAATAAGCACATGAGTTAAAACCTCAGTTGTGCATGCCTGGGATTGAACCCACGCCTTTTCGCTTGTGCTCTTGCATCACAGTATCGCTGACTTTCGTGGTCGTGCGAAATTGTGGTCAAATGCCTAACTGTGTAGGATAAAAAAAGGCGTGGGTTCAATCCCGTGGGTTTACCGGCTAGGCTACCACTAACTCCACTAAGCTACCCTTTAGCTTTACAACTGTTATATATACTGTGCTCAATATAAAGATGATCATACCATCGATATTTACGAAAGCATGAGTCGTAAATATAGCCGACTGGAAGAGTCCAGTCCACATCTCCAGGCCGCCGGTGAGGTCCAATGGCTTGCTAGGACGCTTGAAGAATTGACGCCCGCACTGCGTAGAACAACAATATCATTACTCATACCTACTAACCTACCTACTATCTTATAATATACTTACTTATTTCTACTTATATTTTTTTATCGAAGATAAACTTGACTACAACTCGCCTGACGTGAAGCTACGATGCGGCCTAAGATGTTACACGCTTGCCTAGAAGAAACACGATTCACATGTAACTTGAAAAGACCCAGATTACACCCGGTAGCGAGTTCCGCAATCTAGCAGTCATATCTACTTTTGTAATATATTGTATGTGATTGTGCATGCTAAATAATGTTATATCAGCTGGTTTAAAAAAAATAAGAAAGAGTTGACTTATCTTATTTTACAGCGTTACACCCACTCTCAATAACGACGATTAATAATAAAAATTATCTTTTAAGATGTCAATATTAGTAAAAACGTTGTTTTGTCGCTGTATTACGAGTATCTTAATCCGTCAACATCATGCATACATAACTTTCTAAGAAATTCGTTGTTTTGTTTACAAATTGGCATTGCTTGCGCGTGTAGACTCCTGTTGACTGTGACTAATAAGTAGAAGTCTAAGTTTAATTCTGATTCTTCTTCCCTCCATTAACTTTATATAACGCCATTAAATGCACAGTCCCTTCAGTGTCGCTATATAGTCATCATTGTATTAAAAAAAATAACATTAAACCTTGACGTAAGATTCTAGCGCTCCTTGTCGAAGAATCACGTCGATACACTGGATTTCTTCACAGGGCAAGTTCAAAGTACTGCCTCCTGTATCCATATGCCTGCAACAACACAATTTTGTTGAAAAAATAAAACATAAAATTTCAATCAGTCGTAGTTCTAATCCAATGGAACAAAATGACTAAACCCATTCTGAAAATATATAGAATAAATGTAGGTAACTGGTAATCCATTAGCATTCTGGTGACGGAAAGCAACAATTATTGTTCTAGAAATTTCGAAAATTCGCAAGTGAGACAACAGCATCAGTGGGTTGACAAGAAAATATGATAATTATATATTCACCTTTTCAAATTCGCTAGATCGACCACGCCAGTTGCTTTGAAGGACACCTCAAAACGCATAGGCCGCCCATTAGCATCGTCAATATCAACCTGAAATTAATTCATGTGTGACATAAATATTCGCCATTGCCAAATGCCACTTTATTTTTAACGATATTCGATACAAAAATAGTTCACGGTCTGGATTAACATATAGCCTACTTTAAGCCACAGGACGTAGCAAGACCATGTCCCCATTAGGCGAACATTGACCGCCCGATTATCTACTGATTGAATTTAAGTGGTGTATCGGTAGGGAACGAATGGACCCGTGGACTGCTAACTGAATGCGAAACGAAAAGCGAAACGTCGAAAATGCGTAAAGTACGCGCTATGTGGACAGCCACTTTACCAATTAGCCGCTCATGCTCGGAGGTCTCAAAGGGGACACGACGTTAGCCCTTAACAATAGATATTAGGCCTATTTAAAAAAACAGATCTGTGTTTTTTTAGCTTTATTTGAACATGTGTTTATACACTTATGTGATCGTTGGAAAAGTCCGACTGTAGTTTCTGTTACCAACAGGATAGTTACAATAAGGCGATCGCGTCTCGAACTGTATCATGTCTACCTTAATTAATATATTCTAAAAAAATATGTCACTACAGACATCCATTACGGCAGACGCGGGTAGAATTTTTCAGTTATTCTGATTTAAAAATCTTGACTGTTTATAATATAATTAAAACAGGACCCTTTCAAATAAGTCCACATGTCTACAAGAAATCAGGTCAGAAATAAAAAAGAAATTTGTAGAAGAATTGAGTACTTTTTTGGATATTGGTAGTAAATAAATTGTCTACTTACAATAATGCTGTTCCTAGAAGACCCATTAGCAGGAACATCTTTGAGAGGTTCTAGTGTGTAGCAGTTCTTAGCTTGGTCAAAAGCTATGTATGGGTTGTTGGGATAGTTCTTTTTCAGTGCCAACTTGTATACAGCTGCCATCATTTTCTTTGGTCTATCCGGCTTAATGAGCACATCATACCGGAACTAGAAAAAAAGAAATTGTCCATGGCATAGCATGAAATAGTTATTATTGCTAAAGCAATAAATCTAAAATAGTATAGGGTAGATGAGTTAAGTCGTATAATGGTCAAAAGAAGAAAAGATGACAACTCAGCATATTTGCCAGGAAATATAGAAAACTTGCATAGAGAAAATATTATAATTTATTAAGACTGATAGGAAAATATTAATAATAATAGGAATAAAGAAATAAAATGAAGGAAAATATTAAATAACAGACATGTGTTTGTTAGTGTGTGTGTGTTTGTTACTCCATAACGCGAGTTATATAAGTAACTTTAGTGACCTTGATTTTGCTAATTACTTACCACTTTGATAGGCTTGAAGACCATGGGCAAGTAGTTTGTGATGACTCTTGTTGGATGATGTCTTACTGAACGACCCAGGACCTTAGCAGGAATTCTATATCGACAGATAGTATCCCTCGATGGCGTCACCCGCACAGTTTCTGTTGAACTAGCAGACTTTGATGAGGTCGACGCTAGAGACTGAGACGATGGAGATGAAGCCAGACTTGATACAGAACTCGTTGGTTGAATGACAGGTTGTGGGGGCATGGGGGGAGTCAGTTGTGGCCCTTGCCATGGAGCACCGCCTGCGCCTGGCGTGCCGGTTTGACCCCAGCCACCCGGAGCAGGGTAGGCAGGCTGACCACGGCCAGCCGGTCCTGGTTGACCACGACCACGACCACGGCCCATCGGCGCGGCTCCTCCTCCATAACCAGCAGACCATTGCGCCGTTGGTGACGCCAAAACAGGTTGCACCAGTTCAGGAACTTGAGCTTGAGGAACTTGAACTGGGACAGATTGCACTGGATGTTCAGGTACTGGTTTTAATGAAACAGGAGCTTGAGGATCTTTGGCAGTCTTGCCTTCGGCTTCCGCTGCAGCTAAAGATTTCTTCTTTTTTGGCCTCTTCTTGCCACCACCACCTAATCCTAAACCTACGTCTTCAGATTCATCTTTTTTGGGCTCTTCCTTTTTCACTTCAGGTTTAGGATCAGGCTTTGTCTCATCAGGTTTCAAAGGTTCAGCAGCACCAGGTTTTTCTTGAGCTGGTGGTTCTGGCTGGGATCCTTGAGCAGCTAATGCTATGGCCTGCGCTTGCTTCTGCTTGCGTTTACTCTTCCTGCTACCTACACCTAGACCACCTTCTTCCTCCGGCTGCTCTGGCTGGGCCTGCGATGTTGATGGAGCATCTTCAGAAATAGACAAACCAGCTACTGAGGGCACATCTTCGACTTCCTTTCCTTCATCCTTTTTTCCCTTCTTTTTACCTGAAAAAATTGGAATACTAAGTATACATAGATCTGAAATAAATTAAATCAAAATCCTGATTTAATTCAATTTAAATCAAAAAAATGATTTTGAATAAATAGTGAGAATTAAATAATCATATTCATTGTTTCTTTTGCAATAAACACCAAAACTATGGTCTCATATGATTTTCTTAATTTTTTTATTTTATGCTAAGCTAAATACATACCCCATAATAATATTATTTGCATTGAGCAAACACTTGGCAATGGCATATTTTATAATAGCAAGGTTATTATTATTATTTATTTAATTTGATATATTCAGATATTTGAATATCTATACTTATATAAATCCATTGCATCCTTTTATAATGACAATAAAATAAGGCAATACATTTAAAAATTACAAATTTAGTGAAATAATTCCGCCCGATACAAATGTGGTGCAGTTGCCCATTTTGAACCTACTGTAGTTATTAATATCAAGCAAATAACGGCAAAAGAACCACAGTTGCAAGGGAGCCACCATTAAATATTGATTTTATTCTGCTTTGAGTGCCTTTTTATAAGATTTTCTTGCAAATTCTAGGCTCGCATATCTCAGCGAAAAATTAACATCTTACCTTTCGCCATAGCTCAATTGTTTGCGTTACTGAAAAGAAAATATTAAATCAGTTCAACCTAGTAGCCACAACTATGTAGCAAGTTTTTAAGTTTATTTTGTTGACTGCAGTTACACTGCCATAAAAAATAGCAAAGTTTGAGTCAACTAGGCAGTTAAAAGATATGCAATTACAAATAAAATAAAAAATATTCTTTAAAAAAAATTAAACCGTCTCTGAGACAAAAACAACAACAAACAAACATACAAATAATATTGTCAAATTGAGTAATTTCTGTTTTTGTAAGTCGGTAGAAAACTGCGTATTAATTTATGACGCAACTCCGGCAGACAAAAAATGCACTAAGGTGCTTGATTGGGGAAACCCCCTAACCCCCCCACACTTTTAGTGTAAATCCGGGCAACTTGATATAAGACCCAACCCAAATTGCATAATACACTAAAAGCACGATTGCATAGGTACCAGAACCATAAAACGATAGTAGAATGAACCTTAGCATGTATCTACATACAAAACAAGAAAGAAATGGAATTATGATGCAATGTGGAAGACAGCAAAGAACGTTAATAATCGTGGTTATATATATTAGTATTTTAGAAACAAACATATAAGACTATTTACACAATTCTAAGGTATCCGCAGATCAACCAAAGATTTTAGAGATAGGTGGACAATGAGAACAGCCAGGCTGATGCAGTGCTGCGCTGTGTTGAGAAACTTTGCACTACTTTGCAGTTTCCATTACAGGTCACATGCGAAATTACCTTAAGAACAATGTATATATCACTAACACCTTCACTACAATAATTTTAATCCAGAATCCAGATAAAGAAATCCCGAGAAATAGATTTTTACTATATATTGCAATCAAAATACACTACAACATATATGGCAAAAACAATAATATACTCTAGGGACGCAGATTACCATAGACATTGTTTTTTTTGTATTTATCGTAGATAGAGAAATAAACATAGGAGTGGTTGCGTTCCAAAACATGTGAATTTACTCGGTAGAGAGTGAAATTCGCCCGATATCGGCTCTATAACGCTTACTAAAAACACTTGCTGTTTTGGAACGCCTACTTTTGAGTAAAATTCAACCTGACAGTTTAAATATTTTATCCTGGTAAAATCAAAGTTGCATTTGACTCTGACAGATTTAACAGATAATCTTACCTCCTCGGTCTTATTGATAAACGCGTCTTAACTTAGAACGTCTTTTGTCTTGTTTTATCCGATTGAGAAAGTAACGCGTCAAATCAAGACAAAAGACGTTTAAATTAAAAGGCGTCCATTAATAAGACGTGATAGTTCCTCTATGCCGCGTGTCTTCAAGATAAAGTGACAAGTTTATATAAGGTTAAAAAATTGCGAGAGTGGACATTTTTATTTGCCAATTTATCAATTAAAATATTAAATGGAACGCCATAGAGCGAAGTAACGCCGCGTGAGTCATGTTTTTTCTTGCGTTCAGCCGTACCCATAAAATTATAAGACATTGTCGCGTCAAAGAGCTTTATGCTGGCCATCAAATCTTACAAATGGCAGCACTTAAGGTAAAAATACACACAAAACAACACACTAAAATGTAATATTAAAGTATACCTAACATAAAAACGTAGACTGTGTACATTATATGAGTTTTCGTTTCACGTAAATACATGCAGTATTAACAAAGTTATCACTACGAGCCGAGCTTCCCTTCAACTTGTGATGACGTCATAAAGCGAGTAGCACGCCCGTGCGCCACTCTCCAGTACTAAATCTCATACACATAAAGACACACGCGCGCTCTTTGTTTAAATTCTGTTGGCTTAATACATTGATGTACATGTACTAGATGCGTACTAACTGCCTCAATGCATTGCAGCTTCACCTAAGGCCACAGCCATTACCTCAACTCACTTCAAATCAGTGCCTGTGTGCCCAAGCGAGCGAAACCTCTTAAAAAAATATTTCGAAATGGGTAAATGCGTCGTAAAAGTATGTGACTCAATCACTCAGAAATATAACAAATCTAGCGAGGTTACTTTCCACAGGTAAGTTTATTGTTTATGTCTGCATATTAATATAAATAAAGCAAAATTCAAGACCAAAATTTTTTAATGTAATTCTGTATTTGGTGTTGCCCTTAAAAACATCGGGATGGGTTCCCACAGTTGTGAGGGATTGTATCTTTAGATGGAAATAAGAACACATTTTTACAGAAATAATTAATCACAAGTATATTTCACATCAAGGGTCACATCATATTTTATATACACGAGTAAATCAGTCTTAAAAGCAATTATTTCTAAAGACGGTACGTACATTATTTTAATCAGACGATAATACACCTTTCACTTATTCAAATTTTATCGGAGCTTATATTTCTATACGTGTGCGCTCCACTTGGCTGCCGACTATAGAATGAATATCCGAATATCGCCCGCTCGCTCCACCCCACGCCGCCACCGATACTTGTGCGGGGATAGCTGTCGGTCGAGCGGCGGAGCGACACGGTGGAAGCCAAGTGTTGCCAATCGAAAATAGTCTAAACTCCCTATTTATTAAATTATTAGATTTATCTATTATGTAATCTATGATGCCTAACGATTGAATATACACAATGACCTGCATTTCCTAACAAAATAATGGGAATATATCAATGCATAAAATAAATTACTTAGTTACATCTGTTTTTCTGTTAAAATTAAACATGAAGTGATTAGTTATTGTATTTGTTCGATTTCCATTTTTTACCTACAAAATTTTTACGTTGAAATACCTTGCAAAAAGTTCTTAGTTAGAATGTTTTCAACGAAAACATTAATTCCTAAGAACGAAACTCTTTGGCTTAATAGTGCATGTTTGTGTTAGATAGTTTATTGTTATTTTTGTTGTCTTAGTATTCATTCATAATATTTTTAAATCCTGTTCACAGAAGAAGGATTCCAGAAAGGCCAGTCGAACAATCTGCTAAGAATGTATAGCATGATGGTAGCTCAATAAATTAACAAAATAAGTATTTTACGACTGCTGAAATTCGTAAAAATAAAATTAAAGGGCAAGTATGTTCATTCCTTCCAGGTTCAGGCATGCACCTCTGTGATTTTTACTCGTGTGTATATATTGTAATTAATGACATGCTAAAATGATGAAGAGAATCATCGTGAGGAAACCTGCTTGACAGAGAAGCTTTCAATAATAAGTGAAGTCCCTAACCCGCTATTTAGCCAGCGTGGTGGACTATGGCCTACACCCCCTTCATAGGGGAGAACCCTAGCCTAGCAGTGGGACGTTATGCGTTGAGACGTGATATCTTAAATAACGCACGAAATATTATACTTGAGAGAGCCCATTTTCTTAGATTTCCCCGGCTAAAACAAGCAAGCCCCCTTACGTACACGAGTGAGAGACTTCTGTTTCCTCACATGAAGCGTTCTTCGTCGTCGTCTACTTAGCATTAGTACAAACTGATTACATTCGAAAGTGTACCTAGTGTTTTAATCAGTAATCGCTTTCTTGTGCGCGATCAAAGCTAGGTTATAATTAAAGGCTTCAATGCCGATCGGTTAAAAAAGCCACCTCTTTTATTCCTTGATGAACTAAAGAAAATGTTTGGATATTTTTACAAATTTCAAGCACAGAGTTCTGTAAATAGAGTTATTCCAAGCGTGTCGGCAATAAGGGCAGTAGATTGAATATTAACTATAACTAATAGCTATGGCTATTATAATATTATATTTTATAGACTAGCTGTACCCGCGACTTCGTTCGCGGTTGCTAACCTTGCATAAATATATCAGTGGGACATAAAATATTAGAAAATGTATATCAGTGGTCCTTTTGAAAGTCTTATCATTGTAAAAGAGACAATACGATAGCAGTGATTTGAACTGTAAAATTGATTAATTAAAGCAATACAGAAGTTTGCACAATTATGTTCACCATGAGTGGACAATTTTTAGGAACTAAAGATTCTGCATAGCATTAACGCCTATTTCATTTTGCGAATTCAGCTCTTATTTTAACCCAAAGTAAATTTTTTTGCTAATGTATTTATCCCGATTGCCCACTTATTTTTATTCAAGACAGGCAGGCATTTGACAACCAGCTCTCACGATCACAGAAGACACAGTGGTCCCTAGATGGAGCATGCGTAGTCTGGATTACATCTATAGTCTCTCAAAGAAGGCCGCCGCAACTTACCGTTAGGTGCTTGGTGACAGATTTTTTTAATTTGAGGGTGGTAGATATCCAGGCAAGTGTTAAAAATGCCCTACCATCATGCTATTGTTTCCCCGCGATGTTTTCCTTCAACGGTAGCTGAACTCCTCTTGCGTATTACGTAGGATTGAACCTCGTACCTCTCGCACGGCAATTTACCCCCTTTAGCTACTCGGTCACCATAGCTACAAAAAATTTTGGACGCTGTGTTCATACATTTACAGTGAAACACATAAAAAAAAACATCTAGATTAAAGCAGGCGTTACCGAGCTATAGTAAAAGACGATTTTCATCTCCTCTCTCACAGGAATCTCCACTTATTATTTAACTACGTAGCATATGAATAAACACATTTAAAACTTGGGAAACACCTTTTATTTCATCTAAGGAGTTAATTAATTTATGTATAATATGACGTGAAAAACTTTTCTCTTTAGAGATGACATTCAACAACCAGCCATAATATTTTCCTCTCTAAAGACGAATATATGAGTGACATAAAGAGGTCCACTTCCAACGTTCCTCCTCACGACTTATTCGATCTCAGCCATAGATATGAGCTCTATTATACGAGGTCCAGATAAATCTTTTGCCTCCATCTATCCTGCCTGTAATTACTTCTACACCATCTTTTGTTTTATATTATCCTGCTGGTCATCATCATATAGTATGACCAATTTCATAATCCTCTGCCCATGTAGGCAATCTTCGTTGTCTTTGAGGTCTTTCAGAAGTTATAGGTTCCTCTATAATTATTTTCGTATTATTCTGATCAACATCACCAACATCTTCATTTTATGATTCAGCTTTTTTTATTTTGATATGTTGAGGTATATTTTCTTCATATATTTCCAACCGTTGTTCATATTTTTTTGGTTTAACATTATTTGAATCAATGTGTAAATTTTCTTTTTCAAGGTGTATATTGCTGAAAAATCTGACATCCCTGCTCGTAATAATGTCTTTTATTTCCTATGACCAAATTCGATACGCTTTAGTATTTTCAGCTTAAAGCAAAATAGCTTTCCTGGCTTATGGGGAAAATTTACTTTTCTTTTGTTTTCAATACATGCACTTTTATACCGAATACCGGTTTACAGTCAACCCAAAGTTCAACGTTGTATTCTCTTTTTCCCTTGTTGGTTCAAGTTGGTTGTCGATTTGCTATGTAATTTGCTGTACCTACCGATAGCTTCAGCCCATAAACTATTATCTAAATTTGCTTCAAATAGCATATGGCGAGCTTTTCCTTCCAATGTCCTATTTTTTGTTTCGGACAGCTCTTTCGTTGCACTTGGCTTAGGCCCGTGCTTTTTAAACCTCCTGTTGAAGGAGAGAAACGATTTCGTTTACATTAAAATAATAATAATTAGTTTATTTCGTTCTAACAAATACATCACAAATCTTAGTAAGACATTGTAGTTCTAGTTTTTCTTACTGTAACATGCATTATAATTAATTAAATAAACATGAAATTGATTAAGTAAATTATTATATAAATTATGAAAACAAACAAAATTCGAATCTTAGTAAGAAATTAATATCTAAAATAAAACGTTTGTGAGTGCCCTAGCTCCCACAGTAGGATTCCCTGTGTTTGTGGGAGCTAGTTCTCTTCAATGTGCGCCAAAGCATATTGATACTTAAAATTGAATTGAATTAAAATTGTTGGCCCTGGTCGGTGTTCTACCCTGATTTTTACCCTAGGAATTCGAGCTGTAATGTAGCCAGAGGTAGGACACTGACGTACATATTCAAAATTTATTTTTTTGTATAATATAAACGCCCTCTGTTACCTTGCCCTAAAGGTGTCTTTAGATGGCGTTATTTTAACGTACTATTTCTATATTTCAATGTTAATGTCATATCTTGAAAGGATAATCAGCCCGAAAATATTATTTTGTGAAAATATTACGAATTTATGTGTTTTATAGATAAAACGATTGTTTTAGATTATGTTTTCGATTTTTGTGTCAGTTTGCCAATAGAATTTTGATTTATGAAATATATTTATGTATTTATGTGAAGACGAAATCAATATTGTGTTGTTTGTTTTTAAAAGCCTCTAGTTTTAGTGACACTCTACTACACTTGCCTATCTGTTCATTATATTGGCTAGGCAGTATAATAGTAAAGTGCAGTTTAAGTAGGCCCAGCCTGCAGAACTACACCTTGCTATTATACAGTATGAAAAAATATCATTTTAATGAATACTTTATATGCATATCTAAATGTATGTAGGTCGATAGAAAGTGCACACATATAAATAACTGATACACTGGATACACACACATAAAAAGAGCATTTAGTTTTGGGGCAGACCACCAGACCGTCGGACACAAAAAAGCGACCTCTGTGGCCTCTCTATTTCATAGTATACAGTACTCTATGAATGTAACTGTCTGTATGTATATTACTTCTTGCGACAATTGTATTGTGATAGCTGCAGAACGTTTTGCGTTTTCTGGAATTTCAAACGTTATTTAATTCGTTTTTATGATAGCATAAGTATTTAATATTCTTCCGTGCTACTTATTGTAATACTAAAGCCATATAAATATCATAATGTGCTGAACTTTTATGTCTCTAGACATGTGTATTGAACTGTTTACGGTCGTCGCATTCGATAATTACTTGAAAACCGCTTGTAAAATATGGCTTTTTATCATCCTGGAAATGTAAACACTCATGATGCATCACATTTAGTTGACGAAACACATATTGTGGATGATTTAACCATAGTTCCTCTGGCTAAAGATAGTTTTGGTGAGTACGCCTGCCTTACAACTGTTTTTGGATCTAAACAGCTCTAAAATAATTTAACTGTTTGTAATTTCGGTATTTTGCAAAATTATATGATTACTTTATTGCAAATATTATGAGTTCGCTTGTACATATCAAACTTCCACTGCTGACAATAATATTGAACCGGTTACTTTTGGTTGACTATTTACTAGTAGAACTTCGAAATTCTCTCAGTAAAACTTAATGAGTGTTAGTGTGTTACTCGTTTTGAATTATGCTCCTGTGGCCCTCTCATGTCATAGAAGGCCAGATATGCATGAGTTTTGGCACCAGGGGCCCATGTTGTTGTTAAACCAAAAAAGATTATTTATTGAATAATAGGCAGCAGCTTTAAGATGATGTGCCTATATCATATTGTGTTGAATTCATTAATAATAATTGTCTAATGCATTGCACAAAATTGTTTTTAAAGGTTTGCAAGAGATAGTTGATTGTTGTATAGCTATTTATCCAGTTGATTTTGAAAAGAATTTATGGATGTTGCAGTGATCACGTTTTCAGGCAACCTGTTCCAGTTGTGAACAACTCTGTTGTTGAGGATGTGGTAAGCTGTATTTGAGTTAGCATGAGTGCAGTCGAGTTTCATTTTAGGTCCTCTGACCTCTCTAGTTAGACTAGTTAGAGGCCTCTTCACATAGCAGTTATGAATGTCTGGGAGGTTGTAAAATCCATTAAACATCTTAAAAGTCTCTGTCAAGTCCCCTCTTAGTCTTCTATCTTCAAGAGTAGTGAGGTGCAGGGTTTTCAGTCCCTGCTCGTAAGGTTTTCGACAAAGAATGTATGGGATCTTAGTGGCTCTTGTCTGCACACTCTCCAGCAAGTCTTGCTGAAAGTATGGACTCCGGACTTGAAAGCCATATTCTAGCATGGGCCTGATATAGGTTTTATACACTTTGATGAAGACTTCTACTGTCATTGTTTATAATGTTTTGTTTATTAAATATATGAAGGATTTCACATTTTTACTATTGTGCTTATATGCTGTTCCCACTTCAGATTAGAGGTCACAATAATTCCTTGATCTCTCTGTTACTTTACTGGGGCTATAACATTGCTATCCAAATAGTGTCATTTATGGATTGGTCCTACCAAGATGGAGAACACTACACTTTGCAATGTTTAGTTTGATGATCCAATCTTTTGTCCAAGTACAAATCCAGTATAAATTGTCTTGCAATTGTCCAGATTTTAATATTAAGTAGAAAAAACTTTTCATCATCAGCAAAAAATGCACATTGACAGTGTAATAGCTCCACCAGGTCAGTTACATAGAGCCCAAACAGGTGGGGAGCCAATACTGATCCCTGAGGAACAACGCTTGGTACCTGCCTCATCTGTGATAAGGCATCTCCAACTGAAATGTTCACCCAGTCAGGTAATTTTCTATCCATTTCAGCAGTTTGTCTCTTATCCCAAAGTGTTCCAGTTTCAGCAGAAGGCATTGAATAGAGACTTTATCAAATGCACATTCAAAATCTAGGTACACTACATCTACTTTTTAGTTAAATCTGCAGTTTTGCTAGTGTTACTAGGACTAGACTTGGCGAAAGTACTGTGCTTATGTTGTTATGGTTTTACAGCAAAGATCTGTTTGGAAAATTGATTTTTCATCTGTAAACTGATTTCCTCTTTTACACAAAAAAGTACTACAGTGGTAAGTACCATAGACACAATGTAGTGGATACATTATAAAAGTGTGTGTTATTTTCAGCAATATGTGAGTTGTGCGGACGCATTGGACGCCGAGGTCAGTTTTATCCTCGTAATAACAAGTTCTGCTCACTCCGATGCCACGCAAGTAACTCAAGGAAGAAGCACTGCAGTTGGCGGTACAAACTTATGGAAGGAGCAGAACACATGGCAGGCTTGATCCCGCTGGAGCCTTTGCCGCAACTTGAGCAGTGGCAAGCCACTTATGATGATTTGCAGGTAGCTAGTAAATCCAAACAGACACTGTTTGATTGGGTTCGGAAATAATTCTAAAAAGACCATACAATATTTCTGCAAATTTTTTTTTAAGTATATCTTGTATGCTTTCAAACAAAACCGAAATTGTTGAATCGGTCTACATGTTACTAAGGAATTTAATACTAAATTACTCCAATCCAGTTTTACTAGTTCCAATGGAAGATCAATTCTTGTTGTTTGAGCTGCCACTGTGTCGGTTTGTGACAGAAAACATTTATGTAGTTGTAGTAAATATCGTAATTTGTGTTTTTTAAAGTGGTTTTCCGTAACAAATAAATATATTAATTTTGTTTAAGTATTTTCAGGTTTTCACGGGTACCCGATTGTTGGAAAGGTCCAACTATAGTACCGTCCCATCTTGTCCTATTAAACTAAATTAATTAAACATGCGTTAATTTTCTAAGTATATTTCTATTTTGTATTTACAGGCTGGTCCGATAAAGCAAGCATCCAGTGTTGTTGCCAACAGCTATGAATGGAAGGATGAGCTATTTGGCTGTGACTTCTTAGCCGCTCCAGTTAGTCTGTTCAAACATGCACCCTTGCATGAAATGTGGGATGCTACATTCGAAGGGATGAAGGTAGAAGTGCAAAACACTGACTGTGAAAGCTGTGAAAATAAATTGAGCGATTACTTTTGGGTAGCTACAGTTTTAAAGGTAAGATTGTTATTATATAAATTATTTTTTTTAATGTGTTATTTTGTGCGTGTAGTTATTTTTTTTTCTGGAAAGAGTCAGTCCTATAAAACAAAGTGTACTTATTTCAGACTCTGAAGTCACCCGTAATTTGATAAGAGTTCTGGCCGATCCAGCTATTTAATGATTAACAATTATTCATTCCTAGTTTTCTTCATTGCTTTTTATTTATTTTTTAGTAAAAAACACACAAGCAATGAAATAAAAACATTTAAGTACCTACAGTGATTGAAACTAATCTAATAATAATCCCTCAGGAGAAGAGAAAGAGTTCCAATAATGCTGGCTGCATTGCCACATTGAATGGCAATGCTAATTATTTTACTAAAATAAGAGCCAGCATTCTGGTTCCATGTCACTTACACACTTTTGATATTTCCAAACATAATTTTAAAGTGCTCAGTCCCTATGTCCCCAAAATGTCTACTGCAAATGGCGCAAATAAGAAACCTCTGTCAAGGTTTTCATATTTGTGCAGATTTTAAGATTTTTTTTCTCTAATTGATTAGTTAGACTAGCACATCAATTTTGGTCTAGTCTCTAGTGAATTAGTTTCTTCTAGGTAAGAGTCTGTGGTTTAAATTATATCAGAATTACGATTGTATGTAATAGAAGGCAGGTATATAACAGAAGACAGTTGGTATTGAAATTAGGATAACTGAATCTGTCAATTGAGTGAATCGGTCTCTTGTAAGCAACCATGCTCCATCTTAGGCCGCATCATCGCCTCACATCAGGCGAGATGTAGTCAAATTCAAGCCTACCTTCCATAAAAAATACTGCCATAATACTATAGCAATTCCATAATAAATTCAACTGTGCTCTCAGACTCAAAGTTATGCTCAAGCGCAATCTTAAGTATGTTAAAAATACTCTTTGTCCACAGGTAAAAGGATATATGGGATTGTTACGCTACGAAGGCTTCGGCAGCGATGACTCCAAAGATTTCTGGGTGAACCTGTGCTGTTCCGAAGTTCACCCGGTGGGGTGGTGCGCCACGCGAGGGAAGCCGCTCATACCTCCGCGCAGTATCGAAGACAAATACACGGATTGGAAAAAGTAAGCTAAGTAACAACTGCAAGCTAGACTGGACTAATCCAAATTATCTCGAATGTACCGTTACTAACGCCTGAACGCCTAATTCTATGTATGCATGTTTTAGGCTAAGTTTAATATGTCAATAAACAATTATTTATTTATTTAATAACTTTATACCACTGTATGTAATACTGTGTGATTAAACCGGGACGCAATGAGTTCAACCTATGACCATTTGCAGATTGATTGATTCGTCCATTACAGATCAAGTCCTCGCAGATCACAATCGGTTTACACCGTCTAGGTAGAGAGTCAAGATGAGTTAGAAACATACTAATTACATAATTATTAACAGTTTTCAAAACACTCGTAAACAAATATTGTGCTGGCGGTCATCCTGGATTTGAAATTTATCATAGTGTATTCTACAAGACAAACCCTTACATTTGATACCCTTATTGTTATTTTGGGTGAGGAATTAAAAGTACAAATACAAATACTTTAAAAAATGTGTTTACTGAGTTCCATTACGGCAGACGCCTATAGAACTTTTTCAGTTAGGTATTCGATTTAAATATCAAACTTCTGAATCGATTTCGATAACATTTAAATGAGACTATTCAAAAAGTATCGAACAAAAAAAACTAATAGGTCCAGTCGACTCCGAGAAATGAGATAATAAATATAAAAAAAAAACATAGAGTCGAATTGAGTACCTCTTCGTTTTTGGAAATCGCTAGAAAAGCAATGTTGCGTAGCTTGTTCAGAAATTGTTAAGCATTTCACATTCTTTTTGACAGACATATTAATTGTTCTGATAAATTTTGATATTTTGCAGGTTTTTAGTGAAACAATTGACTGGCGCGAGGACGTTACCGGCAAATTTTTATACGAAACTAAACGACAGTCTCGTATCGCGTTTCTCCGTCGGAAACATCATGGAAGTAGTGGATAAAAATAGAATATCACAAGTTAAGGTTTGTTACAACGACTTTTTGACTAACTTGCCAACATCGAAAATTTTTGTATATCGTTTTGCTGTTTTACCAGCAGTACATGAAATTACAATGATTGTTAGTTGGAAAAGCTTCCTTCTTCTTCTGGTATAATATCAAAAAAACTACCGCACTTACTTGTATATGGCAAATGCACTCGCCAAAGCCCTCGCAAGGGCAGTATGAAAAAAAATAAGGCATTAAACCACGAGAGCGCTCAGGCGCCCAAGTCTGTTATATGGATTGTTTAAGATTTACTAATGCGTGCGTCATAATGGTCGTTTCAACATAGATCGAAAAACTACTATTATGACACAATGTAATTTTAATTCTAAAACCATTTAACAAATAGAATTTGGAAGGTCCCAGTTGTAATTATCATTCCATAGATTAAAATCTCGAGTAACATTATTGAGAGTTATGTATACTTGTATTTTCAGGTAGCATCAATATCAGAAATCATTGGTAAACGTTTACACGTAAAATATTACGACAGTTCACCCGAAGACAATGGTTTCTGGTGTCATGAAGACTCGCCGTTGATCCACCCGGTGGGATGGGCGTTTAGGGTGGGACACCCTTTGGATGCTCCACAAAGTTACTGCCACAGGGTGGCTGCAGGTAAAAAAAAAAACAAAAAAAGTTATGATATAATTGATTGCTACATTTAAAAAAAAAATGTTAAAAACAAGTTAGCTTGTTTTAGCTGGACCAATTTTGGTAAATTGAGACCATATGGGAAGTATAAATTTTTAAACAAAATCAAAACTTCTAAATCAGTCCCGGCAGAGAAATCTAATGTTGATTTTTTTAGGCGTTTGTCGTTCACTAACTCTCGGAACCACTGAAGTCAGCGCCATTGGCTGGCTTTAGATGGAACACGCCTATCTATACTATATATGTATTATCCCTTTCAGACCTGAATTATTTTTTTCCTTGTATCACTGAGTTACCTAATTTGTTTTGTACACAAATTGAACTTATGATAAATAAGAAAAAAAAACAACATTTTTATATTCTCATTGAATCGTTTAAAATCGGAAAGGGTCAAAACACTTGCTTACTAGGCCTTGCAATTTGCAGGTCGGTTAATCTCCAACGACTCCACGCCGGATATGTTTTACAAATACCCATCGAATGAACCGCCCCTGTTCAGTGAAGGGATGAAACTGGAAGCCATCGACCCTCTGAACCTGTCGGCTGTCAGCGCCGCGACTGTTATGCAGATATTAAATGAAGGTAGCTGTTAAATTATTACTATCATTATTTATAATATATATTATACTAGCTGCGCCTCGCGGTTTCACACTTCAATTTTCCGGGATAAAAAGTAGCTTATGTGTTAAACCAGGGTCTAAGCTATCTCCGTAAAAAATTTCATCCAAATCGGTTTAGTAGTTTTTGCGTGAAAGAGTAACAAACGTACATCCACACATTCTTACAAATTTTCGCGTTTATAATATTAGTAGGAAGATGTTTATATGTTCGCAATAGCTGTAAGTTATTTTATTTTGTCAGATTGTGAAACTAAACCATTGGAAGAACTTCTTTTATCAACAAAGTTAATAACTGCAGCAAAAGGCACTGCTCTATTTTTCTATCTGTTAAAGATTTATGTTTTTTTTATGTTTGTATCCGTCCCCAGGTTTGTTATGTATCCGAATTAGACATCTATAAAATTCTAGATTTCTAAAATAAATTAAATTTTAGTTTTCAATTGATAATCCCCCTGTAATAAGATAAGAAAACTCTTTATTTAAAAACCAGTAACAATCTATGAAACATAACAAAAAAGGATTATACACATATACCCGCTTTAAAATGGCGGACTTATCACTAGGCGATCTTTTTAAGGCAACCACGCACGTAAATGATAATGACTTATATTAAAGGGGCTTTAAAATACTACACTATCAATTAAACAACTATAATAAACCAAAATATCAATGCTATTATATTTTCATTTATACATATACTATACTATGCGTATAATATACTATACTATACTATGCGGGAATAAATAGACAAATTCATTTATACATATACTATATTATGCGTGGAAATAAATAGACAAATTCATTTATACATATACTATACTATGCGTGGGAAAAAATAGACAAATTCATTTATACATATACTATATTATGCGTGGAAATAAATAGACAAATTCATTTATACATATACTATACTATGCGTGGGAATAAATAGACAAATTCATTTATACAAATACTATATTATGCGTGGAAATAAATAGACAAATTCATTTATACATATACTATACTATGCGTGGGAATAAATAGACAAATTCATTTATACATATACTATATTATGCGTTGGAATAAATAGACAAATTCATTTATACATATACTATATTATGCGTGGAAATAAATAGACAAATTCATTTATACATATACTATACTATGCGTGGGAATAAATAGACAAATTCATTTATACATATACTATATTATGCGTTGGAATAAATAGACAAATTCATTTATACATATACTATATTATGCGTGGAAATAAATAGACAAATTCATTTATACATATACTATATTATGCGTGGAAATAAATAGACAAATTCATTTATACATATACTATATTATGCGTGGGAATAAATAGACAAATTCATTTATACATATACTATATTATGCGTTGGAATAAATAGACAAATTCATTTATACATATACTATACTATGCGTGGAAATAAATAGACAAATTCATTTATACATATACTATACTATGCGTGGGAATAAATAGACAAATTCTCTACTTAAATTGAACTAAAAGAAACAAATTTTAGTGCTATAGCGTTAGATAATGACCCCGATTCGAGCAGACCAAATTTACTAAACTAACTTAATTTGACAGTTCTCTCTCTCTTTTTGTTTGAAAGTGATGGATATAATTTTAGTAACTTTTAGTTTAGTCAGTGTGACTAGCCGAATTGGAGTCAATGTATTATGTCTCTCTGCTTAAAAACGTTCAACGAAGGAGCAAGCCTAATGTTAATGGGAAGACTGTTCCACAACAAAATGGTTTTAACAGTGAATGGTGGTAATACAATACAATACAATAATTCTTTATTGTCACCACAAAAATACAACACAAAAAGAATACAACAAACAAATAACATGGCACAAAAGGCGGTCTTATCGCTAAAAAGCGATTTCTTCCAGACAACCTTTATAGGAATGGAACATAATAATAAAATTTTGCGTAGACGGTGTTGCAAAACAGATATGAGAAATTTAAATAAAAAATAGTAATGAATACAACATACAAGAGTACATATAATAATATCATACATAAAAATAACAACTAACTACTTATATATATAAGTATACTCAATTAAGGAATAAAAATAGATTGACAAAATAAAAATTAGTGAACAATACTTGAAAGATAATATTTCTTAACCTAAGCTTTAAATGAATCAAGGCTTATAATCATAATCAAGGTAATAATTAATGACCCAGACAAACATCTTTAAAGTTGTTAGTTGCGGTTTTTTGAATTTAGTTTTATCAAATAACCTCCTTTATAATTATATATTTTCCTCACAAGGTTACATAATGATCCGGATAGACTGCTACCCGGCGGACGCGTCCGGCGCCGACTGGTTCTGCTACCATCAGCGCTCGCCGTGCATATTCCCCGTGGGGTTCGCGACCGCTAACAACATACCTCTCATACCGCCTAATCTGTGAGTTACATTTTTTTAATGACTTCATATGTTTATGAAAAATATTTATTGTTGCAATAAACATGGTGAGTAAACAAGACTAAGATTATATCTAGTAAAATTAAACAGTGTCTTACATAAAAGTGAAAATACCATATTAAACTATATATCATACGGCTTCCTCGCTAAGCAAGCTTGTATCGAGGAAACCAGAATCCAAGTTAACTTAAAAATATTATTTACCTCATTACACAGACAATATTACAGCTATATTATTTATTATATTACTATAATAGTAATTTTAAATTTTGGGCTTTTTATTAATGAGGTTAATCTATACATATATAATTTATTTCTAGGATTAGTATAATGAAGACATTGAGGATTTAATTATGAATATGAGGAATTTTGTTTAAATGGACAGTGGAAAATGAATGTAGTGTAAATAATAATAATTTGCTTGCAACAGTGTTATATCCTAATTGTTAATATATCTTCTGTTTGGTCATATGTCAATGTTTTTAGCCATTTACTTATTACATGTTTTGATTCTAAGCTATTCTTATTTTTAATATTACAATATTTTAAGACTATGTTATATACAAATACTTTAACAAAATTGCCAAATTTATGAGCAAAACAGGTATTTACTGAAGACAGAGGCGTTTTAAAGAGCCGACGAGTAACAAGCAATTCATACTCTGGTGATATCCTGCATAAATGATGTGCTTTGAGTCAACTACTGAGAATAAATTGTTAGCGGACATTGAGCACACCAGACTCTTTGTATACACTAGTAGTAAAGTTATGTTAACAAGTGTCAATTATAAAATGCACAACGTTTAACAGAAAGGTGTGACAATACTTAAAAGTGTTAGTCTATCATAGTGAACCGATTGTAGGAGTAAATTTTACGACATTCGAGATAAAAATATTGCCTCCTCCGTACAAATTGATCGATCACGTGACCATAGTGACGCGACGTTCCGTTTTGCACACCGTTCCATTTTTGTGGACACGAATGGCTTATTTCATTCCAACAGTCAGGTACGCGTGGAAAACCGGTATTGTTAATCAAACACGCGGCAGTTTTTTTTTCCATAAAACATTTATACTTATTGAACGTTCAATTATTTTTATAACGTGTTAGATTTATTTTTAATATTATATTAAATTTGTAAGTCTTTGAATTTAATTATTTGTGATATTTTATTATTTGTGAATATCACGACATCCAGATTCGAAGCAGACAAATTCAGCTGGGATCAATATCTGAAGCTGACGGGCAGCGAGGCGGCCCCGCGCTCGTCGTTCTCTGCCCGCGGGCACGTCGTCTCGCACGGGTTCGTGGCGGGCATGCGGCTCGAGTGCGCGGACCTCATGGACCCGCGGCTCGTGTGCGTCGCCACTGTCGCTAGAGTAGTGCGAGACTTGCTCAAGGTATATAAACACTGACTCGATAAAACAATAACGTAGTTTTCAACAGACTCCCTCGTAAAAGGCTTCGTATTGTATCGATTTTAATGACGTAATGCATCTCATTACGCACACTCGTCTTTTTCATTTTACCATTATTGAACAGGTATAGTTTTTTTTCTAATGAATGATTTCCAACTACAATTTGCTCTAATGAGTTTTTATGCCGCTAAAAATAGTTTGAGATATTAGATTTTTTTGTAATTTTGAGATTTTTTAATATACTACATTAATACATTTTAATTCTAATTAGGTTTAAACAAAAAGTAAGAAATACAAAAACATAGGATTTATTCTTAAGGTTGGTTCTTACGGTTCGATCGCGCCTTCTTTAATATGCGCGCGCTGTTAACTGATGTAAAAAAATGAATCGCGCGCGGGAAAATACCTATTTATTAATAAATATTTTTCATAACTCTTTTTTGTTTACTGCTTTATTAATAATACTGTTTTTTACTCGCAAGTGTGTTGAAAAACGTCGTATGACACTCGTGTGTATTCGTCATTACAGCCTCGGCTTCCTAATCGCCGATACCGACCCTGCTGTAATGATCAACTTAGCACACTTCTGTATCATAATGTACTATTGCGTCATTAAACTAGGAATATACTTTAATGACAATCAATAAAACTTACGAAATAATTCAAGCTAGAAGGCCATTGTAGCGGCGCGGGGCCAGCAGTGCATTTATTGCAGAACAATGAAATAAAACTACGCATTAATGGATTTCAAGAGAACTTGTAGACAATGAAATTCTCTACAACTTCTGGCGCCTTTTGGAGTAGTATAAGCAACGAAGGCTTTGCTGGAAGAAGGTTGTCAAAGTAATTACCACAATTTTGACAAACTTCATAGCATTAAAAGAAAGAACTCATTTATTTTGTACACACAGGACACTACTACTAATTACTTAAAAGTAGACAAACATTTAAAAGAAGTAAAATAGGTCTAGTTGCAGTTTCCTGTGCGTCAAAAAAAGTTAGCGCTCAGCATGATGCCATAGCATGTTTGACATTCCATAGCATGTTTGAGTAAAAAATAAATGTATGTCGCAGGTGCGCTTCGACGGTTGGAACGCGGAGTACGACCAGTGGCTGTGGGCGCACAGCACCGACATGTACCCAGTGGGGTGGTGTCGCGCCGTGAGACACCGGCTCGAAGGACCTCCGCAGCCGCAGCGAGCGCCGCGCCGCCCGCCCGCGCGCGCTCCGCGGCGGAGGCGCAAGCAGGACAACAAGCGGGACCACAGACTTGGTGAGAGTTAGTACTAGTGTTTGTTGACTGGTAATGACTACAACAACAGAGGATCAAACCAGTGCACCGCAACAACCTTTGCCTATTGAAATATAAACAGCCATCTTATTTGTACGACAAGTTGTCATGGCGATGGAGTAGCGGGCCCAGTGTGTCCCGCGCTTGTTCGACTCAACTCCGAACAGAACAGCATAGTTCTGCCGCTTTTAGAGGAAGCTTTCGCTATGCTGCGTCTAAGTGCTGAAATAACATCCCGCCGCCAATCAGAAACCAAGTTTGAATAATTTTAGAATTAAACTCAAAAATATTATATACTTACATAAAAAAATGAAGAGCTCTTAGTTAATGACACTAGTGCAATTTAGTATTATAATTATAATGAATTCTTACCTTTTATTCTTCTTGGATATTTAGCGTTCGTTTAATTCGAGTTATTTTATTGTTTCCGTGTTTATTATAGGTTCGTTTACATGTAGAATTGGTTCACTAATATAATAGTAGATATTAAATTAAATTGAAAAGCACACAATGACTATTAATTGCAAATTATAGTTTACGAAGCTTGACTGAAATATTTGTTTAAAAACTGTAGTTTTTTGAGAAAATTTGAAAATTTAATTGATTTGTTGATCTTGGATGTTTAATAGTAGACTGGTTTGTGACACTAATAGTAGGGGAGCCCAAGAGGGGATTTTGTGACATACTCGAGCGTGGCAGATTAACACATGGGAGATTCCTTAGGTCCTGTTGAGTGTATCTACCAAATATAAGCTCTCAATAAAGAGCCGAGCTAATAGAGCAGCCCGCAAAATATTAAAAAAAAACTTTGTTTGCCTGAAATAATCAAATGCGTCAGATTAAGATACGATAGGTTTATTACTAGCTAAACAGTGTGCATGTTAATAATTAAATGATTTGAATGGAATGTTAGAGAGTGGGGGGATTTATTTTTTCTTAACTATTTTCAACCTGTGTGGCCACCCCCACCATGCAAATTGACAGTTTAACATATATTTGTTATCAGAAGCATGATGGAGCATAGAAAATATTATAATATGACACGCTGGAACATTTACATGTTTTGATTTCCTTAGAAAAAAATGGATATCCTTCCAGATGCTTCCTCCACCACTAAAATGGGAAACACCTATAATATTTTCTACTTCCTATCATCCAAGCTTTGCAACGCAATACGTCTCTATGACGCTCGAGTAAATCCCCATTTAGCATCGTGGGCTCCCCTGCTATAACAGTAACTCTGCGGATTGCGACGTGCATGACGTGAAATGCTCATTTCGGAAATAAATTAATCTCTAAGCATATTCTCTCTCGCACATTGTAAATATTGCCATTTAATTTCAGGCACAAAAATGCAACCTCATCCTCCTAACATGATAGAAGAAACGTCTCAAAACTCCGACGTGGGCGATACGAAGAGCCTGTCGCCGCCGACTAGCGTGTCCGAAATGTCGGCCGACACGGAACACAGGCACGAAGAGACCACCCCTCATCGGGGAGACCCGCCTAAGATGGACGCGCATGTTGACTCCAAGAGCAACAACCAATTGGAAGAACGGCTTGAGGAATCCGGGCAGTTTAATATGGATTCAGTGGTACGTAGTTTTTGTTTATAGTCTCTGAAATTAGCTTTATTATTTTATGTGGTGGTTGGTAGTCGCGTACTTTGTAAGTCGTACTTTTGAAGGAATCTAGACGAAACTTGGTATACTGATTCTACGATATTTTGTTATTTAACCTCCGACGCAAAAACGACGGGGTTTTTATAAGTATGACGTTATTTTTATAAGTGTTTATGTGTCATTGTCGCTCCCAAACGGATGGACCTATTTTGATTTTGATGTATTAGTCTTGAGTGTTCTTGGCTTTATTTGATGTAAATCGGTCCAAGATGGCCGCCGCCATAAAATATCGAAGTACAATTTTTCACTACTCACTCAATATGAGTATCAAATGAAAGGACTTGATTAGTAAAATACTTTACATTATGATAATTTCAAATCCAAATGGCTGCCCTGCCTACGAGTGTTTTTCAAAATTGTCTATTTTACTCATTGCAAGTGATAAACTATACTTATTGATGTTATATATAAAAGTGTGATCGAAAATAATACAACGGGCAGGATTTGGACCTGCATCTGGGTATCTATATATACTCGGGTGTTTTCAAGCGCAAGTGAATAGGTTCTTACTTGGTAAACGTGCTACATCTTCGATTACATTTTCACTTACCAGGTGAGTCGTGGTCAAACGTTACCTAGTAAGTTGTAAAAAAAATTAAAAATAAAAACATAACAACAACTTGCTTCTCTCTCGTTATAATGTACTCGTCATATTACGTTTCACAGAGTTTGGTTTGCCTGCCACATGATGACTTGTCCGAAATGATGGGCGACGTGGATTCTCAGCACGTAGACGCCGCGACGTCGGCGCATAAAGAGGACGAAGCCAAGATGGACGTCGATTCAGAGTTCAAAGCGAGCACCGAACCGCACGAACATTTAGACTATGGAGACTCTAATTACTCGAACCAGGATCTAAGTGTGAGAATAATTTTATATTTTTTTAAATCAGATGATTTAAACATCTCCCTCACGTAATATAAATGCGAAAATACATTTGTTGGTTGGTTTGTCCTTCTTCTCCTCAGTAATTAACAACCTCTTAATTTTAAATCAGACTAGAGTTTATGTGAAATCATAACAAATGTAAATATAAAATAATAAATAAGTTCTTTTTAAAAAAAACGTAATTGTAGACAAGTTTTCAGAGAGTCTAAATAAAATAAAAATAAAACAACACATTGGAAACTCTTTTTTGAAACCGATTGAATTCATCCTTACTTTTACTTACATTCCAGAGCGGCCCGACCGACACATCACAAGAGTTCAGTCAACCGCTTCCCTCACCAGAGGCGCCACCGGAAACAGCTGACGACAGCAAAGTGATACCCAGACTAGTCAACACAACAGTGCCCTTAGACGTACTAAATTCAGTCGACGTCGAGCATTGGAGCACGACGGACGTCGCCAAGTTTCTTACCGTCAACGACTGCCAACCGTACTGCGATAACTTCAGCCACATCACCGGACCAATGATGCTGCAGCTGACCAAAGACGAAATTATAGAACTCTTACAAATGAAAGTCGGTCCGTCACTGAAGATTTTCGACCTAATACAGCAGCTCAAGTGTAAAATTAAACAGCCTCAGTGTAGAATGTTAAGCTTTAAATAGTGTGACACTTCACTGCACGTTGATAATGGCTGGTGAAGTGTGAACTTGGAAACAGTACAAATATTGTTAAAATAGATTATGGAATTGGCATACAAATCAATCACCGCGTTAATATTTTTAGGACACATCAAGCTTATTTAAAAGACTTGTTTCATTTTCGGCCAGGATGGTGTATGTCTACTGTGTATTAATAAAAATGCGTCAGTCGCCTCCTTACTTGTGTACAAAAATATCTAAATTCTGTGAATTGTAGTGGAATTATGGCATCTCTGGAAGTATGTATCCTAGGTTGACTCCAATGCTCACATTGGTCTATAAATATCAAAATTGACATAATAAAAACACGTAAATCACCTTTTTGTGTAAATAGCATGAATATATTTTGATTCCAAATTAATTTTGTACACTGTGATAAGTAACGTTTTTTTAATTTGCTTGATATATTAAAGACTAATAATCCCTAACGTATTTATGGTATCATGTACATTGTACTGGCCGGAGCTCCAAACATTTTTGAAACATCTCTTTTGAGACAAATTTACTAAAAACTAATAGTTTGGACAGTTTATTTGATAACATACTATAATAACGATACAGTAATAAAGTAATTGGAATTGATACCCGCGGCCTTTAGTGTCTTTATGAACGTGAAGCGAAGCAAATAATTCGTAGACGTTTTTATCATCTACGAGTACCTAGCTGTAATAATGACGGCCGGCCGAAATATTATATAAAAATTATATATTACACGGTTTTTTAAAATGCAAATCACGCGGCAGGATATTTTTGATGGTAAATAAAACTAGTCCTTCCATTCCACAGTTGAAACTGATCAACTATTTTTATTAACCCTGCTTTTTGGCCGGTTCGACTGGTATATTTTACTGACTTAAATCTAGCTAACAAAAAAAATAAAAATAAGTAACCATTACAGAAACAAGTGAATATTGCAGAAACAAATGAGCATCTCACGAACAAAATAGTTAGCACAATAACCCCAATTCGGCCAGTCACACTGACTAAACTAAAAGTATACCCCTCTTCTTCTCACTTATGGAAACGAAAAGAGAGGAGACAATTTTAGAATTGTCAAATTAGGTTAGTTTAAGAAGTTTGGCCTGCCCAAATTGTGGTCAAGATTTTTATTTTCGCGATTTAATTTCAAGCGAACTATTGAACCTAATCACGTGTACTCGCGATAATTAATAACAAATGACTCAATAAAACAAAAAATCGTAAAAGAGTTCATTAACGATTATGAGTGGAAAAATCAGGTTTGAACTCTTTTTCGACTTCCTTTTGTTTTTCAGATGTCAATTGTTATTATTTATCGCGAGGACAAATGAGATTAGGTTCTTTGTCTGCTCGCAACTAAATCCAAAAAGAAAAGGATTTTTGCTAGTGCAATTCTCACATGTTTGTGCCATGTTCGCGTTCTTTCTTCGACATTCGCTTGTTTCTTGGATATTCACTTGTTTCTGCGATGCACATTTGTTGTTTCTTAAAAACAAGAAAGATGTTTCGTTGAGAAAAAATAGTTGATTCACGCTTCAGTTGGTTGAACAGGAATATTTTTTCCCAAAATAAAATATATGATCAACGAACGTTGGTCGAAGAAGAGCAGAAATAAAGTTTTCCTCGTTTCATTCATCCATTTCAAAACTAGCAGTGAAATTAAATTATTGGCGAATATTATATTAATTATATTAAGTATGTGATATCAAGTCGCTCGATTAGTTTTCGTTCCTTTGAAAATGTAATTATGTTGATAAATCTATTCTCTCCTTGGAGCATTTTAATAATAACTGACGTATTTTTTTATAATCATAATTCATTTACAATCAGTAAAGAGAGTGACAATTTGAGGAGAGGAAATTTATAAAACTGTTAGGAGTCAAAAGTATAAAATACGTTGTATTTTTTTCTTAGGCTCTCCATCTATCTCCTTACTACCTAATATTATAAACGCGAAAGTTAGTAAGAATGTATGGGTGAATGATTTTCACGACAAAATTGCTGAACCGATTTGGATGAAACTTAGTTCGGAGATAGGATAGCTTTGAGCCGGAATGTTAATTCCAGGTCAAAGCTATCCTATCTCCGAGTACGCAGTGTGCAGCTAGATTCTCATAAGATAATGTCGCCGATTCAAAACCGTATGCGATAATATCGGAGTATCTTTCCATTGTTTTATTTAAGGCCGTCATTCCATGGATTCCATTTCACTTTTATGCAAGTATCTTTAGCAAATGATACGTTTGTTAATAATTATAAAATAATAACGCTGTTAGCATTAATTTATCGCCATCGCATTTATGTTTAAAATATTATAATCATGGCAGTTTATTAATATTTGTGTGTGAATTGAAATATTTATTCGAATATATTTTACTACTATTTTTCAATGTAGTGTGAACGGCTCGTGTTCTTTTATTTGCGTGAATGAATTTACATCATTATTTTGCATTTTAAAATGTATATTATATGAAATATCAATGTATTTAGAATGACCGCGTGAGCTTTAGAAAGTGTGATAAAATCAGTCTTATTTATACGTGTATTTTTTTAGTGTATCTGTGTGGTAAATATACGCAATTTTCATTTTCTGCTAAAGAATTAAGCAACATTGTTCTAGGCAGCCATTGATGTCTCTTTTTCGAAGTGTTCACGATAAGTTACTCGTATGTTATCATGTGCTCAAATGATGCTTATTATAAGTTCAATGTTTCCGAAAAAATTAATTAGTCCTCATCATGAATACTTCTAAAATAACTTGGAAACGACTAACCAAAATTTAATATCAGCTTAGTTGTTAATGCAAATGTTTGTAAAAAAAATATGCTGAGTGCGTGATATGATTGTATTTTATAGGAATCGGCAATTTTTCCAGTTAAACTTGGGTTTGGTGAAGTTCAGACAGTTTACGCACTGCATACGCATAAATGGAAAAACTTTTTGTAATGAAACTATGTCTATTAGATTTATCGAGTTAAATTGGCATACTGACTAGCTCTGTAGACCTCCGCGAACCTGAAATATGATTTTATTTTCAGCAGGCACTGCCTTCTTGTATAATCTTCAAAATAGTATATAGCTAAAAAATATCATTGAACCATTAGAACACCTATTCTATTATATTCTGCTAAATGTTCTGAACTTTCCTGAAGTTTTATAAACATTTTGTAATCGGTGATATTAGCAAAGATGCTGCCTTTCTAGTGATTTACTATGATAGTCTACTACCAGCTGGTGTCGATGGATTGTTCTAGTGTAGTAATATAACATTTTCAACTATAGAAATATTTGTTTTATTGATACCATATTTCATAGCTAATGGACGGAATTTATTTTACGCTATATTTACGCTTCTTATAACTAGAGTGTGGATTTTACCAGTAAATTTCTTTGTTTGTGCTCAAGTCTTGAAGTATTTGATTCGTTATTAGCCTGCAACAAAAAAAAAAACGTTTTAGACGTTTACTTACACTGGTGTATAATAATCATAAGAAAAATGTATATCACTCAAAAACTAGTCTGAAACTAACTAGTAGGATGTTTATGTACTGATTATAATATTTATTTTCCCGCTTTAACAGCAAATACTAAAAACAGAATAAAATAAATGTTTCATTCGATACGACACTACGTACTTGAACATTCACAGAATATTTAGTTGTATATTCGGAACCCTTAGTGCAAGAGTCCGACTTGCTCTTGAACCATTATAAATCGTAGTAACATCACTAGTAGTCATGTTCTGAAAATGTACAGGGTTATCGTCTAGGGGTGTACTAAGCCGAAATGAGGTCACTATACTCATCCTAAGGAACAACTTTCACTATGGGACCAACACTGAATTCTAGAAAAAAATATTGGTTGTTCCATACAAAAAGTGGATTGATCGTCGACAAAATGTACAATACAATACAGTTCAACAATTCTTTATTGTCACCACAAAAATACAACAAACCAAATAACATGGCACAAAAAGCGATCTCTTCCAGACAACCTTTATAGGAATGGAACATAATAATAAAGTTTAGCGTAGACGATGTTGCAAAACAGATATGAGAAATATAAATAAAAAATAGTAATGAACACACAAGAGTACATAATTATAATAATGTCATATATAAAATAAAAACTAACTATTGATATATAAGTGTATTCAATTACAAATAATACAAATACAAAATTGTTTATTTGACAAAATCAAGTATCACAAAAATAAAATATCCAAAGACTTCAGAACTAGTAAATACTGTGCTTCAGGAGTCAATGGCTTCTCCCATTCGCAAAAATATTATTAATATTAACAATTAAACTCAAGTTTTTCAATGCAATGTTACAAATCATTAATCATTTATAACAATTTTTAATTAAGACCAAGATTAAAGCTAAATTATACAAAACAAAATATATTAATATAAAAATATAAGATAATTTACGGTAATTAGTACAAAATCGAAAATAGTAGACAAAAAATATTATCATATACAATCTACACTTTTATAATTATGTTATGTGCAAAGAGTTTAATAATCTGTATGTGTAGGTATGTGTATGTTTGTGTGTGCGTATGTGTATGTGAGTGTATGTATGTGTGTGAGAAGGTGTATGCACAATGTATGTAGAAAATTTTACTACACACACATCATCACATACAGTATCTCGCATTAGTAGAAGCAATTGAATAAGTATTAGTATTCAGAACATCTCGTGGACTATCCACGAGATACTCAGATTTGTCAGGAGAAATAACAGTTTAATTACGTGTGTTTACAAAGAAGTATTTATGTGTTTTGTACATAATCACACTAGCGTCTCTTGGATATCCATGTTTATCTGGACAAGAATTTATGTACTCCAGTTCAGCCTTAGGTTTTATCTCGAAATAAGGTTTTTCAACATTTCTTCAATTCCATAGTAATCATATTTTTTTAACCAGGTAACACTTCTTTTATTTCATTATAGCTATACTTTTTAACATCGCCATCCTTATTAATTTCATTATATAGAAATACTACTATACTTTGGTATTTTTTTTGCGCAAATATTGTTCTCGTGTATAAAGTAGGTCTTATATCTTCTACATCTGGATGTACCAGGCCTAAATATTTGTGATAACGTCGAACACTTTCAAATATGAATAATTTTCTAACACTGAGAACATTTGCCTTACTATATACGTCCGTCGTAGGATGTCTAAATGGCAGATACTGCAGAACTTTTAGAATAGCGCGTTGCGCACGTTCAACCGATATCAAGTTGGTTTTTGATGCAGCACCCCATGCACATACACAATACCTAATTATGCATTCGCACAATGCTTTGTACGTTTGAACAACTAGTTTTGTTTCTGCTACAGTTCTCAGGGTTTTAAATACATAAATAAGTTTTCTAATTTTACCGACCAATGATAATAGATGTGTTTTCCAATTAAGTTTGTCATCAATATGTATTCCCAAATATTTAATAGATTCTACTCGAGACAATACTGCACAATTGCATTGGCTTGGAATAGGGCCACGATTGCAAGGATAAGTATGTATTTTGACGTTAATACTAGGGCTCCACTTTCCTAGTGATTTCATACTATAATACATAAATTTAGTTTTACTTGTATTAAGCAAGAGCAGGTTGTTTTCTAGCCATTTTGTTACTTTTGCAAGACATTCTTCCGCCAATTTTTCTACTCGTGACCACGTTTTTGCATGTACCAGAAGAACAGTGTCATCTGCAAACATTAGCAAGTCTAGGCCAGGTAAGAATGTATGGCAAAGATCATTTATGTATATGAGAAAAAGCAATGGACCTAACGTGCTTCCTTGTGGCATACCATAGGTGCACATTGCGCTGCTACTTTCAATGTGTTCAACTCTAACCCGTTGAGTTCGTCTTGTCAGGTAGTCCGTGAACCAATCCTCTGATACCGATGTTTCCTAGTTTTGTCAGTAGTACAGTGACTGATACTGTATCAAAGGCTTTTTGGAGGTCTAGAAAAATACCAATACACTTATTGCGACCATCCATATAAGTAATAATTTTATTAGTGAGTGTAAGCACCGCAACTTCTGTAGAAAGACCTTCTCTAAATCCAAACTGATTAGGACTAATTACATTATTTATATCCAGAAACTCTATTTTTAACAAGTTTTTCTAATATTTTTGAAATTGTTGACAGCAGTGAAATCGGTGTATAATTAGTTATTTTTGTTTTATCACCTGCTTTGAAAATTGGGCAAACAACTGCTGTTTTATAAATATTTGGAAATGTTCCAGTTTCAAAACTCAAATTACAAACAAAGCTAATAGGTTCCGCTAATACATTTATATTCTTTTTAAAATTGTTGAATTTATCTTATCCCACCCAGGAGCACTGTGAGTTTTAAGACTCATGGTTGTATTTCTAACCTCTACATAATCTGTTGGAAACAATGTCACAGAACCAGCTGGAGCCTGATCAGTTCTTGCTAGTACAGCCAGTTCTTGTTCATTCGCTTGTAACTTTTTTAATGTATCATTTGCAATCATTTGACCTGCCGTAGTGAAGTACTTATTTACGTCATTCAGTGATTCTGTTGGATTTCCTTTTATATTAAGTAAATCTCGTGGCGCAGGCTTGGATTTGTTAAAGTTGCATACTTCTTTAATTATCTTCCACGTTTCTTTTAAATTGTCACTATTTTTAGATAATTTATCTGAATAGTAAAGTTTTTTTAAATCCTTGATAATTTTGTTACAAACATTTCTGTAATTAAGGAATAATAGGACACCAATAGAAATAGATTGACAAAATAAAAAAACTGAACAATACTTGAAAGATAATATTTTTTAACCTGAGCTTTAAATGAATCAAGTCTTTGCGCACGCCTGATAGCCAATGGAAGAGCATTCCAGAGGCAAACAGCACGCATGAAATATGAGGAGCCATACAAGGTATTATTGTGATGTGGAATCTGAAGACGTAGATTAGAGAACGACCTATGATTACAAGAATGAGACTCGTGCACGTAAGTAAAACTAGATTTCAGGCAAGAAGGAGAACAAGAACAGCTGTTTTTTTTTTCTCGAATTTGAAATGGCGCCATAGTGAAAGTTGTTCCTTAGGATGAGTATAGTGACCTCATTTCGGCTTAGTACATCCCTAGACGACAACCCTGTAAAATTCCTTACCTCATAGTATGAGTGGGCACAGTGGAAGCATACAGCGCACAGCAAATGAGATTTCCAGACCTCTGTGCGTGGCATTTATGGTACTCAGAACACCAGTAGCATTCATTCATACACGTTGAAACTTCAGAGTCTGGCCGAAACAATTAAATACTATGAAAAACAACTCATACCTACTTTAAATAAGTGAAAACCGACTTCAAATAACGTTACTATTAATGTTTTTTCAGAAAAAAGTAATATAGAATTATAAAAAAAACTACAGAACCGATATTGATGAAAAAAATATGGAACCACCTCTAGAGTATTCTTTTTCGAACCAAATAAGTTTTATTTTTAATTGATTCACAAATGGCGAATAAATCGATGAACATAAATATAAATAACACTAAAAATATATTTACAAATGAACATGCACCTCCTCCTTTTTGTAGTCGGCAAAAAGTGACAACTAGCTCAATTCGGTGGGCGCCTATGCAATTTTTTAGTTACTTATTAGGTATATACAAACAAAATTATATCGGACCACCTCTGAAGTATAAGTCCATTGTGAGGCAAATAGGAAATCTAGCGGAAAATTGTTAGTGATGAGATAAATATCGGTTAACACCTTTTTCAGTCGTATCGGTCAATTCCGGAGCCAAATCTCTAGCAGAAGTAACGTAGAATGTTCTCAAAATGTCAGTTTTATGCGCTCCTGACATGCCGCGACTTTTCTGATTTGAGACATTGAGGTGCCTTGAAAACACGCATCTTCGTTTGTTTATGTTGATCACGAGAAGTCTGAAAATTATTATATTTCGATAGATAGAGTAGGTATATAACATACAAGCCTATCTGTTCCAAAGTGTACCTACTTACTAATTTGAAGGGGAGTCTATATAAAATCAATGCATTTTCATGAACAACATTGACCATTGGACTAACTAGGAATTACAGAAAATTATCTGTTGTTTCATAGAACCTTTTCATCTGCCGTCAACAAACCGGCGAAACATTTAATCTGATGGGATATGAGGTCTTTCCAGGAGTTTCAAGTTGTCAGTCCTCGAAAAGACCTATTCGTAAATTAAATATGTGTATATGGAAACTTAAGCAACAGCTTTGGGTGATGTAATATCGAATACTGTTCGATAACTAGACGCGACAAATTCCTATAACTTTAAAACTAGTAGTTTCAACCACTTGATCGAATTTTATATATTCAAGAAATCTTAATTAATGTTGCATTCCACACTGAGATTCCGTTGTGTGCACCAAATATTAGTGGAATGGCGCCGTAGCAAACATTCCTCCATTTTGGGAGAAACACTCTTCAATCAAAATTCCCGACGACTAAAATATTACAAAAAATCGTAGAACCCATATACCACGTTTCATCAAGATTCGTTGGAAACTACGACCTGTAAGCGAGTACAAAATTTCAAGAGACATACAAATATAAATACACAAACATAAAATATACAAACATCCAAACTGACAGACAATAGAAAAAATTTACAGACAATAGAAAAAATTGCCAGACCCAGAGAAACTTTACTCACTCGGTCAAATGTGCAAATCAAGACTTACCCTAAAATGCAAGGTTCGAATGCGATACTCATTGGGAAGTTCCTCGGGTATACCAGCTTAGCTTCTTTTATCGTCTGTGCATATCCTTCCCAACATTGCAGGACTATTTCATCTATCTGAGACAATGCTGGCGTCGCTCCGCAGATCACCAGAATATATACATCAGCTAGGAGCTTGCAAGTGACTGCTCTGAATGCTACCTGCAAATGGAAACTCTTTATTGGATGCACATAAAAATTATACAGCTCAAAAAAAATATTAAAAGAACTAACAAAAAACTAAAATAAATAAATAAAAATTCTAACAGCTGCATCTTAATAATCCAGTGAGTATGTATTTAAATCATAATAGAAATTGCAGGATGCATCCAGTACAGCCGATGGCCAGCTGTAGATGAGATCAAGTAGATGTTTGTATATCTACTTGTTTGTTTAATATTGTGATGTTCGTTATGTGTTTTTACATACACACGAAAAACATTAACTTCCATTTTGGTAAACAGGTGAAATATAAAGATGCATAGAATGCTAACATCCTTATGCTTCGTTTTGACTTCACTTTATAATAACTGTATCACTTGTCACAAGATTATCAAAAAACAGAATTGATTTCATAAAAGAGCATAATATTAAGTATCAGTCATCAGGTTATCATAGCACAGGCTTCGCCTAGTTTGGAACCTAAAGACCTTTGTGTGGATGTTGTTTTCATATTAATATATTATTAGTTTCTCGGGACAAAGGTAATTGAAAAGAGTTTATTACAGGATTTTTAACTTACATTGGGACTCATATAAGGTAAATAAATTGGTGTATCCCTCAGCGGAGCTCCGTCCTGTGCAGCTGCCAGGAGGAGCAACAAGCGAGCTTCTCTCGGGTCAAGCTCGTGGAAATCTGAACTGGTTGCAACAAGGTGACCGTGAATACTAAGGCATGCCCATCTCCCTGTTACACTTTCTGCGTAGTAGTCCAGAGCTTGCTAGAACATGATGAATTAATATTATTTTAGTAGTACTTCACTATGATATCACACACTCTTGGTTTATTTTGATTGTCTTTTTTTACCTTGAGAAAGGCCCATTTTTTCTATCTATTTTAGAATATATAATAGTAAGCAGACCAAAGATAATTATAATAAAGGTTTTATTGCCATGAGTAGTACATGCTGCCGCTCTAAAGTCTGTCAGACATGTTTAGATTGAGACTCAAATTCAGACTTAGAGAGCATATAATGAAAAAATTAGAATTAGTCATTTTTGTATTAATGGGATTCTTTCTTATTATACTTGATTTTAGTTAATTACATTCTAAGGACTAAGAATTAATATTCTAGCATTAATTACCTGTAACTGCTGAGCTTGAGGACATAACACACTCTGTACAAGATCCAGTACTAAAGTCGGCAAAGGACTGGACACAGCGTTTGGATCCAAAGACTCTAATAAATAATCCAACACAGAATAACATTGTCTCAGATCTCTTTTCACTTGATCAATGTTTTTCAATGATTCTAATTCTTTTTTTCCAATACAGAATACTAGGACATCATAAACACAGGACAGAAGTAGCTCCAAGTCACACTCTAGGCCACCTGTTGCTATGCCAATTAGTGTTACACTGAAATAAACATAAAACAAAGACTAGTAACTATCTATTTAGTAAATGTCTATCTATAAATTTTCCACTTCTATGATTAGGATTATTTCACTGTGAACATTTTGGAGACAGAGAGAGTCTGGTAGAGTTTAAACTAATAAAAGTTACTTAGGCCTCAGACAGTACTGTGTGTACGAAGTTAAGTACCTATAAAGCCAATGTTTAATAATTTAACCAAGTTAAAAATTAGCATAACAATAACAGTACAGTGGAGACTATTAATGTACATAAAATATAGCCCCAAACTTGTCGGACTTAGGGCTTCATTCAACAACTTAACTGAATTGTTAATACTACAAAAAGTTACCATATTAAGAATTACATGTCACACTAACCTTTTGCAGTATTCCTTCCAGAGTATATTTCCGTTATCTACCAACGTGCTGGCCATCGATAAGTTGTGGCACTTGCTAAACATATTAATTCCATGCAAAGATGCGATAGTAGAAAATTGCACCTTTACAAAAAATGGTTATAATTTAAATCTCGTTGATAAAATTACACATGTATTCTAATTACTTTCTTTTATTAATGAGTCTCATATTAGACAGAAAAATAATTAAAATATAAACAAACGGAACTTACATTTTCACAAGCTCCCCGCTTCCTGGAAAATATAGGAACACCGCTTTCAGAAGCAACTGCGATAACAACTATAGACATTATTTTGTCAATTTAAATTAATATTACCAATTTAATTCGTCAATTAAGATTAACATAGATCTTAGAAAAACTATAGCTTAATCTTTCTTGTTTGTATTTATTTACCACCCAATTATTTATTTACATTGTGATATCATCATTTTGCTTATGACATCATACGGATAATAGATTTGCCAGAAATTGCCAGTGTCAAGTTAAGGCTGTTTGAGGATGTCAATGAGGTGTAAACGAAAACTCGTAGAATAATGGTTTTTAATAAACAGAGGAATCAATACATAACAAGGCAAATCAATCGTCCGATTGAGCGTTATGGAGACATTTAGATAACTTACCGCACATGGAGCTTTGTAGTAATTTTAAGTTCGTGTGGGTTAATTTATTTGTATTAGGTAATTTAATAATTGTATTGTTATATAATTTTAATTCACATATTACAAATCTTATATATTATTATATATTGTTACGACCGTACCCTATGTACCTTAGAATACGCAGTAGTTGTGAACCGGCGCCCCTATGCACAGAATAAGACATAGTAAGCGACGCCCGCGCTATTGTTTATCGCGCATAGAAAAAAAGGGATCTCTCTCGAATTCAAGTACCTTCCTATTTGTAAACATCTATTGTTCTCGGTGTCCAGCAATTAGACTCCAATTTCTCAACTTTAGTAATTGTTTTAAATTCGCGGGTTATTTAGTCAGTGCTGCCAGTTGTTCCTCAATTGTGTTATTTTTACATAAATACATAAAAGGTTTAGATAATATTTTTTTTTACGTTTTTTCATCGTTTCGTTGTCGGAAGAGGATAAATGTTTGATTTTTTCATTAATTGCTTCATAGAGTCATTTTTATTATTATTTTATTTTCTCAGTTTTGGCATCGCCTGCGACATTTAAGGAAATTTAAATTTAATTCTTTCATATAAGTACTAGCTAAGCCCTGCGGTGTTACCCGCGTTAACGAAGGATAAAAAGTAGCCTATATGTTAATGCAGGGTCCAAGCTATCTCCGTATCAAATTTCATCCAAATCGGTTCAGCAGCTTTTACGTCAGAGCTAAAAAAATATATCAGTACATCCAGACGTCCATACATTCTTACGGTAGCTTTTAAAATATTAGTAGGAAGGATAGTAGGAAGCAGGATGTAGGATCGGTTAGTAAGAGCTGGCACGTTAAACACATTTACAAGTTGTGCTTGTGTAGTTTCTACGAATAAGCGAGCGTTATGTCGTAGCCGACACGTGCAACACGAAATGTCTACCTGTCTCTTTCTCTCACGCGGTCAAGTTTATTAAAATGAGTGAGATAGTATTAATACGGGCAAATGCAGAGTGCTGTTTTTTTATTATTAGTACCTATATTTTCTTTATTGTATAATAACTAGTACTTCGAGCGAACAAAGTGTGTGTTTGAATTAGTAGAAGCTTTAATTTATGATTATAATTACAAACTACCAAGTAGCAAAACATAATATGATTTGATGATGATATTATGATGTAATGATTTAAGATTTTATTTTATTTATTCTCAACTTAGCTATCCTTACTTAAACAAATCTGGTTCACCAATTTACACCAACAGAATCATATATACCAAACTGTGTCACTGTTTTGTTTTGATAATGTTTATTAAATGGAATATTTTGGTCCTTTCACCGCTTTGCAACAGCCGAGTTATGTCCAGGCGCGAGCATATGTAGTCAAAAGAAAATAAATAAATAAATACCTATTTCTTGTATTTTTTAACATACTGTATAGTCAAATTGCGTTAGTGTGAGTACTGTGCCAGCTTTAGTTAATTGACCTGTAGATAACGCCCTGCTCTAATATACAAACTCTAAGTAGAGTTCAAAGCGTTCCAAGATACAATGCTAGCCTGTAATGACCTGCGAGGTAATTAAAACTCGCATACCCAAAGCTGAAAATTTACACGAAAGTTCGGAACGCTATAAATGAAATATTTTAAGTCCCCATCGGTCCGATATATTAAGTTGCAAAAAAATAGGTTAAGTATAAGTACGCGGCAAATAACTAGAACCATGATGGTGGCATCGTCTCTTTCACTCTCACGGGTAGTTTGTTAAGTGCGAACAGTACAACACGTCTCGCGCAAGGTCAAGTATTTGCCGCGTACTATACCTTGACATTGCCTACGAGATGATTTCCATGTAGATGGATTTCATCTCGTAGTTTGTGGTGTCAGTGTGTGGTCAGTGGTGGTTTGACGATTATTGTTCTGATGTTCAATTCGGGTTCGATTCGAAATAAGTGTTGAGACAATGCTTAGGTATAAACATCATTTCTTTATTATTAATGTTTGCGTAATCTACAATTCAAGTTTTAACATTTATACTATACCTACTCGTATTTATAAAATTTAATTACCCTTTACTAATGGTCGATCGATGTGGACTTTTAACTTTTCATATGTGTACTGAACATTGGTAAAAACCTTCAGCTCTACGCGTATTGATGTAACCTTCGTTTTCGTTTTGGACTAAGTTGCCCGGACGAGTATTTTAAAAACGAAACGCATCTCTGTTCAGTAAGAATTTATTGAGTTTGAAACATAACTACCACTTTGTAATAGTGGCATGTAGTTGATATTTTATATTACCTACAGTAAAAATGGTGTTTACTCTAGTGTTTAACACTTGATGGGAAATTTCGGAAAAAGAAATCAGTGGTGCTGATGAGCTTTTAGCAAAACAAAATTCAGCGACTTCTTAGCCTTCACCGTTTTTGTTACGAACACACTATTAAGGCCATTTAGTTCTTTTGCTTAGTTTTGTTTCTTTAAATAATAAGAATGCACTTTAATGTATAAAATATATGTATAAAATTATATAGTCTACTTTTCGAGTATAATACTCGAAAAGTAGACTATATTTTACCAAATGATTACTATTGTTAAGTACCTGCAGAATTTAACACTTCCATAAATACAAGGGTGAGGTGTTGTTTAAAATGCAAGATTTGCATTTAAAATATATTATTTGTATTAGATATGCCTTGCCTTGGTTGCCTGGAAGAGATCGCTTTAAGCGATAAGGCCGCCATTTAAAAACTAGAATATGTTTACAATTTTGTCTATGTTATTTATTTATTGTTAAGCTGGTTTTTGAATAAAGAGTTGTCTATCTATCTATCTATCTATCTATGCGTACTTATCTACTTCTTGCAAAATATGTATGTACATCTTAACTGAAATTGTATATGAAGCAGATCATTGATTCGAGCAAAGACATCAAGAAAATATTTTTTTATTTGATAAAATAGGTTTAAGTACTTATTAAACAATATAAACTAACAGTTATTTAACTAAGTAAAATGCCTAACTAGTGTACCTAAGCATATTCACATCAAATCTATAATTAAGAAAGTACTTATTACAAATTTGTTGTTCCATCTTCTGGCTTATTTTCATCAGCATGTTCTAGTTGAGAATCGATATGAGCTGAAAAGTGTAAATGGCATATAAATATCCAAAAACAGGTTTGATACGTATCGACTTACTTTGATCACAGTGGTAAGTTTGTGAAGATCAGAATTAGTAAACATTATGCTATAAGTTACCTGGTAAAAACTTATTTACTTACCTTACTACTTGAATGGGGGTGATTTAAGAAAACTTACTCGGACTTTTTTGTAGAAGCCGCGGTCCAGCTAACGCAATAAGTAAAGCTCCTAATGGTGCCGATAAAACCACACTAAGCACGCTCATAGCCAATATAACCTTTGCATGACTTTCATCTTCATCTCTGTTTAGCCCAGAAGACTGACCGGTATGCACTAAATCTAAAGCAGCTGGTCCTAATGCAGCCTAAAAAATATAAACAGTAAATAAATTATGAAACGTATATTCCTTATAGTGTAACCAATAAAATATTAATTAGGTTACCTACCTAACGATACTCAAAGTATGATCTTGTAAGCAGATTAAATTACTAAAACTCTTAAAAAAACTCTTAATTCAAAATTAACTCATTACTAGCTTGATTATAAAATATCGCGATTATGGAACAATTACTGCAAACGTTGTATTTGTATTAAAAGTATGGAAAAATGCCATAAAAGTAAGTAAACTTCAATGTGTATATTTCTAATATAAATAAAGACAAGAGATCAGTGAAGGAAGGGTAACCTTTATTGACGATATTTATATTAGAGCATTATTTCTGCTACAATTGTATTAAAAAGCAGTGAATTACTGTGACAAAATGGCGTGTTAATGATACGAGTAATAATTACAAAGAACTCGATACCTGCACCGTTGCTTTTGCTGTCCAAGTAAGTCCGATAAAAAGTTTTTCTTTCGAATTGAGACCACATCCAAATGCAAACAGAAAAGTTGCTATCGCTCGTATAAATAAACATACAACAAGGCAAATAGCACCCATTTTTATAACTTCAGGATCTAAGGCACTAATCTAAAATAATTAAGTCATTGGTTAATATTTGAAAATGATAACTCCAATTTCAGAGTTCTATAAATATTCGTATATGACGTGAATAACAGAGCCCAAATACTCACTGTAATCTGAGCACCAGTGAACGCGAACAATATTGGCTCAAAGAATATCCACAATATTCTGAAGAGATTGCTCACAGGATTATTATTGACAGGCCATCCTTGTTTATCCCAAAAGAAAGCGGCAATAAAGCCTGATGATACAATTGCTAACGGTCCTGCAACAGATCTGAATTGAATATTGTATTGATACTATTTAATATTAATTATACCTACTAAGAAAAGTTTAACAAATGCATTGCATAGCAGACCTGCCCCACTCCATTCAATCATACTCGAAATAAACAATGAAAATAGGCCCCAAAGCAACAATGCCAGAAACCGTAGAGGGGTAACATATCTGTCTCCTTTTTCTGGTATAACAGAACATAAAACACCCCACAAGGATCCGAGAACAACTCCAGCTACAATAGATATAGGTCCCTGAAATCATAAAAATATTAGTATACATCTTAGAAGACAAGTAAAGTTCTAGTTTCTTGCAAAATAGATAGGTAGTTAAATCATAATGATCCCATGAAGTTTATTTGCTAATGTTGAATCGTAATAACATAGGAAGTGTATCTTGTAAATTGATGATAATTTTGTTCATACCTATATGAACAAAATTATCATCAATTTAAATTATTGATATGTCAAATTAACCTTGATAATATTGAACGTTGGTGATCCAGTTGAAAACATGGCGTTAAGAATGATAGCAAACACTGCAACGCTCACAGAATCATCTATAGCTGCTGCAGCTACAACTATAGTTGGTATACCCTTAGCAACACCATAACCAGCGTCTCGTAGTCTAAATAAACAAGGAACTACAACGGCTGGTGATACCGATGCTATCATTGACCCTAGAAGGAAACCTGCGAGAAAAAATTATCAAATAGAATTTAAAGACATATTAAGAATTATGTGATTGGTATTCATTAAAAATAGATCATTTAATTACCTACCCCATATCCAAGGCAAGTTGAGGAGGTAATGGGTAGAAACACTTATCAGTATACATTCAACGAGCCACGGCAATAAACCCAATTGCAACACGGCAGCGTAGTGTTTCTTCATTACAGCGGCATCTAGGCCTAAGCCAGCTCTAGTTAAAATAATGACTAAAGCTATTTTCCTAAAAGAGAAAGAAAATTTATAAAAAAATTATACAGCAATAATTATTGCCCAATAACTTGTCACTTTATTTTCTCATTAACTTTTTTTTTTGTTAAATCAGATTAGATGATTTAAATTTTTGGTAGGTCCACACTTCAAAGCTTAAAATTTTATCAAATACGATTCGCTGGTTAAAATTTACATCAAAACAATCTCTTCAAGGTGTAATAATTTTCTTTGGGTTGGAGACTGATTGGTCCCTCGGGAGTTTTAGAGCAATCTGTCACTGCATGCTTTTAATTTATAATCACTGACCTCAAATCCTGGTTCAGCTTTCGGTATGAGTCCGTTAAGTGTACTAATCCAAGATTTTGGAAGAGTATTCCTGTGAGTAGCATCCCTATAAGAGCCGGTAATGTAGTGACTTTCAGCCAAACCCATCCAACTAAGTATGCTGATATAACTAATATTGACATGCCTAATAGTTCTCCTTGCAAGCCAAACACTTCTCCCAATTCAGCGTACATAATTCCCCATGCCAAAAAAACTGAAAAGGAATCATTTCATTATGACTGAATATACTTGCACTTATTAGAAAAAAAAATAGCAAAATGAGAAATATAACCAGCCAGTGGATTTCATTGCAACAAATAGAAGTCTTTTCTGCACAACCAGTTGTCACTTTTAGATGTACGCAATATAAGTACTGAACATTAGATCTAAATTTTTTTGAGTTAATTAACAGCAGTAACATAAAGAAAGCAAGTTTAAAGGTCTATATTACACCTGCCCCAAATACGAGTAAGATCTACTTAATTTGTTCTTAAAGTAGCACTTACAGAAAACTGCAATGCAGACTTTTAATGCGGTATGTCTGTAAGTGGAACAGAGTGGATATGGAAAGAATCTTGACCACCAAGATGGTTGCCATGCTGGTTCGGAGGCTGGAGGATGGCATCGTAAGCAAATCACTTCCCACCAACTACTGAAATAATTAATATAAATCAATAACTTTCAACAAAAATTATGTGATGTAATAATAAAAACCGCTAGCGAATATATAAATATTGATGAATAATTAACGATAAAAAAGTATTACTCACTTATTGTTATGTCGGGTGTCTTCGTTGACATCTGTGTAAATTTTAATATTATGAATAAAAATATGTAAGAGAAAAAGATATTGATTTAGTAAGCAAAATATTTAGATGATGATTGCATTATTACAAGTATCATATTTTACTATTTCTACAAATGTTTATGATAAAATTATGTTTATGATAAGTATTAGGCACATTTTATGCTGTAGGTTAATAATGGTTAAATATTTACGTACTGAAGCATTTTAGTTAGGATTTCGTGCATCATGGTATCTGATGTATTATTAACAAAAAAACATTACCTACGAACGAATACACACGGGTACCTAAAATATTTAAAGATATTTAAGTGACAAAATTGGTTTAAGTGAAAACAATTGCCGTAATAATACCTTAGTAGATTAAAACATACCTGTTTTAAGCACATACATTGAATAATACCCAAACAAATAACACATAAAATTATTAGTGTGGTAGGTAGGTTGATATCGATCAACATATAAATGTCAAACTTTACTAGTATTGTATGATATTTTATGTTGTTTAACAATACGGGGATAACAATTATTTAAAATGTGCAATTAATTAATAAACATTACCTGTATTTAGCTCATTAGGTGCCATATCCAAGTCAATGTGTTTTGCACTTTTTACTGAAAAGAAATTGTTCTGTGAAAATAATTTAAGAGAACCCTTGTTAATTAGTAGTATCTTATTAAAGTTGTAAAAGGCGACGAAATTATTAGTAAATAGAATATTAGAAAATGTGATATTCAAAACATAGTTCTGTTAATACGTTTACGCGCCTTGAGTCATCTAAATTGTATTTAGATGACTCAAGGCTAAAGTTTAAAAATTTCTTGTAGTAGCCATCTTGGATTTGAAATTATCTTTTTTATAGTATTCTACTAAACAAGTCCTTTTATTTGATACTTGGGTACATATTGATGGAATTGTGAAAAAATATAAAAAAAACGAAATCGTTCCATACATTTACGAGTTACGATGCGATGCCACAGATATACACATACAAACACACCCTCATACCCACACACGTCTAATTTATAACACCATGTCGTTTTTAACGTCGGGGGTTAAAAAAATAAAATCGTCCAAGTGTGAATCGGTCTCGCGTATGAAGGACCTCCTAAGGAAGGTTCTATAAGATATGAAATCATATATATAGATATCCGCCCGCCCCCGTAGATTAGTTGCGAGGTTAGGAAGTTTTTTTTGTATAATTAGTATTTCCAACGGTCCCTAAATCTGTACGAGTGCTGACTACAGTAAAACCAGATCGACAAGAAATTAAATTTAGTTTTTAGTTTTATAATAATATCCACATATAATATGAGATACATTTTAGTTTATCTGGTTGGAATCTGTATAATAATAACTTTTACATATAGTGATAACTATAATTATTTAATTAGTCGAACAATTTGAATTAATTATTTCTAAAAAAAAAAACAATTATAGATTATTTATTGTTGTTGATTTAAATTTGCAAGTTATTTTCTCATTACATCGGTTTAGGTCTTCTTAATTAAAATTGTATACAATATTTTTATGTTCATACTGGAATTTACTACAGTTACAAACTTTATACTGTTGCGTAGACCAAGAATTGGAAATGTGCTGTTACCGGCTCGTTAGAGGCTCGTATTCTTTCAAAATTATTACATAGATCAAACTACTATAATAATACCTACTTACCAGTTAACCAACCAAAATTATCACGGTAAAATTGATGATAATAGCACTTATTTTTTAAATAAATATATTTTGTTTCAATTGAGTACCTACCTTACTTATACTTGTAAGTAATAACTATTTTCAAATTTTAATAATGTAAAATTTATAATATCTGATTTGAAAAATAAAATAAGTGTAAAAGATATTATTGTTTCTGTTTTCTGTAAAATGTACTTGACATTTAATAGATACAAGATCACTCAAATATTTGTTATCTCCGACATGTGTTTCGAGTCTGAAAATGCGTGAACGCGTACCTACACTTGCGGCTACCGCACTAGTAAGCGCGATTTATTTACATCTCGAGGCCGACTGAAGCATAAAGTACACAATAGCACGGTAAGTCAAAAGTCAATATGATAAAATTGTGAACACAACTCGCGGGAGTAGATCGTGCTTGAACCAAATAAATGAATGAATTATCTCAGTATACCAAGTATATTAGGACAATGATTCCTATTTGTACTAAAACACAGTTGATAATAAGAATAATAAGATAACTATTCTCTAAACTACCTAAAACAGTTTAGTATGGAAGGATACAACGCTCTTTACGAGCTCAGGTTTTCTTTTCTTAAATAAATATAAATTATAATCATTTTTGCACTACTCTACTGCGCAGTCTAGGTCATATATCATACGTCAGACGAAGAAGCCAAAAGTTTGATTTTCTAGATAAAATAATTAACTAAAAGCGGCGTTTTTAGGTAATTATTTTAATTTTGTTTTTTACCGGCTGGACTACTTTGGTTACAACATTAAAATAATAAATCAATACGACCAATTATTAAATAGTCGAGATTAAAGGTAGCCTATGTGTTGATCCGGTCATGAACTATCTTAGAGCCAAAAATCATCCAAATCCGTCCAGCCGTTTGATCGCGAAGGAGTAACATAAACACACACAAACACTACAACGTTCGTCTTTTTGTAGTAATTAGTGTGGTTACTATTAAAAGGTACTTATAACCGCCATTTTCAGTACAATGGCGTTGCAACACTACAATGTATACGACGCGTAGACTATAAAAGTAATAGATTTCAAGTATATTGCTTTCAGCCACACATAAACAAGGAAGATGATAATTATATTTGTACGACCTCACGCACTTTTTAAGTTAATAGTAGTAGTTAAAACTGTTTATTTGCCCCAATTCTTTCAGTAAAAACGTATGGCGACTCTCACTTAGCTGTGCAAGTCTTGGCGTCGCATCAGAGCGTACTGTCTCTATGTTATAAAATGTGCAAACTTGCAATAGCTGTATGTAATGTACTGCGTACTTTACTTATTCAACGAAACAGAGCTATTGGCTTTCTGTTTCGTAGTGTATGAGCGGATTTTTTAATGTTTTACACATTTACTTCGTAAACAAACTTTAAGCTTATATTTTAGATATTTTTTACCAAGTGATAAACATTAAATTGATCGGCAAACGACAAAATGTACAAAACAGTTGTTTTTTTCTCGATTTCATAGTTGGTTCTATAGTGAAAGTTGTTCCTTAGGATGAGTACCTATAGTAACCCCTTGCGGCTTAGTACACTCCTAAGCAATAACCCTGTATAATTTAAATAGCTGCAAAAGTAAAAAAAAAATGTCTTCCATTGCTGTTATAATGGTTTCTCTCAAATTAGTTAATATTGAGTCAGTCATCAAATTTGACACGCTTGGAATTACTCTGTAGTACATTATCTCTATGAGTATCTATAAACGTTGATCGTAGGCTGAGTAACTATCTCAATATGCATACGGTACTTTTCTAGAAAACTATTACTACTTATTAGTATTTCTATGGTCTATGTTTATGAGGCTAAGGGACTATTATATTCGTAGATAAATAAAATTTTGACTCGAAATGAATTATTCCAGCAATCAAAAGCAAACTTTTACACAATTAAGTAATTCAGTGCGCTACCTACTTACATCAACATGTAAGTAGGTAGCGCACTCATTAAATTATCTACATAACCTATAATTTAACTTTTAATTTATCGTACTAAAATATAGCGAATATGTACATACTTACCTAATAATATTCATATTGTTGAAACTCTTCCTTTACAAAGTAATTGCACTTTGCATGGTTATTAAGAATATTATTGTATTAGAAAGCGACAATTATAAAAGTTACAGCGCCAACTATTGTATCATGTTTTATTATTGTACACTACACGAGACTCTTTGCCTAGCGCCTCTTTCAACCTGCTCGCAATTCTCTATAACTTGTCACTACATCGCTAGAGGGCGCTGTTACTCAAATATTTCCATAGAAGTATGCAATATTTTAATGATCTAGTGTGTATCCACTGTCTGATAAAATGTTCTGCAATATGTATTGCTATACTCTAATAAGCTCAAAATGCACGTAAAATTTAAATGTGATGTGACTATTTGAATAGTAATTCTAGCTATATGATGTCATGCAATTAATATACAACGTGTAACATACAGGTGAGACAATACTTTAGGGTTTAGTCTACCCAAAGAGTTTTATATATAGAGGAAAAAACCTCTTAACCGCGCGTCGAAAAAAGTGTAACCGCTAAGGGGATGTGCAGTTAAACATGCGCAGCGGGTTGGTGTTGCCTATCATACAAAATTTTACCCTAAAGAAAATTAGAAAGACTTCTTTTTATATGTTTTTTATAGGTTTGTGATTGTCTGCAACTCGCCCGATGTAAAGTGACGACATGGAATAAGATGTAGAATGCTGCGATGTAGATGTAGTATGTTTGTACGCTTGCATAAAACAAACCAATTTACTAGCGACCTGAAACTGACCAAACATTATAAATATCTAGAAATAGAGAACCTATGTTAGCAAATTCTATAATTTGGCAGTTCGCACAATTAAAGTCGACCCAAATCATTGTCTCCGAGTCCGGATATACATCCGGAATCTCTATATTGTACCTAAATAAATATTTTATGCGTGTTGATTCATGCCATACATCTGCTGGTCACGGGACTCCCTATAAAGGAGCTGTAAGCTAAATTTCGCTTATTGGACTAAATTAGGTTTTTCTCAAATTACTAAGTAGAAAGTTATCTTAAATTTAGTTCAAAACATTCATTCCCAAGAACTTTTTGCAAGGTATTTCAGCGTCAAAAGTTAAAAAAGGAAAACAAAGAAATACAATAACTATAATCTCTTCATATTTAATTTTAACAGAAAAATAGATGTAATTAAGTAATTCATTTTATACATTCATATTTTAACATTATTGCAGGAATTAATTACATAAATATTTTTTGGTTATTTAGTTTAATATGCACACATAAACAATAAACTTACCCGTGGAAAGTAATCTCGCTTGATTTGTTATGTTTTTGCGTGCTTGAGTCACATACTTTGACTACGAATGTACATTTAGTAATGTTTACATGTTACATATTTTGTTTAAGTTGTGTTTTCTGTGGCAAATAAATATATTTCTATTTCTATATTTCTACTTTTCTAAATATATTTTTGCGAGCTTTCGATCTGTCGGAGTCACACCAGGCACTGAACTGAAGTGAGCTGATGTTACCATTGTGCTCTTATGTGAAGCAGCAATGCATTGACGCGATTAGTACGCATCTAGTACATTTAAATCTATGAGTCTACCCATCAAAGTGAACACATTCCAGATTTTTATCTTTCAAATTTAAAAAAAAATATTTGGTTCATTATACAAAAATTGATCACGTGACCGGCCATGTTGTTACCTACCTATGGAGGACGCAATATTTTTATCTGAATTTGTGCAAAATTTTATTCTACAATGGGTTTACTTTGATGGGTAGAATAATACCGTTAGGTATCGTCACACTTTTTTCGTGCACGTTGTACAAATAAAATTGTTATGGATTGTCCATCCAGTGACCGAGACTCAATTAATTAAAAAAAAGCTTTAGTATGACATCATAAATCTCCTCGCTCTGCATTTACCAAATGCCTTAGAATATTGCGACTATGTTTTCTAAATATATATCTGATTTGTAGGTATCCTGCGTTCTGTGTAAGTATACCTATGTATGAGTGTAAGTATACCTACCTACTTACATGCAGCCGTAATATAATTAGGAATTTCGTAATTACTGGGCATCCCGAATATCGAGATCACGAGCTGCGTCCTGCCGTGTTACCATCGTTAATACAGGATTAAAAGGAGCCTGTGTGTTGAGCTATCTCCGTAAAAACTTTATCCAAATTGGTTCAGTAGTTTCGGTGTGAAAGAGTAACAAACATACACACATACATTCTTACAAATTTTCACGTTTATAATATTGTCCCATTTGCAGGTCAAATGCCTCCCTACATTCTCTTCACTTTTTTTTTTTAGAAAGGACTTAGCTGCTGGTTAAACGCGACCTCGGACAGCTTGACCGGACGTTTGGCAAGCGCAAGTGCGCTGGGCCGCGGTTTGGTTTTGGGGCGACAAGCACAAGGGCGCCTCAGACGGCACGAACCTCGGCTTGAGCCGTCGCCGCGTCACCCAGAGATGGACTAACGGACTGCCCTGGCAACCCAGACGGGGAGAATTCTCTTCACAACTCTCTGTCTTGTGTTATCCTGGTCCAGTCTTTTATTGGTAAATATAAATATATATTTTTATAAGTTAGTAATAAAAGGAAATGATCTGTTAATTATTTCGAGTTTGGGTAAACATATTTTAAAAAACCGGCAAAGTGTGAGTCGGACTCATGCACTGAGGGTTATATACAAACCTGTAGGTAAAGTAATAAATTATAGACCTGAGTATTTGATACCTCGTAGTAGCTCGTAGGGCTAGTAAGTTTAAAATTAATAAAAATATATTTATACTAAACATTTATAAATGCTTTTCGCAATTTTTTCTTTATCTGTGCTATAAAAGTTGCTTTATATTAAATTTTAAATTCTGAGTTCAGTACCTAGGTACCGAGTGTCGAAAATTTGCAGCATTATCAGCTATATCTTTTATTTAGATTTTTTTAACCTTCAAGGGACAGTAGACCTTACGATTTAACATGAATTTCAGCTTGATATCTCCACTCGTTTCTGAGAAAAAGGGACCTAAGATTTCCCTTAACCCTAAACTAATTTATTTATTCTCATCTGTATCGGTTTGTCGAATTTGGTGACAGGGCTCGGGGGCAAATGGGAATTCACCCTATTATGTTAGCTGGCTATCGACTAGGAGGAATAGCGGGAATATAACGTAGAATCTACTGATATATTCAAGTAATTCAGTTGTTCAGTACTTAATTTAGTATTTATACAGACGTAGAGTTGTGTCTATTTAGCTAACTAGGGCACACAATCTCCTTAGAACATTACGTTCAAAATAAAACTTTCTCAAAGGTGTGCGTTAACTGAATACAAAACGACTTCGATGGCCGAATTGCTATAAGTTGAAATATTAACACTAGTATTATGGAAATCAATGAATTGGACGCTTAATTTTATTCTACTCAGATCAACCGGTTGTGATGGTCAATGTGACTATGGCTGCATTTCTCCGCTGCTTTCTGACAAAGATCGTTGTCGCGTAAATACAAACCGACGCTCCGTGGTTACGCGTGCGACGTTATAATAATAAAATAATAATAAAAAAACTGACCAGTCTGGATTAAAGACGAAAATGTTCCAATTTTAAACAGTGTTGAGCGAAAACATATTGAGTTTCTATGAATTTAAGTTAAATTTGGAACTGAGATTAATTTGAAAAAAAAGACGTGAAAGTTAATTAAGTGAATTTTTGTGGGTGATACAATGTGTCGGACTAATATTTGGATTTGGTTTTTGGTTGTTATTGCTACAGATTTAGGTAAGTCCAAATTTTTGCAATATATTAACCGTGAACCAAAGTATTTTTTACTAAGCCCACATACTGAGACAGCTTTAGTTGCTGACAACCGCGGCATACAGTGATTAATCTTAATGATTGTTCCGTCCATATATTTTTAGTAAAATATATGGAGTTTTAAGATTAATCACTGTTTTGTCAAAAAAATTATGAGGTATCTTTGATTATACCTATAATCAATATAATCAAAGATAACAACTTATTTTTAACCGACTGCGAAAGAAGGAGAGTTGTATTTTCCTAGTTTATGTATGTAGGTATGTATATTTCTTTGGTAAGCCTAGAGCCTAAACGGCTTGTCGTATTTTTATGTGAGTGGTGTCAAAAGATTCGTCTTAGTCGTGAAAGAGACACTGGGTACATAAAAATAATAATAATAATATGTATGATACACAGGTTTAAAGATTTAGCAGTTGTGTTTTTCAAAGTCCTTTCTAACCACTTGTTACACAACTAATCTGGCTGGAGCATCTCATGGCAATGCTTCTGTTTTATATTAGGTTTGATGTTTCTGATAATCAATTATGTTATATGAAATCGTAGGATACTTATAAACCGACTCTTATGTAAGATAACATTTTAAGAAAGAAAATCAGAGCTCTATCATTCATCATTTCGTACTTATATAGGTTTAATGCTAATTTTTACTTGCGTTCATGTTTACGATTGAGCGCATTTGAAACCGCATTCGAACAGTTGCTGACCAATTTTACCGCTTTACTGAACACAACTAGATCAATTTTATTGAAAGAGAAAATGTAGCCGATTTTTTTTTCTTATTTGGCTACGTACGACATTGGCCAATGACTAGTAGGTTTAACGATTTACAAATCCGATTTAAGTAAGAAGCGGAATTCATGTTTATTAACGAATAAAACTTGATCACCATCATCAACATGAAAGTCTTTATCGTTAGGCAAGGGGTAGGTAAAGATTACTAGAAAAGAAAGTTTTACTAAAGTTAGCTCGAAGGACCATTCATACTTTCATAAACTAATTTGTATATAGGAGACACCTACCCAGATTTAATCTGTGATTTATATAAATGCTGTTGAGTTTCTTATCGGGGGCAACTGTCTTTATCAATTGAAAAAATTAGAATAAGTGCGAGTTGGACTTGTACACTAAGAGTTCCGTACCATTATCTATACAATATTAGTAGACATTTCTACATGTTGTCGTTAATATCGTGCCAAAACGATAATAACCACGATGGTTCTGTGGGACAGCAAAGTCTTAATAATAGAGTATTTATTTTTAAATATTAAATTTTACTTTTATTATTATTGGATTCGCGCAGATAAACAGAATGATTTAAAAGCAAAAGTTGCAATCTTCATCAAGCAAAAAAGAAAACCTATTGTTGCAGTTTGCAGTGCAGAAAGCCTGATTGTTTTGTCATTACTACATTTTCCCAATGTCTTCAATTAGAAGAACGTAGGTACTTTTACACAGGCGTGCGAATATAACTACTTTGTAATCAAAGTGGGAAAATCTAGCAAAATTATATACGATTTGCTGTTATACCAGTTCCTCTTACTTTCTCTTGATGAATTTTATAAACGATGCTTATATTTGTGAGTTGGTAATATGTTTATAATATATGTAACAGTTATAACTAGCTAATTAGTTTTTGAAATACTTAGTTTTGCGAATATCAGACACTAGCAGTTACCCGCGGCTTTGCACGCGGTATAGAATGTAATATAAAAAGGTTGAAACTAAGCCGCCCCCAATTTACAAAAATCTTTTCTTAGTACACCCCTACGCCGTATAACGAAAACACCTATAAATGTCATGTCTCTAGGTCAGTCAGTCAGTCAGGACTTTCTCTCTTAAGAAGTTACGGAAAAAAATAAACTTTAAGTAAGATTTGGGGTCTATCGTCCGTAAATTAACTCAAATCTTTATTTCCGTTACGACCATATTTCAACAGTCTCGTCACTGAATTTGTTCTTAAACGAGTATGATAATTCACGTTAAAAATAATAAATTAAAAGTACTTACTTTATGTTTTTGCGAAATACAAAAAATACCAGGTGGTTAATAGCGCTGCATAATTGACAACACCTGAAAAAAAGCAAAAAATTACTTAGTTGAAAATGAACGCGAGATATAAAACATCTAGAAATATGTATTATACAACCAGATGAAACCAATTTTGTCTAATGAAACCAACTTTGCCTGATGATAGCAATTTTTGGTTAATGAAAGCAATTCTAGCCAGACTTGAAGTAATGATACTTCGCTTTCATAATCAAACAAATACCTAGGTATATTAAGAATTTTCAACGCAATACGTGGAGATAATAATAACAAGACAATAAACAACTAAAAATAAATAAAAATGCCCCTGCGTTTACCTAAATGGTTTATTCCTGTTTGTCATCTCAATCTGTCCTCTTAAGGATTAAAAATACCTTTAAAAATACAAAACAGGATTAAAAATACCTCTATGAAAAATAAAAGTCGCTCATTAATGTTTTCAACCCCTAAGGTTCAAAAGTTGCATACCAACTCATAGTCTCCCCTATGAAGTGCGTTGGCCTGCAAAGTTAGTTTGTTTGCAAACTCGAAAGTTTACCTAATAAACTTAATCACATCACACGTCACACTAATATTGTAAAGGCAACAGTTTGTACGTGTATTTGTGTTTGTTTGTTACTCATTTACGCTCAAATGGCTAAACGGATTTGAATGAATTTTGGCACGAAGATTACGATATTATTAGATACTTTTGATCCCGTAAAATTGAAGTCGTTCCGTTGAATGATCAAATAAATATCCAACGCGGGTAAATCTGCAAGCTCAGCTAGTTGTAAATAAATGATAAAAGTAGCGAAATAATGTTGCAAAATATTTGCGAATATTAAAATGCATCAGTTATACCTAGCGGTCGTTATAATCGGAGCTGGTCTCGAGGTGGTGATGTAGTGAAAGTGGTTTGTCTGGGCCCATTCACTACTTCAGTTCCCGGTAAAAGTGGTATGGTAGTTTTTATTTTTTCTTTTGTAATTTTAAGTCTGTTGTTAGACTTTAAATTACAAAACATTTTTAATATACATATTTATTTACATAATGAAGTATTTTTAGATTGTGGATAGCCACGGTAGTAACCTTGCCTTCTGCGCCGCTGTTCCCGGGTTCGATCCCCGGACAGGTCAAACATTTGTGTGCATGAACATGTCTGTTTGACCTGTGTCTGGGTGTTTATTATATATGTTAGTATGTATATATGTGTGTCTAAGTATGTATATCAGTCATCAGGTTACCATAGTACAGACTTGCCTAGTTTGGGACTTGAAGACCTTTGTGTGGATGTTGTCCTATATTATTATATAATTATTAATTTTGCATTGTATAATTTTTTTGGGCTTTAAAAAAAAGAGAGTAACGATAGAACATTGAGTGGCATTATCATCTATAGCGATATGTTCTAGACCTGAACGTTAGTCAGATACCTACTAGCGGTGGATATTAGATATTAATAATATAGACTGTTAAGAGCAGCTTTTGTGCAAGCATAGATTTACGCTTACCTAGTACACGATTTAAGTGTCGATGTCAAAAAAGTAGGTAATAAGTTTATTAGAGGAAATACTTCTCTATACTTCCCGTAATTTTGTTATCCATGTGGTGACCTTCATGAGGGTGTTAAAACAGCCTGATGTTGTGGCGTTTGAGTCCAAGTTACAATCAAATTTCCGCGGATAACAACGCGGGCACAGCTAGTAGGTAACTAACTACATAGTTCTAGTTTATAACGAAGTGTCGTTCTCTATAACTGACTCACTTGCCCAGTGATGGCCATACATTTATTAGCCCATAAACATGTAATCGAGGCCAAGTTCAATGACCATACGCAATACGTAGGTATTATTTCGGCATGTAGAGCGTGGATCTTTACGACAATATTTATGTGCAAGACACATTCTTAGTTGAGCAGCTCCAATTTAAGCGTTATTACTCTAATCTGACGAGGACATATAAATCTTAATGTTATGTAACGATTTTGCAATTGTGACCTTATTTTGCGTTGGGTTCTTCGATAGTCTGTGTACTCCTACTCTGGCACAATACAAAAAATTTTTTCAATAGGTAATTCCAATATGATAGATAATGCCTAAGGTTGCCTGGAAGAGATCGTTTTTATTGATAAGGCCGTCACTTGTGGCACTACATGTAAATTTATATTTTTGTATTGTTGTGTTTTGTATGTCTACAATAAAGCGTTGATCTATCTATCTATCTAAACTTTTATGGATTTCATTGCAAAATTTACTACAACTCGGATACTTGCCCAATTCAACCGTATATATTCAACGTTGCAGAATTACTTCATTCTATACACTAATTTGTTATCCCATGATTATTTCATAGAACTAATCCCGAAAAGTATGAAATTTTTCATGTTTTAAATTATGTATGTCAAAACCGAACGAAAATGCTCCCACCTGCAAAAAATACAAGCAATAAGGTGGCACGCGTTGCACTTTGAAATTTCATCCATTTTTTGCCTTGAGATTTTTTTTTGTGGTGCGTTTTTGTAGTATAGCTGGTTGTAATTGATGTTCCAGTGACCGAGACGGATGGAGACCTGATGACCTCAATGATGGACTTTCGATATTGGCGCTGTGTCATGAAACGCGAATGGAAGTGTCCAGACAGCGAGATCAACTTCTTTCTGTACACGCCGTGAGTAAGCCATCGTTTCAGTTACCTACTGATGTTTTATTAATATTTTTTTACCATTTTCGCCATGATGTTCTTCGCAAACCAATCATAGCAATAACTCTTATGATGATTATGATTATGGGATGCTTATGGGAATATATATATTCACGTAATAAAAAATAATAAGAAAGAAAATAAGGGAATAAAAATCCTGTTTGTCACATAGCTGTGCGGCCACTACGCCAAGGAAAATTTAAATATAGCGAGCAATGAGCGGATTTGCGATTGATATTTTTTGTTACAAAGAGATGCTTTGTCAAGACTTCTAATATTAAAAGCAAAAAGATAGTTGTCATATACTTAAGCTTGTCTGCGTCTCTATGCCTATCTGTGGCATCGTAGCTCCTAAAAGAAAAGAATAGAATAATTACAGATATTAGTTTTTTTTTAATTTGACGTGTTACGAGTATAACGAGAGGTTCAACAATAATGGCCGTCATCGAATTTTTTTGTGATTAGTAACAATATCTTTGTAAAGAGATTAATTCAGTTAGACGAGATATAAAAATATTTGATACCTTAGTGAAATTATTGATACTGGTAGCTATAGGTATACTGTACAGCCCAGGTATGACATGTCTAGTAATAAAGCTACATTTTTAAAGTGATTTATAAATATCAATGAATATACACAAAAAAACATGCAGACGAACATAGAAACTCTTTCTTTTTTGGAGTCGTTTGAAAATACATGAAGGTGTCAAAATTATACTGATAACAATAAGTTTTTATTTGAATATTGAGGTAATTCTATACTGAAAAACTGGGGAAAACAATTGTTCTACAAAATTGATTGTTTGGATTGTTTGGCTGAAGCATCGATAGGGCCCAGGCCGGTCCGTTGGAAGGCGAGTGTCTACCGTATTAGGATTTCTTAGAAGTAGGTACCTATCTATGACCATGACTAACAAGATTCGTTCTCTGACTTGAAACTTCGCATAAATTATTTCCATATTTTTAAAACAGGGAGCGACCGTTCAAGCAATTTGTAGACGTACGTCATCCCAACCTCCTCGACGTCTACGGATGGGACACTTCTAGAAAGAACGTCTTGATCATCCACGGCTTTAACGGGACCTACTCCAAAACGCCTATGACTTTTATACGAGATGGTAAGCACATTTCGCATAGCCTAGACAAGCGAATTGATCTACTACTAGCAGCAAGATGAGTTAATAATATAAAATCGGTCGCACGTACGATTGGCACAGGACCGATGCAGCTCGTTTACAATAAGGGATTTATCCATGAATGAGGTAGAGAAGGCTGCAGATGATAATGATAATGATGAAGCATACATTTAATGTGGGTGCAAGACATGATCATCAGCCAGAAGACGTTCACAACTAAACATAGGCCGCCTCCTTAGAACGCCATTCCGGAAGATAAGCTGCTAATTGCATTCACTAGTTATTTGTGTTAGTGCAAGTGCAGGTTTTTTAATTATAACATCACTATATAACAGAGTAGCCTTCTTTTAAAAAGCATACACATGCTATCTTGATTCTATATTATGGCCGAGATAAAATTTTCTTTACCGCGTCTGGTAAACAAACTTACTTATACCACGTTTGACATCCTGATCCAATAATTAATTTAAAAGAAGTCGCTCTGTAAAATATCATGATTCATGATATTTTCAAAGTTCATAATTCTTAGCCTAAAAACTTTCTGAAATCTGCCGATCATTTGTTATTAGTACCAAACTTTTCCTCCTTTTCGTAAATCTGTAACGACTAAGGAAATCAGAAAATCGTACCAAATTTAGTCAAGATTACTTAAAAACGTATATTTCGTCGCTGGTTTTTCATGCATGAAAAATCAGCGGCGAAATATATTTTATCCAAATGTAAAGCAGAGACGTCGCTTCGCTCGCTGTCGCAATTAATTAGAAAAACAGTTAACAGCAATAAAGCTTGCTTGCTACATTGTATCTTGTATATTTATAATAAAACAATAATTGTTCTCAGCATACCTTTCACGTAAAGATTACAACGTGTTCATGGTGGACTGGGCGCAGCTCACGAGGTTTCCGTGCTACCTTTCAGCGCTTTCCAATATGAAGTAAGTGCACTAAGATTAGTTGTAAGCAAATTACTTTATCATTTAATATCACCATTTAAAGTAATGAATTCTTATAATGGTCACTCAGGCTTCACTAAAAAACGACTTTGAAGTCAAATTTGAAGAAATTACTAAATTTTGGTGACACTACAAAAAATATACAATTGCTAAAGAGAAATGAGTGTTTTTGAGAGAAAAAAATATTAAAGTTCTTCATCAAATCAAATATGTCGAAATTGAACTTTATAAAGAGTCAATTTCGACTTTTTTAGCCAACTTTTTTTCAAAAGTAAGTGATACGTATTTCAAAAATATCGCAACGAGTTTCTGCAGATTAAGTAATCTTTTACTCAATCGTATATATATTTTTATATGTCCTTCGATATACCGATATGTATTATATATAATACATATCGGTATATCGATATGTATTATACTTATAGGTATTTATTTGAAAATTTTATGAGGCGTTTCTGCAAAGGCGAACACGCCGCTTTTGGCACAGTATTGGCTAATTTAACTAACATATAAACGCAAAAATGATATCTGATATTCTTCTTCTGCCTTTAGTGCGGTACATAGGTACCTACTACGAGTATCTCCGTATTACCTCAATTTGCTTTATTTTTTCAGATTAGCAGCTCAATGCACAGCCCAGCTGTATTCTTACATTACTCAAGCTGGAGGTCTGGCTCGAATGATTACTTGTGTAGGACATTCACTGGGAGCACACATCTGTGGGATGATCTCCAACCATCTTACAGAAAAGCAGTATAAAATTATTGGTAAGTACATAGCTATTATAATATCTGGTAATCACGTTGAATTAAAAGCGAGATGGTGGAGATATTTGCGCGCATATGTATTTTAATTGACGAATCACAGATCGCTTCTCGGCGAATCCCATGCCTTACACTCTATCTCGCGCAAAAGAAATCTAAAAATGGTTTGCGGGGAACTGTACCTTAACTTTTACCTAGTGAGAGTATATCTCTCACTAGGTAAAAGTTGAGGAAAATAAATATTTTGAGGTTTTTATGATCATTTTAAACTTGGTAAACTATTCTAAGACCTTTCGGTTTCATTATTGTTTGGGAAGAAAATATAACTTCTAGGGTTTTTCGTTTACAGGTATGTATTTATAAATCCATTACTTCCTCTCCCTGCTCAGACATTATATCATTTGAACAGTACGGCAGTGAGTTTATAGTACTGGCAAGATGCCTAATTTCTGAAACCAACCAAACCAAAGATAGAAATCTTATAATAGATAGACAAAATAGGACGTACATCTAATTATATTTGATAAGTAATTCACCAGAATAAACCACACAGTTAGAGTTAAAGATCAGCTGCCATATTCACAATGACTTTCCGATCGGATTCGAAAACTTTGCAACACGAATGGTGATTATTATTTTAGTTTAGACCTAGAATCGATTTTCAAAGTAATAATTTTGGATCTTCTAACAAGTTTTGCGTAATATATGTTGCAAAGTTTTCGAATCTGATCGGAAACTTATTGTGAATATGGCAGCAGATCAGAGTAATTCAAAAACATAAATAAGTGTTTATAGTAATTTAGTAATCATGTTTTTAATGCAACAGTTCATATAAAAATAACAGTAAAGTAAGTTTATGATATAATCACCGGTATGTATTTATTATAAATGCAATAATTATAAATGTAAATGATATTTATAGTTGTGGCACTTTAGGCAAGGCCAAAGTGACGGTTTTGCTCTCCAAGTAGTTATTGATTCCATCTTCACCCCTGTAAAAGATAACGAATTTTGTTTAGACGGTGAAAGATAACCAAGCAACAGAGCAGAGTGAGTTTTTATCACAAATATATTTTACTGATATATGACAAAATTAAATAAAAATTATTGTCTATATACGCGTATATAGACGCTATATAATTATTAAATATATACGCGTCTCAAATTTGAGCGTCTTTTGGCGTGTTTTAATAAATACAAGACCTAAATCACTCAACGTTGAGATGATTTATATCACCGAATAGATTTTTTTATTAATAATACAGTAAGAATAAAGACCAAACGTTAATTAAAGCTATTCACTATTGAATCATTATTAAATCAAATAATCTTAGTATTCAGTTAAGATTTTTTTTATTCGAAAGTGATTTTATCGATTCTCTGATCTGTCTGTTGCTTTTACGTAAAGTGTTATGGAGAGATAGATGATTCAAAATTACGCTGAAGAGACTTGACAGATTTATTTGCAATAACATTACTTACAATTCTCTCCCAAGACCCGAGTCTTTGAAGCCACCGAATGGAGTTTGGCTTGTGACGTGGTCGAATGTATTTACCCTGAAATTTTAGAATAGACTATTTATTCCTATTTTTCCCCTAAACTCTTAAGGAAGAGGAAACTCTTAAGTGGTCTGCGGCTGTTATTGTTAAGAAACAAGACATGTTAAAATCATCCAGTTAAATCCAATAACGTTGGTAATCCTAAGCACTTAAAATATGGAATTATTAGTTCGTAGTTTGTACAATTTATGTACTTGATATTCTAAGCTGCTTACTGTGCAGAGTCTAATCACAATAGTTACGCCTATAGCAATTCCTAGCCAGATTTCAATTACGAATTTTGAGTTTTCCACATCCGCAACAATACTTACCACACGGATCCAGCTTTGACAAACTTGGCGAAACAAAGGGCGATTGTGACGTCATTAGTGATGACGCCAGCAGCCAAACCGTAGTTGGTGTCGTTAGCTCTGTCTATCACTTCTTCGAAAGTATCGAACTTGAAAATACTCTGAACTGGGCCAAAGATCTAAAAATTACAATGAAATGATTAATTTTCTGTATACGATATAATATAGATGATGGAAATATATTCAATTCAATATTTTTGCTCTCTCTTAATTAAGCATGTTTTTGAACTAGCGTTACCAAAATTTTGTTGAACTAAATAGTTTTATAAAAATACATGTTTAAGTTAAGTAATATTAGATTTTATTGCTGTAGCGACACTGCCTCAAAAATATCTGAATCAATAATAGTGGAAATATGGAATGGAGGCGTTTGTCATGCAGTGAAACAAAAATGGTTAATGTATATAGTAATGCCATGGTTTTATAATGCATACGGCATTAAGAGTTACTTACTTCTTCTCTAGCGATTTTCATATTGTCTTGAACATCAGCAAATACAGTCGGTTTGATAAAGTATCCCTTATCGCCAAGCTTGTCTCCACCTGCTACTAATTTAGCACCGCCCTCTTTGCCAGCCTCGATGTAGCTCAATACTCTTGTGAACATTTCTTTATCGATCTGTAGCAATAAACATCTAATTTACATAACTAGTCTTTTGAAATAAGTATTTACTTTAATTCGGCACGTGCCGTTACAATTTTTCAGTTACTTTGATTGATAAACCTAAGCATTGGACCTTTTTTGATAAAATTTGTTTGAGACTAGATACATTAAGAAGTATATATTTAAAACAAATAATAAAATTGAGCCGTCTCTAAGAAATAATATGCTCAAGTACACGGGGGCATTGCAGATAAAAAAATACAGTTGAACAAAGTGCCTACCTACTGCTTTTTTGGGAAGTAGGTAATATATTATAAATGAGTTTTAGTTTATAATTTTTGATTTAAATACTTATGTAATTGTAAAGTTTTAAACCTAGCCACTTGTCAAAATCGATTACAGCAAATGACAGTATATGTAACCTGAGGTCCTTGTTGAACATCATCAAATGGGTTTCCAACTGATCTCTTTTTGGCAATCTCCGCGGCTTTCTGTACAAACTGATCGTATATTCCAGACTGGACGAAAGTTCTGGTACCGGCGCAACAGCACTGACCACCGTTAGCAAAGGCAGCCGCATGCGCTATTTGGGCTGCCTTTTCCACTGTAAAACAGTATTCAGCTGGATTTATGTATTCTAAGGACATCAGTGGTAGCCTAGTCAGTAAACCCTTCACAAACGTAAAGGCGTTGGTTTAATCTCATGTACAGGCATGCACCTCAGATTGCTTTTTATTTCATGCATATTAGAATTAAACTATCTATCAAACTATTTCTTTGGCACGCCGTAGACCCTAAAAGGCATGTCGTATTTTTATGTAAGTGGTGTCAATAGATTCGCCTTGGTTGTGAAAGTAACACTGGGTACATCAAAGTTAAAGTTTATAGGCACCAAAAAGAAATAAAAAAAAAAAAGTTTTAAAAATACATCGCGTGGGGTAAAATGCAGATGGTAGAAAATGATAAGTTTAAGACAAACAGGTTTCAAGATTTAGCAGTTGGACTTTATTGAAGGCGCTTGTAACCACTTGTTGTACGATTCTATCTATCTAACCTCGTGTGGGGACAAGCGAACGCGATTTTAAAAGGGGAAGAGTTTTCGGTTTCGAATTCGTGGCACTGACGCGTTTGCAGTGCAATGCAATTGTTCATATTTTAATTTACTTGTCCGCTTATCAAAGTTAACTCGTCTAATTTATCACTGATATCTGTTACATATATATATATATATATATATATATATATCTCGTAATCGTGACGTCACAACTGTTTATTTATTACGTAGCCATATTTTATTTGAAAGAATAATTTACCTACTAACTAATTAAGCAGGCTTATATTTCGGAAGAAGCATTCTTTAATTTTATATAAATATTAATTAAATTCACGATAATTTCTTACCGTCAGCATCATTAAAAACAACAAGAGGACTCTTGCCCCCAAGCTCCAAAGTGACACGTTTCAGGTTCACAGCCGAAGCTGCTCCAAGAATCATTCTCCCAACCTTGAAAATAACAAAAACTCAAGCTTTAGTCCTTCGACTCTATATAGTTTCTAAGTAATAGCTGTCACCTGCGGAGTTGCCCGCTACATAAAATATAATATAAAGAAGTTTCAAACTTTGAAGCCCCATTTGACCTCCTCAGAGAAAATCAAATAAAAGTGGAAGATATATACGTACCTTCTCGTATATAATATCTATTTATACAAGTGAAACAATTCACGTAGCTAATTCAATTAAAGCGCACTCGCTGAATGATTAGATCGCGTGACTTGCACTCAATACTCAGACATTGTTGCAGACATATTTCATTCGTGACGTGTGTAGGTAATTTTCTTTTCTACATCGTCGTTAAAATTGATAGAATATTGCAGAGATGATAATGCTGTGTCATTATACGATAGCAGGTAATCTAGAGCATAACTTTTATCATTTTATAGTTTAACTGTGCAAACAACGATGATAATTTTAGTTTACCTTAAGAATTTTATGTTAATATGTTATTATTATTTATATTTTTCTCCTGCCTCATTGAACTATATTATCATATTATTATTTTATACATTAGATATAACTATACATCTAAATAAATACTACTCACGTCATCAAAAATTTGACCCTTAAAAGGTTACGTCAACAATACGGAGTCCCCTAGCCCAAACGTATCTATCAGGCTAGTAACGTTATGTCAGAATGGCCAAAGAGATAGATATGTTGGGCTAAAATTTGCCTCGAACAGGAGTCATGATCTCCACAATATCTTGTCATTTGCAATTTTATCTGCACCTATAATTGACTTGACAAGCGCACAATTTTGCCGCCACTAATCACCGCCCAGGTAAGCTCAGTGGAATATACCGCTATCAACTGCTGTGTAAAATTGTGTGACTTATCGTACAGGGAATAAAAAACAGTATAAGGCATGGCAATACAGTTTTGTCGTGGCGTTAGAAGATTAAGAGATGTAATACTCTTTACCTCGGTAGATCCAGTAAAAGCAATCTTATCAACGTCAGGGTGATGAGTAAGAGCGTGACCAGCAGTAGGCCCGTACCCAGGCACCACGTTGACCACTCCTGGCGGGAAGCCTGCCTCTTTGATGAGAGCAGCCACGGCCAGAGCAGTCAGAGGGGTTTGCTCAGCCGGTTTCAGTACAATTGTGCAACCTTCAACATGCAAGCAAATGTTTTCACGTTACCGTTTAGTAATCCAGTCGCGGTTGACAACTATGTGATTGACCACCACTGAGACGAGAAAACTAGACTTTACCTGCTGGTACATGCCATAGAGTATGCGGAATAAGCCTGGAACATCATAGTTCATGTAGCTTTCTAACTGGCTGCGAAAACTTACTTCCTTTTTAATTTGTATTGGTGTAAGTACATATGCATGTCCTTTTCCCATATTCAGACGAAGAAAATTAATAAAGAGTCTCTAAATATGCTGTTGGGATTTGTAACCAAAGAGAGCTGGATTTTTATGCCATTTATCGTCAAGAACAGAGAAGATTTGGCACTTCTGAACATTGATCTACATGCCTCATCTTACTATTTGCCAATCGATTCCACCGTTCTTGTTACCTGCTGCTAAAGCTGGAGATATTTTCCAAGACATCATAGGTATCGGATAGTTCCATGGTATGATCTGTCCGCAGACTCCTACTGGTTCTTTTAGAGTAAACGACAATACTTCACCGTCTGGAAAATTAAATAAAATGTATACTTACAATTATCAGTCCGAATCTTTTATATAAATTGCAATACATAGGTAATTCTCACCACAACTTTTCCGGCAGCAAAGAAAATGTAGTGACCATAAGTAGGTATAACTGATCTAGCGGTGGTATCGCGTAACGTTACACGAAAGAAGTGAAAAAAGCGACAGCAATTTTTGTGGAGAAGGGGCGGACTGTCAATGTGATATTAAGATTGCTGTCACTTGTTTCATTTCTTTCGAGTTCAACGTTTTGCAATACCACCTGTTAAAATATCGAAATCGATATTCAACATGTAACAGAATGCTGTGATAATACTTAAGAGTGTTAGTCCACCCATCAAAGTTAACCCAACCCATCACCCTGAACAAAAAATTACAAAATTAAGAATAAGTATATTAGGTTCTCCATAGAAAAATTCCTCACGTGATCGGCCAAGTTGTATGAAGGACACAATATTTTTTTACTTAATGTTGCAAAATGTTGTTCTACAATGTTTCACTTTGATGGGTAGACGAACACCGCTGAGTATTGTCAAACGTTTCTGTTACACGTTGTATAGGAATTAAATACATGATACAAGGTATTCATAAGATATGTATATGATTTTACGTAAAAGAAAAGATCGACTGTCAACAACGTGGTACAGTTTTTTTAATAACAAAGTTGACAATATTGTCCTGGTTCATAGTTAGCATAGTGACTATAACAACGATAATCTATGGCACTAACTAATAAACTCCTCCAAAACTATTGCCTCTATAATTATGTATAAAACGACACTAATCATCTTTCTTCATCAACACTCTTTTATCTTATCTATTACAGATTTGTAAATATTATATCGTTAATGTTATCAAGTACCTAAACTATAGTTTCGTTTATTGCTACGAGTTGAATATGATATTGTAATATATGAGCTTATTATATCTGAGGTTAAAAGTAGTGAGTAGGCAAGTGACATGTGTCTGCCTAATGTACAATGCACATGTATGCCTGTGCGTGACGTCACCTGCCTGCACCAATGGTAAATCAGCACTGGTTGTTTACAACCAGCATCATGATGAGTTGGAACCGGTTTGTCCCAGAAAACATTTCTGGGAATTTTTAGAATTAATTTAAATGGTTTATTATTGTCAAGTTTACTGAAACAAAATATTTTTTCTTAATTTAATTTATGTGTCTTTTGTTTTGGTGTGCAATAAAGTAATATTCATTAATTCATCGTTGCTCTTATCTACATGCACGGGTACGCAAATGCATATTATAATATTTTGCAGACAAATATTGCAAATTAGTAGTAAATTATAGGATAGACTTTCACACATTGATAACGCTGGATATAATAGAAAAGGTCGTGACAATAACATCGTTATTATGTCTGAGAGATAACGAGCTATACATTTATATATAAATTTAATATCCACAATTACTATTCCGATTTATTATTATGTTTATTGATGCTGCTCTTTTTATTATTATTTACTCAATTAGGGTTAAGGTGTTACGTAGCTGTCTGTTTATAATGATATTATATCATTGTTGCTATTTTTGATATTGTTTCACTTATGTACGTTAACACCAATATTTACAAAAAGGGCTTGAAGATGCATCTATAATTATGTCAGTTAACACAATCAATACCCAAATATCCTTTCGAACAAAAAAGAACTTTTCAGATCTGTTTCAGAAAGTTTCATTTTGAAGAGTGGAAAAAAGCGATTCTATGGCTAAGGTTGGTGCCATACCAATTAAATAGTTTTATGCAACAAATTAAAATATGTATTCCTAATTTAAAGGTGATCTTTTCATTGAATTAAACTTACCAGCTGGGATAGTATTCCCAAGTATTTTATCACATTTACCGGCGTAGTATCTCAAAACTGAGGCTGAATAGTATACTTCATCTTCGGCGTCTTTGACCGGTTTGCCACAGTCCAAGGTCTCTAATTCTGCTAGATATCTGGCTTGGGATTCCATAAGTTCAGCCAGTTTAAGCATGAGGAGACCGCGTTTGGAAGCGTCCATGGTGCGCCATTCTGAATACCGCTGGAACGCCTTTTTTGCTGCAGCTACAGCAAGGTCTATATCAGCCTAAAAATTAATAAGGATTTGAACAATTTGAGTCTAAAGCGTAAAGAAAAAGGACTTATTTCATCATAACAAAATCATAATGATATATACAACTAGTGATTGAGGTACTCACTTTATCGCCTTCAGCGACTTGTGCAATCACCGTCTCGTTTTGCGGATTAATTGTCGGGAATGTCTTCTTGCTTGCAGCATCCACCCATTCATTGTTGATAAACAACTGGGCACAAAGATTAAATGAAGTTGAGTACTTATTGTTGATGTCGTTCTGATTTAATGATCATAAACCAGGTATTGTCAAGTCTCGACGATTAGGGTAAGAGTTATTGGGTAGTTTGTTTTTCCAGAATGAATAATCATGCAAATCTATTGGATTAATCTACGAGTATTGTAGGTCTCCTTAAAAAGTTGATATTATTCGAGTGATATGTAGTAAATACAAGTTTTTATGAATGATTCTGAGTGTTAACTGGTTGTCATAATAATGCCGTACGATGCAAATAAAGTCAGCTGTTTTTTATACATTTATGTAAATTTACTTAAGAAAGTTTAGAAAGCTACAAATATTTCGCGATGATGAGCACAATGACCTTTTCCGCTTGGTAAGCTACCCTTTTCAAAAAAACCATTTGCACAAATTATTGAATGTACATAAATACGGAAATCTTGTTTGACAAGAAAACCAGGCTTAAAACCTGTCCGGATAATATAGTCGTCGGTTTCAAGTAATAATGTTTTTTGCTCAAGTTTTCCTTTAGAAATTACTGTTTCCAAAACTTGCATCTAAGAAGGAATAAAAATATACATAAAGTACATATATCAGCTGATATGGTGAGCCGTATGTATTACCTCCAAATAGGTACAATTATATGCTGTCACGTGTGTTCTAAGATTAATATAAGAATTAGTTAGAAAGTTATCACAGATTTACGTACCTACCTAGTAGGGATTCCTGTAGAGAAAAGGGGATTCCTGATTCTATGCTTGTTTCTATGCTCTAAACATTCCGAACTTTTAATGATTTCTAGACAGACATAAGCCTAGTCAAGTTTTTATAACGTAGTTATTTGCACTTGATGCATTTTTCTAAGGCAGGTAGGTAGGAACATATTTTATTCTTAATATTTTTTTTCACATCATGAAATCTGACCTGTTACTGTGGGTATTGTGTATTCCGTAGGCAAGTACCTCATTTCATTCATCGTTATCAGTAATGTAAGTTTATCATTGTGATATCACTCATTGTTTTGTTGCCAATTGTAAACCTACTTGTAAATAATAATAATTTATCCTATTAGTATTTTTAGGTCATTATTATGAAGGTAGTTGGACTGCAGAAAACAACTAACGAAATCTGTGTTTTTACCATGTCACTAAAGTTATAATATTCGTGGTCAAGAAGCGTCTTATATATTCAATTTATGAAATAGATTAAAAAAAAACAATTATTACGTATACGAACGCTTTCATCGGTGTGTATTGATACAATTTATATTATACCTATGGCACAAGCTTCCCGAGTATTTCGCACAAACATTTATTTCGATCTATAAATAGATCGCTGCCGTCATAAGATATTTGCAGATAACATTGAAAATAATAATTACCTTAGTGTATTTAACGTCCACTTTAACCATGTTGGCGGAGATATGCTAAATTATATCCAGGAATGTACGCCACACAAACATGCACGTCCGATCTGTGGACCGGCGTTCAGTGAACTGGCTGACTGAATGAATGAATGAACTTTAATAGTACAAACTTGATCATAAACTATAAACTGATTTGAAATCTTATCGAGGTGCAGCAAAGCACGGAATCGACTAACTAAAAAGCTTACTTACTGAATTATTATTAAAGTATATGCCAATAATATGTGACATTATGGAATGTTCTGCAACTGGTAAGTCTGTAGTTAGATCTTCTACGTATTCATTCTATCTGCAGAAATAGCAGTTAGCAGCAGCAAAAATACGAACTGTTAGAAAAGAAATATAATAATTACTGCTATGACGCCTAGAATACCGGTATATAATATACTAGACTAAAATTAGCAGGCGCTTTGTAGATATCGTTATTACTATCTAAGTACATAAACAAAGTGTATCAATGTATTGTGTAGCAAATACCTACCTACGTCTGTGCTACTACTACAAGGAGTGTACTACGAACGAAATGAAACACGTAAATAGATAGATAGATTAGTGTGATGAATACAAATATCCTATGTCCTCATCGTTTTAGTTGAAATTATTTTTACTTCCTTTTTGTTATTACTTATTACACATATGCTAAAGTTTAGAAAATCAAGGAGGTGAAAATAAAACATCATTTCTAGTACGAAAATACTACCTAATAATAAAAAAATAGCAATACTTTATTGTAGTAGCACAAAAAATTTATATAAGGGAACGTTTCTTACATAATAATACCACATTTTACCATTTTATCAAACTGGTCAGAAATTAGACCGATAATGATAATATAATGTTAAAACGAAAGTATTTGTATAGCCGAATTTAATTCGCTTGTTACGTAGATGATCACCAAGTTTAATATACCTTTAAGATACATAATAAAAGATAGAAAGATAAATTAAAATCACCAATAATAAGAAACGTCAATCAAATTGATTTGTTTTTTTTATTACCAGAAACAAATATTTTACTACGAAAGATTTAGACATGCTTTTGACAAAATGACAAGTATTGATCAGATGTTTCGGCTCATTACTTACTACGAATTTTGTTCTAGTATATTTTTTAAAAGATGTTAAATTTAAATATAATTTTGGACAGTTATAATGAAAATAACAGTTTAAACTAAGTTTAAAAATATATTATGTGGTAAGACAGTGTTTGTGCCGGAGCAGTTTACTTTTGTAAATCTGTTTGACTAAATCATAGCTTTTAACTAAGTAGGTACCTACATTTATTTTTTATGAACTTCAAACTTTAGGATACTCTGGCCAGGCCCAAAGATCTGTAAACAATTGTAAATTAATATCATGTCAATTGATATCATAAATGAATATGCCACAGTAGGGTTTACTTAGTGTAAAAACGCATTAATTCTTGATTATACTTCAACTCGTATCGATGTCCATTTGCATATCAATTTATAAAAAATCTTTTTATCTCTTCTCTAGAGATTTTCATATCATCCTTAACATCGGCAAATATTGTAGGTTGGATAAAGAATCCGATATTGCCAATTCGACCACCACCGGCGACGCATCTTGCTCCCCCTTTCTTACCAGCCTCGATGTATCCTATTACTTTATCAAACATTTCCTTATCAACCTGAAATACAAATAAGAAATATATTAATGTATGCGAGGATAGTGTTTACGAATGGATAGAGTGAATCACAAAATAAGTAAACATAAAGTCGTTTTCGACTTTATCTATGTTAAGTTATGGTAATTTTACGAGAATAAGTTATTGGTATGTACTACGATTAGTATACTGAAGAGAATGGTAATACCTGTATTTGCATGTATTACTGTAATTGCTATTTTCTTATAAAACAACAAACTTATTTGACCTTGTAGTAGATATTTGTATGCTGCTCGTAATTTCGTTCCATTTGTTCTTTCTCACCTAAGGTCCTTGTAAAACATCCGTGTAGGGGTTACCAACGGATCTTTTCTTTGCTAGCTCAACAAACAAATTTATCGTAAATTCCAGACTGAACGTAAGTTCTGGTGCCAGCTACGCAGCATTGACCAGCGTTAAGAAAAATTGCCTGAGTGGCAAGCTTAGCAGCCTTGTCAACTAGGAAAACAATTTTATTATGGATTAAATACTAGTTTTTAGTACATAATTGTTAACAACATTATTAATAAACAATAAAATTACCATCATAATCATTGAAGATAACCAGTGGGCTTTTGCCTCCAAGCTCAAGGGTGACCCTTTTTAAGTTCACAGCTGAAGCGGCAGCTAAAATAATCCGACCAACCTGTTGCATATTATTATGAATATTTTAATTTACATTTATAAATCTTAACTCGAATGGATAATAAGGATCTACAATAAATGTCTCTCTATGTATGTGTACCTATATAATTCATCGTTTCAGAATAATATTACCTCATTCTTATCTCCTATTTTATCTATACTGATCATAATTGGGGAAATGTTTTCATTCCAATAATAATTTTACTATATTTAACTCCTCTGGCTAGGTACTGAAATTCTCAACAAATCCTTACGATTATGTACGTGTCTGCATACATTTTGACGTCATATGAATAAACATAGTAAAGTGAACTCGACATAATTCAATATTTGCCGAGTCTATAATCGTTTTACTCAATGTGTGATAAAATTCTTAGTTTTTCATTTGTAATGGTCCTTTCATAGATCAAGAAATATCGGATAGTATTAATTTCATAGCTTAGTAAAAGTAAAGGTCTCGCCTCAGTAGACCCAGTGAATGCGATCTTGTCAACATCAGGGTGGTGAGTCAGAGCATGACCAGCTGTGCTATATAAGCATATAAGCAATATGAGCAATGCCATTCAACGTAGTAATGCGGCTAGCAAACTGGACACGCTGACCTCTGGTGGTGGGTTGGAGCATTTGGATTATCTGTAGATCTTTTTAGCCCACATTGTGCCTTTTATGTACCATACACAAACATGACTCTGAGTGTTAGTCTTTCCTCCTTGACATTCAGTTTCATATAAGAGGCATCTATAAGATCTAATCGAGATGAAAAATGCCTCTTATATGATAAAGATGGAAGTTCTATCCTTGTATGTTATTTCTCACCTTCAGCCACCTGAGCGATGACGGTCTCATTCTGAGGGTTGATGATGGGGAGGGTCTTTCTGCTGACTGAGTCCACCCATTCTATGTTGATAAAGATCTAGTTAGACCAAAATAATAATAATTAAATTTAATACGCTCATACAAAATCACGACCATGATATAAGGATCATCATATCAGGGGGGTCATTTCATTTTTAGGGTTGCTTGTCCGAAGGGTTAAAACGGGATTCTATTACTAAAACTTCGCTGTCCGCCCGTCTCCTCGTATCTGTCATCAGTCTTGTATCTCATGAAGTTTTTACAGATGATGTATTTCTGTTGCATCTATAATAACCAATAAAAACAGAATAAAATATATATTTAAGAGAGGCTCCCATACAACAAACGTTTATGCCATTTATTATTTATTTATTATATAATAACCGTCACATGTCGCAGAGATTTTCGAATATAATTTTGAAGCGCTTGGGCCCCATGTGCTCGAATTTTCCATTGCAAGCGGTACAAATATGAAACCTCTGCCACGATTTTTACGTTTACGCCGCTTTATAAATTCAGCTTTTATGGGGGCACCACCAGCGTGAACAAAAGTTTCTGAGAGATGGGACGGTGCCAGAGTATCTGCACGAGTCCTAAACGAATTCCAGGAAATGATTGCCCAATGAAACCATAGTCGAAACAAAAACAAGTTCCTTTTACAAACCGACTTCATCTCGGCAGGTGCTGATACTCTTCGTCAGTTCTGTCAATATGAAAATCAAAGTACTGGATTGAAATTAATTAAATTTAAATGGCTTTGCTTCTGAGATACCATTTCAAACAAAAAAAAAATTTTTATCCTTCCAGCCGCCTTCGATAAATTAGGCAATGAAATGAATTGAGTACCACCTCTTTTTTTGGGAAGTTGATAAAAAACCGAACTTACCTTAGTGTATTTAACGTCTATTTTAGTCATATTGTTAGTTTTGTAGCTGATTCTAAATGCGTGAGATGAGTTTCAGAGTTCAAACCAAACTGCGGCTGCTATATTAACTAGTTCTGGATGAACAGGGATATGACAATATTTATAGTACTATTATAAACTTGTTATCAAGACGCACTGATTAGAAAGTAAGATCTGAGAATCAGTATCACAGCTTGTGAGATTAATGAGTAAAAATACACTAAGGTTTTTTTGTTTCAAGTAACACCGTTGTTTAGCTTGTGACGACGGTAATAGGCCTGACTGCATTGACACTCATTCTTTGAGAGTCGTTTGGAATATAACTTGTAGATACTCTGGCGCCGTCCCATCACTTAGGAACTTCTTTTCAAGCTGGTATAAAACGGCGCAAACACGAAAACCTCGACAGATGTTTATAACACCGACGAAGTTCACCGAATGTGAACACAACTGTAGTTGGACCTATTCAATTTTTAGATGAGTTGAGAAATGTTTGAAACCTATGTCATAGAACAAAAATAATGCTAATTGATGCCTAGAATTATGTAAAGTATATTTTTGACCACAACAGACTGAAGCGATCTGCATTATAAATAGGATATTCAATAATTATTCAGTGGTTAAATTTACAAGCATTTTATAAGCATTTTTAGTTTGCTTACAAATAACTATGTATAAAATTATTTTTTAGAGCGTCATATTATTTAAAATAAAATATTATTTTTGAAATTTAGTTTGGTGGCTTTCTTATGTTGGTGACAAGCTTCAGTACTTTAATTAAATGTGCATAAATATTGCACAATATTACATACTCAGTACAGGTAGGTACTTTGTCGTAGTAATTATTACATCCTTGAAGCGGACAAATAGGTGTAAGTGCTATTTTGAAGTACGAGTAGTTACCTATATTGTAATTGGCGGCGTAGAGCTGATAATAATATCATTGAATAGAATGCACTAGAATAGGATATATTATATTATATATTTTTTGCATAAAAGTGTGTAGGTTCAATTAAGTAAGTCAGTTCTACAGTGTATCCTAGGACATACAAAGATTTAAGATATTATTATTCTTGAAACAACACAACCTTCAGGAACTTGCACTTGTACACTCGACTTAAATACTTGTGCGAGAAAAATTTACGCTGTTCCATAGAAAAAGGTTGGATGTCGACTAAATCTATGAAACAACAGATTTTTTTTTCGCGTATTCAGAGTCGGTGTCATAGCAGAAGTTGTTCCTTAGGATGAGTTTAGTGACCCCATTGCGGCTTAGACCATTGTACTCACCATGACGTACCACTTTCAGTATAAGACCAACCCGGAATTTTTTTCCGGGTTGGTTTACTGCTGAACGGCTGATTTTTTTTATTGAATTTAGGGTTGCTCCTTTAATAAAAGTTGATCGCAATGATAAGTAAAGTAACTCGCTCGGTCAATCATCACGAATCTAACAAGACCGTGAGTAGATTCGAGCTCGTTTGCTGTTGCTGTTGCTAGAAATATTGCTAGAAATATTATTGCGTTTTTTTGCAACAATAGAAATAATCCTACTGTCCTGCAAATATAATAAACGCGAATGTTTTGTTACTCTTTCACGCAAAAAACAGCTAATGCTAAACAGATAGCTTAAGCCGTGGATTGACATATAGGGTACTTATTTAACCTGTATTAATGCGGGTAGCAGGGTGCAGCTATAGGGTAATAAATAGAAAAAAAAACGCTAGTTCCACTTTTTCTTTTTTTATTTCCATGGTATTGTTTCCTGATGGGTGTATCCAACTATTGATACACCCATCAGAACGAGCGTGGAGTCTTCAGAGAAGATTCGCTACGCTAGCCGAGGTCGACTGAACTTGTTTAGGGAAAAAATTATCATTGTCACCGAACTTTTAACAGACTTTAAAAAATCTCAATTTGTCGCATATCCTACATCCCACTATGATCCTATCCTACTAATCTTATAAGCGAGAAAGTTTGTAGGAATGTATGGATGTATATTTTTTGATCTTACACGCAAAAACTGCTGAACCTATTTGTAAGATAATTTTTTTGTTCGATGTTTAGTCATTTGTTCTTTTAAAAAAAAATGACTCATTTTAATACTAATTTTAATTAAACATAGTTTGTAATGTATGTTTTGCCTGGCGAATTGAACTAAAATAAAGTAAGTATTATAGGTAAAATAACTACTCGTTAAAAAGAAAGTTGTAAGCAACTTTAATTTAAACATTCCTTTAGTCAATATTTGGTAACAGTTTGGTTTTGATAGAGTAGTTTATATAGAGACACGATTACTTCACGTTGATTTACAGTTTCGGCACTTTCGGTAGAGAGAAGGAAACAGTTTTATTCTCCAAATACTGTGTAATGCCGTCCTCGCCCCTGTAAAACAAATAAAAATATTTTAATATACATTTAACTCAACTCATATAGGCTTGAAAAATGAGGATGTTGTCAATTTTTTCTAAACCTGTTTCATGTATTTCTCACTGTTCTTTCGAAACTCTCTTTTTTTTAAAAGATTTATAGGTATGGCGAAGTTTCATATTCACTAAAAACATCAAGCCAGCAGTTTATATGAAAAAAAATGCAAGCAGAAATGGAATCGTTTCATAAAAGAAAGTTTGCGGAATGCTCCGTGTGAATTTCCGTGCTCGGATTTGTGAATAAAGTCTTTACTGTTGACATACATAACTTTATACAAAAACATTAAATGCAGTTTCCATATATATTTTTCACTCAGTGCCACAAGTAGTCTTATCGCTACTTGAAACTTTTTCTTAATAATTAAAGATTTCTTCCATATATTGAAAGTAAAATTATAATCGATTTAAGTGAGATAGCTAATGTTGCCGTTTCAGTGTGTGTAGTTTGATGAGTGTTGTACTAAAATAATCAATTTTAGCAATTTTGTTTTTTATTTGATTCTAATTTATTTCTCAAAAAATATGAAATACTTACATTTCCCGGCCAATGCCAGATTCCTTGAATCCACCGAAAGGTGTCTGGGGTGTAACATGCTCGTAGACGTTGACCCTTTAAAAAATATAAATGTTACATATATTTTCACATTACGTTTTTTACTAACGGTTATTTGGACTGTCAAGACACTAAATGTGTGTGAATACACGTTGTCCTCACAACAAGAATTTATTATCTAGTGTCAAATGATGCCCAATTTTCATTACTGTTTCAATGAGCCTGGTTTAGTAACTTTTTAAGTCGTTTGCGTGCATCGAGGACTAACATTGGTTGGTCTCTTAGTGCAAGCAAGCTAGCTAGCTGAGAGCTTCATTATAATTTTTTTTTAAATACTTAAAATTAATAAATTTATCAAAATAATTTTAATAATGAAATCAATCAACTAGCTGCCAACAAGGCAGTTGTAAATAAAACGCTTACCACATAGATCCAGCGCGCACATGCTTGACGAAGGCCAGTGCAGTGTTGATATCATTGGTGACCACTCCAGCTCCCAAGCCGTAGTTGGAGTCGTTGGCGCGGTCAACCACTTCCTCGAAGGTTTCAAACTTTAGAATGCTCTGGACCGGTCCGAAGATCTGTCGAAATGTAAAAGAGAAAGATAATGAAATATAAAAAAATTGATGCATGTGACTAAGCGCTATAAAATGAGTGTCGTTTATTTTTGAAACAAAGCGCTTACTTTTCATGAAACAAAAACTGTCAAAATATCTACTATTATCGGCATTTTAACTTTAAAAACAACGTTATTCCATAATTTAAGGAACCGCTTACCTCTTCTCTAGAGATTTTCATGTCATCCTTAACGTCGGCGAACACAGTAGGTTGGATAAAGTATCCGATATTGCCAATGCGACCACCACCGGCGACGCATCTTGCTCCCTCTTTCTTACCAGCCTCGATGTATCCTATTACTTTATCAAACATTTCCTTGTCGACCTGAAATATTAATTCACGTAATATATAATTTGTATTAGAGTTTTTGCCCTTCTACCACTGTAATTATTTTTGTTTTTAGACATTTACGCTGTAATTCTTTTAAATATCTGTTTTGTAGTATATATTTCTTGCTTTATCTTGTGTCTTTCTTACCTGAGGCCCTTGCAAGACTTCTGTGTAGGGGTTGCCAACGGGCCTGTTTTTTGCTAGCTCGGCAGCTTTAGCAACAAACTTTTCATATATTCCAGACTGAACATAAGTTCTGGTACCCGCTACGCAGCATTGACCAGCGTTAGCAAAAGCAGCTTGACTAGCGATCTGGGCAGCCTTGTCAACTATAAAAAAGGATTTAAGGTTTAATTTGAAAGAAATCAAATCAAATTCCAGTGTTATAAGATTTAATTTCTTACCATCGGCATCATTGAAGATAACCAGTGGGCTCTTGCCTCCAAGCTCAAGAGTGACTCTCTTTAAGTTCACAGCTGAAGCAGCGGCTAAGATGATGCGACCAACCTGTTGTACAAAATATAGACTTAGGTAACCACGTCAACTCAGGTGTTACTTTGTGATAATCCAAATTCGAATGGTAATATTTCAAGATACGAGTAGTAACCGTCTATTTTCAGAACTTATCTTGGCATTAAATACCAAACTTATCTGTCGTGAAAATATTATAAAGCGTTATTATCTCACCTCAGTAGATCCAGTGAAAGCAATTTTGTCGACATCAGGGTGGTGAGTCAGAGCATGTCCAGCTGTGGGTCCGTAGCCAGGTACGATGTTGATCACGCCGGATGGAACACCTGCCTCCTTGATTAGAGAAGCCATGTAAAGAGCTGTGAGAGGTGTCTGCTCTGCAGGTTTCACGACAGTGGTGCAACCTGTGGGTTAGAAGCTATACGCATTAGTATTGCCATGTTTACTTACTTTAAACGTATAATAAATGTATCTTTATAATTGGGAACATAACGCTATTGCATTGAGATCCACATAAATAGATTTACTAACCTGCCGCCATTACTGGAGCAATCTTCCATACGAACATGGGGATTGGGTAGTTCCATGGCAGAATCTGGCCGCAAACACCAACAGGTTCCTTAAGTGTGAAAGTCATTACTTCACCATCTGGATAAAAGAAATAAATTCCAGTTGTAATTAATATGTAGTACTAATTTTAATAAGAAGAAATTACAAGGAATACGTATAATAATTATATCAATATTCCACATACCAGCGGGAATGGTGTTTCCTACAATTTTGTCAGCTTTGCCAGCATAGTATCTGAGGATAGAAGCAGCCCACTGAACTTCTCCCTCGGCTTGTTTAAGGGGCTTGCCATTGTCTAAGGTTTCAAGCGAGGCAATATATTTGTAGTCCCTGTCTACTAGGTCAGCCAACTTGAGGAGCAGGCGGCCTCTAGCAGAAGCGTCCAGTTGGCGCCACTCAGAGTAACGGTGGAATGCTTTCTTCGCCGCAGCCACAGCCAGGTCTATGTCAGCCTGGAATAAAATTGGATAGTTAGTGAAATACTATGTTCTTCTTTTTAACCCTTTACTTGCTCAGTACGATATGATCCTGATTTTTTGAATTTCGTTATCGTCCTTTTAACGTGTAAGTTATTGAACACAGGGACGAAAGAAATTAAATCTCATTTTTGCACGAGGAAATCGAGGAGGATTTTTTATCCATAATTAACAACTCAATAAAATGTGCAAAATAAGGCTCTTATTCTTTGTTAATCGTTTCGTTATCTAGTAACTTAATTAATGTTTTAATGATAAATTATGGTATGTGAATCTTTGAGTGTTTTTGAGTTTTTCGACAGATGATTTGGTCTATGAATATAATAGTTTAATTTATTTACATTTTGAATTAGCAAGCATGGTGTGTTCAATTTTCCACATCATTATTTTTTCAGACGTTAAATTATTCATATCAAAATTAAAAATAAGTGTGCAACTTCTAACCTTGTCACCTTCGGCCACCTGAGCGATGACGGTCTCATCCTGAGGGTTGATGGTGGGGAAGGTCTTTCCGCTGACTGAGTCCACCCACTCGTTGTTGATAAAGATCTAGTTACACAAAAACAAAACAGTTAGAATATGAAACAATTTAAATTAAACCAATACAAAAGTTATTGTTTAAAAAAACAAACATTTGTTTTTAATTTCTGCATATTATTATATTCATTTCGAATGGTTTATTTTGATGTAGAATTTTAAATTATTACGCGAGATGCGGTCGATCGAGGTAATAAAAAAAATTATGTGCCTGTGAAGTCAATTGTTTGCTACTACTGTTGTATTCAATGTTGTCTCATCCGGTATACCTTATAGCAGTGTATGTAATAGGTATAATAGATGTCAACCAACAATGACCGATTCTCGGTACGCCAGTGCGGTCGGTATTATTCGCAGATTATGCGGAAGTCTGAAATTACAGTACTTAAGATTGTCATGACCACTCCCGTTGCGGTATACGAGTACATTGCTGATTCTATTTCATTCGCAAATATTTTCATACAATCAGACGTTTTACAGAGCAATCGGTACTTTTGATCTAATCTATAGACAACGTCAAAGTCAGCAATCAAATGGTTAGAAGCGAGATCGAAAAAACTCGACTGCTAAATCGTTAAACCGGTGTATCATCCTTATTTTTTATTTGTGATGTACCCAGTGTCACTCTCACGACTGACACGAATCTATTGACACCACTCACATAAAAATACGACAAGCTGTTTAGGCTATAGGACGTGTCAAAGAAATATATATACATACACTCAAAAAACATAACCCTCCTTCTTTCGCAGTTGGGTAAAAATATTCTGTCGTTGGTTCTGTTTTGGTACATATTTAATTTAAACCTTGATAGGGGAGATCTAAAAATACACTTCTTTCCAGTTCGGTGCGTTATGGACAGAGATAATGCATGAGTATGATTCAAATGTGAAGTGTGTTTGCATTTAATGTTATTTTATTTAGGTAGTTTCTTAAGTACTAGACCAAATATATATAAGAGAGTAAGCCCTGACTGACTTATATTCGCTATTAATCAACACTGAGCCTAAACTGCTAAACTTAGAGACATAAAATTTGGAGAGTGTTACAGCGAACGGAAATAACAGGGTGTTATTATTATAGGGTGTAGGATAGGTAGTGTTATGTCTAGCATGGATCTCTTACTAATTATTTTAATTATATGAATTAAATAACGTCAAAGACACTTTCTACTTTTCATGTGATAGCATTTATCGTAATCAATAGCACATTTATCATCACGGCGATGTCTATACCTTCGAATAATTTTAATCAATATAATTTTAACAAATATGCTTGTCATTTTCATAATGTTCTTGTCAATACGTTTATGTTTTATACCTATAGAAGAGGCCTCGCCTCTATTTAAGGTTATTCTGGTGTTTATCGACACACACGAATAATCTATTGAATGTATTCGTTCAACTGTTATAATTTATTTTAATCTGTCTGATGGCTTGTCTTCTGTTACTACGCCTCAACGCTCCATTATGCTAAATATTCCCGGAGCGATGGGCGAAATTTATTGCTCAAATATTTCTTCATTGGATGTGTGTATGCATAATTTATGTGCACATTTTATACCTATGTTATTCTAAGAACTTGATTCTCAGTTTAGTGAAGTTATCTTCTAAGTAAATACTAGTCATAGTAATTTTCTAAGCGAATGAATATTCCGTATAGTAAATTGATTGATTGGTGAACTCTATTCTCTAAAAAACAAACGGAGAAAATTGTCTAGTGTTCAAGTACTACTACGGCACGAGCAAGTAAATTTTAGCCGACTTTAAATAGGAAAAGGTTAATTTATAAAAAATATATTTATTAAAAATAATATATGAGTGGTGTAAATATGGTTTGGTATTGGTTTATATATAGTTCAAAGGCTATAAAAATGTGAATTACAAACTTCCGAAGTGCAGTCGGGTTTTCAATTGTGTTTAAAGTATTTCTTTTGGTATCTTTTATTCTTTTATAAAGTTGAACGAGACTATTCAATCGAGCAAATATCGTTTAATGTTTGTGCTCGTTATGTTTGAACAGATGAATTTGCAGTACTCAAGCCACAACAATGTATTTTTAGATCACAATATGATGTAACCAAACGGCCGGCGCGACGCTAACAAAAATATTGATCCTAGTAACCAGTGATACTGGGATTCTCAATTGGACTAATTTATCCACAAAGTGATGGACCACAAGTTTTAGCCAACTAGCAGCTAAGATTTATATTTTATTATAAGAGAGAATTACGAGTATATACATCATGCATGAGATGCAATCGAGATGCAATCGAGAGACAAAATGTAAGTTCAATAAATACTATCTAATTAACAAAGGCACTTGCCTTGCTAATTTATTGTTATTAATTTTACTTTAAAAAACTAGAATTTAACAGTAAAATAACGAGTGTGAAAAATATATAGTCCCGATCGAGGTACGAAGGTCTGCATTTATTACAATGTGCTTTACTGTGATAATAAACTTCAATAATTTTATAATAAATATATATTTATTTAGTGGATTTTCTCAATAATTCTGTTATATCAATATCCATCAGTTTGATAAATCAACTTTTCACGATCTTTATTTATTATGTGCATCAAAAATGACGAATCTAAAAAAGGCAAATAATTATCTAGATAGGTAATTATGATTACTTTTATATGTTATCAATACAACATGTAGCGCGCTAATCACACACTCTTAATAATCTGTCAATACGCAAATTAATAGAAAGATAAACAATGAGTATAGCTCTATAGCTTAATGTTCAACGAGTATAGCTGTATAGCTCTCTAGTAGCGTCTATAAAATACAAAAAAATTGCTCTATAAAATACAAAAATTTCCAACCTAAAACAATGTCAAGAAAAGAGTAAAGATTAACAAAATGAAGCAATTAGTCTTACCTTAGTGTATTTAATTTCAACTTTAGCCATATTGTTAGTTTGTGAGCTGGACGCGTGCGATGCCTCTGAAGGTACGACACAAACTGCGGCTTTTGCTCTGGACATGCAGGACTATAACATATTTATACGATCAAACTGTCGTTATCAGGACCTACGGTACTGTCAAAACTGATAAGAAAACGTACATTTTGAGACAGAATCATAGCTCGAAAGATATCTCTATGTAGTGTATTAAGAAGTTTCCTATTAATATTTGTTATATAGATAGTATAATTTGCTATCTCCTTACTCGTATTAGAATCATCACTTGTTGCGGAATGATAGGTACACGTTAATATTTGCGATGTGGAAATAAATAAAAACCACACTGAACTTTATATTTGTACTCATAAGCTAAGACTATCAGACAACATTTACCTACAAGGATTCCTTTTCTTAGAATATGCTTATAAACCACAAAAATACATATTTATCAAATGAAGACTTTATATATTTAAATTTGAGCAAAGTCATATAGCTCACGTTATTATTAATGACTTGATTATACCAACTTCTCAAGGTAGTACACAATTCGACTCTAAATGCCTTTTTCTTTATGTTTGCACCATATTAATTCGTGACGGCTATTCGTTCGAAAAAAAATTCGACGATTTTAATTCATATTTGTTTGTAGTGATATATGTACATTTCTTTGCCGTGGTACCGTTAGGTTGTACCATCAATAGCCCAATGGCTTTTTTTGCCGTAGTACTCGTACTTACTAATTATCATCGATGGTTCCATGGAAAATATATTTTTTTGTTAACGGTGGTACAGTGATTGTTGACTCTGTAGATTCAGGTTAGCAACAAATAGGGTTAGGTTGATTTTATCAAAATGGGTGGAGGTTTGATTTTTAAATCGAAATACATAACTGAAAAAGTTCCATCGGCGCCTGTCGCAATGGAAGCCGGAACCCAGTGATCCCCAATTTTTTTAATAATTGTTCCTAAAAAGAACTTGTGTCAAATTAACTACGATGAGTAGTTTGAGAGATCCAGGGAAATATTTGTACACAGAGATATGTATACAAGCTCAAAGCCATAGATAACTCTTGTTATGCGTAGTCAAGATGAGGAATTAAATTATTTGAAATCCTATAAATAATTTTTTAAAATTTTAATTATATTATTTTATATTCATACTTTTTATGGTGTCGTACCTGAAAGGTAATAACGAAACCTTATTACTAAGATTTCGCTGGCCGTCCGTCCGTCTGTCACGAAGCTGTATCTCAAGAACCGTGATAGCTAGATAGCTGAGCTGAAATATTAACAGATTATGATTTCTCTTGCCGCTATAACAACAGATACTAAAAACAGAATCAAATTTAAAATCAAGGGGGCTCCTATACAACAAACGTAATTTTCATAATAATTAAATTTTCGTTTTTTGCTTTATTTGTTTTTAAATTATCATTATTTTTCTAACAAAAAAAAAAACTCCTCTGCCCTCTCCCACGGGAACCTCCACTTATTTTCGGCATAATATTTCAGTTGGACCTTTCCAACAAAAAAAAGAATCATCCAAATCAAAGCACGCGTTACTGAGTTATAATTAATTACGACATTCATCCGGGGGGATGAATAAAAAATCAGCGGGAAATCAGCGGGGGTTCCCGTGGGAGGGGTCCCACGGGAACCCCCGCTGATTTCCGGAATAAAAGTTGATAAGATCATACCTCATTGTATAAACCTTAAGCATACCAAGTTTCATTAGAATCGATCCTACAGTTTCGGAGTTATGGAAAGTCCAGAAACAGACAGACAGACAGACACACAAAAATTAAATAAATTATAGATTTGGGGTTTGTATCGTTAATAACACCTCCCGCAGTGTACAGAATTTGACCTGTTACAGTTTTATTATAAGTATATATAAGCAGGCCATAAGTTTGAAACTTAAACTAGTGTTGTACGAAATCCTTAGTGCGCGAGTGCGACTCGCACTTAGCTGATTTTTTTTACTAATGATCTTCTTTCGTGTTAGTGTAATTTGTTGAGTTTCTATACTGTTATGTTATGTTGTACAATTAAATTGCACGATACATACGAGTGTGGGTAACAACAGCATACTTTACAAGACTAGTGTAGCTTCGAGATTAACAGATAAGATTTCAAAAATGTATAATCATTATACTAGGTGTTCCGTTCAAAAAATAAATAATTTAAAACTACCAACATTACTATTATATAACGGCTATTTTGCATTTGAAACTTTTAAAGTGTAACACTATTTTACTAGTTATTGCATTTTCTCGAATAGCAATATTCAGGGAGTTGTTGAAAAATATGTAATGCGCCATTTTGGATCTTGGACTGATTTTCATTGCTAAAAACACTCCAGACTAATTCACATTTCAAACGCAAGCACAATCACACGACACGTCAAAATTATAACACTCGTCGTTATTGCGTCGGGGGCTAAGAATATATATATTAAAGAGTCATTACGCTCATCTTGAAATAAATATTAAAAAAAATATATTTGGATATAACTTAACAAAGTTCCTTCCTAATCATTGGACTAGAAACGAATGACGTAACTAACTATTGCAAAAAAGACAGCAACCTGGCATTTCGCATCATAAAAGTAGACGCTATTTTAGGTATCTGTTGTTTATCTTTGGCTAATATGGTAGGCTATTTTAAAGGCCTTCGAGCAGTTTGGGTTTCTGACACCGGGCGTATGAACACGAATACGAGTAAAAGCAAAGCGAAAAACCTTCGTGTACAGGACCAGGTGGCGTCTAGCAGTAACTCTACTTATACGCTAGTGGAATGATTATGTATTCATATATCGGTTAGGGGTGTATTAAGTAGAAAGGGGGTCGTAATACTCGTTGTTATGAAAATCTTTCATTATGCGACAAACCTTAATTCCAGATATAAAAATCAGCTGTTCCAAACAAAAAGTTTATTGGTCATCGTCAAAATGTATTTATGAAACGGCTGTTTTTTATCTCGAATTCTGAGTTGGTCTTGTCAGTGAGTGAAAATTGTTCTTTAGGATGAATATAGTGACTCCTATATAGAGAATAAAATTATACAATTCACGTAAAAGTTTTGTTAAAACTTATTCTATATCAAGATAGGTGATTTTGGATATAACTTAATATTGATGATCAAAATAACTCAAAGTAATAATGTTTATTGTGTACTCGAACATCTTATGAGTAGCTTTCAATTACACTAGGACGAATGTAAGTACCTATGGGTACTTAAGTAGGTAATTACTAAGCGTATTTAAGTAGATTTATGATTAGTAAGAGACAACTCACAATATTTTGGAAGAAATTTTTCTTTTATATATTCATATTCATTTATTTCAGTAACACACATAAATAATCATTATAAGCAATACCATTTATATGGATCCTGTTTAAGTTACAGTTATCGTGTAGCTTAATATAATAGAGAACAGGCCAAGACAGTGTTCTTATATAGTCCAAGCCATTTCGATTGGCAAGAAAGTGTGTTGACCCCTCGTCGGTCGCTAAGAGCAAAAGATAATAACTTAAAATTTCACCAAAATCAATCACAAAATAATTTTTCTTACAATTCTATACAGTTCCAGAACACTATTTATTGACATCACTTTTTTATGATTTCTAAACTTATTGTCAGTGATTTTCTTAAAAAGGGTGTTAAGATAAGATAAGACAACTCTTTATTAAAAATCCAGCTTAATTATAATAAAATATAACAAATAAAAACTTACAAATATATACTAGCTTTCTTAATGGCGGCCTTATCGCTTAGAGCGATCTCTTCCAGGCAACCATGCACGTAAATGAATAATATAAAATTAGAGAGGCCTTAAAATAATACATTGAACAAACATATTTGAAAAATGAACAAATTATACATACAAATGGATACACAGATAAACAAATACATATAACATAGGTACGATACAAATTAGGAGCATGGAAATACATAATATATAAATTACAAATTAAAAGAAGAAGACACAAATTTTAATGCTGTAGTGTTAGGTAATGGACTATGACTCGATGCTTAAAGATATTAATTAATGGAGCACGACTAATGTCAAGCGGTAGACTGTTCCACAGCAAGACAGCATTCATAGTGAAAGAGGACTTATAGGAAACGGTGTGATGTGGTGGGATTGATAGCATGAGATTGTCAGACGAATTTAAGGTATAGGAATGCGTAGTGTGACAATATTTGAAACATTTCTGAAGGTACCGCGGAGAAGAAGGGTTAAATAATATATTATAAAGGAGAGATAGTATATGAACATCCCGGCGACGGCGGATAGGGAGCCACTTGAGCTTAGTGCGATATTTAGAGACATGGTCATATTTACGTAAACCAAATATAAACCGTATGCAGAAATTTTCGAGGCGCTCAAGTTTGTCGAACTGCTCCTGAGTTGGTGTTTATCAAACTAAAAGTATTTTATGTTGTCAAATTTGTTTGAATAATTAGTAACTAATATCTTATTTTGTAATTATTCTAATTGAATAGTTAGGTATTCTTACAAAATAATACTATGAAAACTAACAACAATAATAGGAACTTTTCTATCTATTATGTACTAAGCGAATCAAAAATATTTGTACATATCTATTATACTATCACAAAACAAGAAATGTACAGGTATAAGCTAATTAAAATACTACTATTTACATCTTATTCTAGATTGAGATCTTTAAATTTTTTCATCAATGAACTCTTTTAAGGTGTAGATGCGTTTTTGTACCAAAAATTGACGGAGTTTGTTTTGGAAAAATCTTTGATTTGATTTTTAATTGAATCAGGGATTTTATTATAGATCATTATTGACATGTTAGTAAGGGCCGTTTTTATATATCTCTAGTCTAGGTTTTGGGAGTAGGATTCTATTGGGTTTGAGCGAATTTGGATTTTGTTGATACAATGTTGGATGCTTCCTGACATATATGGCTGCTTCAAATATGTACATACATGGATGTGTCAAAACTTTTTGACATACAAAATGAGGTTGTCGACTGGTGCGTCGCTTGATATTAACAATGATGATACGTAAACATTTTTTTTGCAAGGTAAACAGCTTTACCATCCTACGTCTAGCAGTGAATAAATTATACTTCCACGTATGTCTCACATGATACGTAACGTACAAATAAGGAGAGAAATCAAAAAGATCAGGTTAGATCGATCTAACCAAATTAAAACAAATGAGCATCGCCAAAACAAGTGAACATCGGAGAAACAAATGAACATCACAGGAACAACGTACATTGCTGAAACAAGTGAGCATCACAGAAACAAATTGGCTATGCAAGTTTAACATTCTGTTATAAATTAAGCCTTGCTATAATTTATGAAATCAGTTACAACGCATAAAAATTTACTCAAAAGTTACAAAGTTTATTTTACAGCTTTCTAATACTCTTTGGTATAATAATTAATCAATGTTATAAAAATTCAGTAACAGTTTTGGTCGCATTATTGCACAGTATTACGAGTAAGAAACGCATTGCATTATAATATGAATGATCTGAATAATAGAATGACAATCTCTGAAAAGTACCGAATAATAAGCAACTAAACTTGAACTCAATTAAATTTTAAAATGAATGTATGTTTTTTACTAACAAAGTCGAAATTTTGAGGCATATCTCTCTAGAACATAATATATTATTCAGCTAACAATAATTTACCATAATTTATTCGGCGTTTTGCGAATAGACTGGTTAATATTGGACAATTGTTAATTAAATTGCGAGAAAATACGAGTATTCCACAACGCCTTGAAATACACGATATGTACTTATATCAATTTATAGTGAGAATTCGTTTATTATAATGATCATAAAAAATACGATTTGTAGAAATAATAACTTTTAGTGAACTTTAGTTTTACCAAATTTACTTATTATATATTATTTAAAACCGATCCTAACTTTGCCAACTTTAAATATTTGCCTACAATATAATATAACTAGTGGCCCTTCCCGGCTTCATATGGTGAACATATTATTTTTATTCATCATCAAAACTTTCCTCTTCAAAATATTAGTGTAGATAAAAAAATAAGAATGGAATAAAAATGCAATAAGTGCTGGCATAATAAATTCATAGAAATTCATAAATATAGACATAAAAACTGCATTTAACAAATTGTGATTGACACTCAAATATAATGTGTAATAAAATAGTGTGATAATAATAAACAGGTTTTAATTTAGCGTAATTTTGTTCTACAATGGGTAGACTAACACCCTCATTTATTACAAGACCTTTCTGTTACACGTTCTATATTATGTAAAAAAATTGGTGAACGTTTACATTATGTCTGTCGAATGTCTGGTTATCCGACAGACATTTATGTTAACGTGACCCGTGACCCGTCGAAATTGATGGCACTCCTTCTAGATTGTTCAAGACTATGTGCACCTACGGCAATTAATGCAATTAAGCAAGAACAACTTCGAGAAAGAAGTTAAGTGTATAATTCGGTTTGGCTAGGTAGCATTCGGCAAACTCCGTTAAACGATTGCGTCGTGTATTCCGCAGAGACTGAAGACAAAATTGTTCGATCAGTACGTCCTACCCATGTTAAAACCAAACCATACGGAGCCGAAACCTTTACACTGAGTCAAACGAGTCCATCGGTTAAAAGTCGCCCAGCGAACTATGAAATGAGCAACGACGAAAGACGGTTGGCAAAATATGGATGCACAAAGCGCGTGATCGCATCCAATGGGGATTTTTAGGAGCGGCCTAGGTCCAGCACTAGACTAATACAATATAGGCTGATGATGATGAAACATAAATGTAAAATATACTTCAAGCGGGACGTTAATGCAATCCTGTAATAATGACTCCCACAAGGAACAGTTTTATTCAAAACTAGTTTGCCATGTATTTTGCCGGTCGCTTTTAAAAGAGACCAGAAATTACGCATTTGCTCAAAAAAGGTTGACAAAATAAAGACCACATTACACAGCATGTTTGAGTAAATAGTATTTATTGGTATTGCACAATATTGTGAAAGTCATTGAAGATTATAAATATATAGTATATTTAGATATTGTATAACATACGTCACACGTGCGGGTGGTCGTAAGAGTCACCTCTGACGGCCATGTTCTTTGTAATTTCTTAGTTTGTTCTTTGGCATTTAATTACCTACTTCATAAATAAAAATGTTTTGGGACTTTATGTTTAAAACGAAAGAGAAAAAGCTTTTTCTGTTTTTTTATTTTATTTTATCCTATAGGAATTCTGTTGAAATATAAATTCAACTTAGAGGAACAGAATCACTATAGAGGATGCTCAGTGATTGAGAGCATAAACTCTTATGGTCATACTCCTATAAGCAACAACTTTTAAAATAGGACTCCTGAAAATTCGAGAGTAATAAAGCGGACGTTCATTACACATACATTTAGCCGCACGTTTATGAATTTTCAAAAGTTCTAGAACAAACGTCGTTGCTTATAATCATCAGACACTACCGTTAAGAGGATACTAGTTCATTAACAATTTTACACTGTAGAGTAATGCAATTCAACAGTCCATTTACATTCCACTAAAATTGTTTAAAAGTGACTAACGTTCTATGTGGCGTTTAGTCATTTTGAATATTATTCAAAACGTTATGATCCTAACCAGTGAGCTTAATTGGGCCGAATTAACTATGAATACAAATTATTTTTAATTGACAATAGTATTAAAATAATAACTAATATGAAATAAAATTAGGTAGTAATAGTAATTATGTAAAACGCAGGGCTTTGTGGTGAGCCGTCGGTGTGTGTTGACACCGCCTAACCCGATTCTATGATACCCTGCTTCCAGCCCCCTGATTTGCCTTAATTGGCAGTCCAGGAGTGGACAGCAGTGGGTAATTAAGGCAAGCGTAAGAGCTAAGAACCTAAGGTCCAGGGTGGAAGTTTTAAAGAGCATAACGCCGCTAGTAGCTCATAGTGAACACGCAGCACACCTCTACGAACCCTTGTAGCCGCTTACACCAACGTTGCTCTTCCAGCGCCGTCATCCGGCGGCATTTTGTGGGGGGCCCGTTTAGTGGGTGCAAAGTCACCACCCACCGCAATATTTTGGCTGAATTGGCGGGTTCCGTTAATTTCCTAACATAAAAAATTTTGCCCAAAGCAAAGATTTTAATAATATATAAAGTTCACAATAGTTTTTATTTTCAAGAAGTTTGATTTTAAAATCAAATAACTGAAAAAGATCTATCAGCACCTGCTGTAATAGAAGTAACTTAAAAAAAGAATAATTTATTTATTTAAATCAGCTGCTACAATGAAAACTAGCTAATGACAAATTTGAAATTGTTATTGAAGAACATCTCAGATCTTTGCCATTATTACTATAAGGTTCAATTGCATGTGTTTATCTCTGTTTATTTATTCGAATGGGGCAGTTACTTATTCATTTTTATCTTATACCAATTAAATAAAAATATAATATTTTATACTTAGGCACAATGAACTCATTAATAAACAACCCATCAATCAATCATGTCAATAAATAATATACTTGAAATACTTTTAAATGCTGTATTTATTCAGGGTTATTGGTTAGGTTACTAAACCTTATATACTCATCATTACGAACAAATTGGGACCATTGTTAAATTCTAGCAAAATAAATATTTATTCCACACAAAAAAAAAACACTCTGTGGTCGACAAAATGCTGATTTTGTTATCCCATATCAAAAGTTGTTCCTTAATATGAGTATAGTGGCCTCCTTTCGGCTTAGTACACCCATGTACACTCTGTATTTGTAAAAGAGTAAGTCGTGGCTGACTGACTGATATTTGCTAGGAATCAACATACAGCTTAAACAACTGAACCTAGAATTATGAAATTTGGAGAGTGTATCCATTTTAGATTGTAGGAGAGTACTAAGAAACGATTTTTGGAAATTCAATCTCTATGGGCTTAAAATACAGGTTCAAAGGTTTAAACTTATTCATATTACACTTTATGTCGTGGGCAGCGCCGCAAGTCAACTAGTTATACATACAAGGTTATCAGTTAGGAGTGTACTAAGCCGAAATGAGATATCTACAGGGGTGGGCACTCGAAGTTCCACCAATTCAAAATGCTGTAATTTTGACAATATTGTTTCTTTTTATTTATAAACTTCAATTTATAGAAAAAAAAATTAATAAATTAAAAAGAAAAAAATATTGTTCGATGTGGCCACCTTTAGCGCGGATAACAGCATCGAGTCTGTCCGAGAAGGCTTCACACGCTGCACGAATGTGGTCTGCTGATATTTTGTTCCATTCTCGGCGAAGAGCAATCTTTAAGGCGTCGATTGTCTCATATTTTTTTGCTGATACTTTGGCCTCTAGAATTGACCATATGGAAAAATCCATTGGGTTTAAGTCCGGCGAATATGGTGGCCATTGTTGCGAAAAAGTGAAGCTCGGAACTTTTTCTTGCAAAAAAATTTGGGTTTCACGGGCTTTGTGGGATGGTGCCGAGTCTTGCTGAAACGTCCAATAGTTTCTACCGAATTTCTTACGTGCCCAAGGTAACAAAGCATCGTTAAAAATCTTTTCACGGTAGATTTGCTGGTTTATCTTTGGACCCTCCCCAATGAAAACGAGAGGTGAACGTCCCGTAGCAGTTACCGCGGCCCAAACCATCACTGGTGCTGGTGCTTGCTTTCGCAAAGCAATTCGTTAGTCTAAATTGTCGTTTGATTTAGACTTTAACTATACGCGATCATTTTGTTTGTTCACATATTGCTGAACCGTAAAAAAATTTTCATCGGAAAATACCAAATTTTCAAGCTTGCTATCAACGTGCAACTGCTTTAACTCCTTAGCTCTTTCTAGGCGAACTGCCTTTTGTCAAGTCTTGCACTTTTTGTATTTTGTAAGGCTTCAGTTGTAGTTTATTTTTTTATATTTGTCCAATGCTCCGGGCAGATACAATAAAACTTTTCGCCAATTTAACTGCGATTTCGTTCAATTCTAGCCTTTACCTTGCGAACCATTTCTGATGATGTTGCTGTTGTTGGATGTCCACCTCCATGGCGTTTCTTGATGCTACCCGTATCATTGTAACGCGTGATGGTCCGATACACAAACATTTTATTCAGATGTAAATGTCGTAGCGCATTAACAATGGCTGGTTGCGATTTTCCAGGCAAATACAAAGTAATGACACTGTGGCGTTTGAATTCCATCTGGATAACTTTTTTTAGCAGCGACGAAAAACAATGAGCTTCTGTATGTTTAGGAACAATACAATAGACATACGACTGTGAAAAAATGGACGCCATATTGTAAACAGTTTGGTATATATAGCAACTTAAAGTTGGTAACACTTCGAGTGCCTACCCCTGTATACTCATCCTAAAGAACCATTTTCACTATAAGACCAACTCTAAATTCGAGAAAACAAACATCTGCTATTTCATACATATTGTCGAAGACCGATGGATTCACTTTTTATATGAAAATGCTGTCTTTTTCCGCGAATTCAGAGTTAGTCCCAAAATAAAAGTGACCACCTTTCTTACCTTTAACCGATAACGCTGTACAGGTAAACAATCTTCGTGGTTTTATTTGCTCTTATTGAAAAAGTAAATATTTTGCAAGCAATTAAATAATAATAAGTGCATGAAAATTCAAGATAAGTCTTATAAATTTTAATATCATATAGATTATAATCTCATAGATCTGTTTTCGAGATTATGCCGAGTGATATAGATAAATAATATCCAGAAGTTATCATTTTGGAGTGTACTAAGACAAAAGTGGGTAACTGTTTGTGTAAGTAACAATTTCAAAATCAAAATCGAGAAAGAAACTCAGAAATTCCGTAAGAAAAGTGTATAGGTTGTCCACAACACTCGTATGTACGAAATAGTTGTATTATTTCTCGAATTTAGATTTGGTTCCATAGTGAAATTTGTTTAATTAGGCTGTGTATAGTGACCCTCTATATACTCACTCCTAGCCGATAAAGATAACACAGATAGGAAGAAGATAACCAAAAATAGAGTAATAATGTGTTTACTTTAGATATAGAGTCAATATTATCAATAGGTTAAATTCTGAAGGATATTGAATGACAGTTTCAAACTGAGACATGCCACAGGAGCATAATCCAACTTCAAAAATTATGAGGTTCTCAATTCTTTGGAATCTTTTCGTTTATCTACGCACTTAGATGTGGCTGGATCAATAGGATTTTTTTTTTCGTAAGGGCAATTTTTTCAGATTGTCCCATATAAATTTTAGAATTTTAGTAGGCAAGCATTTTCAATTGACCTTTATTGAGGGTGTAGTGAAAGAAAATGTAATCCACTATGTGGCAGTACCTATACGAACACTCCAGACTAATACACCTTAAAAACTAAACAAAATAATAATCAGTTCATCCGTTCAGCAGCTGTCAAACTTATAGCACCCCATCGTTTTTGCATTGGGGGTGAAAATTGGCAAACAAATCACGTTTGTCGTATGGGACTACCCTAAAATATTTAATTTATGCATTTATTAGTATATGTTGTTATAGCGGCAAGAATTACATATTATATTACAACTGTTACGAGTAAGCTATCATGGTTTTTGAGATACAGACAGACAGTGAAGTCTTAGTGATAGGTTTCCGTTTTTACCCTTCGGGTACGGAACCCTGAAAATTGAATGACTAACTATAACATAAATTGAGCAGTTGGATTATCTATAAACCACTAAAACATAAATATAGAGATAATTCAAATGCTTCAACCGAAGGCATTGGTCAGCGTACTCAGAATGCAACGAACTTCATTTTATTTGTTTTCGTATTATTATCATATAATAATTATGATATATGATTATTATTGTATTATTATCGCAGCATAAATTATATATTTTTCCCTTATAGAGTATTTATGTACGCATACATAGCATGCAGATATAATTAATTGAGCAAAGCGGACGTCTTAAAGTCTACAGAGCATAAACGGTATACCTAATCATAATATACATAAGTATGCGGTGTGTGGCGATACCGGGTACTCCGATTCTGTGGCGGCTAAACGAGACCCCTGCATCATGCTTCCTGGCTTGCAATAATTGGCCGTCCATCCCTGGACACACACCGCATACTTAGGAAACTAAGCTACTAGCGGCGTTATGTCCTTTAAAAGTTGCGTGTTAAAGGGCATAACGCCGCTAGTACCTCATAGTGATTGACTAGCACACCTCTCCTTACCCTTATAGCCGCCCACACTAAAGTTGACCACCACTTGGTTACAGAAAAGAAGACGGAGAAACAAACCGACAAACACACTTTCTTAATTGAATACACAGACATTCGTCAAATATTTGTTTGATCATATCCTATACAAAAGGCAAATGAGATAATATGTGAAGATTTATCGATGATAACTTGATTAACATCTGTACTATTTTATCTTAACAGACATGTCAGACTATACCCTACTATGGAACTACTGAAGATGATATTTGATTCCATGCTCCTATGATCATATCACACATCAGGTTCTTAATATTAGTAAACTAAATCTATATTTAGTTTAGTAATATTAAGAACCTGTGTGTCCTTCCGTGATGTGTCCTTCCGTATATGGCTAAAATCTTACTTGTAGCTGATATATAAGATAGTTGGTATGTGATGATACTCGTATTGGAAAAAAATATGGTATTGCAATGTTTAATAATATAAAAAAAAAATGCTATGACTACTTGATTTCTTTTTTATGGACACAAGAGAAAATAAATCTCTTTTTGGTGGGGTGTTAATTATGTCAACCTTGTGTGTGAAACCGTGGGCAAACGACTTATCTCCTTATCAAAGACACTTAGAAATTGTTTTAAATTATTTTTAAACCGGGTAAAATCTATTATTATAGAAATTGAAATTACTTACTAAAGCAAAAGAAATAGCGGAGGGATTAACCAATAGACCAATAAAATCTACAGATAATCCAAATGCTCCTACCCAATACCAGAGGGCAGCGTGCGTAGCATAACGTTATGCCAGATAAACACCGGAATTTTGATTATGCTATTTGTGTGCAAGGTTCTTGCATATATATATTTTTTCTCTTTGCAGGTCTAGATCCAGCAAGACCTCTCGTCTCCTCATACGGCTCTCGTCAGTTTCGTCTGGGCAGAGACGATGCTCACGTGGTCCAAGTCATCCATACCAACGCCGGGTTCCTGGGAGAGAGTGGGCTCGTAGGTCACGCGGACTTCTGCGTCAATGGAGGAAGAAGACAGCCAGGATGTAAAGGACATTTAATGAGTAAGTTCCGATTGTACTTTGGATCCGGCAACGGGAATGTAGAAATATGTGCTTGGGGAGCAGTCAAGTGGGTTCAACCACGATATCACATAATGTACACAGTTCTATTTGTAGAATGGCAAAGTTATAAGCCTAGATCGCTAAATGAGTCGCCAAAAGTACTAATTATTTAGCATATCGCCAAAAACCTTAGTCGCATAAAACATTAGGATACAGATTCGTTATATTTATGAACATTTTACTAAGTACATATTTAAGTACATATTTATAATTGATAAAATGTAAATTGGCATATCAAGAATGAAAAAAATACATATATATCTGGCTAAATAAATATTGCTGGTGTTCAAGGACTCCGTAAAATAAATTTCTTCTGTAGTAAAAAATTTCACTGTATTTTTTTATGTTTCAGGAATCTCTCGATGCAGCCATTTCATGAGCTCTTGTTACTTTGCGGCTAGCGTGCGTAAGAAGGTACGCTTGGTGGGAGTCCCTTGCGATACATCCTGCCCAAAGACAGAAAGCAGGTGGGGCATCAGGCTCGACAAGAAGGCAGTCAAACTTGGCAATGATGTCCCGGATCAGTGAGTACCAAAAAATCGATAATATTAGTATTTCTGTGAATTGTTTACTTCGTGACCACATATGAATATGTGTTGTTTGAATATTATAAAAGAAAGCCAAATTTCTTCCAAATATTTATGGAATGGGCCGGCAGCTAAACTTGTAAGATAAAATTAGCGACATTGTTGTATTTCCTGAAGCTCTCCAATAGAGGTCTTGCTGCTACTATAATAACACTTCATCTCATCATTGCTTTACTTGAGCGGGTTGCGGTCACACAAACCTATGTGCGTTCTATAAAGAAACTAAAATCATTTATAATATGTGTATTATGGTTGTTTTTCAGCTCAAGAGGAATGTATTGTGTGAGTACGGATCATGAAGAAAACTGTCCGTTCGATTAGTACGTAGATATCCTATTTTAAACAATGTTATAAAACCTATCTATGTTGTACATACTTTAGTACTTAAGGCGGTTTATTTATTAAAACTAATTTATTTTTCAAAATAAAATGCATGCAGCTCAAGATAATAAAATAGTTTTATTTCTATATTTCAAATCCTTATGTTTTTGCTTCATCTTTCTCGTTTTTTGACGTTTGCTTGGGAACTATGCTGACTTCAATGACCGTGCACGAAAAAGTACATTGCTCGTTGTAGAAAACAGATTTAAATGTCCAAGCACCAAATAAAAATTCACCGTTATAGTACTTTCTTGCTACTTCTTGTATGTCTACGTCCACTTGATGAAATCCCTGTAACCATTATATATAAAAGTGTCAAAAAATGTTTTAAAGTTACCCTCTGCCCGACTGCCCATAAAGAAGGTACCTAATGTTTCTCGAGTGTATGTTTGTCAATTTGTATGTATGTATCTATGCTTAACCCTTTGTGACCCTCTAACGCCTCGGACGGTGTCATTTAGAATGGTCTTTATCTGCGGATGGTCATAGGCTACACTAGTCATATCCTGCATTTTCAATAGTAAAGATAGTGGTCAACATATTCTATTATCGGGTTTTTTAAAATCGCTTGTTAAACCAACCACTTGTTAAATACGTAAAATCATGCACGATTATACGAAAATAATAAAGTAGGAGACATTTAAAAAGTAAATGTCTAGATTGGTCGATGATAAAAGTAGTTACCTAATTCAGAAAAACAAATAAAAAAATAAAGTTTACATAGTAATGAGATATGATTATCTACATTACACTACATGATTAGGGTTTATTGTATTAGTGACTATACAAAAATATTATTGTCATCACTAATCAACAAAAAATAATCAATAACATTTGAAAAATGTTCTATCAGTATCATGGAACTATAACAATATATGGTAAACACAAAAAAAAAATACAAAAGTATATATTAATGATAGTTGACAAAATGTAAATACTATTCCAGACCATGCTCTTAACTTTGATTTGCGGTTGATTTTTGGTTGATTAAATAAGAAGTAATAAAAATTTTACCACCAATTTTTTTGTAGATAAAAACAGACCTTCAGAAATGACTTATCATGCATTGAAATTAAGTAGATAACATTTTATGTTGTTATTAAGATTAGCCTTACTACGCAAAAAATACTGTCTACACCTTCATGAGAAAAAATGAACGTTGCGTATGAGCATAGAAGATATAATACATATCAGGGTCAATGGCCATAAGTGTGCCCTTCTGCCACCACGTTAATAAGCGCAGTGGCTAATAGTAATAAAATATTCCCGTCTGCTCCATTCCTCGTATATGTATAAAGGAATTTCATGGCATTCGGGATCGAATACGAATGGTTTCAAAATTCATAGATTTCATTAATTCCATTAAGTCATAAATATTTAAATACACAAAATAGTAATACAATAGACAACATCCGGTGCAGCACAAATATGAAACCTCTGTCAATGTTTTCATATTTGCGCCTCTTTATTTTATACTAGATGTACCCGCGACTTCGTTCGCGTTTGCTAACCTTTCATTATTATGTCAGTGGGGCTTAAAAATTAGAGAAATAATTTCAGTGGTCCGTCTTAAATCTTATCATTGTAAAAGATACAGTAAGATAGGAGTGTTTTAAACTGTAAATTAAATTAGTTAAAGCGATACAGAGAAGTTCGCACAATTATGTTCAGCATGTTGAGATTCTGCATATCATAAACGCCTATTTAATTTAACGAATTCTGCGCTCATTTTAACGATTTTGTTTTGCTAATGTATGAATCTCGATTACCTATTTATTTTTTATTCAAGACAGCTAGGCATTTGACAACCAGCTCGCACGAATACAGAAACAAGCGACACTGTGACCCCTAGATGAAGCATGCGTAGTCTGGAATACACTGGTTCTCAAAAAAGGCCTCCGCAACACACCAATAGCTGTTTGGCGACAGATTTTTCAACTTGAGGGCTAGCTAGTTAGCCAGGCAAGTATTAAGATTGCCCTTCTACCATGCTATGGTTTCCACACGATGTTATCCTTCACCGGTAGCTCAGGTTCTTCTTGCGTATTTAGGGGCATCTAACATCGTAAATCTCGTACGGCAATCTACTCGATCACCATCGCTACAAAAAATTGTGGACGCTATGTGTTTACACATATGTCTCACTTATGTGTGCTATGGGTTCCACTAGGGCTACAGTATCGCTGATTTCCGTGGTCGTGCGAATTTGTGGTCAAATTCCTACTTGTGTAGTATAAAAAAATTAATATATTTACAATCATAATCTATGCCGCAGCTATAAACTCAAAAAAAATAAAAATAATAAAGAACTACAATACAGATGTCGTATTTTTTTGCAGTACAACAATTTCAGATAATCATTTCTAAAAAATAACTATGCTAATTTAATTACAATATTAAAAAACTTCGTTGCTACAACTTGTTATGTAGGTGTCTAACAAAATATTTTTTTGTTACAACTACAAAAATGAAGTTGTATATTTTTGGGACCCACTAGTTTTTCGGATAACATCATTTCAGGTACACCTTTCTAACAAAAAAAGAATCATCCGAATCGAAGCACGCGTTATCGACTTATTGTTAAATACGACTTTCATGCATCCCACGGGAACCCTTATTAATTTTCGGAATTACATCATTTCAGTTAGACTTATGGAATAAAAAAAAGAATTATCCAAATCAAAGCACGCGTTACCAAGTTCTAGTAAAATACGATTTTCATTCACCCTCCCACGGGAACCCCCCTTAATTTCTGGAATAACATTAATTTCAGTTAGTTCTTTCTAACAAAAAATAATCATCCAGATCCAAGCACGCTTACTGAGCTGTAATTAAATAAGACTTTCATCCCCCCTCCCACGGGAACCCTTTCTGAGTTTCGGGATAGAAAGAAGATAAGATCCTACCTTATGGTATAAACCTTAAGCATACCATGTTTCATAAGAATCCATCTAGCAGTTCCGAAGTTATGGAAAGTCCAGAAACAGACAGACAAAAATTAAGAAAAATATAGATTTGGGGCCTATATCATTTATAACACCCCCCGCAAAAGATATATTTAAATATATTCAATGTACAGTATTTGACCTGTTACAGACCTATAGATTAATAATCTGGAATTTTGTTTAAGTATGAGTATGTATGCTTGGTTAATAAAAACGAGTGAATTTAATTACATTTTCTAGATATATATTATATTGTCAGGTAGTATCTATATATTTATAACCATGACCAAGTATTGGGTTGTGTGCGAGATGCTTTAGCAGTCTGTGCTAATTAAGCATATGACATTATTGTTAACAATTTACCGCTCTTTAATTAATATTTAAAATATCAAATGGAATACCTTTTTAATAAGACAGTCAGATGTAGCGTTCAACAAGGTTTGAAGAAGAGGCTTTAGGAACAAGTGTTTGCAAGGGTCCTTCAGTTGTAATCTTAAGGTTTCTTTACCTTTCACTAAAACAACAATTTTACCCTGAAAGAAGAAGCAATTTTAATAAAAATTACAATAATGTATTCTATATGTATATAATGTATACTTCGGAGGTATCTTGTTCTAAATTTTTATAAGATATAAATAAATAATTTTAAAATTTATTTATATAGATTTATTTTATGAATTTTATTTTTTTTATTTATGTTATTAATTTATTTAAATAGCTTTTGAAAACTTAAGAAGGAATAAATTAATTCTATTAATTTATACTAAAAATAATATATAATTAATATAATAAAAAAAATTTAAATCTATATAAATTACCTACTAAACTTAATATAAGGGGCTACTTGGAAAGTACATCATTTCCAACTCCGTCACTCCAATCCTTCCACTTTAATTTTCCAAATTGTTATAGAAATAAGGTTGATGTAGATTCTCAATTCATCGTATTTCCAAACTCAATTTATCCAAACTTCCGGTCAAATTCGGAAAATTGATTTTATACGAACGGGTATAAATCCCAGATGCTTGATAAGTTCGGTTTTTATTAACGTTTATCCTAAAGACGGATCTAAATATTGAAATCGGTTACCACTATTTTAACTTTGGATTTGTATTCAGGTTCAGGCATACATCCCTGAGTTTTTCAGTTATGTGCATATTGATATTAATTATAACAAGCTTAAGCGGTGGATACCGATATTGGTGGACTATGGCCTCCATCCTCTTCATAGGGGAGCTTCGTGCCCAGCAGTGAGACGTTAAGGGTGTGATGCGTTTTGTGTCCTCTGCCCATACCTACTGGTGAGTTCACTCAGAACACTTAAATTATGTTGCTATACTCACTTTAGTAGTCTTTACATCCTCTTTGACATCTATATCGAGGTACAAGTGACATTGGTTGACGATCCTTACGGTGGTAACCGCGCATTCTTTTCGCTTGGGTCCTGGGCATTGTTCTATTTTGTTTATAAGAAGATCAAATGTACCCTGAAACAAAGCCAGCTAATAGTTTGGAATGCACTTTAAAAATTTTCGTTCTTACCATAAAAAATATTCGTTAACATAGTTTAAACTATTAAATTGTTAACGAATGTCAAAAATTTAATTGTTTTAAGGGGTTAAAACAATTTACTAGAACAAAATACAAAAACACATCAAATGTTAAAAGTGGTTGTTAGACACTGGTTAAACAAAGTGGAAGTCGCGGATTTGTATAAAGAAATACATAAACCAAAACATCTGCTCAATAGCCGGGTACACACCGGACGAACCGTTTTTGATCGACGATCCCGCGATCTGCGCTCCAGGATAGCGGAGCGTGGATCGTGTTACACTGATCCAATTTAGGAAACTTGTGATACTAAAATTACGCACCAAGTGATCTTAAGGCCATCCGTGATTCACAGTCTAACTCTTGCATGATATGGAGTCACACGAAAAGTGGCGGCGTCGTATTGCCTTAGCAACAGTAAATACAAGGACAAAACGGTTCTGGGTAATAACAATTGGCCTTCTATTTGGCTTGTTCTCAGAAATTTTGCGAGAAATCTGAAGCTAAGCATCGTCTCTTACATCTCGGGTACTTCCCAACGAGTACCACCCTCAACTGCAAAACTGTGACTCTTTGGCACCTAAATCAAAAATTTATGAGTAACACTGACAATTTTGTTTGTTACTCTAAATTATTTGAAAATTAATTCCCAACCAGAAACACTGACATTTATTGGGGAAACTTTTTACGTTATTCTCAATAGTAGAAGTGAGCAAGTCAGGGGAAAGAAAATCAAACAGCTTTCATTTTAGTCATTCATTCTAATTATCGTAACAATGTAATTAACATAATTACTCTATTTTCAATTATAATTTTATAGATAATTTTAACTATAGGTATTTAGAAAACAAATCATGATACGCGAGACAGTCGGGTACGTGCTAATAACAATGTGGAACTGTCAGAATCATACAAATATGATACCTGTTCCATGTGTTATGAAATAGGTTGTCATATGAATAAAAATAATAACAAAATAAAAGAAAACTATGTAGGTAAGTTATACTTTATATTTCGGAGACATGTCTAAAGTTAGTATATTACAAAACAAATTGCATCCATCACCATAGATGTTTGTTTTTATACTCATATTGCCGTAAAAGTATTGTCCATTGTAAAACTTATTCGACATTGCTTCAATATCCGTCTTTAGGACATAAGGACCCTGTAAAATATAACTCTGTTAATATCAAGGCATTGAAGTTTATTCATCTAATAATGAACTAGACAATAAGGTTTCCTAATGCCACTATGGCCATGTTTATGTTGTAGTCTTAATGTATGTAGGGACTAATTATCCAACAGATCTGCGGCGGACTTGCTCAGCTTAATTCTGGAATTATAATTCCACGCTTTTGCGAACTTTAAACTGCTCAAGTAATTGTTTTATATACACAAGCAGCTATTGATAAAATCTCGTGTGGTATGACATATGATTGCCTTTTTAGCGATCGCATTTGCTAGAAATGTTTTTACACTCCTTGTTTTGCTCCCTGCAACGTAAACTCTAGATGTGCAATAAAAACTGGTTTACAAAATATATATTTAATAAAGTTTGTTAAATAGCCTCAAAAAGTAAGAGGCTTTGGAGTTCTTTTTATGTGTTTTCTTCAATTTCTCAACGGCATCTAGGCAGATTTTTCTAATAAGTTAAAAATACGTGGTTATTCAGACACTTATTCAATAATTAAAATTATTACTTAACAATTAAATTTGTGCCTGCTCAATTAAAGCCAATTATTCACCTTTTTGTCTTATGTATCTAACTTCCTAAAAAAAGAAGAGGTACCTACTCAATTCATCAGCTTGGCATTTGACCACAAGTTCGCACGACCACTTAAATCAGCGATACTGGAGCCCTAGATTTAGCATGCCTAGTCTGGAATACCTTTGTTATTTGATTTCTCGAAGACGGATAGACTGACTTAAAAAATATTATTTTTTGTTCGAAAGGATACCTCTCATATACTACCATTTTATTTTTATGATAATTTGCCAAGGGGTAAAATTTTTAAATCAAAATAACTGAATAAATTCAATAGGCGCCTGCCGTAATGGAAGTCACTTGTTTTCAAAAATAATTATGTTATTCTGTGTTCTTAATAGGGCCAAAATCGTCATCATCTCAATAAGAGAATCGTGAATAACAGAGCGTACAATACTATAAAGTTACAGATGGCTGAAAAGGCTGTGCAGTGTTAGACTCAGAGGAGGTTTTAGTTTTGTAGCTTACCTTCACTACCGTGCAGTCTTCGGTCATGTTTAAAAATGGCTGAAAAACTGCCTTTACCATCATATTAGCACAGGGTTTCGTGGCATAGACCTTCAAAAGTTCTTTTCCTTGTAATGTGCCAACTATTTTCAGCTGAAAGGAAAAGATAAATAATAAAATAATGTTGTTACTAGAATACATTATCAAAGCCAGTACTGAGTGCAAATGAGCAAGAGCATTACAATACGATACGATCCAGAACGACTTTAACGTTTTTAATTGTATTTTATACAAGAAATCGTCTATTAATTATTCACGTGCGTCAAATTTTGAGTAATAATCAATTCAGTAGTACCTCTGTAAAGATCGCGGAATTTCCTTTCACTTCTTTCATAAAGGAGAACCGGGGTAGACTACAGTCTAACACTATGAGTACGTATCAACAGATAATTTGAATAAAATTAATTCTAATGGTTTTGAATTTCCGTAGTATTGAGAAATTTAGTTCAAGTGTCCGTGGCGATCGGCCGCTCTCAGCCTTTAGAGGGATTTGGGCAAGCGTTTGGTAGACGGTACAGGTGACAAAAATGTTGGTTTTTTTGAGTCAAAGAATCTCTATTGCCATCCAACATGGCAATGCTGTTAGCTTTTTTGCCACCTTTCCCTCAAGTAACTGACTTTTTGCCTAGTCTTTTCTTTTTAAATTATAAGTAGGTTTAGTTTTGTTAGTGTTTTAACTACTGTTTCTTTAAGTTTTTGTCACAATAAGTGGGACTTGTTCCAGTGTTATGTTTAAAGAACACACGAACAAAATGTATTCCCCTTAACAGAGATTTTAACTCTTAAAGACATTATTCCTGTATAAGTTTAGGCTAATAGACTAAAATCAAATAACTTATTAGCCTTAAGCTAGATTGTAATATCTTTAAAAGACACCTAAATAGGGTAATACTTAATCAAAGGAAAAAAAATACGAAATAAGTACTATCATTACGATGCGATTAAAGTTAAAAGAGAAATGAAGAAACAAAGCTTAACTTACATGCGTGAGACGAATATCTTCAGTAACTTGTATTGTCTGGGTTATCTTTGTAGGGCTGTCAATATGGACCGTAGAAACACAACAAGTCCTCCGCTTTGGACCCTTATACAACTCGAAATCTCTTAATTGGACCTTTACATAACCCTGAAACAAACGTCTCATAATATTATATTAGTATTTTGACCAAACAATATATTAATTATCTGTTCCTGACAACTTAATACGTTAAGTTAAAAAAAATATTATCATTTTTAGACTTACCGCCCATTAAATATTCTTTTTCACCAGAATAATTTCACAAAATGCACGAAACTGTTACCGTTATCGAATTTGGAAACTATTAAAAATAATTATAAGAATACTGTATTTTTTTATTTAAGATACTCTATATGAATAGTTAGCAATATGACCCGCAACGTTGTCCGCGATTTTCATGTCTCTAGGTTCAGCAATATAGCTCTGCGTTGATCAGTCAATCAGATATAGATAATCCTACAATTAATACTTACAAAATTATTTGCAGCGTTCAAAAACGTGTATAAGCACATCAAATTCAGCAAATTAAAAAGTTGTAAAAACATTGTGATTGATGATTACACACCCGATTTTATATTTCAAATGCCACTAAAATATGATTATTCAGATAATCATTTTGTATCGTTTAGCTTAAAAATGGTTTACTAATGGGATATAAATGAGAGGACTTTGTGGTAGGTAATATTGACTTACAATCGAACGATCTAGAAGTCTAATTATTTATATATTAATGGATAATGAGACTGGCTTTTTACTACAGAAAAATATGTAGATATCCTCATTAGCTGATTCATAATTATCATACATGTAGAACATGTACCTAAGCTACTTTGCCCTCAAATAATTATAAAATCTCTAGGCCGGGATGAGGATGGTCAGCGCTATTTAGACCATAAAGTTAGTTCTAAAGCAGTACGCACACCTAACATTCTACATGTACAGCATGTAAATCTTTATCATCAGTAACATAATTTTCCAAGTTCTTCCTAAAAGGCCTTCTAGCTCAGAGGCCAAAAAAAATCATTAGTCCAAATTGTTGGATCTATCCGTCTGTATTGATAGATCCAACAATTTTGGGGGTTATCGGCTAAGGGTATAATAAGCCAAAAGGGGATTACTATACTCATCCTAAGGAACAACTTTCATTATAGTTATACCAACTCTGAATACGAGACATAAAATCTGCTGTTCCATGCAAAAAGTTTATCGGTCGTCGACAAAATGTATAGTAGTGATCACTTTCGGCTTAATACACCCCTAATTAACAACCCTGTTTAGTTGATTATTTTCAACGCATTAGTCTTCGGACGATCTTGTACCTAGGATAACCACTCCATAACAATGAAAAATATGTTTAGAGTGAAGCTATCAGAAGAACAGTTGGGTTGAGAAACTTGGTCAAATCTTCTCGTCATCCATACCAAAAAGCCAAAAGTCTTTAACCAGTGCGTCCTTCGGAGCCAAAACGTTCATAATGACTGTAGAGCTGGCCCGGAATTCGCTTAGCAAGCTATGGAACGGTCTATGCATCGGTATATTATCTCTGCGTGGTCGTATACAATATGAAGTGATTCGCTAAAAACTAGTCACCGATATGGGTATCATTACGTCTTAGTAAGCTGAAGTGGCAATGGGCAGTTCATATATGTTGTAGAACTGATTACAGACTTAGTCTTAGGCAAACTTAGTCTAAGATGCGGCTAGGTGCAGCAAAGACATATCAGGTTAGCAGGCAGGCAGGGGGTGGAGACAAGAAGCCCAGGAAATGTCCAGCAGTGGACGATAGTAAGCTGATACTGGCATTTCACAGCGTCTAACTTATGGTTTATTCAATACCTGATACTTCTACGAATCTAAGACCTACCTCTAAAGACCTACCACTTTTAACAAAATAAAACTATATTCACTTTACGATTATTTTCTTATCCAGTATTTTCGTTCAGCTTCGAGTCTGAGAAATTAATCTTTCGTTTGTCAGTTCGTTTGTTTCTATATTTTCTGAAAATCGTACAAGTCGTAGTTTCCAACCAATCATGATAAAATTTGGTGTATGGTATGAAGTATGGGTTCTATGAATTTATAAAAATTTTGAACTATTAGATAATTTTGACTATAGTGAATTGAAGCATAAACTTCAGAACACTAATAGCAATATAGCAAACTGCGGAATGCGACTAGTAAAAATAGCCCATGGCCATCTACAGATGAAGACAAATCCAATCACACCTCACACATCAAAATCGGTTAACCTGCTTGTTTAGGCTGTCTGGGGTCACAAAGTTGGACATCATACATAAAAATAAGCAAATAAAATGAAAATCATTACTCTGATTTGGACAGTCGGGTAATGCTTTCTGTTGTTATTTTTGAAGTGATGTTACACACAATAAGTAGCAAGCTGTGTGTGGTATAAACAATTACACTTTATTTTTCGGAGATAACTCGACAGATAATAAAGTACAAAAAAAATTGCAGCCGTCACCGTAGAAACTCGATTTCACTGTTAAATTTCCGAAGAAATATTGTCCATTGTAAAACTTTTTCACCAACTCTTCTAGATCTGAAGTTACGACGTAACGACCCTGGAAAAAATAGCATTAATATTATTATTATTATTTTAGTAGGGAGATTGGGCGTAGAATTAGCGACTTGACTGGCGAGTCTCGCTCCGGATCTTACTTGGTGCAAAGGCTGGCCATTGCCATACAACGCGGTAACGCAGCCAGCGTAATGGGTACCTTTGCTCCGGGTACGATTCGGGGTGGGTCGTTCGACTAATTAATTTTGACGTGTTTTAATATAATGATAATTTATGACATTTGTATTTGTACTATAAGAAATTCGATTAACATACATCGTAAATACGCTGTCAATAATTTTTATGTCATGCAACTGAAGTTGTGACAGGTTTCAAATTACAAATATCTTGCCAAAAATTGTAAAAATGTCTTCTGAAAATTGGTGCTCAGATACAACTATCTACTCAAACTTGACGAAACTTAGTTTATGGATTCTACGAATATTTGAAAAATTATGTAGTCGGGAATTTTGATTTGCTATTTCTCCTAAAAAGTGAGAACTTTGCTATGGCGTAATTTACTGGCCAATTACAATAATCATAAGTACAGGCGCGCGAAACACAACCAATAAACAAGATTCCTGAATAAAAAATCGGTTTTTAGAACCCCTAGCCTTTCTTTTTGAAGCAAGCCACAAACGTTTTCAACTCTACATACTACGAGTATAAAGCTTACCTTTGGAACGGTGCAACTTTCAGTCATATTTACAACTTGCTGAAAAATTACCTTGACTACTACATTAACGCAGGGTTTATTAGTAGCTGGAAATTTTAATATTTCTTTTCCCTGAGACATGCCTACTACTTTCGCCTGAAACAAACAAATTGACAATATCATTTCAGTTACTAAATAGAAATTTATTCAGCGACTATTGAGGTATTTTTTATTACAAAAAAAAAAACACCAGGTCACGTAGTTTCCATACGACTTCATCTTTCTTTTGTTTTTATGGCCTAGAGTTATAGTGCACGAAAAATATAGTGACAGGAGTCGTGCATATGATTTATCGCTTTTAAGGTTCCGTACCCAAAGGGTAAATCGGACCCTATTACTAAAGATATGCTGTCCGTGCATCCGTTCGTCTATCACTAGACTGTGACTCATGAACCGTGATAGCAATACAGTTAAAAAAAATCTCAGATGATGTTTTTCTATTGACGCTATAGCAATAAATACTAAAAATAGAATAAAATAAATATTTAATGGAGGTTCACATACAACAAAGATATTTTATGTAATTTTTTGCTAGATATTAATAACGGCAACAAGTAGACGCTTCTCTACGCTACTACGAACTACATATCAATTCATCTATGACGTCTTGTACAAGGTGGAACTTATTTCGAAGTATGTCGTAGTGAACCCAGACGCTTCATACATTCATAGAACATTTTCGTTTTTAAATTGGCTATAGACATTAACTGGTTGCATTCCCCTGTTTCACTCTCTAAGATACAGTAGTTTAGGTATTCTCAGTCGGCTTTTATGAAGTAGCTTCAAAATTTTTTTTTTTAATACGATAAATAAACACAGTTTAATATTTTAACTCACATGCGTAAGATGAATGTCTTCCATCACTTCAAATGTCTGCGTGAGTTTCGTGGGGCTGTCTATTCGTACCGTTGAAACACAGCAAGTTCTTCGCTTTGGACCCTTGCACAGCTCGAAACTTTTTATATGCACTTTTGTGTAGCCCTGAAACAAAAGTCTCTATATTTTCTCATAGCAATGCGACCTCTGTCATCCCCTTCAAACAACCCTTATGAACTTATGTTTGAGGTAATTTAGTTACATTATTAAATTATAAAAGCGCAAAGAACTAATAAGACCTACAAATTTTCAGTATTAATTATGCGACTAGAAAAACTAAGCTCTGATAATATAATCCAGTGATTAAATTTACTCACAAAATTATTTGTTGCTCTCAAAAATGTGTGAAAGCACATTAAACTCATGATAATAAGAAGTCTTAGTAACATTACGAATCTCTTGATTTTAAAAGTGTACAAGCCTGGCATGCATGCATGCATGCTTATATGAAGCATTAATGGCTATAATTTTATATCGCTTACTAATAGATGAGATGAGAGGAAGATTATCATGTTAAAAATATCTGTGGCTTTAGATCATTGGAATAATGACAGTAAATATACTCGTATAATGCGTATCCTCATTAGCTTCGTCATAAGTACACCTATATACTCGTACCTACGTTGCATTTTTAGGGTTTGAAATCATTACTTTTTGACAGAAAAACAATTATTTAAAGAAAATAATTGATAAATACAATAAGCGCTCATTAATCGCCTTATATTTAGACATACCAAGTCTATTCTAGACCAGTCTAATAGATACAAGTATCTACCTATTCACAACATATACAGTATGTATATGTCTTGACTCAGATTTCATCAATCGACATCACGTTGATCAAATCAGAAACTATGATATCCCCAACCCGCAGATTTCATAGTTTCTCTAAAGCTATAACGACAAGCATATTCCTTTACGATGTGGTGCATGTAGTGCGAAATAAAAGTATGCACAACACAGTCACATGGCAAAAAATTATCTCATAACAATTTCAGTGAAATTGAAGGATGTCGAAAGACAATGATTTTGAGAAGATAGATGGAGAAAAAGTTGAGTAAAGCTTGTATCAGACTCAGTCATCGACTCATCGAAGAGTGGATTGCAATATGCAATATATACTGCTTTTTTAAGATGGATAGATCGTGAAAGCCTGAACCAGTCACCAAAGAAGCTAATGGTTTTTATAGATCAATTTGATGCCTGCCTTCTACCTCGAACATGTGTATTTTAGAATTAGGTATGTACCATTTGTTTTAGGAAGGTTTTCCACGATTCTACCCTTGCTTTAACGCTGAAGAAAACTTTAACGTTAAACAAGTGTGTAATCAGGAGAAAACTGGCCAATTAGGGAAAGTTTTGTGGTGATGGAGTGGTGCTCTACACTACCTTTATAATATAGACCCGTGCCACTGCACTGGGACGCTATGGGTTGATACAAAAGGGGTCCATAAAATAACAATTAATTAAAACAAACTGTAAATTTAATCAAGCTTTACTTTTCGGAGATATATCTACAGTTATTGAAGTACAAAAGAAATTGCAATTATCACCGAAGTAGCTTGTTTTAACTGTTAAATTGCCGTAGAAATAATGCCCCTTGTAAATGTTTTTCGACAATTCTTCAAGCTTCTAAGACGTAACAGCCCTGTATTATATTACAAACAGATTTATCCTATTTTCACACTTATTGCTTATGCAAACTCGACTCACGTACATAAAATGTGTGATGTTCATAGCCTTAATCTGTTTAGAAATACAAGTGTGAATGAAAACTAAAAAAAAACTACTTATGTGAAAGTTCTTGACGAACAACCAGAATATAAAATATTAAATAAAATAAATTTTAAACTTTATATAAAATAGCAGGTTTTGCGTTACTATTAAATATAATGATAATTACATAATTATAATCCGAGACTATATTTTTTATGTCTAGTATTTTGAAATAAAGTATATTTTTGGAAAATATTAAATTGGTATACAAAGTCTAAAAAATAAAGTTTCAAATTATTTTACAATTACCGTTTACAATAACGTATCCCGATGCAGAATATGCTATTTATTGCTTTAAAAACTGCTTTCTCTAGTTAGGAAGTTAATCAAACTTCAAGTTACCGTAGGAATATTCTGATGAACTTCATATATATCCCATAATCGATTCAATATCATAATAAAGCTTTACATTGGGTACAGTGCAATTTTCAGTTATATTTAAAACTTGCTGAAAGATTATCATCGTTATCACATTATTACAAGGTTTCGTAGTTGGATACTTCATTACTTCCTTGCCGTATAACATGCCTGTTATTTTAGACTGGAACAACCAATTCTTATCTTAGCAAGCGCCTCGGCTTTATGTCTAAAGGCGAAATGGAGAACACAAAAGGGTTAAAATGTAACATTAAAATATACCTACCGTCAAAGCATAGACTATGTACATCATATTAGTTTTTGTTTCACGTAAATACATGCAGTATTAACAAAGTTATCACTACGTGAAGTTTAGACCACTTTTTTAAACTGCCGAGCTTTCCGCCAATTGTGATGACGTCGTAGGTCGAGTAACACGCCCGCGCGCCACTTACCAGTAGTGGAGCTCATACAGATAGACTCTCTGGCGCTGCTCTTTGTTTAAATTCTGTTGCCTAAATAAGACTTGCACGTGTCAGATAGTTTGTTGTTATTGTTATTCCTTAATACTAATTCGTAAGATTGTTTTTTATTATTTAATACCGTTCTTTGAAGGAGGATTCCAAAAAGCCACTCGAACAATCTACCAAGAGTGGATAAGGTGATGGTAGCTCAATATTTTATAAAAAATTAGTATTGTACGGCTGCTGAAATACGTAGAATAAAAAAAGCATGTCTTTTAAGCCATATTTATTACAAATACTATAAGTTGGATACTCATAAATAAATAATAAAATGTCTTCAGGTTGTTTTGGTAATCTATGAATTTTTATTAGTTTTTTTTCTTATTTTACTGTAAAGTCTGTTTAAGTAAACTTGAAATAGGTACCTACTATTGGTTGGTCATTGGTAGTAAAATTGTCGATCACAAACAGCAAAAGTAGAGAAAGAGTTAGGTAGGCATGAATGAGGTGAAAACAAACTTGATTTTATTGTGACAGCGTTGAATCAGCAAATAGTCAAAACGGAACCAAGTTTGCTTGCTCTTGTTTTCACCTATTTCTTATTTTCACCTTTACCCTATAGCCATGCTGGATTGATGATAAAATGTTGAAATTTTGAATAATACTATAGGACTTAGGTAGAGCAGTTAATAGGACATTAATTATGTTTACATTGAAAAATATGTATATTTCTTAAGCATTTACTGCAATCGCATTTCATTGGTAAGGTGTAGTATTATTTTAGTTCTTAACGGCAATGTAACTTCAATTAGTGTTATGTGTATTGATGTAATGTGTATAATATATATATATAAGTATGTATATCAGTCATCAAGTTCCCATAGCATAAGCTTTGCCTAGACCTGAAGACCTGGGTTGTTGTCTCTTATTACTTTAGTGCAAAAGGTAAAGCAGCAAGCTAATTCATGACGTCATTGGCTGTCTGAAGCATCAGAGATAATAGTTATACCAAAGATTTATATATCATAGTATTTTAAATAGGTAAGTATACACAATTTGTACTCAAAAGTGAACTTACATTAACATCTTTAACGTCTTCGGTCACATTCATATTATAGAATATTGTTAACCACTAACTTACATTAACTATGGTAGCGTTGTTTGTAGCACAATCGCGATATTTTGGTCCTTTATAAGAAGTCATGTCGTTGAGCACAAAATGTTTGGCACTTGATAACTAATAAACTAATTTTCCGTGAGTAGTTTGATTTTGATGAGACGCCCAACTCCTGTGTCATATGAATCTCGGTTGTGGTAGCTAACACAGATAGCAAGCATGAAATATGTCGATTTGATGATCCTCAAATATGTATTACTAAATGGTTCCTTTTTTGCTTAATATCAAGTTAATTATCAATATTATTCGAAAAAATATTTTTATTTATTTAAAGCTTCGGTACCTCGATTCTGTGGGGGCTGACCCCCTGCCCCATTGGCATCCCACATTGGCCTCCCAAGGCTGAAAAATGCAAGAGCTTAAAACTTAAGCTCCAAAGGGTGGAAGTGTTAAGTGTTAAAAGATAACGCCACCTTATTATTATCTATTTTATTATTTCGGTTGATCAAGTTTGACTGTTATCCTTAATTTTTACGTATAATATAGCGCTTAAATAAAATAGATAGATAAGACTGAATAAATAAATTGGTAATTTCTTACAAAGTTTGGATTAGATGAAAGGTGTACATAACTCAGTGTACAACAAATTACAAATATATATCCCAAACACTTAGTGGCTTTAACATATAGATATATGTATATGATCAATACCTAAAAAATATTTGATTGGGTAGTCAAAAATGAAGCCTTAATATACGAAATTGTTTATAAACTGTGATAACATTTGATGTTAATACACTATAAACACTAATGCCGTCTTCACATTCATGCGCAATGAGTCCGCGAAAACGTGAACCGCCAATGTGGATGGGTTCACGGTTTTGCGCCTGCAGCCCGCGGAATAACGTTCGTGGGTTGCTGTCGCGGTGGACTCTGATTGGAGTCGGTTTTTTTAACATGTCAGTGAACTTAAAAAATTTCATAATTATGTCAGTGAACTTAAAAAAAATGTGAATTTATATCAGTGGTCCTTCTGAAATTCTAATCATTATCCCGAATGCACTGGTTCTCAAAGGAGGCCGCCGAAACACACCGTTAGGTGCTTGGCGACATATGTTAAATACAACTATTATCCCCTCAGTCACAGGTACCTCACTAATTTTAGTTATTACTAACAAAAAAAACATCAAAATCGAAGCACCCGTTACTAATTTATAGTTAATTACATGTCCTCTCCCACGGGAACCTCTTCTTATTTTCCGGATAACATTTCAGTTAGACCTTTCCAACAAAAAAAGAATCATTCAAATCAAAGCACGCGTTACCGAGTTATAGTTCAATACGATTTTCATCCCTCCCTCCCCGTCCTACGGGAACCCCTACTAATTTTCAGAATAACATCACTTCAGTCAGACCTTTCCAACAAAAAAAAAACATCCAAATCAAAGTACGCGTTGACGAGAAATAGTTAAATACGATTTTCATCCGTTAGGAACCTTCCACTAATTTTTCGGATAACATTATTTTCAGTTAGTTCTTTCTAATTAAAAAAAACATCGAAATCAAAGCATGCGTTACTGAGTTATAATTAATTACGACATTCATCCCCCCTCCCACGGGAACCCCTGCTAATTTCCTGAATAAAAAGTTAATAAGATCCTACGTCATTGTACCTTAACCATACCAAGTTTCATTAGAATCCATCCAGCAGTTTCGGAGTTATGGAAAGTCCAGAAACAGACAGACAGATAAAAATGAAATAAATTTGGGGTCTGTATCGTTAATAACACCCATCGCAAAAAAAAATATTAAAATATATTTAATGTACAGAATTTGACCTGTTACAGTTTTAATATAAGTATAGATAAACATTTAAATGTTTCAGGCAATAACTCAATTTGTCGCGATCGATTTAGGTCATCCACAATCTTCTTTCATCCTAGATATTTTTCCATTGCAGCAAACGTCGCAAAAAGCAGCGTTTCATTAACGTTCAATTTATGAAACACGCATGTTCTTCCACCTACAGTAATTAAGATACATGCCATTAAATTTAAAGAGACGCTTAAGTTATTATTGACGCGTCCCCATATAATTTTAATATAGAATTGACATATGACAATAGCATTGACGGAAACTTCTTAGTAATAGTTCTTCTATGTCTTCTTTCTTCTGAAATAAATATAAGTAATATGATATGATTCGAAATCTAATATTACTATAATTAATATATATTAGGCCATTACATATGAAATTGGCGTTTTGTAAGGGAGGAACGTAAAGTCTTTTTTTTTACAATAATATATTTATTTAATCAAAGTATGTACCAGTGCTATCTATGCACTTTTGCCATCTCATAGGTAGTTCATTGATCCCTTTACTAAAAAAAACATTAGGACGAGAATCAATGAAATCTTTGAAGGCGCTTTGGACTGCCCCATCGGAGTTGAATTTTTTCCCTTGCAAGAAGTTATCCAAATTTCGAAAAAAATGGTAATCTGTTGGAGCCAGGTCCGGGGAGTACGGTGGATGTCTTAGACATTCCAATTGAAGCTCCTCTAATTTGGCAGCCGTCTGTTGTGCAGTGTGTGGTCTAGCGTTGTCCTGAAGCAGCAGTAGCCTAGAGCGATTGACCAACCTCGGTTGTTTAGCAGCTAGCTTTTCCATCATGGTTTGCAGTTGCTGACAATAGATATCTGCTGTAATCGTCTGGCCAGATTTAAGAAAGCTGTAGTGAACGACACCGGCACTAGTCCACCAAACGCTCACAAGTTTTTTGAGTCAATTTTCGCTTGGGGCATGGTTTGGCTGGTTCGCCAGGATTCAGCCATTGCGATGAGCGTTTCCGATTATCGTACAGGATTACTTTTCATCACAGGTAATGATCCGATTTAAAATCCCTTCATTATTGTGCCGATTGAGTAATGTAACGCAGCAGTTGACGCGAGTTTGTCGGTTTGCTGCACTCAATTCATGAGGTACCCACTTTTCAAGCTTTTTCACCTTTCCAATTTGCTTCAAGTGGATTAAAACAGTTTTATCACTAACACCGCAGCCTGCAGCTAACTCGGACGTGGTTTGCGATGGATCTGCTTCCACAATAGCTTTCAATTCTTCATTAGCAACTTTAGTCTCCGGCCGTCCACGGGGCTTGTTCTGCATTTCGAAATTTCCAACACGAAAACGTTGGAACCAAAAACGCACTGTGTTTTCTTTTGCGACACCGCTGCCATACACATCATTAATCCTTCGTGCCGTTTCTGCAGCACTGGTACCACGGTGGAACTCGTACTCGTAAATAACGCGATATTTCAAGTTTTCCATTTTGTAAACTGCGTGACACAAAAAAAAAACGAGGACAAAACAAATGAATAACGGTTTTCGAAATACAAATGTATGAATAAATAGCTGTATAAATTAGAAATTGGAATCCCTAACCAAAGAAGAGATATTTGAGATCAAAGTGGCCAGTACGACAAAACCCCAATTTCATATATAAGGACCTAATACTAATTACCATATTAGTTCAACCAATTTTTTTAATAATGACAATTTGAATTATTTCGATCTATATATATTTAATTTTAATACTACACGAGACTTGATACCTAAATTGTAATAACCGATGACTTGCCTTATGTAGTTAGTTATTAGGCCAGTAAACAATTTCTTTTTCTACAACCCTAAAAACTTCGATCAAATGGTATCAAAGTAGATCGTATTTAATGATAAGATTTAATTATCTATTCTTTATACCGCTGCAGCAGTAGTAATTCCTTCACTATTGACTTCTATTACGGGAGGCGCCAATAGAACTTTTTCAGTATTTTTATTAAAAAACAAACCTCATGATCGCTTATCAAAAAAATAAAATAAGACTAAGTAGGTTTCTCAACTTTTAAAACTTTCCTGAACTTTTACAAACATTTCAAAACCATATTCAGCTAAATCGACAAAGCCGTTCTCGAGTATTAGCGAAACAAACGAACATCAATTGATTTTTATATATAAAAATGGATAGATTAAGATATAGATAAATAATAAGAGTTGTAACGCCACATTCACAGGGTTAGCATGTTCTTTGAATAGACGTAAGTTTCTTATCATTAACAAAGTGATTACCAATTTCCACAGCAAGCGCTGATACAACTTTTTCAGTTATTTCGATTTCAAAAATTAAAAAACACTACTTAGCATCGCTTTAGACTTATGTGTCATTTTCGTTGTTTGCAAAGATGATAATTACGAAGGCTGGAAATGCCACTGTGAACTGGCATAGGGCCGGTCTTTAACGTAACGTCAGCAATCTGTCTGTAGCCAAGTATGTTGTTCCTTATTCTGTAATTTATTTAGATTTCGCCCTAAATACCTACTGCGCTCCATAGTTCCTACAATGATAAAACATGGCAACCCTTTCTAGGTTCGCTGACCCACCCCGCCCGATTGCAGACTTATTAAAATAAATAATAAATGAAACACATTTATTTCAACACACAATTATATTTATGTGTTTATCTACATACACTACGTGTATTATATTAGATCATTGTATTATTATATTATATTATTGTTATTACCTATGTTGTTGCATGTCATTATCTGCTTGTGTGTTTTTTTTCAAGGACTAACTTTACCAGATACAATTGATACAAAAATGCGCATTTATTAAAATAAATACATGCCTATTTAATGTAATATCCATCATTAGCAGGAACAAGCGCATGCTTGTTTCCGTTTTAGGTATAAAGGGGAAAACCTGGCTATATTTTTTCTCATTTATTACTGGCCTTATGGGGTTCTATGTTGTAACCCTTCGAATGAATTCATCACTCGCTAATGACGTCACTTACGAAGGATATACAAAAAGACGCAATCTTGTCAAATTAATAAAATTCGCTGACTAAAGAATGGTCTAAACCACTGAATCTCGTATTCTCTAGATGAAAATTTGACAGATAGTACCAACCGTGAAAAGTGTAAATTATCTATCTATTTTTATCTAACGTTCCTTTCAACGCTACGATAACAAAAATATAGAAACTGGTATTGTGAACAACTTTTATCATGTATATTCTAACGTTATTTTTTTTGCGTTTCTTCAAGTCCATTTGCACTATACATCACGCATAAATTCCAAATTACTTTGTAACACCCGACCCAAAAACGACGGGGTCTTATAAGTTTATGGTGTATATATGTTTGATGCAAATCAGTCCAACATGGCCGCCGTCACAAAATGGCGGATAACATATTTCTTCGCAACTACTTCATTATGGTTATCAAATGAAGGGTTATAATACTACTACGGGTATGAACTTCCAATCCACGTCTTATAATAATAATTTGTATTTGTTGTAATATTATAAAAAAATCACAGCACCTACACTAAGATTATAAATCTTGTATCGTGGGTGACTGCGTCCCTTCAGGGTGTTGATTTAATGGAGTGTATCCCATTTGGCCCGGTGACTTGGCCCGGTGCCGGGCCACATGCCAGATGAAACAAAACAAGTACCATCGTCCCCGGTAAGGGGAGAAAAGAGGATACGCATCGTAATTTGTGAAATAGTAGGTACTAACCACATGCATCTCTGAAAAGGAGTGAACTTAAAATCAAACTGCTTAGTACTACATAATAATCAGTTTTTATAGTGAACTAGCTGACCCGGCGCACTTCGTACTGCCTAACAGTCTATTCTTTAATTTTTTTTTTTTAATACTTATTCTGCTATTCGGGACGCTGGGTCAGTAAATATTGACATTAATATTTATACGATACTAACGTCACATATTGTTTTGCCTTCCCAGAACCACTCCACTAACACTTAAACTTTATAGTAATATTACGAATCAATTGTATGGGAGTATACAAAAGTGTTGTTTCGGACCTTTTCAGTCAATATTTTAAATTTTTATATCCGTAAAAACTATACTCATACTTCAGAAGCAAAGAATGGTCTGTTAGGAGGTACAAAGTTCGCCGGGTCAGCTAGTTCACAATTAAAACTGATAGACGATTTACAAAGCTATACTCAGGCCTCTTTTGAGCAACTGAATGAGGTGATTAACGTAACTAATTCTAATCTTTAAAGTATTCGGGTCTGGAGTAAGTCGTACGGTCTCACAGTTAATCCGTCTAAAACTCAAAGTATAATCACAGGAAGTTCTCATCTGATTTCTAAAATTAAAACTGCACTTGTAAAATAGCTTCTTCTTCCCATATTGGATTACGCAGACGCTTGCTATTTAAATTTAACTGAAGAGCAGCTCAACAAGCTTGAGCGTTCACAGAATTTTTGGCTTAGGTTTGTATTTGGGTTACGCAAATATGACCACATCACCGAATACTGTAAAAGGCTCAAATGGTTACCTATTCGTCTTCGGCGTAATTCTCATATTCTGTCTTTTCTTTATAAAATAACATTCAATCCCACCACTCCTTCTTATTTAAAAGATAATTCTGCCATTGTAACTGCTTCTCATTCTGTTTCTTTAAGACCTTCACGAAATCTTCGCCTTATGTTGCCAGCTTCCACCTCAACCAACTCTTTTTTTCAAGCTTCATTTACTATGCAAGCTATCCTGCTATGGAACATGTTACCCCTGTCAATCAGGAAGTCTAACTCTCTATATATATTTAAAAAATTGTTGAAAAATCATTATATCTCCGTAAATTTTACATCTCTAGTCGACTTTGTTGTTAGTAAACTGGACTCAGGACAGAGATGCATTGGTGTCTTCCTGGACCTTGCCAAAGCATTCGATACTGTGTCTCGAATTATACTTTTGAAGAAGCTTGAATGCATCGGAGTGCGAGGCACTGCGCTAGAATGGTTCCGCTCATACCTATCTCATCGAAAACAACGTGTTACGGTCAATAATAATTACAGTAACTTGGAAGAAGTTTGTTTTGGAGTGCCACAGGGCAGCGTACTTGGCCCTACTCTCTTCCTTGCGTACATAAATAGCCTCTGTGAACTAAAAGTTAACCACGCCAAGCTGTTTGCGTTTGCAGATGACACAGCAATCATTTTCCATGAGAACAGTTGGGACGCAGTGTCGAAAGCTACAAATGACGGGCTACGTGTAACAGTAGTTGTTAAATGGCTCGAACAAAACTTGTTGACTCTAAATGCCTCTAAAACAAAAATTTTAGCATTTAGGGTATCATCCAGGTCAGCACCTGTAAACCATATAAGTATAAAACTACACACTTGTCGAAACAATACAGATTGCCGGACTGTATGTGAATGTCCGATACTAGGACAGGTCAAAAATATCAAATATCTAGGAATTTATATCGATGAATTACTATCATGGACAAAACAAATTGAAACGGTGAGCAATCGACTTAGAAAACTCATATTTATTTTAAAAAAACTTAGAGCAGTTGCTGACATTAAAACAGTGGAGATGGTATACACAGCTTTGTGCAAACCTCTTCTGATGTATTGTATTACATCCTGGGGCGTTGCTTGTTGCACTCACTTAATAAAAGTAGAACGTGCACAGCGACTCGTACTTAAAGTCGCTTATAAGAAGTCTTTTCGCTACTCAACTGAAGACCTGTACAGCGACACTAAGCAACTCAGAGTCCGGCAGCTTTTTATCAAGTCATGTGTTTTAAGATACCATAAAACAGCTCTCATCACCACTAACGCAAACCGATTGGACCTAGCGTCTAGACGCGCATTCAGATGGGAACTTATAAATAGAAAAAAGAAATTTGGACAAAGATGTTATGCGTACTTGGGAGCTTTTATATACAAAAAACTAAATGATAAACTTAATATAATAAACGATAATAGAAAGAAATGTAAAAATAAATTAAAAGAATATCTGCTATCTCTAAGTTACTGTGATACTGAGGACTTAGTTCGAAGCAATATCTAAGATCAAATTATTTGTGGTACAGCTATCGATGCATATTTTTAACTAGGTATATAATTCACTAAGCACCTACATGCACTCCATACTATTGCTATTCTTCCGTCCTTTTTACTTACATAATATAAACTCCACAACAACACCTGTTAAGTACACAACACCGAGTTTCTTTTTTTTTTTTCTCAAGCCTGGCACCTCAGAAGAGAACTAACTTCCTCAAACTCAGGGAATCCTACTGAGGAAGCTAGAGCCTCAAAAAAAAAAAAAAAACAATACCTAACGACACCCTAATTAAAATTTATTTTTATATTCTATTTCTTTAATTTAAGCTATAACTAATTAAATGATTTAATGATTAGTTAATGTAATTTATCAATAATTAATTATGTATGCATGCAATATTTAGCGTTAAAAATAATATTTCGTGTTTGTGTGTTCTTTTTTGGTAACGAAATAAATTATTATTATATTATTATTATATTATTATTATACAAATTAACCGGAACATTTACTCGTATTTATAAATGATTATTTTGTACAATATTTGTACTTGCGTTTTTTTTTTTCATTTTTGTTATTGATGCACCACCGACGTGACTGTTCTCACTTAGTCTGATCCATCCCTAGGTTGCCTGGAAGAAATTGCTTTAGGCGATAAGGCCGCCCAATGCACTACCGATGTTTTGTTCTTGCTGTATATTATTGTTTATTTTGTTTTTGTTGTGTAATAAAGAAATATTGTATTATATTGTATAGTACTAAGCAGTTTGATTTATAAGTTCATCCTTTTCAGAGATGCATGTAGTTAGTACTTCACAAATTACGAAGCGTGTCATTTTTTCTCCCCTTACCGAGGACGAAGGCACTTAATTTTCGTCATCTGGCCAGTTAAAAAAAACCCATGTGGCCCGGCGCCGCCAAGTCACCGACCAGATAGATATATAGAGAGGGATACACTAATTTAATGTGACTTGGACTACATTACCGTGGGTGTCCGAGGGTATGTGTGTGTATGAAAGAAAGAGGGTGTGTATGTGTATCCGTGTGTGTGTTTGTATGAATGCGTATGTTATCGTCCTATGTTAGCTTTTAAGTATAAGTATATTTGTTTGATCAAAGATATCTAAATCAATGCATGTGTTTTCATTATTTACAATTGTTATCCTAATTTTACCACCCTCATTAATTGCTCTGTGTCATCGTAGTTATATTTGCCTAAGCATTTATCGAGAGCTACTTTAGCGTTTCTGTTACTTAGTTCGATTAACTTTGGTATTTATTTATTAGTTTTGTTATATAAACTAAAAATAACTATGTTGACATTCTAGTCCTTGGGAGCTTTAAACATTTTTCAAGTAGCAAAATTATTGTTATCGCAAGGTCATCAGTTCGCAGAACTACTAAGTAGCAAAGAGTATACTTTACCATGGTCTTATTTTAGTCGCCCTTTGGTCCGCTGTTCCCCCATGACTAGCGCAACTAGTTAGTTAAATAAAATACCTTTAAAAATTTTAGACCTTGTTTAAACTAACTCATTTTGTGAACACTGGGTTTAGAATTAACACGAAGATATGACGAATTTAATTTTGGTTTTGGGAATATCTTAGTTTTAGCAGACACTGTTACTGTCTGTAAACGTATGTAATGGATCTAAGTCAGCAACCATGCATTAGACATTTATACTGTTAAATTGCATTTATTTTGTAAATAAGTATAATTTCAGGGATTATTTGATTATTCCATACGCCAAATAAACAAATGTCGCGGTCCTAAACGTAAAGACTGTTGCTCCACTGCAATGCACATAAATGACAAATTGACTATATTCGATATCGATTGCCAGGAAAGTGTTTTCATTACTACAGTAAGTACATAAGATCAATTTTGAATTATGGGTTTTACTATACGGGGTTATCTGTTAGAGGAAAAGTAGCCCCCCTTCTATCAGCTAGGCTAGGCTAGGCATGAAAGAAAACTGGTGGAAACAGAAGCAGATAACTTGGTTTTGTTTTGACAGTTCGCCGATTCAACAACATGAAACCGATATTTCTCGCACCTGTTTTCACCTCTTTCATGTCAACTTTAGCCAATGGGGCTGGTTCTAAACTAAAAAAAGGGTATTACACTCATTCCAAAAGGATGAATTTTACTATGGCACCAACTCTGATCACTATCTGTCTTTCTAAGTATCTTTAAGCATCGAGTCATAGTCCATTACCTAACACTACAGCATTAAAATTTGTGTCTTCTTCTTTTAATTTGTAATTCATATAATATGTATTTCCATGCTCCTAATTTGTATCGTATGTTATATGTATTTGTTTATCTGTGTATCCATTTGTATGTATAATTTGTTCATTTTTCAAATATGTTTGTTCAATGTATTATTTTAAGTCCTCTCTAATTTTATATTATTCATTTACGTGCATGGTTGCCTGGAAGAGATCGCTCTAAGCGATAAGGCCGCCATTAAGAAACCTAGTATATATTTGTAAGTTTTTATTTGTTATATTTTTTTATAATTAAGCTGGCTTTTTAATAAAGAGTTGTCTTATCTTATCTTACTAAGTGTTCTTTTCTAAGTATTTGGTAATTAAGGTTCATATTTAAGTATCTAAAGAGTTTCGGCACTATATTTAACATTATATTGTCTATGGTTCCGCCAAATATTGCAACAGTTCAGTAAATAGTAAAATTCAATCTGTTCCGCAATACTTTTTTAAAGAAAATTTCTTCCAAGCAATAATCCGATTTCGAATTTGACAACTAAAAAATAAGTTATCATAATAAATGAATTTATATTCTCTTTCTTATAAGTTGCAAGTAGATTTTATTAGTTAGTGTTTTAATTACAGATTTTAAAGTTTTTGTCAAAATAAATTAATTTAAATGTACTGTTGTATATGTAATATTGAGTAATATGTAAAGTATCTGTAATATGGAGTCACGTTTACATCACCGTCATTGTCCACAGACAAAAGTATATGCATCAGAGGGCAATCACAAATTTCGACTACAGATGGACAAACCATGTCAACACATTTTCCTTAGAGCAATGTTCGAAAAGTATTTCAACCTTACTAATTGCGTCATAGTAAAAGTAAGTGCCTACTTTTTATTGGGATTATTTACGTGACCATCAGCAACCAAAACATAATCAAACGTCTAAATAATATAAATGATAAAAATGCAACAGAGTTAAACCCTTTAATTACTGCCTAATTATTTATGGCTGTAAATAAAGCACGATTTCCATTAAACTTATTTTACACCGATTCTTTATTATTCCAGAATAAATACCACGTTGCTGCGGACTTAGGGGATATTGCACAAAAATATTACAAAGGGATGTTTTACTACGAAAACTGGACCTTTAAATCGACAACTTTCAGCAATGACTGCAACTTTTTGTGTTCAATTGTTAATGTTTCCTTTTATCCGAAGAAAATACAATAAATTTTCTCAGCACGCTCTTGATAGTTATAATTTCTTAACAGGTGTCCTCTGAGTTGTGTTAAAACGCGTGGGCCCTATAAATAATTTTCTTTAACTATGAACACTCCGTATGCGTTAATAAACCTCTTGATTGTATATCTACTTGGATTAATAATAAAGAGTATCAATCAATTATTATATTTTTCTGAGCTATGGGCTAGACTAATGCATAGCTAACATAGCTGTAAATTAAACGCTCAAACACAGTGCAAGTAAAAATGGTTATGCTTTATTCTATTATAAACCTCTTTACTGATTAACTGAAGTAAGTACTTAAATACAAAAAAAAAGATTAACAATCAAACTAAAGTCAAACATATCAATGTCCAGTCGTTGTGTCTTAGGATTCAATTTAGATTTTCATGTACTGTATTCGCTGGCTAATTTTGTGATTTTGTGATTTGTGTCGATTGCATCGTTATTTCAAACAAAAATGTCGATTTGGGCATCTTTAAACCGTACAGTGTTCAAACGCACGTCCATCCTTGCTCTGGCTACAGCTGTCGGCGCATTTTTCTTCGAAAGAGCCTTCGAATTAGGTTCCCAAGTTATTTTCGAAAAGTACAACAAAGGGAAACTTTGGAAAGACATCAAGCACAAATATGAAAGTTGAATATTAAAGTTTTGGTTGGTACATACTCGTAAAATGACATTAAACTATATTAATTTTTTTTTGTTTTTTTTAGAGTTGTACTTATCTTAAGCAATGCATCAGACACTTTTTAGCGTTAGCTGCAAATGAAATTTACAAATATAAGCTTTGCTACCGAGTTATAGTTAAATACGATTTTCATACACGGGAATACCCATAAATTTTTGGGATAACATCATTTCAGCTAGACCTTTCCAACAAAAGAAAAATCTCGGTAACACGTACTTTGATTTGGATAATCAAAGTACGTGTTACCGAGTTATAGTTAAATACGATTTTCATCCCATATATTCAATGTACAGAATTTTACCTGTTACACTTTTATTATAAGAACGGACAGATAATAGTTAATTTTGCAAATGCCATTTCATCATTGATTATGTCGCTTGCAACCAAGTCCAAAATTAATTGTAACTTATGTTCTACTATTTTTTTCCTGAGACGCTGTTTTTTTGCCAGCCTTTTTGTCTCAACTTTTGCTAACCAAACACTAACCAACTAGCAATACAAATTATTCGAATTTTCTCTAAAATATTTCGCTGTTACTTTACCCACATCTTATTGAAATTCGGTGGTCTTTCCTAGCATCGAAGTTATTAGCCAAACTATATCAAAAAACACAAAGTATTATTCTTCATATGTAACCAAAAAATATTGTTTTATACTCGTATGTAACAACGATAGATGCTATTTTTGCCCGAGTACGAAAGAAAAATGGTCCATACTTATTACTTATGTCAATGATTGCATACGCATACATCTAGTCGTACGCACACAAACACCGTGCTGAAGTCTGTCGAACTGAAACGACGTTAGACGAGTGTTAAGTTTTTTTAGTTACGGAAATTCTTGATTCAGTCGCCGCGCTCAAAGCCTGCGATAAAAGCTAATAGCTTAAAAGTATAAATTGTACACAACAATCAAAATTTTCTTACCATTCATTAACATCACACAATTTCTTTGAAAGTAAATTACTAATGTAAAGACTTACTAATTTTTAATCTTTAGTAAGTTTTCAGTCTCGTCATTGCTCAAAGACGAATAAAAAAATATTTTTTACTTCAGGTACATAGACATCTCTTTTAGATTGCATTTTTTGTCAATGGTGTTATAAACATGATTTTTGATAAATTGCCCGAAGCGACGGGAAAAACACGATTTTACGCTGGGAAGAGGTAATTTAAAATTTCTGCGCCTTGGGATTTTCCTCATCATCGTCAACAGCTGCAGTTAAAACCGATTTATGAGCCGAAAGCAAAGTTTTATGAAGAAAAAGCTGTCTAACATTTATGACTCTATACACGTCAACAGTGGGATATTTGAGCGGCTTCTTCAACATCACTTTCAATACTGATCTCTGTGCTGGCTCGACTTGAATGGTTACACATTTAGATGTACTACCCCAACATGTAATACAAAAGGTCAGTATAGACTTATATAAGGCAAAATACACCGAGACCAAAGTTTCTGGAGATGCAACGTCACGCAAACTTTTCATTACGCCAATCGCTTTCCTGACCCTAGCCGAAAGCTCAGCAATATGTTCCTTAAACTTTAAGTTTTCGTTCAGTATTACACCTAAATATTTCATTAACTTTACTCTAGTTAAGGACTCGCAGTTGCATGAAGTTTTGCTACATTGCGGCTTATGAAGATTAAGAGTTGGTATTGAAGGACCTGAGACAAAAGTTTCATGGAAACGCAAGTATACAGTTTTCTTTGCAATATAATATAATACCTACAAGCCTTACCTTCTTGTAGACTCAAAATTAGTCTTTCTACCTCTTCGTTATCCGTAGGACTCATAAAGAAAGATTCGGCATAATTAACTTGTGTACTAACGTTCGTTGCTAAATTAATCTGATCCTGATTACTTTCTATAAGTATTTGATGAGCTAATCGTTGACCGAGGCAAAATGTTCATTAGGTAGACTACATATGTCAAATGGGGTTTTCGAATCGTCAGTTTTTTGGAGGAGCAATTCAGTGGGATCTTTCTAGATATATTACATACTGATTTGATACACTTCCATAGGTTTTTGGGATTGTTTTTATTTTTATCTAATTCTGTTCTTTCATATTCTATCCGCAACCTACGTAAGAGAGCACTTTGTAGGTAACCTGTATTATTAAATTGCCAGGCTCACGTCTAACACGTTGTATCTGTAAAGTATCTGTGGCCTTATTTACGTCATTTATGCGGGTAACAAAGCTCCAATCGACTTCCGTAAGATCTTTTTTAATTGCATCAAAATCTCTTTTTATCGACATACGTGTATGTTGAGGTAACATGTAACAATGTACATTCTTTTAGATAAGGCTGAATAAAACTAAGCTCATGAAGTTAGGATAGCTACGACGCATTTTGTGTCGGGGTAGGAGGAAAAATACGATCCAGTTCTTGGAACGAATGAGTTTGTATTATATTTCGTAAAGGTACGGCCCTAGTCTTTAATGACTATCCAGACAAAACTGGAGAATCTGTATTCTTATATTATTTCGAAGTACACTTCCCTAATCCCTAACGACTCGTACCTGACATGTTGGTTACGAGCCATCTACCTACAGCCCCTAAAGTCCTAAAAACAGAGACAGCGCCGTGGCCCAAACATCGCCTACCTCTTACTCAAATCAACCGGATAATTATCATTAGATGATCTGTAGCCTAGGCTTGAATCCACTTCACCGGATCCACAGATATCGCCATGATAACCAATACGAAAGCGGAGTCCTCATAGCTGCCTCAATACAAAAGGACAACTACCTCAGTGTAAGGACCCAAATCTGACAAGAGCCTACACTACCATAGCAGGGATAGAATAATTCGATGCATGTTGCAAAGACACCGTTAGGTAGCGATTGGATTATTATGATACACTGGTTTAACAAGGGACGAGACGTCTGTCGCGGATAATAATTATTTGAACACGCGGGACTCAAGCTACAATTAGTCTACCCCCCAGGTTAAGACAAAATACTTCCCAAGAATATTCATAATTGGAACACGAAGCCAATAAGATAGTCAGCAAATTGCTAACATAAAATATGTTCCACTACAAAAATTCACGAGACTCACATTAAATCACACTGAACTAAATACTTTCCAAGCTTTTCCTCCAGAACAATGAAATCGAAGCCCAAGCTCAGCGGTAAACACAAATATTATCTTTACTAATCAACCTTTAGTTTTACTTCTGTAAAATGATTACCTGAATCTTTTAGAGTTTTACAACTTATTAAGCAATAAAACAACTAAAAAAATCATTCAATTCGCTCAAATATTGAAAATCTAAGGTAACACTACTTTTTATTCGTAAAATTTATAACTCACCGGAATCATAAGTACATTCTTAAATTAATAATGAAAATAATAATAAAATAAGCCTTACCTCAACTATCGACAAAGCCTATTTATCGATTAGCAATTATTTAACACCTTATTTCGATAACTTTGTACCATAGCCTAACAAGTCGACACAGCCACGCCATGCAAGTTGTTCAAATAAGCAATTCAATATGTAATTCAATCATTCAGTTCTTATAGTAGTTCAGTTCTAGTCTAAATATTAGGCAATCATTATATTATTTATAGACTTATTTACTTCGTTATAATTTTATATATTTCAGCTTGTTTATTTACACAGTGAGTTAATCGTACTGTTACAGGTCCTAGAGAATTTGAGTGTTTTTTTACCTTTCCTTATCATTCAGTTAATTTCTCTTATATCTTTTGCTTATCAATAAAGTTAGACTACTGTAGTTTGTCTCGGGTATAATAAACTGATAAGGTGACCTATCGACAGATAGGTTAGACACTAACCAAGGGGCTCCTATAAGGTTAGAAGTAAAAGAGGTAGGTCAAAGTTCATCGGAATCGGTTTATTCGCCACAGAGCACGAGTTCACTAGATAAAGCAGAGGGCTGTGGATTAGGGCCTATACAGTGTGTGCCGTATGTTGGACCTCCAACTCCCAATCTGGAACCCTGTAACGCGCCAGAAGATAAAGCATTACAGGCTGACCGTATACAGTGAGCACCCATGACAACGATTCAAGAGAAGTAGTATGTTGCCGTGGATGTTCACAAACTGATACGGAGATTACATAAATTACAAAAAGATAAAATGATATAAAGTGGGTAAGAAAAACATGAATTTACGCTGAAACAAAAGCAATTCATTGAACCCAAGAAATAAAATGAATTTACGTACATATTTAACGCTTAGAGAGAAACAATAGGGACGACGTGTCCGCGAAATAATAAATTAATATAAATGCGCGGAACGACACGCCGTGCGTTCATAATGACACTACGTAGGGTGACTGGCGCGCCACTCGTGAAGAATGCCGAGCTTTCCAAATACAAAACATGTTAGGTGCCAGCGCTCGCGCCGTCCGTGGACGCGCCGAGATCAAAAGAGCGACGCAACCGGCTTACACAAGCGTGTTGATGCATTTATATAATATTAATTATAATAATATACGTTTATAGTGCACTACAGTAAAAAAAATGTAACGCATAACGTTACAAGTTCACTTTCATGTTTCTAATAGTTTTAATTATTTGTATGGTCTCAAGATAATTATATGACAATAAATACGAGATTTTTGCGAGATCTTTTAATATTGTAGTTATCAAAATTGCTGTTAAAATAGCTTAGAATAAAAAGTTTTATTTTCGCATAACGGCAAACTTAATAGAAGTGCAACTTAAGTTACAGATGTTGTTGTAGTAAACACTTTTTACAGTCCAATCTCCGTAAATAAAAGATCCACTGTAGTACTTCTGAGCGAGCTCCTGAACGTTGATCTCCATTTCGTAGTTACCCTGATAACAAATGAATGAAAAAATTGCATCAAAAATACGATTTATGACGATAGAAGGTCTGATTTTATTATTTCTTTAGCACCTACATACTCGTATCTAAATTATTAAGATTTTTGGGGGATTTTTTAATTACCCATCGTTGTGCCTATTTTTTACTATTTTTGTCGCTTATTATCCGGGTTAATCCTGATGAAATGAAAGAGTTAAAAGGTCAAAATCCTTTTGAATATAATGGCTGCAATGTATTGAAAAGCTTAATAGATGAATACATAATGCTGTTACTCTTAGTTCCTTTTATTATTTGTAAAACATTTGGGATAAAACAGGTCAGGTGGTCAAGTCTGTTATTTGAATTGCCTCAGAATTACGATTGGATTGTATCAAAATGGCCGTTTTGACACAGAATAGACCACAGTTAGTATTAAACAAAACAAGATTCTATGTCAAAACAACCATTTTGGTACAATCCAATCGTAATTCTGAGGTAATTCAAATAACAGACTTGACCACCTGGTCAGGTCATCTACTCTTGTTGGAAAACGTTTACTACTTTATTAAATAAAAACAGCTCAATGATAATGATACTTGCCTTTAGAAAAACACAATCTTTGGTCAGATTAAGGAAACGAGATAAAATTGGGACCAAAAACATATTTTCACATATTTTCTTCATTGAAATTCTGAAGGTTCGTTTGTTTTCCGAAATGGCGAGGATATTACTCTGAAATAAAACATTATTCTAATCCTTTTCGTGCATCGAAGTTCAGAAATAAAAAACGCTATATGTAACCGAGCGAGCGAAAAAAACAAAGCGTCTGCGCATCAAGATCACCTAAAATTTCTTGCTTTCTTATTGAGAAATCTAAATACACACCCAATCAAAACTCCCTGGTTAATACCAAATACCAAATGTCTAGTACAGACAAGTAAAAGAAGGTTTTTTGTAGTTTTTATAAATATAATTATTGATTAAGTAAAAAAGACTCCATTTTCGATTAGGTGACAGAAAGAAGTGTAAGAATGAATGAAGCTATTGAATGAATGAATGAATGGACGAATGAATGGATGAATGAAGACGGCCCGAACATCCTCCCGGGCGTTGAAAGACGTTAAACGGCTTTTAAACGGATTTCAACTGGTTGCTGTTGCATTGGCTGGTGGCAGCAGGCATATGCGGTTGAGGGCTCTGCGAACTGTGCCCTGGGCAGTGGTGATGTCAGCAACACGCGGCAATCCATCAGGTCCGGGGAAAAGTTTAGCGACTCTACCAAGGCGCCAGCATAGTGGAGGTGTAGAGTCTTCCTTGATGAGAACTAAATCATCTAGCTTCAGCTCAGCGGATTTAGTTCGCCATTTGGTTCGTTGTTGTAATTCGGCGATGTACTCATTCTACCAGCGCTTCCAGAAGTGTTGTCTAGCTTGCTCTAGTCGTTTATAGCTGTCGAGGCGGTTGAAGTTAGCGTCTAGGAGGTATGGTGACGGAAGTGAGGTGAGAGGTCTGCCGATCAAAAAGTGTCCCGGAGTAAGGGGAAGGAAGTCATTGGGCGAAGGACTGAGTGGACATAATGGACGGCTGTTGAGGATTTGTTCTACTTGGGCAAATAAAGATGATAGTTCCTCAAACGTCAAATGGGTATTTTTGAGGACTTTATTAATATGCCTCTTGGCTGCAGCGACTCCGGCTTCCCATAGGCCACCGAAATTCGGAGCGTATGCAGGTGAGAAACGAAATTCAATGCCCTGATCAGCAGCAAAATCAATAAGATTATTTTTGTGAAGTTTGTATAATTCCTTAATCTCTTTGGCGGCTGCAACATAATTTCTACCATTGTCAGAGCAGATTAGGTTTGGAATACCACGGCGAGCAATAAATCGTTTTAGAGTCAGTAGTAGAGCCTCTTTAGTAAGAGAGCTTACTACTTCCAAATGGTAACATTTATAACGAAAACACACAAATAGACATAAATAGCACTTCGTGATTTTACATCCCCGACCCTTGCGATCAGTTATAAGGTACGGCCCGGCTATGTCTGTACCTACAGCTCGAAACGGATAGTCAGGTTCTAGGCGCTCTAGAGGAATGTTTCCCTTAATTTGAGTCATAGTTCTTGCTCTAAAACGACGACATATGAAACAATTGCGATAAACTCGCCTGGCTAGGTTTCGGCCACCGATTGGCCAGTAGCGTTCACGTACCGTGGCAAGCATTTGTTGAGGACCAGCGTGGAATAGTCTACTGTGCTCGCGCTGAAAGATTAATTTTGTTAAATGATGATCTGATTTCAAAACGATAGGATGTTTTTTGTCATAAGGATAGTAAGAAGTATCGATTCGACCACCGACCCTGAGTATACCGTTAGAGTCTAGAAATGGATTTAGAGAGACTAAAGCTACTTGTGCTTTTAAGGGCTTGTCCTGAGACAGAAGCTCTATTTCATTGACAAATGACTCTTGCTGCGATACCTTGATTAAATAATCCATAGCTTTTTGTCTTTCTTTGGTCAATAAGGGGCCTGATATTTTGTTTTTAGGATTTTTCGCGTTGTGGATAAAACGTAAGACTCGAGCTACGACATTTTGGACAAATAGCAGGCTGGAGTAGTTTTCGAGCTTTACAAGTTTGTCGTCGTACGTAAGTGCAGTCTTCCCGACGAAAGTGGGCTGAGCTTCTACATCAGGCAATTCGAGTGTGTACGATGGCTCTACTGGCCACGTCTCTTCTGGCTGCATAAGAAAGTTAGGACCATGCCACCACAGAGGGTCGTGTATCTTGCTTGGATCAACACCGCGGCTTACTAAGTCAGCTGGGTTGGAAGAAGTGCCTACTTTACGCCATTGTGAGGAGCTAGTTATTTCTCTAATCGCGGCCACTCGGTTAGCTACAAATGTGTGAAGGCGGCTATGTGTTCTTATCCAGCTTAGGACGACGTTAGAGTCAGTCCAATAAAATTTCCGTGAGATTGGATGCCTGAATGCTTGTAGTACAGTATGCGCGAGCTTGCAGCCTAGTAGAGCAGCGCAGAGCTCCAATTTGGGAATGGTTTGAATTCTGTTGATAGGTGCCACTCGAGACTTGGCGCACAGTAATGAAACGTTTATATTTCCATCGCGGTCTAAGGATCTTAGGTATATTGTAGAGCCATATGCTCTTTGTGATGCGTCATTGAAACAATGAAGCTCTATTAAATAGAAATCGTCAATTATAACGCATCTCGGAATTTTGACAGTAGAGAGCATCGAAAGTTGCTCGGTAAATTTATTCCAGGATTTTGCTACGTCATTGGGTACTGGGTCATCCCAGTTTAGATTTAGGCGCCATAACTGCTGGAGTAACATTTTAGGTTTGATAGTGCATAAAGCAAGGACTCCAAGTGGATCAAAGATTTTGAAAGTCGATGATAGTATCGATCGCTTGGTCAAAACAGCTGGCGGTGTGTATTGGATGTTGAAATTAAATTCATCAGAGGTTGGGGTCCAGCCTACACCTAGAGTGCTAGTGGCATTGCTAATAATGAGATTTCGATTTTCAAGATCGATAGAGTTGGCAGTTAGAAGATTAGGTAAGTTTGAGCGGTACTTACGGAGATGAAAACCATAACAGGCTAATTCGGTAGAGACTGACTGTTGCATGTAGAGCAAATCAGCTTCAGTTTCTGCGCCTGTAAGGAGGTCATCACACATAAAGTCTTTTTGGATTATTTCTTTAATTTTAGAGTCACTGCATTCTTCGCCAACCTGATAAATGCAACGTGTAGCAAGGAAGCTAGCACTTGCGAAACCATACGTAACCGTATTCAATTGCAAGACTTGTATGGGATCGGTTTCGTGTTCCCGCCACAAAATTTGCTGAAGATGACGATCCGACTCTCTCACAAAAATAGCTCGAAACATTTTTTCGATATCTGCACAGAATACATATTTATGTTGTCGAAAACGGACTAAAATATTGAAAAGTGGATCCTGAATAGTAGGTCCAACCATTTGGAGGTCATTGATCGCCACGCCAGTAGTCGACTTGGAATTGGCTTCAAAAACTACACGAGTTTTAGTAGATTCGCTAGTTTCCTTGATCACAGGATGGTGTGGTAAGTAATAAGCATTTTGAGATTGGTTTTGGTTTGGTGGAATTTTTGATAGGTGTCCGAGAGCCTCATACTCTCGCATGAAGTCGGTATAAGATTCTTTGATTCCAGGTTGTTTGCGAAAGCGGGCTTCTAAGCCCAAAAGACGTTTTTTAGCTAACCCGTAAGATTTTCCTAATGCAGTGGGGTCCTCGCGAAAAGGTAGAGCCACACAGAAATGACCATCAGAAGTACGAGTAGTGTTAGCTAGGAAATGCTGTTCGCATAGATTTTCCTCGTTAGTGAGGATTTTGTCTTGAGGGAAATTCTCTAGTTCCCAGAATTTAGAGAGTTCATCGTATAGATTAGGTTGGGGTTCATCGTGTGATAGAAAGTTACACTGTACCTTTTTAAACCCGCTGGTACGAGTAGATTGAGAGTTAAAGATTGGTCCAGCAATAAGCCAACCTAGCTTAGAGCTGCGTAGTGTAGGATTTTTAGGCCCTAGGGTTTGTTGTTTTGAGCCTATAATGTCCCAGAATAGGTCTGCTCCGATGAGCATGTCAATCGGACCCGCCCGGTTAAAGTCCGGATCAGCGAGCTGGTATTTGGCAAGATGTAAGTGTGATACATCGAAAGTTGCTTTAGGCATTTCACCCGAAATATGAGGTAAGACAAGGCATGTTACTGTGACGCTGAAACCGTTGTCGCCGGCTTGCAGCTGGATAGCACAGCGTTTGGTAGAAATTTTTAGTGGTGTATTACCGATACCGACTACTTCGGTATTAGAAGCCATGGGAGAAAGGTTTAACTTCTGCATAACAGCAGTAGTCAAGAAGGTACTCTGACTTCCGCAATCCAGTAGAGCGCGTACTATGGTAGTTTCTTTGGTAATAGGGTTAGTCACCCGAACTTTGGCGGTACATAATAATACCTCGGGTGATGATTGTACAGACATCGAAAATGACTCACCACTAGCGGGAATGTTGTCAGAATCACTGGATCTGTGAAGATAGGTGTTGTGTCGCTTTTTGCAGGTGCGACAGGAACCTGGAAGCTTGCAGCCCTGGACTCCATTGCTGTGTTCTGTTTTTAAGCAATTCGGACATAAATTGTGGGAGGATACTAGTCGATGCCTTTCGTCCACAGATTTGTTTCTAAAAACATCACATTGGAAAACATGGTGAGTTCCCTGGCAAACAGCACAGCGAGGATTGGAAGAGTTAGTTTCCTTTGGCGCTGTGGTGACTAACGATTTAGTTTGTTGAGGTTTTTGGTTGTAGGTAGGATTATACTTTTGTTTTTCAGGTTTATCCTGCTTGGACCGCTGGAATGAAGTTTCAAGGACATCGGCACGGCTCTTGAGGAACGAGAAAAAATTATCTAAAGTAGGTATCTCAGGTAGGCTATTTCTATGTTCTTCCCACTTAAAAAATGTCATATTGTCTAGCTTGTTCGCGACTTGATATATTATAAGCACATCCCACTTGTCTGTAGGCAACCCTAAGCTATTTAGCGCTCGTAGGTTTTTTGTAACATGGTCGATTATAAACCTAAGTGATTTATCGGTTTCGCGAACCGCTTCGATGTTATATAAAGACTTTAAATGGTTATTAATAAGCTGTCGTTTGTTGTCATAGCGATCACAGAGAATTTTCCACGCCTCTGCGTAATTTTTATCTGTAAGTTCGAGATTTGAGATAACTCGTGCTGCCTCACCTTGTAAATATGAATTTAAGTACACAAACTTATGTATTTTCTTAATTCGTTCATTATTGTGTACTAGAGATGTAAAAACTTCTTTGAATTCCAGCCATTTATAGTAAGTTCCTTCAAAATAAGGAATTTTAATTTCTGGTAGGCGAAAACCAAGCGGATTATTAAAATCGTGCGTATTTATGCCATGATTATGACAGCATGAATGGTTAGAAGAAGATTCATGGCTCGGCGCTGTCGTGTTATTATTGTCTAATAGTTTTTTAGCAAATGCAATGCAATGGTAGAAATCCTGTTCCAATAATTCGCGAATACTTAACTCGGAATCTTGATTGTCTACATTTAAAATTTCTATTTGATTTTGCACCTCATCAAATTCAATAAATAACGCCTCAAATTTTGCTAATTGCATTGCAAGCTTGCTGAGTTCCATTGTAGAAATTTCCTCCTCTAAAGAATCTAGATTATCTAAGTTATTTTTAAACTTCGTAACGCGTCCTTTAATAGAACTACGCTTAGCATTTAATTCTTTTAGATTCTCAGGCATGGTTGCGATGCAATAAAGTTAGCGATAAGAAATGTAAACAAACAACTTGCATACGATACACTCCTTGTTTCGATGTCCTGCAGGGCGCGCGGCGAGCGAGTCCCGTTAGATTAGTCAGCGTACGACCGCCGTGGTGCTCACACGCAGCACTGGATACGCAGGCAATGAGGATGAGGGTGCAGTGGCAGGTTGATAGGCGAGAGAACAAAGTGCGATGCAAAGCCACTGGAATAGATTGGTGCGACAAGCTTAGAATAGCGTTTAAGCGAATAGATTTAATATTTAGAAACGTAATAGTGCATCAATAGATTGTGTAGCTATTTATAGAATTGAATCGGAAGGCATACGCAGCGATTTCAATGGAATGTTTATGATTTAATACATGTAGGTATATAGTCACCATATGGTTGAACCAAGTTCAAGTTCACGAATGAAGTAGGTAGGTAAGTAGTTTGAATAGATAAGAAAATATTAGGTAGATTGTATTTATAAGACACTGCAATTACATGCGCTTAGGATAGTTATGTATTTACGAACGGCTATTGGTATGAAGCAAAACAAATGCGGAACTAGCCTCACTAAATTCCCAAGTAGAAAGGTTATAGGCAAGGAAAAATATGAAACGGTCTCACTTGATCGGCAGACAAAATGGCGTTCCTCGAACTTGATGTTGTCACAACTGAACTTCACAATCCAAATTGGTCTGGAACTACACTTCACAGGTCTGGTAGGTCTTAAATTCGCAGGATCCGTCGTCCGTCTTTGTTTTATCGGAAGATTTCACGTAGATTCGTAGTAACTTTTGTCGATGCGTTGGCGCACCGCGTGGCACATGTCGTAAGTTCGATCTAGAATAGGTAAATCTTCTCGGCGATTATATGATTGCAGGTCCTGTCACGGTCGCCACTTCTTGTCTAGTACAGACAAGTAAAAGAAGGTTTTTTGTAGTTTTTATAAATATAATTATTGATTAAGTAAAAAAGACTCCATTTTCGATTAGGTGACAGAAAGAAGTGTAAGAATGAATGAAGCTATTGAATGAATGAATGAATGGACGAATGAATGGATGAATGAAGACGGCCCGAACACCAAAGATTCTTAAATCATAATGTACTAAATAGAATTTACGACCTGTAAGCGAATATTAATATTCAGACAAACATTTAACCATACCGGTTTGTGACAGAAAGCATTTACATGTTACATATTTTTGTTTTAGTTTAAGTTATTTTTTCTGTTGTAAATAAATATATTTTTATTTCTATTTCATATCCTTACGAAGAAAAGAACATCTTTGCATTTGCATTTTTGCATCTGACATTCTTTGGCCAGACACGAAGTAGACACGCTTCACTTCACTTGCTTTATTAAATGTTGCAAAGATAAAACATGGTGACCCTAACATATTTACAAAAGGGAAAAACTTACGTGAACATCTCTGACATCTTCTGTCACATTTATGTTGAAAAATAATGAGGTATCGTTTAAAATATAGCCCTTATTTATTGCACAGTCTCTAGCTTTAGGCCCTTTCATTACAACTATCTTTTTGAGTACTAAATTAAAAGGCCCCTGAAAAAAAGAAGTCAAGAAACTTACCGTCTTACCTCAAAAGATTGGACATGCCTTTGAAAACTATTTCGCAGATATTTCGGTTTATTTTTTACTATAAATCCGCGGCTATCATATGTTTAGAGGTACCCCTTTTTAGATTCTACGACCACAAAACCTTGTTTGACCCGTGTCTGACCACCAATTTTTACATCTGACCTCTAGCATTTTGTTGTAGTATAGTTTTGAAGGATATTTAAATTTGTAACATTCTTTAACAATATAATAGTTTAAACTCTGTTAAAAAAAAATTAAGGTCAGCCTCGTAGGGTTAGTCCTTTGAAATGTTAAAATTTTAGGACCTAATAATGCATTTGTTAGAGCATGCTATTTTTATTTTGGGACATGTGTGGGGGGTGAATAGAAACTTAACTCCAAGTTTGTGGGGTTGCCGCCCTTGTTCCCCGGTCGCCATCTTGGAAAAAGGGGTGTAAACACCTTTTAGGCGATATCTCGGAAACTATGCGTCCTACATAAAATCATCAAGACATTATTTGTCGCAAATCTATTGGCATACAAAAATGTTCTTATAACTTTTTGCCCTAAATTTAATATTAAAGAGAGCAAAAACGTGATAAAATATTTTTAAAAATTTTCTTCTTTGTTCTATAACTTGTTTTATTATGTTTTTAAGTATAAAGATAATAGCCGTATCAGGCAGATGTTCATTTGTTCCCAAACAGTAACTTGCACCTTTTCTACCTGCTTAACATTCTCTAAAATGTACACTTTTCTTATAAATTGCTATAAGAAACAATAATTTGGAACGATAATAAGTACTCTCTGTAGTAAGGAAAAAGTTAGGACTGAATAAGTAAAGTTGTACGGATCTAACAAAAAAATTAAGAATTTTATACATTAAAAAAAAATCACAAAACTAAGTGAAACATTTCTTTTTGACCGGACTTTAATGAGCATTGACGAACCTTGTCAACGTTGGAGAGCTGAACATTGATCTGAAGTTTTTTTTACCCAACCCCACTAACTTGGGGTTAAGCTTATATTAACCTCCACACATGTCCCTAAAAAATGTAAAGCTCATGTAACATTTCAATGGACTAAGCATAATTTCTCATATTATTTTCAACTTATCAATTAACATTTTTGCGCTTAAAAGAAAAAAACAATCTTATACACATTGTAAGCCAAATAGTGTGAGAAATAATTTTAAATAAATATATATTTACAAAAGTTGGCCGGGAGGCAGCGACAACATAGCACGATACAAAAATTGACAAAATTAATAGATTCAATCCCAACATGATGTATCTGCCAGTATACGAGTACTATGAATATCTACGAATCCCTACGATCAGTCAAATGATAAAATAATAGCTCAACCTTGATAGTTTTTGGTATAAAAAGCACATTTTAAATTATACTTAATCTGCATTATTATTGTTATAATGAATGATCAGTTTACTATTTAATTTATACTAAATCACCAGCTTTTCAACTGGCTGCCGAGCGATACATCTCTGCATCGAAACAGACAGAATAATCAGAATCTGCCAGTTTGTCTGGAAGATATTTCGTTCTCACGTAGTTTGTAATTCCCAACTATCGATATAGGATAGTATCAGATCGGGCCTAAATATACCGCAGGGGAACTACAACTAATTCCCTCTGGAAGCCAAGTCATTCCATGTTTAGCCTTGGCAACGATTGTATCGTGACATTTGGAGTCATAAAAATAAATCAAAGTATTTTTTTGCACAAAACGACGATATGTGCGGTAAAAATATAATACGACGAAAAAATATGCAACAGAACACGTAGGAATATTTCATTTCAAGGATAAGTTTATATTTATAATATATTATTTATTTTTAATTTTTGTAAAGTTTTGCCCATTGATATTATTACTGCAATCGTTTAAAAACTTAAAGTTCAATTATTGACTGGCCGGTAACCGGACAGGTCAAACATCTGTGTGCATGAACATGTCTGTTTGACCTGCGCTGAGTGTTTATTAAATATATAAGTATGTATTTATGTATATAAATATGTATATCAGTTTTCTGGTTACCATAACACAGGTTTTGCCAAAAGGTGTTTTGGGACCTAAAGACCTTTGTGTGGATGTTGTCCCATATTATTTTTATTCCACTCATTTATTTTCAAACACGGCTCTGGGCCGGAACTTTATTAAGGCATCATTGGGATTGCAACCAACGAGAGGCCCTTTACAATTTATTTATAACTAAAATATATAACAATACAGCGGTATAAAAAGTTAGTTAAGTTTTATTATTATTAGTTATTATTATTATTATTATTCGAGTCATGATGTTACTCGTATGTTTCCTACTATAGACAATTCATCATGTAATTTGTAGAAAAAATAAGAAAAAGTGCTTGTAAATATTATTATTTTCTACATATTTCTAATAATTATTAACTAATGTTACGAAACAATACTATATACTACATATTACTTAAAGAGCTATGAATGTTAGAATGAAATGTTTATTTCTTCAAAAACACAACAAAAACACATACACATAACTATAGTTTAATAGACAAAGTACTGTGTTACGAGTATAATGTGTGCGAACCCAACTCAGCATAAATGCTAGCTGTTCATAAAAGAACATACATAGATAGCTCACAGCAGCAGCTTTAAATATGCGACGGCGGAGCCGACCCAGATGGAGACATTCTTCTCTTTTTCTATCAGCGTTAAGATACTCTTGAATAAGATGGTAGCCCTATCGATCGCATAATGTTTTTTAGCATATTGTAGTTCAGCATAGAACTTTCCTCGTAACGTTTTCTCGCATGAATTATGATAAGCAGAGTGTTATAAACGCAGAATGATTTTATTGGCATAATTTTATCTTACTCTAATTGTTTTTATCATAATTTTAATCAGCATAAATATAAAGGGTATAATTGTTATACGCCAAATGATAATTTATCATAAAATATGTATAACCGTTTAAGTCATAAATTAATAATCAATTTGGGTATACTTTCGCCAAACAGGTCAGCAGTAGGTTCAGGCTATTTTTTTATGACAATCCGAATACTTTCGCCAACAAGGTCGGCAATAGGTTCGGATTTTTTATGACAATCCGAATTTTTTTGCCATCAAGGTCCGCAGTAAGTTCAGGTTATTTTTTCATGACATACAATAAATTTTTGCCAACAAGATCCGCAGTAGGTTCTAGTTTTTTTTTAATGACAATCCAAATACTTTCTCCAACAAGATCAACAATAGGTTCAGGTTATTATTTTTATGCCAATCCTAGTACTTTTAGCAACATGGTTAGCAGCAGGTTCTAACTTAGATAAAAAAATAAAAATATGTACCTGTTAATATTATGGTATTCTTTATCTATGACTTGTAATCTTTATGCCATAGAGTGAGATGCCAATAAATGTTATGATCAGTAATAGTTATTCTGAAAAAATATATGCGCGTAAATTTTATGCTGATATATCATTATTATAAAGGAAGATATGGGAAAATAAAGTAAGCCTAATGATAATAATATAATTAATAATAATTAAAACATTTATTGACATTAAAACAATACAGATTACACTAATATAAACACTTTAGGTATTTATCTATAGACTTACAATTTGGGACTAACATAATGGTTTAAAGTATAGCCGGCTGGCAGCCATACTAGTAATTAAACTGTGTTACGGCTGTCAGAGTCTTCCGTTTCAAAGGATACAATATAAAAGTAACAAAGATAATAACTAGAATAGACACATTCAACAATACAAGATACAGCTAAAAATCAAATATTTTGTATAACTGTTACTGGTATATATGGTATGGACGATTGATTTTATGTGGTCCAGAATTACATCGAAAACAAGTTCAGGTATCAACAAACATGATAATAAAAATAGACAAAAGATAAATATAAAGTGTGTTTGTGGAAATGTGTGCAAGTGAGTGCGTGTTAATATGTGTATGTTGAGTTAGTGAATGAAATTGTTTTTTTGGGTAGGTAGTTTTAGAAAATAATAATTATTTAAATGTATCTTGTATTTTTTTTATTATTGAGGGTTTTATCTGACAAGATAATGACAGAATCACATACTAACATATTCAACGACGACATATTTCTATAACATAACTTTACAATTTTATATAGTGCCCTGGCCTGTAGGGACAAAGGGGCCGCTAAAACACTATTAAAAATACCTATGTCACTTAAATTATACTCAACCTTACCCATCAAGTGCGCAAACTTATTTAAAGGGAAGTGTCCAGCGCGTAGCCTGAAGGCAGTCACGAACTCTGTTATAATAACGGTGCATAACCGCCCCCACAAACCACGGGGAGAGGGAGAGACTAGGTTGGACTGTTCTGTACCAAATCCCCTTGCTCTTAGATAACACGGAGAGTCACTAAAGTATGGCAACCATGTGATGCTGATTCCATCTGTAATGGCTTCTTTTGCGAGAAAATCCACCCGTTCATTATTTTCCAGACCTATGTGAGACGGTATCCGGAGAACCTCGAAAAGTCGAGGTACACCGAGCGATGTGCTGCAAGGCACTTTTCAAGTCCGTCAGTATCACATATTTACCGGCTGCACATGATTCGATATAAGAAATAGCTTCTGCAATTGCCAACAACTCCACATACATTATAGATATTTTAACACTATTTTTTACTCGATGGATAATTTTGTTTGAGGATCGAATACAGCCAGCCCAGACTCCTCTCCGTTTTGGAACCCATCAGTATAAACAGAGTAGAAATCATAATATTTATGACTAATATACTCATCGCAAATTTGTTTCAAACTACTACTTCTATACTGGTGTTTCCCTTTATGTACATTATTTATATTAATTCTAATAATATCGGAAAGGTCCACACTGCTAACCCAGGTATCTAGCGAAAATCTCTCTAGTTGGCGTGTCGAATGTATATGCTAGGTATCAAGAATACCATTAATAGTGACTAACACAGGTTTTTTCTTGTATTTTTTTTATATTTTAACAAACCATTAATTTCGTTATCTTTAAACAATCTCGGTTTTAACCAGTACTTCCCTGCTAAGTAATACCTACGTATGTTTAAGGGTTGTAGATGAAGCTCACACTCCATTACATGAATTGCTGTACTCTTCACAAACCCCCTAACAATTGGGTCTTGTCCCCACCATATATCGGAGCAAGATTTAAAATTTCGGGAGGGATCGGATTAACCTTCTACATTCTCCATTATAATAGAGTTACGAAAATTTAGACAAGTTACTAAAAATAATTTTAATTACAAAGGTTTAATCAGAAAAATTGATTTTAAATTTTAAAATAACTACGTAAAACTTGATCAATAAATCGGTTTGGAATTGTTAAATTAAATTAGACTAAAATTTAGTACACACAAATATATAATTAATTTTAAATTTACCTAAATTAAACTTAATTCACTTGTTAATAACAATTCAAATTCATTTTGAAATTAGAATTGACAAATCACTTTTAGAAAGTAATTTATTTAATTTGTATTCTATATATAGAGTTATATATAGAGTTCTATTTTTAGATACCCGACGTCATAAACGAGAGAAGTCTTATCTCGATAATAACAAAATTTGTGGATAGCAAGGCTTGGAAAGGATGGCGAAAAGTTTTACTCACCATTCGATCGTTACCATACTGGGTGTCCCGTTCTTACTTATTTCTTTGGTTCGAGGATTCGCACGCGCACTCGATTCCGCGATTGGGTAAAATTCGATACCCATATACCGACGAAACTATGAAATGCACGGCAGCAGCGAATCCTACCGGCTGCGCCAATTAAATTTAGGGAGCACGAAACTTTCTTTTTAAAAACTAAATTAAAATACTTGTAGCCGATACTGAGACTTTAATATTAATTTAAAAAACGTTTAGCCGATATGGAAGCTCTAGAACTAATGAATAACATAAAGGATTATATTCTTAACATTAACTTACATACTACTTTCCACAGAAGTGCAATTACTGCTGAGCGTTTCTACATAAGGGCGAGGGTGACGCATAACTATATATTATATTTAAAAAAATATTAACATTTGCGTCTTGGAAAATTGTGACGTATATAGAGCTAGTATATAGTTCTAAAATTTTACAAAACATTAATATATCCTGCTGATATTACTATATCAGCAGGATATCACTATATCAGCAGGATAAATTAATGTTTTGTAAAATTTTAGGACTATTTCGATTATAAAATGAACCAAGCAATTAGTTGTAAAGGTCCACAACGTAAAGAATGTTGCTCTACATCTATGGAATTAAATAACAATACTGTTCAGTTTGATATAAATTGTAAAGAAAGTGTATTTATTACCGACTACAGTAAGTATTTGACAAGAAATTTACTCTTTCACTTTTTGACCGAGCGAGCGAGCGTAGCGTCTCTATTTCAGTATGCTGAAATTTGTTTTCATCTATGTGTACCTAGATAATACATATTATGTATTAGGATAACCGAATTGTAGACACTCACGGTAGGGCTGTGTCCGGAAGTTTAAAAACCCTCAGCGAGCTATGAAGAGGGCTATTAGCTGTGCTCGGCATATCTCTTCGAGATCGTATTTGTAAAGAATTACTTCGAAAGAGAATTAGGGTCACCGATATAAATCTATAAATTTATGCGTTAGTAAGCTAGTAAGTGGCCGTAGAACAGACAACCGATGGGGTAGATCAGTTCTGAAGTGGAGACTCGAACCAGTAATCGTAGTGTGAAACGTTATTTTTTTGTTAAACGTTATGGCTTGGGGCCTCTTTACGAAGAAAGAGTAAGCTGATGATGATGATGATAAAGATATCAACTGCCTACAGCTACACGAGCATTTATAGAAGTAGATAGAACGAGTTCTGTTTACAGTCATTCTGTCGGCAGTTTGGTTATGATTACTGAACTAAAATGTACAATTATTAATTATTTATAGAGCCATAGCACAGAGACTCTGTTTCGTGTCTGACAAAGGTGGAGAAAATTTGTGAGATTTTTCTACGCCGCACACCGAGCTGAGTGTTGCAAGAAAGTTTCCGGTGACGACTCTACTCTGAACTACTAGTAGTATAAATGATAAAAAATTGTCAACAGACAAAGATCATTGCATCCCCAAGACACGCACAAAATTCTCCTACATATGGACAAACCTTGCCAACATATTTTCCTTAAGCCAATTTTTGCAAGGTTTTCAACTTTACCAATTGTGTAATAACAAAGGTAGGTACTTTGTTTCGTAATATTTTTTTATAATGTATGAATGTAGACTCGTAATGTACGCAAAAACGACGGGGTGTTATTAGTTTGACGTTTGTCTGTCCGTAGCATCGCACCGCCCGAACGGATGAACTAATTATCATTGTGTTTTTTTTGTTTAATAGGTGAATGTGTCAGGAATGTTCTTAGCTATGTTTGATAAAAATCGGTCCAATGCTAACTTTTACTAAATATAAAAACAAAGATACTGGGCCGATTTTGAGGAAAAATATAATTCTACTTCCAAGAGGAACCATCCTCTTGGAAGTAGAATTATATCTTTTCCACAGTAAAATATTTTTCAAATCATCTATGGGAAGTTTAAATCAGTTAATTAATATACGAGGTCACTACCTACACACAGTTTTTTTTTATTTGTAACAGTCTTCTATAAATTATGAGTATAATACAAATGCCAATCGGCACTTATACACTAATTAAATTTTTACTACTTACTGTGGCTTGCTCAATTCCTTAATGTTTTTTTACCAATTTCTATGTTTTGTTAATGCAACTTAGTTTTTCAGGCCAAATATCAATTTGGCCAAATACCATAGATTTGGAAGAAATTGCTCTGAATTGCAATGGAATGTTTTTTTACGGAAACTGGACATTACAGTCGTCAATTTTCAGCAGTGACTGTAATTTTGTGTTTGTAATATTCAATCTCTCTCTGTGTCCGAAGAGAGTATAAATAATAAATAAATCGGCCCGTGTTTAAACACCGCCCAAAAAAGTACCTATTTTCCTACTAAAAAAATTCTAAACGGTTAGCAAAATGGATAAATGGTAACCAAATTATGTGCCTAAAACTGACCTAGTTGCCGAAAGTATTCAGATTGTCATAAAAAATTACCTGAAACTACTGCGGACCATGTTGCCGAAAGTATCCGGATTGTCATAAAAAATACCTGAAACTACAGTGCTGACCTTGTTGCCGAAATTCGGAGTGTCATAATTTGGTGACCGTTACGCCATTTTAGGAACCAAAAATAACATTTAGTGCCCTTCTAAATTATACCCAAATAAATCAGTGTTAGTTTATTAGTGTTGTTCACGACGGGCGTCACAATAGCCTAAGCTTAATAGTATAATTGTAAATAGTGCAGGTGTTAGCATAAGTTTATTTCATAAGTCGCATTGTACATAGATTGGGTGGTGGCTTGAGATAATATTATGAATTATTTAAAAACAAATAATGCTGACCGGTCTACATCAATAGGGCGGCGGAAAGCGAGACAAAGGGATTAGGTTTAGGGACGCAGATAACGAACGCTACACCACAGTGAGACGGCCAGGTGCATGAGATTCCAGGTAGTAACAGAGCCGTTTCCCTGAAATTCCACCCAAATAGGGTAGAACAATTATCCGTCTCACTCATACGCTTAGAACGCCGAACATATAAAAGCGCGTGGTGTAGCGTTATGAAATCTCCCCCTCGACCCTATCACGACTAGAGAAGTTGCCATTACTATCCACCGCCTCCGCGATAGAAAAGCTCCCGGTGCCGACGGCATCAGTAACAAAGTGCTCAAGCACCTTCCCTCCGCCCTGATCCACCTCTTAGTTAGCATTTTTAATTCTGCCATGAGCAACGGCATGTTCCCATCCGCTTGGAAAACTGCCGATGTCATCGGCATTCACAAACCGGGCAAGAAGGCGTCAGAGCCCTCTAGCTACCGCCCCATTAGTCTCTTCAGTTCCCAGGGGAAAATTTACGAGCGACTTCTACTGAATCGCATGTGGGCCCACGTCACGGCCAACAACCTTCTTCCCAACGAGCAGTTCGGCTTCAGAGCCCGACACTCCTGCGTCCAACAAGTACACCGCCTCACGGAGTACAGTCAGAGGGTTTCAACACGAAACCCAAACACTTTGGCAACCCCCAGGGGACCGTACCGGTCTTCCTGGACGTAGCCAAAGCCTTCGACAAAGTCTGGCATAACGGGTTGATATACAAGTTGTATCAATTCGGTCTGCCAGACCGTCTTGTCCACATCATCCAGGACTTTTTCCGCGACAGAAGCTTCCGCTTCAAGCTCGAGGGTGAACGTTCACCTCCACACCCCATCAGAGCGGGGGTCCCCCTGGGCTCAGCCCTGTCCCCGCTGCTCTTCTCACTCTACACGAGCGATATCCCCCGCTACCCGGGGGTAGAGCTCTCACTTTTCGCCGACGACACCGCCCTCTACGCTAGAGGGTGGCACGTGACTCGACAAATAGCTCTCACATGTGGGCTATTACCGTTAATCCAGAGAAAAGGCAGCAGTGTACTCCGCGTAAAGTTCTCCCGAATAGGTCCCTACGCCTCCATGGCCAGCCCATCTCTTGGGCCTCCTCGACCAAATACCTAGGTGTTACCCTGGATAATAGGCTCAACTTCGAAAAACACATCACCACGGTGCGTAATCGCGCGGCCTTCTTTCTAGGCCGTCTCTCCCCCCTCCTGTGCGCGAGAAGTAAAATGTCCCTTAGAAATAAGGTGACACTTTACAAGACCGTGATCCGCCCCGTCATGACCTACGCCTCTGTTGTCTTCGCACACGCGCCCTCTTATCAACTGGATAAACTCCAAGTCATTCAAAACCGCTTCATCCGTAGAGCGGTAGGCGCGCAATGGTATATGCGCAACGCGGACCTCCACTGCGACCTCGAGCTCCCCTCCATCCGTCAATTTATGAAGGATGCCTCGCGTAGGTACTTCGACTCTACTCCCCACCACCCGAACCCACTCGTGGTTTAAGCGACGGACTACTCGACTGACCCGAACGGTCCGCCCCCTTTGCATAGGCGTCCTAGACACTTCTTGGATGATCCGGACGACCTCATTGCAGCCGTAGTATCGGCCGCCCTGGGGTCGCCCGGCCCACCTGACTCGTCTCCTAACACACATTCCGTTTTTGGTACTGGTCCGGGCTACCAGATTCGACATCCATTCCGACGAAACAGAATGCGTCCTCGCCGGCGAGGACGTGGTCTCTTACGACCCTTAGGGTCACCCAGTTGATTGATAGGGCCCTAGGTCTTTCCCCGTCTGAGAGGCCAGGGAAATTCGGTCAAATAATCAAATCAGTTGCCTAAATTAGCTAGGTTTAGGGTCCAGGCCTCTCCCCGGGATGCCATGAACACAAGTCGATCTAATGATAGGGCTCTGGCGCGGGCCAGGGCACCTCTCTCCAAAAAGCGTCCTTCAGATGCCAATCAAGTGTAGGGTCCTCGTGAACTCTGGCCTCAGAGCTCCAGGACAATAAGGTCAAATAGTCACTCAGATTCATAGGGCTCATTTGTCTTCCCCCTCAGGGAGGTCTGGGCAAATTCACTCTAAAAAGTTTCAGCTAGGATGCCACCAGTGGCTAGGGCCCTAGGCACTCCCCGTCTGGGTTGCCAGGGCAGTTCGTTAGTCCAACTCTGGGCGACGGCTCAAGCCGAGGTTCGTGCCGTCTGAGGCGCCCTTGTGCTTGTCGCCCCAAAACCAAAACCGCGGCCCAGCGCACTAGCGCTTGCCAAACGTCCGGTCAAGCTGTCCGAGGTCGCGTTAGACCAGCAGCTCAGTCCTTTCTAAAAAAAAAAAGTTATGAAATCAGTTCAGCATTTGAGTTCAGCAAACAAGTTTAGTTCAGCAACAGTGCAGCACCTGAGTTCAACAGTTCAGCAGTAGTTCAGGCATCACTTCAGCTTTGTCTCTGAAGTGATACAGTGTTGCCATACAAGAAGATAAACAACCTCGCTCTCCGCCCTCTTCTGTCAAGACTCTGACCGTGTCAGTACTACAGAAGCCTACACCATCTTTTCTTGGAACTTCCTTCAACCCCACCATCCGTGGAGCGACTCGGGTCAGACTGTTCTTCCATCCACCACGCCACATACAGTCCACTCGCCGTAGCAGTCTCGGCCCGCCGTCCTCCACAAGTGATATGAAGTGATTTTACCCGAATGACCTACGCTGTTTAAATAATACGAAAACACAGAGACCTTTATACCTACGATATCAATATCGCTTCATGCTTTAAAAGTTCTGAAGTCAAAAGTTCAAAAAAAGTTTTCGATCATTAGATCGGCTCTGCAAGTAGGTATATTAATACCTACTTGCAGAGCCGAAAGACGGAATTATATCGCATCGTGATTGCAAATTTAAAAATAATATGATAGAGGAACAACGCTATTACACTATTGGCTTTGCTCCCCTGACATATACACAGATTTGTGAGCTAAGTGTAACTTAGGTAACCTTTTTATGTACCATTAACACACAAAGCCGAAAACTGGTTTTCTTACTCACTTGTTTCCGCGATGCTCCCTTGTTTCCGCGATGTTCGTTTCTTATTGAGCGATCTAACTGAACAGTGAACAAGTCAGCATCTAAACGATAACCGATCTGATCACGGATACCCAACAAAATCGGTAGTCCCTTTACTGATTTATTCATCCAATAAAATTTAAGCAATAAAATATATAAGGCCCGTGGTTCCGCTGAGCAGATGTTTCCGTTTATTTGTCACTACAAATCAACGAATATATTTTTTTAGAGATATAGCTCTTAGCCATATTGTTAAATTTAAACAACCACACACCCATGTTTACCAGTGCACAGTACATAATTTACCTAATTTTGACATTAGACCTCTAGTATAATGTTCTGGTATATTTAATTTATTTTTCTGATTCTAGTATTCAACGTGTGTTTATTATACACTCAATAGCCAAATAAGCGATTAAACTATGTTTAGAAATATTTTTATGGTAAGACCGTATACGTCTAATATCTATCTACCGTCGAGGATATTTTTTTTATATCTAACCGGATGACATGTGAGAATGCTGATGTTGGATACAAACTATGCGCATAATTTTTGCAGGTGCAAATATCCTTGTGTACCTACTCTGGAAATTATTAAAACATTAAAACAAACTTACTACATGTTTTATTAACAAACGCGTTTCAATTTAGTTTTAGTCTTCTTTTATCCGATAGAGAACGTCATGCGTCAAAACAAGACAGAATACGCTTAAAATTAACACGCTTAATAATCCCGTATAAGTATAACAATTTTATATAAATTTAAATTGTTGGTGATAACTCTATACTTAATAGAGTACAATAAAAGTTGCATTCATCACCATAGAAACTAGATTTTACTGTTAAATTACCGTAGAAATATTGTCCGTTGAAAAACTTTTTTGACAACTCCTCAAGTTCTGCAGTTAGGACGTAGTGACCCTGGAAAATAATATTCTGATATAGAGTCATTACCTATCAACAAAGTTTTGTTCACAGGTAATACCAGTGCATGAAAAAATTATCTAATGCAGTCTGGTTACTTGCGTGTAAAAAGCCTTTTGATTGGTCGATGCTGGTGGCGTCGGTCTTTCAAATTATCAAAAAAGAACGTCAAGATTGGAATAAGACACGGCTTACTAAATTTTGTGAACACCATCTAAGGGCACTTGGCGCCTTAGAGCTCCAGGTGGTAGTGTAGATATGACCTAAATTTTAAAAATGGATGTCTGACGATGATTGGATTGAATTCATGATTGCAGTACCTTTGGACTTGGATCCATGAATGAATAATTGCTATTGAATCTAAAGTTCCGACTTAATATGTCATCGAATTTAAGTTCTGATTAGCTTAGCAGGATTCCAATTGATTTCATAACTATAATATATAGGTTACATATGTGGGTAACATTATAGGTGTTACTTAGGGTCCACCAGAGACGATTACTTGTTCAATACAAACAAAAAATATATAATGACAAAGCTAGAAATGTAAATAAATAAATATTCACATCAAACGATAATATTTTTAGGCTAGAATATTATTTATAGTGTAGGTCAAGGTCGATATTTATGTTAGGTAGGATTGTTTATATTTCTATTTACATTTACGGATATATTATGGGTGGGTTTATCCAATTTATAATTATTAAATGGTTGTCACATATTAAAAATAATAATTAAAATTCATTCATGCACTTAATAAAATGTAATATTACAATACTATTGACCTTGTTTTGACAAAAGGGCCTCCGGAATGACAGAAAAAAAATAACCTAAACCTAATGCTAACCTTGTAATAGATAAACAGTTGCGATTAAGGTCAACTAGGGAAGGCATACTTCATTTAAAAATTTACAAATTAACTTATTATTTCGATTCTGTAATCTTAAACTCAAATTTGTTTGAACTAGATAATAAGATATTTAGTTGATCTGCTTATAAATATGTCAAAATGACATAATAATAATTGGTTCATTAAATAAACACCATTTTTGTAAAAAGGGTGCATATTGACGGATTTAGCTCCCATGTCGGATAAGACCGTCTAGTGGCAAATTTTCATAGTTAGCGGTAGTTTACGTAGCTATAGATAGTGTGTACGAAAGCTAGTTTTATTTTGCAGCTTAAATTGTATACCCTTATTGATAGAAATAAGGTTTTAAATCGCTTGTTTAGCAAGATTCAGCATTTGTCGGGTAAGATCGGCATACTTCGCCCTTTCAGGGGTACAAAACATATTACATTGAAAATGGAAAAAACATTTTTACTGTAAGTTTTAATTAAAACTCTTAGTTTAAGAAGTAATACTATCAAACATGTTTGGGTATTGTGCTTTATACTAAATGTCAAATTATAAGAACTAAAACGGTTTTATTCTTGCGTTGTTTGTATTGCTATCCTCGTAGTTATACTGAATTCGTTGCAATTCTTGGTAGACGATCTTACCCGATAGACGGTCTTCGCCGAGATGACCTTATCACAGATGATATATGTCTGTTGCCGCTATAACATCAAATACTAAAAACGGTAATGATAATGGTACAGCAACCTGAGTGCGCGAGTCCGACTACCACTTGGCCGACTTTATTACTTTACTTAAAAGGACTTTATAATCTCGACCTGCCTTAGGCACCTAGCATCTTGTAGGTTAAGCTCACCTTTGGAACAACACATTTTTCTGTCATGTTCATAACTTGTTGAAATACCGTTTTTATTATGAAATTATTACAGGGTTTCCTAGACGGGAACTTTAAGACTTCTCTGCCTTTTGACATACCTACAACGTTGTACTGAAACAAAATTATAAATCATTAATATAAAGATTGAAAAATATTGCGTACCGTAGATGTCTCGTTTTATTCTACTTGTCAAGCCCATTTGTGAAAAATTTTTGAAAAATTGATTTTCATCAAATATAGCTCACACTAACACACCCGACTCGTAATACCCCTTTCATAAAAAAAAAACAAATTCAAAATAACGAACATGTCACTTGTTTATTATACAACTCACACGCGTTAGTTGAATGTCTTCAGTAACGTTAAAGGTCTGTGTGTACCTCGTAGGGTTGTCTATATGTACTGTAGAGACACTGCAATTTTTTCGCTTGGGACCTTTACACAGCTCAAAATTTCTTATAAATATACTTGATTTACCCTGAAACATAATAATACTTATATACAGAATGTGATATTATTAATTCCATAAAAATAACTATAAATGTATCACGATAATTATATTATTCTTGAATTAACAATGTAAGTAATATATACCAACCAGGAATTGTATTTTTATAGTAATTTTAACTTTTACAAAAGCAGCCGTATTGAACTACTTACGAAATAATCTCCAGCGTTTATAAGAGAGTGTAAAAATATGAAACTCATTAAAATAGTAAATCTGAAATACATAATATTATAATCTTATCTTCAAATCTTGACTTTATATCTGCTTAGCTTTCAATCTTCTCAGAAAGCTTTCTTATTGGATTTTACGTTTTTACTATGTAGCACATAAACCTAGAACTAATACGATAGCAAAATAGTATTTTCATCATATTGTAGTTTGAAAAAGATTTAATGATACTGATAAAGATTTTTTATATCAGCAGCATCATATTTTTGGCCATAACGAGAATCCTCGTTAGCTATCTAATCAAAATTCGATAGCGAGTCGTTTTCGCCAACTAAAAGTTCCGTTTCCGTTCACATTATTTATACTACTACGAGTGTGTTCAAGTTTCTAGATGTTGTTAATAATATCGAGCAAAAATCCTCAAAAATCATGTTTGGTGAATGGGACATCCCTTAATTATATATTTTATTTTATTCTATTACTATTTATTGATATACTGGCAACAGAATAGATCATCTGTGAAAATTTCAACTGTTGAGCTATCACGGTTCATGCGATACACCTTGGTGACAGACATACGGACGGACAGAAGAAAAGACGAATGAAGTCTTAGTAATAGGGTCCCATTTTTTCTTTGAGCACGAAACTTAAAGAACCGATCTGAACCTTGTGTTTTGTATTTTTTAATCGACTTTAAATAGGTACTAAGGTGAAGTTTTTGTTTTATTGTTTGTTAAAGTGTGACCTTCCTAGAAACCCCCCTTCTTGTTAGCGACTAAGGGTACAATGATTTTAACCGTCTATGGATGTATGCCAAATGTTCCCTTGTCTCTCCTAAACTACTCAACTATAGTTGAACATTAAACTTTATTTCCTTTATCGTATTTTATTTTACTTATGACAGTGTAATATAGAGAATATTACGAGAAATGATACATCAAACACACGAAGCTGCGCAATCACGCGCTTCGCCAAATATTAAGCCAGAAAAATTTACTACGCGTGTCGACATGCAGCGTTGTTACTTATTCTATTCCAAGATAAGATATAAGCTAAGATTGCAAGCAAACTAATGATTTGATGACTAAAAATTTAAAAACAAGAGAAAGTCGTTATGTCTTTAAAGATTACAATTGGAAAAACGATTCTTGTGAATAATAATGCTATTTGTCAGAAAATCATCATTATAGACTCTATATAGATCATGGGCCCCCAATTTTACAAAAAAAACAACTATAGTAAAAACAATTTTGATTAGGTTGAACGTAGTTGACGCGTACACCTGTTTTTACCTAAGTAAAAGAGCCGTTCAGCAAATGCTAATGTAAAAAAAAAAACAAGTTTATTTCAATACTCAATACTCAAATAATTTATTGCAAAAGCACATGTTAGGTACAGATCTTAAATAACGATAATAGTGCGGTGAATGTTACATAAAACCCACCTTGGGTATCGCAATAGTGTGGAGCGGAGCGAATTTGGGAACAGTAATCTCTATAGAGACTATAATGATGATTTTCTGACATAAATGTCATTCAACTAAAATAATGCATACTTAAACTTGATTACCTAATTGTAATAATTAATGGACACTTTTCCCAATTTTTTCGTCATCGTGAGCTATTTATTAACTATTTGTACGTTGTTATAGTATAGAAGAAAGAAGGGAGGATAACCTTTCAAAAAGATCGCGCTTGTTAGCCCAAAATAGAAGCTGATGGTGACTACTAGAGAAGGCTTATAGGAAGCTGTCAGTATATAAGTATAAACGGGAATATTATTATAATAATAATAATCGCTTTTATTCAGACAATTTTTATTATTTTATTTATTTCTTATGGTGAGTGAGTGAGTTTTATTTATTTGTTATAGTGAGTAAGTGTTCAAGTGAAATTAAAATTTCCACTTTTGCCCACTAGTAGAAATAAATAAACATAACTGTTTTTCGTAGGGTATATTGTTTTTTTTTTATTTATTACTATAGTAGGAGTAAATAGATCATTAGAAAGTTGTGGACAGCCTGCCACAGTACATTATAATACGACAATCAAAAATGGTCGTTGACACAACGAGTCCAGTCTTCTCCACGCTTAAGGCGAAAATGTTTAATTAACTTACTTGGATGATTTAAAAGAGTATCAAAATTTTCATAATAATTGATTAAGTTTCTTAAGATTAGATGTATCCAATAACAGCTGCACTTTTATCTCGTACGACGTTGTTTTTAATCAGCAGCTGAGCAATCAATGCTTTTTCTTCGGAGTTCATTATAATACTGTTTCAAGGAAAGGTTAAAAAAGTAGCAGCTGCCAACTGCAAGTGTCGGCCTCGGGACACAAGTTTAGTGCCTGTGGCGTGAATCAACTACTTTGTGTTGGCTTTAGGCTTCAAGTGTACCATCGTGTGCGGGAACTGTAATAAAGAGGGTATCGAGCACCGATGAAACTAGCTAAACTCAGCCTCAATAAGCTCCATCTAGGGCTACAGTGTCGCTGACTTGCGGGCCAAATACCTAGCTGTGTAGGATAAAAAAATATAATTCAAAATGCCTTTATTTTGGTACTATATCAAATAACAGAGAATTGCTGACTACGTTACAAAAGTTGTTGTAGTATAAAGTTCTGACAGTCCATTTTCCATAAAAAAAGGATTTGCCGTAAAACTTATTTATGAAATCTTGGATGTTCACCATAACTTTGTAGTCACCCTGAAAATAAAAGTCGATTAGAGTCAATAGGGAGTCAGCCATCGAGACCTGTAATAAATCTCTTGCTCATTTAAAGGTTTACAGCTCGGCCGTTAGTCGTGTTTTATTCCAGCTGAACATCAAAGAGCTGCAATGCTGACCGCGTTGTGATTGCCTGGACCTGCCCTGCAGCGCACTCGGCCATCATAATCGCCGCTTGTGTCACTTATTTATACAATAATTGAACGCTAACTGAAATCTCGACAAATCTTTCTTATATTTAATTTACAAATAACTTTTTTATTGTAAGGCACAACCACATCGATACTTTATAAACAAGTAAAATTAATATTTTGTAAAACCTCCGACATTTGTTTTGGCAGCCATCTTGGATTTGAAATTGTAATAATTTATATTATTCTACTAGTCAAGACCTTTCATTTGACACCCATATTGAGGTAGTTATGAAAAAAAAATTGTTCTTCGCCATGTTGTAGCGGCGGCCATCTTGGACCGATTTTCATCAAAGATCAAAATCTGTCCAAGAACGCTCCCGACTAATTATACCACTCGTGCAAAAATCATAATCTTGTATCACAAATTTTAGATTAAAGATGATAGATTTTCAGTAGTTTAAAGAATTACTAATGAAGTACTTACTTTTAAAACAACACAATCCTTAGTTATCATCAGGGTTTGAGCTAGACGCGGGTTCCACGTACGTCCACAGAATTTCTTCAATTGTATTTTTAAAGTTTTTTTGTTCTCCGAAATCGCGATAATGTTTATCTAAAAATATTCACAGAATGTAGCGGTAAATAGCAAACTTAAATGGTACACATGTCTAAAACTGTTCTGCTGATCATTGTCAAATAAGAAAGAAAGAAAGAATTTATTTATACCAAAAAAACTACTAGTACTAACAGAGACTTAATTAATTAATATCTATGTTTCTTGTCACAAACCGGCTCCAACTCAGCATAATGCTGGTTGTAAACAACCAGCGCTGGTCTTCCGTTGGTGCCGGCAGGTGACGTTACAGTACATGGTGATGTAGTACAGTATAGTTTACTCGATCATTATGAGCATTAAGATTATCGTAGTCTCGAGTTAATTATGGTTATATCAGATGAAATCAATCGAATAGATAGCGATAAAACTTCCAACAGATGATAATTGAGAGAAGCGATAAAGGATAAATTCGAAGCCTTGGAATTCCTCTCTGCTACCCTGACGCATTAAGACAAGACAAGGTGTGGTACAAGAAACTCAAGCAAATCAATTATCCATTTTAAGGTGAAGAGTCTTCACCCAACCAGTGGAGCTAAGATTCCGGCACCGAAATCGCAATGGTACGCTAACAATGTAATGCTTGCCTGAATAATAATCGCATTATATGGTTGATTGCTCGGATTATAGAATAACATTCTATTTGAACTAACAGTTTGGTTTTCACCATAGTTATTCCATCTCGAATAAGATAACTAGAGTTGCTGAAACCGTATAATATATATAAATTTAAACAAGTTTTTGGAATTAGGGCGAATTTTTTTCCAATAAGAGGGGAAAGTTTGCTTGAAAATGCATAAATTTACAACAATCGAAGATGTCGTTAGTCCTTTCAACATCGATTACGACACTTTTGTCATTTTTGGAAGCCATTAAAAGCCAATACAGGTCAATTCTAAATCTATATTTAAAATCAAGATATATTATTAAATCTTCAAATAAATTTTGGTTGCGAGGTCAACAGTGCACGGAACTACTTGTTAAAAATTTAAATGAATGAAATAAGACTAATCCTTTAATAATCTTTGAAATATTAATTAGGGAAATGTTCAAACCTTTATTAGATTATCTAACTTACAGCTGTAATGAGCAAAAGTGAACTTACATTAACATCTTTAACGTCTTCGGTTACATTCATGGTACAGAATAGCGTAGTACCGTTTAATATGGTTACATTATTTGTGGCACAATCGCGATTTTTTGGACCTTTAACAACAGTCATATCTTTGAGTACCAAATTAAACGGACCCTAAAACACAAAAACAAATTATGTATTATCTTCATCAAATAATATTAACATTATTTACTTAGTGAAAACATGTCAAACGTAGGTAAGCAGAGCGAATATAGACTGTAGATCTCTAATTTTATAGAAAAAAAAGCGCTTAAATTAAATATAATTTGACTAAATAATTTAATTCATAAATACTTACAAAGTTAGGATTAGACGAAAGGTGAACATGACTCAATGCATAACAAATAAAAATACAAATCTGTATCTTTCGTAACATACCTAACGCTTTACCCATAGATATATCTGTTTATGAGCGTTTTAGTAAAAATCTATACAAACGCCACGCAGATAACAATGAAGCTGTATTTACGTGATTATACTTAAAATTAATCCTGTTTATACAATTGTTAAGCGACAAACATAAATAGATACGATATAGGTGGTATAGAAATTCTATAAAAACTAATTGGTCATAAAATAAGTGTATTCAAATTAAAAATAAACACGGTTCTTTATATTTACAAAACATGGTTCGCTCAATTTGTTTTATAAAACGTACCATTTTTATAGTATTATAGCTACTACTGATTATACCTACTACTGATACAATACCTATTGACGAGTACCTTAGCTATGTATGAGATTCATCTCGAACATATATGAATTACCTGGAGTCAACATAGAGCGAAGGTTCCTGTAAAGATGATGTGCGGAGATGGATAGGGATGGCTAAGGGTGCCATATCCCAGCTTCAAAAAAAATTGAACAAAAGAAACATCAGTCTAAAGATCAAAGTGAGACTTATACCTACAGACCCTAGACATGGACTTCAAAGCGACGGACGCGTTAGAATTATTGTGGACCAATCTGTCCGAATCGAAACAACTCGGGATCACGACGTGATTCTCAACCATCTATTTCAAATGTATTCTGAAATATTTTGGCTATTGCTAGAAAAAACACTGACAATCTTTAGAGATTTTGCTGGCTTTTTTTTTTTTAGATTTTTACATATAAGTTTTTATAATAATGTTAAGAGTTCGCGTTGGGTGGAAGCGGTAACAAATTTTGCGCTCGCTTCGTTCGCGCAAAGTACTTTATTTCGCGTTTGGTAAATTATGAAGATACTCCCGCGGTATCGCGGTTATAAAAGAATTGGCCAAGTGCGTGGCGGAATCATGCACTAAGGTTCTGCACCATTATATATGTACAACATAAGTTCAAGTTTCTACCTGTTCTTGTTAAAAATATCGAGCGAAAAACCAAAAATCACGTTTGTTATATTGGAGCTCTCTTAAATATTTGTTTAAATTGATTTAGTTATTTCCGTTTAAAGTGGATATACTACGAAATATTAAGTGAGCATTTCAAGCGCCTTCCAAAGGTGTCAAACATGTGGTAAGAAGCGACTTCAAAAAAACTCGGCTGCTAAATCTTTGAACCAGTGTTAAAAATCTTTATATACCTTATTTGATGTATTATAAAAAAAAATCTTTTTGAGATTTATGTTTGGTGCCAATAAACTTTAGTTTTTTTTTAAAATTTGATGTACCCAGTTGTTCACTAATGTCATGAGTGATATAAACGTTAATTTTGTGATTTATCCGATGAACAAAACGCTTCATATCCGTATTTCAAGGCGACCCATTGTCTGCTCCCGGCAATTTCACAGCCAACTAGAGAGAAATTTTGTTTTGACCACACTTTTATAAAATCCGTCTCTCGATCTGTAGGCGTAATTTGTAAATCCTCAGTCACAAACCAAGATATAGTCAATATAATACCATCAACTGACTTAAATGCAATCGTAACCATTAATATAGCTAATGCCAACTCTGCGGCTTGTATATTTAGTAGTACTGTTTCTGGGATTATTAGCAAACATTCTGATAAAATTACAGTAGGATGATGATGGGTCACTTTAAAGCATTGGAAGACCCCTGGACCGCTTAAATGTATGCGCCATAGAGATAAGCTTCATTTAGATCGTAGTGATAACCTAAAAGATCCCATTCGTCACCCAGTATATGTCCGATATCCAAATTATTGTAATAATCACCAAAAAGGACAAAAGATTAATACTTTACAAATCAAATAGAAGAAAATGAAACTAACACTAAAAAGCTCTGGAAAGTACTTAAAAATATTTTTCAAACAAATTCTTCTGGAGACAGTTCTCCTGAGCTTCTGAATTGCAGTCAGATGATGTTGACAACCCATTTCTCCAATGTATCAAACACTTTGTCTCCGTAAATAGATCACTTGCTAATACAATACTCGACAAGATTGCCAAACGGCCATATTATATTCTATTCTTCTTGGGTAACCAACAATAATTAATTCTGCATACCGACCGTATACTTCAACTACCTACTCCCTCTTTCTTTTTAAACCCTACAGATCCAATCGAAATTATAAAATTCATCTTTCACAAATAATAACATACTACACCGATGACACTGCAATAATTTTTCATTCAGCAAGTTGAGAACGTGACTTGCCGAGGAAGGTTTAGCTCACATATCGTCTTAACTAGACAGCAACCTGCTAACACTTATTAACAAAGCCAAATATGTGGCTTGTTGGCAGCTCTTTTTACGATCGCACTCTCAAAGTTCACAGATGTACTGACACCAGAGTTGTTAGGTGTAATTGTAGCTTAATTGATCGCACGAGCATGATTAAGTACTTGGGAATAATCATAGATGAATCATATGAGTATTCTCAATTTATCGTATTGATTGAGAAGGCTCATATTTATAATGAAGAGACTTAGAGTTTGTACTCCGTCAGATATCATCAAATCTGTTTATCTAGCTCTGTGTCAATCAATAAATACTACAGTACTGTATTTCAGTCTAGGCAACACTTATAAGACTCACATGCTCCACCTGTAAAAATTGCTTAACGAGCACGAATTAAAGTTCTACTGAGATATATATATTGAATATATATCATGAAAATAAAGATCACTTAATGGCAAACCGAGTTTTCCGAGTCCCTACACTAAGGCATTCATCCCTGATAGGTAGAAGAAGCCTCAATCATGCACATCCCTATGTGTACAACAAGGTTTTCAGAGAATGTGTCAGCGCAGGCTACAAAACATCAGAATGCAAAACAAGTTGTGAAAGATTTGCTGCCTTAACTCTCATACGATCAAACTGAAGAATTATGGGTTTCTCGTCCTACCTCCACAAATATTTAAACCACGCACTGCTTATTTGGTGTTATTTCTGATAGCTAACATCCATTATATTAACTATCCATACATGATCCATACATTTCGACACATAAAAGACTCAACAGTTTTTCTTGTTCCACTGAATACACACACTATGTTATTGAACCAAGTTATTGACTTACTGATTTGTATGCTTTATTTAGTCTCGAACTTCATACTATTCATTTTGGAATAATAATCTCATACAAAGAAACCCTAAATACAGATTTAGGTACGCTTATTTTGGGAGTCAATGCTAACGTTAAAGCTTGTTCCTAAATGTTCTTCTGCTTTGTTGCCTGTGTTTTGTAATTTAAAACATTCTAATAAACGTATATTTAAATTCATTGATACATACATACATACACTCGATCTCTTCCTTTCACAGTCGGCTAAAAACAAATTTTAACCCAATCTTGTTACTCAAGTGTTAAAAAGTAATTTGCTTTTTCATGAAATTATCATTAAAAATGAATCCGTTAAAAATGGTTGTTCAGTTTCGTTTTATCCCAATTACATGCAATTTAAAACCACTTAGATTTTGATTGACCACTTATACTAACTATCCATTGACAATAAAAAAATAATTAGGGCTTATAAATACCTAAATACATGGAAATTTAAGAGCCAAACGGACATACGTATATTACAAAGTTTTCTGTTGTTGCATGCCTGATCTGTGATATCTTTAATACAAATAAAACACACTTAACTTTATCTGAAAGTCCTTGGAAATGATAAAATGCGTTTTGATTTTATCGTATGCAATTGTAGCTATTGCTATTGGCACAAATGAATATGTAAGTTTACTCAATGTACCTACTTTTACATAGAATATTTTAACTATAGTTCCTGTTATTATTAATATATAATTATCTATTGAATGAGTTACGGATACAATGTTTATTTCTGAGTAATGTTAGATGTTTGGATTATCTTAATTTTTCTTATTGTGCTTGTCAGGGTAGATTCAACGTCAGAATAAACGGTATGAAAACATGTAAAGGGCCGAAAAATAAAGACTGCTGTGTGAGTTCATTGCATGTCTACAAAGAAAATATAATCAAATTTGATATAATAGCAAAACAAACTGTGATATTAACAAAAGTAAGTTATAGTTTAGCCAGAACTTTACGTGTAAACACTAAACACTAACGGTCTCGCCATCTAAAATTTTGGCATGCCTATTGAACAGAAGTTTCGGTTCATTTATTTTTACAAATTCATAAAATTTCAGATGTCTCATAATGGATCTGGTTACTTTTTGAAGATATCTCCGACATATACAAAAATAAATATAGTAAATGAGTCAAGATACGCACATTGTCGAATGCTTTCATAGTTTGTCCATCGGAGTCACTTTGATTCTCAAACTTCTAATTTATACAGCATCGGTTTTACTTTCATGCTCTTACTGCCATATCTAGCATTAATATCCATACATATTTTGTAGTAATGATGGTGAGTGGCTAGTGGGGTCGATTGCCGTGCAAAAGGTACGAAGTTCGATCCCACGAAACATGGAAAAAGAGTCTGAGCTACCGGTGAAGGAAAACATCGTGAGGAAACCATAGCATGGTGGTAGGGCGTTTCCTATCGCTCGCCTGGCTAGTTACAACCCTCAAGTTGTAAAAATCTGTCGCCAATCCACATAGCAAACCAAAAACCACATACCCTAAGCAAAAAATGAGCAAAATATTCCTGATATGTCTTAAACAAACTTCTTGAGTTTTAAAATCGACTAAAGGTGAAGCCTAATTCTCCAGTTACGTCACAATATTTTTGTTACACAAATAATGCTTTTAAAAATTCTAATGAACAACTTAAAAAAAATTAAGGTTGAAATTTTTACGAGCGAAGTTTTGCATTAAACTAGTTTTCTACATCAGAATTAAAACTTCAATTTTAACCACTTCCATGTATTTCATCAGCCTCATCTTTCAGGGTAAAATAACCGCATCTTTCAATGGCAAAGAAATGATGAGACTTCCGGTGAAAAATCCGTGTGATCATTTCTTCATAGAGCCAATTATAAACACGCTATTCAACACCACCAGAAAATGTACCATAACACAGGTCAGTAAGTTCCTTTTGCAATTCAAAGTCGTTATTTCAGCTAATTTGATACTTGTTTTTAAACACGAACTTATTTCATATCGGTTCGAGCCAAGTATCAAAGTATACTTTCTACCATATGCAGAGGATGTATAAACCATCGCGCTGGCCTTTAGATATTCATAGCTTACATAGTGGCGTAAGGGAAATCTGTGCTCATCAAGTGAAACAGTCACCCGGGAAGTGCTGAGAGCTAGTGCAAAAGGTTCGGTATCTGGCCTCTACATAACCCAGCAGTATCATAATGGATCTGGTTACCTTTTAAAGATATCTCCGACATATACAAAAATAAATATAATTTTTTCCTCAACTTGTACCTGTTACCTCCCCTAAGCCAGCGTCTGGCGTTGCCGTTGAAGGTTTGAAAAAAAATATCCTGGATTTTTTTCTCAATAACTGTTACATTATTTTGTTACAGGGGCATTATAACTTCAATTTGGACATGGCCGATATATTCAAGAAATATTACAACGGTATGTTCCTTTACGGCAACTGGACATTTAAAAGCATATTTTGGGGAGAAAATTATAATTTCATTTGCAGCATGTCCGAAATCAACCTTTATCCAGAAGTAAAACAACTATAGGTGAAGAAGATAGATAATCAAATTATTTGTTATATCATCATCATACATACTGTATGTGTGTCGTTTATATTGACTTACTAATTTCTAGTTTAAAAGTTCACGGTTTAGTAGATATATTTCACAGTATCCGGACTAACTAGATAAGATCGAAATAAAAGAAACATTTTATGCAGACTTATAGTTATTTTCACGATTTCATCTTTCATTTCTCTCAGTATCAGCCTGCAATTAATTCTAGGAAGTTTTATCAACCATTGCCAGATAAGTGATAAAACTGATAATTTAGTTATTATCATTATTATCATCAGCTAGAAGACGTCCACTTCTAAACATACATCTCCCCCTTAGAACACCATTCCGAACGACCAACTGCCAATTGCATTCATTTGTGACTTTTACTATGTCGTCGGTTCACCTAGTAGGATACCTAACTACACTGCTACTTCCGGTTGGTGGTTTAATTAAGTCATAAACGTGTTTTTTTTGCTGATGTGTTTTTATCACCTTTTCACTTCTCTACCTGGGAAAGGTAAGTTTTGTCTTTCGATTTCTTCATGGAAAAAATTATTTTACTGCTTGCGTGAAGAAAACCATGGTCATCAGGTTTCTATTATTTCTCCTTTATTATTAATCCATGATGTATATTGTTTGAGAAAAATTTCATTCGACAACATCTCTATTTAATCTCAATCCTAGAATCCTTCGCTAAAAGCTCGGGTTTCAATACAGGCACTCGCGCTAAATAACAACTTTTCAGGCTTGCATAACAAAACTATTCATTTGTTCGAAGTAACTCGTACTATGAACAAAGTTGTTTTAATCTGCTAAGTCGAGTAAAACAAAGGCACGGCCGTAACCTCCTTTTTTCAAAGCGGTTCGAGCGATTTTCCAGCTCCTGTAGATTCGTTGCTGTAAAAGCCAGAAGCCCAAATGTTTAGTGATGAATAAAGGCATACATTTATAGATATATTTCCAAATTACATGACATTTCGACCAGCATTTTAAGAGTTATGGCAAGTTAAAGTTTCTTAATTTTGTTCACTGTATCACTGACTCACTAACTCACCGATAGCAAACCTACAAATTTGAAACACAGTCAACCAACAAGGGGAAAGTCCGACATTCCAATAAATTAATTTTTATACAATTTGAATAAGTAACTTACTAATTCTTTATAAATCCCTTTAGATTGTATGTAAATGCAAACTTACTTTTACAGTTGAGCAGAAAAAATTAAAAAAATTATTCATCGAGCTTAAACAATACATACAGATGAGGTGGAGACATGTTGGGACCAGTTGAAGACGAGTTGGGGATAAGTTGGGTACAAATTTACGAAGAGTTTGAGTCGATTTGGGGACGAGTTTGGGTGGAGTTAGGACAGGCTAGAAATGAACTAGGGACGAGTTGGGACTAGTTTGGGTCGAGATGGGAACGAGTTGGCGACTAGTTGTGAACGAATTGGGGTTGAGCTGATGATGTTTTCGTTTTGTCAGGGTTATCGGCTAAGGGTGTACTAAGCGGGAAGAGGGTCACTGTACCCATCCTAAGGAGCAACTTTTACTATGGAACCAACTCTGAATTCGAGGGAAAAAAACAGCTGTTCCGTACAAAAAGTTGATCCGTCGTCGACAAAATGTATGAAACAGCTGATTTAGTATAAAATTTTTGGTTAATGGTGAATTGGAGTGTTCTTACCTATTTTTGATGACAATCGGTCCAAAATGGTGGATTACATATTTTTCACAATTCCCTCAATGAGGATATCAAATGAAATCACTAAAAATCAGGGAAAACCAGAAACTGAAACCCGTTCTTGTTTAATTCAGTTATTATATAGAAGATTAAAGTAATACCTAAATGGCTTTTATTTGCTTTTGTTTCAGTTTCATGCAGTTTGTTGTCTTTCGGATATAACTCAATATCGAGATAACTACAGATAAAGTTATATTCTTCTCCCCAAAACATGCTGTTGAAAGTCCAGTTGCCGTACAAGAACATCCCATTATAATAATTTGTAAACATGTCGGTTATATCCAAGTTGAATTTATAATGGCCCTGCATAATCAGAATCAAAAGATTATCACAGATATTTGACAAAATTATCACTTTTACGGCCGGTTACAATAAGCAGTTTCAATACATTTTTGCCTATCTCAGATACGGGTTTCGATTTTAATAAGAAAAAGCGTTCCAATAACCGATCTAACACTTCGAAGTTTCATTTTAAAAACACAGTCGATCGGTTGGAGGGATCAATCTGAAATCATTATCGGATCGCCATCTGTTCTAAAAACACATATTATGACAAGTTTTGAAGTGTTTTACATGCAAATCATTTTCAAAAATAACTAAAAATATTTTATTACAGATCTAACTCAGTTATTAATTTAAAATATGGATATTTAAGAGCTCTCTCTATATAACTAACTTGAAAACTTTATGATTTTGAAAATGAAATTATAGATGGTAGCAATAATATTGCTCTGCTGGCATCTTTCTGACCAATCACACGCGACTTTCAGGAAAAAAATGATCTATCAATAGTTTCAATCGCAGATACCTGTAGCAAACTTAATTTACTCGTATTGAAACGCAGATTACACATTAATCTAGAGATAACATTCATTAAACACAAACAAGATTGGTTTGTGTTTAATGTTTGGTTTTATTGGAACCGGCCGTTTGTCACATTTAGACTAGGCGGGTATAGTAAATAATCCCTATGTCGTAGACGCTTGAACTAATCAATGTCTAGTAGACTAAAAATGGATGCTGAGAACTGGAACAATCAGTTAGACTACGGGTCTTCGGGTTCGGTATGGTAAAAATTCTATAGTACAAAATTTAAAATAGTTTTGCAACTACCCCTAGTCTCGTAGTCCAACAAGTTGAACAGTGCCGTAAACCCACGGCTTCACAACTCTAACATGGTTAAAAGACAATGTGAGGTCTCCTGAGACTAGAGCGATAGTGAAAAAATATGATTGCCCGCTTTTAGTTTATTAATATTCGATTTCACAAAACCATAACTCGAGTTGATAGTCATGTCTATCAATGAAGTCATAACGTAGGGATTATATATTGCCCCGCCTGGTTTATTATGGATAATTTGATGATTATGTTATTATACCTTTGATATTACACATCTGCTGGTCGTGTTAAATAATAAAATCATAATCGGCTTTATAAATACATGTTCACATGCATTCTTCACAGGGAGTCGAAGAGTTGGTTTACCATTATAATATGCTATTATTTTTGACTGAAAAAGAAATACTTGTTAAAAGATACAGCATTCAAATTTAAAGAAGCAACATAATAAGTATATTTTGTAAGATACTTAGGTAAAAACACGAATGCCGACGACATTTTTTTCTCCTGAATATAATCAAGGAGCAGTAGGAAATCAAATATCACTTACAGTAAACTGAACTCACTACTGACTTTATGATCAGAATTTTGGTTTTCAAACAATACACCTGTTTAAAACTTTTGTTGGCAGTTTTACATATATCTTGACTCTGGAGGAGATTAGCATCTCATATCTCAAATTACTTACTTTCGTAGCAGCTACAGCTTCTTTTACAATCATATCGTATTTGATTGTATGTTCATTTAACAGTTCGAAGGAATTCTCACAACAGTCCTTTCGTTTAGGCCCATGACATGGCCTTATGTTTTTGACTTTTACGTCAAAACGTCCCTGGTGAAAAACAATATAGTTTTATCCAATTAAAATTATGTATATAAAAAAAAATTATATATCTATATTGTACATGAGTAAAAAGTTTTCATTTTAATAAAATTATTCAGACGATAATTGCTTAAAATATAGTGAACTCACGTATTCTTGCGTCTTGAATGCAAGTGTACCAAGAGATACAAATGTTAAGAACAACATCAGTTTATACATTATCTAACCTTCTACGCAAAACTCTTAGAACAATATAACATAACAATATTACAAGAACAAAACGACAATAACATTAAGCAAAATATATGCATGAATCTAGTAATTTTAAACCTACTATTCTGATTGAATTTAAATTGTAATTGGTAAGTGTAACGATCATAGTACATAGTACAATCATACCTAATGAGCTGGTTAAATACTGCCTCGTTATGACAAGGCGGATTGTAGTATATAATGAGAATTAAAATTATTGGATACGTGGGTAGTACTAACTAGAAGTGACATGAATAAATAAGCCTTAAACATTTTAGCATTTCCTAAAGTGACTTGATATTAATTCACAGAAACTGAATCCCACCGACACGATTAGAATTATTCTATCGTAGTTGCAATATTTTTGAAAAAAGACCACCTGAACGGCGTAACAGTCGATGGTGCAAATAATGCCTGTCGTGTAACAGTGACTCGTTTGATGTGACTGTATACAGAATCGAAACGAGCGTGATTGAGGTGCTGGATGGCTTTATCATTCATGTGATAAAGAAGCGTGTTATAAAATAATAAAAAATAAAATAAAATGAATCTCGTTATATTCTCACCATACTGATTGTTATGCATATTTCTTAATGTAACTACAACGCGGTAGGTTAGGCCACCCATGACAGGACGTCGATGCTTAGTATAAACATAGAGATAAGGATCCCTTCATGTTTAATCTCTTAATCGTCATTATTACATTATCATCTGATATATTTTGTATAACTGTGCTAGCATAGTAATTTTCACATTTGACTATAGCTGAGGGCATTCTAATTCTGTCGTTAAATTGTTTGTATTCTAAAATAGCGTCACTTTCTTTAATGTTAACTGGTAACTTCACGCGAGTCTCACTACGTGCGTCGAGGTTGCCTGTGTATTCCGGTTCATAGATAATTGGAATGTTTGCATGTTTCGTTTTTAGTGTTTTGTCGCCGAGATCTATTTTGGCCTTTAGTTTTAGCATTAGATCCCATCACACCGTCATATTTTTTGTCAACGTCATAAATATAAAATTTATGGAAATCATTAGTTTTGAAAGTAGCAAAAAACGGGATATTTACGACTTCATTGTGGTTGCTAGAAGCATGTGTACTTGTAACTGTGAATGGTTCTGGGTTTTTATATATACTATAATACTGGTCAGCCTTGTCAGGACTAATAAAGGATCTGCTGCTACCGGAATCTAACATGAACTTGTCATTGATATCGGGTATATTAATATATGATAGTTTTAAGGTTGCGTCATAGTTTAATTGGATTACCTCGGGAATTTCGGAGATACCGTTAAACAAAAATTTTCAGTATTAATAACCTCTTCCTCATTTTAATTTGAATTAGTTTCAGGTTGCAGATATTGCGAAGCCACTTCAGTGTAGTCTGTCGTATTAATGAACTGTTGCTCGTCATACTGTCATGACAGTATCTACACTTTTCGATTATTTAGAATGACTAATTGAATGCCTTAGTATTCTTCATATTTTGTATACGTTACTGAGAGAAAGCATTTTCTTGATAGTCAATATATTTGTTTGGCTAACTGAACTCTGATGGAATATTTACTTTACTTCATATATTGTCTTGGCGCAGTTTACGATTCCTGGTCTGAATTTACTACTAATTATCTACGTATTGAATTCAACATTTTATTATATATTTTACTTATATAATTGTATAATTATGTCTTGAAGCTTGCAACAGTTCTTTAGTTTGTCTGGTAGCCAATGGTTGGTGGACCCAGCGAATTTAGCTGATTGATTATGAGTACAGTTATTTTCCGTCATTGTTATGCATTCAACTGACGGAAGGTTGGTCTTCCTCGATCCTTAGCTAACTTTAAAATGGCTCTTTTCGATTAGTACTAGAATGGACATTGAGTTGGGGCAATATTTGGATTCTACTTAACATTTCATGATTGCAGTACTTTTGGACTTGGTAAATTATCTTATAAAACTTAAATAATACCTTTGGTATGATTTGACATCTGTTTAGTTGTTAAATGCTTACATGGCTTTGGGGATTTGTATTTAACTATTAGGAATCATTATAATTTGTAGACAAGAAGCATAGATTATTTATATAGGATATACTTTATGCAGTAATATACCATGTAGGCTTTCATTCAGATGATTCCTAACTAGAGCTGACACCGTGCCACGTGCACTCTTCAGTCGACTCGACGACGCTGCATCTAACTACGCGCCGCTAGTACAACCATCGTTACCTTCGTTACACCGAACTCTTATAAAAACGAGCTCTTTCAGTTAAGTCTTCCAAATCCAAGACAACTCTGATACCACTACCACCTCCTGTGCTCACGACCCTCAGACTTACTGTTCATTTATCTTTCTTAAATGTTCAATTATCTTTTCCTGAAAATCCCTACTACCACTTTGCTAGGTAGTTAGGTACGTCTGCTTGGACTCTCCAAGTAGTACTGCTTCACTTGTAGAGATAGCTAAACTCGCGAGGAATCTCTTGGTCATAAAATTACAATTAAAATAGGATAATAAAAATAAACCACGTTTAAAGTTGCTATGATGAGATGAATAATTGAGAACTGATGATGAATGAAAAGAATCGGGATCGGAATGAGATATAAAAGTTTGCAAGTTTCGAAGTCATTAGATGCGCATATCCCATTCGTTTCTGGGTTCCTGAATTTCATCGAAGTTAAATGCTTTCAGTTGCTCTATGCAAATATTGTTCTCCTTTCATTCTGCTCTTGCTGGTATTTTACTCGAGTCTTACTTGATTTGATGTTACTTTATTATATTTGCGCGGTCTTTAAAGTTTATTTATGAGTTTAATTTAAAATTTCGGCTGGTATAAATTTCCATGAATGAATATAATTCAATGCGACAAGGAACCAAATATGCCTTTCGGTTGCGGTTAAAATGCATTAATTTATTGGCTCTATATTACATAATTTGACTTTGAGTAGGTACTTTGATTTCCTTATAGCTTTTCTTCTTATTTAAACTTAACGAAACCATAACAAATCACAACGCGGAAATAACACAAAGTAAAGGGTCCATACAAAATGAAAAACCATAGACGATCGGTCACTTAATATAGAAGTATTCAGGAGCTACCTGAACACTATTTAGCTAAATAGTAAGTATTAGTTTAAATAGGTAGAAATATTTTATCTCATTTACTTAAAAGTTAGATATTTAATAGGCGAGTTATAGATTAAATCGTATTTTTATTATGTTACCTTAAATTACGTCATGTTAATAAAGGTTATCGTTGAAAATTTTCTTTTCAGATTCAATATAAGGACAATTAACACATTCGAGTACATAGATACTCGTAACACAGTTAATCCATATTTGATGATATGATATGAATCAAATTCACTGATATGTAAAATTACTCATAATTAGGATATTAAGATGATTATTGGAACTAAGCTCTATATTTCTAGAGCATTCATTGAATCGGACTATACTTGTTCGTGATTGTAGTCATGTTTGGTTTTAAGAGTCTTATTTTTATTTATTGTGCATTTTTTTATATACGCGCAACGTCTTGCGCTAATTTTGTAAGGCTTTACCATTTCATTTTTAACCCTCGACGCAAAAACGATGGTTGTTATAAGTTTGACTTGTCTGTGTGTGTGTGAGTGTGGCTACAATGCCACACATTGTAGCCCCCAGGTTGATGAATGGATTGCTTATTTTTTTGTTTGAAAGGTTATTGAGTCGGAACTGTTATAAGCTATATTGGATGGAAATCGATCCAAGATAGCCGCTGCCGCTGTTTTCCTAACCAATCATCTAGGTGATCGGTGGGTGGTCCACTAGGACCACCCAGGTGGTCCTCTAGGACCACACAGCTGGTTCTGGTTGTTCGTTTCGAATAAACCACTCAATTGGTATAGAGAAAAAAGAAAAACAATTTCGCAGCGAAATGGGGGATAGACAAATTCAGCTGAAAGCTTTTTTTCAGGGGCCCTTTAATTTGGCACTACGAAAGATAGTTTTAATAAAAGGTCCAAAGAGCAGAGACTGCTCTGTGAATAATGGAACAATATTAAACGATACTTCATTGTATTTTAACCTGAATGTGACCGAAGATGTAAGATATATACATGTAAGTTAATATATGATACTTAAAACGGTTTCACATGCTTTTGAACACAGGGACCTTATTAAGATTTTCATACAGCTATGGCAGCTGCTTAATGCCAGTCGTAGTATGCCCATACAACTGGCAATTAGCAGCGTGTGTAAACTGGGACGCATAATGCCTGCCACGGTTAAGCCCCAGTACTTAATAGATTTTTTCCTAAGCAATACCAATTTACTTAGCTAAGTACCAGTTACTTGAGAAAAATTGGAGCATAATGCTAGAAAACATTATTACCTGTAATAATATCGATTTATCAAATGGAAATGTTACGCGGCTTAAATAATGACATTTTTCAAAATGTTTTAGCCTGTATTTCGTATGAAGACTCTGAGAGTAATGTGGTTTTTTATTTTTAGGGAAATATTATCGCCATTTCGGAAAGCAAGCAAAATTTGAGGTTTTTCATGAAGAAAATTTGTAAACATTGGTTTTTGAACCCACTTATGACACAGATCCTAAAAATGACTAAGGATTGTGTTATTTTAAAGGCAAGTTGACAATTGAACGAACAAAAAAGCTTATTGTTATATTTAAAATAATTAACAAACTATACAATTTGCAAACTGTATAATAAATTTATGTTCAAGTAGCCAGTAGTACACCTTCATTATGACATAAAGGAACCAAAAAAAAAACATTAGTTTATAATATATTTCAACGCGGGAATGCAGCCAGCGTTCTAGGGTCAATGCCACACGAACATCTAATTTATAACAGACTTAATTACTTTTTCAGTATAGGTTCTTATTTATGTTTTTTTTCGTTTTCATTTTTAATAGGTTACTTAAGTTAGGAAGTTTTTCTTTTTTAATAATTGGTAAAATCTGTATATAATTAATAAGTATCAAATCAATAAAGTATACAAATTTAAGGAGTAAAAATAACATAAATAAATTTATGCTAATTTAATCAAATAAAATCATTTTCAGGGCAACTACAACTTAGAGCTAAATGTTGATGAGCTAACACGAAAATACTACGGTGGATCCTTTGTTTACGGAACATGGAACGTTAAAACTTTTTTCTTCAGTAACGTTTGTAACTTAAGTTCAAGTTCTATTATGATTGATATAACGCCAATATAAAAAAAATATATTTGTTTTTTTAAATAAATGCAATTTTTTTATTTACCTTTCTAACCCGGTGTTACAAAATTGTCGTGTCTTCTGTGTATATATATATGTGTGGTATAGTAGTTTTGTTTGATAGGTGACTTAGTTGGAAGATTTAGCTATATTTGATGAAAATCGGTCCAAGATAGCTGCCGTTACAAAATGGCGGATTACATCTACACTCTCTCAAGTATGGGAATAAAATGAAAGGGCTTGACTAATAGAATACTACACACTATAATAAGTTTGAAATCCAAGATGGCCGCCATCACAAAATGTCGGTGTCGGGGTATTTTTTAATTTTGCATGTTAATATACATATTAATTAACGCTACGCAAATTTTGCATTTTTATATAAATATTGATCAACGAGTAAAATATTAATGAATTTATTTCAAATAATTTTGATTATTTTATCTAGAGTAGGTATTTATTGGAAATAATATCTCTTTTTTATATCTAGGTTTATTGAATCAGACAAAAATTGCCCTGGATTGTGGTCATGCCAGAAATTATGAATGTTATTTTCACTTCCCAAAAACAGGAGGGAGTACTCAATTCATCATTATATTTTTTATGTTATATACCTACCTGATTTGTCGGAGAAGGCTGAACCCAATAAGATTTTTTTCGTTTGAGGGGGTATGTAGTAATCTCATTTAAATGTTATGAAAATTGGTCCATATGTTTGTTTTTAAGATTAAAATGATTTGTTATTTACTGAGCTTAATAATACGTACGCGCTACTAATCGTAAAGTTTTGTGGAATTCGCCATTATTCCATTCAAAACGTTCGTTCATAAAACATTTTTGACGTTTTTGGAAACAATTTGGAAGTTTGAAATATTTTTAATGCTGCAAAATTACTGTGTACGCAAGATCGACATATCGCATAACTACTAGTTGCAAAGGTTAGATCATGATCGATTAGACTGCCGCATGTCGGACGACAAAGCGAATCTATAAGAGTTCTTTTTAGTACTAGGTACGGATCCCTAAAACATAAAATCAGGTTCAGCACATACTAGGTAATAGATCACCATAACAATTGATGCTCTGATAAGAAATAAATTGACACTCATGTATTATTATGATAATCAAATACAATTCCACTGAAACTATAATTCAACTTGGCTGTTTTACTATGTAATCTCTACACATTTTAATAAAATCAGCATTCGATATCAACGTTATATACAGATTTATATAATGTATATAATAAATCTAGTTATTTTAACATACTGTGCTATGTGCTATGCTCTTGCTACATATCATCCGAATTTTGTAAGGCGTTATTTATTAATTTATTTATTTGTTTTTATCACATAAAACGGGGCAAGTGCCTTTATTGGAAAATAAATAATGACTAAATACACAAATAATGCAGATAGATTACCTACAGACCACTTACGATCTACAGATAATCCAAATGCTCAATAACCCACGAGGGGCGTTCCTAGCTCGCTAGCTAGAATTACCTATAATTACCATGTTTTTATTTTCTTTCTGAGACATTGTTAACCGTATTCGTTAAAAAAGCCTCGATTTTGAGTAGATGATGCATGCCTGAGTTTTCTTTTACAAAAATATTGGTTAAAACAAAATAAAAATGAAAATGAAAATAGTTTATTAAACAAACCTTAGCCTATTGATACAGTTAATTTACAAGCTCCAAATTTAATCTAAGTTGTACATTAGGAAGTTCTGTGTAATCATTATTTGGTTTTAAATGTTACATAACAACAGTAGGTTAGATATAGTAAACAAACAAAAAAAAAATAATATAATGGCTAGTCATTGAGAGCAATTCTCCCTACCTTCCGAACTAGTTTAACAACTGTATCTCGGTAGGCAGCGATCCTCTCACTCGCACACAAAAAATAACATTCTTTCAGATTATTTACATAATAATTATCTCATATAGTACCTAATAGTAAGATCATTAAAACTAATATAAATTATAACTTATTATTAATATTTTAAGATTATATATACATACATACATTTACTTATTCATATCAGCATCCAATTTGTAGTGTAATAAACAGTTACTTTGTACGATAACTCAAGATTGCCTGACGCATTTTTTGCATTGAACGTGTGTTTAAAAGCAATTTTTTATTTTTTCGTATTTCTCGGGTTTCATACGTTAGGTTCTTTTTTTAGGTTCCGTACCTAAAGGGTACGAGAACCTATATGTACTAATAACTCCTGTCCGTCCGTCTTTCTGTCATCAGGCTGTATCTAATAAACCGTGATATCTAATCAACTGACACTTTCGTAGATGATGTATTTCTGTTGCCGCTATAAACAACAAATAAATAAAATCACAATTAAATAAATATTTAAGAGAAAGGGGTCTCCCATACAACAAATAGCGACTACACTAGAAACATGATATAATACATATAATGTTGTACTTGTCCGATTTTTGTTTTAGGGGCCGTTCAACGTAATACTCGAGAAAGTGATTATATCAAAAGGGCCCAAAAGAAGGGACTGTTCTATTAACCATGGACAAGTTATAAATAATACCTCATTATATTTCAACATGGATGTGAAAGAAGACGTCAGAGATCTTCACGTAAGATTAATTTAAAAGTTTGAGAGGACCAGCAGTGCAAGTTCCGTTCTATATCGGTAATTATAACGGCTGATATAAAACATCATGCTATCATGTCGTCATATAATGCCAGGATTCTTTGCAAATTGATTGACTTCAATTTAATTAGACTTAAATATAATTTATTTAACATTATACGTCATTTAAACGGTTTTTGGAGTCCTTGCTTTCGATATTTACTTACTTTTATATTTAAGTTAAGTTGAGTTAATAAACTTGGTATAAACTTTCATACCGATTTAATGATGGAGGGCTTACCTCCATAATGATCGGTATGAAAGTTTATACCGGCTCGAATTTCAAAACTAACGATCGATATGGAACTTTACTTGCGGTGTTGTTGGTTCTATCTGTTTAGCCTGAATGGAGTTGAATTGGAGTGAATTTCAAAACAGTCTCTCTGACTTTTCAGACAATGTTTTTTTTTCAGGGTAATATTTTAGCAATTTCAGGAAACAAGCAATCTTTAAGGCTTTTAATGAAAAAGCCTTGTGAACATCCGTTTTGGAAACCAATTATGAGACAGTTCTTAAATATGACTAAAGATTGTGTAATCTTAAAGGTAAATGGAATTGAATGGAATAAAATTCATTTGAAACAGATATAAAACACAACAAATAATTAAAATAATTTTACTATTTAAATTTTCGGAATGCTTTCAAAAAAAATAGTCAAGTAAATAGACAAATCGTTAACATCAACTCTGATTCTATCACAAGAGGCAATCACAACACCTTTGACGGCTCATATCTACTCAAAATAACGCGAAGTTATTTCCCTAAAATACTCCATGAAAAAACACTGTATTGAATATTTCCCATGTTAATCCTCCACCAAGCCATAAATATTCGGCATTATAGATAAGCGCGTCTTAATGTTGGGCGTTTGTCTTGTTTTGAGGCAAGACGGGATAGAATGAGACAAAAGTTGCTCAAAGTTGAAATGCGTTTATTAATAAGACAGATTATTATGTTCCGTTTGAACTGCAATATTTCTAGCAAAGTTACAAACTCAGTGGCATTATAAAGAAGTGGTTACCAGTCTTGTTTATCATTATTAAAAAAATAAGTAGCCAATAACTTTTTATAAAATACGTTTTTCGCGTGTCAGTGTACCTATACTTCGTCGCTTTGAGGAGCAGACTTGGAGGGTAGCGCTCTCTTGCTCGCTCTATCTCAGTTTTCTTAAAATACAATATCATTGAATTGATATTTAAAAAATCGGTGTCGGTTATTTTGTAGAGATGAATATAATATATTTATTTAATAAACAGCACAAATTACTTCTAATACATTTTCTTACATAAAAATGGTACTATATTCCATGACTTGGTTATGCAAATTTTTATGTATGAAAACTTTTACAGACTGATATAATAAAAGTTGAAAACGTCGACAAAGTTATTTTCAACATTATGACCGAAGGAGATTTTCCAAAAAAATATCAATGATTTTTAGCTATTGCATAGCTTTTATAGCGGGCTTTGAGCGCGGCGACCGAATCAAGAAATTCCGTAACGAAAATAAACCTAACACCCCCCATTCCGATCGGCACAGCGGTGCGGCGTTGCAAGTCGTGCATCGTCTAACGTCGTTTTAGTTCGGCAGACTTCGGCACGGTGCTTGTGTGCCTGCGACTAGACGTATGCATTTGCAATAGCTTTACCGCGGCAGTCCCCTAGTGCCACACGTTTTTTTTACCCTTATTAATCTGACAGTGAGTCATTTGAGTAATCTGAGTGCAAGTAAGAGGGCATATGCTTAAAAATCTGGGCCTTAAAGTGAAGGTGACCACAATTTTTTTTCAAATAACAGCAACTACTCTACCTTATTGAGGCTAATGTATTTAATACTACAAATTTGTTTAAAGGGAAACTACAAAATGATGTTGAACACACAAGAGCTTGCACAAAAGTACTACAATGGATCGTTCTTTTTTGGAAAATGGACTGTCAAAGCTATTTACTACAGCAACGCTTGTAACTTGGCTTGTACCTCTGTTATATTTACCGTCGTCCCAAAATAAAGAGTTTACTTTCAGAAATAAACAATTGTTTCCTTCTACTCGTTAGCTTTGTGCCTGATTTTTCATTGTTAAAAATATTCGCTGAATAGTTTATCAAGGCAATATAGGAGACGGCCTACCTCCTTTGGCTACTTGAACTCCTAACAAAAGCGCAACTCTATATTGAGATTTCTATATCTATGCGAAATCCATTTATTGGTATCTCTAGTAAGCCGGAGTTAAAAGATATTTGGCAAAAACTTAAGCGTTGAGACCTGCATTTTATTACGCCATCAAAAATGTGTAGTATAGGGCATTTTAAACGAAAAATAAAGCGGTTTTTTGAGTCTACCCCAATTTACTCGGTCAAAGAATTTATAAACATGAAGCTGACTGAATCTTCGTTCGTGAGTGAGCTATCATAATTTTATAAGTAGGTGATAGCTAAATTTTTAATAAGACTTTCGTCATTGTTTTTTCTTACTAATAATTTTAATTTAATACTTAACTTATACTTAATTTATATAACATATTGTCAAATCTAACTAAACAATTATAGTCAAAACTCACAAACTAATAATGACATTAAAGTATGTTATTATATAATGACTTTATTAAATTCTACTCACATTAATGTAAACTATTTTAGAAGTATTATTATATCAGTAATTTATCTATTAATCGATACTACATAATCTTATTTAAATTTTGTAATTAAGTGAATTGTCAAGTTTTTGACATAGGTACATTTGAAATTTACTAAATTAAGTATTGTGTGAAATATTGTAATGTGACTTGCCTAGTATAACATAAGTGGTTATAAGGCCAATAAATAATTTCATTTCATTTCATTTCATTGTATACAACACTTAAGCGCACGAAAACTCTATTCTAACTATCACTAAAATTCTGAACTAACTTAAAAATCCTCGTAATATCTACTCGTTACTTTTTTAAAAGTATATCATGAAGCTGTGTTATGTAACTAATACTTCCGTAATCTGACGAACTTCCGACACTGATATTTTGCAACTTTATAAAAATACGATAACTACTTGATCGGTATTTATATTCACAAACCTAAATTATTACCGTGTTCTGCATGCCTGTATCATATTTTACTGAAATATTCCAGCAAACGACAGAGTAGCAAACTTCTTCTTTTTTGTTAGATATAACCCAAAAAAATAAGGATAATCGACAATTGAAAAATTAATGTAGAACCCATGCACCAAGTTTTATCAAGATTGATAGGAAACTAGGACCTTTCCACGAGACATACAAACACACAAACATACGCACTGAAAGTCGCAAGAAATAAAGGCAAGGACCTGAAGGCTTCGTTAGCTTCGCTCGATCCATCCAGTAGTTTCAGTGTGATGCCTAGTCAAGATACAGACAGACAGACTTTAACTACATCAACTCTAGGTGAAATTTACGAAATTTATATTAAGAGGTATTACAGCATACCGCGTAAATACGTAGTTTTCCACGTTCAAATTGTATACCGTACCGTAAAATTTTTTACTTACTAATTAATTTTTTTTTCCCGGTACATGGTTAAGCAAAAACTCGTGCAGACCTAATTTACGAGTTTTGTTTTGCAGATTCTATTAATTGTAGCCCCCTAAAAAAAAAAATTCTCTCTACAGATATCATGGGCTTTGATTATCATGATTCATATATTCCCTAGAAGCCGCAAACAACTGAAAAAAAAATATTTTAAATTTAATTTTTAACCAAAAAGGCTTTGAAACATGTCCTTAAATTTCCGAAGTTCTTCATCCTTTTCTACGCAACTTTACACCACATGATTATTTGGTTTGTGCTGAACACATAGACATAAATATCTTTTTTTTTAAATGCCGTATCAGTTTTATATTTAATTATTTAAAAGTACTGCTTTATTATTTAAATATTTCACTGCGCTAGAAACGTGCGCTCAGTGGCGCTTGAGCGCTCGTCGAGGACAGACCTGCGTAAGTTGTTTTCGCGCGCTTTCTCGTAACCAATTCTGTCGTAAACCTCGCTGGCCTTGGTAGCGCTTTGATTGTGTGTGCTAGAACAACATAGACTTGCATAGACCGTATTTGATATTTTCTGTGATTCTTTATTTTTCATGTTTTAATTCATCATGATCAAGTTATACAACATTTTAACCGACTTGATAAAAGAGGAGGTTACACAATTTGATTGTTCTTCCTATATCGGAGATGCCTGGATGGATTTAATGATTCTTTTTACAACTCAGGGACGACTCAGATGCAAATCAAATGTAGCTCAAGTGCAACTCAAGTACAAATCAAGTACAATTCGGGGACATCTTAATACGGTAGCCTATTAAAACAAAGTAATTTTAATTAGTAGTTAAATCTTCGTCCATTTAAATTATAGATTTGTGGTGGGTCTACCTCTTTCCGGGGAAATATAACCCCAATCAAAAAACCACCAATATTCAAATTTTCCGAAATTGACTGACAAAATAACATTTTGCCAGTCTAGAAGCAAAGATGCTTCGCTCGATCGGTCAATAAAATATAGTTTACTATGGATCAAGATCGTTTTAGTAGTCAAGCTCGCAGCTCTCTAATGCGGGCGGGTGGGAAGCTCTGAATAAAGATATCGGTTGCGTAGTTCGCCGACTTTCTCGGAGTGTAAAATACCTAAACTTGCGCAGCGCTCAAACGTTAGAGCGAGAGAGTTTTATATATATATATACTTATAATAAGACTGTTACAGGTCGAATGAGCCCTCTATACATATATATATATATATATGTTTAGATACTTAGATACGAGTAAGTGGGAAGTTAGTCATAAAATGTATTCTTAGACCATTCACAACTATTTAATTGCACACGATATTGGTATATTATGACACAGAAAAAATAATAAATCTAATAATTAGGACGATTCATTAGGTAAATTTGACAAGTTTACCATTAACATCTACGTAGTAAATTGTAATAGAACAAATAATGTTCATAGTTCAAAAGCGGTTTCGGCGTATCCGACAAAATTATGTGTTTATAAAAAGCTGCAGGTCTATGCTTTTGAAATATATGTATATTTATCATTTAGCAGAATATAGTAGATACACTTATATCGATTTTTGAAATGATGGGAAAACGGATATATAAGACCATTGTACAAAGCCATCGTCATTTAATTATAGGTTTATCTGATATTATTATTATGTAACGTCAAGCGGTCTTTTATTTCCATCGCCATGTTTCGAAATGCTGTAACCTGACGTAAATTAGTAATGCTAGTTTACTTGATTTATTAATTCAAGACTCCGTGGTCTTGATTGGACGAATGGAGGTGCAAATAAAAAACTTTCTTAGCCCTGGATGTACCTACATATTTCACATTTTTATACTACACGGCAGTATAAAATATATCAGTGTAAGAAAAACGATACCACCTCCCATACAAAAACGAGATCTCTTTTCGTTTAGAACATATATAATAACCCTCATAGTAAATATAATTTACTTGATATTATAATAATAGCAGTGTTTATGTGTATTCTAGCGAAGGTTATATTAAAATTTAAAAATGATTTTTAATGTCATTTCATTTAATCGCTCACTGATATATCAACGGTGAAGTAAAAATCCGTATCATGGTCGGAATTTGGTTTTTATTATTTACATATTGCACTATGTGTGTTGTTAGAGCTACGGTATATGCCAACTATGTGAGAATGTTTCCTTTTTCTTAAATACATAAATACCAATTAACTAATATCTAAAATAGGGTTATCGGTTAGGGGTGTACTAAAGCGTAAAGGGGTCACTATAGTTATCCTAAGGAACCACTTTCACTATGGCACCAACTCTGAATTCGAAAAAAAAAAACAGTTGATTCACATTTTGTCGACGACTGATTAACTTTTTCCTTTTTTTTATCTCGAATACAGAGATGGTTCCATACCGTAAGTTATTTGTACTGATGAGTATAGTGCCTCTTTTCGGCTTAGTACATCCTTCACTGATAACCCTCTGTATTACTTTACTTATTAAACAAAAAATTTACATTATTTCAGGGTCCATTTAATATAGTACTCAAAAGAATGGTTATATCGAAAGGACCTAAGAACAAAGACTGTGCAATTAACAGTGGTCACATTATAAACGATACTTCATTGTATTTTAGCATAAATGTTACTGAAAATGTCAAAGATGTTTATGTAAGTTTTACTAATAAATTTGTAAATAAAGAAGGAGGCTTTTAATCCGAAGCAACCCTTTAAGAAAAGAAGGAAGTTTACCTAGAAAGAATTTTCCGTATTGAGATTTTGCTTGAACCCTTATCTCATATTATGTTTTGCGTTTTTAAAGTAAAAGCTAGTATATATATATTTTTAAACACGTTGTGTAAGCTTTTGAAAAATATATAATTTGGCAGAATTAGTACTTAAATTTTTTTTAAAAAGATTTTTGAAATTATGTTAAAATGGAAATAATGATATATATAATTGTGGCATTCGCTTAATAAAGGCGCGAAAATTATGTATACGAGTATATCAATCCATAGTGTGCCACTGCTAGGTTTGGGTTTCCCCTAAGCAGGCTCCTCCTCACGATGTTTTGCTTCTCCGGAATATCAAGTGGTAATGAATTCTCATAATTTGCACATGAGTTAAGACTAAGAGTTGCATGCCTGACCCTACGATCGAACCCGCGAGCTTTTTTAAGCGAGGGAGTGCCGGTGACTGAACTAATTTACTTGGCTACTTCTAACTTAAATAACTTCGGTGTTATTGGCGGCCTTTAGAGCTTTAAGCCTTTCAATATGTGAAAATATTAACACAATGAAAGTTTTTGCTAAGTTTAAAAATAATGTAAAAAATAATAAGTCCAGTGTGAGCTCGTGTTGCATCAAATACATGATAAAACGTTATTTTCAGGGCAACATTCTCGCTATTTCGGAGAATAAAAAAACTATTACACTTTTGAGAAAGAAGATTTGTGAGCATACGTTCTGGATGGCATTTATGAGTCAGTTCCTAAATATAACCAAGGATTGTGTTATTTTGAAGGCAAGTATCCTAGTTAGTTGTTTGCTCGTCGGATAAGGTTTATAGCTTTCGAAAATAAGTCCCAACCTGCAATTTTTGTGGTGGACTATGGCCTACACCCTCTTCATATGAGAGACCCAAGGCAAGAAATGGTTATAACGTATACTCTAGTTAGTTGATTCTCTATTGCATCCAAATCTTAGTTAGAAATGCCTAAAATTTAACATAGGACTCTGAAAGTATGTGCAACTTAAGTTACACTTAAAATATAATTTATAAATATATATCTGTATATTGTATCCTATCTATTGTAGTATTTACAATATTCCGCAGGTTGCCTGGGAGTAAGTAGTGCTAAACATTTGTCAATTTTAGTCGTTAGCCGTAAATTTTAGTAATCTATATATCTAAAAATTTACTACTAGTAAGATTGTTTACGCTCGCTTTTGATTGAGCGCAAGAGCATTATTTTTGAACCACACGTCTGAATTTATTATTTACTAGTTTCTGAATATTATTCGAAAGGGCGTTCCTTTCGAATAATATGCTGAAAGTTTCATGCTTAAAAATTCACGTTACTCGCTAATAGTTTAAACCACTGGTATTTAAATTCAACTACTAAAATCCCTCTTTATCCCAAATAATACGAGTCTATAAAAATACTTATTTATTTTAATGTACGTCCTTTAGTAGATTTTAGATTTGCGTCTATATTATTTCTGATATATCTTACTTATAGACCAGGGTCGATACTTTTTGAAACCAATAAAATAATAGTAGGATGAAACCCTCTGGAAAAATCGGAGAATATTATGAAATGACACCAGATTGCCCGTAAATTATTTTTCCTTTCATTTTCATAATATTATCCTCCTTTTCCAATGGGTTTCATCGTACTATATTTTTTTTTCATTTTTAATTATTTTTTTAAAGGTTTCTACCCTGGTCTATTAGTTTCATATTACGATCAGATTGCGTAAAAGAATATCTAAGTCAAAAAGCGGAATGTAAACTGTAAAAAGTGATAATCTAGCTTTTTACTGGTCCTAAGTGTGCAAAAACAATTCCATCAGAAATAATGAATCCACCGGTGATTTTATCGCATACGAATAGAAAATTTGTAAATGCGAGTAAAAAACTCTACGAAAGAAAGCTCCAGTCTATTATAGAACTTTATATTAATTTTATCGTTACTTGATTTATTTCCAGGGGAACTACGAAATGACGGTGAACACTCAAGATCTCTCGGAAAAATACTTTCGTGGATCATTTTTTTACGGAAATTGGACGGTTAAGTCTGTGTTCTACAACAACGTTTGCAACTTAGCCTATTCTTCTTTTGGGTTTGCTATAGAACCAAAATAAATTGTTTTTTCTAGTTCTTAAAGAGGCAGTAATCCTATTGTTTACTTGTATATTATTTTCCTGCTAAAATAAGATAGATATCTGTCTTACTTAAGTTTTCAATCACTACTACTAGCTTGAGAACACCTGAGCACGCATCTTCCTATGAAGGTATTTAAATTAGCGATAGTCTAATAAGCAGTTAGAGACCACCTTATGTTAGAAAACTATTATTAACCTTGTTCGACAAGCCGTTTTTTCACGATGTTTTCCTTTTCCGTTATAGCAAGTGGTCAGCAACTGTAATCTGTAGTTGAAAAAAAAACTCGAAAGCTAATCCAAGATTTTCAATAATACATAAATGACATTTAAATTATTATTTTTGCCTACAGTATTTTTATACTGGATAGAAATGGTGGAATCTATTATTACATTTTGGGTGTGTTAAGTCAACAAATTATTATTTCTATAAAATTATGAACGAATATTTTGTACACAAAGTATCCGAACCATTATTACCTCAAAGTGAAAAACATGCGTTGTTTATTTGAAATTAGGTACTTACTGTAATTTTAGACCTTTTGTATGAAATTTTGTTTGTATTGTTCGAAAACATCTTATCAGGTAAAAACGTTTAGTTCCACTTTGCTCTAGTCCCGCTATGCTCGGTTAAAAAAATACCGACTAAGAAAAATCAAACTTTTGCAGAATTATATTTTTAACCGTTTAACAAGCATATTAAGAAAAGCAACATAACCTCATGGAGCATCACGAAACCACGAACCATGTCAAACAATGGATGAACTTGGCGTTTCTCCCAAAGAAGACATAGAAGACGGGTGGCCTTTTATAATGGAAAATAAGTAAGTATGTATTTTAAGTTTTAATGTTAGTAGGTGCCGGGATTTTTAGGGAAGGATTGAAAGACATGCAAATGGTTTCCTAAAATATATATAACTAGAAGAATGTAGATTAATTTATTACTTTTTGATTACAGTTTTGATACAGGACAAGTGATAAAATTCAATGATTATTTTGTCACGCAGTGGATGGAATATCCGGGCCTCATTTGGTGTTGCCATAATGAACGCCACAGAACTACTAACTTAGCTGAACCTTGGAATGGCAGATTTGACAAATAGGCCAATATAGCCTTTTTATTATTTCGGGAAACAATCGCCATACTATGATATTAAACAATCAATGATTGACAATACGTTGATAATATTTTTTACGCACGACATTCACAGCGAATATTCGCTGCACAGTCGGAGCAGGCACAGCGTTAGCAAACCGTTCTGGTTATCTTAGTGTGAGTGAATGCAGCCGAGTAGTAAACAAGGTTTTTAATACGTGTAGTGGGTTGATGGACTCAATTGCATTGTCTATTGCTATGTGCAAGCTATTTTATTTTGTTTTCGGTTTATTTAAATTAATTATGTATTAGTTTAAGATATGCTATTATTATACTAATTACAAATTTTACCTAAAAAATTAGTTTTGAAAGTTTAGTGCGTATGCTATACTTGTTTTTGCTAGATCTAGTTGTAGGTTTAAAATAAAATGTTTAATGTAGTTTTAAGGTTTTTTATTTTCTTTTCATATTGTTTGTTTAATCTATCGACTTCTATTATAGTTAGATTAAAATATTTAAACATTTTTTGTTATTATAAGTTTATAAGCTTTCATTATTCCATTTAGTTAAAGTTTTTTCGTATGTAATTTTATCAAATTTTATTCAAAATAAAATAGTAAAAGACTATTTTATTTTGAGTTCTTTGAAGTTTTTCTAAATTGGTTTTTGCCGCTGCTCCCCATATTTCTAATAAATAGGTTAGATGGAATTTTATAAGAAAATTATAAATAAGGTATTTAACAGTTTTGAGATAACAGCGAGCATTGTTGCGTAGAATACCTAGAAGTGCGGTCAATTTTGTTTGTAATTGTTTGATGAGAAGTGTTGCTGCACATATAGTCAGAAAGTACTGCTTGACGTAAGTCAGGCTGCGAGCCGCCACGAGTCTCCATAGAAATATTTCTATTAGTACACTTAATAGGTGCCTTAGTTGGCGAGCGACGTATTGACATTATTGTTTGACTGGGGGGAAGTCGGGCAAAAAATAGTCGATGTGTACTTGCGCGTGAGTGGGAAGGCGTAAGTTGCTTCGTGCGCGATGTAGTGTTGCACTCCTTATTCTCTATATTTTGCAAGCAAGTGTGAAGACTCCTGCTTGCAAAATATAAGTCACTGCGCGTCACGTCCGCTCCGTACGCTTGCTTACGGTTGAGATATTATAATAATATGTACATATAGTATGTATAACTCTCTTTAAATATGTAGTTATTCAATAATGCTTTAATGGGTTAATAATTATCGGAAACAAATATATTTACAAGCAATTTTTTAACTTTGCAACAAATTACACAATGAGTTGTATCCTATCTGTTGTAGGTAATTCATAAATCGAATTATTGGACGTCAATCTCGATTTTGGTAACAATATAACAACATCTTATAACATTTTGATATCAAATGGAAGAAGAATTACAAAAAATAGTAGTTAATAAGAAAATATTAACTCATTCTTGAAATGAAATAAATTCCTACGTGTTCTTTTGCATATTTTTTCCCCGCACATTCCGTAATTTTATGCGAAAAAAGGGTTTTTGATTTACTTTCATGACTCCAAATGTCACGATACAAGCGTTGTCAGGGCTAAACATTAAATGCCTTCAATTTATGACGTCATCGCTTATTGGCTCCCAAAGGGATTTAGTTGTGGTTCCCCTGCGGTATAATTTAAGCCCGATCTAATGCGATATATCGATGGTTGTTAACTACAAACTACGCGAGTACGAAATTTTTCTCAGACAAACATACAAACTGACACATAAAAGAACATTCTGTCAGTTTTGAAGCAGAGATGTATCGCTCATCAGCCAATTATAGAAAAGCTAAATAAAACAGCACGTAGGTGAACAGCTAGTGTTATAGTATAAATTACAAATAAATTCATTTTCATTCATATTAGAATAATAATGCAGATTATGTATAATTTAAAATGTGCTCTTTTATGCCGAAAACTATCAAGGTTGGCCTATTAATTTTTATTTAACCGATCGTAGAGATTCGTAGATATTCGAAGTATAGCGGCATACACATCATGTTGGGATTGAATCTATTAATTTTGTCAATTTTTGTATCGTGCTATGTTGTCGCTGCTTCCCGTCCAAGTTTTGTAAATACATTTTTTTTTTTAAATATTCCTCAGACTATTTGACTTACAAAGTTTGTTTGTTTGATTTTGGATTTAAAAATGTAAATTAATAAGTAGAAAACAATTTTTAAAATTATACTCTAACAGTATAATTTTATTTTTAGAGGCTTACATTAAAAATATTTTAACATAGTTTAAACTATTATATTGCTAAGGAATGTCAAAAATTTAAACATCCTTAAAAAATATGCTAGAACAATATACTAGACATCGAATTCAAAATTGGTTGGCAGTCACGGATTAAACAAGGTTTTGTGGTCGTATAATCTTAAAAAGGGTGGTTATCTCTGCCGCGGATTTGTAGTAAGAAATAAACCAAAATATCTGATAAATACGAGTACTATTTAAAGGCAAATCCAATTTTTTGTGCCAAGACGGTATTTTTCTTGACTTCTTTTTTTCAGGGGCCTTTTAATTTAGTACTCAAAAAGATGGTTATAACGAAAGGGCCTAAAGCTAGAGACTGTGCAATAAATAAAGGTTATATTATAAACGATACCTCATTATATTTAAACATGAATGTGACAGAAGACGTCAGAGATGTTCACGTAAGTTTTAGTTTTTTTGTGTAAGAGTCGCCATGTTTTATCTTTGCTGCATACAATAAAAGCAAGTGAAGAGAGCGAAGCGTGGCTACTTCGTGTCTGTCCTAAGAATGTGAGGTGGAAAAATGATCTTTTGTTTGTAAGTATATGGTTAGATGTTTGTCTAGATATTTGTACTCGCTTATAGATTGTAGTTTTCAAACAACTTAGCGAAACTTGGTACATTATGATCAAAGAATTTTTGGTATTTGGTAGTCTTCAGGGAGTTTCGATTGGGTGAGTAATTAGATTTCCCCCAAAAAGAACGCGGGAAGTTTTGGGAGACTTGATAAGCAGACGCTTTACTTTTTTCGCTCGTTCGGTTACATATATAAGCGTTTTTTTTATTCGCGAACAATAGACCAGGGTCGATAATTTTTGAAACCAAAAAAAGTTATAGTAGTTTTTTACCCTTAAAACTCACCCCCTTTCCCTTCCAGACCTCAGATTGCCCGTAAATTGTTTTTCCTTTCATTTTCATAATATTCTCCTTCTATTCCAATGGATTTCATCCTACTATTATTATTTTTTTCACCTTGGTCTACAAGTACTACGATGGACGAAAAGATTAACAATGTTGTTTTTTTTCAGAGTAATATTCTCGCCATTTCAGAAAACAAACAAACCTTGAGAATTTCAATGAAGAAATCATGTGAAAATACGTTTATGTTCCCAATTTTGTCTCGTTTCCTAAACCTCACTAAAGATTGTGTTTTTCTAAAGGCAAGTAGCATTATTCTTAAGATGATATATTATAAAGTAGTATACGTTTTCACATAAGAGTAGATGACCTGACCTGTTTTACCCAAATGTTACACAAGTAATTAAAAGAAGTAAGAGTAACAACCGCAATGTATTATCGATTTAGCCCTTCAATTCTTTGCAGCCATTATATTTACAAGGATTTTGATACTGTAACTCTCATTTCATCAGGATTAACTCGGATAATATGACACAAAAGTAGTAAAAAATAGGCACAACGGTAGGCAGTCTGAAAATACCTTAACATTTAAATTATATGCTAGCAACGAAAAAAAAGTTCAGACCTTCGATATCTATAACTCGTACTATAACATCTCAATTTTATTATTTATTTGTTATCAGGGTAACTACGAAATGGAGGTTAACGTTCAGGAGCTCGCTCAGAAGTACTACAGTGGATCTTTTTTTTACGGAGATTGGACTGTAAAAAATGTTTACTACAACAACGTTTGTAACTTAGGTTGCACTTCTATTAAGTTTGCCGTTATGCGAAAGTGAAGCTTTTAATTCTAAGTAATAGAAATTTTGATAATCATCAATATTCGCAAAATATACTTGAGTAATTTGGGTTGTAAAAGGTCTAGAAAAATCTTTTATTCATTGTTATTATCTGGAGGCCATACACATAAAGAAAACTGTTCGAAACATTAAAGTGAACTACAGTAGTCTAACCTTATTGATTGCCAAAAGGTATATGAAAAAATAGCTGAATATGAGCAATGGTAAAGAAAATACTACAATTCTCTAGGGCCCAAGTGAAATCATGATTGATAAAGTTACAAAGGGGAAGAATAAATCAAACGAGTTATAGAAAAAAAATGAATCATCTAACGTTTAGAATCATCACTGGCATATATAATACTGTTTTGGTATCTGTACACCAGTCCTCAGCTGCCTAATGGCCCTAGTCAGTAGTTGGCTGAAGTTGCTAAGACCAGGGCATAGGCAAACTACAATAACAAAAATATACTTTCCGTCGCATGTTACATCAAATCTACGATGGTTGACAGGTCAAACTATCGAGTTTACTTTATCTGCATTCCACATCTCAGCCGTGCTGCTATCCGTTGTTTTACGTTTTCCCTGTCAATATTTTTTTAGTGTATCAATGCTAAGACCCGTTATATCAATTATACACTGGTACTGAAGGTTATTTTTATCATAAAAACACATTATTAGAGAGATCGGAAATAACTGATAAAACATCAAACTGGATAGTTATTCATAATTATTCGAATAGAGACTGATTATACTGATCGGTAACCCTCCTTCATTAGATTTGGATGTATCATTGCAATTCATTGGCTTTATGAATTCGGAAACTAATTACATTCGAATGCGGTACAACAGCTGATTTTTCTCGTAGAATTCCCGACAGCCCAAAGCTGACGGAAACGTTACCTTCACAATATTTATCTCGTGTATGAAAGAAATCAAAATAGCATCTATCGTTGTTACATACGACTATTAAACCAATATTTATTTGTTAGGTATGAAGAGTAATAGTGTTCTATGATATAGTTTGGCTAATAAACTTGGATACTAGAAAATACCGCCAAATTTAAATAAGATGTAGCCTGGCGTGGTGTTTATAATAAATACTCTTAGGGTCAGAGTGACTCAAAATATACTTTATTTACTACACGAAAAGATATTACATTTCATTGTGTGAGTTTAGAATACGTTGCACCACGCAGTACTGCGCCTCGAGATGCCTCGCGGCGTAGCGCGACGTATTGCGACGCAGCAGTATGCGCGGCGTGCAAGAGCGGTGCTGCGACTCGCGATGCTGCCTGAGGCCGATGTGCGACTTGTCTACTATTTCCGTCTAGACTTCGTTTTTTCGTTTGCGGTCGCCCGTGGCGAGTAGACACGTTACGCTGCGCCCCGCTGCGTCTCGTTACGCAGCGAGGCGACGTGCTTCTACGATTTTACGATGCGCCTCGCGACGTTGCGATGCTTCCCGCGGCGGCATGCAGCGCAACGCGAAATCATCGGCCTCTTCTCGCGTCTTGGTGTGAACTAACCCTTAGGCTAAACTCACACCGAAAGAACGGCGAAGGGCAGCGAAGCGGAGCGCAGTTTCAGTGTCCTATGAATTTTAACTTTATTTTCATTATTATAGTACTTATTATCGTATGAGAACCTCAAACCAGTCGCGCGGATGCGTTTGAGGTTCGCGGCGGCGCCGCGGGGATTCCGGCGAATTTCATAAACGGTGCCATGCGACTGCAGTCGCGAGCGGCCGCTGGCAATATCCCGCCCCTCGCGCTCGCTCATTCGCATTCATTCCTTGCAGTGCAACGAATACAGAACTGATGAAAATGGAAAAAAGCTTACTTATTTGGTGCAAATGTATGACTCAATATCAAATCAAGGCATTACAGCGATAAACACATGAAAAATAACGTTTTTAAACAAATTACCCGTGAATTCATTGCGGGCGGGCTCAAGAAGGCGCGTGGAGTCCCGCGACTTCTCGAGCATTCCAGAGACTTCTCGACCAGTCGCAGGAATCCACAAGCCTTCTCTACCGAGCGAGTCGCTGCGCTTCGCTGCCCTTTGCCGCTCTTTCGGTGTGAGTTGAGCCTTAAAGAATATAATACAGGGTTAGTCGGTTTGGGGTGTAAAGCTAGAGAAAGTCAAATAGTACCCATAATTACCCTGCCCGACCCGTGGTACAACTGCGATCTCCAACTGGTTGTACTACGGAGAAGTAAAGTTACCCATCAACTCTTTTTTTATATGGTTCAACTGGTTGTTCTATGGGGAAATATCTTAACCAATGATTCAACTCAAGTGAGTTATTCTTTCCTTGGTTCAACTAGTTGTACTACTGGGAATTGAATTTATCTATGGACCAACGATGTACTGGTAATAAACAGGAAAAGTTTATCTATCAATTCTGAAGTGCAATAAAATGACTACCTCTTTTGATTAATTGTCTATTGATGATTAAAACGTTGACATTGACACTCATGAATATTTCTCGTTTTCACACGATACCAAAATAAAATGTCGGAAAATTGTGAATTTAATATAATTGAAAGAAAAGGCGGTAATGTTTTTTCAATTATCAAAGGTAATTATCAAAAGGTCGACAATTACAAAGTAAAAGCTTTTAAAGATGAGTCGCGTGGCGCATATTGGCGGTGCTCTATGTACAAAAAACTCAAATGTTGTGGATCTGTTACAGTTAAGGTATGACTGAATGAGTATTAGACTGCGTTTCCACCGATGCGGAGCTGTGTGGAGTGCAGAGGAGTGGACCGTGAATTGGCAATCTGAATTCGTAATCTCCCTCTGTTTCTCATTAATGTAACTAAATATACTGATACGCTGCTGTTTAGAGTGAGAGTTGAACTCAGCTCCGCTTCAATGAAAGCACTCTCTACACTCCTCCCCCAACTTCACGTCAGTGGTAACACACCCTTATAAGAATTTATTGACATTGTATATGTATTCTTTACTTTATTGATAATATTTATTATATCATTGTTTTTAATTTTTATCAGGATATGCAAAAAATTAAAGAAAAAGAGCACTCTTGAAAACCTAACTACGGTAAAAACGAAATAGCCGAAACAGTTGTTTTAAGAAGTTTAAAAAATGAGGCAGTAAGTACAGATGTCCCGATGCCACAATTATACAAGAGACACGAGGCAAAGTTGAGAGACAGAGGTTACGATCTAATAGACAGTATACCGAGTTTCGATCTAAAGCACTCCCTTTATAACGCGAGGCATAAATCAGCGGGAGTATCGAGAACAACTTTTTCATCTGTGGACGAAGTTGATGTGCCTGGCCAGTTTCTTGATTTCCTGCTGGGTTGTGACACAGAAAAAAGAATACTTATATTCTGTACCTCCCAAGCAAGAGAAAGATTGACCACATTGACGAATTTTTTGGAGATGGCACTTTCAAATGTAGCCCGCACACGTACGTACAGCTGTTTACTTTGCACGGTGATATTGGGAGTGATAACAAAATTACTAATGTTGTTCCACTAATTTATGCACTACTCTTGTATAAAAAAAGGAGACATACGTCACAATGCTTCGTATAATCAAAGCGCAACTGCCAAAATGGGAGCCTAAAAAGTACCATTGCGTCTATGAAACTGCAGCAATCAACGCAATGTTGGAAGTATTCCCACGCGTAGAGATAAAAGGTTGTTACATGCATTTTTCTAAAAATATTTGGAAGAAGGCAAAGGTATTGGGACATATAAAGTCCAAACCTGAGAAAAGAGTAGTCGGAATGTGTTCTATATTACCTTTAATACCAGCCGGGGTAATCAATGAGGCATGTACATACATAAAGAACGAAGTAAAAACATTGGGATTTCTGAATATGGGTAAATTCTTGAAGTACATAAGTCGCGTTTAGTGGCGACTTAAACAAGGCAGTTAACAAGAATAATGTGAATTTAATCAGATTGTTAAATGAAAAAGGTAACTTATCCAAGGGACCTATGCCGAAGAAGCGTAAGGTAGGTAATAAAAGAAGGGCACAATATATAATGAACGATGATTATGTAAGACATGTACAGCTGCAGTTACTGGATGGACACATAACTATTGGGCATGCAATCGACAAATTGCGTTAGGCACATACTTTGTAAAGATGAAGAATATAATTATAATATTCCTAAACAATTTTTCTCAGTAAAAAAATGTTTACTGTTTCATTTCATTAACATCTTTATTGCACCAATCGCTGTCAAATCACTTAACGATAGTCTTTTGTTTTGTAGACGTTCATTTGTTTTACATGATCATCTTATCCCCTTAGTCTAACCAGTTGGACATAATTCCACCGTTGTACCATGGATCATAATCATAAATATATAAAAAAAAGAGTTGAACCATGGGTAACTTTACTTCTCCGTAGTACAACCAGTTGGACATCGCAGTTGTACCACGGATCGGGCAGGATAATTACTATCCTACCCTGAAAGTTTCACTTCAAATAAATCATATTTTAGCCAATAAGTATACTGAGCCTTAAAAATAAATTAAAACAGAACATGTGTTTGAATACAAATAAAACTATCACAACACTTTAAACATTACATATTAAACAAATAAATAATTAAATAAAATAAAGTACTAAATTTAAGAGGGTTAAAATACAACAAACTTGATGTTTTGCTTAATACTTATAACGAGAACAGGTAGAAATTTGAACTAATGTTGTATATATGGTGCAGAACCTTAAAGCACGACTCCGCCTCGCACGTAAATTAAAAGCGCAAAATTTGCTACCGCTTTCACCCAACCTCAGCTCTAAACATTATCAGGCCAACTTATATAATAATATGAGTTGGAAAGAACTACGGCAGCCAAAACGTTGTACTCACTTCTCACTGGAATTTTCAGGTAATTTAGACTTTTCCCTTTATAATATAATGATTAGTGTGACATACTATTTCAAACAAAAAATCAGAAAAGCCTATATAATCATCAATGTATAATCACACAATGCTGGCTGTTCGGCGAAAAGTTTAATCCTGTATATTTTACTAGCTGTCCCGATTGTCTACCCGAAAGTAAGATCAAATCGGCGCACTTTAACATATACAGTACCCCGAGAGTACATTAGGTCTAATTATATAATTTTTTTTCACATATATACAGGACTTGCCATGTGCAACTATTGTGCAACATGTGCAACTATTCAAACTTTGCTGGCGACAGCACTTTATTAAGTAAAATAATGAGGTTTTAGTAAGAAATAATATAATATATTTGCTTTTTAGCGTTATATTTATTAAATATATATTTGCAGCAAACGCAATAAAGTGTCTGACGCATTGTTTAAATACATACAAAGAGTCTAATGAAATTCAAAGAATAAAGTTTAATATAGTTTAATGTCATTTTACGAGTATCTACCAACCTACACTTTAGTATTTCAACTCTCATATTTATGCTTGATGTCTTTCCAAAGTTTCCCTTTGTTGTATTTCTCGAAAATAACTTGGGAACCTAATTCGAAGGCTCTTTCGAAGAAAAATGCGCCGACAGCTGTAGCCAGAGCAAGGGTGGACGTGCGCTTGAACACTGTACGGTTTAAAGATGCCCAAATCGACATTTTTAGTTGAGATAACGATGAAATCGACACAAATCACAAAATTAGCCAGCGAATGCAGAACATCAAAATCTAAATTGAATACTAGGACTCAACGACTGGATTTTTGATATGTTTGACTTTACTTTGATTGTTAATCTTTTTTTGTATTTAAGTACTTACTTCAGTTAATCAGTAAAGAGGTTTAAAATAGAACAAAGCATAACCATTTTTACTTGCACTGTGTTTGAGCGTTTAGTTTACAGCTATGTTATGTATTAGTCTAGTCCATAGCTCAGAAAAAAAATATATTTGATTGATACTCTTTATTATTAATCCGAGTAGATATACAATCATAACAATACACGCACATTGTTGTAATCTCAAACAACGTCTTCAATGAGTGGTGTACTCGACCGGTGTGAAGTTGGCAGCCAAACTCAGCGGCCATATAATGCGACCAAATTAAGAAGGATATCTTTGTGAAGTTAGCGGCCAACGATATTCTAGTCTACTGGGATACTAAGCGTCTTCTTGTTATAGCTAATCAGGCTTAAACAAGTCTTATGCTGCTCTACAAAACAGAGAGTAACGAAATACCGTGAAAATAAAAATATATTTTTGAAATAAATTTGAAAAAAAAAACAGTTGTGCCTTGGACGGCTGTTTTGGACTAACGCGGTATGTCAAAAGAAAGCTTGTATTTCATGCTATATACCTGTGAAATTTCAACGCGGCAGTTCGTACGAGTGTATCCCATCTGGCCCGGTGACTTGGCCCGGTGCCGGGCCACATGGGAAAAAAAAGTTTTAACTGGCCCGGTGATATATTTACCGGGCCAGATGATACAAATCAAGTGCCATCGACCCCGGTAAGGGGAGATAAGAGGATACGCCTCGTAATTTGTGAAGTACTAACTACATGCATCTATGAACGGGATTGAACTTATAAATCAAAATGCTTAGTGCTATACAATAATCAGTTATAAACTGATTATTGTATAGCACTATGCGGCAGTTATAAACTGATTATTGTGACTTTTTTTTTCTAATAATGAATTTTTAGTTACAAATAGGCTTGTAAAAAATCTTAAGATAAACCTTTTTTTCTGATTATTTTGGGTAAAAGTTTCTATGGTAGGCAACCCCAACCGCCACTGCATGATTATGTGTTTATCTTTGTCTAATGTTGTGACAAAAGTACGGACACATATGAGGCGCTTTTTCATTTATCGAAAGCTCAAGTACCAGGCTGGACCCCAGAAACCTTTAAAACCGATTTTAAGATGGCCGTTATGAACGCTATTGTATCAGTGTTCCCTAATGTAATCACAAAAGGTTGCTAATTCCATTATTCGCAAGCGGTGTGGAAGAAAGGGAAGGAGGTACATTACAACTCACCAAGTTAAAAACAACCCGCAGACAAGTAGCCCTCAGTGCTGTGCTACCCCTACTGCCGCAAAACGAAATTTTCAATGGCTGGTGGTATGTAGCTGCTCTAAGCCCCAATGATAAGAATAGCAAGATATCGTGATTATATGTTAAAACAGCGGTTGCGTGACAAGTTTTTAAACGTGTGGTGCGTTTTCGGACAACGCCACCGTACGACAAATGCATTGGAAGCAAGCAATTGGCACAGCAAGCTTAACAAGACAATTAAAAAAAAGCAGCCCAATATGATCGAAATGTTAAAAGCGCTTTATACTGACGCCTCTTATTACAAATCTCCTTTGTTTATTTATTTATATTTAATTTACAGTCCTCCTCGACGCCATTCAAAGGAGGCCACGCTTCGAGAAGACTTTATTCAGGAGGCAACCATGGAGCTAGTGAAAGGTCAAATAACCGTCAGTCATTTTTTACAAAAAAATGCGGTAGAGAATTGATTTTATTTAAAACACTTATCAATATTTGAAGCTGTGATAAAAGAAAGTTTTATAATTGTTATTGATATTGATTATACTCAACTACAATCTGTTGATTATTAACATTTGTGATATAAGCAATCATAAAAATTTGTTTGGTCGACAAGAGGTTAGTTATTTTTTTGATTCTGGTAAAGATACCATTTTAAATGTATATTGTTTATTTTTTTAGGTTTTTTTTCTACTACTTACAGTACGACTGCCGCATTGAAATTTCACAGGTATATAGCATGAAATAGAAGCTTTCTTTTGACATACCGCGTTAGTCCAAAACAGCCGTCCAAGGTACATTGTTTTTTTTTTTCATTTTTACAAATGGTAGAAAAGAATTTTTTTTCTACTACTAACAGTACTACTGCCGCGATTAAATTTTACAGGTACATAACATGAAACACAAGCTTTCTTTTGACATAGTTATACTAATATATTTAATGATAACATGAAAATAAATAAAATGAGGTTTATTAACGCATACGTATCAACCCATAGCGTCACACTGCTGAGCACGGGTTTCCTCATGAAGGGGGTGTAGGTCCACCACTGGCCAAATTGCAGGTTGGAGAATTCACTTATCTTTGAAGTTATTAACCTTCACCGATAAGCAGGCTGCATTACGATATTTTCCTTCACCGTTTAAGCATGTGGTAATTAATTCTAATAAGCACATGAGTGAAAAATTCGGAGGTGCATGCCTGAACCTAGATTTCAACCCGCCCCCTTCGCTTCCGAGGCAATAGGTTTACCGACTAGGCTACCACTAACTTACCTATTAACGCATACCGAATAGTTATTATTATTTAAATAGTCAAAAGGAAATTATTTGTAGTGGGGTCCACACGTTTTAACATAACTCAGAGCGCACATGTTCAAGAAATTAAAACTATTAACATAGGCAGCGTAGGCTCAATAGAAACTGTCCTATTCAGTCATTATATGACTGTCTCAAATTGATTGTATAATAAAATTAACAATGAGCTTCATATTTATCCACCAAAGTTTTTAAAGCCACCACCAATATGGCGATACAGATTTTTTTTTTGAAAATAAGTCATCATTGCTTCACAATTACATTAGCATATTTATTGATAACTTATCTGAGAATAGAGCCTCGACTCAACTCGCTATAATGACGCGTTTGCCACAATACAACCTCACACATACATTCACACCCTTACACTTAGAGTCATTGATGTACATGTACTAGATGCGTACTAATCGCCTCAATGCATTGCTGCTTCACTTAAGGCCACAGCCATTACCTCAGCTCACTTCACTTCACTGCGAACGAAAGCTCTTTTAAATAAATATTTCGAAATGTGTAAATGCGTCGTAAAAGTATGTGACTCAATCACTCAAAAACATAACAAATCCGGCGAGGTTACTTTCTAAGTAAGTTTATTGTTTATGTGTGCATATTAATGTAAATAAAGCAAAACTCAAAACCAAAAAATATTAATGTAATTCAGTATTTGGTGTTGCCCTTAAAAACATCGAGATGGGTTCCCACAATAATGTGAAAATAAAAAAATTACTTAGTTACATCTGTTTTTCTGTTAAAATAAAATATGAAGAGATTAGTTATTGTATTTGTTTGATTTTATTTTTTAACGTAGAAAACTTTTGACGCTGAAATACCTTGCAAAAAATACTAAGGAATGAATGAATGTTTTCAACGAAATTCAGGATAACTTACTACTAAGTAATTTCAGACAACCCTTATTTAGTCCAATAAGTGGAATTTGGTCTACACCTCCTTTATAGGGAGCCCGTACCCAGCAGATGGATGCCATGAATTAACACGCATAAAATTATTTATTTGGTTACAAGTTGGAGATTCCGGATATCTTTTACTAAAATGTTTTGCGAACTGCCTGATTGTAGAACTTGCTATCAGTTTCTCTATTTCCAGATATCTATAATGTTTGGTCTTTTTCAAGTCCAAAATTGAATGGTTTTTTTTCTATGCAATGTTTTTTTTTTTCAAATACAAACATACTGTAGTATGTCTAGTAAGCTACATCGTAGCGTACTACATCTTAGGCCACTTCGTCACTTTACATCGGGCGAGTTGCAGACAATCACAAACATAAAAAAAACGTATAGAAATAAATCTTTAATTTTCTTTAGGGTAAATTTTTCTATGGTAGGCAACACCAACCCGCAGCGCATGTTCAACTGCGCATCACCAAAAGGGTTACATTTTTCGACGCTCGGTAAGGAGGTTTTCTACTCTATACCTATATATGAAACTCTTTGCTTAGAGTCACGAATAAGTTTTGTTTTTCATATAATTCCATTCCACACTAGTATTTTTTTTCTATATTTTTCTATCCTACACAACTATTTGTTGACCACAAGTTCGCACGACCACGAAAGTCAGCGATACCTCCTAGTGATCGCCCTAGATGGATCATGCATAAGTCTGGAATACACTGGCTCTCAAGAAAGGCTGCCGGAATACACATTTAGGTGCTTGGCGACAGCTTTTATAACTTGAGGGTGGTCTTGCCAGGCGAGCAATAGGAAACGCCCTGCCACCATGCTATGGTTTCATCACCATTCATTCGGAAAGTAATTAATCTATTGTTATAATCATAGTGAAATTTGATATTCTCTAGTATTGCCCTTTATTTTTCCGAATAGATTATGAATAATTTGTAATAACCACTTGTAGTTTATTCTATTGCATGTCTTTTTTTTGTACTACTCCTTCATCTCAAACTTGTACCTACTTAATGCGGAGGACTCTGGCCTGCAATACAGTTTTATTACTAGTGCGGGTGTCAGCTAGTTGTAGGACGGATATATAAGGGGTACATAATTAAATGACTAAAATTTAAAAAAAACCACACGCTAAAACACCTCCGTTCAGAGTACCTAATATTTTAAAATATCTAAGCATATACAATATAGTCTTGTATCTTAGATATATATCATATCCATACCTGCTCGTAGTAAGTAAGTTCCAATGTATGTCTAAATGTGTATTTGAAAATAGTCAATAAACGTTTTTGTATTTTGTATTGTATTGTATTGTATCAAGAGCGTGCTGAGAAAATTTATTGTATTTTCTTCGGAATAATAGAAACATCAACAATTACACATACAAAGTTGCAGTCATTGCTGAACGATGTCGATTTAAAGGTCCAGTTTCCATAGAAAAACATCGCGTTGTAATATTTTTGTGCAATATCCCCGAAGTCCATAGCAATGTGGTATTTATTCTGAAATAATAAAGCCACGATATGGAATAAGTTTATTTGGAATCGTGCTTCAGTTACAGACAAAGAGGTGCAGTAATTAAAGGGTTTCACTCTCCTGCAGTTTTTATAATTCATACGAATTAGACGTTAGATAATGTTTTGATTGCTAATGGTCATGTAAATGATTTCAATAAAAAGTAGGTACTTACGTTTACTATGACGTAGTTAGTAAAGTTGAATAACTTTTCGAAAATTGGTTTAAGAAAAATGTGTTGACGTGGTTTATCCATCTGTAGTCGATATTTTTGATTGTCCTGGGATGCATATACTTTTGTCTGTGGACAATTACCGTGATGCAATTTTACAGAAGAACATTTAAATGAATTTATATTGACAAAAACTAAAAAAAACAGCAATTGAAACACTAACTAAACTAAATCTACTTACAACTTAAAAGAAATACAAACGATAACAAGCGATTTCAAAAAAACACGACTGCTAAATTTTTAAACCTATACATAACCCCCTAATTTTTTTTTTAAATTTAGATGTAATCAGTGTTTTTTTTCACGACTAAGATGAATCTATTGACACCACTCGAAAGCCATTAAAATACGATAAGCCATTTAGGTTCTAGAGCTTGCATACATATTGACATAGATACACTCGAAAAACATAACCTCCTTCTTTCGTAGTCGGGTAAAAAAAAAACATTTATAAGTAAAGATAGATAGAGAACTACGAATAATAATTTATTAGTCGTCTAATTCGAAATCGGATTCTTTTTTGGAAGAAATTTCCTTTAAGAAGGGGTAAGGGCAGAACAGATTGAACTTTGCTATTAACCGACCTGCTTCAATAATATTTGGAGTAAAAATACGGAAACATAGACAATATAATGTTAAATATCTTGTCGAATCTCCAGATAGATATGAACCTTAAATACGAATTCTAAATACGAAAAGAAACGGTCAAGTGTGATCGGCGTTGGTGCCATAGTGACAGTCTCCTTTTAGAATAAGCGTTTCTTCTTCCCTTTTTCGGTTTAGGACCAGCTTTATTGGCTAAAGTTGACATGAAAGAAGTGAAAACAAGAGCAAGCAAACTCGGTTTCATGTTTACAATGTTGAAGCGACGAACTGCAAACGAAACCAAGTTAGCTACTCTTGTTTTTACCAGAGGTTTCCTCATTCATGCCTAAGTAGCTGAAAGGAAGGGGGGCTACTTGTCCCCTAACAGATAACCCCGTGTAGTAAAATCCATAATTTAAAATTGATCTTATGTACTTACTGTAGTAAGAAAAATACTTTCCTTGCACTCGATATCAAATATAATCAAATTGTCAATTGGAGCAACAATCCTTTCGTTTTGGGCCGCGACAGCTGTTTATTTGGCGTATGGAATAGTCAAAATATCCCTAAAATTAAATACTCAACTCGTTTACAAAATAAATACAAATTTACAGTTATGACATACTTTATCATAAAAACTTACATATTCTTTAACAGTATTTCCTAAAACTATAAAAGGTATTCCCAAAACTAAAATTAAATACGTCATGTCGCCGTGTTAATTCTAAACCCAGTGTTCATAAAATTATTTAGTTAAATCAAGGTTTAAAAATTATAAAGTTTATTTACGTACTTGTTGCGGTCATGGGGGAACAGCGGACCAAAGGGCGATGAAAATTAAAACATACTAAGGTAAGGTAAGTAGTAAGTAGCAAGTACTTAGTAATTTTGCGAACTGTTGACCTTGCGAAAACAATAATTTTGTTAAATGTTTCAAGCTCCCAAAAAATTGCTGCTCTATATGACAGCCTGTATCCGAAGAAACGTATGAAAAAAAAAAATTTAAAATAAGTATGAATTAGAAACTTAAAAATACCAGGCAAAAAATATGTAATTCACAGTCATTCATAGTGGTGGCGGCTATCTTGGATTTAAAGTTTATCATAGTAGTATTCTGCCCCTTCATATAATAACCATAATGAGGTAGTTGCGAAGAAATATGTTATACGCCATTTTGTAACGGCGGCCATGTGGGGCCGATTTTCATCAAACATAGCTAAAAATACTCCTAACTTAACTACGACTAATTCTCCTTTCAGAAACAAAACAACAAAATCCAATCATCCGTTCAGGAGCTACGATGCTACGACAGACATACACAGACACGTTAAACTTACTGGTAATAGGTCTAACTAGTTCGGAGCCAATGGGTTCAATAACAAGTACACTATGTTTTGTCAATAAATAAATTTATATTTGTATATGGGGTTCCAAAATAGAACCCCATATAGCCAGTAATAAATGACAGAAAAGAAACAGCCAGGTTTACCTCCTTATACCCAAACCGGAAACATGCACGCGCTTGTTTCTGCTAATGATGGATATTACATTAAATAGGCATGTATTTGTAGGTATTAATTATAATGGATGCGTATTACGAGTATTGTATCAATAATTGTATCTGCTTAAATTAGTCCTTGATAAAATCACAGAAACAGATAATAATATGCAATAATACTACACATAAATATAATTGTGTTAAAATAAATGCTTTTCTTTCTTTCTTTCTTTCTTTAGGTACATAGTCTGCATTCGGAGTGGGTGAGCGATCTGGAAAGGTTTGTCATCTTTTATCTTTGCAGCGAACTATGAAAGCGCAGTATTTATGGTGAAATCTAATTAAATGACAGAATACAGATCACCATACTGCGCTCCAGACACAGATTGCTGACTTTACGTAAAAGGCCTTAAGGGTTAAGTGGCATTGGGCCGGTTACGTCAGTCGGATGATCTGTGGGCAAGAAGCACGACCGAATGGCTTCACACACTGACTTGACCACACTGGACTTGCAATGCTTGAGCAGCGCGCTTGTCTAGAATAACCAATTCACTTGCGCCCTAACAAGATTCAGATATTGTCAGTCTTCAATATTCTCATTTTTTTCTAATATTTTTTTTTAATTTCGGCTGTCCGTAACAGAAAGGCGTCGCGAGTAATACTAGCTTTTGAATAGTTTCCACAAAATTAGGGGAACTTATAAATTAATTTTGAAGTATCTAAAATTTGATTAAAATTAGAATTTATTCAAATATCATATATTCTCTCTCTCATACGTTTGTAAGAAAACAAAATTTAATGGAATTTAAGTTTTTTTGATCGAGAAAACAGTTTTCGAATAGATCGCGTTGATAACAAGGATCAGGCAAATGTGACAAAATGAAATATGAAGGTATTAAAATTGAGATTTTATATGTTTTAGTTGAGATTTGAGTAAAACTAATTCCTCAAACATATGTGCCCCCAAAGAGTCGCTTCTCAGGGACAGAGCTGGGTAGACAGGTGTCGTATTTTAGGAATATTTTTTTACTTTTATTTACAACATTTAATATTTTGACCCCTCATTTTCATTACGATAATGGAAACATAAATGAAAAATAACGTATCCCTGTTTCTTATTTTACTCAGAATGTAATAATTACGTTTTTAGAGATTTTTAAAATCTAAGAAAAGTGAATAATAATGAAAAATACAAATAAGGTTTTATTAATAACATAATTTTTTTACGAGCTTTTGACGAGAATAACATTATTATTAATATTGATGTTCACGTGGCGTGAACCACGCGCTATCTCTTTCACACTCGCGGTACACGGTTTTCGCGGACTGATCGCACATGAATGTGGAGCCGGCATTTAGTGTGTTTATCGCGTATTAACATTATATGCACAGTTTATATATAATTTCATAAATTTAGGCTTCATTTTTGACTACCCAATTAAATGTTTTTTGTGAATCGATCTTATAGATATATCTCCATGTAAAAGCCACTAGTGTTATCATGTTTGGGATAACACATATATTTATATTTTTTTGTACATTGAGTTATGTACACCTTTTATCTAATCCAAACTTTGTAAGAAATTACCAATTTATTTATTAAGTCCTATTTTATTTTATTTTAGCGTTGTATGCTACGTAAAAATTTAGGGACCTGTCAGACTTGATCAACCGAAATAATAAAATAAGTTAATAATAAGGTGGCGTTTTGTATTTTAACACTTCCACCCTTTGGAGCTTAGGTTCTAAGCTCTTGCCTTTTTTCACCCCTGGGAGGCCAATGGGGCAGGGGGTCTCATTCAACCGCCACGGAATCGGGGTAGGTACACACCCGTGCGTTAGAACAATAATAAACAAATGATAGTAGGATATTTTTAACTTGGTAATAAAAGATAGATGCTAAAAGTTAAAGATTTGCTTATAATAATTTCAAATAGAACATATAAATAACTTTACTGTAAAGAATAAGTTTATTATTAATTATTGTCTTCTACCTTTTAGGGACCGTTCAGTTTGGTGCTCAAAGATTTCACTTCTTTTAAACGATCAAAAAATCGCGATTGTGCTACAAACAACGCTACCATAGTTAACGGTACCACAATATACTATAATATGAATGTGACCGAAGACGTTAAAGATGTTATTGTAAGTTCACTTCAGTTCAGTTAAATACTATGATGTAGGTATAAAGTCTGTGGTATAACTATTATTTCTGATGCTTCAAACAGCCAATGACGTCGTAAATAACCTTTAGCAATAAAAAAATAAATAAAAAACGGACAACATCTACACAAGGGCTTTAGGTCCCAAACTAGGCAAAGCACCTGAACCTGATGACTGATATACATACTTCTATATATAACAGACACCGAGACACAGGTTAAGAATACATATAACACTTATTGAAGTTACATTGGCGTTAAGAATTAAAAAAAAATGCTACCCCTTACCAATGAAATGCGATTGCAGTAATTGCTTGAAAACATATACATCCTTTTCAAAAGAAACATAATTAATATCCTTTTAAATAACTTGTTACTTGCTGTAGTATACATTTGCCGCCAATCAATACATTCTGTTACAATTTTTAGGTAAACATTTTCGCTGTGTCGGAAAACAAAAAAACTCTTAAAATTCAAATGAAGAAAATCTGTGAACACGCGTGGAATCCCGTTCTAAGACAAATCATGAATGTATCTAAGGATTGTGTAATTAAAAAAGTAAGTACTTTTCCTCAACTCTGTACCTAGTTCCTATAGTATTATTCTAAATTTCAACATTTTATCATCAATTCAGCATGGTTATCGGGTAAAGGTGAAAATAAGAAATTGGTGAAAACAAGAGCAGGCAAACTTGGTTCCGTTTTGACTATTTGCTGCTTCAACGATGTCGCATTGAAATCAAGTTTCACCTCATTCACACTTTCTCTTCTTTTGTTGTTTGTGATAGACAATTTTACTACCAATGGCGCTTTTCTTTAAGGTAGGTACCTATTTCAAGGTTACTTAAGATAGACTTTACAGTTAAATAAGAAAATTTTGAGAAATGAATCAACAGAAGGATTCTGCAAGGCTGATTTAGTCTTCACGTTAAAAACTAAAGTTATTATTATGCTGTTACTGGTTTCGAATTAAAAGCCTGGTTTCCCGTGAAGTAAAAATACTTGTTTAGTCGTAACTGGTTACTTAGCTCCAGTTTCGTAGACGGCCGATGCTGTGTATGCATATGTATTATGTCAACTGCCTTGAACCGCCTTCTATTGTTTTCAGGGAAACTACGAAACCGTGTTAAGCGTCCAAGATTTTATCAGTAGGTTTTACGGTAGATCGTTTTTTGTGGCAAATGGACCGTTAAAGCCTTTTATTTATAACCAATTTTGTAACGTTGTTAGCAACTACCTTATTTTTGAAACAATACCGAAGTAAAGCTATTAGATTTGGCCAAACTGTTTTTTTTTTAATTAGAAATGTGTTGATATTATATCTCATGTAGTTAATAAATTATTATGTTTGTATTTATATAAACATATAAACTTAACTTATTGTACACCAAAAAAGCAAAAACTACGAATACAGATAAAATTGCCTGTACGTGTACATTAAGCTGCCTTATTACGCTAAAGCGATTTCTTACTGGCAAACTTTGTATAGATCGGGTTAAATAAGAATAAAAAATCAGCCAAGTGCAAATCTGACTCGCGCACGAATTGTTCGGTACCGTTATATGTACAACGATAGTTCAAGTTTCCACCTGTTATCATTATTAATATTGCGCGAAAAACGGTAAATAAATCACCTTTGTTGTATGGGAGCCCCCTATAAATAAAATATTTTGATCTTACAATTAATATACATATAACTAAATATTCTGTTAATATTACAAAATTAGCTGTTGTTGTAATGAATATCTAGCAAAAAACGTCAAAGCTCTCTAAAATATTATATTTATTATGTTTGTAGTATTTGCTGTTATAGCGCAACACTAATACATCATATGTGAAAATTTCAAATGTCTAGTGTAAGGCTACTTAATGAGCTGCACGGATTCGGATATGCATGCAGTCGAGAGAAGAAATAAGAAGAAGCGGCGGCATCAGACGACTCTTGGCAATATAATTATGCTTGTGTTGTATAATTTTAATTCTGTGGATGTCTTTTATAATTAAGAACTAAATCTGTATCGTTCTAACTTATTGACCCCGATTCGGGCAGGCCAAACCTACTAAACTAACCTAATCGCGTCATGTGTTTCAAGCTGGAGAAGAGTTACAGGCAGGTTCATGCACTCGCGCCGCACGTATACAACCGCCTGCCACCTGAGGTACGGGACGCGCCCTCTTTAACCTCTTTTAAATGACCTTTAAAGGGTTGGCTTATTGAGCAAACATACTATGATTTGGATGACGTAATTCCGGTTAAATTACGTAACTGATAATATTTATTTTTACTTACATGAATTGCTCATAATTAATATTGTAAGTATTTGTTTTATTTTTATTGTTCTAAATATTTTAATTATTAATTTATAAAGAATTTTCAAATACTGTAATTGTTATTTATTTTTGACATGTAACATTTATTTTGTTAACAATAAAAATGACTATGACTAATTTGACAGTTCTAAAATTGTTTCCTCCCTTTTTGTTTCCAAAAGTGAGAAAAGGATGGGTATAATTTTAGCAACTTTTAGTTTAGTCAGTGTGACTGGCCGTATTGGCGTCATTGTTAACCGCACTGTTCACTCCTCATCAGCAGCCGCAGAAGATGCAAGTATTAAAAAGAAATGAAATGAATATTTATTTCACAATAAATAGAGGTAGAGGAACAGATGATTAGTAAATATTTTGTACAGCCTATTTGCCGAGGCTCGACCTGTGAAAATTTCAAAATTGATTAAATTGAAATGATATACGATTAATGATTGATTAAATGAAATTATTAAATATGTCAGTAGATACAAATAAGTGAAAATTAAGTAATTAGTAATAATATTTTTAAGTACAAAGGCAAATCACAGTTATATATAGGCAAAATATTTTTAAGCAGCCAAATATTCCATTAGTCAAATTATAATTATTCATGTAAATACAGAAAAAAAACAATTTAAGTAATAAGAATGACATCAAGTGGTATTCGATAAATATTCTTTCAAACAATAAAATTTCCTTTCCAGTTAACTACTCTTTTAGTTGATTCCGAAATTTGTAACATGATAGATTTTTCAATGATGTGGGTAATTTATTGTACACCGTGATGCACATGGAATAGCAGTTTTTCGATATGATGCCAATCTCAGAGGATGGCCGAAAAAAAGTCTAAGTCCGTCTGTCGTATTTTTTGGTCCCGCTTTTAGCTTTAATGAATATTTCAGAATGATTACGAACAAAAACTGCAATTTAAAAAATATACATGCAAGTTAGCGTCAGGATTTTTATCTTTTCAAAGAACTGTTTACATGATTCATGCTTGCGAATCCCTACGATAGCGCGTATACACCTCTTTTGCGACAAGAAAGTTTTATTTATATCGGTATAATTACCCCAAAGGAAGAGACCGTATCGAAGCACGGAGCTTACATAACCGTAATGCCATTAATACAGACTGTCGTGATGATGTTTTTCCAAGTTTATTTAGAATATGCACAAATCTATTTACTTTAGTACAAACATTTTTTACATGTTCCTTCCAGTTTACATACTGATCTATAGTAATACCTAAAAAAAATACATAAATGTCATTTCGTTTGACATGACATAATTTGTCTTTGTCAAGTTAACTCTGAGGTTATTACTCGTATGATTAAGGTATTCTATTACACATTTTAAAGAATTATTGATTTTAATGTCGAATCTTGTATCTTTTTTGTTTTCTGTTAATACAATAGAAATGTCATCTGCAAATTAACTACATTTACAATCAGTAACGTTAGGTAAATCATTAATATATAATAAGAACAATAACGGTCCTAAGACATTTCTTTGAGGCACACCATATGCATTTATTATGTATAGTGACCGGTTGCGGCATATTTCGGCACTTTTCGTTAAATTCGAAACATCTCGATACGACAGGTACCCCTCTAAGCACTCCAAGCATGGCTCAAAAGGATTAAGTGCCACATCCTTGGAGCCGTTTTAGATTTTTGTGCCTGGGGCCGTGGAGACTTTGGGCTGTTTGAGTGCAGCAATTTGTTAGGGAGATAGATAGGGCTTAGACTCAATGAAGTGACCGGTGACTCTTGGTCCTGTTCGTTCTTGGTGCAAAGGTTGACCATTGCTATTCAATGCCGTAATGCGGCGAGTGTGTAAGTAGTTGGTGCTGGCGAAGAATTCTTCGGGTGTTGTAGGCAGAGTTTCGTAAAAACGTATCCATACTCCAAGAAATCGGCATAAACAGTATCTTTTTTCTACCCACTTCCAAAAAGTGGAGGTACTCAATTCGCATTGTATTTGTAATACTTCTTTTTATTTTGTTCTTTAAGTTTATTACCTAATTTCTCAGAGAATGGTGTTAAATGTTATGTCAGTTTCTGAGAAAGAGAAGGTAAGAGTAATAATACTAGTAGTCTTCTTCTCTTTCAAAACACATTTCACATTCATAGTATGTGTAATTTGATGACGTAGCTTTTATTTAATCTACCGTATTTATATATTCATTCACAATATTTCCTGGAGTACGAGTAGCTAGGTTTAACAGGACAGGTGAGTAATAGACAAGTCTGCAATAGGCAGCATATAAACATGTTTTACTTCCTCTTAATTGTGTCATACATAAATTGCTATTCCTATGTTTTTCAGCAATTAATTCTGATTCGACATTTGTGTAACGAAGTCCCAATACCATCACCTGATTAAATATTAATTATATTTTATTTGAAGTTAATGTAATACTGGACTTATTCTACGAGTATATTCATAGAATTTATGATTTATTGGACTGCGTGATGACATCTGCGCTCGTCCTGAAGATGAGCCGCGAACGTGCTGAATCGGTGTTGAAGGATTCAACTTACTATCATTGGTAACAGCTAGGGAAAATCAAATTGGCTCTTGTGTTTTTAGAATTCTGGATGTCGTGGAGCTAGTCTTGCGATTTTCTAGTAAATCTTGTCAACCGCTTCCTGTATTTTCGAATGTGTGAGGCTAGCTGGGGGCGCCAATGATAATGTATGTTACTTTAGTTTTCTTTCTTCGGTAGTATAGAAACATTGATAATTATACACGATATGTTGCAGTTATCGTTGAATACTGCCGAAAAAAAGGTCCAATTCCCGTAAATAAACATTCCACTGTAATATGATTGTGCAGTTTCCACTAAATCTATAGCAAGATGATATTTAGCCTGCAAAGAAAAACTAAGCGATTAATATGAGTTGCCAGGAATATTATGTATGTTTGCCAGATTTGAAGGTAAAAGTAATATTTTTAACTAATGTTGTAGCAATGGTAACCCAGTGATCTTGTAATGTATTAACCGAGTGAGCAAAGCAATAGTAATTTTTTTCGTCTCTCAGTTTATACGTTTGCAGGTTTGGATGTTACCTGAAATAGTGTATTTGATTACAGGTTGTAGTTTCCAAGCAATCTCAATAAAACTATCTTTGGTATATGGGTTCTACAAAGCTCCAAAATGCTGATAAGGCCGTCTTGTAGAAATACGACTCGAAGATGTTTGTGCGTTTTCACGGCGACAGGCAGTTTGAAATATTTTTATAGGAGCAGAATTATTGTTTTCACGAGGTCGTCAGTTCGCAGAAATATTAGTAGGTATTTAATTATCACACACATTATCTCTCACAGTAAAATTTACTTCTGATATCTTCTTTTAAACAGTTAACTCAAAATTAGAGTTATTTTGAATTTGAATTTGAAGTCTCAGTATGAGATCATGCATACAATGTCATTATGATGGCTAACTTCAACTGGCTTTTATGCATAGAATTGCAATAGTAAATAAGCCTACAATTAATTTAAACATACCTTTGTTATGAGACAAGTTGTAGTTATATTAAAAAGCTTTGATATAAGTGGCCTAAGGAAAATATGTTGACAGGGTTTGTCCATTTGCAATCGAATTTTTAGAGCGCCGCTAGATGCAAGAATTTTGGCCTGTAAATAAAGTTTATTGATTAAAATCCCGACAGTATGTAGTTCCTAATAACTCGTATAATTGTGACAGAACTCCACGTAGGGTAAGTTCGTTAAGTCACCAATAATACAGCTTTTACACTCGTAACTTCTGTCATAATATGATGTGATGTATGCGTCTGTGCTTGCTTAGTGAGAAAGCCACAGAAAAAAAATGTTTAATAATGACTTCAAATAACTAACTGCAAGAACTTTAGATCGATGTTCTTTACAAGAGAAATCACGGGATGTAACCTATGACTATCTGCAGGTGAAGACATAGCTACTGACACGTAACATAAAAATAAGACAAGCCCTTTAGGCCCTAGAGCGTACCAAAGAAATATACATACATACATACACCCGGAAAACATAACCCTCCTTCTTTCACAGTCAGGCAATAGGTAGTTAAAATGGTATTATTTCTTTTGAGGAAATACAACTGCTTAATTATATAATCAAAGTCTTGTTATATTATTTAATACTCCTAGTTGGGACGGCCTCTAGTTTGGGATGCAACTTGTGTAGATACTCTGGTACCGCCATAAAAACAGAATTTATAAAGTGCCGCAAATATGAAAACCTTGACAGAGGTTTCATATTTGTGCCGTTTGCACTAGACATGGGGACCGAGCGCTTTTAAATTATATCTAGAAATATCAAAACGTCTGGTGGAATCGATATGTGACCAGAATGCTGGCTCTTATTTTGATCAGAGAATTAGCATTGCCATTCAACGTGGTAATGCAGCCAGCATTCTTGAAACTTTCTCTTCTACTGAGGGTTTATTATTAGATTAGTATATTTTTTAAGTGTGAATGTTTTTTTCTTTTGCTTTTGTGTTTTACTACATTCATTTTCCTATTAGGTAGAAAAAATACCTAAAAAAAAATATACATAGTTTTAATTTTTCCATATCATAGGAATTATACTTTATCGTCGATAAAAAAGTCATCGTAAGTAAGTTATCTGTGCCCGCAGAAAAAATAAGGTCTGGGCCAAACGAGCAACAACATACTTTCGTTTTGAACTGGCAATAAGCAATAGGACTATTTTTTCTCAATCACGTTTGATCTATAGCGGACCTCCTCTATAGCGGACCTCCTCTATAGCGAACCTCCTCTATAAACACTCTTTAAATATTTATTTTATTTTGATTTAATTATTTATTTTTGAACTGAATATACAATTCAAAATCAAATTCGTTTATTGCTTAAGGATACATACTAGTTAAATTTTGCCATGACCACCAAACTAGGCGTGAAGCCTGTATCTTGCTGATTAGCCTTCCGATTTAGCTGATAACACAGTTCTAAATCCTTCAAAAATAAACCTTTTGAGGTGGATAAAGTAATATTTTGATATATAGTAAGTATTCTCAAATATATAGTTAAAATATATAGTCCGTTATAGGTATATAAAGAGCAAAAATAGCAAAAAAAAACATCAAATAAAAATGGGAGCCCATTATTAGATATTCTTATTTGTTTATTAAATGTTTATTTTATTCGGTTTTAGTGTTAGTATAGCGGCAATAGAAATATATTATCTCTGTAAATTTCAGCTCTCTAGCTATCACGGATCAAGAGGTACAGCCTGGTGACACACGGAAGGACGGACAGCAAAGTCTTTATAATAGTGATAAGGGATCTGTACATTCTAACAGTAGGTACAAGTAATGAATTTAGCAGAGTTCTGTATGTGAATCGCATGGCTTTCAATTAGAGGTAGACATGAAAAAAGTTAAAACAAGAGAAAGCAACATTAGTTTCATTTTGACAATTCGTCCCTTCAATTTCTTTTACCACTTCTTTCGCCTTTAACATTACGCGATATCACCGGTCTGGCCAACCACATTGAACATACAGGGTTATCGGTTAGCAGTATATTAAGCCCAAAGGAGAAACTACATTCATCCAAATGAACAACTTTCAGTATATAACCGGACCAACTAACTCTGAATACGAGAAAAAAACAACTGTTCCATACAAAAAGTTGTAGATTGTTAACAAAATGTATGAAACAACTGTTTTTTTTCTCGAATTCAGTGTTGGTGTTAGGGTTAAAGTTGTTCCTCAGGATGAGTATAGTGTCTCCACCCCCTTTCGACTTTCTAAACCCCTAACCGATAACCCTGTACTGACACAATAATTCCAGCGAAAGGGGCTCGAATTGCGTATTGTGCCAGTTTACTCACATTCATAACTAATTCAGAAAATGACAAGAGCCATATGCAGTTTCTGTAAATGTTACTAACTGTAAATGTACCTACTTACTTTAAAAAGGGAAAAAACTCATACTTACTTTGGTCATAGAAACGTTTTCTTTACAATCGATATCAGTTATTATTAAATTGTCCTTCATATTCCATTTAGAGGAACAACAGTCCCTTCGTTTTGGACCGGGACAGTTTTCTACGTGTGTCATTTTATACTCGAAATATCCCTGAAATTTTATTAACAGTCTATAGCTAACAATATTTAATATATTTATATATAATAATAACAATATATAACAATAATTATTTTTCTCTTTTTTATGCTAGTTCCCAGATTTCTCTGAGATGGCTGGAACGATTAAAAAAATTTTTTTTGTCGATTTGGTATACTTACGATTGGTCATCATATAAATGTGTTCAAAATGTTATATTATTATTTTTTTATTAGATAATATTTTTTTTTATTAGATTTGTAGACATTCTTGTAAATTAAGTTTTGTCTAACAAATTGAAGTTAGTTTTTAATTTTTTTAAAGTATTACTCGTATTTAATTAATATATTTCATTAGGAGTATCGTATGAATAAAAAATATACACTAATTTTGTATATATGTAGTTACTTACATAATCTTTGACAGCGTTTACTAAAATTATAAAACATAATGATGAAACTAAAAATAAATTTGCCATGTTGATTATTCGGATCCCAATGTCCTTATATTAAATGTAATATTACATTTAAATAAAGCACTGCTGTATCTATACAATTATCAGAAGAGTAAAATAGGCGAACTACGACCTTTATGTATCAAAAAATACGAATTCGGGATCATCGATTATTTATCATGGGGTCAACTCTAAATCTGAGAAAAAATAAATCAACTATTTCATACATTTAATCGACGGCATATTAATGTTAAAGAACGGAATAGTTAACGTCGCAATTTCAGGGTTTAAGCAACCTTGAATCAACTAACATCTCGAGATTGATAGTACCACAGCCATAAAAATATATAGAATGACTTACTTAATGAATTATTTATTTCGACAAACAACCGCATTATTTAGAAACTACGAGTAGTTTCAAAATTAATAAGCGCTGAAATAAAGCCTTCGTTGCTTTTAAGTAGGCAAGATTTTCGTACCAAAAGTACTGATGTAAGGAATACACACACCAGGTAAGTACGGTAGTATGAACTCTAGTCTAGTTGAAGCACATTGGAAAAATATACAGGAAACTGGTAATCTACTAGCTCCCTCTTAAGAGCGGCTTTTGAAGACCATAAGCAACAACTTTTATTCTGCGGCTTTGGAAAATTCGCAGAGAAAAGTGGCTTTTCCGTACAAAAAGAAAGTCATTGATGCAAATGAACAAAAATTGTTGCAGAAGACAGTTAAGAGGATGCTAGTTGATTACCTGTGACCCTGTATACCTAAAAAAATAAAAAAAATAAAGACGACGTGAACCCTTTACATTTCTAGTAAGTATTATGTTACAGAAAAATATCAGAAAAAGATAATCTTTGGTGTTAGAAAAAAAAAACTGCCAGTGTTGCCTATTTTTACCCAAACGGAAACAAGCGTTTATTATAATATACACCTAGTTATACTTATTCATGTTGAATTTAATGAAACCAATGAAACCAATGAAAGCGTTCGTCCAATAATTTATTGTTATTTATGGACATAAATATAATATAGATAATTTAGACAAATACCCTATTATCTATATTATATTTTGTATAAATGGCATATTAAGTCTGACGATATTACTCCTTGTTGGAAGCCAAACTAACCCAAAATTTTATTTTTCGAACTTCCCAGTGTTGAACTTTCGAAACTACCTATGGTTGGTATAGTTTTATGTCTAAGGTAGACAAACAGCATAAACAACTACTTATCATTTGAGGCGTTGGTAATACCAAAAGCTCGACTTGATGCAGTTGAGCTATTTAGTTGAGGTGTGAGAGAAATATGATTAGAATGTCCTAATTATTGACATATACCAAATCTTCGTTGGTATATGTCGAAATTTAGGTATGTATGATACGGGCCTATTTAAGCTACTATGATTCTAATAAGGCCCATCGAGAGCATTTCAAAACCCAAAAGAAAATGTTGTTACACGACAGTTATTTCAAATCTTAGGATTGATTAATATGCCACAAATAAAATAAAATTAATAAAAGTAACATATCTTTTTTTAATATTTTTGATTATTCCATAATCTTTGCAAAAAGTTAGCCTTAAAAGGCTCTGGGTACCTGAGAAGTACCCGAAATCAGATATCAGAAGGTCTTAGAGACTACAGCGGTACAAATTCTTATACGTTTGTGAGCAGGCACGCGTTGCAGATCTATGTATTAGAACTGCGGTAATATAGAGACTAAATAATCATAAATAGACTAAATTGACGAGCTATAAAGATTTATTTGGCCGAATGTACTAAAGCCTTACTACTTTTACAGCATTAGTAAAATTCCTGGAAAACAATTTAGACCAATGACCTAAGCAGCCACCAGAGAATGGCTAATTGTCGAGGGTTCTAAATTTGAAATTTCCCTTGTGTTTGAAAAGAAAATACTCTTCCATAAATCAAAAGCCACTAGAATGTCATGTAATTTTTTTAGGACCACCATTCGCGAATAGTGGGGGGAGGGGGTTTGTTATTTTTATCGTGTTTTCTTATGACGTGCACCCTTTCACACGCACCATATTATATCGCCATAAGCTTCTTATTACCCTAGGTGGAATACTAACGGCATCCAACTGGTACAAAACCTTTAAAAGTAGGTACAGCTTAATTACGTTTTACCCACCTTTGCCATGACGTAAGTAGTAGTGTTAAATAGCTTTGTGATGAATGGCGTCAGGAAAACATGTTGACAGGGTTTATCCATTTGCAACCGAATTCTTTGGTTGCTCTAAAAAGTAACTATTTTGGATCTGATACAAGTATGATACAGTTTTAAACATTATGCTTTCCACTGAGTTATAATGTGGCATATTATCCTGTTACAATTTTGTACACAACTGGACTGAATCCACCACTTTTTTTTTCATTTGGCACCTGGATCACTCGTCGATCAGATGACGTACGAGCCGTAGCATTGCGAAAAACTGGTAAGATTTAATTAAGACCTTAATACCTGCACATGCTTTGAGATAAATTACAAATGATATTATAATAAGATTTGCTGATGCATTTATTAGCATAAACAAAATGACTAACTACGATAACAAAAAATTATAGCAGAAAGATTACCTAAAGATACCATTTAAGATCAGATAATCCAAATGCTCCAACTCACCACCAGAGGACAGTGTGCCCAGTATGCTAGCCGCATTACCACGCTGAATGGCAATGCTTATACGTCGGGCCAGATAAAAACCAGCATTCTGGTCACGCGTAGAATTGATCAAACTCTCCGATGAGATTTGGAAAATAAGATGAGCTCCCGGTCACCACGGCCTTAAAGTCTCGTCTCTAAATGGCTCAAATATAACCTCTACTGAGACTAGCCTTTTCGCCGTTTGTGCAGTTCGGCTGAATAAGCCGCCGCCCCTGCCCTACTCTGTCTCAAAAGAAGATGAGATGGCGCTAATGTGTCAACGCATGTCGCGTCCCACACAAGAGGCCTACCCAACTTCCAAGGCACAAGCGTCATTCCGTCAGGTCTTTTTCCATCGTCACGCGCAAGACCGCTCGGTTCGAGCACAGCTGCAACATTGGCGGTGGGAAAAGCCCGTCTAAGCTAAGCTGATGCTTACGGAGCAGCTGAGTGTGTTACTCACATAATTTGCCATACTTGCTTGTAAGCATTAGCATCTCAAGATTATTTTAATAAAAAAATCTTGTTAGGGATAATCCAAAGATAAACATAACAGCTCTTGGAGACTATCCGTGGGATACACCACATGAGTGACGAAGGTAATTTCATGCCGCGCATTAAAGTTCTAAGCATAAATAGGTTTCCTTTTTTGTCTAGGTTTGGGGTGCAATTTTTACTAAGCATTTACCGATATGTTACAGATTGCATACTAAAAACAGTAAAAAATGTTAAAGAAACAGGTTAATATACATATAATATTTTAGTTGGAGATATATTTTCCTTGCAATCCAGATCAAACATGACAAAACTGTTATTTATCTTCATTGCGGTAGAGCAACAATCCTTTTGTTTTGGACCGTGGCAATTGTCTATATTGGTCATTTGATACATAAAACGCCCCTAAAATTTTAGTAAGCATGTTTAATCTGCAGATGGTTATTATCGCTACCGAAACCGAAACCTAAACTTACAGAATCTTTAGCAGCGTTAGGTATAACAGTCAAAAATAACATTAGAATTAAGAATACATTTGCCATGTTGATAAATCTCAATACTAAAGAGTAATTATTCGATAAATAGAAAATTAAAAGTATAAGAGTAAAATGGACTGACTATGAGCACATAATTACGAAAAATTAAATAATATGTAATACATTCACACACTTCGTTTCTTAATTAACTCTTTTATCCTATTAGTTTATTACTTACTATTAAATGAACTAATTAAGAAACGTCTTTCAAGCTACGTTTGATGCAATAAGTAGATTTTAACATCTAATTTGTTAGGTATAGTCATATAAAAATATATAAAATAGAAGTATATTGCAATAAAATATGAAAATAGTATTATCTTTTACTTCTCGTTTTTGTAAAAAAAACGGTCTCGTTACCCCATCACACTCAAAACGGAAAGAACGGCTTATTGTAATACTAACTTACATTTTAATAGTCTATAAATAAGATCGAAAAGGATTTGTTTTTATTATATTAAGTAAATTAAATGTTAACTGATACCAAAGTCCAGGTTTAGTTATTTTTTTCTAGTTTAGTTTAGGTAATTATAATTTATTATTACTCGTATTATGAGTAAGAAATAGATCTTTGTGTATGCAAATATTGTAAATAAAATATTTTTGGATTCGACGCTGTGACGCTTCGCTCGCTTGGTCAGTTATAAACGAATATTCCAGTATGTAACTATATTTATATTATGAGAATGGTTAGTTCTTTTGTACGAATGGTGTTTAGACAACATTAGTTACTTAACCCATAATAACTATTTAACAAAGAGCTTGTTGTACACTTAAAGATATTAATAAAGTATCATGGAGTGTAAGATTTCAGATATCATTGGTTTATGGATTTAGTTATGATTTTTTTTATGATATCATAACTAAATACCTAAAATTTGAGGCTCACAGACATGTTGATCATTCGGGACGATAATATTAATTTTTAATCAAATTTATTGCGTGGGCTACAGACGATTACATTACTTTGCATGTTGTCACCGAAAGATTCCAGAAATAGAATCAAGATTTCAGTTTTTTTTTTTTAATTTTAGATTGCTAGGCATTTGCCCACCAGTTTGCGCGACCATGGAAGTCTGCAGCCCTGTGTCATGCCTAGTCTGGAATATACTCTTTAGAAAGGCTGCCGGAACACATCGCTAGGGTGGTCGGCCAGCCAGCTGAGCATAAAAAACGGCCACCACCATGATACCAAAAAGTAGGCAAGCGCGTATCTTGACACGCACTTAATGATAATGGTTGTTGAAGTGTTAATTTTAGCTTGGATATAGCTTCTGTAACAGTGAAACGTGGTCTTAACTATTCATTATTATAAAAGACAATGATAAGTATTGAACTGTTAATACGTTAAGTTAAAACATGTGCGAGTCTTTCAAGAATAAGGTCGTGATACATTTTGTCAATTAAAATGCCTCTTGGATTGTAAGTATGCTTAACGTAAAGGTTTATTACTAACGAGAATATAAATAGGGTGATTTTCAGATTGCCTGGAGATATCGAATATATAGTTTTAAAAAAAATAGTCGGATTTGTTTATGTACCTTTGTTTATTCTCGCCTGAAACGATTTAAAAATGTTTGTTCACTCAAAAGTGTAAATTTAAAATCCAGTCCAGTAGTTTGCTATAAATATAAATTAAAATAACATGAAATTGGTTGCTACTTTTGTAAAGTAGGTATTATCAAAACAAAAAATTAAATTAAAATTTCATTGATTTTACCTGTTTTTCTGGGTCCTATCTGAACTGTTACTTACTATTACTTTTTAGGTTTTAAAGAAAAAAAATGGTACTAAATCCTTTTCCGGAAAAAAAAACATATAAAATAACTCACTATCGGTGTTTAATTTATTATTAAAAAAAATCTTATAAGTGGGTATACAAGTGGGTACTACGAGAATATTTTTTACATTTTGTACAAATATCAGAATACATAAGCAAATCCAGTTGTGTACAATTTCTTTAGGTCCCAAAAGATACATTTCTGTAAAAAGGTAAACCTTTTTTATATTTCAGTATACTCATCACTGGGCTCCTGGCGTTTGGTGCTTACTGGACGACCAAGTATCTAATGAACATGCCCGCGACTACATCCGCACCCCATATTGTGACCACCTCCATAACGACGTCATCGCCACTATCAGATCAGATACACAGCCATCTTAGCGTGCTTAACCAACTTTGATTGTCAACAATACTGATTCGAATGTTATAACAGAATCATTTATTAAAATGAAAAAATTGCCTTTGGTACACACAAAGGAATATTTTATATAGTCCACGAACACGATCGGAATCTTGCTATCAAATATGTAACTAATAAGTAAATTTCACCGATTGCTGATGAGAAAAATATTAATACTTTGGCCAAATGTAACGAGTACCTAACTATATCGACGATAAAATTTATCAATGAGGTTCTTTACATTAGTAATTGATTAAGTATCCCGCGTACGAATGAGATAAGGTATGCTTATTCAATCCTCCAACAAGACTGTAAGCACAAAGTTCTATTAGCCTGGAGACTACGCTAACTTTTCAGGCATTGAACTTATTTTGAAAGAATCATTATCATGTTTTGATGCTTCTCGGAAGCGTATAAAAGAAGGTTGGGTTTTAGCCAGTATACTAAGGTTGAAATGCTTTTCATATTTTGAAATATAAACGATAAGCAAGCATTCTGTTGACATTAATAAAAAAAAATAATAGATATAGAGCCCAATTCGGTCAGGCCAAACTTACTAAAGTAACTTAATTTGACAATTCTAAAATTGTCTCCTCTCTTTTTGTTTTCTCAAGTGAGAAATAGGTAGATATAATTTCAAGAACTTTTAGTTTAGTCAAGTGACTAGCCGAATTAGGGTCATTAGCATAAGTATAGTAAACAATGATATGTTATTTCTTACATTTAGTTGTAATGTTATTTTAAGACTATTTACAAATTACACTACATTAGAAAATAAAAAATAAAGTTGTTAATTTTCCCTCTCAGAATAATTCAGAAATATCGAAACTGCTCGTGAGCGTTGCTCGCGACATAAAGTAGAATATATAGAAGTTTAAAACCTTGGACCCCCATTTGACTTGCTTAGGGGTTGAATTAGCCAGAAATCAAAAATTTGCTAATACACCTTTGCACCCCATGGGTAGTGAATACACCCTCTAAATTTCATGTCTCTAGGTTCAGAGGTTTAGACTCAGTGTTGATGATTTAATAACCGTTTCATTGCTTATTGAATCAGAAACCGGATTACAAATGACACGGTATTATGCTTAAAATCACAAATACATAATAATAATCAGTAGAAGTTAAACATAAAAAATGTTTATAAACAGGTTAACGATACTGAAGTAGCTTAGTTCATGTTCAGCAAATATACAAAGCGAAAGCGAATATGTATTGAAAATGTACTTAATTCTAACCTATAATCCTTTCTGTGAAATATTTTTTTTAAAATGGGTGTGACAGGATTGTAAGTAAAGATCAATATTTACTTATTTTTATCAACGATATACTTATTTGTTTTTCTTCTTCTTCACTTAGTTTACCATAAAAGTAATTTAAAAACGTCGTTTCTAACCAGTTTCTTAATTCCGGTTCTCTACGCAGCCGTAACGCGTTGTCTATACCATCATTAATAGCTATTAGGTACATGCAGTCCATTCTCAGTCCTAATATTTGTAATTTGAGTCACTGAAATATTTATTCTCGAATTGCAGACCTATATTACATTTAATACCTATACGGTCATATTGTTTCAGAGCCTTACTGATCGGTGCCATTGTAGCATCCGTTTTTGTAAGTGGGATGTACCTTATTCAACAGGATGCTAAGAACAACGTTGTCCCTTTTGCCAATTTGACGGGACTAGCCGGCTTAGGCTGAAACAATAACTATTCTCAGAGAAATTAAGGACCAATTTATACTTGTTTTTACTAAAATATTCTAGAATACCTTAATGAATCCTACCTTTATTTATTAATTGAATATTACCATTAAACTGAACTAAAACTCTTTATTTTAATTAACAATGGGCCCGAATTTGAAGCAAATAAGCGTAATTTTATTTAAACACAATTTTGCACTCTAATATTACGTAATAATTACATCGACGACGATGACAGCAACGATGGAATGGTCAGAAAATGCTTTAGTTAATTTCAAATTGTATTTTAGAATTGGCGTCTTACATGATATATGAACTGCTATGATTTTTGGAAATTGAACACCTAAAGGGGGTTGAATGTGGGTTCAAAGTTTGGAACATCTTGATTTTACAATAAAAGTTGCTGGTAACGTCGCGGGTGACAGCTACTAGTTAAAATATAAGTGTGATCGTGATTTGGAACAAGTATTATTATCCTTATAATGATTTTAAAAAAAAACTTCAGTCAATATAAGAAAACAACAGCATTGGTTTTTCTTCAAAAAAGCCCTTTCAAGTAGATCTTCAATAGAATCTTCTTTAAAAAATGTAAAACATATATTTTTGCTATGAAATAACGTTTTTTTTTCGAAATCTATTCGAATAATTGCTGCACAGAGATAGGCATATATTTAAATAGATACCTTCTACCACCGGTAGGTATTACTTGAATTGTTATTGTAAATCCTAAGGTAACAAACATTTAGAAACAATGCATGTTTATTTTCATCGCATCTATATAGTTCAAAATAATAAATCATCTAGGCTAGTCCACTTCGAGATTTCGTCCCAGGTTATTGTTATTTGTTCATGAAAGAAAAACCAACATTCAAATGGACGGACTGTAAGTACATTCAAATATTTTACCCGTGGCATACAAGTGGTAATTTTTCTGCTTTTAGTACCTAATATGCATTATGAAATTCCTGCTAAAAATATAAAACGCACGATGTAGGAAAATAGTAATATGTCTAGGTTAATTCCAACCCACGATGTCGACCTTTTTTTGTATTATAACATTTATTAACTTACGAAAAATTTCTAATCAAATCTCTTCCTAAGATTTTAATGTTCTATAATATTAATGATAGAGATTCCAAAATCTATAACTGTAATATTAAAATTAAAATGTAACACGTGCCTGTATGATTTAATTGCATTTCAGCATATTGATAGCAGGCGCTGTAGCATTCTCGTTGTTTTGGACAGCTAAGTTTTTGCTAGAAGTGTATGAGAATGCTAAAATCAAGACTGAAACTAGTACAGCAGCTATAATTACTTTAGCTCTTGCTAACAATGCTGATGGATTTCATGAGTACCGCGACTAACTTTTGAAGATATTTAATGCTCTGAACCACTGCAACTATTAGAACACTCCAAGTATAATGACAAAGATAAGAACAAAACTTTGAGAACAAAACTGTTACTATTAATTTCATTAATAAATGAACGTACTCTGAAATTATAACATTAAATGTAATGTGGATTAGACCTTCATATACCTATATACCTATTTTTTATGTCACGTATAAGCACTGGACACAATTATAATTCTGTAATGTACGACGCTAATATCGCAGCTATATTTAACAAGGAATATGCATTATTAGCACCTTATTGTGATTTTATGAAAGTAAAAAAACAAAGAAAACCATTGATGGCATTTTACTCGTATAATGTGAAATGCCTGGAGCACCGAATTGCACACACATCGAAACTTTAACGTAAGCATAAATAAATGTACCAGATTAATTTATAATGTATTTAACTGAGGGTGACTTACAGCAGTCATGTTACATTTCAAATGAAACATGTTTATTTTCCTTTTTATATAATATATATATAAATATAAATAATTGTAAAATATCAGTTGAAGCTGAAAAAATATTTATGATTATTCAATTGTTTAAAACTATGTCACACACACACTATCTCACGCTTATTATCTAAGACCTCACGTTTTTTCATCTAACTACCCCAATGTTTTCTCTTTGAAGAAAAAAAATGCTATGTCTTGACTTTACACATTCTCTTTTATATAATGTCAGTTTTCGGCAAACAACTTAACCAATGACCTCAGGTGCAGTGACGATTTTTAGTTCTTTTAGGCGTGAGTGCGGGGCAGGAAGTGAAGTCCCCAACCCATAATTTGGCTAGCATGATAACTACACGTCACTGTGACAAACATTTGATTCAAAGTACGCAGCAAAAAAAAACCGTAAATCATTTATTTTTTATATTTCAGAATGATTCTGATGAGCGTCATAAGCTTTGCAGTATATTTGGTCACCAAACCCTTGCGAGATGAATACGTCACTCCTCATATCCGTAAATGGCTTGGCAAGAACCAAACCATCTTTGATTAAATTTAATATGCTACAGAAGTACAAATAATTAAGGTCAACACTGAAAATCAGTACTACGAAACAATTTCTAGCATCATCATCGGTCTATTTTGTGTGACAGTCTACTGCTGGACGTATGATTCGCCTAAAAAATGCTATTGGATTGCGCTATACGCACAATAAGCGAAATGCGCTTTGCGAATATAGATTTCACCGACTTTGCGACTTCCGCAAGTTGTTCCACCTGGAAGGTTTACCGTTAGTGACCTCAATTCTATCACCTGCTACATGAAAGCAAGAAGCTGAGAGCTGCCTTTTATTATTTATGAAGCAAGAGAGTCTACTTTTTGAACAGGACGTTTCTTTGATTAGATTCTGTAGGTACTTTATATTTAGTTTATACTATTTCATCATATTATTTATGTATTTTATACTAAGTTACTGTTGTGGTGTCCTTTAGGTATGTATAAAATAAATGAGTTTTGGATATCATTAAAAACAATATTTTTAATACATTCCCATTTATTTCATTAATTTCTCTTTGTGTTAATATAAATCAAACCATACACATCAAATTAATTTCATTTGTACCTAATATGAATGATCAATAGCCTTGTACATAATCATTATTAAATTTAGAAACATTAACGTCGAGATTTTAATATCATAGAAGTGAAGCGATCGTTTTTTGAGCTAAATATTCAGCCTTTCCTTATAAAGTATTGGAATTATTATAATTTTTAGTTTATTATTATATTCATTTTAGAATAACAGACAATAAATGGCTTTTTAAGTACATGGGTACAATAATTATTATTAAGGGATAGTAGCAAAAATCAACGTTACTAAGAATTAGGAAATCTTATTAGTTCTTAATATTTTCTTTAATTTTTTTTTTTATCATATTTGTAACATACGTATTCTTTCCACTTTTCCCTTAAACTTTTTTACATATCATTGTGATGTAAATTTACAACAGTCATAATTTAATAATAACGAACATAAAAATAAAATAACTAAACTTAACATTAATTATAGATATTGCAATTCAATGAGAAAGAACCAAGAATTTTATAAGGCTGGCTACACTTGATCTATTTTCTAATATGAATCCAAATGTCTTTTTCTTGATTCGGGCACCTGAATGCCAGCAAGTTGAACGAAATCGAATTAGTTTCGAATTCGAAAAACACACCAGAAAATCGAACGTGAGCGGCCATTTTTAAAAATAATTATAATATCCATACCGTTATTATTATAATTAATTAGCTATAATCTAAGATTTGCTTAAATGTACGTATAGCTATACCTAGGTCTTGAAAATTGTGCGTCTCCCAAATTAGGTAAAAACTACTCATAACCCATTACATTTTCTGTGGCAGTACCTTTAATTGATTAAGGATTAAGTCTTACTATTGGCGTACATACTACGTCAAAAAAATGTGTTGTCGTTATTACTAAATATACTCTGCTTTAATAAAAGCTGATCAATTCTACAATTATTTACTGACAGCTGACAATTATCTGCCTGTCTCAATAACATATTCTCAAGTAAATATAGGTACTTAATTACGACCTTGCATCGATAAATGCAGAAAATAAAAACCATTTATATAACTATTACCTACAATTTTACTTATAATAAGTATTTATCTCAATTGTGCGCGATTAGTCGATTAGGCCACATCATTCTCTAAAACTGTAACATCAATAAAGATTACCTAATCTAACACTGGCAAGTTTGTTATCATAAGTGAAACCTTTATAAACATTGTAAATTAAACTTAAATACTAAATAGTACCTATAACTTATAATAAAAATGCTATATAAGCAAAATTTTATACAATAAGTGCTAATAACTAATACATATTTTGATACAGTATAATGAATTCAATGGTCTCATTAAATAGATATTTTATTGTAATTATCAAATGTCATTTCCGTCTAATAAAATTAGACATGTACGATTAAAGAAGTCTGTACATGTAGTTTTTAGTAGGTACCTACTTGTGATATTTTTTACTAAAAAGATTTAAGGTCTTTCCACAAATTAATGTTATTAAACGTAGTTTACTTTATTATTTTGATAAACGACTGTCAAAATTTTACACACTTTTCAAAAAATATATTGGAATAAAATACTAGAAATCCAATATCACTATTTGAGTTATAAAATACAGACACTAGTTAAACAAGGCTTTCTGTTTGTATAAACTTAAGGGATGTTTATCTTAAACACGCGATAGTGGCGGATTTAGAGTAAGAAATAAACTGAAACATCAGATCAATACTTTGAAAGATTAGAACGAAGTTATTTAAATACAGTTTAGATAGTTTTCGATATTTTAAAAGATTTGGACATGCCTTTGAAGGCATGACCAAATCTTTTGTGATAAGACGGTCAATGTTTAAATTTAATACATAATCTAGTTTTCACTTCTTAATAGAATTACGTTTACTTTTGTGATAAATGCCTTCTATGCCTTTGCCAAATGGCTCCTGACCATTCGTTGTCAAATAATAAGATCCTTTAGCACTGAAAAGAAAGAAAAAACAGGTTATTTTTTGATCCGGAACAAACACAAAGATTCATTCACAATAATATGACATCAGATTCATTATTTGGATTACCAGCATTATTAAAATTTAGCCGAGTATCGAAATGAACGACACTGAAACCTCCTGATAAAAACGAGCTCTTAACAACTATGTCACGATGGTTGGGTGTCTTCATCGATGTTTTATGGTATAATTGTTAGACATGTTTCTACATTTCCTACAGAAAGAGGACCTTCTCTAAAATGTGTGTCGTGTCGAGGATCACTACTTATTGCAACGGATCCTTAGACCAATCATCTAGCTAATTCCTCTTAAAGTATTGGTCGCTCTTCGCTAATAAGCTGCTTACCGAAATTACTATCAAGATAATAAAGGTCGAAACAATTACTTAAATAGCCCGTCTAGTCGTTATCGGCCCTTAACGAGATTCTCTTACATTGTAATTACGAGCAAAAATATTATATCACTATAATTATTTTAATAACAGGCAAGTGCTTCTACTGAGCAAAAAAAATTACTGACTACAACAAAAAATAAAATAGCGGAACATTGGGCCAGATAAACACCGGCATCCTGGTCACGAGTGGCAACGATCAAACGCTACGATGAGTTTTGAAAAATAAGATGAGCTTCCGATACCTACGGCCTTAAAGTCTAAATAATTTTGCATAGTTTCAAATATGTTACCTAGTATCACAGTTAAAACCCATATAGATCATATTTTCTTCAGGATTAGGGTTGTCTTTGAATTTCTGGTAGCTCTCCGCCGGAGATGCCGGAAATGCTTCAGGGTTTCGCACAGATTCTGCAAAGAATCTCCAAGATCTCCAATGACTGCAGAGATCTGAAACATTAACGTAGAAAAAGTTGAATTTTGATGAGATTAATACTAAAATCAATTCACTGATTGCTTAGAGAAACTATTTCAAGCAAATGAACCGATACTTCCCAATGGTAGTGGTAATCCCGTATCCTAGATGATTTTAATTTTACGGTAATATTCAAAACGTTTCAAAAACAATCAACCATACCTAAAACAGGTGCTCAAGTCCACTACTTGTGGGTATACTCCACTTTGGCAAAAAAGAGATATACCCACCAAATTAAAGCCACAGGTTGTTTTAATTCAAAGGTAAACTAATTCCACCAATTATGTCGCCACAAATCACCTGGATGATATCACCTGGGTGTAATAAGTCCAAAATGAATGATTGACAAGAATTTAATTTCCATTTTGTTTACCAAGGTGAATATACCAACATATGGGTTCAGCTTTTCCTGGATATTTCTATTTGAGCCATCCACGGATTTACTCGTATGTTTAGCTGAATGAATGAATCATGACAAATGTATATTTAGAAATTGAATAATGATAACGCATGCTGACAAAGCTTGTGAAGGTTGAGACATGAATACAGTTTTTTAATACGAGTAAGTCTATACAGTATACTCGTTCAAATAGATTGTTATGTAATTCGCTATGATTATTTGATGAAAGACAGTACTACTGAAACTTTGAAAATGCAACATGGACCAGTCGAATAATTAAGCCTCGTAAGACTAAATCAGAAGTATATACTGGCCGTTATTCGAATTAATTATGTATAAAAATAGAAGATTTATACATTTCGTTCAGCTTAAATGGCAATATATGGAGAAAGCTTGCAGCTAGCAAGACAATCAGAGTTGTGTAAATTGCAATGGACTTTCTGATGATAACTAAATTTGTTTTAAACCATTCCCAGAGCCGATTTTTGAGTTCTATCTCACCTTGTTTCAATCGAATCTGCTGTTGAAGGCAATCGAGTCGTTTAAATACACTAGCACAGCACGGCTGTTTAGCATTGACATCTAAGGAAAAGGAAATTCACAGGAAATCATTGACTTGTCGAAATAGATGGAAATGGGTGGGTAGTGGTGTGCTTACTCACGACCAAAGTTGAATGGTAAATGGACTGTAATGTGGCTGTGTCATGGAATTTTTATTGCCTTGGTGCGAACTCGTAAGGTTTTGATAATAATATTCAAATGGTGGTTTTTATGAGGTTAGGTGTAAAGATAATTAAATGCTTTCAAAGCGGTTAGTGGATCACATTTGTTATTCTGCTTTAGTATCATAGTTCTAAATTCAATATAAATTAAAAATTAACTAAGTTATTTAATTGATGCGACGACTTTAGACGCGATGTATAAAACACAGTAAGATATGACTATTACAAAACGCGTACAATAAGTAAGTACGTAAGTTAATTTAACAGCAGTTTTAATCCTGTTAAATTCAAATAATTTAAAATCATGAAAAGTCTTTTATTTGTAATAACTGGTGTTGTTACTTACTGAAAAACTTGGCATTTCAATCAACATACGAACAGATAAAATGAAGTTAAAACAGGTTTTGTAACTGCAAGTGCCTGCATAATTATGTTTTATTTAATGTTACAGCTGAAGACATTTTACTTATTTGGTTATTTGAATAGCTATTAACGGGAGTTGAACATTTTTCTAACACATTAGCATGCATTAAAAATTTACAAAAATAAGCACAACTGACGCATTATGCAACATTTTCGTTTTACTTATCTCACGCAGTTTTTTTGCTGTATTCTGTATCTGTTTTGTTATTTTTACTCACTCATAGAAGAACAACGAAGGAAGCACCTTGTTCTTCTATAAGTATGAGTATTTTGATTATGAAACTAGACAGTACTTTTAATTGATTTTCACATTATTTTATCATTATAAATATACAGTACTAGAGATGAGACTAGTCTATAGGTTAATGCAGATTACGGACTTCCAGTAATATATTTTCGATACTTACTGTCATCAGAGAGCGGTATAGGCGCGAACCTAGGGCATCCTGGTTGGATGCTCTTTCCTCCATTAGGCCAGAAGTCAACAGTACCGGTCTTCACAGGTGCTCCGTAACCTCCAGCATCAGTATGGATCACATCAACAAACTCCGCATCATTGGCTGTCACATGCTCCATCATCACACCATCAGGGTAGAACGCTGGAAAAGCAGGGTCGAGGGCGGTTACTCTGAAATTGGGATAGTGATAATCTGGTTAAGATGAAATCGTAAGTAGGCGTAGGGTTCAGCCAACGTCAACGGGATTGCCCAGTGGGATTAGCCTCGACAGTGAATAATAATGTAAGTGAGTACATCCCTGATTCTAAGCAACAAACTAAATGAATTTTATTGCACATTTATTTCTCTATCCTAGGACATACTTAAAAATATTTTTTGTCTCAAGTATAGACGGCCATGGCAGGCCTACTGGCTGACCACATAGGGATTTCTGTCACAACTTTAAGAAGTGTAAGCAATTATTTACTACGTTTGTCGACTTCTAATCATTTCTAGCCTGTCAGTGACCATAAGGACATATAGGTTTAATAAATCTATTGCCGACTGATTGCTCTGTAATGTGCCGTTAGAAAAATAATGAGTTATCTTTCCAAAACACGTTGTAACTATTGATTAAAGTTAGTATTTTCAGTAATTAGATTTTGTTAACAGACTGCAGGTAATATGGCAGGCTTGAGTATACGTATCCTTTTTTAGTTTTTATGTTTTAATAAGTAAGTATTTACTTTAAGCATCTGATATGAATAAATGGATATAAAAATGTCTGTTAAGTGGTTGTCGGTTTTATTATAAAGTTGCAAAAAATATAGTGATCACGAGGTCGACAGTTTGCCGAACCAGGTACTAGATAATATGCCTACATTTACAGCAATAAACTATACTTATTATTTTAAACCACAACGATTTTTGTTAGTAGTTCAAACAGGATAGTATTTGTATACGAAGCTCAAAAGAGTCATTATATATTTATTTATTTTTAACCAATGAAATTAATCATTTGTTTGCTATTTAATCAACATACTCAGTCTTTAACTGAATGGCACAAGACGATAAATACCGTTGACATGCGTACTTATATATAGTATTTTATTATATTTTTAGTATGAATAAAAATCTTAAAAATATATATGGTATTTTAGGCTTGGGATAATTAATAAATCTTATACTAAATTATCTTTACGAGAAGCTATTAATGCAGCTGTACATAAATCTATATATAAAAGAGTAAGTTCTGACTTACTGACTGACTGACAGGTCACAATCTACGCAAAACCTCAACCACAAATCAAATTAATCTAGAGATATAAAATTTACTGGATAAAGGATATAGGTTGTACTAAAAAAGGATTTTTGGAAATTCAACCCCTAAGGAGGTCAAATGGGGGTTCAAAGTTTCATGTCGCTTGCAACGCCGCGGGTGACAACTACTAGTCTTACAAAAAAATATCTTTACGAGAATCTGTTTATGCAACTGTGTAACTTAATTATTAAAGATATTGGAACTTGGTGAATTAGGAGAAAACTGAGTTTTTTATTGTAAAACTAACATTTTGACATATCATAATTCCAGTCCCGGGTTCTGGCAAGCATCTCTGAGTATTTCAGTAATGTGCACTTTAGAACTAATTATCGCTTGCTTCAAAGGTGAAGAAAAAAAAAAGGAAACCTTATCGGAGAAGTTTAACTGCTACCAAAGACAAATTACACACCCAAACCATAATTTGGCGTAATTTGGCCAGCACGGCTCATGTCCTACATCCTTTAGGAGACCTGTATTATACAGCAGCTATGTACGAGTATTATATGGAAACGCACGGGTTGAGACGTTTGAAAATAATGCTTATGCTGCGTCAGTATTAAATGTGTAATGAAATAGAATCCTTCATTCCTTCAAAATGAAGGAATCGAATTTTTTGCTATGTCGGTACCTATAGTCATATGTAGGGTCTAGGCATATTATTAGACTTAAAAGAATGAGATGTTAATTCATTCGTTATTGTGGTACGGGGGACATCCTTACACAAATTATTAATACGAAAGTGGTTCATTGGTCGGTTTGTCTGAAAGACAAACTAATGACTAACTGAGGTCTAAATAATGCCATGAGATACTTTTTGCAAATTAAACACAGGCGAAGCCGCGGAGAAAGCTTGTTAGCTATATTTTAGATTTAAATTGTAGGTGTTTGTTAGTTATGTTACAGATTTATTTGAGGACTACTGATGTTTGGCAAAGATTATTCGGCTAAAACAGAATCCCAACCTTACGAAAACTCTAGAAAGCAATTTTGATTTTTAAAACTATCGATTTAATCTACATTTTGCCCGCGGATCCACACACGTTATATTTGTTTGGCCGGGAAAAAATATCCGTAGCCTATGGCAAGTACCTCGAACTATCACTGTGCAAAAAAAAAGTAGATCTGTCACTAAATTTCTGAGGAGGAGACGAACAAACAAACTGACAAACACACTTTTGCAATTATAATACTTGTGAGGATTATAAATGCGAATCAATATGAATTGTTATGCAATACACATCCATGACGCTCGTTGTAATTGTGTCGTCAAGCACGGGCTGTGTTGCGTGAGCAATTATAAGTCAATTTACTACATAAGTACCATGCTTTAATAATGCACTATAAATCTTACTTCATAGAACGTAAATATACATTTAGCACATGTATGTAATTAGGAATCTTCGTTCTCTGATAATGAAGCACAGCGTTTTATTGACAAGAAGTGATACCTACCGACACGTTCCTGGTGCAAAGGTTGGCCGTTACTATCCAGCAGGGCAATGCAGCCAATGTATTACGTACTTTTGCACCAGGTACTGTGTGAGGCGGAATAATGACGAACATTTTATTTGAGACTTTTTGATTTTGTTTTGTATGTGCGTGTATTTTCATTAGGAAATTAATTAAAGTTAAAAAATGATATATATGAAACCACGTATGTATATACCGACTAGTATTCAAAAATCGGATGTGTTTGATAGGCGTGGCGTGGCGGTGGTGAGGAGGAACCACACCATAAAAACAAAAATATTTTTCGATTTCTCACGCTGACATCAAGACGAGGCGGAAAAACACTAAATATTTTGTATATACCATCTTATTATAAATGAATTTCCGCAAAGTAACGCCTGACTCCATCAATTGTTTTTTTTATCTTATCACTACGCTTTAAGCATAGCAATACAATTAAAAAAAAGCAATCGTTGCATAGTAGGTGTACATTTTAGCCATTATTATGGTAATTTATTTCATTTCATTTCACATTACCTGAAATAAAATTCAGAGAAAACAGACTTATTTGCATCTGAATAGTACGGTACTGTTTTGTTACAATTTTACGCCTAAAATGTTATATTAGCTGTATTTCTGTAACATGGCAGTTGTCGTCAGGAAAAATTACTCTCATAATATTTACCTTTTCACAGTCTTGTTGAATTTGTTTTTGAGGTCTCTTGCTATGTAGCCGGCGACGTGGCTTCCTAGAGAATGGCCTATGATATGAAATTTGTTTAAAGACAGGCCGGAGTCAAGAAGTTTGTTCAGTTCTTCGGATGTTGCTTCGCCGACCTGGAATTTTATATTAGAACTATAAATATAGGAATTTAGTCACACGTAATTGGCATAATGTTTTTCATTTATTGCACGTAAATGCAACCATACAGTACCTGTTAAAAGTTAAAAAAACCCCTGTTGATCACTCGTACCGAGTAAATCATCGAGATCTTAAAATGCTTCTCGGCCCTGATAGTGAAATACTCGGCCTAGAAACTTATTTTTCGGCCAAGAGCATGGCCGTGCACTCGGCGTAATGTTACGCGTTGTGTATATTGGTGATATGACATTTTAGTCTTGAAAGCTTGTATGTAACTAATCTCTTGTACCAATAACTAATGAACTAATTTCGAACTATTGAGCCGATTTTGAAAATTCACTAGATAAAACACAATACTGGATATATTATTTCCAATTAACACAGGCACAATGATTGTAATGAATAAATAATTTTATTTGATTGTGATTTTTAAATCACCGCGGATGAGAACATCATAAATGCTTCAAAATAAATGAAAAATTAAAACGACTGTAGTCACGTCACGCATGTTTATATATAATTAGGTAACATAACGTCACATGGTGGTAAAGCTGTATTAATTGTATAGAATAAAAAGGTCCTAGTTCATACATAATGAGGCAGATAAACATAGGTTATGCTATGCGTGACATGAGCTGACGCATGCTATTTACATGGTTAGAATTCCAAGACTGTCACTTTAATAAGTGATTGGAATCTAATACAATGCATAAAGGAATTTAATGCACGTCAGGAAGGTATGGCTATAGTTTAACAGCCTTATTCAGAGGTGTAGTAAGGAATTTCACTGTAAAATAGGACATCATTATTGGGGATGGGATCGGAGTCGGGTATACGTATAGTAGAGGTTCATGGTAGAGATCCCATGGCCTCGTACAAAACGCTTTGTGCCTAATTTTACTGTGTCAATTGCCACGTTGTGGAATTCGCTGTCAATCTCGATCTTTTCAAGTGCAAGTAGTACAGTTTCTTCTAGGCAAGCGCGCTATATCCTAGGCCGCATCGGCGCCTTCCATCAGGCGAGTTGCGGTCAAGCGCAAGCCTTGCCCATAAAAATATAACTACTTGATGGGGAAAATATATCACCTTTTATTATTTTATGGGACATTTTCGTGAATGAAATTAACTTTCAACAGAAAAGCATGGAGGAAGTTTCCCCGTAAAGAGTTTTGCCCAGAGATTCTACCAGAAATTTTACTTAGGTACCTATAGAGAAATATTTTGATGATAGGTTGAATTACTCGTACTTTAGCTTCATCGCTTAAGGCGCTGCTCAAATTTTCATTTATTAAAAACCTGATTTAAGTAAGAATACCTACTACGTTTATGTACATCGTCACATTGCAGTTTAAATTGTAAACAAAAGATTGTCCACAGGCAACTTTCTAAGTCAACGTGACACGGCGTGCCTTTTGAACATGAAGACCTACTATAATATCTATCTTGTCTTATTAGCATGTTGTATTATATATGTTTAACTTATTAGCATATTATATTATATGCAAAAATGGATTACTAAATAGGTAAGTACAAACATAATTAGCATCATAATAGCGAAAGAGATCTTTGGCGTAGTTTAAACGTTTTTTTTTTAAATAACTACATATTCGTAACGTCACTCGTCGCTTCGGGTGGCGACCCTTTGTAAACGTTTTTGTAAAAACTTAACTAGTAGATTCACATTATAATAAATTATATAGAATGTTATAGGTTTGGGGTGTATAATAAGCCAAGGGAGGTCATTGCACAACGGAATTCAAGTAAAAAAAAATGCTTTTACACAGCGAAAAATAATCGCCCGTCTACAAAATATATGGAACAGCTGATTCTTTTGAACAGCTGGATTTCTTTCTCGAGGTCAGGGTTTGTCCCCTACTGAAAGTTGTTGTACAACTTTCAGTAGGGGTACTGAAAGTTGTTTGTCGTGCTACATATTTGTTCATCAAATTAATTTACGATAACATTAACGGGATTGCTTGTTCCTTTTCGGAGTGCATAGAATAATAAATTCGTGTAGCAATGGCTAAAATAAAGAAATAAGCTCATAAGCAGAAAAAAGGATATCTGATTTACCAAAACCAATAATATATAATTTTCAACTAACTTCCAAGATGATCAGAAGTTCGATCTTTATTGTACTAGCATCTCCCTCAGCTCAAATAAAGAACTTACATAGAAATTCTATAAATAGCTCTTTTTTACATTTAGTTTACAAATTTTGTATATGTATCTTTTTCTATACTATAAAAACGAATTGCTGAATGTGTTGCTAAGCGCAAACATCGTGAGCTGATGAACCGAATTTGTTAATTCTTTTTTTAGAATATTTCTTGAAGTACTCGTACTAAGATGGTTCTTACGGAGAGAAAAATTGCCTAAAAGCTCTAAAAATAACACTTTTCTATACTCCCATACAATCGATTCGTAATAATACTTAGAAGTCAATTTAAGTTTTAATATCATACCATAAAGTTTAAGTGTTAGTGGAGAGATTCCGGGAAGGCAAAACAATTGAGTGACGTTAGTATCGTATAAATATTGACATCTCTTGACGTCTCATTTCTTCCCCACGTGCCAGTGCGGCTGAAGTTCAGTTACTTAGAGAAGCTATGGTCGAGCGATTGAACTTGTCCCTCAGGACAGTCTCTGATTGGGGCAATGCCAATCTGGTCAGATTCAATGCTGCTAAGACGCAGGCGTGTCTGTTCTCCGCCAAAAAGAGGCCATTCCAGCTGGCCCCTACTTTCCGAGATGTATTGTTGTTGGATGTTAGGGGAACGCCCCTAACCGACCACCTTGAGCTCTTAGGTGTCACGCTGACATCAATGCTTAATTTTGGTGCGTATATTAAGTCCAAAGCTCAGTTAGCTGCCAAAAAGCTAGGTATCCTCCCAAAGGTGCGGCGGTACTTCACGTCGGAACAGTTGCTTACTCTGTATAAAGCACAAGTTCGATCGTGTATGGAGTACTGCTCGCATCTTTGGGATGGATCAGCAAAATACCAGCTTGAAGCGTTGGAGTCTGTCGAAAGGCGAGCTAAAAGACTTAATAGGTAACGATGCTCTGGCCAATGTTAAACTTCAAAGCCTCGAGCATTGTCGAAAAGTGGCTAGCCTATCGGTCTTTTATCGGATACATTTCGGGGAGTGTGCCTTGGAATTGCATGCATTAATTCTCCCATCTCCATTCTACAATCGGACAAGTAGAGATACTGTAAGGCGACAGGGGTTCATGGTAGAGGATCCACGGACTCGCACAAAACGCTTCGCGTCTACATTTATTGTGCCAGGTTGTGGAATTCGCTGCCAGGTTCTCTATTTCCCGATAGCTATAATCTCGGTCTCTTCAAATCGCGAGTGAATCAGTTTCTTCTAGGAAAGCGCTCTACATCCTAGACCGCATCATTACTTTACATCAGGTGAGTTGCGGTCAAGCGCAAGCCTATCGACTATAAAAAAAACGTCTCGAATAGCAAAAAATTTAATTAAAAAAATAAAGAATTAAAAATGTGTTGAGTTGATAAAAACATTATTATTTTTCGGGCATTATTATTCCCCTTTTGACACGACTGCAAAAGAAGGAGGGTTATGTTTTCCGAGTGCGCAGTCATGGAGTCAAGTTTTTTGAAGTCACTTTTAACCTCTTGTTCGGTTAGTTACTTACTAGCTGAATCAAGCAACAAGTACTAAATATTTTAAACCTATGTATTTAATCCTTATTTTATCACTCTCCCGACTAAGACAAATATATTGACACTATTCACATAAAAATACTACAATCCGTTTAGGCTCTAGGGCGTTCCATAGAAATATACTAGTACATACATACACTCGGAAAACATAACCCTCCTTCTTTCACAGAAAAAAATCTAAAACATGCCAACATCATGTTCATCAAGTAGAAAATACAAATAGCAATATCAGATGACGATCGTCACTGCAATCTCAGTAAGTTAACTACGTAGTAAGTGACACGGCACACGAAGGTCGTCTAGGTAGAAAACCCAGCTTCGTTTACTGAGAAACCTTTAAGTTTTATTATTACAGATAAAACTATATAATGTATATACAGGGTTATTGGCTAGGGGTTTACTAAGCTGAAAGGAGGTCACTAAGTTTTGATTCACTTACTGATTAGCTGACAGATTACAATTAACGCAGAGCCTAAACCGCTGATGCGATGAAGGTCGAGTGGTTAGTAGGGTCCATTGCCGTGCAAAAGGTACGAGGTTAGATCCTACGAAACATACAAAAAGATCTGAGCTACCGGTGAAGGAAAACATCGTGAGGAAACCATAGCATGGTGGTAGGGCGTTTCCTATCGCACACCTCGCTAGCTACCACCCCTAAGTTGTAAAAACTGTCGCCAAGCACCTAACAGTATGTTCCGGCAGCTGTCGTTGAGAGCCAGTGTATTCCAGACTAGGTTTTTTTAAATCCAATATAATTATTCTAATCATTTTGTATGTGTTTAATATAGTTTCAGGTCAATCTGGATTATTTAAGTTATAAGATCTATAGTGCATTTCGTGTTTTCACTGCGCATTATAGTAAAGTTAATTAAGTAGCATGTAATCGCAGTAAGAGAATGTCATTCTTATGAGGTTAATAAATAAATTTCTGAAACCGTAAATTTCATGTCTCTAAGTTTAGCGGTTCACGCTATACTTTGATTAGCGAGTATCAGTCAGTAAGTCAGGACGTTGTATATTATATATTATATTGACTCTTTTGTATATTATATAGATTAACCAAATCTTCGACCTAGTATCAGAAACCCAAAATACAAATTCACGCCTAGTTTAGTCAACGATAACGTTGTAACTTGTTCTTGAAAGTTTTCTGTGTTTTGTAATATTAAACGCTCCAATAAACGTATATTTCATTTGATTATTTGATTTTAGTATGTCCATAAAACACAATATGAATACTAAATAATAATAATATACATAAACTTTTAAGTCCGCTATTTATTCTTCTGTTATTTAATGTGCCTATAATAAGACTAATGCACACTTATTATTAATTTATTTCCTTATTTAATGTCGGTAAGCCGACAATATTATTAAATAAGTACTCTATTTTGCTGGATATTAATCGTAGGGAAGGAAATAACAGCTCCTAATTTTATTATAAGTTTGTTTGTTCGCTGGTAATAAACATCCGCTTTGGATTTATCCTTAGGGAATTACTTTGTGTGGTAATAAAGGAAAAGATACAATGAATATATGAATTAGTATGTTATATTAGTAAGAAAAACATGTACAAGGAAGCTTTTAAATGTTAGATATATTATATATAACACAGTAACTTTTAAATAGGTATAAAAAGAATTTACTTAAATTATTAACTCATTAGTACACAACTATTATGAAATACAAAGCATAACAAAAGTTAGAGAAACGACTGCAAAAACAGTAGACTCAACGACACATGTAACTAAGTAGTAATAACCTATAACCATCTCAAATAAAGACAATGTGTACACCAAAATCGGTCTACCGGATTTAGACTGTATAAGGGTCACAAGGAGTACGACATATTTACATAAATAAACACAAATATACATTTGAAACACCTTACCCTCCTTTTGTCAATCTTTTGTTCAGTCGGGTAAAAACAGTATGCACAGGAGAAACGAATCTTTACGCACATAAAAACAATTTTAAGTCGGATACTTAAAGCTATACAGTCATATATTTGCATGTGCATGTTTTTCTGCAGTTATTGGACTTTGATTTTTTTTGTTCTGCAATGGGTTTACTTTTATGGGTAGACTAACACCGTTAAATAACGTCACACCTTTCTGTTAAACGATGTATATAAAAGAGTAAGTCCTGTTGACTGACTGACTGATATTTTATAGGAAACAACGTAGAGCCTAAACCACTGAATTTAGAGACATGAAATTTGGAGAGTGTATTCATTATAGGGTTTAAAACTGTATTAAGAAAGTATTTTTGGGAATTCAACCCCTAACAGGATCAAATGAGGGTTCACAGTTTGAAAAATTTTAATATTCAAATTTGTCGCGGGCAACGCCGCAGGCGACAGCGACTTGTATATTGTAAGAATTACTTGAATAAGATAGCCTTATATATATAAGATGATTCAGATTAAATGAGAGGTATGTTAGTCATAAACTAATTCAATCTATAAAGCTTTCGTTTGTGATTAGATCAGTGTACATTTAGATAGGTACTTAACTGTAGAGTTATGTTTAGATAATTTCATATATGAAATTACTATGCTTACCTTTTTAGTATTTCTCGCTGCATTGACTAAATAAGAGCCATGCGCCATATTAGCCCAGTCTAGAAGCAATACGTTTGTGTCCGGCCTAGCTTCCAAGTATGCCTTTACCATCACCTGAAAACAAAAGTCCATTAAAAATCGCATTTTTGTATAACATAGTAGACCGACCTAAAGTACCTATATTGCATTATGTATTTGATTGTTAAAGACTACTTTTGTAGAGTGCCAGAGTGCCTTCAAATATGTCTAAACAAGCCTCTATCCTGCATATTGTATGGTCGACACATGTCATGTTCTATCTAGCAGTTTCATACATTTTATGGACCTTCATTACACTTTTTTCTTATTAATACGCTTCTCATACGTCAGACTTCTTTTGTCTTGTTTCATCCGATAGCGGTGGTCTCGGTCTAATGCAGTAAAATAGACGCTTAACATTTGAGGGACGAGACTGCAGAAACGCGTCTTAGAACTTGAAAAATATTTAAAAGATTCGGTACATCGAATGACGTTGCAAAAATATATACGGTTAGGTAAATAGTAGGTAATAGATTAATCTAAAGAAACGCGATGAGCGATATATATGAGATAATTTTTGTTAAAAAAAAATTAAAATGGTCAAAATCGTCGTAATCAACGCTATCAAAAAATTTAAAGTTCTATATTTTTCATTAGATAACTTAATCGTTCTCTCAAAAAAAGATCCATTCACAAATAAGAATTCCAAAAACTAAACGCGTTTCTCCAAATTAGTCTTCTTAGCTACTGTATATTTTTGCAGTGTGACTAAACGCAGTGAATTCTTCAAATTTGCCAAAGTCGTAAATGCTGATTTAGATAATTATGCTAACGCAGACGCGCTCTTTAGTAAAACTTTATAATTCATATATTAAAAGCTGTTCTTGATATGAGTACTTGTATAAGCAAGCCAGCATGGTTTCATCTGAGTAGGTACACGCGACGATCATTTCGCGCGATGGCCATGAAATGTACGCTTTTATAAAATACTTATGTACTTAGTTAGGATATTTACCTGAACACTTTCCTGTTGCGCTACTTCTATAAAACCATGAATGTAAAGTACTGTCGGACTGTCCTTTTCAAAGCCCTTGGTTTCTAGAAGTTTTGATGCTTGGCTGAGGGGAATGTCTACGTACTCTTCTATGGTTGTGCTGAAAATATTTCACTATTGTTATTTTTAATATACATGAAATAGTAAGTGCTTGAATGACTGATATTTCGCTAGGAATAAACAGTTCGTTGTCACTAGTAGGTACTCGTACCATATCGCCGAGCCTAACATGCTGAATCTAGAGACATGAGATTTGAACTGTGTATTAATTATAAGGTAGGTAGGGGTGTAATATGAAACGATTTTTGATAATTCCCTCCTAAAGGAGTCTAATGTGGGTTCCAAGTTATTAAATTTTTTCTTCGTTCTGTATTCCATTTCATGTCGCGAGCAACGCTACATAAAATGGAAAACGCGGGTGACTACTAAGGACTAGTTCTAGATAAAGACCGATGCACGATTAGAATATGTATTAAAATTAAAAAACACAACAATAGCTATAATTTTGGAGCTGTCAGTTTAATTTATATATCACGTTTTAATATCTAAAGTGGGGTTAGTGTCATTAAATTTTAACTACTTAGCACTTAGATTTGCCACATAGATGATTAAGATTTGCCATAATTAATTTTACTATCCTCAACTGACTATATTTCATATAAGTTGGAGCAAATGTAAAACCTCCTTTACATGCGATCACAGACAATAGTTACTGTTCTATTTAAAGATTTTCATGGAAAACTAATCAATAGTAGCACAGACCTGACAGTAAAGAGAAAGCAGTAAATCAGTAATTCCACGTAAGTTGGATTTGAAGGACAAATGTTTTAAGTTTATTTTATGTTTATACTGGAACCAGAGCCGTGTCAGTAATTGATTGACAGACTTTAAAATATATAAAGTCTGAGCAATTATTTATGTGATCGAGCTATTTGTTTACACATTTTTTTTTTATGTATACCTTTCAAGTTTATATATACGTGACGTTTGTGGCTTAGAGCTAATGCGTGAGACGGGGAGTTAACCGGGTTTGATTTTTGGGTGGTTTCTACAGAAAAATATGTTGGACTTGTGTAATCTGATAGAGCTATAAATGAGAAAAACCTAGTTGAACACCCGATTAATATTCCCCGATAGTTATTTAAATACACAGTAGGTACTATATTTACTTATCTACTATAAAACTCACCCATTATAATATCTGAGATAGATGTCTTCTATTTTGTTACCTCTGTCTGGCAATATTCCTGGAAAAATACAATAAAGGAGTTAGTTTTGACTACACACATATCAACAAATAAATTTGTGTATTCCCATCTGACCCAGACACTATCAGACTGAACAAAACCAACAAGGCGAGCATTAGCATTATATAGTTCGAATTATTATTGTGACAAGTCTTCTTCAAGAGCTCATTCCTATCACTTGAGAGCGCATACAAGTACTTATACATATGTATATTTTGACTCTGAAATTTTCTTAAAGGAAACTTTTTATATTTTAATATTACGACAATGGCACTTAGGCGTACCCCGTCTTATACTGACTATCACGTCAATGGGGCAGAAGGGAATAAAAATTCCAATTAGTGTCCCAGTGACTAAATCAATGGCGCAGACGGATATAAATAAAATGGCCTATTTATAGGAAATCCAATTGAAAAGAAATTAATATGATATAAAATCAAAATAATACTGAAATTAAGTAATTACATTTAATTACAACAAATAAATTTGTGTATTCCCATCTGACCCAGACACTATCAAGTCAATGGGGTAGAAGGGAATAAAAATACCAATTAGTGTCCCAGTGACTAAATCAATGGCGCAGACGGATATAAATAAAATGGCCTATTTATAGGAAATCCAATTGAAAAGAAATTAATATGATATAAAATCAAAATAATACTGAAATTAAGTAATTACATTTAATTACAACAAATAAATTTGTGTATTCCCATCTGACCCAGACACTATCAAGTCAATGGGGTAGAAGGGAATAAAAATACCAATTAGTGTCCCAGTGACTAAATCAATGACGCAGACGGATATAAATAAAATGGCCTAATTACAGGAAATTCAATTGAAAAGAAATTAATATGATATAAAATTAAAATAATACTGAAATTAAGTAAAAAAATAAATAATTAAATGTGCAAACGATACAGCTTATAATTCTATCCTTGATTATTTATATTGGGTTAGCATATAAATAATCAAGGATATTGCGTGGGTTTAAAGGTTTGGCTTTTAATTATTTTTTGCGACATTTTTTGAAACATCTTGAACACTTGTATAAAAACTGGTTGCTATATTGAAAAAATCTGCCTTAAATATATAGTTATTGTAAGACAGCTAACAACTTTATGATTATATTAGTATAAACAAACACTCAATTAATGATTATAAATAATATATAGCCACGTACACCTACAGGCTTTTTAGACGAAATTTAACAACTACTCGTGTATCACCTGGTACATTTGAGTCACAATTGACTAACGAAATCGCTAAAATAAAGGAACTGACGTCCATCGTATTTCAACCACTAACGTTCAAATAACACAAAGTTTTTCTTGGCCTTTAAATAGTTTTTCCAACTTAGTAAACTAGCTAAAGATTATACATAATCACAAAATTGAACAATTTACTATACTTGGAAACTTCATGTTGTTATTTTGATGATTTCGAATTTTATGGTATTTTATATGGTTTTGAGAAAAACTTAAGTCAGAGTAAAATGTATTGAGATGCCATTGTTGAATTCGTTATTAAAATAACTTTTCAGGGTTTGGTTAGTTCCAAGAGGTATAAACGGGACCTATGACTATATGCTTGATTGTCCGGCAGTCCGTCAGTCTGTATGTCACTGGTGACATATTTCTTTATTTCATGATCCGATAGCTAAAATTTTCACAGATGATGTATATATTACTGTTGCCGCGAATACAACAAATACGAAGAACAGAATAAAATAAATAATTTAGGATAGCTCCCCATACAACCAAACAATTTTTTTAGTTTCTTGTTCCATAATGACCACAGGTAGAATGTTTTATGCTCAAGTTCGACTCGCACTTAGCAAATTGTTTGCCATTTACTTATGTTGGTTAGGATCTCAATGTATAAGTGACTGTTCCTATGAACGACCAACGCGACTAGCGCGAAAAGTACTGCGAACATCTTGAATGTAGGCCTTGCCATCATCATTACTAGAAACTAAATATATTTTAAGAGTTGTTATTTGTAGATGTTTTCGTAACGTGAAGTATGGAAGTATATGGAAGAAACTTTTGCCCAGCAGAGGAACAGTAGGTAAAGGTTAAAAAAACTATAGAACAAAATAAAAATAGTTTTAGTATCGTACTACGTACCTATATCGCTATATTACATAAAACTGCATCATAAAAAGCCTAAGCAACCATAAAAGTTTGCAACGTAACTTTAACAAAATTAAATACATTATGAAAATATCTGTTTATGTAAACTTCGCAACAATAGCTTACACAACTAATTAATCATGAATGTGTTGGACTCTAGTGTATAGCAAAGTTGTGTGCTATGTTTATGGCCATTAAATAAGGTACCTCACCAATAAAACGCCATACAGAGCTATGCTCTACTAATATTTTCGTTGTAAAGCATCTATGACAACCATAGACCAAAAATTGGTTAACTATTGCACCGGGGCTTCCAAAAAAGAGTAGGTACTCAAATCTTCTCTTTTATATAATGTTTGTCACCTTATTTTTCTGAGACGGGTTAAATGATTACAAAAAATATTTTTTGTTTGAAAGGGCATATACCTCCTATGTAGATAGATATATTTTACAAAATCTGTTCAGTGGTTTTATTTTTAATTTTAAAATAACTAAGAGTTCTATCGGCGCTTCCCTCAATCAAAGTCCGTAGTCAGTTTCTTTTAGAACAGTTGCGAAGATTCAGTACGTATATAAGTATAAAAAAAAAAAAACATTATCAACCGAACAAAATAATTTAAAAAGTAATCAATTAATGTTATAAATAACTTGTGTGAATTTTTTTCTCTCAATTATGTAAATAATGTTAGTATAAAATAATTGCGACCCAAAGCAGACGCTTAATTATATATATACTCTGTATATACATCTACCTATAAGCAATTATATCTATCTACCACCCCATAGACAAGCGAGTGACATCCAACATGACACATGACCTCTCTGATACGAGGGCTGACCCAGATTGTGTGATTAAAAATTCATTTAGTCATCGCTATCGAAAATAGAAAAGTTTATCGTACATTGACACTGAAAATTCTGAATAGGGAGGTTTGTTTCTTACGTGTGCGAATGATATGTATGTAATTAAAACGAAGTGTAATCAATGCCCTGACTGAGTGCATAGATAGCATTTACTCGCTCGTTTTCTAAGCGAAAGTACCCAAATCTATAAGAGCGTCTCATATGCCTTCTCAATATTTTTTTTAAATCATCTTTTAAGAAGAAACTTAACAATTGTCGGAATATGTTTTTGCCAACTTTCCAAAAAAGAAGCTGCTAGGTACTAAATTTTTCACCGCTCATAAATCATCTTTTAAGAAGAAACTTAACAATTGTCGGAATATGTTTTGCCAACTTTCCAAAAAAGAAGCTGCTAGGTACTAAATTTTTCACCGCTCATAAATCATCTTTTAAGAAGAAACTTAACAATTGTCGGAATATGTTTTTGCCAACTTTCCAAAAAAGAAGCTGCTAGGTACTAAATTTTTCACCGCTCATAAATCATCTTTTAAGAAGAAACTTAACAATTGTCGGAATATGTTTTTGCCAACTTTCCAAAAAAGAAGCTGCTAGGTACTAAATTTTTCACCGCTCATAAATCATCTTTTAAGAAGAAACTTAACAATTGTCGGAATATGTTTTTGCCAACTTTCCAAAAAAGAAGCGCTAAATTTTTCACCGCTCATATTTTTTTGAGTGTTTGTGCACTGTATACTCGGTACCGGCTGGAACGATGTGAAAAAATAATTTTAATTGAAATGATATACTTCTGAACTGGCATTCTTAATTGAATTTTATGTATATTTCGGTCTATGTATGTATATTTCTTTGGCACGACCTAGAGCCTAAACGGCTTAACGTATTTTTATGTGAGTGATCTCAATAGATTCATCTTAGTCGTGAGAGTAACACTGGTTACATCAAAATAAAAAATAAGAATTAAGGATGATAAACAGGTTCAACGATATAGCAGTAGGGATTTTTCAAACTCTCTTCTAACTACTTGTTTTAAGTAATACTTGATTGATTAAAGTATCAAAATACTAGGATAGCTCTATTGATGGGTTCTCCGTGAGGCAATGCCAGACCTGTCTGTCAGACGACCGCGGTGAAATCTCATACCTGGTTTTCGGCTAGAGTTGGGCCCAATTGGTTCAAATTGATTTGCGTTTGAATGAGCGTCTAATTATTTTTCCACTCCACTTTGGTACTCGGCGTACAAGTGGTCAAGTCTGTTATTTGAATTGTCTCAGAATTACAATTGAATTGTGCCAAAATGGCCGTTTTGACATAGAATAGGCCACAGTTAGTATTAAACAAAACATAATTTTTAAAACTGACTCTGATATTTTATTCTATGTTCAATCGGCCATTTTGGAACAATGCAATTGTAATTCTAAGACAATTCAAATAACAGACTTAACCCCCAGGTCGTAGTCAACTAATCTCAACAAAATAAACTTTCCAAGAAAAATAGAAAAACAAAGGTCATCATCGATAAGGCAGCAGATTTCTGTAATAGTTATATTACCTTTAGTTAAGAATTCTGAATTTAAACAAAAACTGTGTAGGTTGTTAACTTAACTTATCGAAATACGTACTCAAAAATTCCTAACATTTTAATATTATACATTAATAATAACGTTCTTACCGGAACTGTACATAATCTGTCGTTCTTGTTAAATAATTGACTGCTTCGAATGAATGATTGTACCATATTGGACCAACCAATAGAACTCATTAACAAGAATGCCTCATTGATGGCTGTGTTGATACTAGTAGAGGGTAAAGTACCTTTAATAGTAACTCTAGAGAATTCAAACAACTTGGCTGCTGAACTAAAATTTATAAAATTTGCTGTTGATATCATGTTTTTAATTTAAATTTGTAATATTGTTTGTTAATGGACATTAATATAATAACTATATCGAGACATTGACATAATAATTATTATATTAATTGCGACATTCTTCAATACTTAGAATTTATCCATATTTTTTTATCATATCTTTTACAAAACATTTGCGAGACAATAAAAATAAAAAGTTAATCTACAAATTGTCTGCGACTACAAAAATTGGTTGTATTACAATAGACTGCCAAAGCCAAAGGTTAAGGTGAAGATTCTTTAAATCCAATGACAGGTGACGTTCTAACTTCTAAGCTGAAAAACACGAGCTTTTTTATGAAACTTGTTTACTCTTTGATTTCTAAGCCAACTGATGACAGCTTAACTGGGATAGATCAGTTTTAGGTTCGAAGTCACTCATCTCCCTATACAGAATATCATTGTTTAATAAAAACAAAAGTTGCATAGACTGCTGAAACTAGCTCCTTCCCGGTTTTTCCCTAGTGGGTTAATAACAGCTCCACTCGGTCAATGTTCCGTTGTGCAAGACGATTGCAACACAGCTAGTTATTAGAGCAATGAATCCGTATAAACGGCTACCTTATGAGCTCTGCCATCAGTTTAATTACACGCAAGTAGGTGAGAGTGGGAACTTTAACACTGCTATTCAAGGTTACTAGAGCAGCCTTTAAAGTTGGTTCTGTATGCTCGAGATTTCATAGGTTCATGCAAAAATTAATCATCAGTTAGCATAAAATATGTAGACCTCCTTATAGCGGTTTTTAAACGAGAATAAGCGAGAAGAATGTCCGAATTATTAGTAGTATTAGCTTGGTTAATAATGTTTTTGAAAATTATCTCGAAATCATCAATCGATAAGTTGGGATGAAGTTTTGGGGAAGCACATTCTCGCGCATTGATTGCCTGAGCTAATGAATAGTTGAAACTGTTATTTCTTGTGATTGGAAACTGTTATTAGAACTATTATGAGTCTCGTTTATTAGTTCTACAAGTTATCTTAATTTCTTCTGCTAAATTTATCTCTAAAAAAAATATTAAAATTAAACTGGTTTTTGATGCAGCAATGGCTGATGCGTTTTTACGTAAACAAGAAAATGTTATAAAACTGGTTTTCATTTTGAATGTTTTGAAATAAATTGTTTTTATTTTGGTTATTGTCTAGTTTTATGTGGTCACGTCCGCTTCATTGAACGGACAGGTTGTGTTAGTTTCGAAATGGCTGTGATTTCATCTTTGTTCAGTAGAGCGGCACAGTTCTGTGCTTGCACTCTAATTATAAACTGTATCTAGTTTTCATCGTACAATATGTGTATATCATCAATTCCTGTGTAGAATTTATGTTTATTTTGTTGAAATACTTTTTTTCACGCGTACCTGATTGATGGAAAGGTCAGCCCACAACGATGGCACGTCTTACACCGTGTTCGTTGTGCACACGAACGACTCATTTCATCCCTGTCGAAGTTCACCGCGTGTGAACGAAACTATGGTTGGACGCGTGAAAACCCGTTTTCTACTGTCTTCCACAAAACAGGAGGTGCTCAATCGACGGAATATTTTTTTAGGATTCTGTACCTATAATTAATAATCCTATTATTAAGACTTCGCTGTTCGTCTTTCCGTCTGACAACAGTCTTGTAGCTCACGAACCGTGATAGCTAAAAGTTGATGTATTTTATTGCCGCTATAACAACAAATCTTAAAACTATAATAAAATAAATATTTAAGGGGAGCTCCAAACAAACGTCATTTTTGTCGTTATTTGCTCGATATTAATACTTAATGTTGTATAGATAATGATACAGGACCCTTCGTGGGCAAATCCAACTCACACTTGGCAGATTATTTATTTGTGTGTTACCTGAAATCACACAGATAGATACCTATAATTTTTTGTTTGTATTTTATGTAAGTAATAGTTTTCGTGATACATAAAGTAAAGTAAAGTAAAGTAAAGTAATATTTATTGACCTTTAAATAACGTTCGTTACAGGCAAGTCTTATTACATTTGAATTAATAATTACTTAAAAAATTTAACTTACAAATCTCATTCATATACGATTACTTAATATTAGTTCTTAGTTTAACAGTTCTCTTGACAAATATTTACATTATGATTGCTTTGTTTAGTTATTAGTGATATTTTATTATGGTTGTTCGTTACACAAGAACGATGATTCTACAAGCTGCATTGACATATATTCGTTGAGTTTATAAAAAGGATTGCTTTCAAAAAAATACTTCAATTTTTGTTTGAATGTAATAAAATTGAGATCCATTACACTATTAGGTAATTTATTATACATCAGTATTTTGGTATAAAGCCCCTGCTTCTTACATTTAGCTAATCTATTTATTGGTAGGATTCGCCCTTTTTTATTATTGCGTGAAATTCTTTTTTCCGGTATTTCCCTATCCTCGTGTACTTCTAATAAACAACTATAAATATAAAGTGATATAACTGTCATTATTTTATCTTTTTTAAAGTGTTTTCTCGCAGGACTACGTTTTTTCAAACCGTTAATTGTTCTTATAGACTGTTTTTGACATTTTAAGACTTTTATGATATCTTTAGCATTTCCCCAAACAGTAATAGCGTATCTTATAATAGAATGCACGTAGGCATAATAGACAGAGATGAGCGACTTTTTATCTAGTAATGGCTTAAGTTTAAATAAAGCATAATTACCACTTGCCATTTTCTTGCAAATTTTATCGATGTGCGCATTATGGCTAATTGTATTATCTATTGTATAACCAAGAAATACATTTGTTTTACTAATGGAATTCCCGAAAATACCTAACTTTGACTGATACTGCATAGAGATGGTTTTATCAGAGTTAAGAACAATTCCATTTGCATCAAACCATTCCTTTAACAATTCCATAACAATACTAACTTTATTTTCTAAATTATGTATACATTTGTCTCTGATACCTACATGTGTGTCATCTGCGAATAAATTTATGTGAGCCCAACTTGGCAATGCATTGGTAATATCATTAATATATATCAAAAATAAGACTGGGCCTAAAATAGAGCCCTGTGGTACTCCAATTGACATCCTACCTTCTGTAGAAATTTGTTCATTAATCGAGACAATTTGACTACGGTTCTGTAAGTAAGTTATCATCATATTTAATTCATGACCTTGAAATCCGTAATATTGCATTTTTAAAATCAATATATCGTGCCTCAAACAATCAAAAGCTTTTGAAAGATCACAAAAGATACTTGCACATTTATTTGACGTATCTAAGGATTCTAGAATGTAATATACTACTTTTCTTATAGCCATTTCTGTTGAGCGGCCTTTTCTGAATCCAAACTGTGACATTGTAAATAAATTATTTTCTTCAAAGTATTTAACGATTCTCGATTTAATAATAGCTTCTAAAATTTTTGATAAAGTTGGCAAAATGCATAATATGACTATTCAATTTATTTTTTAAATCTGCATGCTTATTTGTAAACATATTACTTGATATTACGAGTATCCATGTCTATGGTTATTCTTTTTTCTAAAAATAGACTTCTTGACCATTAGCGTACTGTTAGTAATATTTACTCACTGTCATTAGGGCTAGTGTGGATATGTACACTCTACTCGTAGTTTTCACCCTTTAGTCGGAAAATACTATAGTCCCATCATACTGGCCCACCCACCATAATTTTGATGCCTTTGGGTATTTCTTTTTATAATCAATGTTAATTCTTAAACGAGATATTTCTACTGAATATAGTTAGAATCAATTAATTCATAGTCATCATAAAGTCCGCTTCTTGACGCACAAAAATCACCAACCATAGAAACAACAAGTAAAAAAATTTAGAACTTGTATTATATAGGTACAGCAGGTATTTTCCTAGCAATAGTTACAAGGTAGGTACAATCTGCAAGATATTAACTACAAACATTGTCGTTATTACAATCTAGCAACTTTTTTCTCATCGATGTTGTCTCATAGTGATAGAAGAAAGAAAATTTCGACATAGAACAGGTTCTTATGTATGCATAGTTTAAGAAAAAAAGGCTTGTGGTTGATGTGAAGCGACGATTCAGTTTAAGAAGAAAGTCTTGAAAAAAGTGTTTATCTAGAAGAAAATGATTCACTCTAGAAAGTTCTACAAACTAGCAGTTCTAGAGGTGTTGTTATTAATGATTGCATTGTTATTAAAAACTATCAAATAATAATAAAAGCAATACCAAATGCGTACAACAATTGATTAAGAAAAACATATTTATGAGTATAAACCAGATCGAAAAATTCCGAAGGTGAAACAAAACAGGTTTAGGCAGAACAGTCGTTTTTAATAAATTTATTAGGAGTTTTAACAGGAGTTTGTCTGACTAATTAAACTACACAGCTAAAAGTAATACTTACTTTTAAAAAGTGTAACCGACAATAAACTACAACTACAATACAAGTATCTTCGACCGATTTTAATAAAAAAAAATTGACCGATAAAAATATTTATCAAATAAATTAAATTGGTTCAGCCATCTTTGAGAAATCGGCGAACATATAGTCTTTTAAAAAGGAAAGGATACTATAGGTTCATCGGTTCTGAGATTATAACCTCTAAAGAGACTTGCAAAGTAATTTTTTTCCGCCTCGTGCGTGTTTAACAGCGTGTTAAGAATGACGTTATCTCTCTCATCTATACGTGAGGTATTTTCCATAGGTGGATATATACGTTTAAGATACACTATTATAAAAACATAATTATATATTGAGTAGGTATAACAAGTTATTTCTGTGAACTAAACATCTGTGACCTTGCTAACACAATAATTTCGCGGCTAAAGAAGATTTTTTTTAAAATTTTAATAGTCTTGTTCCTTTATGTTATATTCCAAATGTTTACAAATCTTTCAAAACCGGTAAATTGCGTAGTAGCAAATTTTCTCTATTTTTGGGGAAATAATCCTCTATTATAAATCCCCGAAGGCTAAACTAATTCCAAAAAAATTGTAAAGGCGGTATACCAAATCTTAAAAATAAAGGTTTTAAACTACGACCTACGCGAGTACAAACATCCAAAGTACACTAAGTTAACGCACGTCATGTCACCGAACGTTTACCAACTTCTCAGAAAAGATCTCCGGAGAGTTTCAAAAACAAACCGAAAAGATGGCTTTCGAGCAGGCTTTTTATAAAATTGATCAATTTACGACATTTAATTAAAATAATTACTGAGACATTATAATTTAATTTATTTTTACTTTGGAATTTACTGAAATCATTCACATATACTTAGAAATTAATTTATCTACACATGTACTATTACATATTATAAATTTACTTGTAAATGTAAATATTTATTTATAAATAAATCCAAATCTAAATCTCAATCCAATTTACATACTTGAAGTAGAGACGCTTGTCTCGCTTGCTTGCCTAACAGGTATTTAAAATTAATAAATCTTAAATATAATTGTATTCTACTAAAGAACAACTATTGAAAATTTTGAAAATGCCTTGACATTAATTGTGGTAGCTATCTAAGATTTGAAATTATTATAGTGTATACTAGTCAAGCCCTTTCATTTCATACCCATATTAAAGGCATTGAGAAAAAATGTGTTTATGTTTTCTAGCATTTTGTAGCGGCGGCCATCTTGGACCGATTTTCATCAAACATAGCTAAGAACACTACCGACTTTACAGCTCGTGAACAAAAAAAAAAACAAGTTCAAAATCGGTCGATCAAATAAACACACAGAAACGTCAAAGTCATAATACCCCGTCATTTTTGCGTTTGTTATTTAAACGTTTTACTATTTTTAACCCCTGACATAAAATTTATTTAACTTTAAGTTCTAGTATTCTAAAACTACTAATACCGTCTTATCTGTAATGATCAAATCATAATAAAAACACCAGTATCATAATTTACCAACTATCATTAGAACTATAATTACATAATAGATTCCATTGGTCGGGTAGCGATTCTGTCAGATTTTTTTGCGGAAAAAATAAAGATAAAAAAAAAAATTGTTTTGTGCATTTCAAACTTTTTTGGCAAACAAGACTGTCATGTCAGATATAAATTAATGGTTGAATAATATTTATCTGTGGAATATTTTCTGTGATTTCATATCGATATAGGAAAAGTTTATTTTTAAGGATAATTATGATAAAATTTGCTATAGATTAGTGTTATCTTCTAAGCATATTTTAATATTATATACATTATCGCATCATTGCGAATCAAGTCTAGCCGCTTATCTTCCAATTACGTGTGTCGGCCTGTTATCGGTGTTATCGGATTGTTATCACTTTTGCAATCATCTGTCAGTTTTGTAACCACGTGCTCCGGAAATAGCCGAATCTCTTGCGAAAGCACACGAACGCAGACGTAAATAGTTTTGAACTTTACAAACACGGCGAACTCCGTACCGAATACCGATCTACCGGTTACAAGACCAAGTTATTTTTTTTTATCGATATTCAATAGTTATTAATTCAAGGTTCACAAACCGGTTTCACGCAAAATGTTATAAGACGAGGAAATGTAAACTTATGTTTCCATTCGCTAAACATTCACTTTTTTAGCGCAGGGATAAAATTACTGAAAACATGACTCGCAAGGGCTATGTCAAGAGATTGTAGGCAATTAGCAGGTAGGTAATTTATGGAGGAAGTTGTGATTAAATGTTCCGTTACCTGTTCCCCACCAGTACCGCTTCCAGCCGTCGGTCACTGCGCGAAACATGATCGCGTGCTTCGAGCGTGCGTCGCCGGCAACGCGTCTCGGCTGACTGAACTGACTTGTATCATTACAGCAGCCCTGCAGAATATTGAAAACATTCGAATTTCAAAAATCGAAAGAATATTATAGGTACCTTCTTCCGGAAAATTGTTAAATAGGCCGTACACATTACGCCTAATGGTCGCCTATTGGTATAATTTGGAGACGCTAACCATCAACAGCCAAAGAGCTTTCCGTCGTGATTCAATTAATCTCTAATTAGAGACGAGAGTGCTCTTAATGTTGAGTAGGTGCGGATTTGACATCGTAGCTTGTCACTAAAGTAAATGGAAATCTGACAGTGGAACGCGGGGTCTGGCGGTCCGTACCTACGCCTAAATAGGTACATGCTGTTATGAATTCAGGTCAACTGCCTCCGTAGTACGTACTATACGTGAGGTTTACGTTTTATTTACTTTGTTAGCGAGTAGGAATCTCGCTGGTTTGTTTTGATATTTCATTCATTATCTGCTTTCTGAACTAGCGATAGGAAAATAATTATATACCTAAGTAAGTAATTATAAATAATAATTACTTACTTAGATACACGACTCCTCCGAAGCAGGATTTCCTTAACTTTTTTACGTTTGTTCTTATTATAATACATATCATCATCATCCACAGCATTATTTATTCCACAGCTGGGCATGGTTAAGCCTCGTTCATATAATTGCATCTACCTCAACCCTGTGCCAATTATGTTAAGGATGGACCAGATTGGCATATAATTTAAATAATCAGCGTGTTTAACACGGTCATTGGTAATCTACTACCATCTTCTTAAGGGTGGCTTCTGATGACCATAAGCAACAATTCTTGTTCAAGGACTTATAAAAATTAACAAAAAAATAATACTTGTCCTTTGTAGTTAATGTTGTTGAATTTCCTAATCTTAAACAAAACTTGTTGTTTATAATCATTAGAATCCACCCCTAAGGTGATGGTTCCCAAATAGATGCGTTTTTGTTACCATTTTCTAGCATTACCGTATACTGTGCCATGTTCGAAGTTAATACATCATGTAATGCATATACTCAATTAAATCATAATGTTTCTAAATGCTTATCTTAGTTTACCAAACCATTTTAATATTTTTTGAAGAACTCATTATCTCATTATTTTGAACATGTTTCTTTCGGTATACGTGGAATGTCTACTTTGTAATGTTGAGGTAGATTAATCAAAATATTGGCACCTTCAGGCTAATGTATTGTTTTTGTCTTAGAATGATAGGTAAGTGAAGTTTTAAAGATAAATGTTATTAGAGCCTACTAAAAAGTATTTATTTAGAAAAGCACGTTGCAAATATATTTACTTAGACACTTAGCACATATTTTAATGAGGCACTTTGGCTTAGCTAGCGGGTAGCGTTTATATGCGACGTTGCATACGTGCCCGCCTCATCCCTGCCACTTCGCGTAGTGCGCCACGTTGTCAGACTTCATCTAGTGCAGCGTGAGAATAATTATATATAATATTCTTTCCTAGGATAGTTACCGCGTGCGCGTAATAACATACTTATAAGTGATTGTGTTTTACTAGAAACATTCTCTGCCGTGATTTTGACACTACTTGTAGAAGCGTGATAATATACAAATGGGAGATAAGAAGAATAGAAAAAAAAATCACTTCTTATAATCTTTATAAGTAAACGTTCATCGATGATTTCGCCAATTTACTTTTTTTAGATAATTTTATTATTGAATATTTTTATTTATAAATCTAACAATTTTGACCGATTTTTATCAAACTTATATGAATTAATTGTTCGTTAATTTTAACGTTAAAACAGAAAAAACTTAAAAAAACCATAACTGAAATAAAAGGTAAACAGTTAGGTATTTTTATTATGGCAGCTGCTCCTTACAGTGAAGAATATTTTTTTTAATAAGATTTCTTTCCGTAGCAACCACCAGCTATAACATCTATGATGGCAATGCCGTTCGAATTCACCCTTCCGATTCAGATAAAAACGCTTTGAATTTTTTGTTATTTTTAGCGTCTCTAAGAAAACAGAAAAATACCTTTAAAAAAACAATAACTGAAATAAAATGTTTACTTTTTATTTCAGTTATTGTTTTTTTAAAGTATTTTTCTCATTCATATTAGTTTGATAAAAATCGGTCAAAATAGTTAGACTTATAAATAAAATATGCAATTTTTTATTTATTTATTACAATTTTTTTAAGTAAGTTTTACCTATACCAGCGAACTTCGTTGTTGATAAATAATGTCATCAATGATATGAGCTGCCAACTGCTCACGATGGCGGAATTTTGAAGGGTGCAACTCGCACGATATTCAACGAACGAACTCGAACGATAGTTTCTACGAAATTTTCTCAATTTTTTTTGGATGTTTTTACGAGGTACGAGGAATCATTTTTATAAAAGTTTAATGAAATCGAGTTATTACTATTCGATAATGAGTAAAGTTATATTAGAATTGAGTAATTACTACATACTTTACCTTCTGTACAATAGTAATCTTTGACCTAACTTTCAGTAAAGTACGATGTTATTTCTCTGAACTTACATTACTCTATGTCAATATCCATACTGTGCATAAGACACCATCTATCTATACAGTTGACAAAATTATAGACGGCAGGCCAATGCCCGCTCATTTGTTTCGCCCAGAATCAAACAGATGGCATGGCATAGGTAAGTATCAGTGCATACGATTATTTATTCCGTGGCTCGATTCTAAATTGCGTTTGTCTATACCCGTCGCCTTAAGAGGATGCTAGTTTATTATCAGTGACCCATTATTTTCAGATAGTGTACCTTACTAAATTTTGGATATTTCTAATGCAGGCTAATCGGCCCCCTTTCGGCTTAGTAGGTACTTACACCACAAACGATAACCCTGCACTTTTACGACGGTATCTGTGGTCTCAGAGGCCCAAGTCTTTTATTTGAACTGTTTCAGGATTACGATTGCATTGCGTCATAAAGATAGTTTGTATAGGTTTCATAGCCATAATAATACTGGCCTATTCTATGACAAAACAACCATTACGTCAATCACAATTTTAATTATAATTAAACATTCAATTTCGAATTCATTTTAGGCCGCAAGAGGATTTTCATATTATTATTATGAACCTAAAAAATACCCAATTTTTGTACACGTCCCTGGAACTGATGAACAATTACGTCATCTTTTATTATTAAGCAATGAGTGAATCAACTTATAACTAATTTAATTAAAATATGTACTTATGTATTCTATTCGAAAAGAAAAGCATTTTCCATGTACTGACTCAGTGACGGTTTTGCTGCTTCCCTCAACATAATATAATAAATCAATTTAGTTCAGTTGACCCTTAGCTGATGTCCTGTTATAAATATCAAAGCAGTTTAAATAAGCGAATAAGTAGGTAAAAGAAATCTAAATAAACAAGAGGTCACATTTTGAGTTAACTGAAATTTGCACATGTTACGGTGACCTGGAAACTTGGAAACAATGACAATAGGTATCCATTGTTAAATTTAAAACAGTCTAAAATATTACAAATGAATGGATGTATCGCGAAAATGTTACCTACCGATGCAAGAAGTTAAATAAATTTGAGCAATCTTGGTTTCATATTGACGGAGTTGAAGGGGCGACCTGTCAAAACGAAACCAACATTGCATTCTCTTGTTTTGCATCTTTAGTTATACAATACCACCGCAGTTTTTTGCTAATGACTGCTTTTTGTTTTTTCTGTGCTTTGAAGAATAATTAAAGAAGCGAGCGAAAAGTACTTGATTATTTTATCTGTCAGTATGTAATGTACACAAATTCTTTTTCAGATGCGATTTCTAATCTTTCTGATTCATTTAGGATTAAAAATTAATACACTCAACCGATTTTAAATATTATGGGACTACTTATATTATTAATTTTAAATATCTAATTCTCAATCGGACATTTTAAATTGTATATTATTTATATAAGTAGGTATGTATATAAGTATGTATATCAGTCATCAGGTTACCATAGCACAGGATATGCCTAGTTTGGGACCTGAAGACCTTTGTGTGGGTGTTGTAATTGATGTTGAGGTTTTGGAATCTTTGAGTCCGCGGAGAATTTCGAAAGTTCCATAGACATAGTCTAGATACTCATAAATAGGAATCCTAGCGGGTATCCTCACACAAAAAAGCCTGGTTGCAATAACTTCAAACCAGGGAAACCGCGGGATGCAATTAGTATAGTATACTTTCTGCCGATGAACACAGCTTCAATACAAAATCGGTCAAACGGTTAAGGCTGTAGATGTTCACAAAATTTAAACATAGGTAGATATGAACATACACTCATAAAATCTTACCCATCTTTTGGGGTTGTAAGTACAAAATTGCTTCAGAAATTGTCGAGACATTAAAAAAAAATATTTCAAATTAGGCGCGAGGGGTTAGGTTTTTTCAAAGTAAGTAATAATCCACTTAAACAGTAATAATTCAGCAATAATTAAAATAAAATAAAATTTCTAGGTCAGTGACCTCTTCAAAATGACAGTTTTTTAGCTTAACACCTCGAATAATATTAAAGTTAAGCCTTCGGAACTCAATAAAGCCTTTATCTGAACCTTTTATAAATATAATTTTCCCGTGCGCTCCGGATTTCAATTATCCGTAGGTAATAAAGTTTTGAGTTCGTTCATTCATTTATTCATTCAAATTGCTTTTGTTTTTGCTTGTAGTTTCTATATATATACATACCTATGTGTTTATATACACTGTATATATAAGGTTATCAATTAGAAGTATATACCTAACCTTTAAGAATCTCAATAAGTGCCTAATCAACGTTTTAAAATGTAGAACTTCAAAAACCGAACTACAAAAACTTTAGGCCACTGTATCTTAACTAGTGAAACCACAGGAAGCAAATAGTACCGAATAAATCGTATTGTAAAGTTAGTTAGTAAAACTGTTAGTTTTAACTAACTTCCAAAAATAATTTTCCAATTTCTCATGGACGCCAGGGGAAGTTTTATACTTAAGTACACTAGGCGATGCAACTTTAAACATAGGCGAATATTAAGTAGGCACCAATTTTGTTCTCTTTAGCTCAATTTTGTTCTTAAATTACTTATGTTATTTTTGAATGAAAAATGCAAATTGAATTCTGAAAAAAATCAGTCTCTCAACTGGTAAGTAAGAAATAAACCGTAAAGTAAGAAATACGTATTCAATTTAAAGTAGAAAAACCTAAGTATTCATTTCTAAGGCACGAGCTGAACCAGACCAGCTAACTACGTACCGCCTAACAAACGATGATTGTCAATGACGTTAGCTGTCAATTGCGGAAAATGGCTAAAAACGAAACAATTTTTTTTTGCAAAAAATCTATAAGATAACAAAGCTGGATTTCCTACGCCATTGGTTTAAAAAAGGTGGTTTAAAGGCCTTTTTATTTATAATAAGGCTTGCCTTATTAAAACTATTGCTTGCGAGGGATGGCTTGGGAACGTACCAGTAATTTTGCTAATAAATGCGCCATCTATGAGTTATCTGATGAACCTCCAAAAGCAAAGATGGTAGTTAATAATCCTCGCTGTTAAATACCTAGTGTCAGAACGGCAGCTGTTACTAGTTTGCAAGTAGTTACCTAAAACTCGAATAGATGTCGTATCTTGTTGTATATTTTCAGTGAATGAAATAACGAAAATGTTTCTTTTACAAAGAGTCCAATGTTCTTTGTCATAACCTAACCAAACAATTCTTGCTTATATAGGTTGTTTGTCTTCAAACGCAATAATATGCTTTATAAGGCATTTTAAAATATCAGAAGCTCCTTAGTCATGTCGGTCTTCGAAAATAAAGGTCACAAGTGCGAAAATATAAAACTTTTTACGAAAATAACCTCGTAATCTAGTATTAGAGAAAGGAAATTAGAAACATACCTGCACAGCGACGTACAACCTTTTATCCACTTATTTCATTACAGAACCAGATTGCTTCGCACTCGGCAGGCAACCTCTAACTTCATAGCTTCATACCTACAGCTAGAGATTATTCTTCTATGCTACAGCGTTATAAGTTTCCCATAAAATACTGACATGCATTTTCGACCAAGAGAGCGATGCGAGCGTAGCGTTTCTGCCTCGAGTCTGGTAATATTTTATTTTTTCTGTTAGTTTGTGCATTTGTTTGTACTCGCGCACCCAGTCCGGTCGCAATTTCCAACCAATTTTGACGAAACATAGGGGGAGTGTCTTCGTCATAGACTAGTCTACAGAAACGCGTTGAGAGAAACATTAATTAAATTCTTAAAAATAGTGTTTGGCCAATTTCATTATATTTTTTTTATCTAGTATTGAGTATTTCTTAAATATTGCATCTTCCTTCTGTAGGTTATTCAATTAATTTACCTCATACATTATCTAAAATAATAAGAATTGTTTGAAAGTTCTATGACGAGTTTATGCAGACGCACTCCTTAATTCACAGGTTCTGCAACTTAAAAAGGAAATGAAATTTCGATTGGGGACGTAATTTTTTTTAAAACCATGTTTTGCTCGCCAGATCAATAAAATAAAGTATTGCAAAAAACTGTATATAAATGTTAGGTAAGTATTTCGTTTACCTGATGCTTTAAGGATTTAATATTATTAGTAGGCAGGTAGATAATATCTGTCTAATTAGGTATTGTTTTGTAAAAATACACTTGTACAAGGTAAACGTATTTAGACTTTTGAAAAACCAATATGAACTATATTTTAGCAGGTATTTATTTAGCAGGTAGATATTCTCGGTTTATTCATATCAATGTTATCGTAATTGCTCCAGTAGTTTAGATATTACTCTAATCAAAATAACTAAAGCATTTGCATCCATGCCTGCCAAATTGAAGTCGGTAAACCGTTAAGAATTATATTGGAGTGTGCAAAAAACTATTTAGGAACTTAAGATCTCAATCGTTCATGTAATTGATTAATTCTTTAACCTATCTATGTACACTACTAACTATACGTAGGTACGTATATTGCACCCAGATTTTCCAATTTAGTTCAGCGGCGCGCTCACTAAATCAACGGCTTATGACTATCTCACTCATGCAGGTAACGAGCAGGTAACCCGGATCGGATTACCTGATATTTTTTGTGCCTGTGACTCTTTCTGAATGGGATATTTTTGTGTTAGATTCAAACTGATTTTTGTATTAAACGTGTATTTTCGTTCGCATAAAGTGAGTTTTGGTTTGAAAATAGCTTTTTGTTTGACGACCTAAGATTGTTTAAAAAACAGACAAGACCTCTTGGTCGGTTAAATGCCTCGCTGTGATAGTTTATAAACCCCCTTATATTTAGTAGGTACCTACGTAATATGAAACACGACCATCAACGCTACAAGTGTTCAAATTTTAAGAAAAGACCAGAAATCAACTTTACTTCGCGTTTTGAAATTTAGGCTTTTTGAAACATTTTACAGGCAAAATTAATTTAATTTTTTATAGTTTTATGCAAAAAAAAAATCGTACGTAAGTATATACCTAATAAGTTCTATACCTACACGTATGCACACAATAAACTAATAGATTATACCTATACATAAATATAAAATATTGTGAGTGACTAAGTCTGTTAAAATCACTTTGATCTTCACATCCCTTGCCTTGATAAAAATATTGCTCAATATTTTCAGAGTCTAATAGAAAAAAATGAGCTCAACTAGAACCGTCTCAGAAAAATATGTTACTCGGTTACCTACCAACGTACGTTTTAGTTTGCGAAAAGCTCAGAAAAAACGAAAAGGGTGAAAGGGAGTAGATAAATAAATATTCGGTGAGTACAATATTTTGTAGGGCTACTTTATTATTTTATGTTTATAGCAGTCGGGTACTTAACTTATGTGCGATGTTTATTCGTAATACAGTGAAGAAGATATTCGATTTAGGTATTTTAGTATTAAAAAAAACCATTTTCTTATGATGATTCTCGACCGAGCGAGCGACATACTCCGTCGAGTCTGGCAACATGATTTTTCGCCTGATAGTTTGAATGTTTGTCCGCTAGAAATTTCCTTGACCGATTCGTAGTCACACCAGTTTATCACACCGCGTACAGGTCGTAGTTTCCGTCAAATATTGACGAAACTTTGCGTTTATAATCCACGATTTTAAAAAAATTTATTCGACCAGTTTCATCAAGATTCGTCAAGGCTGCATTGACACTACGACCTGTACGCAAGTACGAAATTTCTTGCAGACAAACATTCAAATATATAATATATATTCATGCAAACTGACAGACGGAAGAACATTTTGCCACACTCGAAGCACAAACACTTTGCTCGCTCGTCAATTATGGTTTAAATAAATAAAATATAACATATATATTCACAGCATAAAACTTAGTGTTTTTTCCTGATTTGATGTCGGAAGTTTATCATTGATTTTTAAACGTACACTGTAATAACTTAGGGCATAAAAAATACAATGTTACAATACAATACAATAATTCTGTATTGCAACCACAAAAATACAACACGAAAAGAATAAAAAAAAATAACATGGCACAAAAGGCGGTCTTATCGCTAAAAAGCGATCTCTTCCAGACAACCATAGTCATAGTTTTTATTTTAAGCCTTTCAAGTGAAAATAATATTTTAGTAACCACGTCTCAAATACGACGATAGCTCAGCGTAAAATATTCAAGTAGGTTTTCAACGACAAACAAACAATACATAATAGGAAAGTGTGTGTCGGCCATTCGCTTTGTCTCTGAAGCTGTAACTTAGAAGCAACTTGCGACAGATGTGGAGACTTACGTACGAGTGGGTAGGTACCTATGTAGTTGTCAGGACAAAGCTTTTTGTTGTACATTAGCGTGCGCGTCAGCAAAAACACGTCATAGGACTTTAAAAAAAAGGATTCAGTTTATCGAATGACGTTATATAAAATACATTTGTTTGAAGAAAATATATTATTCTACAATAACGCTACGCGATATTTGTAAAACAAACAGATATGTCCGTTTAAAAATAAAAAGTTATGAAAATGGTCTCAAGACCGTAAAGAGGACGTTCTAACATAAAAATCAATATTTTGTAAACGTTCAATTATGTCACTTTCAAAACAAAAATCTGTTATGAAAATATTACCACGTTTCTTTAGATAATAAATTAAGTATTTTCTCCAATTGTCACATTTTTGCATAATTCATAATTTCCAGTCTCAATTTTAATGCTAATTTAGCTTAAATGCAGATGCACCCTTTAACGTTAAGATTGTTTTTTTCTCTTATTGTCGGTTTTTATTTCGCTGTCATGTCTGTTTGAACTGTGTCTGGGTGTTTATTATATATATAAGTATGTATTTATGTAGATAACTTCTGTATGTATTCAGTCATCAGGTTATCATAGCACAATCTTTGCCTAGTTTGGGACCTGAAGACCTTGTGTGGATATTGTCCCATATTATTATTATTTATATATTTTATTATTATGTTACGTTACGCCGTGTGCTGATATTCGTATAAAGCCGCCTTGTACTTAGTTCGCTACAAGCGCCTTGCTTCACCTATAGCAACTGCAAATACTACTGCTACTGACTGCACGAACTCTCGCTGTGTAACACGTTACATTACGTCTCGTTACACTTTAGATATGGTTTTCTATAAAATTCCTTTCTTAGTTTATCTCTCTATGATAACAGATATAACCTCCAAGTTCAACGCTCTAGGTTGAACGCTGTTTAGTTTTCGTTAAACTTATTAATTTCCGCCTATTCCACTGTCGCCCCTAAGACAAAAATACAAATAATCCACACAGAAAACGAATGGAAAGTTTGTATTGTGACTTCATGAGTTGTGCGGGCCGCGTCAGCGAGACTAGCCCATATAGTCAAGTCAATGTCGTTAATAGCTAAATAGTAATTGTGGTTTCTACGCGAGTGGATATAACTTCTGTAATTATTATGATAATATAATTAAATTTTAAGCAACTTAATAACTTATTACAACGGCTCACGTGTTGTACATCCCCTGTACATATGAATGTTTTAACTAGTAACTTTGTTATATTTTCATACTACGCTCTAAATAGGAGGTACTCATTTCGCCCCTAATTTTTATGTTTTTATCTCCTGACCCAAATCCGACGGGGTGTAAAAAATTTACATGTCAGGGTGTGTGTGTCTGTGGCATCCTAGCTCCCAAACGGATAGACCGATTTTGATTTTGACTTTTTCGTTTACAAACTGTATTTGTCGTGAGCTATATTTGATGAAAATCGGTCCAAGATGGCCGCCGGCACAAAATGGGGATAACTTTTTTTTACAACTCCCTCTATAGATATGGGTATCAAATGAAAGAGCTGGTAGCATAGTATTCTCCTATAAGTATGTTATAATAATCCAAAATGTTTTACTAAATATGATGCTCTAGTTAACCATTACGTACAGCTGGCAGTACCGGATACTGGAGTAATGAACTTTTTATTCTCATTTAATAGCACTTCGTCTACTTGAGAAACGTGATGGAAATACTGAAAAATTTAGTCTTAAGGATAGTAAAATGAGTACTAAACTAGAATACCTAATTTAGAGCACACTTTGGCAATTTGTTTTGTTTTTATTAACCGGAGTTAAGAGGAAGGTTCTCAATTCATCGTGGTCTGTTTTATTTAATCTATCCGGTTTCTTAAAAATTTAACACCTTGAATCAATTTGGAAATCTTTTTTTCTTCCTGAATGGGGGATTATTTTTACGGGAGTACCCACCGTTATGAATATTATCAAAATCAGTTCAGAACTAGTTAGTATATCAAAATAACTGTAAAATTGTCGTGTCAGCCAATTAGCCAGCAGCAAAGAAAAAAGGTTTTTATAAAGGATTACGTCATAATCAAACGCTTATTTCGATTTTCTAAAACCTTCATGATTCTTAATTTTTTTTAAACAATCAAAATTACCTAGTTTCCCTGCGGGTCTGCAAAAGCATCTGACTTCAATCTGTTTGACTCAAAACAGTGAGTCTATAAACTTTTGTTCAGTTCCTGAGATATTTTAGTCCAGTCTAAAAGAATAAACAATTGGTACTAGACTAATTGCTTATTCTCTTAATTTATTAGTTAAGTAGAAATAATACGTAATTTATGAAAATATTTCTAATTTTTTTTTTCTTAATACCAATATCAGTAAATATAGTGTTCGTTAAATTAGAATTGTATGTTCGTTAGAATCGTAATTTGAAAAGTAATTTTTAGACCGATTTTAATTATGTTTAACCACCATATTAAGTAGAGATTTTGAGGTTTTTTACCTTCATTTAGAAGGACAAAAGATGGAATATTGTTTCGTATAGCGACTACAAATTTCTTAGGAGAAAAAAGTATGTCAACTGCTAGATATGTAATCATTGTATCTTATTCACCATAGCGTCCCACTTCTGGGCATGAGCCTCCCCGTAAGGGGTGTAAGCTTAGTTTATTGCGTTAGCCAAATCGTGTATTTGGGTATGTAATACTCGGAAGGCTATTTGAAGTCGACAAAGGTATAAAAAATAACACGTGTTTTTGTAACCCGGCCATGAAAAAAACAATATTTATCAAGAACAGTAACCGAACTTTAAGAAGCGGTATACTTACATTTTATTACGTGTTTGTTGGGAAACCGCAGAAAAGTTAACCTTAAACTGCCAATAAAATACCAAACTACAATCATACCACCTCTACATACGTATATTGCTATGTATAGACAGGCGTATTAAGTAGGTTGACGACCGGCCAAGACCTTGGAGATGCAATGACGTCAGCTGTAGTTGTACGGTTTATATACAACACCTTATTAAATATCGAATCAAATCTAAAATTGAAATTAAATAAATATTGGTCGCATTTCAAATAAAATAACAGTGTTGGAGTAGACTTTAGCAATTTATTTTCAATTTTATTTTTTAACTGCTTTTGTTTTGTTTCTAAGTATTCTAATGATGCCTCATAAATCTTTTTTATTCTGGCATTCCCAACTTTGTTCGTCTGTTTCTTGAGTGTAGTGTAGTGTTTATGTCAGATATTCAATGTTTCTATTAAAAATACGTTACATTATAATTAAAGCACATGCTATTTTTTGAGGGGAAATATTTTCTGATAAATTGAATTCTATGCAGAATTTGCAAATTAGAGCTTGAAAATGAGGTCAGCATGAATTTTCGCTTACAGTGAATTTAATTTTTACCATAAGTAAAAATTAAATTATTGGCAAAGAGAAAACGAACTACTTATAAGTACCTTTTAAGTTATTATAATAAAAAATACTTACAAAGTATACAAATTGAACTTATTTACGCGGTATTATGTACGAGTCATCTTTACTGATTACCTACTTATTATATTGCCAATAAAAATATGACATAATAATACAAAATTATAACAAATGGTATATCTATTATATATACACAAAATAAACTCGATTATAATATTTTTATCTATTATCTATTTATATACTTTCAAATGCTTTTAAAGGAGTGAGTCCTGACTGTCGGATCATGTAATGAACGCATAGCTCAAAACGCTGAACATAAGGATATGTTTTAAATACATAGCAAGGCTAGAAGGTTGTAAGTACTAATAAAAGTCTTCTTAAAAGTCTTCCTATGCGATTGCAATTACGGCCCGAGTAAAACCTAAGGGAAAACTAGCTATTAAGCTCTAGGTAATATAGGTAATATGCATGGCGCGGCTCGAATGCGTGTTTAACTTTAATATCGGTGACACTTAAGTGTTGACATATAATTACGTTGGTATTATTTACATCACACATCATCTTATCACAATTTACATCCAATTAAAATTGCAATTACCGGATTGACAGCCAAATTGTAACGCAATTTTATTTGCCATAACTGCAATAAAATTGACCTTGACTTTTGAATGCACAACCGTCATGTAATAATTTTATATTTTTGGGAATCTTCTGTCATTCGATAAATAAGTACTATAATTATTTGTCATTCATAAATATTAATATCATGTTGTTGACAAGTTCATTGTTGTATATGGTTGTTTTTGAAAGTCAGGAATAGGGAACGTTTTATAAATATATAAAATTACGCTCTAATTTCAAAGATAAATATAATATAGATTGTTTTCATCATTCAAGTGAAAATATTTGAAGTGCAATTAGTAAGTATACCACAAATATAAATATGGGCTTATTATCAGTTGACAAAATCTTTATCATATTTTATTATATACTATTTTACTTTTCTGAAAGTGTAAAAAATATTAGAAATTAGAATTATATCATAGATTTATTATGTATACATTGTACATTATTATTAACCAGACGAAATCATCCAACTAAATATATCGTTTTTTATAATTTAATATTAAAATTCTCAACAAAATAATTTTGAAAATAATCTACCTAGTCTTTTTTCAATAAGTGTAAGGTACTTTTAAAAGTCAAGTAGTAAGAAAGCTAATACAAAACACAAGACTAGTTTATTAGCCAACGTAAATTTGTTTACATACTTTACGCCCTTGGGCGGTTCACAGCACCGATGCAAATCTTCAAGGTGTAGAAATAAAAACGTGTTATCGGTTAACCAATACAGTTAACAAACTTCACACGTGCTTTTCTAGGCTCACGTGTTCACACTCGTGGAGGTTTCACAGAATGAACAATAGTTTCTATAGACAATATCTGCAGTAGAACCACAGATTGTCAAGTAGTAGTTTACGAGTGGGAACCTTAAAATTTGTGCAAGTGGGGCATGCATTAAGAAAGCCTGAACTTCAAGGTAGAATGACCGTCGTCTGGTATAATTCCAGCGTGAGACCTTGCGACGTGATATTAGGAAAGAGCAAAATTAATAACCAGTTTTAATATCATTGAGATTTAAAGTGTTTCTGCTTTAATGTTTAAAAAATATACAAGGTTCTAAATGAGGATGAGAAAACTGTAAAGAAAAGTATAAGAGCAGAGTTAGTAGCGTAATAAGTTATTTAAAGATTATTTGTATAGCGTAATTACTAAAATAGTATTAAAAGTTAATTTATTTACCTTAAATTATTATCTTTATTTTTTTACCTAAACTTTTACTTACTTACGATAATTATGCTCACACTAATTTATAGTGTTACTTTCCTAAAAACTATTTACCTAATATCACATAATACTTTTTAAAAGAATACAATAAAAAAATTAATCAATTTTCTTGCTTTTTCCTGTTCCCCACACCATGTCGATGATAAGCCATTGACTAGTGTAGTAAAAGAAATTTTCTATATAGACGTAAGCTATCAGCAAAGGCAGTTTTATCCCGCTGAATAGTTTCAAGCCTGGATAAATTATTTCACCGTTGAGGAAGCTCTGGGCACAACTGAAAAAGAAAAAACTGGGACTTAGTTCTGCAAACAGCAGACTTCGCGATCAGAAATTTATTTAAAGACTGTCGGGTTAGTAGGCGTTAGTAGTAACCTAGCTAAACTTAACGAAAAATATCCGCTCTCGAGATCGCATAATGTACACAGTTAGATTTGTAGAACGCCGAAGTCTTTAAAAGCCTATCGATCGTTTAATGACTACATCGTTATTTACTTGCAGGTCGTCAATAGCCTTAGTAGCATAATGAACACAAAAAATAGCTGTGTTTATTATTTGCATTCAAGTACATCCTCCTTAGAAAAGACAAATAAATCCAAGCAATTCTTAATGACTTACTCGTACAAACGGTAAATGTGCCTGTAATATGAACAGGTAGTTCCGCAAACTGACTTGGAGACGGTATTTTTCGCGATTTTATAAAAGAATATCGACAACCATTTTTTATCCTAATTAATGCTGTGTTCCACATTTCTTTACCAAATATAATTGAAATCAGCTAGTAAATGGCAAAATCATAGTTTCTCCCCTTTTTGAGATATAGACCCCTCCAATTGAAAATTCCCGAGGACTTGAAAATTCGTATGCCATATTTGTTCAAAATTGGTTGGAAACAACGAGCTGTACACGAGTACAAAATTCAGGAGACATATAATATACAAATACACACAAATAAACTGACAGACAAAAAAAAAATGTTTGCCCGACCCGAAGCAGGAAAGCTTTGTTCGCTTAGTCAATAAAATAATTGGTTGTAGTCATTTTGAGTTTAAGGGATTTTATGATGCAGACCATCAGCAATTACTACTAAATTTTAATTTCTATAATTTAGTCGTTTTGTATATGAAGAGATATTGCCTAACTGAGATAATAAGTCACTATTAAGTTAGGACCATAAACGATATTATAGACATGTCCGATGTCGACGATATCCTACTAATCCATCGACGAGAAAAAAATTATGTTATCTTATATCGATGTACTCGTACTAAATCCACAGTGAGGGATACGGTATGCATCCAGTTATGAACCCACATTGGCAAGACAGCATCTTCTGATTCAGTCGCGAATAAACAGTATAAAGAAAACATTACTTTTAGTACGTACATGAAAATGAGGATGCAATCTTCCTCACTTGCGTGGACTTTGTTCTCTATTTGGGTGTTAGTATAAAGTCTAGAATGGGATACCATTCTAGACTTTATATGGCATTGATTATTCAGACGCGATCTAGAAAATATTAGTATTATTAGTACTTACACAAAAATATAGCAAGTAAGGAAGATGGTCAGCATTGAAAACCCTGGTATCATGGACTTTGGTCTCTGTCTGGGAGTCAACACTAAGTCTAGGAGTATCACGATGAGGGATACAGTATGCATGCAGTGTTGGGTCCAGAACGGCACGATAGCATCGACTGATTCAGGTGCGATCAACTCTCGGTCTTTGTTCCATACTCTCCAAAAGAGAATGTCTCCAAACTGGAAGCAAATAAAGACATTTAACAAGTAGCACAAAACAGTAAGATGCAATTAAACAAATGCAAATAAAGGAAATACGGCATATAATGTCGCAAGGTATTTGGTGGTGGAGATTTTTAGGAGTTCCTTATGCACGGCTGGACTGCTTAGATAATCATTAGGAATCAGAAAATTAATTGATTGATTTTATATCTTTTATGATAGGCATAATACAGCTAGTTTGTATTAGACGTTTAGAAGTCAACAAATTATTTAAGTAATGTTTCTCCACCTTTGAGAAATAATTATTTAACATAGATTTGTGAACAGTATTATTCGTCTCGACTTAGAATTTGCCTTATCTTGACGAGCTGTTTTAGCTTTTAAAAGAAACTTTTCATTTCATTTCACATTTCAAACGACTTCAAAAGTTTGTCAACTTTTTTTTTAGTTAAAGTAACAGGGCATTTTTACTGAAATTTAGAAGACTATATCAAAAGGTTCCATTACTTTCCAGGAGAAAACAAGAGAAAAAGTATCCATTAACACCACGCACAATGACATATTGTACCATTACCGCTGTATACGTAACTTATTTGTGACTATATTCGTACGCCGAGTCTTTCTATGATTAAGTGCATCGCATCTGCAATCGCATCTGCACTGCAAAATATGGCTGCGGTTTAATAATTTAACGCAAAAATGCAATCCAACACCAACATGTTTTTATTACTTAAAAGCTTTTATTAGGTTTTGCCTTTCCTGTTGTTTGTAATCAAATATTACAAACTAAATTAAAGTCATTTCCCGATGGCCTATTGGACTCAAATTTGGTGTAGGCACTAATGTATTTCTGGTGACAAAAGATCTTATGAACTACTAAACAAAATAAACCTATTGAGTTTGGATTCGATTAATACATACTGAGGAGCGCTTTATGCTTAAATGAAATCCCGGGTCTGGGGATGGAGCTGGAAGGTGTGAATAACATAACGCCACCGACATTAAAATTATTCATTATTTAACTTTTTAGTTGATAGATCTTGTTTAGCATGAACGTTGTAAAATGAATATAGCATTGACCCTTAAATTAATAGTAACTATACAAACTTTAAAATATAATATAAGATTAATAAAAAAAAATTGTTAAGTTATTGCAAATTTTTGCTTGATAAAGTTTTTCTTCGTTTTTTTTATAATTTACCAATACCTTCTAGACAAAATATAATATTTAATAGTTTGAGAACTACATCCAGTCTTTGTAAAGGCAGCATTAGACAATATTTAATCTTCAATTATTGTTAACTATAATGCTGCATTGTGTAAGTAACCAATTGGTGCTATTAATATTATGATAACTCATTCGCTGTTTACCTCCTAATGCTCAAATAAACTGTACAAATTATGAGGCTGAACGCAACCCATGTTTTGAATGATTGATCATTTTTTGTTTCGCCTCATAAAGGTGTGTATATTCAGATGAAATAATGATGTTAATTATATATTTTTGGGGTCATTGCACTTATGAAACACGAGTCACTTTTTAACACTAGTGGTTCTGTGAACTTTTGACATCGGGACCACAGTGAAGCTGCAGTGACTCTAAAAATATTTGAAGCTTCCAAATTACTTCTAAAAGTGCCATCCGTACCTTTGAAAGAAATAATAACCAATGGTAACAAAGGAAGCTGACATTTTCACTTTGTATCGCTCCAATATTTTATGCATTGTTTCACGAGTATGAAATCTACTTTTATAGATTAAGCATAGTCTTTGCATTATTAAGAAAACTTTTCGAAAGAAATACACTTCCATACAAAAAATACGCCGACGACAAAAAAAAACTTCGACATTGGATGGAAACTACGACAAACTAAGCAAAATTATAGTTTTACGAGGTCAACTGTTCGCAGAACAACTAGTTCAAAAATACTGTATAGGTTATATATAGGTAGGTACTTAACTGAGGAATATTCTAAATCTATAAACTTTTCAGAGATTTTCTGTGATGTGCCTGTGTTAATCACTAAATGACCAAATGCCTAATTTGTTGATCACAAATCATACTCACAGATGTCGTAGGCAGCAGTATTCCTGTGAAGAGTAGATGTCTAGCTTTATTCAGAAACTGCACATGCTTCAAATTTGCTCCGCCCTTCAATTCCCGCCAATCGCAGTACAATGATGTCGGGTGGTATAATAAGGTCAGGAGCTGGAACCAAGAGATATAAAAAAAATATAACAAGATTATATACATTCTTGTGGAGCCATTTACAGGCCTAAATCATGAATATTATTGAAGGAACATGCGGAGCACAACATTGAATAGGTTTTCTTATAAATAATTACTTATAATATAGTAATTAGATATCTATTTGACCCCCTTAAGAGTTGAATTTCCAAAAATGCTTTCCTTGTATATATATTCACTCTATAATGAATACACATTCCAAGTTTCCTATCTCTACGTGAAGTGGTTAAGGCTCTGCGTTGATTTTAGCTTGTCAGCCAGTTAGTTACTCGTAAGCCCGTGAATCATTACTTACTCGTATTTATATTTCATCAATTTACAATGTTTGATATATTTTTTCGATTTACGATGTTCGATATTTGATAAGTCTGTTATTTGTTTCATTTCGATCTTCAGCTCAGTTTACTTAGCTTAGTACGGTTTCGACATAGAATAGATCAGAACTGCGACCAACCTATTCTATGTCGAAACAGTCATTTTAGCACAATGTAATTGTAATTCTGAGACAATTCAAATAACAAACTTGGGCCCCAGACCTTCTGATACGGAGACAATATAACTGGTAACAGTCTAATTATTGTTTACGTCTTAAACAGGACTTCTGGTTACTAATACGCAACTTCATACTTCAGTGAGTATAAATTCCTATAATAATTTTTAATGATCATTTATTTAGGACTTGTATAGAAAAAACTCATTTACTTGCAACTTAAAAATATATAGATGGATAATTATGGAGAAATAGAGACTTAGTACTTATTGCCTATTAGCACTAAGTTACTATTGTTAAATATACTACCGGGCAAGTTAGATCGATGGATAAGTAGAGCGAAATAAAAGTCCTATCCGTCTCTCTAAATTTCCTGGTAAATATACTACTGGGCAAGTTAGAGAGACGAAATTATAGGTTGACCGAAATTATAGTTACATGTTTTGCGAAACCTTTAAATTACAGGCCTTCCAATTATAGGATGTGTGATTTCTTCCTAATAAAATAATATTAATATTACTAAATTAATATTTTAACACAACATAATAAGAGCATTAAAATATTCAATAAAAATCTGGTTTTTTACTGCGTAAGTATCTCTACGTACATTTGACAAGGATCAAGGATTTTCTGGGAATACATGTTAAGTGCGGAGATATATTTTTGACAAAATCTATATTAAGCATTTTTGACTAGCTAACCAATAATAAGTAGATTAGTTTTAAAAATATAATACTTTTATGAAATATTGAAGGTACTTATATTTTTTAAATGTTACAGTATCAAGTCCTATTGCTAGTCCTATTAGTATGAAAGCTGGAACAAAAGTGCCAGCAGTCCCCAAGCCACGGCACTCCCCAAGCCACGGCACTCCCCTCCATTAGTTCTTTTTTTACCATCTACCGGCTTGGCGCTGCCGGCATCCTTCCGCCAGTACTGACAGTTATGACTGAAGTTAGTATTGCCATCTTTGCAAGAATTTGTGGCTTGATTACAACCTATTTTTAATAAATTTAATACCGATCATTACATTAGGCCGCATTGTTTTGCGTGATATGCGAAAATTTTTGTTTCACATTATATTATATTTTCACTCGTGATCCTTATAAAGGAGTATAAAAAATTGTTATTTGTTATACAATTGTGCAAAGTAACCTTTTAACTGTGTGAAAATTTTTAATGAGCTAGTAAGCGAAGGATCCAAATATTAGAATTCTGAACGTCAGCAAGAGAATAATAACAGCACGAAGTGAAAAATGTTTGCACTCGAGTGCAACACGTTACTTTTCATCCCACCTCATCGAGGAAAATACTAAATGCAGAAAAGAATAACATTTACAATCATAAAGTACTTTTATTTCAGTTAAGCAAGTTAGTAAAAGTATGCCAAGAAGATTCTGAGTCTTAGATTATAACATCGGATCCTAAATTCGGTACCACAGAGGTAGAAGGTAAATATGTTTAATAATGTTTTTAATTCACAAACTTAGTGCGTACAATGTTTCAAATTCAATTTACTTTATCCTCTAGCGGATAAAAACGGCTTTTGCACTCAGATATCGAAGAACATAAATACTCTTTACTAAAAATACTTCTTCTCTTTTTGGGGGGATGAAAATTAAGTTTTTTTTTTGCTTAAGCTTTAAGGTTAGTTTATTTATTTTTACATATTAAATGAGGTAAAAATACAAATATTGGCATATTTTAAAATTATTGTGTGTTTAGAGTTTTAACCAATCGAGGCTTACTCTATGTGCTTGATATAAACGACTATAAAGTTTTACAGTGTAACAGCCTAACAGTAGTATGGCTTGTTATAACACTAAGATAGTTTTACCTGTCGACAGAGAAAATTTGGTTCATTTCTATTCATCCTATGACTTCTCATCCTAAGTTTCATTTTTAGTGTTCCGTCCCCAGAAGATAAAAACGGGACCTATTGCGTAAGCCTGTAGTTAAATAGTTTTTTTGAGCAGTTTTAGGACTATACTGTTGTTTGGCGGATCCTTTAATTTATTCTTTGAGAAGTAAAATTAGTTTTGGTTATTGTTTATATACTCTTATAGATACAGGGCAGTAAAATTACACTAAAATTAACATTTAAAATCGCAAACGCGATGTTGAGCTGCTTTTTGGTAGGTTATTTAGATTCGAATACAAGCAAAATATTAGATTTATTTATTAGGTGTTAATTTTTTGCTCTTTAATTGTATATAAATAAAATAATGGTTTTCTAATAGAATACCAAAAAAAATGATATTTTAATGTTGAATATGACAATTTTTTTTATTGATCATAAACCAAAAAACAATTATTGAGTTTGGAAAGAAAGAACGGCCTTGAAGAGAAAACATATTTTGTATCAATAACACCCATTTTATACGCGTACAAAAATTCCAAACACTTACATTAAACCAAGTGGTAATTAATTTCCATCTCGTCTCCTGATAAGACCACAAACTAGGATCTTCAGCTTGCGAAAAGTCAATCGAAAGCAGCCAATTGGCCATTATCACTAGATGCGCGAACGCAAGTCCCGTCACCCATAATCTCACTTTTATCAACGCATTGCTCTTATTCAATATTGGATTCGGGAAGGAATCTAATCTCAACATTTTGGCACACGTTTGAGGCAGTCGGAAGACAGGAATGGACTGTTGCTCATGGTACTTATTCTTGACTGTGATTATGGTTGGCCGATAACTATAATGTCGTATGTATATGGTCAAGGTAAGTATTAGTGATGAATGATCGTATTGTTTAAACTGATGTCCGAATTCGTGATCTGTGAGCGGTAATGCGCGCGCGGCCGCTCGCGACTGACTATAGGCTTCGCCGGCTATTCTGTATGATTATTAATTATTTGTTTACATTGTTAAGGTCACTTGCAGTGGCGGTTATCTCACCGGTCTCGATATCATAGATTGAGATATAGCTTTCGATATGCAAGTGCACCGGCCTTATTGTGTCACCTTTTTATATGAACCCTGCGTTATTTTATTTTTGTTTTGAATTTCCGAAGATGGTGTACGTTGAGCAAGGGTTGCAACTAGTGAGAAGGCTGGTAGTTGGTTATTCGTAAAAACTTAATCGTACTTGCCACATAAATAAAAATATAGCAATAATGTTGGACGACCTTTTTACCCGACTATGCCAAAGCAGATTGGAGGGTTGCGTTTTTTGACCAGCCTCTGTGTATGTATGTTTATTTCTTCCCTCTTAAACTCAAAAAAATGCTGTTTTTTAATTTGGCAAATGAATTATCGTTTGAAGCGTCTTGTTATGAAATATATTTATTGTGTGAAACATTTGCGCGTGGAGGCATAATTTGGACAAGATAAAAAATTATATAATTATCGCACAAAACTTTTTGATGCGTGTGATTTACCTCCAGCGTTTTTTCTATTTTAAGTTCCTCGTCACTCTTGCACAGCTCAGCTAAGGTTTTAATAATTATTCAGACAAATTATTTCTCTACATGACACAATTACTTACAAATAATAAAATAGATGTTAAAATATACCGATAATCAAGCGATAAGAACGTGACTTATGTTGCTTATGTTTATTGTACTTTTATCAAATGCGGAAACAACATGTGCAACTATTTCTGAAGCTATAGAGTGAGTCCGCTAGTATCAGGGTAAGAGAAAGATGTTTTATCCTAAGGTGTGTTTTTGTTTATTTATTATTGAGCATTTGTTGCTATTTGAGCCGTATTGCAGCTCACAATATTGTCTTTTTTTAATTAAAGATAGTGTTTTTCTAAATATTAGGTACATGAAAAAAATTACCTTTATATTCTCATTAAAATATATCTATTATTCCAAATGTATACGTTAGATTGGATTAGGAGCTTTATGACTACACTACTACTACTAGATCGGTTCATGACTGAATCTTTATATGGCTACATTGCGTTAGGAATAAAGTAAAAAGTTGACGAGTAATTATTTTTTCGTGATTATTTATGTCATCCCTAACGCTATGTAGTCGTATAGAGAGATTCAGTCATAAAGCGATCTAGTCATACCTGCTAACTAGTCCAATCGAGATGTACTCATAAAGCTCCTAGCCCGTTAGATTTATAATATAAGTTTAAGTATACGTGCGAATATTCCCCAAACAATGCCAAAATAACACAAAATTACAGATAGTATTTACTTAGGATTTAGTAAAAAATATCATGTAAAAGCAACAGACAACTTAAATATTAAATACAGTTTTTTTTACTTTGTTGGTACTAATTTGTTTGGTCAGAGTTTGAGTTCACTGTTATTTATCATACTTTTAATTGTTTTTCGAACATTGTAGTGGAAATTCCATTGTTTAAAATTATCACACCAAAACCTTTGCTCCGACCTTTTATGTTTGTAAGGAAAACATAATGACGGCAAATGACGGCTTCATATTATTAGCAACTGGCCCTCAACTCGTTGTTTATCTGGTTGGAAACTTCCATCCTGTACTTAGTAACCTAAACATAAGTTTTAAGCTGACTAATTGGTATATTGTGTTTTAAAATTTCATTCTTTACTTAATTGGAGCTGACATGAAAATTTCAGGCATGTTTATTTACGTTTAGCATAAGAATATAAATTCATAATTTTTAATAAATCTATATTTATAATAAAACTGTACTGTAACAGGTCGAGTTCTGTACATTAGATATATTATTCAAAATTTTACTCACGGGGGAAGTTATCGATGCTGTCCCGAAATCCCGAATCTGTAATTTTATTATTTATTGTCTGTCTGTCTGTATCTATTGTGACTAGGCATCACGCTGAAACTACTGGATGAATTCAAATGAAAATAAGGATACATATAGTTTGTATGTAACGCGTACTTTGATTTCGATTATTCTGTTTTTGTTAGAAAAGACTGAGTAAAAAAATTGTTTCCCGAAAATTTGTGACTTTCCCGTGGGAAAGTCGTATTTGACTCTAACTCAGTAACGCGAACATCGATTTGGATGTTTCTTTTTTTGGGGGAACGGACTAAGTTAAGTGAAATTGATGTTATTACAAAAAAAACTGTGGGGGTTAGGGAGGTGGGACGAAAGGCGTATTTAAGTATAATTATTTTGTTAGGAAAGACTAACTGAAATTAAATTTTATTACGAGTGAAGTGAGTAGGATTAGTGGGTGGTTCATCCCCCTTTCCCAAACGGGAAAGGTAATCAAAGGCGTATTTAACTATAACTCTGTAACGCGTGCTTGCATTTGAATGGTTCTTAAATTTTTTGTTTGATAACCGAGTGGTTAGTGTGGTGGAGTGCCGTGCGAGAGGCACAAGGTCCCAAGTTTATCCCACAAAATACGCAAAATAGCCTGAGCTACCGGTAAAGGAAAATATCGTGAAGTATTGTGGTAGAACATTTTTTACCGATTGCCTGTCTAGCTACCACCCTCAAGTTAAAAAATCTGTCTCCAAGTGAATTGCTGCAGTTTCCTTATAACAATTGTATTTCAGACTAGGCATTCTCCATTTAGGGGTACCAGTGTCACTGTCTTCTGTGGTCGTGCAAACTGGTTGGCAATTTCCAGTAAAAAAAAACTGTCTTGAATGTAAACAAATGGGCAGGAGGTGTGATCAGGCGGACTCACGCACTAAGGGTTTTGTTAGGTACAAAACCCTTAACAACATAAGTTCAAGTTTTTAGCTGTTGTCGTTATTAATATCGAGCAGAAAACGGCAAAAAAGACAGTTTTGTTGTATGAGAGCACCCTTACTTACATATTTAATTTATTCTCTTTTTGGTATATGTTATAATAGCAGCAACATAAATACATCATCTGTAAAAAATCAATCTTAGCAGCTATCACGGTTCATACACCCTGGTGACAGAAAAACGGGCGGATGGACAGCGAAGTCTTTATAATTGTAGGGACCCTTGGGATACGAAACACGAATAAAAAAATACGTTGTATACTGACATAAATTATACTGACACTAATTTCGAACGAAGTCGCAGGTACAACTAGTATATAATATTTGCTTAAGGCCAAGACAGGTATCTATCAAATGCGATTACCTAGGTAGTTAAAAATACAGTAATAATGAAGTAAAAAAATAATATCTACATGGATAAATAAATTTGACTACAATGAACTTGAAAACATGCAGCACAATTTTTTTAATCATAGCACACACACACCCTAGACTAGTTGTTCTTTATTTGGCATTAACTTATATTATTAGAGTGATATTACGGGAAGACCATTGGTTACTGAAATACAGTTAATAACTAGATCGGAGCCAATGTGTTCAATAACATGTACACTTTAGTCAACTAAATAAATTTGTATTTAGTTAAATTAAACTTAATCTACGCTAGTCAAACATAAGCTACTATAAACCTATGTAAACTGAGAAAATTGGGACAAATTGCAGTTTCATATAAAAATGCAGTTATTAAGAATATTTTTTTTGTTTGATGACATTTAACTTGTAAGCAGGTAAAAGATAAACCGGTCTAAAATTACACGTTAATGTTGTGAAACTCATTTAGCATTCATTTTGAACAACTAGAAGGTATCCTTGAAGTCGGCGAAATATTTTTTGCTTTGCCAAGCTATCCCGCGAGTTTTGATGCAATTTCTTGTTTTGAAATAAGATTCAACTCTCCGACTACTACGGATTTTACTAGACGTACCAGAGTTTTAGATTGTGTCAGAGGTATTTATTTATGTATGAACAATACAATGTACTTGGAGCGCTCTGTTTCTTTCTAGGGCATATATTGTAGGTTGTCATTCTTCCAAATTTTAACGCACCTCATGCAGCTGTTTCTATTTTTGCGATGAAAGTTTGTACTTTTTGGGTTTCGTATGTGTAACAAATAAGCTAACTAACACAGAGATTTTTCACTAATAATTATATATCAGTGAGTTTTACACAAAAACTCATTTTATAAATTAGCAATACTCCTTCATATTCATACCTACTAACCTGTAAACATTGTCCTAACCGCTCAGAAGGTTCGTGCAAAAATCCATTTTTAATTTTTAAGGTAAGGAACTTATTTAATAAAATCTTAAAAGGTAGCTATAGGTCATAAAAACTAATGACAATAAACACAAGCGTCAATGACGGTCTAAGTGTATCGGAAGATGTTTATTGCAACTCTTTACCGTCATCAAGTGTCAAAAAGCCGATTTATACTCGTATTATATTTTTTACAACTTGTATGAGTTTATACAGCATGATAAAGTACCTACCACTGTTTTGTCCGGAAAACCTTTTGTTGGCATATTTTTTAACTAAAAACATGTCTATACCTAAAAGAAAATATTTAAAGGTTTGGACTGACTGACATCACTAAAATAACAGAGCTGAAATATCTGCAATCACTTACATCGGGAGATTTGGAAAATATAATCTTTTGCGTAGGGAGTTATACCAATTGGAAGTAATTTTTGAACATTCAACGCAAAATTCCCTGAACATGAAAATGTACCCGCGCGCAAAAAGTAGTTCAAATAATAAAAAAGCTCTGAATGCAGGAAAAGTCAATAATGACGCATAGTCTACAACTTCTACTCGTGCGAGTATAACCAGAAACACGAAATAAGAGAACATTATTAATGTATATTAAGTAATCATATTTGTATAAATAAATTATTTTTGAAATTAAAATCTTAAGGCTATCGAACCAAGCCGCGATGGCAACTGCTAGTTAGAAAATAATTAAATGAGTTTGTTAACCCAATATTTCAAGGTGACTGTCTAACACGGATCGTTTTTGGCTCAAGTATTGTCTGGCAGTTTATGGGATCCATAAGTATATGAAAATTGATGTGTCATATTTTTTATTCGCTAACTTGTTGACGCAAATTAAAGGGAGTAGGTATCCTTATCTTTTATTTAATTGTTTTTTTTTAAGTATTTTTCTTTAATATGGAGAGAACTCACGTCTCAACCGATAGTGATCGCTGAACATGGGTTGTTGTCCCATGAACACACTGACCAAACTGTGGATCGGGGAGTTCACTTGGGCGTGTGTATAATTCCAGGTTACAAATTAGAATTAATTTACCACATACTCTGATAGCGAAGGAAAAAATCGTGATAAAACCTGCTAGACGAATAAGCTAAGATTATTTTAAAGATTATTACTGAAGCTTTCAAAGATAAGTAAAACCCCGATCCGTGACCAACGTGCTAGTCTACATTATATCATAGGACAGGCCTGTGTCCAGCAATGGGGCGCTATGAGTTGATATATACGTAACATATTTGCCAAGTCAGTTCAATTATTTAATTAATGCCCAAAGTTCTGCATCCAAGGCTTTGAGCATGTCTAATATTACTTAGTTCTGACCTCAGATATGCATTTCGGAAAAGGCTTGGCCGACGAAGCTGCGTTATTAAATTGTTGTCTAAATGCACGTACCTACAGGACCTCTGAATCTTAGCTTAACTTAGACATTTATAAATAAATTTATTCAGTCAAATAATACGTAACATTTAAGGGGCTATAATCGCAGTCTGAAAATTATAAATGAGACCGGAACCGGGAGAAAAGAAAAACCGGCGAGTACTTAATTTATTGGGAACTGACCGAGCAAGCGCAGCGTCTATGCCAATTTTTTCTTTACCCTGTATGCTTTTGACACTATTTGTCTGTCAATTGTAGGACAACTCGTATGTTTGTATGTCCAGGTCGTAGTTTCCAACCAAACTTGACTAAATTTGGTGTATGAGATACAAACATTTTGAGAATTTTGTAGTCGTCGGGGATTTTCGATTTGGGAGGTATTACTCTCAAACAAGGAAAAAACCGCGTGGAAAATGCACAAAATGCAAGCTATGACGATTGTATAAAAAATATTGTATTATCTATAAAACAAGGTCTAAAATACGGTGACAACGACACGAATCGAAGATTTTTTGTCGCTAAGGTAACAGACATTGTTATGTAAAATTTCAACATGACACTTTTGACATATTTGGAAGTTATTTGAAAGCTCCGAACCATTGATGTACATGTACTAGATGCGTACTAACCGCCTCAATGTATTGCTGCTTCACGTAAGGCCACAGCCATTACCTCAGCTCACTTCAAATCAGTGCCTAGTGTGAGGCCAACCGAGCGAAAGCTCTTCAAGAAATATTTTAAAATAGGTAAATACGTCGTAAAATTATGTGACTCAATCACGCAAAAACATAACAAATCAAGCGGGATTACTTTAAACAGGTAAGTTTATAGTTTATGTGTTAGTATTAATCTAAATAAGCAAATAAATAAGCAAAACTCAAAACCAAAAAATATTAATGAAATTCAGTATTCGATGTTGCTCTTATAAACATCGGGATGGGTTCCCACAATAATGGGAAAATATCAATGCATAAAATAAATTACTAAGTTACATCTGTTTTTCTGTTAAAATAAAATATGAAAGGATTAGTTATTGTATTTGTGTGATTTCCTTTTTACGTAGAAAAATTTTTGACGCTGAAATACCTTGCAAAAAGTTCTTAGGAATGACTGTTTTCAACAAAATTTAGGATACTTTTCTACTAAGTAATTTGAGAAAACCCTAATTTAGTCCAATAAGTGGAATTTGTTCTACACCTCCTTTGTACAGAGACCCGTGCCCAGCAGATGATTGCCATGAATTAACACGCATAAAATTATTTATTTGGTTACAAGTTGGAGATTATCCTTTACTAAAATGTTTTGTGAGCCGCCAGATTGTAGAACTTGCTAACAGTTTCTCTATTTCCAGATATCTATGATATTTGGTCTTTTTCAAGTCCAAAGTTGAATTGTTTTAAATTGGTTTATTATATGGAAGCGTACAAACATATTACAGCTACATCGTAGCGTACATTACATCGGCCACTTCGTCACTTTACATCGGGCGAGTTGCAGACAATCACAAATAGATAAAAAATATATAAAAGGAAGTCTTTTTTATTTTCTTTAGGGTAAATTTTTTTATGGTAGGCAACACCAACCCGCAGCGCATGTTCAACTGCGCATCGCTAAAGCGGTTACACTTTTCGACGCGCGGTAAGGAGGTTTTCTTCTCTATATACTTATGAAACTCTTTGCTCCGAACCATGAAAACTCTCCTTCCTATCCCTTATTTTGGAAGTCGCCAAATTATTGTGATTGCAAAGTCAACAGTTCACAGAACTACTAGTAATCCAGTTTTAAATTATGGAGACAAGTTGTTTTCTAATTTTATAACTTAGGTGTCTTGTTTATAGAATTAGCGTAAAATCGACATAAAAGTGATGAAATGAGACTTTAAACTCGGCTCTAGCGTCGAAGAGGATTGGGTTCCAAACTATAACATAAAACAAGTGGTTAGAAGCGACTTCGAAAAATCCGACTGCTAAATCTTTAAACCCGTGTATCACGTTTTTATTTTATTATATTTTTTATTTTTATGTACCTTCCCAGTGTCATTCCCACGACTAAGACGAATCTATTAACACCACTCACATAAAATACGACAAGCCGTTTAGGCTCTAGGAAGTGTCAAAGTGGAAGTGTAAACATACACTCGAAAAACATGAAAAAATGAGTTTTTTCGCAGTCGGGTAAAAACACATAAATCAAGAACTAATGAATTTAATCTACTATAATAGCCGTTAGTTAGATTATATCGATAGGTATGTATTTAGGGTAAGGCTTGCCAATAAACTTGGCCATGATTTTACAACGTTTTTAGTGTTTCTGCATACATAATTATCATTAAAAATGTCGTAATATTTACCTTTACCTTCATCATACCTTGAAATTTGCCTAATTATTTAAGTGCGTAGTCAATTCCAAATTATAACTTATATAAGTAGCTGTTTCCGCGGTGTTGCCCGCGATAAAATGGAATGTTAAGAAGTTTCGAACTGTGTGCCCCCATTTGACCCTTAATGGGTTCAATTTCCAAAAATCCATTCATAGTTGGTAGACGCCCTGTAATGAATACACTCTCCAAATTTCGTGTCTCTGGGTTCAGCGGTTTAGGCTCTGCATTGGTTACTGGCAGTCAGTCAGTTAGTCAGGACTTATTCTTTTATATTACTTATATTATGTAACCTTTACCACCGTTTTAGAATAGTTTAACGCTGGCGCTGTACCATTTTAGAACGTTTACTTTTTATCTTACACAGCTAGGCATTTGACCACAAATTCGCAAGACCGCGGAAGTCGGCGATATTGTAGTCTTAGATAGAGCATGCCTGGTCTGGAATACACTGGCTCTCAAGGAAAGCTACCGAAACACATCGTTAGGTGCTTGGCGACAGATTTTACAACTTAAGGGTGGTAGCTAGCCAGGCGAGTGATAGGAAACGCCCTACCACCATGCTACGAGTATGGTTTCCTAACGATGTTTTCCTTCACCTCGTACTTTTTGCACGGCAATCGACTCTGCTAACTACTCGACTATCATCGCTACAAAACTTTTACATGATTCGTCTCATTCGGAAGGCGCCTATACAAAATTTAATATCAAACTACCTACTGAAAACAAAATTTTAATTATAAAAAAAACTCCGAAACTAAATAAAAATGTACTTCGCCATTTTGTAGTGACGACCATCTGGATTTGAAATTTATCGCAGTCTAAGTATTCTAGATACAAGCATTATTATTTGATACCCATATTGAGGGAGTAGTAAACAAATATGTAATCCGCCTTTTTATGGCAGTGGCTATCTTGGATCGATTACCATGAAACATACGAGACAAAAAAAAACTTAATCATAATCGGTTTATCTATTCTATGTGTGTGGTTATTTTACATTACTATTTTACTTATGTGTATGACTATTTACATTAACCATATTGAACCTGTAGTAGTAATTCAATTTCATCATAATTAAGCGATGTTGTATTCAAAGAACCTTTTATAATATTAATCGAAAACTTTGTTTGCCTTATTATGTATATAAGATGATCGTGCATTGAATTGCATAGAAGCAAATTCCGTTCTACAGCTTAGAATATGCGCTACAGGAATATCTCTTCTTTTCAATTGATTCTGTAAGTTTACATCAAATTGAAGCGAATTATGTTTTTTGAGAACCAGGTAAACAAGATATATCTTTTTAACTGAAAGCAGACTACTGATCGAGTAAATGCCTTCAGTGGAGTGGCTTTTGTTTTTAAAATACATAACTTTTATCAAAGCCCGCTGAGCCCTTTCTACTGCTATAAACTTAGTCTTTGATGCTCCTCCCCAGATGGGAATACAATACATTAATATGGATTGTGCCAAGGCCACATAGATATCATTTAATAGATTGCGTGAAAAATGACTACACTTTTTAGGAGCAACATGTCTAAGAGACCTAAAGATGCATAATAATTTTCTTATTTATTGGCCACTTGTTCCATATGAGCATACCAAGTAAGTCTATAATCTATAACAATCCCCAGATATTTGGTATTTGATATTCTATGGATACTGGGACATCCACAAATTGTATTGTCAATATCAGTAAAGCCGTATCAAAAGCCTTTTTAAGATCCAAAAATACCGCTAGACATTTGTTCCCTTTATCTAGTTGAATAATTACAAGAGAAGTTAATGCAGTGATTGCATCTTCCGTAGATCTACCTTTTCAATAACCGAATTGCGTAGGGGAGAATATATTAAATGTATTCATATAACTTAGTAAAGAAACTTAATTAACTTTCGTTAGTTGTTTTAGTTTTAGTTTTTCTAGAATTTTGGAAATAGCCGGCAATACAGATATAGGTCGATAATTGTTGATGTTATTTTCGTCCCCACCCTTGTGAACTGGAATTATTATTGACTTTTTTAAATGTGCTGGAAAAATTCCACTTTGAAAGCATAAATTTTCCAGATGGGATATTATAGGAACAATTTCAATTCTAATATTTTTTAAGAATCTATTGGAGATTTTATCCCAACCAGGTGAACTATCGGATTTGAGGGTCATTAAGATTATATCTACTTCTTTTACATTTGTGTCCGCAAGAACAAAAGAGTTTACCTGCTGAACAATTGTATTTGTGCAGGTAGATGGACTTATTCTTTTGGCTAGCGATTTACCAATATTAGAAAAATATTTATTGATAAAGTTTACCGACTCCATAGTGGATGATTTCATACTCAAGAATTCGGGGTTCTGTCTTATATTCTTGGTAGTGTGTGTAATATTTTTTAAATTTTTACGTAGTTGTTTATTATTTTTAACAGACTTTTCGAGTAAATCACGTTCATATTTTCTTTTAAATTTTTTAATCAAATTGTTGCAATAATTCCTATATCTAGTCTTTAAAATGTCATTATACGGATCAGTACAAAGCTTTTTTGTATATTATTTCTGTAATTAATACATCGGAAAATGCCTGTAGTAATCCACGGTTTTATTATTCGCTTATTTCTAGGAATGTTTGTAACAGTAGTGCTAATGTTAATCGCATTAGTCAATTTTTCTATAAGTTTTTCAAGTAATTTATTGGGGTCTTCACAAAAGAGAAGATCTGATAGTTTCTTTTCTTTCAAATAATCTAAAGCGAGTTCAAAATCCACAGTATTTCTAGTCCTATTTACTATTGACATATTCTTGATTTGCCATAAACATAAAAGTGTAGTATAGTGGTCAGTCTGGTCAGTAATATCAGTATGCACAACAGCAATAGATGCAGACACTTTATATATAGATCTATTAATTTTTAGCATGAAATGGTCGAGGCATTTTTTTTCTCTAGTAGGTATTTCATGCCCTGGTATACCATGAACTGACAACGTATTAAGATAATTGACTCTATTTTTATATTCATAATATGTCTCAATTTCTTTTGGTATTATATTAATATTAATGTACCCTGTAATTATAATACTATTTTGCGAGGAATGTGACGTAAGATGAGTATCAAGACTATTAATAAAAGTGTCTGCTTTTGAAATTAAAAGCGATAGATATACACATAAAATTACGTTGCTTAAAATATTCATCTGTAAGCAAGATGCATGTATAAGTTTAATCTCCTTGACGATATGTTTTATCGTGTTTTTTACGTACAAAGTAACACCATCATTTTGTGCAAAAATAAGAAACATAATTCTTTATTTTGGGAATAGGTTTGTTTTTACTTAATCTACATTCTGTTAGTACTATATCATCAGTATCGAAATTAAGAGTCGCCAAGTTGAGTACAAAATTATCGAGTATCTTTCTATTAATAATTATTTTTTAGAATTCAATGGTCCGTATTTCGAATCATCAGGTTTATTTTGTGCGAAATGTAATGTAATGTTAGTATTAAAATATAGGTAGTTTGATTGTGTCAGAGAACGGTTGTTTGATATGTATTTGTGTACAAGACATGAAGTTTGCGGTTCAATTCTTAAAAGCAAACAGATATGATATGATATTTGTAGTATTTCTAATATTGAATATGATTGTATCAGTTTTAAAGAAAAACAAGTTGTCAGTAAAGACGGTTCAGTAGAGTATAACAATAATGTTATACCTTGCATGACTCCGGTCAACTTCTCAATAGCCATATAAAGTCATGATGTATCGGATACAGCTTGAAGTAAATGATGCACTTTCGCCTCGTTTCTAATTTGTACAATACGTGATGTTTCATTTAATCTTACAAAGACTCTTCCGTACGAAGTCCAGCAAAATTTGTAATGCTTTGATCTGGTTAGGTCTCTTGCTAGGAAGTATAGTCGTGCCGCTTTAGTAGTTAGTTGGTCGGATGGTAAATAGGATCATATTCATTAGTAGTAAATCCTACATTTTTAGCTCTTTACTATTTCTTACTTTATAGGATTTGCACATTTTTAGTAGATTGGCATGCTCTTTTCGGCGTTCTTCCTTCCATTTACTCTATATATCGACATATGAAAACGTATTTGCTGTAAGTAGCAAGAATAGCGTAAGTAGACTGAATACACAGCTAGATTCAGAAAACACTATTAAGCTTCTAGCAAATGTGCGGTTTATTTTTAAATATCTGATATAACTTACAGCATTGTTCTGGAATGAAAGTAACATGTGAAAAGATTACTTACAGCATTCTTTTCAGTCCGTAAATGAAGTTTACCTCAAGGTTACAGCACTTTTCTATAGATGTTTTTCAAAATATTTTCCTTTTTACTACAATTTAGAGAGTCATAAATACTTAGAATGATAATGAACTCAAATTATATTACGAATGTTCCTAGGGAGCAACATATATTAGGTCATTACATATGAAATTGGCGTTTTGTAAGGGAAGAACATAAAGTGTTTTTTTTATATTAATATATTTATTTAATCAAAGTATGTACCATTGCTATCTATTCACTTTTGCCATCTCATAGGTAGTTCATTGATCCCTTTACTAAAAAAACCATTAGGACGAGAAACAATGAAATCTTTGAAGGCGCTTTGGACTTTGCAAGAACTTATCCAAATTTCGAAAAAAATGGTAATCTGTTGAAGCCAGGTCTGGGAAGTACGGTGGATGTCTTAGACATTCCAATTGAAGCTCCTCTAATTTGGCAGCCGTCTGTTGTGCAGTGTGTGGTCTAGCGTTGTCCTGAAGCAGCAGTGGCCTAGAGCGATTGACCAACCTCGGTTGTTTAGCAGCTAGCTTTTCCATCATGGTTTGCAGTTGCTGAAAATAGATATCTGCTGTAATTGTCTAGCCAGATTTAAGAAAGCTGTAGTGAACGACACCGGCACTAGTCCACCAAACGCTCACAAGTAACTTTTTTTGAGTCAATTTTCGCTTGGGGCAGGGTTTTGCTGGTTCGCCAGGATTCAGCCATTGCGATGAGCGTTTCAGATTATCGTACAGGATCCACTTTTCATCACAGGTGATCCGATTTAAAATTCCTTCATTATTGTGCCGGTTGAGTAATGTGACGCAGCAGTTGACGCGCGTTTGTCGGTTTGCTGCACTCGATTCATGAGGTACCCACCTTTCAAGCTTTTCATCTTTCCAATTTGCTTCAAGTGGATTAAAACAGTTTTATCACTAACACCGCAGCCTGCAGCTAACTCGGACGTGGTTTGCGATGGATCTGCTTCCACAATAGCTTTCAATTCTTCATTAGCAACTTTAGTCTCCGGCCGTCCACGGGGCTTGTTCTGCAGAAAGAAATTTCCAGAACGAAAACGTTGGAACCAAAAACGTTGTGTTTTCTATTGCAACACCGCTGCCATACACATCATTAATCCTTCGAGCCGTTTCTGCAGCACTGGTACCAGGGTGGAACTCGTACTTGTAAATAACGCGATATTTCAAGTTTCCCATTTTGTAAACTGCGTGACGCAAAGAAAAAACCAAACGAGGACAAAACAAATGAATTACGGTTTTCAAAATACAAATGTATGAATAAATAGCTGTATAAATTTGAAATTGGAATCCCTAACCAAAGAAGAGATATTGAGACTAAAGTGGCCAGTACGACAAAACGCCAATTTCATATGTAAGGACCTAATATATTTACGTAACAGTAATATACAAAATAATAAACTTATAGCATTTCATTCACACATACAAACTATTTATTATATACACCAATTAAGTGGAAACTTTGTAGAGTAAGTCGTGTATCTCTTTAATGGTACGTAATTTATGAAATACTAGCTGCACCTGTGACTTTGTTCGCGGTTGCTAAACTTTCGAAATTATGTCAGCAGGACTTAAAAATTTGAGAATTTGTATCAGTGACTCTTCTGAAGTCTCATAATTGTAAAAAACACAATAAGACAGCAGTGTTTTGAACTGTACATTTGATTAAGCGATACTGAGAAGTTCGGACAATTATGTTTAGCATGAGTGGACAATTATTAAGAAGTAAAGGTTCTGTATAGCATTAACGCCAATTTAATTTTGCGAATTGAATAGGCGTTAATTATGTTAAAGTATGTGTATCCCGATTCCCAGTTATTTTTTATTCAACACAGCTAGGCATTTGACAACCAGCTCGCACGACCACAGAAGTCGGCCACACTGTGGTCCTAGATTGAACATGCCTAGTCTGAATACTTAAATGGTAGCTCTAGCTCTGCTTGCGTATTGCGTGGAATGGAACCTCGTACCTCTCGCACGGTAATCTACACCCTTTAACTACTCAGTCACCATCGTTACAATAAATTGTAGACGCTATGTGTTGATACACGTTCAATCATAAACTATGCCGCAACTATAAATTCTGACTATAGTTTTTTTGTGGTGGTACGTTTAGTCTAACTATCGCAAAGTTACCCGTTAGATTTATAAGAAACATTTTATTTAGATTTCTATTAAAAAAAACCTTGTCGATAGTTTGTTGAAAATATACAAGTATAAATATACTGCAATACCAATGTCGTATTTTTTATAATACAATAATTTCAGTAAGTCCTTTGAAAAAAAAAACTAAGTATGCAAATAAAACTTCAATCGTAAAATACTTCCTTACTACAACGTTCTGTGTACCTAGGCGTACAATAAAAGGTTTTTTTTTTGTTAAAACTTCAAAACCGAAGGAATACTTTTATTTGGGACACTTACGATAATTTCAATTAGTCTCTAACAAAAAAAAATTAATATACTTTATTGATTTCCATGACAATAATTACTTGCTATAACGTTTTATGTAGGCGTCTACGAAAAACCGTTGCCTAGTTATAGTTAAAATGACTTCCATCCCCACTAATTTATGGGATAAAAATTTGTTAATTCGAACAAAAAAAACAAATCGCGTTATCGAGTTATAGTTAAGTATGATTTTCATCCCCTCCCACGGGAACCCCCACTATTTTTTTGGATAACATTAATATCAGGAAGTCCAACCAAAAAAGAATCATTCAAATCGAAGCACGCGTTACTGAGTTATAAATAAATACGACTTTTATTACCCCTCCCACGGGAGACCCTTCGGATATCCGGGGTAAAAAGTAGACAAGATAATACGTTAAAAATCTTAAGCATACCAAGTTTCATTAAAATCCATCCAGTGATTACGGAGTTATGGAAAGTCCAGAATTCCTACACTACAGAACCATACAGACAGACAGACAGACAGACAAAAATGAAAAAAATATATAGTTTTGGGTTCTGTATCGTTAATAACACCCCCCGAAATATTTTTAATTTCAATATTTTCAATGTACAGAATTTGACCTGTTACAGTTTTATTATTAGTATAGATTTAAAGTACATGGCAGCATTTTATATGTCAGAAGTAACAAAAATATTTTCATTGCTGTTCATCAATATTATTTTAGCAAATGTGTGTCTCAAAAATTATCTCTCAACCACTGATAATTAAAAAGATTTGATTTTTTTTGTAACATTTTTATAAGTTTTATTTTATTTTATATGTTTTTAGGCTCTGGTAATGACTAGGGTTTTGGCCACTTACAGCAAATATTTTTTCTTGCACCGATATAACCTTTATATCTGGCCTCTCAACCTTGCAGCTTACAGTTTTTGATAGACTGAGAGCCACATCAATCAAATCTTCCTTATCAAACAAGCCACATATATATATATTTCCTCATTGAGCGAATGTTCTTAAAATGATAAAATAACATCATTTCAGCTGTAAAACAACGAACAAACACAAAAAATGCACAAGCAATATTCATATTAAATTCACATACTACAACCAATATGCTATGATCGTGCGAGTTTATATTTGGATGGATGTACTAGACGAACTACCACAATAATGTACAAAAAACACACGCATACTTCTTCAACAACTTATAAACAAGTGAAATACAAAAAAAAGTACTCAAAAATTTGATGGAATTAATAAAATAATAATTTCTTACTTGAGCGGGAACTGTCGTTAAAAAACGCAGCCATCCCAACCGCGTGACTTCGACGACTGACATGTTGAAATTTGTTTCTATGCCAATAAAGTATATTTTGTTACGCTCTCAGATAAACTCACAAACGATCGACGTCAGTTGTGTTTACAAAAATAGTTTCGGTTAAGGTGTAGATTTTTTCAAAGTTAAAACTCACGATTGAATTGTCTCGAGTGTAAAGGGCTAAGTTAGTTTTTCATTGGAACGTCTGATTTCAATTTTTTTTTTAAATCAATCCTCCATACAAATTATATTGCACAACTAAAAATATCCGATATACAGATAAAAAAGTCTCTAAGTTTAAAGCTATAAATATAAAATACATTTGAGGCGTTAGCTCAAAACTCAAATTTAAACAATATTCAGGGTCACAAATTATTGCAGGTTTGTAGCATTAGTGATAAATAAATGCCAGTGTAAGGTAATGTTGTTACAAATATATTTGCCTAATATGTTTAATGCTAGATGTCTCGTTTTATATCCAACAAGCGATACGAGTGACAACCGTTTATTTTTTTTGCGCCTATAAAAATCATATAATAATTTAGATTTGAAAATATAACAACTTGATATTTACAAAATTTATAAAAGATCACTTACAAACTATATCATTTCATATCGAAAAAATATTATTTCAGATAGGTTCAAGTGATTATGAAAACCGAGAACATTCTGAAGTGTTGTGTGACTGCCATTATTCTACACGTCTGTAATAAGACAGCGAATTTGTGTTAAGAGGAGGGCAATACGCTCATATTATTATCAAGACTATGAGGCAAGTTTCCTTGTTAACAGTTCGATGACCAGCTAAAGGTATTAATGAGAAGCCTCGTTACCGTAGTAAACTTATCCTGTAGGATAATCCTTTAGGAAGGTATTAAGACACAGATATGTCTGAGGAATACCTAGTATCTAAACAAAAATATCGTGTTTCTACGAGTGTAAAGTTGATCGAGGCAGGCTTGATACAATGAATATTGTACCGGTACTATGTAATCAAAACTATCTTAAGCATTGGAATAGTTAGTTTAGTGCTTAAATTCCGTTTAATTTTGATATTGATATATCGTTGTAAAAATCTCAACAACGCAAGTTATAAAATTATTGTTTGAAGTTAAAATCATGATCTTAGACAAAGCATTTTATTATACAACATATAAAAAAATACTAAAAACTATAATAACATTAAGAATCACAATAATATTATTCAGCTATAGATTATACAGAATGATTGATTAGACAATTGCAATATTCATAGAGGGTATTCAGTATTATATTGTCTTCCTCATTCAACAAGTACCTTAGACGATCGTTGTCATAATAATTGTATACTCAATACACGCAAGCAGTAGCGACAATGTAATCTGAAGAACATTGGACATTGACCTTGGGTCATGTACATGCTATTATCGTTTTGGCGTAACGCTCACTTTTGAAAATCTCAAACAAATTATGGTTTTGCTATTGTTCTATATCAATATTATATCTACTATATTTTCTTTACTGATACTCGGAAAGTAAATTTATAGATGCCTAAGGAGTGGCATGAAATTATTATATTTCACTTTTAGGGAGAATTATTTTCAGCTGACAGCTGTCAAATATTAATAGTTCTTTTTTCACATTTCTATTTAAACATGTTTTATTATCCTCCTATAAAGCCACTCCATTACATATATACACAAAAGCGCGATGTAAAGTAAAAACAACATTCGAATTAATTTTTTACTATTATTAATATAGTTTATATTAATATAAGTAAAAATACGTGTGACTTTCAAATATTTCTTCAAAATAAAATAGATAATATATACCATTAATGCAACGACGAAAAGGAAAAAAATAATGGCTAAATTACCACAAAAACTAGCTGCTCTCATATAACCATAAGATTTAGAAGAATATCTCGCCACAGTTTTTGATTTATTTAAAACAAAATTAACACATTTATTCTTATTTTTTTTTTGTATTGTTATATTGAAATAGGACAATACATTATTTATTACGTAGATACCTTTTCTATTCAGACGCTACATGTGACATTCAAATACAATATAATTGAATATTACAAGTGACCTAACAATCACACCGTTTTATTATACTCAAAACGATTTTTGATACTCAAAACTTATTCTTCTAATAGGGAAAAGTTCTTCCTGTGTTGACCCTGTAGAGGTTTGAGGCGCCACTGCAACAAAAAAGAGAGCGGAACTTGAAGAATACTTAGTAAATAAATGTGATAAAAAACATCATGGTAGATACGGATACAATATGTGTATATGTCAAGTTAAATAAAATCACAAAAAATTAAGTAAATTTTCAGATAATGAGCCCTAAAATTTAAAAAAGTGGAGACTGACAAATACAGCTATAATATAAATAAAAGGTCCTTGCACGATTACAAAACCCTAAAACTACTTATTGTAGACTATGCTAAACGGACGAACCTTCAGCATCATAACATCTTGCCATTTAAAAAGAAATTACGTACTTGGTCGATTGTTGCTAGAGTTGGATGAAATGCATCAGCAAGTTGGTTAGTTACTGAAGTGCATAGTGTTGTTAATGTTCGAGTAAACTTTTATGTTCGAAATAAACTTACTGTCTCTTCCACATGGCGTCACCCCCGACAACAATCGCAGGTGATCCTCTGCACAAATTCAAATTCAGCTGCGCTTGGGAATTGCATAGGTGACCGTAAAGTGGTTCAGACCTGACCAAAGTGGCTGCAAACAGTTCATAGGCTCTGTTGTGGCAGCACGAATGTACAAGACAGCCGGGTTGGTTGCCTCCACCGTTGACGAAAAAATCCACGTCACCAATAGAAGTTCCTATACCGTTGGCCAACAACCCATTACCATCTGTGTGTATCACTTCAACGTATCTAGCATCAGAGCTAGATAAGCGAGGACTATTAGAACCCCAACCACTTCCAGATGGATCCAGGCCTGAAATAAGATGATAGGTTCTATCAAATGCAGAAATATACACACTAAGGCAAGCCACTTAGTCTATGGGAAAAAGAGAGAAAAACCTCGTAAAGTAATTTGTAACATATTGACGGGTTTTAATTAACAAAAAAATCATCGTCTTTCTTGACTGATACAGACGGCCACCAACACCCCAAATGACTTCTTGAAATGTTGATAAAAACTTAAGCCTTTCATGGTAAATCTCCAACCTGCATTTAATCTGCACTATATGAAAATGAACTATATTAAACTATACCCATGTCATACGAGCCTTGATTAGCAGCACGACTTTATGGATGATATACGTTTTAAGAGAGATAAGAACTAAAAATACAAGGCTTGAAGACAAAAGCTCGAATTATTAAAAGTAGAATTGGTTGAATATATATTTTATATGAATGCAAAGATTGCGCTATATCATTTTATTCTTACCAGTTATTCTCGCAGCTTCTCCCCCCAACTCACGTCCAGCAAATCCCACGACATGAGCACCAAGATTAAACCCAATTAAGTGTAACTGATCAATCGCAAATCTATTTTCGTTTAGAAGGAGTTGCAAGTACTCTCCTAACAACTTGCCAACGCCCTGAACGGCTGCAGAAGCCACTGAATAGCTTTGTTGAGTGTAGGATGACCAGTCTACTACAATCACATTGAGCTCAGCATCTGGCCGAGCTAATTCATCGAAGAATGCTGAAAAATGTAAACATATACTTGAAGAAAAGCAATACAGTAATTACAATATTATAAATATTTAATTTGGTTTCCACTTTAATTACCCTTAATTAAATAACCCCTGGCCTTTCCTGGTATAAAGGTACCCATAACACTAGCATTGCCACGCCGAATAGTTATGGCCATCCTTTGCACCCGGAACGAAACGGAGTGTAACTATGAGCCTTTGCCTTATTACTTTTAACAAATGCCCTAGCCTCAGAGATACAACAGCTTTTGGCACATAGTGGTAAAGCCGTTCCATAGCAGCATACTTAAACCAATAAATATTTAATCGCTATAACTATTTTTATTTATTACAGCCGGAGAACAATAAGATGAAATGTATAAAAAGTTGACTACTTCGTATGCATGAAGTTTTTCTAACATCCGGGTGAGTATATGATTACCCGAATAGAAGCAGGAATTAAAACTATATTCAACTTTATTTAAATTAGTAAGTTATTCGAAACTGCATGTTTTTAAGCAGCTGAAGTGTTTTAAATTTTTTTTATATTGCAACTAGCTGCCCGTCCCGGCTTCGCACGGGTTGACATATTTTGTTAAAACATTTTACGATAATTGAAGATAATTTTCTTATATGTATGCTAATTAACGTTTGTTAACTTAATTCGTCAAAAGGTGCAAAATTATATACAAAGACCCTTAATCAGCTATTAAACCAATTTTTGTTCAAATTAATTAAAATTTTATTTATTAAACATCTTACCATACGTTTATTTTTATTTTTATATTTTTTTGTTATTTTATATTAATTTCTGTATTTATATTTTTATTTTGATGCTTATGTTTATTTTGTTTACCTAATGCTTCACTGTTTACTATGTTGGCAGTAGTATTTGTAGGTGGCAACAAAACGTATAGATTTTCAGGAGATCCTGCTCGAGATAGAGCAACATACAATTGGCCATGAGAAAAGCAGTCTTTCCTTAGGTCGACGCCAACCATCGAGAAAGTTTGTCCCTGGGATTTATTTATTGTAAGGGCAAACGATGTCTTTACAGGAAATTGTAATCTTTTAAAAGATATAGTAGTAGTACTCGTGTAGGTGCGATGATCTCGCATTTTGTTCTGCAAGGCGAAGTGAACGTTCGGCGCTACGTTCCCTTGCCCTTGTTTGAGAGTTCCTAGCTCTATTTTCAGCAAGACGCTGCGAGCGCTCGGCACTCGACTGCCGCTCGTGTAGCTGCGATGATCTTGCATTTTTGCGACGCGTACTCTCTCATACTTCCGAGACGATCTGTATTTCTAGAAGAAGATTCTCCATCACGACGTAGTTTTGCTAATCTAGCTTGGGAACTATGCTTAGATAGTTATGATTTTTCAAATCAGAGAATATAAAAAATAAACTAAGAAAATTGTCGTAAGTTAGAAAAGGTTTGAGAAGGTAGTTCTGAAATAAGAAAGTGAAAATACTAATAGTAAAGGTTGAATAAAATAATGTGTAAGTAATTTAAGTAATCAACAGGTACTGAAACATTCTTGAATACGAAATAATTTATTTGGATAAGACTACTACAAAGGTATGAATAACATGGTCTGAGTTTGATCGGAATTTATATTAACTCTTATAATGTAAAAAAGTCGTTAAAGTGATATAACTACAATAGTTAGACATATGGTCTCCTGAAGTTTTTGTAGATATTAATATATAATATAATAATATAATATTCTGTTTTTTTTGTTCTATCATAGATATTTTTCGCAGCATTCGATGAGAGACAATTTATGGCTAATGTTTTGACACCTTGAGTTTGTTTTAGTAGGGATCTCTAATGTTAAATATAATGTTGTATGTTACTGAGTGACAATGAAGCTTTCCACCAGCGAATTTTTTTTTGAAATCAGCCCAGTATACAAATCTTTCTGAAGATAACTTTTAATTTCCTAAGAGGCCATTATAGGTAACGTAAGTTTAGCGAGTCGAATGGAAGTGGTTATCACTTTTTTAGATTTTATTTCGTAATATCTTTTGAATGGTACATCCGATTTTAATAATTCAAACAGGTATTAACAGGTATTGAAACAAACTTGAATACGAAACAGTTTATTTTGATAAGAATTAATACGAAGGTATAGATAAATTGGTCTGAGTTTGATCGGCATTTCTATCAACTTTTAAAATGTATAAAAGTATTTATAGTGACATAACTTTAATAGTTGGAAATATGCTATTGCAAACTTTCTTTTTTTTGTAGATATTGATATGCTCTATAATATTGTAGAACATTTTTTGTTCTATCATCATTACTTACCGCAGCGTAAGCGATGAAAGGCATTTTACGGCAAAAAAAATTACACCTTGGATTGGTTATAGTGGAAATTTGTAAGGATCTCTAATTTTTTCTAGTATTAAATATAGCTTATGTTACTCTTGGATAATGTAGCTTTCTAACGGCGAAAGAATTTTTGAAATCGGTTTAGTAGTTTTTGAGTTTATTCGTTACATACAAAAATACAAATCTTTCCTCTTTATAATATTATATACATACCGTCTCCGTCTTAAAATTTAAATTAAAGTTGTTCACAGATCACAAACCGCTACCACAGAGAGTTCACCACACTTCAGTCAAAGATAATCCTTACCAGGCTCTTTTATTATTTCGTGTACTTTATTCGATACAGACGCGACGTGTGTTCGTTTGTATTTTAAAACAGGTTATATTTTGACAAACAAATACGTATCCCAAGAACGGTTCCAACTCTGCGAAAGCTTTTAAAGTGTTGGGTGGTGACATAATTGACCGAGCGAAGTGTCTCTGCTTAGTGTGTCTAGCATGTACTTTAGCCAGTCACTTTGTTTGCTTGTATGTATTCAATGTCTATTTGTCCGCAAAAATGTCGTACTCGCGTACAGGTAATAAACAAAATTTAATATAACCTAGTGTATTGGTTCTACATCGGGGATTTGATGATGGAGTATTTTTTTAAGTTTAATATACGCGAGCTGATTACAAAATACAGGTAACGGTCAAGTGACTGTCGTTTTTTAATGTCACAAATATTTTTTGTTCGAGGTCGACAGTTCTCAGAACTACTATTAAAAACTTTGTAGTTATATCAGTATAAAAAAAACTCACCATCTTTAACCATAGGATTCAAAGTAGTGTATTGATCACCCTCGTGGCCATGCACTATTACAACTGTATCAAGAGTGCTGTTAAGTTCCGGAATAGCCAAATCTGGGGTTGCTTCTAGCTCTCTGTTGGTAGGCAAAGGCACTGGAGTTCTTGCATTGTCATAAGCCCTGTTAATAATTTAGTACTTTTTTTATTTACTAGCGACTAAAAAGGCAGTAAACTCTATTGACGTCTTCATTATTATAATATGTATTAACTATTTTTGTGGAAGTCTAAGGTCTGAAACTGTTACATACAATACACTATCAGAAGTCTAGTTTGAATATTTTTTAGTTTGTATAATATTTTGACTAATTAATCTTCAAGATCATGATTAGACATAACATCAAGATAACGATAGTAGGAATACCGAAACAAAAACATTTTATCAGATTTTCGCTGCGCTCCGTCACACATAAATCTGATATTCAAATCAAAAACAAAACAAAACTAATAACATGAATCTGGAAAAATAAAACGTATTTGTAGCAACCGCATGTTTATATAATCTATTTATTACTCATATAAAAGAGTTGTTTCAAAAATGTATGGAGCGCCGGCCAGGACAGATAGATAGATAGATCAACGCTTTATTGTAGACATACAAAATATAACAATACAAAATTATAAATTGTGCCACAAGTGGCGGCCTTATCGATAAAAGCGATCTATAATAAAGTTGTATCTACAATAAAGCGTTGATCTATCTATCTATCTATCTGGTTTTACTACACATTTACTTGAATATTTTTCGGCCCCCAGCGAATAAATATATTTTTGAGTATACAAAAGTTACAATAAAACATAAATATGAACTTACCGCGTGTATAAAGCATATGTATTTAGATTCCCTTGTCTAGAGTTTTCTGGAACAACCACGTTGCCTTCGGCCACTGTACGTGAAAAAAAGTAGTTCGAGTAACCAAAAGTATTTGCTTCGTAGATTACACACAATAAAGATATTAAAAAATCTTTTTAAAATTACACCATTACTAATAGATACCCAATGTCATGTAGCGTTTCATGCAAGATTATTGCTATTATGGCAAGATAGCAATATCCCTTCCTTCGTATGTCCAAACATTATATTTATCAGATATAAAGTTTTGACCACCAGCTCGCACGACCATAGAAGTCAGCACAGATACTATGACCCTAGTTAGAGCGATGACGGACTCGTGAACACACCTCTTAGCATGCCTAGCCTAGAATACACTGGCTTACAAAGTTGGCTGTAGGAACACACCGTTAGTACTTGGCGACTTATTTATTATTATAAATTTGATTGACTTATTTTATTTGCACTTTTCTGTTTTATTAATACAAGATTTTGTGTGTTTCTAATATGAACGAATGTTTTTTGCAATAGAGGTTTTTATTTGATTTATGATGTTAGTATATTGATCATTTTATGAGAACCATTCTCGATGTATTGGCTATTTACTATATGAACTTACCAAACACGACAAGGGCAAGTATTATAAACTTGGCTAACATGATAAATTTGGTACTCTTGTTTTCACTGTAAACTCTTTTGAGAAATGTTTTCGATTATATAGTGAAATCTTTCAGCCCGATAATCACGATTATAATCGATCAGGGATAGATCACTGATAAATTTGCGATTATTGGAGGTACAACATCAAAGAGTATTTGATAAAGCCGCTATACTTATAACAAACAATCATATTGCAATAGGTTTGTGATAAGATTAAAAAAATATTATACTTTTGGCAATCACTGCTAATGGCAAGGACGGTAATTTAATGCGTAATATTTTATGATATATAGATCATAATAGTAATTGATTTGTCACTGGATATATTATAATCATTTACAACTTATCATGTAGGTGTAAAAAAACATAAAAGTACCAGTTTTTTATGTGGCCATATCGCTTAAGGGAATTGCTTTAAAATGAAATATCTTTCCTAATACATACATACGATAAATTACTTGACTTATAAGCATCAAAATCTTTACATTAATTAAAATCTTTAAATAAATAAATAAACAAATTTAATACATAACAATACTCGTTGTTGTTCATAGCGATAATTTTATGATTAACTACATGAAATTAGACTTTTCATCCGGCCTTCAGATAAATTTGCTAATGCGGATATGTTGATAAATCAGAAATTGATAAGAAATGTGATAAAGTACTATTAGCATTATTAATAGTACTTTTATACATACAGGGAGGAATCTAAACGATAAAGTTGTTTCCCCACGTATATATCTCGCACTTTACACAGGGCGGGATTTCTGAAATTTCCTTACCTTCATATGACGCACCACCGCCCGCCCGGCTAAATACACAAGTTTCGAGTAGGTATGTATGAATAAATGAAAGAATTCAGCTTTATTGCACAACAAACAAAAATAAAAGATACATCAAGACAAATATATACATTGGTAGTACATTGGCCGGCCTAATCGCCTAAAGCAATTACTTTCAGGTAACCTTTGGATGGAGAACTAATAATATATAAAAAACGAGTGGTGCAACCAAACTTATACAAATAAAAAAGAAAAAATATTTTAACTTGAAAATGAGCTATAAGATTGTATACCCGTTCAATTTATAATGTTGTAAATATACCAATATCGATTTGTTACTAGGAAAAATAATGACTATCGAGTATCGAGGTGAATTCTCTCGTTTTCATAGTGTACCATGATAATTTTTTTTTTGGCTTTCGCCTGTCCGCAACTTACATGACGTAAAGCGACGACGCGACCTAGGATGTAGTGCGCTTGCCTAGAAGAAACCGATTCACTCTTTAGAACCAGCAGGCTAGAGTTGGGCATAAAACAGATGAACACAAGAGCAACTAAACTTTGTTTCATTTTAAAAGCGTTGAAGCGGCAAATCAAAACGCTATCTAATTTGTTTGTTCTTATTTTCATCTCTTTAGATAGCGATGTAGATTTGTCTTGGAGGGAGGTAACTGGTGGGTATTTCTACTCTGATGCTATTCGATGATATGCTAGATACAGAGGTAGGGAAGTGTTTCGTGAGCAAGTACCTTACTCAATTTACTTGTTCCTCTATTATTGTTTTGTTTCTAATAACTTGAAAAAATTAGTATATATTTGCTGGTACAGAGGTTGTACTCGTATTAGAAACTATTTCACTTTCCAAACTTTTTTTCAAACACGCCTATGATGCCCTCCAGTTTTGCCGATACTAATCAAGATCCGCTTTCAAGATATTATCAAAACCAAAAGTTAATTAGATCATTATAAGAAACTGCTAGTATCATAGTAAAATCATGTGGAAAATTTGAAGTCTAATACAAAGAGTACATTGTACTTAAAAGGTCAGAAAGAATCTGGAGATAAAAAAATGATAGCTGAACAGATAAACATGGGTGAGTCAAAAGTCCAGAGGCTCCACTGGATGGCTCATTTTGAGAAATGGGGTTGATCGGATTGACAGAAAAGCAAATTTTGGACTCTAAAATGGATAGACACGGTTACAACCATGTCGGCAATTAATCCAACAAATGGCCGGAAAGCAGCACGGGGTCGGATCCGAAGCCATTTATTACTTAATTATGAAGTAAGTAAATACAATTTCGTAGTGAGTATCGATTTAGCGAACACGATTTTTCTATCGACCTAACAAAAATAAAAAACAAACAACCACTTGATTTTTTTATAATTTATATATATTATTTTATAACATAAAATTAAACTAAGTTTTAGTATTAGATTCGAATTCTTTTCCCGACTTCCAAAATGTGGAGGGGCTCAATTTGACTGTTTTTAGGTACTCAATTCGATTTGACAAATTCCTTTTTGTTTCATAGCGTATACCTACCTTCCATGTCTTCCCATTTTAATATTATAAAATTGAAATAACCAAAAAAAATTTAATCGGCGCTCCCGTAATGAAAATCGGTTTTCACTTTCTTACAAAGATTTATTTATCATCATTATAATTGATGGAGTCAGGCGTTACTTTGCGGAAATCCATTTATAATAAGATGGTATATACAAGATATTTAGTGTTTTTCCGCCTCGTCTTGTTGTCAGCGTGAGAATCGAAAAGTGAGAGATATTGACTCTTCAAGCGCTCCTCCTGCAATATCTCCTGGAGATGCCTTGTGCTAAGGCGAAACACGTGTCGAGGAAGTCGGATACTGAGAGAAAGAAAAATAATAAGGTGAGGTGTGGCGGTGGTGAGGAGAAACCACACCATAAAAATAAAAATATTTTTCGATTTCTCACGCTGGTAACAAGACGAGGCGGAAAAACACTAAATATCTTATTTATACCATCTTATTATCATCATTATCTTATTTATACGATATAACTATATACTAAAATTGTTATAAGACACATCATATACAAATAATACGTAGTCTCCTCACCCCCACTTACCATCAGACTCGCAGCATCCCCCTATTTTATCCTACACAGCTAGTTATTTGACCACAAGTTCTCATGACCACGGAAGTCAGCGATACTGTAGCCCTAGATGGAGCATGCCTAGTCTGGAATATACTGGCTCTCAAGGAAGGCTGCCGGAACTCAGGCGAGCTAAAAGAAACGCCCGACTATCATGCTATTTGCACGGCAATCGACTCCACTAACCAACCACTTGACCACCATCGCTTCGAAACCTTTTGAACAACAGTTCCGCAAACTAAAGTCCTAGATTGGCCACAAAACCATTCGCTTTTAAAGCTTCACGGATAACTTTAGTCATAACGGCAAAACGGATGAACTCATAACTCGTTTCAAGTGCAGAATACTAATTGTGTTTGCGCAATGAGCCCAATTCTGCCCCTGCACCTGCCGTCCTTTGGGTGGCCTATAAGTGACAGGATAAAAAAGTACTAACATGTGTACCCATATGACACATCGACCTTTCTGTAGCAGAACATGAGTGACTTCATCCGTCCGCGTTAAGCCGGGTTACTCCGAAACGCAAGGAATACCAGCCGAGACAAGAGCCCGCCTGACTATCTCATTAATAACGTGGTACGGACACCTTCGACCCACACACTTCGCGCTACCTAACCCGTGCAGGCCGTTTACCTCTACTTGTACTCCGCACAAAAATGGTTCACAAACAGTACTGCCAAGTCGGGACTTCGACTGCCGCCTACTCCACACCTGAGGTTCCATTGCGTAGATAAACGAATATGTGCACTCTAGCTAACTCAGCCCAACCTCTTTGGACACATGACTTTGAGGGCAGATCTGTGCCCGGATATAGCCGAGCCCACACGTTATGAGCTTTCATGACAAAAGCTATGCAATTAAATTACAAGTATTTAATTGAAATAAATAATTTTCATTACATTTTTTCGAATCCAGAGATGATTGACCATATTTTTTAGATATGACAGAAAAATGGAAATTTTAAACTTTCTGTGTTGGATTTCGCAATACACTACCTGCAAGAGATACTCTGCGGCTAACAATAAATAAAGACTTCGTAAATTTCTGCTTACTGCTACTAAAATTTATTTAAATGAATCTATGCTACTTATTGTAGTACAAACACCTACAGTAAAATACAACAACAACAAGAGCTACCGATACTAAAGATCTATTTATTATAACCATCTGGAGATGAGGTCTACGTAACTAATTACATAATGCGCATTATTATGTAATTAGAAAAAGATAGTCTATTTTGCACACAGCCTAACTTTTATTCCTAGTTCAAATATGTAAGTAAACATAATATATACTCGTATGTCGTATTGCATTGCCAATGGTGCTAATATACGTAAAGTCAGCGATGAAAGACGTGAAACACATTTATTTTAACAAAGTTGAAGAAGCTAAATGTTAAAACGAAACCAAGTTAGCTTACGCTTCTTTCGCCATACAGCGAGTGTCTGCTATTATTGAGTTTAGTTGCCATTCAGTGTAGTTTTGTAAAATATTTTTTTAAGGGTACCTATACAGATAAAATGAATTGATGATTCAATTTTGCCCCAGGTACTCAAAATAAAGAGTTTACAAGCTCTACAATTTTCAAATAACCTAATAAGTCGGGCAAAGGTTGCCATATTTTATATTTGTTTTATTTGACTTAACAAAAGACTTGCAATCGAAACTTTTAGCTAGCTAAGTATGGGAAAAACAACAAAAATAAGTAAGTAACCTAAAATGGAAAGACCGAAGTACCTATATAATAAGCTTAAATAAATTACCTGCTTCGAGAATGGCAATTGTCTCCATCCTAAGGTTGACTGGAAGAGATCGCTTTTAGCGATATGGCCGCCACTTGTAGCACTATATTTCATAAGAATTTTTGTGTGTCTGCATTAAAGAATTGATCTATCTATCAATATTTAGTTTGTTTATGTATATTTAATGTTTTTCAGAATGTTGATACCCTTTCATTTAAAAAACAATAAGATGGACATAAAAAACATGCCTCTTTAAAGCTTATAGATATATGATAAAATTAATATTATTTTATGCCGTCAAACATAAAAAAAACATAATTTAAACTATACTTGTGCCAAATTTTACGCAATTTGAGAAATACCTCTAAAAGCTAAACATCGTGGACAGAAGAGTGGAGAAACACTATAACAGACTATAATTTATGTAACTTTTACCTAAAAAGTGTCACTTAAATCCCCAGAACGGGCATGTTAATAATTATGTTACAGAAAGTAAGGAAACAGAACAAAGTTAGTAAACATTTATTTAATAATTATTAAATAATAATATCTAAATATTCATTGCTTTTTTTCTTTTGTAAACGAAAACTTATCACTTCCTATTTATCGTTTTGATTAATAAGGGAAACTCCTGCCGGTGTTGACTCTGTACAAATTTGATAGGCCGCTGTAACAAAAGACATACGTTAAAATTTAAACTAAATATATTTTACGAGTTTGCATTTGATAATATTGGATGGACCTAAAAAAATGTATATGTTTATATAATATAATAGCAATGTGTAAGTGTTGTTTTAAAAGTACTTTCATTGGCTTAGTACTAGCTGACCCGGCGAACCTCGTAGCGCCTACTTAACAGTCGATGAATCATGTCGTCAATTACGTGAGCTGTCAACTGCGAAAGATGGCGTAGTTTTGTAGAAAAAGTGCAGATCGCAAAATGCCATATCTCGGCTTCCGGCCTCGCTAAACTTTTTAAGTTTCTGCACTATATTTTTATTCTTTTAACGTGTAACTTCGGTGTAATGAAATCGTTAAAGCCGTTTTTAAGTTCGCTTAAGTTATAGCGTGACCAGGAGAAATAGAGGCATATATAATGTAGATAGATATGAAAACAAAAAAATAGTAGTAGTAATAGTGCCTAGTGCTAGTTCTAGCCACTGTTTCAATTAAAGTCTCAATAGTGCTTATCTCTTGAGTCATTGTTAGTTACTAGTGTTACTTCGAAATCTTTTAACAATCTTGGTTTAAGGTTATTGATAGTTTTAGATTTTCTTATAAACTCCGTCATATTTTATCATGGAAATTTTACTAGGTACATAATACTTTAGTACAACTTACTGTCGTTTCCACATGGCGTCACCCCCAACTGCGATTATTGGTGTTCCTCTGCATAAATTCAAATTAAGTTGGGTTTGCGAATTGCAAAGATTCCCATAAAGTGGTGTAGGCCTGACTAAAGTGGCTGCAAAAAGCTCGTAGGCCCTGTTGTGACAGCACGAGTGTATAAGACAGCCGGGCTGGTTGCCTCCACCGTTGACGAAGAAATCTACGTCACCAATTGCAGTTCCGATACCGTTGGCCAACAACCCATTGCCATCTGTGTGTATTACTTCAACGTATCTGGCATCAGATTTAGACAAACGAGGGCTATTCGATCCCCATCCACTTCCAGATGGATCCAGACCTGAAACCGCAGCATTGATTGCGATTTATGTAAATATAATTTTCATTATGCTGTTCAAAAACAAATGTGCAGGCAACAAAATAAAACTTCCTCATTAAAGTATTACTATAAGCTGGCCAATAAACTCCCATTTGATAACTTATTAGGTTTCTTACCAGTAATTCTTGCTGCTTGACCACCCAACTCACGTCCAGCAAAGCCCACGACATGTGCGCCCAAATTGAAGCCAATTAAGTGCAATTGATCTAAAGCAAATCTGATTTCTTCAACAATATTCCTTGTACGTTTTGATGCAATTGTATCACCACCATTGCTATTATCGATCGTTGATATAATATCATCTTGTGTGTCATCAATTTCTGTGGTTGTAGTGACAGTTGTCGTTGAAATGTCAGTGGTTGTTGAAGTATCTTCAGTTGTTGTTATGGTGCCATCACTTTCTTCAGTTGTTGTGGTAATACTACTGTCTCCGTTATTTTCTGTGGTTGTTATAATATCATCACCTCCATTACTTTCACTTGTAGTTGAAATAATAATATTTTCAGTAGTCGTTATAACAATGTCATCGCCATTATCCTCTGTTGTAGTTGCAATACCGTTTTCGTAAGTTCTTGTCATTAGAAGTTTGAGGTATTCTCCTAGCGCTTTGCCTACGCTCGGGACGGCTGCAGAAGCCACTGAATAGCTTTGCTTTGTGAAAGCAGACCAATCTACTACAATCACGTTCAAAAGAGCGTCTGGTCGTGCAAAGTCATCGAAAAATGCTGGAAATATGAGGTAATAAAATTAGAACACAATTTCGATTATTTGCAATGAAAGTGAACCCTGTTTTAATATCAAATGCGTTAATTGTGCGTTATCATATTCATTTTTGTATTCGATAAAAATGTACTTCAAATAAAACTTAGATATTAACTAGAGAGTAAGTTTATTTTTTGTTCTTTTTCCTAATGTCAACTTAAAAATAAATAAGAAATTACTCTTATCATGATGTGATTCCTATAGAAACTACATACCAAATACATTGGAATCTATTCTCTGTTTTCTTCATATATTAAAATAGAATATTATATATTTGTTGATAAGAATGTGATATTATAGTAAATATAGTGTCTTCGTTTTTATCCCATTCATAGGTTAAACAATTTCCGTTGTGTGTAGGAAAACACTTAATAAATAACTTACAGTCTTTGACCAAAGGATTCAAAGTCGTAAATTGATCTCCATCGTGACCATGCACTATTACAACTGTATCGCGATTCAGTAGATTGGGAACTTCTACACCAGGGTCAGCTAGTAGTTCATTGTACGTGGGTAGAGGCACTGGAGTTCTAGCATTGTCGTATTCCCTAAATAAGTAACAAAAGTAAGAATTTACGAAACTACGTAAAAGTTGCTAAGTCTAGTATTGTTGTATTTATAATTACTAATATCCTTAACTATTTAAAAATTATCTTTAAAAAACTTTACAAAAAATTAAGTAAAGAGACTAACATGGTGTTCTAATGATATTTGATTGATAAAACTTTCACTCGTTTGAAAGGTTCAACATAATTAATATTCCTGATAAAATTCAGCAAATGTCTATTATTATATTGTAATAAATACAATAATTATAATAATAAATATAATACTATTATTATATTTTGTCTTTAATAATTTTTAATAAAGAAGTGTTTTTAAGAACACATATTTTGTTTGTAGGTATAGAAGTTAAATACTTAAAAAAAGTGTAAACTGATTTTGATCCAGCAGGCAAAACCTACGTTTTATAACAGAATTGGTATCATAATAAGAAAAATAAAAGTTATTTTGTTTAAATAATTTACTACTGGACCGACTTTTATAAAATTTATATGAGACCATTAACAAACTCCTCCTTTGAAAATAAAAAAGATTTATTTAAAACAGCGCAGGCCTCACGGAGAAATCGGGTAACATCAGCAAAAAAATCAATCATTTTTGAAGACGGTTAAGAAGAAAAGCTTGACATACTGTTACTCACCGGGTGTACAAAACGTAGGTATTGAAACTTCCTTGTCTCGAATCTCTCATGATGACTTCATCTCCTTGAGTTGCTAAACATTCAAAAATTGTTGTAGTTAGTCGTCCGTAATAAAGGCACTTGCCCGGGAGTTCAAAAATTATATATATTTACAATATTCGTCTAGAAATATTTTATAAATTTCTAGTAGTAATAGTACAAATACTACCATGAATCGATTGTTCGACCTAGGTGTCTTGCAAATATGAAATACTATTTTTGGAAATTAGGAATAAGGAATTTCGGTAAAGGTATATATAGGTATAAGGTAAAGGTATATCCTTTTCAAACTGACTAAATTTTCTAATTTTATACATGTGGTACATGGTTCTGAAGAGTTCGGACATAAATATTTAATAAATCAATTAAATCGGTTACAAATGAGCCTATAAAAAGCCTAAATCGAATTCTATAAAAATGATAATAATAGGACCATGTAGGATGCAAGCAACCGACACCACGATTTATTGTTTAATAGACAAGTTGTTAATTTAGAACTCACTAAATACGATAAGCGCAAGAATCACAATTTTACTAAACATTATGAAGTTCGTGCTGATTTTCACTTTCACTAAGAACTGTTATGAAAATTTTAACCATTGCTTCACTTATATAGTAATATCAGAAAACAATCATGATAACCAAGAACTGATCGAGGACAAAGATAATGATTTACCACCAAAAAAAAAACACGAAATTAGGTTAATGATAAAGACAGTTACTTTGATATTTATTATTGGCAATGTCACTAGTAACAGCCGTTTGCGGTTTTAAATATAAACACTTTATACATTATTTTATACCTGATATAAAATAAATCCTGATTTTTCTCTGATGATGCGTGGACTCTCAGACTGTAACACAATAATTTTAACAAAATACTTCTTGGCAATTGAAATGCCGGCAAAGGCCACTTAACGGTTGCTAATAAGGAGTCAAATACATCCTCTGTGAAAGTTATAACTTTTCTCTTTGCTTGCAAAATCTATAAAAAATATCTTCAAATCTGATAAGCACAATTTTTTACACAGTATTTTTAGAAACATTGATAGTTTTTTTTTTTACCTTTGCGGTTAGTGATTTTGCTTTTCCTCTGACTGCTACTTTTTCGGTTATTATTATTATTTTGCAATTTCACCTATTACAAAATTTAAATCACAATTGTTTTAGTTCTAATTATCGCTATAGCTTGGAGATCTGTGGTCGGGCCCGAGGAGTGCCTAAAATATATATTTAGAAGAATCGGTTCAAAAATAGCGGGCGGATAAAACAAGTTATTTATGCAGCTTAGTTAATTGGTTGATGTCAGTAATTTTATTTATTAATCTTTATGTAAATGACTAAGTCCTGATTGACTGATTGACAGGTCACAATCAAAGCTGAGCCTAGAGACATGAAATGTATTTATTTATGGTGTAGAGGTATACTAAAAATATTTTTGGTAATTGGGTTGAACTACCAAAACTATTTTTGGGAAGGAGTGAAATGGAAGTTCAAAGTTTTAAACTTCCTTATATTCCATTTTATGTCACGTGCTACGGCCGCGGATGACAGCTACTAGTTATGTAAATACCTATGTAGTCTACACAGATCCATGATAACCAATAACTTCTTAAAAGACATGCTACACTGTCTAATAACTATTTAGTACATGGTCCACACATGGGACAGGATAGACGCATCCCAACTTGGCAGAGCCACTTCGAAACACGTCCAAGTGATTTGACGTATGGCATCTTACTGACCCAGAATTACTTGGCATGGCATCCGTGAAGGGGTAGTTTGTGCTCGATCAAATGTAGGGCGGTAATTTTGGAGAATGCTTGCGGTCGCAGTGCACTAGAATTAGGTTATTCTGCAAACTAACTGGTGTTTAGTACATACCCATAAATGTATACTAGTAGTTCTGTGAACAAATTGACCTAGCAAGCAAAGTAATATTGGATTTTAAAAATATTTCTACACCAGAAAAAATTCTAGTGGTAGAGAGTGGCAGAGAGAAAAATCTTGAGGAAAATTCTGGGGCCAACACAAAGGGAAGATGGTACATGGAGGGTCAGAAAGAACCTGGAGATCGAAGAGTCGGTAGCCGAAACCAACATAATGGGCAAATCGAGAGCCCAAAAACTCCGCTGGATGGGTTACCTAGAAAGATTGGGAGAGGAGCAAAATGTCTGGAAGGCGTATCTTGGAATTCCAAAGGGCCGCCGTCTTGTTGACTGGCCTAGATTCGCTGGATAGACGCCGATTTAAACCATCTCAACATTACCGACTGGCGGGTAGATGCACAGGATCGGATCCAATGGCGCTCTCTTGTTTCGGAAGTCAAGACCAAGACCCCATTTTGGGTCGCTGCGCCAGTAGAGTAAGTATTAAGTATTTCTAAACCGAGCTTTCATTTGAATTTTTACTTAAGTTTGAGATCTCCAAGTTCCCCAAACATTTTAAATCAAATCAACACAAATTATATTTCAAACCAAAAAATAGCTATTATAAAACACCTATATCCTATACTAGGTTATTAGTTAGGAGTGTACTAAGCCGGTAAGAGGTCACTGCACTCATCATTACGAACTTCATTATCTATTGGACCAACTTTGAGTAGAAAAACTGATGTTCCATACATAAAGTTGATCGGGCATGTATAATAATAGATAAAATGTATGAAATAGATGATATTTTTTTGTCGAATTCAGAGTTGGTTCCATAGTGAAAGTTGATCTGGATGAGTAGGTACAGTGACCTCATTTTGGCTTAGCACACCCTTAACCAATAACTCTGTATATAAAAGTACAAGAATCCTACCTAAAAAACTAGCAGATTAATAGATGTGATCATTGAAGAATGCGAAATTATCCATTTTAGCGACGGACGTTACGTTCCTCGGAATATTTTCAATCAAAATATAGGCATGTAATATAATGCGAGTAACTATTAAAATTATCCACGCATGTTTGTGATAGCTAGTTTGATGGATAGCCTAATACGATATTTAGCTACAACGTAAGTCTATCAAAATTTTATTTTTGTAGATTTGCTATGGTATACTCCTTCATGTGATGATAGATAAAGGTCAGATTTTATGCTGACCATGTACCAATGAAACTGCTAAGTACTTAAAAAACTAGTTAAAAGCACCATTTAAGATTACCTAAGTATTCTCGTTATAATTTTATAATTATTATATTTTATTTGCAAACAATGCTTTAGGCCGGGTCTTTATTGGGGCATCATAGGAGTTTTGTTCAATACAGGCCCTTCACAATTTAATAAATTTTAATATTTATTGTTTGTATGCGTTTTACGAGTACTATAGTTATATTTCTGCAGTCGCTAAAATAAAAGGATAAAACCAATGAGTCAGATTTAAATCTTATAAAACATGCATTTCCAGGATATTAATGATAAGTCAATAAAACAATTGTATTTGCTAATCATAATATTGTCAAGGATTTGTAGTGAGGTATATTTTGTCCAAGTTTCATATGATGATTACAATTCTGATACGACCCGTAAAAACATTGCTCCTAAACTTAAGTATATAAAGAACAATTCCGGCATAAAACTGCAAGGAATAAAAATATTTAATTACAGCAGTTTATGATGAGTTCCCGTTAAACCGTTAAAAATCCTTACAAAATTGCTTCGGCGTTCATACAATTTAAAACTTTAGGAGCGACGTTCTTACATTTATCTGATTTCGCGTCCCCTAATCTCCATCAAAAAACGTTTTAAACAATAAGCAACTCATTTGCAAAATAGCATATTTTATTACGCATTAATCCCGGTTCGTTTGGCGCATGCGCGTCACAGGTCGCCATAGTGTCGGTCGCCTGAGAGTGGCATCGGTAGTCGGTAGTACCATACCAGACTTGTCTCCCATACATCGCATCACCCTATCCGTGATTCGTCGCGACGCGGAAAAGTTTTGAGTAGAGACAAATTTTTTGTTGATTTTGAAGAGTTTTATGTCGTGTTGAGTGGTTTTGGCGGGAATCGGCCAGGATGCGATGGCTTGCTGCTGTGTTGGTGTGCGGGTTGGTGTGTTCAGGTAATAAAAAAATATTTACCCATAATAAACCTTTCAAAAAAGGATGGGTTTCTCAAAGCGACGAAGTTTTTGTACTGATTTCGAAAGTATTTTTTATGATCAAATGATATTTCACAACTAGTTCCGTTAAAAATTTATTCGTATATAGTTATAGTATAGTAGTTTGGTCATTAAATGAAAGTAACTGAAAAAATGGTATATAGCCTCCTGTCTCTTGTATAGTATAATACTTGCCCTGTATAATTGTTTGTCGTTAAGTTGTAACTCCTTTCGTATATAGCTTTGATATTGCACGTTTAAAACAAAATCTTGATTAAAGTGCAGTAAATATTTGTCTTTATCTTCGTCGAATATTGACGGACATTTTCTTCAATGATATTTTTACACTGTCAATACGATTGGCTAAATCACGTAATCTAATGCATATTCATGGCTACTCATTTAATAATAAATAACCTAGTGCACATATAATAGATAGCAATATAAAAATGCCGCATAAAAGGAAATTTTAATCTAAAGTATATTATTCGCAATCGCAATTGTGTTATTTTGCCATGTTATCTTTATTTAGTTATAGCAGTAAATATTACTAGGTACTGGAGGTTTATCTTGACTCTTTAGTACGCGTATACGTTAATAAATTAGTAATTATTTTGTGATAACAGGGATAAGAGTATTTATTTAATATTTAATGTACCTATATTACTTACTTATATATATTAAAACAATGACAAAAAACAAAATGTCAGATTATAAACTGTTGGATTGCCTATAATCTGTGGTTCATATTTTTTATTACGATCTAAGAAATCTGAACTGGTTCGATGAATACAATTTATTTTTCTGATTCCACTAAAACATTACGACAATTTTTCCGTATATTGACAAACCTCTCAATTTCCTTATACATTTCTCCATATTTAATTCTGCAATTATTCATTCTCGCGTTCCTTGTGGCAAGCTGCTTTCATTTTATTAGTCCAGAATCAATAAGAGGGAATCTCTTTTCACGTTTCCTGAAATAATTCAGGTCACGTCTTCTTACGTGCGGAAAAAACCTTTGAACGTGCCTTAGTTTATGATTAACAGCTACCACATTACGCTTTCCTTGGAAATTATATGGCTAAAGTTTTTTCGGGAAAAATACGTTCAAAATGTTGACGTTTCCATGAATTTTAACGAATGATAAGATAATGTACAACAACAAGTTGAATAGGTTTGAAAATACGCCTACATCTTGTATAATTAATTATTAGGTACATCATTGGCCTTGCGTCACGATGAGGCGCAAAATATGATGACGCCTATTTGCAGTGGAGCATTTTTATTCCAGCTCTAATACAAATTGTAATTATAGTTGTTGCTTTAAGTTGATAAAACATGAAATTGTTTTTCTTAAAAAGTAAAATTAGAATTGCATAATATCTAGGTACATATATTTATTCTTGCAAATAATGACTAAACTGTTTTAAACATGTGATAAAGGGAACGGAAACGATTATCAAATCAGGAATTCGTAAATTAGGTAATACCAAAAATGACAATGTTTTTTGGGCACTCTACACGTTATAGTTTATTTTATGTTTTGTAAGTGACAATAAATAAAGTATGGTTTATGTTTCGAAGAAAGTATCTTTTTAAAGATATCACGTTGTACATTTTAATTAACGGTTAGACGCCTTACAGTCTAGAAATAAAAGTTTTAAGGCTTCACTGTCGCAGACCAGATGGTGACTGACGCGACGGCAACAAAGTAGAACAGAGAATCGAGAATAAAATGTAGCTTATATTTTATTATGTACCTTTAAAAGATTAATAAATTGTAAAGTAAAATATGAGTAAAACTTGTCCTACGTGAAAAATTTAAATTCATTAAATAATTAGAAAAGTATTTCCATTGCATACATACAATTCCATAAAAAAACACCATGTTTTTCCACGTTTCCTGCCCTGCCCTATTTGAGTTTAGTTATACGATACCTTACATCTTCTACTTTACTTGTCTTCTTCGGTTCATCGTCAACTGTGTCGCGCACCGTGATGCTCAACGTAGGAGCAGAATAAATATCCAAAGAGACATAATATTGAAAGTAATACCGTTAACAGTTCTCTCTAAAAAATATTAAATCCCTCTATCAAAAGGAAGCGACGACGCTCAGCTCATACTTTTAATTGGCAGGTCAGCCAGTGTCTCAATTATAGTTCGTTCAACTAATGAGGTTACGCACCAATAAATTTTATGGTCAATGACGTGATCTATGCATATAGCCACCATTCTATATCCACCATGGTATTGTCACATTGTAAACCACAGTTAGGAAGTCAACACAGATTTAACACCAGCGGAATTAGAGCGAAAAATTCGCACTACTGTCGCAGTGGAACTAGGCAATTGAATTTCATTATTTTTAACAAGTATTGATGAGGTGACGTGAACAGTCTGTAAGAAGTATTAACTTTATTTGATGTAATTGGATCAAGGACATGAGGTGGAATATGATGGTTCAGACACTTGTTGGTTCTCATGGTTATTACAGGTCAATTCCAGTTTCTCTCTTCTTAATATTTTTTTGCAGATCGTTTTTATGTTTTTTTTCGCCCTCATAGCATTGTCTATTACGAGTATTAATTGTATAAAAGTAGTAAAGCGAATAAATCACACTCTTTAGTATTGGCCAAAAAATAACAACAAAAAACTATAATAGCTATATTTTCTCAACCGTACTTCTTGAATGTTTGGCGCCATTTTCGACTATATTTTTGTTGTGTTGTAGGATATCGAATAATATCCCTGACTAATATTCCCGACTGACACGTCTTTTATAATTTCAAGCAATAGTTAATCCCAGTCCATGCGATTTCTTACAGGTTTTTTTTACTGGCGCACGGGTTTCAAATAAATCTTTTAAATTAAATCCAAGTTGGTGTACGTTTCGGTGTGGCCACTGAAATTAATCGCATTTTACTTCTCGTGAATTTTATTTTTAGTTTTTAAAAATAGCAATTTCATAATGGTTTAAAATTTTTAATACATTATTAAATTTACCTGTGGCCGATAATCAGTTGTTCATTTTACTTTATAAACAAAAACGAGGATTCCGTTTTGAATCTTAATTTTATCCCTCTGAGATACCAATTTCGTAAAACCTTGCGACAGTATATTTATAGCTATACGTATTTTAAAAATAATTTAGTAATTATGACCTCCTAACTATTACAGAGAAGTAAAACTTGATTTCAATGCATTTTATTTATGAATTTATGTGATGTGGCCGTTCCTATAGTGCAATTTGTTTGTCATGATCAGAGGACAGTGATCCCTTTACGCCTTAATTCACCCCTAACCGATAAACTTGTAATCTACAGAGATTAAGTACAAGTTTATCGGTAAAGAATATTTTTTGGTTGCTAAGCATTCAATAAAGATTTAATGGGAACATGTACACTCCTGCATATCCTTTTAGTGTCTAATAGAATTTTAATATTTAATCTTAGGCGTCCCGAGGGCGATATGGTTATGTTATGAACAAAGCTTGCCGTCGAATAGCTGTAAAAATATAATGAAAGAGCTCATCGTACTTCAGTATTCATAATTTGCACTATGGTAGTAACAAACTATTATGTTCATACATATAACTAGGCCTACAAACAACGTTGTAGTACTAAAAAAGTAGATAAAATAATCGGGGAAGTGCGATTCGGACTCGCGCACTAAGGGTTTTGCAACACAATCTATACTGCATTAGTTCAAGTGTTTAATCGTTGTTGTTATTAAAATCGAGCAAAAACCGGCAATGAAATCACGTATGTTGTATGGGAGCCATTTTAATAAAAAAAAAAACAGTTTTTAGTATTTGCTGTTATAGAGGCAACAATATACATTATCTGATTTCAACTGTCTAGCTATTACGGTTTCTAAGATACAGTCTAGTGACAGATAATATAAATACATAAATATAAATATTGGCGGACATTATTCACACAGCGCCATCTAGCCCCAAACTAAGCAGAGCTTGTAACTATGGGAACCAGATGGTTGATATATACTACATATACTATTTTTAAATACATACTTATTATACATAATGAACACCCAGACACAGAACAAACACCCGAGTTCATCACACAAATGTTTGTCCAGAGTGGGAATCGAACCCACGACCTTCAGCGCCGAAGTCAGGGGTACTAACCACTGCGCTGTGAGGCCAGTCAATATAGACAGATGAACGTCCGTCTGTCTCCAGACTATATCTCACGAACCGCGAAGAGTGACAATGAAACCATAGTAATAGGTTCCCGTTTTTACCCTGCTGGTACGGAACATTCAATATTTAATACCTGTCCTTGTTAATACTAAAGTACGAAGTCGTACTAATAACTACTACCAAAAAGATTAGAAATATACACAATTAAAGAAACAATACGAAAATTTCACTTATTAAAAGTATACATATAAATAAAACGAAGTACATTTTATCTTTTATTATTGTATAATATGGGTAATTACATAGGTCTTACATAGAACTTCATACGAGCATTCAGTCTTCCAGCATGCATTACATTCTGATTTATATACTAGATAATTCCAAAGTATGATACAATCAAATAAAATCCTTGTTATGCATATGTACTGACAATAATATTTACAATGTCACGTACAAATAATTTTAAAATAAATAATTGAGCAGTGAGTGTAATAAAAACTTAACAAGAATCTGACAAAATCAGTGTCAAAGTCAATTTTACTTTTTTAAGAGTCCTATTCATGACGAAATCAGTAGCACTTTTCAATAAGTTATTTTCTTCAATAATTAATTTCTATGTCAATTTTGCATAAATATGTTAAGAGTTTAGTACCCAAACTTTTCAGTATTTTGGAACTCTATTTGTTTTTATAGGCCTAGATACTTAACCAAATTATATATACCTATGCAAAAGCTAAAACCTACCCAGCAATTCTAAATAATCATGAAGGTAATAAACTTATAATGATAACATATCAATGAAATGATTCTTCTTTTTGTAGCTATTCTAGGTCTAGGCGTATAAGGTACAACAATATTTTCCATTAGAACAATTATAGAAAAACAGGCTTGTTCATTATCGCCGTTATAGATCTAATGGATTTTTTTATTATCAATATCTAGATGTCTAGGGAAGTGCCATATCTGGTTCAGCCGATATACGTTACTGCGCAAACACTATCCATCTTACCACAAAAGATTTAGACATGCCTTTGACATGTATTTAGCAGATATTTCGGTTCATTTTTACTACGAATCCTTTAAGAAATAACTACCCCTGTAATTATTTTGTATGTACATGATTGCCTGGAAGATATCGCTTTAAGAGATAAGGCTGCCATTTAAAAACTAGTATATGTTTACAATTTTTTCTATGTTATAGTTAACTTATTGTTAAGCTGTTTTTTGAATAAAGAGTTGTCTATCTATCTACCTCTTTTAATTGTTTACAACTACAAAACCCTGCTTTTTTACATTCTAGATTTTTTACATTCCGTAGCAGTATAATAGTTTTAACTATGTTTAGATTTGTTTTTGATTGATTGGTCTGATGTGACTGAATTATTATTATTTCTTACCAGTTTCCTGACTGTACATCTACAATATTTTTGAGGGTTCTTGAACTGGAGAAGTTCTTCAAAGTTCCGTCAAGTCAGACAAAGTTGGCAACTTGCAGAACAGCCGGCATTCCATAACTGCTATCAATTTCGTTATTGCGGGTCAAGTTATGAGTTGCGGTCAACAAGCGACTACGTTCTTCGAAAATGCGGGATTTTAAGAATTGTTAGAAACTTTTTAATTTATTATTTTCGCTATTTTTGTATTTGCTGACTTATGTTTTTGATGATATTAAGCAGCTATAATAAAACGAAATTACAAAGCAACATGCATAATCTTGCCGTGTGCTAAAAGTAATGGAAGTAAATCCGCTCTTTAGTAAATTGTAAAAACCAGTAATTTTATGTGGATAATAATGTACTCAAGTTCATCATATGCTCTCCAAAGATTGCACAATTGACACCAAACTATTGACGTAAAAGTTCGACAAAACTTTATTTCTATTCGAAATGTACACCTTAGATTGAACTATTTATCCTACTTGAGATTGAAACTGCATGAAATCTTATTCCACATTGATACCATCTCATACCTAATTGTCTTCTCGTTCGCAGATGTCTTAATACAAAAGTCATCTATATCGCCTTGTTCCGGTAGAACCGAGCGCATTCAAAATTATGACGAAGAACGTTAAAATTGTTGAGTACTCCTGACAAACTTAACGGGCCACTTCAGCGGTGTTTTATAACAGTTAACGAGTATCCGGGCAAATTAACTTGGACATTATATTTGACCATCAGTTGTAGTGGGAGCGGCGGCCGAACCCGTCAGGATAATGTGCTATTTAAGGCGCCAGGTCGACGCTACGACCGACTTTAATGGACACTCCAGTTGTTACGGAATTGATGGATTTGTGTAATAAAATTTAGGGGGAACGTACCACCCTATTATGGACGTGTCTTCCGGGACAAACACCACACGTGACCTTTTAGTAAAAAGCGAAATGTATTGGTATAACAAAATCTAAACGACCGTATATATTTTGAAACATATAACTTTTGCATTATACAACCTTTTTAACGGACATATAAACAGGAAGGCACCTACACGAAAGGATATAAATTTTCCTGGCAGCCTTAATATATTAATCAAATCGAAATCTGAATTCTTAACACAAAATAAAAAAAATGTAGGAGCGTCTTTCCTATGGTTAAATTATTTATGAAAGATAAAAAATAAGCTATTAATCAGATCTAAGTCAGAAAAAAAAATCGATTAATACCCGTTTTTTTTGCTTAAATTATTCCCTGAATAGCTAATTAAGCTTATCAAGGAGACGAACTACCTCATCTAGATACTAGCATCACTAGCAAAAGTGCAAGTGACTCGACCAACATTGGTTCACTCCTTTGGGTTTCCTGTATTAATTCAAACATTATTTCTTTCTTTATTCGTTATTGCCTCAATAAGCTAATCAGAGAATATTTTCAGCAATCGGGTCTAAGTACATGAATAAAATATTTTTCTTAATAGCTCTAAGCTTGTCTAACTAGGTAAAATGAGTTTGTAACGGGAGCTACGTTACTTTATTAGCGTCAAAGGAGTCTTATTATCTAATCGGCCTCCGTCTTTAGTAAGGATTCACTGTACAAGTAAACAGCGGGCAGACACAAGCACAATTTTTTATTTCTTTACACGGTTATTGATGGAGAAAAAAATATATCCTGATGTTAAACTTCAGGGTCGAAGATGTAGATTTATCGAGATCTATACTTATAATAAAACTGTAACAGGTCAAATTCTGTACATAGAATATATTTAAAAAAAATATTTTGCGTGGGGTGTTATTAACGATACAGACACCAAGTCTGTAATTTATTTCATTTTCGTCTGTCTGTCTGTTTCTGGACTTTCCATAACTCCAAAACTGCTGGATGGATTCTAATGAAACTTGGTATGCTTAAGGTTCACACAATGAAGTAGGATCTTATCAACTTTTTATTCCGGAAATCAGCGGGGGTTACCTTGGGAGGGGGAATGAAAGTAATTCGAAATTAATTATAACTCAGTAACGCGTGCTTTGAAAGACCTAACTGAAATTAATGTTATATAAGCGTATTTAACTATAACTCGGTAACGCGTGCTTTCATTTAGATGATTCTTTTTCTGATGGAAAGGTCTAACTGAAATGGTGTTATCCCGAAAATTTGTGGGTGTACCCGTGGGAGGGAAGATGAAAATCGTATTTAACTGTAACTCTGTAACGCGTGATTTGATTTGGAACTAAAATATACCGCAAAAAAGTCAAAACATAAAACGTTATAGCAAGTAATTTTTGTTATGCAAATCAAATTATATAATTATTTTTTTGCTAGAAATCACTGACTGAAATTATCGTATCCCAAATAATAAATAATATTCGCTTTGTAGTTGTAACAAGGAAGGTTTTTCTATTAAAACTTTATTGGTGTATTTAGTTTTTTTTTTCGTTAAAAAGGACTTACTGAAATTATTGCATCACAAAAAATCGACATTGGTATTGTAGTTCATATTTTCGATAAACAATCGACTAAATAAAATATTATTTACAAATCTTACAAGTATCTTTGAAACAGTTAGACTAAACGTATAATATAAATCCACAGAATCACGAGTTTATAACTGCGGCATAGATTATGATTGTACGTGTATGAACACATAGCGTCCACAATTTTTTGTAGCGATGGCGACCGAGTAGTAAAAGGGGGTAGATTGCCGTGGGAGAGGTACGAGGTTCCATCCCACGCAATACGCAAGCAGAGCTTGAGCTACCGTTTAAGCATAACACTTCAAGTTAAAAATATATCGCCAAGCACCTAACGGTGTGTTTCGGCGGCCTCCTTTGAGAACCAATGCATTCTAGACAATGATAAGACTTTCAGAAGGACCACTAATATGAATTCAAAATTTTTTAAGTCCCACTGACATAATTATGATAGGTTAGCAACCGCGATCGAAGTCGCGGGTACAGCTAGTAGTAAATAAAGTCTCAAAGCTATTATAATAAAACTTTTTTGAATTTAGTCCTTGAATAAATAGGAACATTAAAAAAAGCAATTGTTTTCTGTTGAGAGAATCGTTGTACGAGTATACTTGCATGATTTGATTTGAATAAAATGAAAATGGTATGTTAAAAATATTTTATGGACATAAGTCGAAAATAGTAGTGATTCTATGGAAGAAATAGGAAAGTTTTCGTTTCAGTAGTTAAATCATAATTCAATCATTATTTCTTTCTTTATTCGTTATTGCCTCAATAAGCTAATCAGACTATATGACTAATGAGTTACCGATTTTATTAGGAAACTAAAGTTACTACAAGTAAATTTACTGCACAATATGTTGTGTCACATCAGAGCAGCAGTCTATGTACAAAATAAATGAACCTCATCAAATTCGCGACTCAAATATGCCCATAAATGAATACGGAATTTCGTAATCTGTGAAAAAACTGACTAGAATAATAAAGTATGGAAGAGTCCCGATGTGTCGATGGGAGTAGTCTCGTAAAAGATAATGAGGTATCTCCAGAGCCAATCCTACGTGACAGTTTTCACAATATAAAAATAGCCTATGATTATTCTTGCAGAGTAGGGATTCAAGTACTTCCAGTCAGAAATATACCGAATAAACACACCACGATTGTAAACCAACAGGATTTATATCTGAATCAGATGATTTGACACTGAATATCACACAGTTGTTAATAATATAACAATGCATATGACCGGTATGAGTTGATTTTTTTTTCATTTAGGATGAGACGTCGTACGATGTATTGGGAACAATTATTTTAAGGAGATCGCATGTGAACAAAAAGCAACCCTGTACCAAAGAATATATGATAATACTAACCTAAACGTGTACTAACACAATTCGTTATAGGTATACATCCCCACACATATTGCGAAAGAGTGTTTGTTGGTTTGTTTGTTCGTCTTCTCTTTCTTAAAGAGTTAGTACTGACTGACTGTCTGACTGATTTTTGACAGAAATCAACGTAGAGAGCCTAAACTGCAGAACCTAGAGGCATAAAATTTGGAGGGTTAATCATTATATCAATATATATAAAAATCAATGCGCACTTTTCGTTGTAATTTTATAGCTCAAGAACGGGCTCACCTATCCAAACTAAATGTTTAGGCTTTGTTATGATTATTTAGTAGATAGTTTATGTGGTTTTTCATTTTTTGTTACAAATGAATTCATTAAATGGCGATCATTTTGTAAATGGGGATTGTGCTGTCAAATTGTAACTTTTTCAGTGTTGACAGTACAAGCGTGTTGTCATGTTGTTGTTCTTTTATTATTTCATTTTTTACGTATCGAAGCACGTAACAGCCCGCTAGTACTCGTATTATACATAAGTTTTGTAAATTTAACCCGTTAGGGGGTTCTTGGAAATTTGAAGCTTTTATATATAGTATAATTACAAAAATACGCTACTGAAATATTTTCGCAGTGGTATCAAATTTATTTACACGTTCAATATCAATCGCAACTTTGTAGAATTATTTAATAACACAAATATAACAATGCTCAAAGTGAACCAATGCGTACTGATTCTGAGAAAGCATAAATAATATGAATGCAAATGAAATTACAATCTCTCCACTGTAAATCTAAAGGAATGTGCAATATGCAGACTGCAAATAAATTCAATTCATTTGGAGAAAGGCGAGAGGCAACTAATTGGCAGCGTCACATCGTGACCTGCACTGCATGTGCATTGTCTCTTTGGCGAGAAATTTAATTTCGCTTGCACATTCCAGATGTACAGGCGTTTTTCTATCTTGATAGAAAAACATATCTTTTGCTAGTAGTAAATTAATTTGACTAATGACTGCGAAAAAATTCATGAATGTATATATATTTCTGTGACACGCACTAGAGCCTGAGCGGCTTCTGACATTTTTAGCTGAGTAGTGTCAATAGATTCGTCTTCACCTGCAAATAGTCACAGGCTTATACTAACTGCATTTTGCGATTTCATTTGTTAAGATACACCGGTCTAAAGTTCTTGCAGTCGGGTTTTCGAAGTCACTTTTAACCACTTGTTTACTCGTATAGCTGTGCAATTTACTAACGAAAGTGATAAAAACAGCAGCAGTTTATTTAATAACATAAGTGTACCGTAAGCGTAGAGGTATTCGTAGCCGTATTAAACACAGCCACGTATTTATGAGATAAACCTTTAAGGGTGTAAAGATAATTATTTGTTTTGTATAGCTTGCATATGGCAATTTTATTATTGCGGAAAAAAATTAAGAAAACAGATATAGAATATCTGTAACATATATCAGATAGAGAATATCTGTTTAGTTCATGATAGACAGAAAGATTTATAAAAAAATGTTTAATGGCCGCAGTAAGCTCTACCGCGTTTTATTCGTACCAGTGAAAATACGTTTTGTATCATATACAAAGCTACGCAGCTTCTTACTGTTAAGCAGCTTATATTACATTCAAATATATGGCTTCGCGTCTTTTTTCCTCATTTACTTATGCAGATTAAGGAACGCAGTCATTCGTTAACTACAACTAGAAGCTCTAAATCTGAATAATCCATATGTGTCGCTCAAAAGTGATGTCACGTTTATGCAATAGGTCAATTTTAATTTAACTTTTAATAGGCAGTTCAAAGATACGTCCGCGAAACGTTGACTAAGGTGGAGGATTATGTTTTACATAATTTCGGATAGACCCGTGCCCTTAAGTGAAACTAGTATAAGTCGTCATTTTAATAAAAATTGCCTATAAGTATTGCTTTTTCATCGCGTACCAGCTACTATATCTACCCAATAATAACAATAGTAATGGGACCCAAAACGCTATATTTAAGCATTAATATATTTTTAGTATCCTAAATGTTTGTTAGTGTAGTTAGAATTTTTATATTTATGAATTTAATATAAAAGTTGGCGAGGCAAAGCTAACATTACAACGTTTAACTAAAATAGGTAGGAGCAACAAAATTGCTTGTGGCAAAAAAGAGAATAAATCCTACTAAATTAATATGAAAATTAATTGCTAAGGAGCATTACTAGCGCGAAGAGTTTATTGTCATTATTAACAACGCAAATTATAGGCCTTAAAGAAAGATTTATACATTATATGTTATTTAAAAACATAAAAAGACAAAACATGTACTTGATTAACACACCTGCGTGCTAATCAAGTACATCACTATTAAATTGACAAACAGGTTCTGAATCTGGCTTAAAGATTAAGTTTGCTGTTCAGATACATACAGAGAATAGATTCCGTTCTGGAGGGCTTTCGGCTATTTGTATTGCTTTCAGTATTGGTATAGTCTTGAAAGCAATACTGTAAATTCGTATCGGCTACGAAAGCAAGACCCTAGTATTGCTATCAACAAATAGATGACAATTATCAAAAAAATAAGTGAACAAAAGATTGCAATGACTCCATATATTTGACAGTTATTGGCGTCGGCTAGCGCGATGTAAGTACTACTGCTTTGAGTCTAGACATTGCCATAGTCATAGCTTTGTAAGCAATACAAATAGACGATAGCCCCCCTGATATGGAATCGAAGATAAAGAATAACAAAGCCAACTAAGACACTTTAACAATGCTAAATATAGTGGGAGCAAAAATGGTAGTATCTGGCAAGGGTTGCCATGTGTTATCTTTAAGTGGGAGATAATAAAAAATCGTTCTAGAATCTCCTTGGAGCGCATATAAAGCAAGCGTTCTTGTTTTATTACATCTGTAATAAAACTATGTATAAAATAAAGCATGTTTATTTATTAACTGGTATTTTTAATGGCTTATTTAAAACATTACAGTTGAATTGAGTAAGTCCTCTTTTTTGGATGTCGGCAAAAAAGCACCTAAAATAATTATTAAGTAATTGATTAAAATCAATCATCTATCATCAAATCATCTCTATGCGTTAAATTTTGTTACAATAGTTAAAAATTCCTGTGTCCATGAATCCAGTTAATAGTAAATGTTCTTTAGCTGAAAGAGCGAAGCGGAGAGACACGAGCCGAAAATCCCTCATTTTTTTGATACTTAATTATAACAAGACAAATAGTATTTGACTGAAATACGCGATCAAGATAAGTAGGATATTCGGTTCGGTACGGGCAATACATGCAATGTAATGTTAAAATCGTAAAAACCATTAGCCGTAACTCGATTTTTTAAAATCTTAAAAATAAAATTATTATTTTAAAGGTCAAACTGATAACGGCGAGCATCGCTAGTCAATGTGGAACCTATTAATAGTGTTACTTAGATGGTACCTACTCTAGACTAGACTATAGTCTACTCAATGCACCTAAGAACCGATTACTGGATTATCATAACAAGGGATTACCATGTGTGATCGGCATCGCAGACGGCTTTCATTCGTGAGATGGCTGACGTCTACACGCATATACATATCTACATATAGACAGAGTCGAAACTAGGAGAGTAGTAAGTTAAATTGATATCTCATAGATATTTAACTAGAGATTCCCTATCAAATTCATGAGTCTTTAGCTATATTATAGTTACTTGCTATCACCGACGTCTTCATCCGCGTGGACTAATAATTATTTACCTTAAAATATATTTAAGCAGTGAAATTATTGTGTCCGCGATGGTCGAAGAACAGTTCTAAGAACTTAAGTAATATGTCCTTGAACCTGAACTTTTAGCATATTAAGCACTCTTTTTTGCTAACTGCAATCTAGTTTTGTTCAAACTCAGAGTACGTACTACATCCGAATCTTCTGGCATTACGAGTATGTGCTCATTATATCTTTATCTGCGATGTTCTAACCTTTTACTTGCAGTCTTCCTCACACACGACACACTTACTGTGGATTTTATCTCTATGAGAAATATAAGTAGCACCCCTATATTATGGTTCCTTCACTACGTCTCTGGCCCATCTAGTTCTATGGCCCGAGGCGGCCGCCACGAGCTGACACAATGTTGAAACTTCTACCCTGACACATTTGCATATATCACTCGTGTGAATATGGACAATACAGAATCTGCCTTAGACTCAAGGTAAATTTTGCAGAGCATACATAGAGCGATTCGAATACTGAATGAAACTTGCCTAATTTTCTAAGAATAACAGTACATTGGGTAAGTATTCTTGTTTTGTAGTGGATTGAGTTTTCTGTCGTATTTTTTAGGCTTAAGAAGTTATAATGATCGTTCCTTAAATTTGTTTTGTGATAAAAAGCCCCGAGAACTTTTGCTTCGCCCACACAGTAACAGTGGCTTGTTTAGGTCTAGCGCAGAATGGTATTTACAAAGTTCCAAGTACCAACCCATTTCGAATGACTATAGAAAAATGTGGAGTTTATTGTCAATTTTAATGCACGAAATTTAAACACACATATATTTTAAGCTTTTCATAATATTATACACTAGTAATCCACAGCATCACGCTGAGCGCTGCATAATCTTCTTTTAACGTAAGGGACTCTTAGCAGGTCGATTTCGTTTATTCTTTCGAACTGTGAACTTGTACCTAAGTTATTGTTGTTTGTATTTGTCATGTTTACAAAATAAATGTGTTCTTGTTTTCTTTTTTAATAAGTGTTTTTATTACGACAATTACTTTAACAAAACATTTTCTTTTAGTAGGAGTAGGTTACATAGTTGAAAACATAACAGTTATATACCTTTCAAAGGATAACGTCTAAGTGCTAAGTGAATCTGTGCCTCTGAGAAGTTTCTATGGGAACCAAAATGGCTACTACAACAACAAATGAAAGCTAATCTGACCCACAATAATGCTTTAATTAAGCCTCTTTGGTCCACAACGGCACACTAATTGCGCCAAATAGCGTTTAGCGTACTTCCTGCTAGAATAAACACATGTGTTGCCTCTGGGAAATCATTTCGTAGAAAATTCCAGTATTTGTGATATAAGTAGAGGTTAATATGTAGGTACATAAAAAACATTTATAAACAAACACTAATTAGGTATGTGAGTTTTGCTCTATTTATCTGACCCCTAAATTATGGTATATATTTTGCGCCAAACAGTCAGGGCAGAGCGTGTAACCCGTTTTAATAGCTTGTGGTAATGCAATTTCGTTATTCATTTTATATTAAGTACCTACTTATACTTTTGTAAAAATAGAGTACAAGAAATCCATATATTATATAAAAGAGTATGTCCGGACTGACTGACTGACTGACTGATATTTGCTAATAATAAACGTAGTGCTTAAACCACTGAACCTAGCAGACATAAAATATGCTGAGTTTTTTGGAAATTTAACCTCTAAGGGGGTCAAATGTTGTTTCAAACTATGAAATTTCTTTATATTCTATTCTATAACTACCTAAACTAAATAGGATTGGCTACCGCGGAAAGGCATTTACCATGATATATCTATAACTGATCGCTACCGTCGATTACGTGACTTGTTAAATTGTAGGTCCAAATTATTTACCTTCGAGTAATAATCATAGAACATGAATACCTATGTCATTAATATAAATATATTAATGTCCTTCAAGCAGCTTAGAAACTTAGTCACTCAGTGCCACTTGTACAAGGATGATGATGATTGATCAAGCTTTGATGATGATGATCACCTTTTATTAAGTCCCATCGCATGCACGAATAATAATTTGTATTATCAACACAATCCGATTTGCATTTGGAGCGCTGATGAAAAACAATATTTGAATTGCATAATATCGCAACACAAACTAGCGGCACTAATAAACAGACCTAGTATTTCGAATTAGAATTTAGTAGGTGCAGTGAACTTGCTAATAGAATTGGAAATAGTTGATGTACCGAAGTGAATGCTTGCGTGTGTATCCATTATATATTATGTGGACCTCCCTGGGGCTTTTTCTGTCCTAGACTAAATGCTGTTAATGAATACATGGACTTTTCAGGGTAATTACCGCTTTGCTAGAGTTAGGTTAAATACACAGAGTAGTGCGAGTTTTATAGGCGAGAGGATTCTTTGCAAATTAAATTTCAGAATATATTTATTTCCAAACATAATAGATATTTACGCACTGACTCGATGGTACTTTTGTAGTTTGTCTATTAAATATTGGAAAACTTTTATTTTAGTCGATATTGTTTGATCTATCTATAATAATAAAAGAGTCCTGATTGCCTAATATTCGCTAGGAATCAACGCAGAGCCTAAACCGCTGGTGGGTGTATTCATTATAGGATGTAAAGGTGTATTAAGAAAGTGTGTTTTGGAAATTCAAAGCCTTAAGGGAGTTCATAAGGGCTGACAATTTGAAACTTCTGTATTTTCCATTTTATGACGGGTGCATCGCCGAGGATGACAGCTAGAAAAAAGATCTTGATTTACAAGCGGAAAATGCATTTACATGTATATAGGTAAAAATCCTTATTCATTGTTATTCCCAAATTCTTTGAAGAACATCCTAATCCTAACTAATATTATAAATGCCAAAGTAACTCTGTCTGTCTGTTTCGCTTTCATGCCAAAACCACAACCGATCTGGATGAAATTTGGTGCACAGGTAGATTGGACCCCGGGAAAGGACATAGAATACTTTTAACCGACTTCAAAAAAGTAGTTCCGCCCTTATCTCGACAATCCAATGGGGAACTACGTGGGTGAAACCGCGGGGCACAGCTAGTTTGTTTATAAAATAAAAAAGGTCACACGTTAAGTTTGACATTTCTCTGAGTAATATAATATCGATATAGCAATTAGGTAATCTTTTTTCTTGCGTACTAATAAAAACGTATTTCATAGAGGAGGCTTTACATTAAAACATAAAAACTTATAAAAACACGTTTTGCAGCGTCAACACATACGTAATAAACTAATGGTTGAAACGTCAAAGGCAGAGCGCAGTTAATTTCCAGGGAAGGGGTTGCGGGGGAGAACGCAGCGCGGAAGTGTGCCAAAAACTGTGAAATAATCGCCAACTCCGAAACAATGCCCGTAAACCAACAGTTTTATATCTCTTGATAACCGTTGCGAGAGGCAAGTGTTTCTTATCGAGGCGATAATTTAATACTTTAACGTTGTTAAACTGTCGAGTTTGGAAGAAGCAATTAGATTGTCTCTAGAGGATGTTTGAGTTTTGTGAACTCTTTACTAACCTATCTATTTGTTTTGTGAACTTGCCGGGTTATCTATTTCTCGATAGCTATAATCTGCGTCTTTTCTAGTCCCGAGTAAATAGGTTTCTTTTAGGCTAGCGGGCACCATCTTAGACCACTCGCGGTCGCTTTAAATCAAGTGATAATCGATCAAATGAATATTTATTTGCAGTAGAAAAACTGACTTTCAAACTGGAGTAGAAATTCCTTTTAGTAGAAAAAATAGAAATATTCGACTGTTTTTTAACCCTCGACGCAAAACGTCGGGGTGCTATTAGTTTGATGTGTCTATGTATTTCCGCGCGTGTCGTTCTGTGGAATCGTAAACTCACGAATAGATGAAACAGTTGGATTACATATTTTTCACAACTCCCTTAATATGGGCATCAAAAATTAAATGATAAGGATAATGACTAGTAGAATACTAAATTACTGAAATTCAAGATGGCCGCTTTCACATAAGAGCAAATTATGTCGTTGACCCGCCGGTCGACTAAGTTTAATAAATGATACGCTTTTGGAAAACTAAAAAAATAACTTTAAGAAAACAAATAATGATTTGCTAAGCATTACCTACTAAATGAAATGACGTACAGGCACTGAATTACGTATAGTATGTCTAAAAGAAAACAGGGTGCGTGCCCTGACCAGTTTTACCTATAGCTTGTCTAAACGAGAACCGATCTGATAGAATCTATCAAAGAAACGTACTTAAGAGCAGAACTTACTGAAATAAAAAGGGCAGATGTTCGCTTAAACGTTCCATAACTGCAGCTTTTATTAGATTCAAGTCATCGTGACCGTTTCTGTAGCAATGAAATAACCGTCTAACATTATTACGATGGGTCAAAGGGTTAAGTGGGCGATCTTCCCAGTTATTACCAACCGGAATGCCCTTTAGCAGGTCCATAATGTATAGGTAGAACGTTTCATTCCTTGAAAGTGGTGGTTCTATAATTGAATATGATTTTAGTCGACTGACGGCTATCGATGCGGTAGGTAGTATACGAGAATTTAACGTCTTGATTACAATTTGAATCAAAATGATACGTACCTTACACTGGAACAATATCTTCTGGATACTACTACATTCCGGTTTTGTATAAAGTTGCTATTAGACCTAATTATGTCGAACTTCATAGCAATTTAGAACACCGAATACTCACGTGTAATATCTACATCGTGGAGATCAATAATCCTTCACTTGGATTGTCATAAATGCTAGTCATGTTTTGCCGGTACGCATGCTTTATAAAGTGATATTTTATAGGACAGGATATATTTTTAACTTTTATAAATAAATATAACATCTCTCTGATGATAAGAGAGAGAGAGAGTAAATGAATTACTCTTCTTACTACTGCAGTGGAAAGTTGTTAGAACACCAATAAAATATTGACCGTATCACTCAAAAATCAGGCATTGCTTCAATATTATATATTTTAAACAAGTAAATATAAAAGAAACAAGAGCACCGAAGAAAATTAATAAAAACGCTGTTGAGTTGGACGCAAGTTACCAATAACGCTATAACTGTTCAGCATTTCCATCACTAATTTTCTAGTTTTAGTGAAAACGCATCAAGTTATTCATTTTGGTACAATACAATTTGGGAGCGAGAGATAATGTCTAATTAATCATTTGATATAATTGTGGAATAGCTGATTCATTTAATCAATAATTGTATTTAACATTATACTACTAACAATGTTTTAAATTTGACATGCCTAGAGAGCGGCGTTAAATTATGCAGGTACTTTGTTACATCGTGGCCGCTCAATTAACCTAATTAAGAACTATCCAACATAAAAGAGCAATACCTATTCCTATTGAAGTATAAACTCGATGAACTGTCGTACTCGCGACTACTATGTTCCGACATTTTTAAAAAAACACGTCAACTACTAGACTGATTTTTTTGTATGAAAGTTTGTAAAATCCATACACCAACTTTCGGTAAGATTGGTTGGAAAATGACCTGTACGCGAGTTAGAAATTTTAGGAGACATGCAAACACACAACGTGCCTAAAAACATTATAACTGACAGATGAAAAAAAATCCAGACCCGAAGCAGAGACGCTTCGCTCGCTTGGTCAAATATTCATATAGATTTTTTAACCGAATTCTAAAAAAGGAGGGCATTTTTTTTCAATGTTGCGTATTGAAAACTAAGTAAACGATATTGTTATTTAGATAGAGATTTATGCACCTAGGTGTTTTAAAATTACTGAAAGTGTGCTTACTTCATCTAGGGGAAGTAGCTCAGGTGAATAAAGTTTACAGCCAAAGAATGTTTGGCTCAACGCTTAGATAAGCATGTTGCAAATATACAATCAGTGGTCAGTTGCCTCCTTTTTACCCGACTTTCCAAAAGGGGCTTATGTTTTTTGAGTGTATGTTTGCATATTTGTAGGTTTGTATGTATGTATGAATGTGTGTGGCCTTTGTGACGCCACCAGGTTTTGCCCTCTAAGCCTGTGTCGGAGTGGCTACAGGAGGTAGGTTGTGGTGTTTTATGGGCACACCGCAACTGAGGCGGGCTGCAAAATCGCGAGACGGCGTAGCCGATGATGGGGCTGCGGCGGAAGAGGACTGTCGGTATTGAGGTGCGCCGCTCTCCCTATTTACCTTCCGCGGCCCTGACGGAGTCACCACCGTAGAATGGTGCACGTGGTGGGGGCCGCGGTAGAGTTATCTGCTGCGGCCGTAGTGGCAGGCGGCGAAGCCACTGATGACCCGTCGCAGGAGGACCTCGGGCGTCTAGACATGGGGTCGTCCGGCTGGGGTCATGTGTCTGGCACACTGCAAGCGGGCGGGGGTAGCCCCGAGGGATGGGTCCGGTGACGGACAGCCGTGGCGGGTCGCGGATGAGTGCTATAGCGTTCCCGTGTCCAGCCAGTTATCGGCAGGGACTGACACCGTGGAGTTTTAGTGGGTAAGAGTCCCACACAATCGCTCTGCCTCCCCGTGGTGGAGCGGTATGCATGCAGCATTTCTCCACGTTAAAAAACAATGTCCTTTGTGACTCTACTCGTATACAGCCTAAACCATTGACCGATTTTGGTGTTATTGGATTTGTCTTTATCTGCAGGTCGTCATAGGCTTACCTATATCAGTTGCATCCCGCGGTTTCACTCGTTGAGATAGTGGTATCATATTTTTGGTGTCCGTTATTTTTTGCAGTCGCTGCTAGCCTGTTCCAGAATATTAGAGTCTTTTTAAATTGATACTGCTTTACAAGAAAGATATTTCACACAAACAACAAAATAGCAAAACTTTTACATGTATAATATAACACAAGAGCTTAAGGCAAGAAAACTTTCTCAAGTAAAAGAGCAATATCTATTTAGGAGATCGCTCACGGGTTTTTGCGAAAAAGGGCCCTTGAATTCGTAAGCAGGCATATGTTGAAAGTTCTCCGTGTGTTCCTCGTTCCGATAGTCCGTGACGCCAGATGTCGCCCCCGATTACAATCCAAGCATTATTACATCGATGATTTACAATATAACTTGGAACAAGAGACGTGAGAACGTTGGTCTTAAACTTACAAAGTGTCACAGTAAAATAAAAAAATTCAATTATATTTTTTTGTTTTACCGCATCTCTACTGAGCCCTTATTTTTTAATTGAACGAGGTTCCTTGCTAAAAACGCGTGACGTGTTTGATACAATAAGTTATTGTATTAAAGCAAAACAAGCACGTTTTGTGCCACGACACAATATAAAATCTGCCATAGTTTTAGTGAATACCGTTTCATGTAAATTCTACGCGTTTAACATAACGAAATGTTCGTAGTGAATATGTCCTGATGTAATGTGACAATGCGCTTTAAGATGCAGCGCTTGCTTAAAAGAAACCGATACTCTAGACACTTAAAAAGACCAAAAATATGGCTATCAGAAAATATAGAACCCTGCAGTTCGCACAATAAAATTAGACGCAAAGCGTTTCGTTCGAGTCTCATGTACCAGTTGCGTCTGGCTTGTAGTATTTGGATGGGGAATTAAATTATGTAATTACAACTCATAACCCCAGAAATGTTTCTGAAAAATAAAAATAATAAAGTTATCTAACAATGAACCTAAAGGTAATTAATGCTCGCTGCATTTAATGCTGCTCTGCGTTGAATGAGAAAGATTTTTTTTGTCTTAAATATGAGCCATCGTTCTGATGACAGTTCGCTTCCGGCAGTAGGTAACTATTATACTTGTAACTAATTTTCATTTGTTACCGAAAAATACTGTTTAGAATATGAGAAAATGATATAGCGAGTAGAAATGAATTTCTATATAGATATATCATTTTCTCATATACCTATTGTAATGAATTTATTGGAAAAAAATGATAGGAATTTCGCAAAGTTTTTCAGTTGTTTATTATTATGTTACTCGCAAATTGCAAAGTATTTCGAATTCAGTAAAAGTCATGTCAAAGACTTTGAATAAGAAGCTTTTAACAAAGAAATCTTTTTATAAGACAGTAAACCTGAAAATATAGAAGTATTAAGTTTTATTTTTTTATTTTATTAATCCTAATTAATTATCATTATATATAAATATCAACGCCTCAAAAAATATTCTTCATAATATTCTAAATTGGATTTCTGCTGATGTATTAACCTTTTATAGTAGGAAGCGCCAGATTGTGGATTTCTTTATCAGCTTCCTTTTTTCCCGATAGCTATAATTTGAGTATTTTCTAGTCGTGAGTAGATCGGTTCTTCTATGATCTTCTATGCAAGCTTGTTACCTCTTAGGCCGGATCGTGACTTTACACCAGGCGAGATGCAATTAAACCCAAGCCATATATAATATATATATACATATATATATATATTATATTGACCTTGAAATTAAAGTTGGCTATATATATAATATATATATATATTAGAGATCAAACAACAGGCCCGAATTATTTGATACAAAAAAATTAAATGCGTATTAAGTAATATAAAGAAAATAATCAATTCCCATGAATTGAAAATATTTTCCTTACTTGAAAAAGGTTAAAAAGACGCAAACTATGTCTTGACGACCGAGAAAACTTTTCTTGTCATAACAGTTCTTAAACACACACGTTAAAGACATAATTTTTACCCAAACATGTTTTCTCGTAAAGTATGAGAATCAATATTAGGGTTGTGCTTAGATACGAGTACATACATTCATAAAAAGGCACCGGTTGGTTTGAATTATTGATCTCTAGAAATAGAATATCTAAAGGTTGTTGCGGCCAGCTATATTTCATACAAATTTGTTTGCAAAAGTACTAGATATGAACAACAAAAAGAGTAAGTAATGTTTTTAAACTCGTACGTACTAGAAAGTTAATGTAGGCACCGAGTAGATTTTTGTATCGTCGTAAGAGACTGCGAAGCTCTTTTCTTAGATAATAACGGTTTTATTCAATCTATCTTCAGTGTAACTTTAGGTTGCAAACGTTTTGGACACCACTTTCAATAAAATCTTGTTAATTTCAGTACCAAAACGACTTATAAAAAGGCCTCGTAGTAATTTGGATGTTCGGCAATCTGTTTATTAACTTTTCTATACATCCGAAATCGTACATTCATGATAATCATGGCCGTTTAGTCACTTGGTCGTCGGAATAGAAACAGGTAATTGGAGTTTAAATTGAAATAACTAAAGATAAATTAAAGTCATTTGTAATTTTATTAGGAATTTTACTTTATATTTTAGATTACCTCAGAAGGAAAAGAACTGACAAAAAAGTGATCCTATAAGGGTGCTCCTTATAGGATCACTTTTTTGTCAGTCCCCACGTCCACGTACCTTCGGTGTGCGAGTTCGACTCACACTTGGCGAGTTTTTTTTAATCTGTAACTTTTTGAAGTTGCTATTGCAGATTTTATAATATAGTCTTACCGAGCTGAATATTGAGATTAATTAGAAAGATCGAAGATATGCTTAGAAACATTTAAAGATTGCGACGGTCCAGAAGAAGTCTATGTATGTTTTTTCCTTTTATTAAAGGTAAACCCATGTTAGGCATCCCTTAATAATATTACAATCTAGCCTAAGGCTAATAAGTAATTTTGATTAGCTTATACTTCTACAAAAATAGTGTCTCAAAAAATTTGTCCATTGACAAGTATCCTAAAGTTTCTATTAAGTGCTTTGAATGTGGTTAAAATTCCGTGCCGCCGTATCCAAGATCCGAACCTATCTATATACCTTAATGATAGTCATCCTTCTGTAAGAGATGGCAGCACAAGACGAAGATGTGTTGCAAGAGCTACACATTCTATAAACAACCCCATAACATGCAGACGTCTAGTCTAAGTCAAGAGAAATGCTGTGCGACACTTTCTCGGTCACATATTTCAAGTATTTGCATATAAATAGCTCGCTGCTGGCGCTATGAAAAACTTCACAAGACGTCTATTTCGGAGTGAAGATTGAAAACAAGACAAAGTTCAAAGAAAAATAATATTGGAATATTTTTTTTTCTGAAAATTAGTTGTCTTTTAATGAATGCAGATTTATCGTAGGGTTATTACCAAATAATTCAATGCAGTTAAAACCTGAAACTAATTTAAGTGGATACAAGCTAGTACGTAAAATCTTTATTTTGTTTATAATATATGTAATAATAGTTGTAAATAAATTTTGTTATTGTTGCTGATATTGATATATGTAAACAAGAACAACTATGATGGAAACTAAGAACATGTTTTTAGTTTCGTTTAAAGATCGAGCGAATAAACATCTCTGCATCGAATCTGAAAAATGATTTTCAGATTGAATTGTCTCGCTTACAGGTTGTAGTTTCAAACCAATATTGACGACAATTGATGTATTAGGTTTAGCAACTTTAAAGATTTTTGACAAAATAGAAATTTTCAAAAAGGGGGATGTACACTTCTGTGCCTTTTACCAGCTAATTTTAATTACATTTGAGACAAACTTGCTGAATATGAAAAAATGAAAACAATACTACACTAGTATTTCTTACTTGAAATCTTTTAACTATATTTTGCCTCTACCATTCACATTCTAATTGTTAACTTGGCGTACTTTAAATTCACTTCGAATAAATTGAAAGGGTATTTTGGGTGAAAAAGCTCGAGGGTGCCATTTGGTCAATGTAAAAGCTTTAGCCGGCGGCACTTTAGCGTTGTCAGGTAGAGTTCAATCGAAAGCTCTATAGCGGAATCTGTTCCAAGGGTTTTGTGCTTGTCAAAATATTTTATTATCCATGAAAATCTTTAAAATAATTTACAATGATTCGTAAAGAATTTTCTATTTGCAAGTATTTAATTTATTTGCTATATAAGGGGGGCAGTGTACAAGATCTTAAAGTAGTTATTTCTATAACATACTACGTGTCCTGGCCTTGTAAAGCAATTCAGTGCCGTTTAATTCAATAATATTTTGTAGATACTTGCAAAACACAACCTCAACGCACGAATCAACGTGTACAAGGAATTACTGAGTCTAAGGTGTAACAGAAAGGTTAACGGTGTTAGTCTACCCATCAAAATTAACCCATTCCTTAACAAAATGTGGTCACGTGATTTGTATTTGGATTGTAACCAATTATGTATGGAGAACCTAATAATACCTTTTTGATTTTGAAAATGTTTGTTCTGGAATGGGTTCAATTTGATAGGCAGACTAACACCATTGAGTATTGTCATATCTTTTTGTTACACGTAGTATAATATAAAACATATACCTACTTCAGAGATTGTCAAGACATAATCAAATAAAATGTATTAATTCCTCTCTACGGCGTTTTTAAATCATGATTTCAATTTACGAATAATTATTAATCACACAATCTTATGCCATGACATCAAAAGGTCAGGCTACAAGTAGAATTCCTCGAACTCTGAATCATGAGGTCGTTAGTTATGATTCAAATTTAGAGTAGGATTTCTTCCTTAAATTTGTTCCTGGAATTCGAAATAGACTGAATACGTAACTTTTAGGTTAAAAAAATACGTTTTATACATGTTAAACTAGGAGTTTAGTTATTATTAGTATTTATGAACGAACACTCCTAGTTATATTGTAATCATATCATATCTATACACGGGTCTCTTTAGTTAAACTTTGTACAAAAAGAGTGATAAAGCGTGCACGCGCTTATATAAGTGACCGAAATCATTACGATTATCTAAACGATTTTGATTAAAATTAGGAAACTATTTTTAATACGTATTTGAAATAGGATACAAGACTAAATACCTATATGGTACAAAAACAAATAAGAGTTTTCTACCAACAAAAAACCTAAAAAAAAGTAGCAAGCTAACGCACGCTTCTGCAACTTCTTGCTAAGTGGATTAATTTTTAGTAGCTTCGCAACCAATAAGAAGTCTTTGACTGGGTGCAAACTTCCACCGCGAAGAAAGCGCTTACCAGTCAAAGTTTATATTACGACTTAACCTCACAGACCTCTATAAAGGTTGAAAACTCTAAGGTGAAACTTATCCAATAACACCCAACCAACTCGAGATCCTACTTTCCCGTTCTACTTAAATATTGGCCAGAACGGACAAAGATGCTTGTCATGGTATGGGTTTTCGCGCTATCTTTTTCCCACCTCTCCGGGGAAATTGACTTGTGTTAGGTATTGTATTTATCTTGACTTCTTCTTAGAACTTTGCCACGGTTTCTGTTTGAGGTACCGATGAAACAAATACGAAAGTTTTCCTGTTATAAACGTTGTTGCAACTATTTGCTGTGTACGAGATAAACGTTATGCAAAGTTCTCTTTTGAAATTGAAACAGATTTTTGTCTTTATAGGATTATTAACTGACTTCGAGAATGGTTATCACAAATTGTAGGTTTTGTTGTTATGTTAGCTCCACGATTTACCAGAACAAACAAGCAATTTACTTTAAAACCAAACTACTGAATCAATTTTGATAATATTTACATGAAATCACCTGGGAAGTATACTCTAAGTATATTCAAAACAAAGAACTTTCCAGACCGGTCTAAGCGTCGTGTCCGTAGATTTCTCATCAGCGAACATACATGAAAGCCAACGAATTGAGAAAACCTTCTTATTTGAAGTTGCTTAAAATGTGGCCTGAAGGTTTTATAACGTATATGCGTTTTTATCTATATTATACGCCTTTTCGAAATCGTTGAGCAATTCATTCATGCTCTGACTGCTTTATTCCTATCGGGCAATTTGAACAGGTTAGTAACGCAATTTTCTCTCAAGAGACCAAATAAACATTTCGTAATTCAGATTTAGCGAGAATTTTGGTAAATACATGGCATGTCTGACGTTATGATTGGCGACACTTAGCGTAAGATATTACAAGTATTTTGTACTATTGTTCAAATTATCATTGTTATTGTTAAAAATTCAAATCTTTGTGGAAATTAGTATATTGTTTTATGAAATACTCGTAATACAGACACAAGAACACAATAAATCAGATTCTTAAAATTCACCAGCTCGCCAGTTCCGATGTAACTTCAACATGTGGCAGTTGCCAAGTAACCCTCCGCAATGGCTGGTCTGTTGATCATCTGGTCCATCGATCGCAGCCTTATGACGTCATGGCGCCAGGCAGTCCCGCCGTGGTGTCGCCAGGGCTGTCTCATCCCCCGACCTCCATGCCTCTATTTCATCGCATTATAACCTTGTTTGCCTCTTTAATGTTTCAGCTATACTTGTGAATGTTTTATGTATCTTTTAAGAAGGGTTTCAAGAGTGTTTAAGTTTAATGTTTGTTTTACCTAAACTAATTACTTGAGTTTGATAAAATTGAATAGAATAGTTATTGCAAGTATATATAAAGATAGATTTTAGAGTTTTCTCTAGATTTGAATGAAGTTACTACTAACTTTGAATCAAGTCGCCCAATTAAACTTTAACTCTATCGATACTTACATAATAATAAGTTTGTTGTTTTCTAACGATCTAATTTTTACAATTTCTTAATTTGTTTATTTAATAAGGTCAATTGTATTAATACGTAAGTACGAGTATGCATTTTATAATATGATTGAAAAATAAAAAAATCGACCTCTTTCGATTAAGTTAACAATCATTAAAAAAAAACAAAATATGTATATGAAAATAGGTTCACTGTTTCGATAGCTAAAGATACTCGCTTCTCAAAAAAGAATTTTACTGATTTTTGTGAACTTATTATTACGACACGCTCTTGACTGATTATGTCTCGGTTAAATAGTGTTGTAATCAGCCAATGAATACCGTCTAATAGTAACCCCTCTTTCGGTGAAAGTAACAAATGAAAATCCCATGCAAATAAAAGTTCTAAAAAATCGTAGAACCTGTAGTAAATTAGCTACGAGTATATGTCAAGTTTCAAGCAAGTGAAACGGCGACTTATACACGAGTACCAACATTCATACAAATATAACAAGCTCGTAAAAAAATTGCAGATGCCAGACACTCGTAGCTAGCTTGCTTGTTCTGTCAATAAATACTTACTTCTATTAGTTACAAGTAAACACTCCAAATATAACAGAATACATACGTATGATATACGTACTTCTGATAGCTTTAAGTATTTGATTGAAATCTTCAAGTTCTCCAAAGGAATGTGAACCAATATATTAACTTGCAATAGATATTAGATAACTTTGCCATTGATATGTCTTTATTGATATTGAAATCTATCGGTATCGGGTAAACAGGGTTCCTGAAAGTTAGATAGCGATGTAATTTGAGTTTATATTTATTAGATGAAATTGAAATAAATGTTAAACGGTTAAACGGTGTTATTTGCAGCATTCATTATTTGTTTCTTCAGGCTTCAGATCTCGAGTTGGTTGGGTGTCATTGGATTTATATCTCATGTAACACTGATTCATCCGGCTAGAGTAAAGTGGGACATAGGAATAAAAAAATCCTCTTTCCACCTAGTTGAGAAGATTGAACTAACAAGATGACTGAAAAAGAAAATGTTTACCTCCCATAAAAAACAGCACATTCTATGAAGACTTTACTTTGTATGGCTACACTAGATAATAAGAAAATGGAAAAATAATAATATTCTAATGCACTATACATACAACGTGTTACAAAAAGATGTAACAATACTTAAGGTTATTAGTCTACCCATCATTGTGAAACCATAATAGAACAAAATTTTTCAAGTAACGAAAAAAAATTGCGTCCTCCATAAAGCTTGGCCGATCTCGAGACCAATTTTGATATGAAAAACCTAACTTTAATTCTTTTTTCGAATTTTGCTAAGTTGTCTTCTACAATGTATTTATTCCCGTTGATTGGTAGCCTAGCACCCTTAAGTATTGTCACACCTTTCTGTTGGACGTTGTATAATCAAAAATAAACACACCATAATAAAATTTAAGAACCGGCATTACTTTTTATTATGATTCTATTTAATTATAAGTACCGCTTCAATTTTGTTGTAATATCACCCTATCTTAAACTGCCTTAAGCACCTAAAAACCTTTTTATTAAAAGGAACTGTTTGAATTGTAAATGTTTCTGGATCTGGAACCCGTATAATATTAAACTACTTTTGCTCTCGATATGACGTCATTGGCGTCTCCTACCCGGCACAAAGACGCCGGGCAACACCTATCCTGAACTTTCACTTGCTAAATCTCTTGGGATCGTATGTCTGGAATAATCAGTTACAATGGTGTTACAGTTTGACAAACCGAGGCTAAAACTATGATGTTTCAAGCACTTTCGGGTTGATAACGAAATTAATCTTGCTTGAGATTAAATAGTCTTTCATGTTATGAAGAGTAGCGATAATCCTATCCTACATAATAATAATACTAATAATAGTGCTATTATACTATCCTTCCTACTAATCTAGAGGCACGGCAGTACCCCCTCCTAGTCGATATAATAAACGCGAATGTTTGTATGTATGTTTGTTACTCTTTCGAAATCGTTATGGAGTAATCTCCATACCGACTTAGATTTGAACATAAATTAACACATACGCTACTTTTCATTATGTATTAATGAATAATTATTGAAGTTTGTCTGTATTTCAACAGTAGTGGATTAAATTTAGTTAAATATCGCAAAAAAGACAAAAATACCAGAAATCGTTATGACGTCTTTCTTACCATCTTACAACATAATTAGTTTTGTGTTCTTATACGCAAATTTTAATAACATACTATCTCATACGATACAAATCTGAAGCAGATCAGAATATGCACCTATGAATAAAGCTTTTTTGCAAATTAATTTGGCTTGGTGCGATCGCTCAAACACGTTGAAGCCATAGAACTATTTATCATCGCACTCTCGATCCCATCCCATAATTAAACTGTACCTCAAAGCTTGAAACATGCTTCTACCTGACTTTAAACGATCAAAAAAGCCTTCGAGAGTCCCGGAGCATACGATAGACCGACGGATGGTGCTTTCAAAGTTATTCGTGCTGTGACATATTCTAATCAGTGAAGTAGGTACTCTGCCTTATTAAACTTTGTAAATATTTTTTAAAATGGCTGATGCGTTTAGGGATTAGCTGCGTACAACAACTGCTGTTGGGTTAGGAATTAACGTTTGAAAATGGTGGGCTTTTAAGTGTTGATAAAACTCTATCTTTGAAAATACTACTTGTTCTTAACAGTCTGCATATACTTTGATGTAAAGTGTTTATAATATACTCATATTGGGGAAGTGTTAATTAATTTATTTCAATTAAAATTTTATGCAGCCATATATTAGGTCATTGTTTATTACTTCTGTACCAGTTTCAAAATATAACTTTGAGCGTAAGCTGATGATATTTATGATATTTTATGAGTAATACTCGTAGAAATATGGCTCTTGTGTCAAATTAATATTATCGAGCTAAAGAACAAAGACAACAAGCTCATTAAAAAAATGTAACATAAGGCATTATCTTTAATAAAAAACTGATTATATTTCATTTGATCGTGTGTATCTCCAAAATAAAACACGATACAAAGCTTGTGTTATACAGAAACAGGTAATCTTTACGCGATGCATTAGCAGTTCTTTGATCAGACTAACTCCGAGAGACTACCAGTGCAAAGTTCTCTCTCAATTAATTGAAGTAACTTTACTCTAAGTACTCTTGTTTTTCAATTAAGTTTATCTAAACGAAGCAATCGAGTAGGTGAATAGCGTCATAGGATAACGCCGACCACGCAATGCAGCGGAGCGACAAAATGCAAATTCATGCAAATTGTACTAATGTAATGACTCACTTTTATACTCGTATCCACTGGGATCTGGGATATTGCTCTGTTTCAAGTCGTTTTGTTTATCATTTATACTGGAGAAATATTTAAAATTAGACATTATTAAAAACACAATTAGGAGGAGGTAGTCCCGAAAATAGCCTGCTTGGCCATTGCATTGAATATATACAACATTCAGCATAATTAACATGAATTTTAATAATTTGATACAAGCTAGCAGTACGCTGCCTAAGGCTACCAGAAGTGGAATATGCCTAGCTCTGAAATAATCAAGGATTAAATAACAATAACGAATTATTATGAAAAAGAAGTACCTGTAATTAACTTAAATCCTAAGGACAAAGCTAAAATACTGTAGAGGCAACGTTGAGAGCTTAGATAAATGATTGGTCTCGATGCAATCGACTAGATACCGCGCTATCTAAAAACAGCTCAACCCATTATTATTATAGTGTGTGCAAACTTTGGATAATGTCAAAAAACTAAATTCGATACGTCAACGTCTTACAATGCTTGCAGTGTGAGTGACTCAGGTACGCCGGCGGCAACTACTCGAGACTAAATATTATCTAAAGTTGAGAGATGTGTGTTCATAATTGGTGACACAGGTTATTATAATTGGTGATAAGACTTCTATTTAATTGCAGTTACAATGTTGCTTTATGAAATGTTCCTAAACACTACATTTAACAAGCACACCCATCAGGGAGTTCCCATTCATACATAATCCTATAAGCTTGTTATAGTATTCGTACTTCCGTGTACAAAGGTATGACAATGTGCTCGGAGTTCGCGCTCGATTAGTTAGTACTTTATTGTTTAGTACATACACAAAATGTATGTATATTGTATATATATTATTTACAATTTATCCGTATTCACATATTTAATCAATATTAGCATATAACTGACTGATTTTCTTTCATTTTTAATAGAATGGCACACAAAACATTTTTTTTTATATTTACACACTCCACAGACTCTGTGGTCCATGTTATTTGCGAACTTATATAATAGTTTGTAAATTTAAGTACATACTTTGGATTTCAACGTAATGAAAGAAAATAAATTATTTATACGAATAACGATATTTGAATATTAAAAGTATGTCTCGTTTTGTAGTTCTAATGAATATTGTGTTATACGAATAATGCAACAATACGAATTGTTGCACTCACAATTAACTTAACAAGGTATATTTTTCACAACTCTGTTGGACATATGCAGAATGAAAACTAAAAGTTATTCAGAATAGGAGGAGAGACAGACGTTGTGGATTTGATTGAGAGCTTTTAAAAAGTAAACAACAGATCCACCTAGATAGGTTAATATAATTTTAGTGGGAGTGTCAAGTTTTCTTCCTGCATTTTCATCAACAGAATTTCCGCTATTCAGCATCGTAAACTCTCAACTTTAAGAATAAATTAGAAGATCTCTACATATCCGAGTAACTTGTAAAATAGAAACCGACAACCCTGTAGCTATAAACCACAGTTGGCATTTATGCAAATAAAGGATGAATACGAACAACGAAACTTGGAAAATGGATAATGATCGCGGGTCTAAAGTTCGGGATCCCTTCTTCAGTAAACGATGCTGTTGCTTTCGAGCCAAGGAGACGATTTAATTAATTGGTTGATTTATTACTATATTCTTGATAAAATATGTACTGCTATTGTAATACGAGTACCTATACATTAATTCCAAAGCATTTGTGACATTCCAGAAGTACTGATTACTATTTCTATTTCTTTTCTTAAACTATTTTTTACCTAGCATTAGTCTTATTATCAATGAGTCTTAGAATATTTACTTCGTGATTTTTCATGTTACGAAAAATTAGTATTTTAATTGTTTTTTTTTTGTTATTCGGACAGACAAAACACCCCAAGTAGGACATCAGTACGGGATTGTCAAATGTTTATCGTCCTCATTTCGAATAGGAGTAAGAATTAACTGACAATTAAGGCTTTTCTTTCCATAACAAGTTCAATATACATGTATATATGGTCCCAGAAACAACGATCCACATATATATATAAACAAAAGCCTAAGTCTTGAGTTACCCGATAAGAATTTCATTTAAAACAGACTAAGTTACATAATTAACGTAGATAACATCACAAAACAATATATCTTTATTGCACACCAAAAACAAAAATACAGCAAAATATATTATAAATAAAACATTGGTAGGCTAATTGCTTAAATATTTTTTTTAAACTTATGAGATTAAAATAGTTTCTCTCAACGGCTTACAATCGTGATATTATATTCGTAGAGAATTGAAAGTCGAAACCATGCATATTCGTTTGGCAGATTGCATTTGTCACGTAGAGATCAAAAGCAGGATGGGTCGGTTTAACTAACGCGCCGACTCCAAAGTTGGCCTGCGCTATTCACAAGATGCTTACTTGTTTTAGGAGCACTACGAGTAACAGCGACATTAGCAGCCTGGAATTAGTTTTTTTAGGAGATAAGATACTCAATGAATGTAATGAGTGTTTTATATTTTTGTTGTAGTTTGATGTGCAAAAACTTATGTTTTATCACGAGGTTAGATATGGAAAAATATGCACGTATATCTCATTATTAATTTTTTTACTTTCTTATTACTGACAGTGCAGTTAGCAAGCAGCGCTAATTCTTCTAGACAACGAATTAGTCTGGTTTGGACCAACTTAGAATGATGTGAACCTAGTCCAAGCGAATAAAATGGCACGATTACCAGTTAAGTATTAAATCTTAGTGCACAATTAAGAGAATAAAGTTATATTTGAAACTAAATGAACCATAGATTTATATACGTACAGTTTTGTTAAGGATAATCCACGCAAGAGACATCGCGTAGCATACCTAGTTTCACATAATTAAATGCTATAAATCGCCACAATGCAAAACCATTGTATCGGCTTCATATTCGACAGATAGCGCGTGTCAGAGAGACGTCAAAGCGTAACGGACGGGCATCGGATGCAAATGTGCCTAGCCAGCCAAACTGCGCTGCGGTGCGGTACATACAGTATACACGCCGCGCTGTGATAAACTTCATTCACAGGACTAACTGGGCCGGAACAACATTTTTCGGAGCTCTTTTGCTGCTTCTTGATGTACTATTCTTATTTTGTGTCGACGAGTGGGAGATTTTCAATAGATATCCGAGTTGATAATTTACTACGCTGTTGCTAGTGATTTTTTACCCGAGTGTTGTAAGGTTGTTTCTACTCAAAACTGGAATAGTTTTGACTTAACTGGGTCTTTAAGACAGCTATAGACCGCCAACTTGTCCATGTAATAAGACATAGCTCTTTTCTACCTTTTATTGTTGTCAGATTCCAGTCGGTTTTTTTTTCACATAGCTAATATATTATTTACTAGGCTTTACCGTTTTATTTTTTTGTCTTTAAAGTTACAAGCTTCCTAAGCAGCCATATTTTTGCGCTGATACTATGCCTATTAAAACACTTATTATGCAGAATTCAATAACTTTTTCAAAATAAAAAAACCTGTAGGCCTAAAATATATTATATTGAAGAAATTGACACCAATAACAAAAAAAATCGTTACATTTAGGGGGTGAAAAGAGGTAGGTCCCGAAATTGTATCAAAAACACGAAAAGAGTGAAGAGTAGGCGATCCTCTTAATGAAAAGTCTATTACAGCATAAAATAATATTGGCTATCATGTCCTAGTCTTGTTACAATTTTAATATTTGTTTAGCATACAAGTAGACAACGTCAAAGAGATACCCATATCTAAATCTTTAAAACAGATAAAAAAATTACAAATGTTTATAATTATTGCATCTATTGTATGATATTTTTATTTGATTGCTCTCGTTATTGTAACAATGTACGAATAAATAATAAAATTATTTTGCTTTGTTTTAGGTAAGTACTTACTACAATATAATGACAACGTTGTTTCCACAATCTAATTACTGAAGTGCGTAATGTAATGTGTAAGTAAGTAATCTTCGATCTTGAGAAATGACCAATCAAGGAAAATTTTAAGATTTCCTTATTCTTACTATAGTTCCTTAAAGAACCAGAATCGTACGTGCATGTAATTCGAACAATATACGAGTAGCTTATTGCAGTATTGCTAGACGAAATTCCCGTCCAAAAATACTCGCACAAGACACAGCCAATGCGGTGTGTTCGATAAATGAACATGGTTTGAAATATCTACGGGTGTTCGATTCGATACGAGCTATTTCATCTTTACTGGAGCTTGATAATGTTCTTGTTAGCCATATACTGAATGCTCTACGTGCTTTGACTTGGTTGACAGTCAGCGTATGTTTCACGGTGACCTATTATTCTGAATAGGAGAAAGGCTTTAAATAAAAAAAATACTAAAAAGGTGCTACTCTTATGACTATCGTTTCTATCTCAAAATATTTTACAAGCATTTTAAGTGTGAATAAATTAACTGGAGAGCAACACCTCATCGGAAACATTCTCAATTCTCCTCGCCTCGGGAGATCCCAGGGCGGGCACTTACTTTGCTCAAAAGTTAAGTTTGATTATTCAGCGAGGTAACGCTGCCAGCATCCTGGGAACATTGCCACAAGGCAGTGAGTTGGATGGGGTTTTTATTTTAAGTGATTAGGTAAATTTTTATATTAATGAAAAATTGTAATATATTTGAATAAACAATAAAATATACTAGAGAGCTGATTATTAACTTATATATAAATATATTTATGACGATCGTTATTGTGATTTGTGATAGGTATAAAATTTAAATAACATTTATAATAAATATCTTCTTATTACCAAACAACAATGACAACAAACAACAAAAATGAGTACTAAATCTTTCGTTTCTGTGGGTAACCCTATTATTAGTTTAATAATCTGATCCCGATGAAGTCCATTTAGATGACAACATTTTCAAAGATTTTTTTGTTGAATTTATAAATAAAAAACAAAAAATATTAACTAAAACACTCGTTATTTTTATTCAAAACACTATATGCCGAAACGTCCTTCGGCGGTTTTATGCGACATTCGACATAGACATGTCAACTACTCATTTCATCTGATCGAATTACAAAACTCTCTCCGATAGAACCCAATTTGTCTGTAAGTTACTTTCTCCAGCAACTAAACTGAACCGAACACGATCAGCCTCATCCCTAATAGCACAGACGTTTGGATATGCGCCGCGTGCTTCCAACGTTATGTTCGTAGTTCGACAGCGTTACCGTCGGTACGTGCCGTTGCATGTTCCAGCTTTAATCCGACGCCTACCACAAAACTGGAACGTTTGATTTGCAGCGGTGATGCCAGACAGAAGGATAACACGCGTCTTTCATTGTATCTGACGGAGAATGGTTTGTGGGACTGTGTTAGCTTGAAACTTGCAGCATCTGTGTATGAAGCGAAGATTTTTAAGGACAAAGCAACACACAGCATCCCCATTTATTTGGGTATTCAAAGGTCGGATTTGACTTTCTATTAGTGATCTATATCTACAAATAAATTAAGTTCTTATTATGTAACTTCTATTCTCATCATCATCAACCACAACCTTTTTTATAGCACTGATAGGGGTCTTTCCATCTGCCTCGGTCCTGTGCTAACCGTGTCCAGGCTGGACTTGCAACAATCCTCACAAATAATTCACTTATGAGAATAAGAGAGATGATTAACTACTTACGAGGAAAATTTAAGAACTAGCATTTGAATCAATAACAGACCACTAAAAAACTACAAACAATCGAAATGTTCTCGAAATCGAAAAAAACTTGGAAACGTGATTCCTCGTTAAGAATAGTTTCTAATTTTCCGAATGCTACTGAAACTAAAGTTTTTCAGAAGATTTCGTTTTTTTCACGGTAAACTTATCAGCGGCAATATTGTATTTCACACGCTATTCATAAAAGTTATTATTACTAAAAATCAAATTGTTTATACAGACTATTTTGATTCAGATTGATTATACAAAATTTTACGAGACATAATATATTTGTCAACCAACTGACAAACTAAAAAAATACTAGAATAGAAGCAGAAACGCGTCGCTCGCTCGATGAACGATGTATAAAGCTAATGTGAATCCAGTATCTGTTTTGTTTAACTTAGGTAGTGCTATGTTTTTGGCTTCACCTCTAGTTAATATATTCGTTCTCTACATCTGTAAATTTGTTCCTTCTCATACAAATACGTTTTTACAAATACTTAAAAAAAAACACGTCATCTTATCTGAGCTTCATAGATTTTACAGTGCATACAGAACACACATACCGATTTCAAATTTATAGCGACAACGGGGGCGGTCAGTTCGATCCCAGTGGGTTCGCGCATTGGATCATAAATTGGCGTCCTTTGTAAGCCGGAATTGGTTTTTCTAGTCCGACCATCCGACCAACATAGATATCCTACGTGAAAGAACGTTCGGACGTGGCTTTGGTAAATGAAATTTAATTATGATGAACGGACTCGGGGCGTGTGGCTAGTGATTTAGGAACAAGATTTAATTGAAACCAAGTGGGCTTGTTTTATGCCAGCGAACATGTACTGGACGGTCGATTAAGGTTTTCGTAGTTTTTTTTATTAACTGCAACTTATCTGCCGTTTTGTTTCAGTTTGATTCCTTTCCAATATCTATCTATCTCGTTAAACTATATATGGCCTTCCTCCATTTTAAGGGGAGAACTCTACAAGTTATCAGTTGATACAGATGAGTATATGTTGTTATGGGAACGTCCAGAACTACCAGGTTACGACGGATTACAAAACGATCTCGTTATCCACTTAATACATAACAATAAAAAAAGCCTCAAGAAACCAACGACCAATGAAATAACCTGTTAACTTCTGTAATCTGACGTCCATGCTGATATTTTTGTAACAATATTAAGGACTAGTTGACTACTCATGCACGCAATCAGCGCGATACTATGTTTGATATCAAAGCTATATGAAACGGAGTTGCAAAATATGAAAAATAGGTACCTAAACATCTGTAATAGGTACCTAAACATGTGTAATTATTACTTTAATCTAGTTACGACTATTGAAGACAGAGTAAAATTAATTAAAAACAGCTCGTGACATTGTGATTTAGAAATAAATAAGGTAGGTAGAATATCGTTGTGATAGCGATTGATCTCAAAATGACTTTTCTACGGGTGTAGAGAAGAACAGCCAAACCTGCAAGCTGAAAAAATTTAACTCTTGAAATCATTACGCAGAAAATATAATTCTCATCACATAGGTAAACTAAACGATAATACAAAGAAAATCTAGAAGTAAAACTTAAAATTTAAAAAAAAAACACGCGGTACAAAATAATAATTAGCTATTTTGTGGTGATGGCCATCTTGGATTTGAAAATCATAGGTTATATATAGTCTTCTACTAGTTGATCCCGTTCGTTTGATACCCATATTAAAGGATTTGTTCAAAAATACGAAAACCATTTTGTGGTGACGTAACGGTCGGTATTTTGCACCGATTTCATCAAATATAGCTAAAAACTCACTCCCAACCGAATTCACCTTGCGACTTTCGCTCACATTTCACAATCGCTAGGTAATGCATGATATTTTATAATGATACATCGTTTTATGTATGTCAAAAGAAGTATAATTTTGCACAATCATGTCATGCATAATTTTAAGGGTACGATTATTTTATAGGTACAAATATATATTTATATAGGACTTGTTATACTTTTTCATATGTTTTTGGAACTTTATTCGTGGATAAATTAAACTAGCTAAACTATTATCTTTCTATATAGCTATGAGACTTTATGGAATAGCGTTATTGGAAATATAAAACATTTTTCAGTACAGCATTTTTTTTTAAATTAAATTACGTAGTATATTGTTCTTTTAAGTATAACAAAATGTATTTTGATGTTAACTAAGTGAAACGGAACGCTTGGCCCCATTATAGAAAAAATATATTGTTTTATTGTTTCTTTGTGTTACTGGGTCACGCACAGTATGTTGTACCATTTTTCAAGTTCGTAATGTCATTGTTAGGCTAGCCAGCTAAAGAATTGACGCGGGAATAACCTATTGCGTCATTATCCAGACAACTCATCTTTTAAGATGAATTGTCGGAACGTTGACAAATTGATATATTTTTTTTATTAGGTCGTACGTTCCGTTTCACTTGAGTTTCATCAAAACCCATTCCGTTACACATAAAATATTAATATAACTTATAATTATGTATTTAAATTAAAAGCGGGAGTAAAAAAAATATTTCCTGTTCTTTAATTTTTTATCATCTTTGCAAAGCAGTAATCGATGGGCAAGTCCATGTTCCGTGCCATTTTTTTAACTTACATGTAAATATTTATAACTCGCGTATCCCCTAATAGATGCATGATTAAACGGTCTATTACGTATTTCGATACCTACCTACGTCAGATGTCAGAATCAGGCGATCACGTCGCGTCACGTTGAGTGGGGTCGCTTCAGATGCGTCAGGGTAGAAGTTCCAGTCATTTCCCTCTGTGTGAGTTTTATTAGCTGTCACTTTATATCAATTGTGTTATTGTGTTAGGTGTGGGCGATCCGGGTGTTGGGGAACGAATAAATTAGGGATTTTGAGATTAATTCATGTGGATTTTGATTAATTAAACAGTATTCGAGCAAAATCATGCCGAAAAAATTGAGACGCATACATAAAATTAAAAAAATTGGAGCCTTAGTTTTCAATTTCGTAAATTAATGTTTTAAATTAATTGTCTCATAACTTTCCAACATTATTACTTTATTGCAAATTTATTACATTTTAACAAAAAAATTATACATATTTTTGTTTTGTTAACTTGGGTGTGGACATAAGCTTTAAAAATATATTTTAGACACCACTCCAGTTAGAGTACTTGGTGTTAATAAAGTTAGTAGACTTTTATATTAAAACTTTGTTTTAAATCCAATGGTGGCAATAAGTACCTACGAGTATACCTACTTACTAAAGTTTCTCCTGTTAAGTTGTCACAATGATAAGCGCATTCAAGTTATAGCTTAGCAAAGGTTTTAAAGAAAACACATTTTTAGAGTAATATCAGATTTTCATAAGTTCCTGAGTGTTATTGTTCATAAATTACGTTGAATTATTTTGCTAATCTAGTAGTTCCATTATAACCATTATCCTCGATACACCAATAATTTTGACAACTTTTTTAACACAAAAATATATATTCTCTCTCAGTTTTTTTTTTTTTTTTCATATTTTGATATCTCATTTACGGTTGTATTTGCATGTTTTTTACCAAATAATATTGTAATATTCCTCTGATGGCGTTCCAGCAAACTTTACTCATTTTAAAATAACAAACACCCTTCCATTTAAAATTTAAAAATTCCTCACCATTAAAAACTTTAAAATAATATATTGAAATTGTTAAATTGGTACAAAAATCCTACCATTTTATAGTACAATTCAGAAACAAAACGAAACAAGCCTGCAAACGAAGTTTGAAAACTTCTACTAAAATGAATAACGCTTATGTCATGCGAAACCGTTGGGCAGTTTTATTATTTGATCGGAATACACAGTGTAATCCATTAATGTAGGATTCAACCCGCATGTTTTTTTTTCCAACGCAGTAAATAAAAGGGTTACAGAAGCTGGACTCCAATCTCACCCTCAATGGAGAGTTACGTCTGAATCGGAAAAATGTTTTACGATTAGTTCAGCATTGAATTCAGGTTGAAAATGCAACTAGATTGCTTCGTCGGATATCCTTAGATACGAGTATGTTTAACAACGGTAAAATGATGTCATTAAAAGCACATAGAAAAATCTTTACGATGGTATTTTGAGCAAAGTTAATGTACTCTTGAATAAAGTTAACGATCTTAAAATTTGCAAGTCGGAACGTGCTAAGAATGACAAACAAAACTGACTACAATACGCCCTTTTTAGGTAAGATAAAATTTGGAAAAGGTTTTACTAGAAAAAAAAACCTTATACAAAACAATCACAAAAAATGTTTCAAATCTATAATATACATATCCGTGACGGACTTATTTCTTAGCTTCAATGGCAATATTTGAAGTGAAATCCTATTGCCTATGAGACCTTTTACAATTACATGATGTCTTACAACCCGCAACAAAATAATAGGTAAAGAAAGAACATTTCGACGTTGTAAGATAACTCGTGATTTCTTACAAAATAAATGTTTTTTGCCATGACTAAATAACAAGCATCATTTGCATTTAATTATCCTTACAATAAATGGATGCAACAAAGCATCACTTACCTATGTAAACCAGCTACAAACCGCTCTCCTTTAACTTTCTCAAAGATAAAGTTTAGATAGCATAATAGCTTCGATATTATAGTTGCCGCGGGCAAATAAGGTTCTATAAAACTTCTCCTTTGTGTGTGGAAATTAGTTTTGTGGTTATTTCCATGTGTGAGCCTGGGTAGAACATATGTATTCTGGTGAGTTCTATAAGCTGCGTCTAGTTTTGTGCATAGGGTTATTAGAATAAACTAGCTGGGACTTTCGGTTTTACCCGCAGTAGATATTTGATCATCTCATAGGAACACTTCTATTTTCTAAGAATATATATATCAAAATTTCATCCAATTCCATTAAGCCGTTTGAGGGCGATGGAGTAACAAACAAACACACACACGTACACTCACTTTCACTTTTACAATATTAGTGTGACTAAGAACAATGCACACATTCTGCGAGGTATAAAATTTCTGAGTGACTTCAAAAAAATAATGTTTTAAGTCGACTGCACTGTTAAACGGCTTCGAAAAGGAGGTTCGCAATTCGTCGGAACCTTTGTTATGTATGTACCCCGATTTCTCAGAAATGGCTGGATCGATTTAATTTAATTTTTTGTTCGAAAGGGTATACTTTGCAATTGGTTTTTAACTATCAAAATAATTTTGAATTTTTCTTTCCTACGTTACATAAAATCCTCATACAATTTTTACTATTGCGTGTCCATTAATGTATCACATCTTATAGTTTTCGCATACTTGAACAATAATTTTTATAAAACGAATATGTCATAAGAATATGTCATAAGATAATTCAGTATTTATTTCGATAATTAATAAAAACAACTTCAAGTTCATGTCAATACAAATAAAAGCACAAACCTTCATAATAGTAAACCAAATTTAGGACACATTAGCACTTAAACAAATCTAAGTCTCAAAAATCTAATGCCGGATTGCTATAATCTCGATCTTTTCAAAGCGAGTGAATTGGTTTCTTCTAGACAAGCGTGCTATCGTAAGCCGCATCGTCGCTTTAAATCAGTCGACTTGCTGTCAAAACAATAGAAAAAAAAACTGAAAGCTTATCGTCAACAGTGTAACACTGTAGATAAGAGGATTCACATTCTCTCACATCTCACCTTTCGAAGTTTACATCTCACAGTGTCTTAATCAAGCTACTTTTTATTTATCATTGCAAACCTTTGAAATCATGTTAAGACAAACAATAGGCAGTGAAGTTTTAATTAAAAACAGGTAGCGCCGCGTCGTCGCGTCGCCGTCGCTTCGCCTACGACAGGTGGCTCCAGATCCGATTAGCATAATGAGAAAGCCGAATAGAAACAATACACCTATCGGCTTTTTTAATATTGGATAATTTGTGGCGAATATTTTTCGTGAATTGGAAATTCGAAGAAAAATATTTGCAAGTTATAGACGCGGAAGCTGCTTCGTTTTATATTAGTCGAATTTGTCGTGTATATATATACTATATTATATTCGTAATATATACTGTATTATAAAACGTCAGTAGTTTAATGTCAAAATATAAACCATGGAACCCGTCTTTCAGAGAGTAGATTTTTATAACAGCCTTCTTAAATTCATTCCATTTTGTAGACAAAATGACATAAATACACAAAAACTAAAAACCTCAGGAAAAGAACACACAAACTCAAATAAGATGTGCCATTGGTTTTACTACTAAAGTACCTATAAAAACTACCTACATTAAAGTAGGTGTGCCTAAAATTTTACAATACTTCCACAAACCATAAAGAACTTTATGTGTTTCAATGTAATGACACAAATGAACTATCAAAGATTCGTATCTCTTTTACGACGGTCCGGTGATACTCGTATAAAAGCGGACATTAAATGTTAATATATGCTGTGTCCCGTCAGCACTAATTAAATTGTTTTACAAAAATGTAACCTTAGATAATGCTGGTTTGTACGATATCAACAACAGTCATTTTACGTAGTCATCTAATTTTGAGTTTGTAATTAATAGATAGCGAATTTTTTTAATGTAACTGAATAACTATAAAGTCAACTAATGTAGTATGTAGTAGGCAATCACGCTTGGTCATTCAGTACCTGTAACCTTAAGATATTGATTGCTAAATTCCGAAATAATTACTTTATACAGACGTCTAATCGTCTGTATAAAGTAATTATTATTTATAGACAGAATATTGTTTCGGCTTTCCAATATACTCAGATACTGTTTGCAACAAATGTTACAAAAATTTAGTAAGTGAGATAACTAAATGCTACTTTTTAATAGGTTTTAGAATGACATGAGGTTTTAGTGAAAATAGCATGTAGTGTCCCTTGACGTAGTTAGTTAGGATTTCCAAGTAACATAAGAAAGGTCGATGAAAGCAATTTTATTAGGCAAGTTTATCTTAACTGTCATGTAGAGAAATATTAACAAAAAATTTTTCTAATACAGTATGAAAAAAATGTAAGATAAACGGCCAAAAAATAAACCTAAAAAACATAAGACTGTGGAAAATCGCAAAATTTAATATACTGGCTGCGCTCTGAGGTGCTACCTGCAGATCTCTATTTTTTTTATAGCCTATGCGTTATAATGTAGCTTTATAATGACGAAATAATATTTAAAATCAGTTGGTAAAAACTACTCATTTAAATTTATACGTTATATACAACATGTGTTTGGAAGCGACTTCGAAACAACCCGAGTGCTGAATCTTTAAACCTGTGTATCTTAAACTTAGCATTTCTTATTCCAAACTCCAATAAAACATAGAAGTATAATATAATAATATATTGATAATTACCATTGAACATTCTTTATTTTGATACCACACTCGATATATTTAGAAAATACTATAAAATATATTTATAAACTACTAGCTGTGCCCCGCGGTTTCACCCGCGTAGTTCCCCATTGGATTGTCGAGATAATGGGGGAACTACTTTTTTGAAGTCGGTTAAAAAGTATCCTATGTCCTTTCCCGGGGTCCAATCTACCTGTGCACCAAATTTCATCCAGATCGGTTTAATGGTTTTGGCGTGGAAGCGTAACAGACAGACAGAGTTACTGTCGCATGTAATATTATGTATAGTTAGGATTTCGCTCAAATGTTTTATTTCATTTAGCTATCAGAAAACCTAATATATGTTGTAAATTATCATGTTTTTATTTTAATATAATATTATTATTATGTAAGGTGAGCCTAAGGTGCGGTTCCCATTACCTATTATTATCCGATAGACTTACTTACAATATTGTAACGGCAAGAGTGACGGGGGATAACTGAGCTGTTTACCAAAATTCAGATTAATTCACCCACATCAACTCAGCTTTTCACAATAATAACCATATTTCTCGGTAACCAGAGAATTCTTTACGAAGGAGTTCCTCGCTAATATATTTTCTCCCATTTAGCTTTATGTCGTTCTAGAACAATATTGGAACATTTCACGTCGGTAAATATTTAAGGATACATGTAGAAGGCCACTATCTTTATAAAAGTTTATGTAGGAAGGATTTAAGAAGGTCTTTTTATAAAATGCTGTGTTGGTTCTCGAAACGCACAGGCGCCTAGAGGCCTCCACTATGTAGGCGGTGTAGGCCATAGTCCAAAACGCTATCTACATTATGGGTTAGGGACATCGATTCTGTTGTACACATGACTGAAAACTTAGAGGTGGATGCAATGCATAAATACGAGTATAAATAGTTGGGACGGTAGTGGGGCGGTTGAGAATATTCCGATTACCGGTCCTCACATCCTTCGTCTAAATTGTTCCTGAATAGTCAGACAATCGCTACATCCACTAGTCACCCAATACTGGCTGAATACTGAAGCTACCTATGAATAGGACGCACAAAGTTCAATTGCAGATATTCTGCTGACCGAAATGGCTACATTTACATGAACGGTCGAGGTCGAATTGTAGCGCTTTGGGATCATACATTTTGAATGGATGATTAAGTTAGTATCAACGTTTGATTTAAGATTTATATTGTAAAGTTATTATATAAGTACTTTGGGTATTAAAACACAAATTTACTGAGAGAATTAAAATACAGTTGTCGACTGAATTAACTCACTTTAATTTGTTTTAATATACCTAGTTGTTCGGTTGGTAAAATTAAATTTAATATTGTAATAATGAAAACTTTTAAACTCTTAATTTGGTTATTATCTATATGAACACCGCCAGAATTCCCTTTGATATACAGAATTATTGAAAAATTTTTCACCAAGCAAGCGACGAACGAATTATCCTATTAAACTTTGGTGGCACTTCCTTTTTGAACTGCTGCTTCAAACTTTTTTAAAGTGACAACGACCGCTCTAAAATATTGGATGGTTATACTGCTTTTGGGATAAGTGAAATATGATGAAGTTATAAAAAATTTAGTTGTTTTCTTTAAGTTTCTAAAATGTGGGGACGTCTGGGCCAGATTGAGCTGTAATAATGTAAAAAAAAAGGTTTTTTATGTAGTTAAGGTTATCTATTAACCTGATGAGAACATAATTAGGTACCCGTACACATTGACAATAATTAACAACGGTAGATAATATTTACTAGGCATTTTAAGATACGAGTAAAAAATGCTGAGAAAATTTGCTTGTCGGAAAAGGTTAGGTACTTAAATAATAAACAATAATAATAATAAGGTATAATCTTCGAAACCTATATTAACCATCTCCGAACAGGCAGATTTCTTTACCAAAAATGTTCGAACATTACATGTGTAGTGTTCGAACCTGCATTAATTAATTATATTTATTACTACATAAAATAATACTATGTGCAGGATTTGAACCTGCATGCTTCTGGATAACACGCCCATCAGATGCCATTCGCCCGCCGTTGATATTTTAAAAGCCGCAAAACAGTATACCTGGTTGTCTTATTAGTATTAAATTATTTAATATGGTCTACATCCGCAGCCCATTTGGAAAATATAAATAAAATAAAAATAAAACGTATAAAATATGTCTGTAAAATAAGTCCATTTCTCACACCACTGCAACATGTCAAGTCATTTTACTGCAGACTCGAAATACAGCATGTACCTACTGTACATTTAAATCACAGCCTGTAATATTCTTGGCACACCTGCGCTGTACACCTTCGATTTAATAACGGAAGTCATGTTCGATTCTCATACGGTAACATGATGAAATATTATCAGGAGCGTACATTTCGAGACGTTACATACACGTGCTACGCTAGCGTTTGTTATTGGAAAACAAAACAGCAATGTCTCGGTTTTGAGTTTCTACTGCATACTCAGTGTTTTCTACATAAGTATCATATTAGAAATACTCAAATATTCTTATTACCACACAGCAAAATATACAATTAAAAAAGACTTTCAAGATTTTAATCAATCAGTAGAAAAGTCGGGAGTGTTCTTAGATATGCTTGATGAGAATTGATCAAATATTGGCAGATTATATTTTTCAGAACTCCCTCAACATTTGTATCATATTAATATCAAATTAAAGGGCCTGACTGTGACACCTACCTGGGTTTGTTAGAAAGAAAACCCGGGGGTTGGAAACAGTAGAACAATTTATAATTCTATTATTCACATATATATATATATATATATATATTAATATTCGTAATTCTTATGTTTTTAAGTTCAGGTAGGTAACGTGAATCGACTCTTAGAGCGTCTCGGCCGCGCAAACGCAATATAAGTACATTAGGCCGCAGGCTTGTTTTAATAGTAATTTGTTATACAAGAGTGCAAAGTTGCTTTTTAACCGCGTGCTCACTTTTGATGACCGAGCAAGCGAAGGATTCTAAAATTGACACGCGAGCGCAGCGAGTGATTCATAAATTAGAATCCTGAGCGTTAGCGAGGGAATTAAAAGAGCACAAGGTGAAAAATCTTTGCACTCGAGTGCAACACGTAACTTTTCATCCCACCTCAGCGAGGAAATAAATGACTACATCGTTTCAGTTTTTTCACTTATTATTAACATAAGGTTTTAACAATATGACGCAAAAAGATAATGGCGAGTGCAAAACAAATTTAAAAAAAAAATACAGGAAAAAGGTTCATGGTCTGAGTTTTTAACAAAATAAAAAAGGTTGTATGATGAATTTGGCGCCATAGAGGAAGAAGTAAAAAGGATGAATGAGGTTTTTAATTCACAAACTTAGTGCACACGATATTCTAAATTCAAATTTACTTTATCCTCTAGCGGATAAAAATGGCTTTTGCACTCAAATATCGAATAGCAAAAATAATCTTTCCGAGATGGTGGATGTAAATTATTATATAGTAATTAAAAGAAACGGTAGGTGGCGCGCTCGATGCTATTCAACGTGTTTGATTAATTATATAAGCTTTTAGTAATTGTTAGCTACTTATGGTCTATTTTAAATAAGATATCAATTAATTTATTTAGAATAAATACTTTATAAAAAAATATGAAATATAAAATTAGATTGAAAATAAATTCAAACCTAAGATGTTCGCCACCACAAATAGGTTTGCTGGACAATTGCTGGAGTTTAATTTTTTTTTAATTAATTCGTAGTAGAGTTGCAAATTTTTCTGTTTTTTTACTATCTTCGAATTGAAGATCCTTTATATATCGATATATTACTTACAAGACAGTGTAAGTAATTTCATGCACACAAAAAGTTTATTATTAGTTTGTTTAATCTCATTTCTTAACTCTACTTAAATAAACACAGCCATAAACTTCAATATGCGGGTCTCGCAAGTGAGCGTGGCATAATGTTCTCAGAAGCAGCAGTAAGAGAATTAAATCCGTGAGTTATTGGTTCGCAGTTGTACAAATGTTATAAAAAAACACATTATGGAGCGCTGCAGTACCACCTGCCGGCATCGTTACACTCGTTTATTGCAGCTGAGGATTCACATTCTGCATTCAATTGAATATTCAAACAAAATATTGGTCGTTTTCTTTGTTAACCTGGAAAAATGGGTCTCGGGGTCTACGGATCAAACAGCTTTGTTAGTTTATGACGAAAGCATGTATTGTTTGTCAAAATATCATTAAGATATTTTAAAGGCTAACAAGTTAGGAAAATTGGAAAGAAACGTGTGAAGTTTCCTTCAAAATAATCTTTGCCAACAATTTATTGACCGATTACAAAATGCTTGTTAAAACATAATGACATTCGACGTGAACTAACGTGAACTCTTCATTTGTCTTAATTCAAAAAATATTATTATGCAGACATCTTTTCGATTGTCTCTCAAACGTGCTTAGTGTTCTCAAGTCAGATAGAAAATATAAAAATAAACACAACCTACACTGTCACTTCAGGGTAACTGACTAAAGATCAAAGGATAATCAACGATAATCAGTTGAAGATCAAAGCTATTTGTAACCATAAGCTACGAGATGGTGAAACAAGTGACAGCAATCTTGGTTTCGTTTTGACAGTTCGCTCCCAAACTATCACAACGAAACCCATTTTACTGTCAGTTGTATTACTTATTTCGCCGATAAAGTTACGCGATGCCACCCCTAGTTTAAAAGTCCGTGTATTCAATTACAACCTTAATGAAGAGATAATTCCAGCGTAACTGATAATTAAAATGTAGATTGATTGTTTGTTTGGATATCCACCAAATTAAGTTAATGCACGCCGGGTCAGCTGACATTGGCAATTCAGCTTTAAAGCGCTGCGCTCCCAAGCGTTTACATAGGGGCTTACTATTCACTTTGTGTGTACCAGCGAACATCCAGCAATGTGGTACAGACGTCTAATTTAGCTTGATGTGCCGCTTACGGATTTAAAGCGGAAAAAGAGACCGACAGTAGCTGTTGTTAGAAAAATTAAATTTCTTGACATAGGCGGAACAGATCGCTCGAAAGGTTCATTTCGGCTGTTAACTATCCTAAGAAAAGCTATTAAGGCCCAAAATTAAACGTATCGTTTGACCGATGCTAGCGCTCAGATGTAAAAATGGAGGTCCACGGTCCCCAATCTAGGAGTGACCTTTGCTTTAACTTCGAAAGTCGTTTAGAATGAACTAAGTTTGCTGAATGTCAGGCCCAACATTATATTAAAATTGTAGATCTTCAGTGGACTCATCTGAATGAAACTTTTAATAAGTACTCGGATCAAAAATCGCGAATAAAATACAGATGTCCTTAAGAATGAGTTTCTCGTCCGTCGAAATGTATACATTTTTTAGCTTCTTCGAGGTAGATCTTACACGTTACACGTTTTCCTTTTTAGAAATATTAGATAAATATTTCATGTCACTTTGAACATGAAAATTATCGGAGAAGCCAACAATTTTGGTTAACTATAAAATTTAGAATTACCTAGTAATTTTGTAGAGTAACATTGCAATTCATTTGAGGACTCCTTTTGTTAATTACACACATTACAATTTAACTTGCATAGTTTTGCAATATAACTTGCATGGATACGAGTATAAAGAAATATTATTTACTTTCCTTAAGAAATAACTTCAGTTGGTAAACCAGATTCTCATTTTTAAATTACCTAGATTTCAAAATAATCGTTAATAATTATAAAATAAAATTAATATCCACTTTTATTGAAACAATAGAAAATTATCGCGGATAAACTGCTAATTGGAGAAATATCTTTCGTAGTGGCGGCCAACACCCCTTTTTAAAAGAGAGATCTGTGTCAAAGGGAAATTATGGGTTGTGATACGTAATAATCGCTTCCAGTAGAATGATATCCGGCACTGTACATCACAATTTACTCTGTCGCTGCACTGGATGCTGCACTTAGTCGCAGGCGAGGGCGGGGCGATCCACACTATTTCATAATTGTCCGCTTTACGCTCAAATAGCGCCTGCAGCGTTTTAATCAGCGACAGAGCTAATGTACGTTTTTAACTACTACAGAATATATAAATAATGCGTTTGTGAAACACGTAGCAACGAGCTCGTAGCTACGAGTAATGCTGCGGATTTAGATCTGCGTAGCCGTGCGCTACGATTGCTACGCACATATGCTTCTGGTGCTACGAAAATAACAATATTTTTAATTTTTTGATGATGATGGTGATTTATTGCCAAAGCAACGTTCTATGCGTTCTATAGTTATGAAGTATTCATATAATTTAAGTCTAATTTGTAAATAATATAACCAAAAAAATTGATTGTAGTGATTAATTATCATTAATTTATTTGTTGTACATACTAATGCTACATGTGCGGAATGAACTAAGTATAAGCATATACCTTATTTACATAAAATTGACCTGTAATAATTATTATCAATAAATTGAGTATAAGTATTAAGAAAACTTAAAACTAAACCGAGATTAACACAGAGTAAGTAAACATCTACAATTAAGTATGAATTTGCAGCGGGCCCCAAACTAGGCATAGCCAGTATCTTGGGCACACTGGCAGGTACACAGTTGATAAATAGCAGATATAGTCTGCTATTTATCATTCTCTCAGTATCCGACTTCCTCTAGAAAGAGAAATAATAAGGTGAGGTGTGGCGGTGGTGAGGAGGAACCACACCATAAAAACTAAAATATTTTTCGATTTCTCACGCTGACATCAAGACAAGGCGGAAAAACACTAAATATTTTGTATATACCATCTTATTATAAATGGATTTCCGCAAAGTAACGCCTGACTCCATCAATTATAATCCTCCTTCTCTCAATGTCAGGTAAAAAGAGTAAGTCGTGACTGACAGATAGGTCACAATTTGCCTAAACCGCTGTACTTATATAGACATGAAATTTGAAAAGTATATCTAGTTTATGTAGTGGTACTTAGAAAAGATTTTAGAAAATGTAGTCCCTGACGGGTAAAATAGGGTTCAAGGTTTGAAACTTCTTTATATTCATCAATGAGAAAAAAAATGGGTCTCTTATTTATATTGCATTTTATGCTGTGTGCAACGCCACTAGTTCTTAATACTAAGCATAAACCAACAATAATACAATATTCTGGTGTGGTAATATCCTGAATACTGAACTAAGCTAAACCGATAAATATATAAGTACGATACTGCTTCGATTGAATAGAACTGAAGCAAGCACTCAAACCGACAGCCGATTTGGTGATAATAGACGTTATTATTAAGTAGCAAAGGGTCTTCCCTCAGTAAAAGCTTAATTATTACCCATTGGACAATACCCTTCGAGTCAAGATTGTGGTTGTGTCAGCTAAATATTTTAGAGTGTTAATACAAATAGATCTGTTTATCTAGCGATTTGGAGTATTGTTTTTCTTAGAATTTCATAATCTTGGCAGTGTTACTGATTATACGATACTTGTATTTGCTATGATAAAGATTTACAAATTAAACAAGATTAGGAAACAAAATAATATATACAACTTTAGGTATATTTGAAAACGTTAATTGAGTAATTTAAAAGGAATATAATTACCAAATCCCGCACGGTTTTGCTTCTATAACCGCAATAACTCTGGTCAGAGCAGCTGTTACTGGCCTTATCTCGGCCTAATAACGACGGCTGGATACTATATATCCGCAATCCTTGAGTTATGTGCCAATAAAAAGGACACCACTAGCCGATAAACGCTTTGCTTTTGTCGCCTAAAGTTAGTGATAGTTGTTATCGTAAACCCATTTAATTGTTTTTTAAGAAAGAAAGTTCTTAATTAGGGATTGTTTTTAGGTGGGTATTAAATAAAAAATATTTGAAAAAACCAGAATTGAAACGACTACATATGTAAATAGAAAAGTTTTGTACATGAACTGGAAAAAGAAATAACTTTTCAGACTAAGAAATGCATGTATCTTCATCTTCTTTTGATACACGACTCTTTCTGAAACTGAAAGTTACAATCAAAAAATCATTCTAACTAATCAAAACTGTAAAGATGGTAGATGAAATAAACTCTACTGATTTTATTTTATAAAATATGGAGTAAAAGGTTAAACAATCCAACAGATACATTTTCGCAAACAACTATATATTATATACTTTTGTGGATATGATCGGTCTTAAACACTTTAAAGGTATAGCTTTAATCATACATTAATTATACATACTCGTACTAGCAAATACGTTTTTTGGCCATTTGCCCCGTTACATTAACCACAAAGCCTCAGTGATTATTATATTATTGTTCTCACTAAGTGCTGGACGCTGATGCTGGTGCTAGACGACTAAAGCTCCAAAACCTATTTAGTACATTTTTAATTGCCTGTTGCGATAAGGGTGGGATATTGAAATCTTTTCTTTTACATTGGTTGCAGCACCAACAAAAGTCTACCTACAGAAATATATTGTAAACAACCAGTAAGAAACTTAAAGAATCTGACAGATGACGTATCTTCAAAAACATAGAAATATTTGTGTTAAAAACGTGAGAAAAATAATATCTCTTCCTGATAAATATGTTATTTGTACTCGTAATGCGTAGCAATACATTGCTTACAGTGTAAGCATTCATACATTCATATGCTTCGTTCACACGTCGACAGTAACGATGGACTTGACAGCAGAGATAAGCACGTTACCCGTCAGACTCACGTAATACACGTTCTGATAGACTATTTTTGCACGAGCACTTATTTTTAATAGACTTTAACTAACGGGGAGGTTCTCAACTAGTACGATTTTTTATATATTACAAGTGTTATAATATTTTCACCGATATCTCAGACTGGACTGATATATAAAACAGATTTTTATTCATTTCTTTGGACACCATTACTTTTTATCAAAATGCTTAACAAATTAAAGACGGTGTCTAATTTTTTTAAAGTTGTTTATTATGAAAATAAATCTGTTAAAAAAACTGTTAAATTCACATATGTAGGTTTCTACATAGAACAATCAATTTTTATTGTATAATTTCGAGGAGGCCTTTGCTAGGTGGTTTTTATTGATGTCAGGATTAGTTAAAATATTACTTTTAGATTCTTTAGGTAGCAAAAATAATTTATCTCTAGGTCAACATTATCAAGTTTACTGATAATAAAACTCACAATTAATATGCAAGGTGCTTTGTATTTTTATCGACTGTTTCTAAGACTACATATAAGTTTTATAAATTAAAAAATTACAAAACCACAAAAGAAATAATAGACAAAATCTTGGGTTTCCTTCTTCCTATTCATACACAAGAATATCGTACTAACAACGTACACCAAATTTATACTCTAAGACCCGTTTATTTTATTTCTTTACCAACATCTTGTTTGCGACAAGAACGCCTTTATAAAGGACACCGTAATGTGGATGCATTAATGTCATAATGTCTTAGACATCGCCTTTATAAATGACGTTAATACGAAACGTGATCCGCGGGAAAAAAGAAGATTATTTCGAACCTTGTCGCTGATGTTCAAGATTATGCCGGCAGTTTTAAAAGGGAAAAGATTTTGCTGATTATGTTTTCATTATGGTTAGCCTCGGGCCCGTAAACAACTTTCGCGTTATATTATCCGGAACAGGACAAGAATAGGAAATGAATAAATATTCTCTTGGAAATTGTCATAGTAGGTCATACATTTTATAGTACTTGAACTAAAATGTTTTTCTCGTGTGATTTAAAGCAACTTATCAAAAATGTCTACATTATAAAGTTTTCTATGTTCGTAATTGGTAAGCTAAAATGTCATTGTCAAACACAATCTTGAACTAAACTTGCCGCTAATGCACGTTAACTATTGAAACACCTGGCCGGTTGGCGCAGTTAGTAGCAACCCTGCCTTCTGCGCCGCTAGTCCTGGGTTCGATCCCCGGACAGGTCTAACATTTGTGTGCATGAACATGTCTGTTTGACCTGTGTCTGGGTGTTTATTATATATATAAGTATGTATATATGTATTTCTAAGTATGTGTATCAGTCATCACGTTACCATAGCACAGGCTTTGCCTAATTTGGGACCTGAAGACCTTTGTGTGGATGTTGTCCCATATTATTATTATTATTATTACCTTTTCAAAAATATACTAGAACACAATACTAAAAATAGGTTCTCAGACAGTGGTTAAACAAGGTTTGTTGTTGCATTCATCAATAAACAAGTGAAAGCCGCGGCTTTGTACAAATAAATTAACCAAAACATTCAGTAAGACGGTGAGCTACTTTATAAAAAAAAATGACTTATGAGTAAATTTATACTAAAACTTGCCAATATACACCCAAATGATTTCACTCAGGTGAAACAAGGAAAACAACAAAAAAAAGCGGTCTGAGCCGAAGATTTTTATTATAATTATTACAAATAACCTTTTCATGTATGTCTATAGTATAAGCAGCTTACCTTACGCTGTGTACATAGAATGTATGCATATATATACATACCTTGCTCTGCCTAAAATAATATGGGCAGGTAGTTTTATCTTTCGTATTCCATAAACATAATTAACCCTCACTAATTGAATTCCCTGAGTTATGTATGTGACAATAGGCCTTCTCCAGTACAAGGGCCGTTTGCCAAACAAAAGAATAGCTGCTTTAGCATGCAGAACACTTGCTCTCATTACGCGGGCCTCAGTTCTATTATTTACGAGGTACGTGAACTACGTTAATTATTTTACTGTCTTTGTTACTTTTAATAAAAAATTTAAATATCCGCCAACAGATTCTGTGTCATAGATATTTCGGCATGAAAATATACGTTTGTTTTTTTATTGTGTAATGACGATGTAATTATTTTATTTTATTTAGCCAAAGATTACAAATATGTTGACATAGTTATGTGAAATTTGACCATCTATCTATAAAAACATATAACTTTACAGCGTGGCTGATTGATTCCAGGATGGTAACGTTTGATTTAATTCTTTATATTATCTATTAGTCTAAAATAATTACTAAATAACACCATTTTATATTCACATAATTGGATATTGCCATTGACTTGTGGATCCGCAATTTGTATGGATGGCTAGAATAGTAGACTAAATCAGAAAGAGAGGAAGTGACGATCAGACCGTTTTTTCTAAGAGGCTGTTTCAGATTTTAACAAAATACATGCTTTATAAAGATTAAGCAAGTAAATTAATTGAAAGGTTTGTAATATATAGACGTTTCTTTCCAACAGCCATAGTTCAGATGTCAGTTCCAATAAGTAAGTTGCCTTACTTTTCAACAGCAATATATCTTAACCAACTGGTTGAAAATTCACTTTGCACAGTTTCGTTTTATTGCCTTTAGTTGGGAAGGAACTTGCTCTGAATAAATTTTATATGGCCAAAGATAGCATAGTAGGACTTTTCATGAAAATTTTTCCCAAGTTAAAATTGCTATATCATGTGCTAGCCATTATTTTTATTTAAATTTCTGCCTCGGACTGGTTCCGAGATTGGGGTCATGACATCTATTTTCTTAGTTATAGTTGTATCGAGACGGTACCGTAACCTTTCGGAATTAAAAATATAATTTACCTGATACTTTTAAATCCTAACTAATATTATAAATGCGAAAGTAACTCTGTCTGTCTGTCTGTTACGCTTTCACGCCAAAACCACTAAACCGATCTGGATGAAATTTGGTGCACAGGTGGATTGGACCCCGGGAAAGGACATAGGATACTTTTTAACCGACTTCAAAAAAGTAGTTCCCCCATTATCTCGACAATCCAATGGGGAACTACGCGGGTGAAACCGCGGGGCACAGCTAGTTTAAAATATTACGGAAAGACATGTGATTTTGACTGATAGATTTGAGGTTGATTTATGATATATTTATTTGAGGTTCTTGGTCGTTGAAAATGTTTATACAGGGATACAACTTTTGCTTTGAGCTACGTATTATGGTGAGGAGATTGTATTTCTGGTGGTATCATGTATCATAATCACCCTGATCACGTTCACTGAATGGGACCAAATCTTTTTATAGTAAGACCTAATATACGTGTAAACCTTTGAAAAATTAAAACGAGGTTATGCTTTGCATATGTTATGTCGTTGTAAATCAAGTATTTCTTACGGTATTGAACTTTTTTTGTATACTACAAAGTAACTGAATTTGAAACCCTTTAGCCTAGTAGATACCATCGCTATGCTGTTAATTTATTTCAAATTGCTCGCGACAATAGCTGCGGACAAAAAGTAGTCTATGATTTAATTCTAATAAGATCATAAGTTAACCATAAAAAAATGATCAGGACATTTCAGCTTGAAAAGGCAAGAAACTTACACATAGGCACACAACTTTTCGCAGCCATAACATTGGCTAACATATTCATACACAATAACTGCTATAAAAATGACTATGACCCAAATCAAATTTTCACAAAATGTATAGTTCCAAAACTAGCATTTCTACCAGGAAGAACCACATCAAAGACGAAGCAAACCTTGTTCATTAGGTTACCCGAAATAGATCCATCCAAGTTTCCCGTTATTAAATCATTGTTTTCCAACTAAAACAGCCAACTAATTAAACGACAATATTCGCATAATTAAGGCAAAACTCCCGATTAAATGGCGGCAAAGCGGCGGATAAACAACGAGAATAAATCGTCTCTATCTATACCGTCCAATAAATTACTACTAACAGAGTTAGCGCAGTCAGAGTTTCTTCTTTATATAGCTGTGAATCAATATGTTGGTATACTTCCTATTTGTTACTATATTTATAGATCGCCCGCAAGATTAAGCAATGTTTCAATGAACTTAAGGCTTATTTAATTCTAATTAAAATTCGAACATTATATTAATATATATAACCAAGGTATATTATTTATTATAGATGTAATAACCTATAACTAACTCTTCTACCAAGTTTCGTGACGTCTGCATAAACGGTACTGGGGCTCTATTTTGATACGTTCGAATTAATTCATCACTTACAATTGACATTACTTACGAGCGATATGCAATAAAGCCGTATTCTTGAAAACTCATACCCTTCGCTAACAATAGAAAATTAAATTCACCGGTGATTTATTTTGCTCGTGAATCTTGATTCATACCAGCGATCTCAAAAACGGGCCCTGTTTTTGAGAATATTTATTTATTTGGTATAAATATGATTGAATAATTTTAGACACACAAAAGTACGAAATACAAAAGAAAATCTTACTTCTATTATACTAAAACGACCATATTACTACCATCTCTCCTCTATTTATTATTTTGGACCTCTTCCATACAAACTGATTGATTAGACATAAATATGTTTTTTCTGATCTCTATATTTATGCAAAAGACTTCATCCATGTCCATAAAGAAATGCTACGAAAGCCACCGAACAAACCTCTAGTTAAATTTCTGTATTTGCCCTGCGACACGAAAATATACTAATAGACAAACATGGAGTTTACATAAGGCGTACCCTTATGACGTCATAGAGCCGACCTCGTTATACCTACGGAAGTAGAACAATGATGTTTCATATTTTAGTAAAAGTCACTTAGTTGATGAAGAAGGGTTTTTGTTTGCAAATTATACCCGAAGCTATTAAGGGCTTGATTTGATCTAATTTCTTTTCTTCTTTTTTATTCTGAAATCGATATATTTTAAACATTATGCTTAGTATATAATAATGTTTAATCACACCAAGTTTTATCAAGATTATATATGTACGAACATAAAACTGATCGGCGAAAAGAAATTTAGACAAAGTATGAAGCAGCGCTGGTTACTTTGCTCAGTTTAATAACTTCTCAATAGTTACTATTTGATTAGAGGTGATGGGTGCACGGAGGCTACTGTAGCCTCCGTGCACCCATCACCTCATACGCACCACAATCACAAATTGACAATTTATCAACAAAAAATAAATTAATAACTTATACACGAATTCGGAAGATATATGACGAACATATTACTAACTTGCTGAAGTCCACGGTTTCACCCGCGTGGTATTTATTATTCCTTTCCATTAATTTACCGGGTATAAAAGTATCCTATGTGTTAACCAGGGATATAGGCTACAATCGTACAAAATTTAATTTAAATCGGTACAGTCGTTTCGGAGATTAGCCCGTACAAACAGACAAACAAATATTTAGCTTTTGGACTAGGTTTTTTAGCTATTTTTTCATGTATAGATAAGCCTTAAAAAACACAAACCTTTATTTTATTTCTTGAACATAGTTCAGTAAAAAAACTAAGTTTAAATTCGCAGTTCTGCAAATATGATTATCTCTGAAACCAATCTTTCGCAGTCTTTTGCAATGAGAATGATTTAGAAAATACTGCAACCAAAATAAACAAGATAACGATTTGTTATCCATAACTCACGGCTCTAATACCAATTAGTAACAAATTACAAGATGATAGCAATTAATCTGTCATGACGAGAGAGCTTGTCGGTAATGATTGATAACTTAGAGAGAATATTTATTAGACTAGTAGTAACACGCATAATACTATACAACCTTGTATCCGTAGGTACGTAGATGTCATTGTGCATGATTAAAATATATATACATTTTCATCAGTCCTCTCGTAAATATATGTACAAATATTTCTTATTTGAAAATCTGTATTTAACCGATTCCGAAAATAGGTTCTCAATTTGTCGGAATTTGATACTGATTTGGATTCGTGCCCGACCGAAAGTTTGGTTTCGGTCCAGTTTCGGCCAAAAATCAAGTATCGGCGGCAGTATCGGTTTCGGCCAAAATTGGCCGAAACAATTGCCGGAACCGAAACTGACTTCGGAAGTTGTCATGCACGCTCGCCTAACTTCGTTTCTCTCTTCCACGCTTTGGCGGACACTGGCGGCTCTGTTCGTTGTTGTTGTGCGCCGTTCGGAAAGCTCTGTAGCAACAAAACTTAGTCAGTGCGTTATCGCTTAAGTTTGTTGAACATACTTAATATACTGTGGTTTCATTTCATGTCCTAACAAATGCAGAATAATGGATAAAATGCACCAAAAATCAGTATTTTAAGGAATTTTCTACTTGACCACGTAAGTTTCGGTTTCGGTTTCAGTCGAAACTGAAGCCACGGCCGAACATTCGGTATCGGTTTCGGTTTTAGCTGGAAAACCAGTTTTAGTCGGACTCTAATTTGAATTTTCTTTTCATTTGATAGGTTGTTCTAATATAAATTTTAATGAAACATTTTTTATCAAATAACTTTGAATTGTCTATGACTAAACTTATCAAGTATATCGATGACGTTCAGTTTTGCAAGTTAAGAAAGAAAGAAAGAAACACATTTATTTTGACAAACAAGACGCTAACTACAATTATAATAATTCGTAATAACAAGACAAAAAGAACAAAGGAGAGCCTTACAGCTGTCTGTCCCGTACGTCAAAAAGGTCAGAGCTCAGCAAGAAAGCTACGGATTGCTCCGAGACTAAAAATAAAATAGACAATAAAATAAAACAGATAAGCATTTATGATTTTACTGATACACGTATTACGATGAAACTCGCATACATATAAAATTAATATTACAAACATATCTGAGATTATTTTATTATACTTATTCCTTAAAGTAGACATAAACTCATAAACTGATTAAAAAAATATTTATTTTTTTAAAGGTTGAGATGGTCCCATATAAAGTATCAAAATCGGTATATTTATTTTTGTTCTATTCCATATAACTTTAATTTTCTAAGAGAACATTATTAGTAAGGTAAGTTATGCGTGCCGAATGGAAGACGATTTTTTTTTAATTTTACAAGTTTAAAGTATTATTACTTGTATTGTCGTGAGAACAAAAATATAGACAATTTTTTTTACTAAAATGTGATATTTTTCAGAATTCATCGTACCTCGTACATCTTTCTTCCTTATTAAGTTTGCTTTATTTATGTATGTGTAGAGTATGGAATATGAAAAGTTGATTTCAGGACAAACAAACCGATAGCGTTACAACTTTTAAAATATTCTTATTTTGCCCTAGAAAAGCTTGGAAACTACGCAAATAACAGTCAGTTCTTTAAAATTTAGACAAGACCTCTAGCGTTTGCCAAAATTCTGGAAAGTTGTTGAGATAATTTCACTTCTGTGAAAACTTGGCAGTAAAGCTTGAACTATGAATGAACTCTACAGACGGATGAAGATAGATATATCAATTCTTTATTGCAGACACACAATAAAATTAAACACAAGATAATTCGTACAAAATATAGTGCTACAAGTAGAGGCTTTATCGTTATAAAGCGATCTCTTCCATTCCACCTTAGGATGGAGACAATTGTGAAAAAATTATACAGTTAAGAATATACTCAATTAACTTAATAAACAAAATGTTATAATCGATTAATTCACTTACTAAATAGCATAAGAATATATCATAGTAAAATAAAACAAATAAGCAAGGTAGACAATCAAAACTTTATAACCTTATTCTTGAAACTACTCAATGGCTTTTCTTATATCCAGAGGTAAGACTGAATGGACGATAAAAGAGTATTTGAAAAATGTTTTGCAGTGCGTTGGTATCTTTAGAGTTAGGTTTCCGATGACCGAAGAGGCAAGGAGTGGGATGTAATTTATTGTGAAAGTAAATACATCATCTATTAGATATTATGTCTTATTCGTAAACGTGTCTCAAAGTTAAACGTATTTTGCCTTTTTAACCAATGTGTAAATATATGTGCCAAAAAAAAACCCGTTCATTAATTATTTATTAATTGCTTTTCGTTGCATAAAGACTATTTGTAGGTACGTAAGTAAGTATACCATAAATACTAAGATTCTCGGAACTCTGCCTAATTATTTTAATATAGAGCTCTTAATATTAAAATTAAATGCACTTCCTCGTCTTGAAACTTACTAAAGTTATTACAGTGAAGGAGTGTTTCCTTTCCTCAAGGGGAGTTAATGTCTTCAAAAAACGGGAAGCTGAGCCACTGAGGATGCAAAACTTTGACTTTTTGCCAGCGCTCGGTTACAAACTTTACAGCGGAATACAAAAGTTATTTAGTTTGCTATTGTTAAAATAAATAACGTAACGAGCTAAATATTATAATTATTATTATTATCCCTAACGCAGAACGACGGGGTGTTATAAGTTTCACGGGTCTGCGTTTGTGTGTGTCTGTCTGCCTGTAGTATCATAGATTCCGAACGAATGACCCGATTTTGATTTATTTGATGTATGAAAAATGAATTAGAGGGGAGTGTCCGTAGCTATTTTTGATGAAAATCGGTAAAAGATATCTGCCACCACAAAATGGCGGATAATATATTTTTTCACAGCTGCCTCAATCAAATGATGGGCTTGACTACTAGAATTCTACACATAATGATAGATTTCAAATCCAAGATTGCCGCAAACACAAGATGGCGAATTGCATTTTTATTCATATAATGTCAGTTGTGAATGATTTGATCTAGTACTCGTACTAGAGGATCGACCCGTGGCGTTTAAGCTTGGTTTCAACTTACTTGTAAATTACAACTTTAAAAATGTGACAACGGAATCTTCTCCTTTCTATTTATGTTTTTTTTATATTTAAACCTTATTCCTTATACACGGCTGGACTAAACATAGATATCCTTTTTTTGAAACGTTACTTCTCGAGTGGTTCCATTAAAATTTTATCATCATCGATCCAGAGGTTTGATTTTTATATAGAAATAACAGAAAAAATTCTATCAGCGCCTGTCGTAAAAAAGACAGAGTAGACTTTTTAAAATAAAAGCTTGTCTGAAGACGGTTTAAGGTTAGAAAAATCTGTATTTGAGTTAGCGAAACCGCGGCCAAAATACTATCTTTAATATTTAGCCATTGTCACAAACATGTCGTATAAAGTTGTTAGTAAATAGTAAAGTTGGTGTAATCGGTCGTAGTGGCGGTACTCAGCTGGTCCGAATGCCGTTTCGGACATCGTGTATAAGTAGAGAGGGAGCTACTAATCCGGTTTATTACTAATAAGATCTTCTTTTTGTAGTTTTAAATGCAGTACGGTTTTATAACACATATTGGTTTATTTTTCTAGCTTCTGTTTCAGCACAAAGATTTAAAGAATTTTGTAAACATTACGTGAAAAAACGACTTGTACTGGAGTATCAATAAAACAAACAATGATACAAACGGATAAAATATTTTTACCAGATCTGGAGCAGAAACGCTTTGCTCTCTTGGTTAATAGTAAATACTTTAAAAGTAGAGTTGGAAAAGGGCCAAATCTCCAGCATTCAGATGGTAGCAGCGGTTTTAGAGAGAACAGTGAAGAAGTAATTACTTTTTGCGAACGGTGCTAAACATCACTGCTTTCTGTACTTTTTATATTAGAACGGCAGGATTGAAATAATTTAGATGATTTGCTTCCGATTTTTAATTGGCATGAGTTTTTTCGAGAGTCATCGAAATTTTGACTTACCATTTTTGAGTTTTTTTCCGACGCGTTTTTATCACTTCTCATTAATATTATAAAAATGAATGTCTGTATGTGTTTAAGCTTATTTGTTACTCCTTTACGCTCAAGCGGCTAAATGGATTAGACTGCAATTCGAATCATAAGAATAACTTATGTCCTGGATTAATATATAAGCTATTTACCCCGAAAAGTCTTCCTTTAATATAATTAAATATTTACGTGTAACATCACGGGGTGCAGCTAGTTTTTATATAATTATTTATAATTTCATTGAACGTCTTAGTTACTCAAGTAATCAAATGCAACAGTAGCTCTCCTAATATCGCATGTGGAGTATTTGATGCGGAAACTTAGTTAGTCCGGCATGTTACAAACGACGGTCCGCACTCTGCTCTCTGGTCCCAAGCTCCTAATAGCAGGAGTAATTATCGTATTCGTTGATGGCAACACCACGACACTCTATTCAACTTTGCTTCGAACATAGTCACGACATTTCAGAGCATAAATTTTATTATATAAAACTAGATATATTTTCTAGCGACTTCCAAAAAAGAGAAGGTACTCAACTCTACTGTACTCTATTTTCTTTATGTTTCTTACTTGATTTATTGGAGATGGCTAGACCGATTTGTTTTGTTCTGGAGTGGTTTTAATAAAATGTTATCAAAATTGCAGAAATATCGGCGACTGCCGTAATTACTTTTTTTTAACAACATTTACTAGACTGGAATAATCTCTGCACTTGCAAGTATGTCATTATTATAGAAAGACAAAAATTGGTATTCTAGATTTAAGTGAACATGTACGCTTCACGCATGTGTCTCTTATGGCCATGTTCTAATTATCTTCTCTAACACAAACATAAAAATATTATAATTCATTCTATGTCGAAAAATAAAATTGATTAGTGAAGTTTACTATTTGTTCTACTGGTATCGATAATATTCAAAATGTTTTGAATTAGAAACTAGTTACCCGTGCTAACGATTAACAAAATGCTTTTCTCAGTTTTGCGTAAAAATATCATTACGTTTTCAAATGAGTTCACTTGACTAATAACTTAGCATGCCGGAACATAAATACAATTTAAGTTTTATAGCTGTTGTGACTTAATTACGATATTAAAGTAAACATCTGTAACACTATTAAAATGAAAAGACCTTACCCGGATTCATCTTAGCACAGAAGACAAAACCTGACCTAGAAACACAAGGGGATGTAGGTACACAGTCTTCCCTCAGCCCGAATAATTAGCCCTCTACAACGTCTCCGTTCTGAAATCATTTCACAAATTGCAAACTAGTGGAATATAACTTGAAGGTATAGTAACATAAAGCCTTGCTTTGCTCTGATGAATAGCTAGCTTTGTACTAAGCATGTTGCAAAATTATGTGAACTGGAGCTGCACGTGACAAACATTTGAACATGTACAGTTTATCTTTATTTTATCAATAATTTCAATAATATAAATGGTATAAATAACCATGCGACAAAAAGTTTATTCAATAATTTGAATATGAGCAAAGTGTCAAGGATTTTTTTATGAAATCTGCCGTAGATGAAACAGGAACAAAGCTTGGTGTGGCGAGCTCCATTTATCTGATCCAGCGAGCGAAACTTTTCTGCTTCAAGCTTGGCAAAATGTTCTTTCTTCTGTCTGTTTGTATGTTTGTACTTAAGTATGGATGTTTATATGCAAGACATTTAGAATTTGCGATCAGATCGTAATTTTCATCCAATCTTGACAAAGTATGATAAATTAATAACTTACTACGAATTTTTAGATTTTTCCTGTTGTCATGGATTTTTGATTGGGGCAATAGTTTCAATAAAAAATGGGGGGAGTTGAGCTGGAAAATGAAGTTTACTGTTCGCTAAACTACTTGTACATAAATGTAGTTAATTCAGTTGTCTTTCTAGAAATACTCATAAGTAAGTATACAACAACGAGCAAGGGGGCGAGTAATTCGCGAGATGCGTCATGTTTAGCTTATTCTCAGAACAAAATCAGATGTAGCAGGGAGTTCTTTTTATTTTTAACTGACTATGGTAGAGCCAAAATGTAGGGTTATGTTTTAGCAGGTATATTTGCATATACGTTATATGCACCAAGACGACAAAACTACTGAAACGATTCATACAGATGGAACAACTGAAAAAATCATATAGTTGTCTTTTTTAAGGCTGTTAGTCATCCAAACTATGAAAATCACAGGAATTTTAGGATTCCCTAAAAAACGAGACCCTATTACTTAGACTTCGCTGGCCGTCCGATGACAGACGTCAAAAGGCTGTAACGAAATAAAAAAAACCCATACAACTAATTTTATTTTTGTGTCTTTGGCCGTTTTTTGCCTGATATTAATAACGACGACCAGTAGAAACTTGAAGTAATCTTGTATAGATAATGAACTCGACCGACTTGCACTTAGCCGACTTCTTTTTATTTGTATTATTAATTAATACCTACCTATTGATCAAGAAATCTTGTCAATCTCACTACAGAGTTAAATTTGTTATTTCCCACCGGTGATCCAATAACAGTAAAAGGTCCCAAATTTATTCAAATCTCTAAAGACATATATTAGGAAAATCAATACCGGTTGACAGACTTTGCCTAGTTCACTCTAATGAGACACTGCCACAAATCGAATATCCGTAGAGTAACTGTCTGTATATCGACAGCTCCAAGATTTACGACCTCTTTAGATACCCCGTACTGAGCCGAGTTTACTTGCCAAGCGAGTGATGGATCAATATGGGTGTACTTTATATCGTTGCGGATTAGGAATGAGCTACTTTCTATAATCACATTGGCATAAATGCGAAACTTAAGTGTGTCAGACTGTGTGTGTCAACTTTTAGGTGATAACCGTAACTTTTTAAAAGGAAGTAAGGTAGACTATGCTCGCAGACTTTTGGTAATTTTTGTTGTCGTGTAGATATTTTTTTGAGAAAAACATAAGAACAGTAAACGTGAGCTGTAAGTAGTAAGACAACTCGTGCTCTTTTTCCGCGTTTCATTAGCGATAAATCCCTTAAGTCAGTTAGAGCTTAGAATGTAATAAAATAAATTCGTTTGTAAGTCATGTTTCTCATTTCAACTCCAATTTACGCAAGACCTCGTTACAGGAACTTTTGAGACTGTTCTCAACTTTATATTTATTCTAACTTTACCGAACGGAGTAATTAAGTTTTTATGGAAAGATTCTCAGAGGTTTCTCAAGTATACCTGGTTAATTTCATCATAACGATAGATAGGTAAAATTTTTCTTTTTTTGAGCTGTTTCTAGTTCGTGCCGAAAAAAAAAGAGATTTTATTATCAAATTACCTTTTCTAACAGTTAATAAATTAAATATTTTATTAATCTTCCTTCGTAATAGTAGATTGTGATTTTCTCCTACAAGGTAGGCGTTTATATTTTTGCCGATAGTCGATATTTTATTTTCTTTGCTCTATAATCTCCTTGACTTAATCAAAATTTACCATTGAACTTCGACAAGAATATTTAAGATTTTTTCATCTTGATATAAAATGGGAGATAATTTAAAAACAAGTAATATAATATAAGACTTTCGAGTGTAAAATTATTGTGCTAATATCTCCTTTACCAACAAATTTAATGTATTCTTCTTAAAACCGTTGCTATGGGCTACAACAAAGCCGTGCTTGAGAAGGTTGCCTAATTTAACGCCAGCTTGTGTAAAACATTACCAACCTACTTCGTTAAATACAGCACATACTGCGACCAAACTAGTGTTCCTCTTATCATTATTTTCAGCATAATATTTCAGTTGGACAGTTAAATCTCCAGCTTAACCGTGCACCGCATTTCTAGTACAGTCCTACCCCTATCCGAGGTACTTTATTACCTGGGTCTGTACTGTGGCTTGGACATGGAGGTGCCATTATTCCTAGCGGCGTGGCCACACGTTGGCTCTATTTGTACCAATGTCGCGATGATTAAATTTTATTTGTGAGTAAATATGACATCTTTCAAAATAGACTGAATGCAACTTGAAGAAAACGCTGCAGTCAGTTTTTGAACTTTCTACTCTTGAGTAATTCCGGAACATACAATAAATTAAATTTCGTCGAATTAAAAACCTTGCTTTTTTTGAAATTGTTTATGATCTTATTAACAGTGATATATTTGGAGAGCGACTAAGTGGAGACTTTTGAGCAACATTCTATTTCTATTTTTCGATAAATCTTTTCGCCATCAGTCACAGGCGACGTGTGGATTCCACATTAAAACGGGCGCGGCTGGCCAGTGAGGTATTCTGCATATTAATAAGGCCAGGTGATGTCAGCCTATCGATCATTGCTCCGTGTCGGCGGTCTAGTAGGTATACTAATTAGATTAGGCTCGAAACCTTGTCGCTTACTCGTACATGAGGCACGTAGATATAAAAAATGTTGGATCACCGCAGTTAGACCACTGAATCTGAAATGCCTACTACAAGATTACAGCTTACCTACAGTACTATCTGGTTGTTGTGTTTTGTATAAATTCGGAAAAAGTCGTAAATTTCTAAACTACTAGTAAATAACGTATTTAGTGATTTACAAATTTGTTTATTTGTTTTTTACTCGAATGCGAATGAAAATTATATGTATATGTATATCTATATGTAAGTTTCTTTGAAAAGCCCTAGAGCCTAGTGGTGTCATCAGATTCGTCTTCACCTGCAGATGGTCATAGGTTACAACTAGCCGTATCCCGCGATTTTACTAGTTAAAATACGTGGGTATAAAGTTCTTGCAATCGGGTTTTTAAGTCACTTTTAAACAATTGTTTATGATATTTTTTTGTTTCATAAATTTGTATAACGAGTAGACTTACCAGTACCAGTATTCAATCCCATACCGGCGTTTGTCATTGAGTTTAAGGAAAAACAATAATTGTTAATTTGTATCGTTTTAAGAGTCCATTATTCTGTATGATTGAACCGTCAAATTGATGATTTTCAGCTGACCTAGTTCGTGTTTTGTATATTGCTCGGTCATCACAAATAAATTTAATAGGGAAAATCCATTTAAAGTCGCCAACTCGACTGTTTATCGAATCTGTTTTGCTCAAGTTCTTAAATTCCCTTTCTGCGAAATGGCGACTCACCGTCTATTTATCATGAGTTCATCCGTAAACTGTAGTATCTAGGGAGCTTTTCGCGAGATCAGGCACGTAGTCAGAGAAGGGGGTGAAATAAGTAACTGGGCTATCAGTTTTGACTCAGATGTACAATCACCTGTAAAAAACTTGAGCCAATTAACTTGACTATTCGTGTTGTAAGTGCGATTTTTTAAATTTTATTGGCAGATCTTAGTGCTTGGGGTAGAGATTTCGTCGAGATATGACATGAGTACAATCACCTGTAAAGAACTTGAGCCAATTAACTTGACTATTTGTGTTGTGACAATTTTTTAAATATCATTGGCAGATCTTAGGTTGTGTGGTAGAGATTTCGTTGGGATGTGACCAGTGATCTGTCGTTCAGAGGTTACCATGCATAAACTTTCCCCACCAGGTCGTTTTAAGCTCAAGTTTTGTGCCAACCATTGCAACCCCCTGAATACTACTGAAATTTAAATAGCTGTACGTAAAATAATATCGCCACTATACAAACTATGTGAAGGACTGGAAAGATACATCTATAGATATGGTGAATATAAATTATATCTCTGTATAACTGTATCGGATGAATTGTTTCGGATTTGTTGTAAATACTTATCAATACTACGATTGATTTTTAAAGTTTTAAGTCACAGTATTAAAATGCTTTAAAGCTTGATCCTTGACGCCTATTAATTCAGGCATCTCAAAAAGTGATCGAATGGCTAGGATGTTTTAGTTTAATAACTTTTTAGTATAATTTCTCAAATGTTACGTATACTACATATTTGTGATATATTCCCCCTTAATTTTACTTCCTGACAACGCTCGCTTGTATATCCATTACATTTATTAAACATCCATTATGATCGTAGCTCTTCAAGATTTATCGGAGCACAGTTTCCACCTTCCCTCAGCAACCCTGACCTGTAACGGTTGAAGTGACGCAGATTAATTATTATTATAACCTCATTTCTCAGTTTATAGTCTACTACTACGTAGAGGTTATAGTCTACTACTCGTATAACTTTATCACTTTAAATGCAATCAAATATTAGGTAAATATTGTTATTATACACCGCAAAAAAGTTAAAAAAAATTGCCAAGGTACGTACTGTATATTAATATACATCAATTACCTTATTTCAGTACCAACCAGTTTTTGTTCGGAAGGGTATACTTTCCAGTTGGTTCAGTAGAAAATGAATTAAGAATCTGAACTGAAATAGGTTTTTCACTTTTCTTTTAAGCCACCATATTATTCACTCGCAATCCATTTTACTAAGAAATAGTGAGTGAGTAAATAGCAAGTGTCTTATTTACTTGACAGTACTTAGTCACTAGATTTTTATTATGGCTGTGTATATTTAATTTTTATTAGTATGAAAATATTAAGTACTGATACTCAAATTACTATTAAATAGGCCAAAATCTAAAACCAATCTACTCCAAGGTGCAAGAATTCCAGATTTTAATCAAATTATTTCACCATATAGATCACATTATGTAATATTGTGTTCACTTGTAACAAATATAGAGTTATCGACTGGAGAAGGGTACTATACCCTTTAATTACTATTAGACCCTCTATAGTGGGCGGGCTAATTTTGAGACTCAGTTGGTTTAATTGTATGAAAGGTACAGATTCGAAGCATTACCCAGCGCCCTTTAGAAGGTTTTGAGCACTAGGGTCAAGATTTAAAATATCACGTCACTATAACCTAAGGTTGTAAAAGGGTAGTTTGTTGGCTAAAAATATGACTGAGACGTAATACAATTATACAAACTAGTTAACAACTTCTCTAATGCTGCAAAAAACAAATATTTCACTAAATTAAAAAACTTGAACAACATATCTTGTTTTTTGAGTAATTTTTTAAATAGGGTCTCTAATATTTCTCCGATAAATTTTAGTCTCGACAAGAATAATCCTAAATAATTTTGACTCTATCTGATTCCTTTTCTATCTAGTCTTGGATATTCTAAGGTCAAACAACCTTATAAATGTGGAATAAAGTTTGTTTCCAAGAATTTATGTGCGTAAAAATGCCAGTGCCACGAACGTTAGTACGAAAACCTTCTTGATCGTCTTGCCTAGTCTGTGCGACCCAGCCCTAAGTCCATTCCCTGTCTACCTCCGAGGCTGCCAATATCCTTTGACTAATCAATGGTCAAAGGGTTTATTATAGATACTCGTAGTACTGTTATACTTTGAAGTCCAATAGAAACTACGCTTGAAGTTCGAAGCAGGTGTGTTGGGATCTATAATTTGATTTACCAATTATTTCGCGCTAACACATACATACACGTTCTAGGACCTAAGTACTGTGTATACGATAGAGTTGCTTAGTATTATTAAAGACACTCTCTAATGGTTTTAAATTAATTGAACGTTTTACACGAACTGATTATTATTTTAAGATCATCATCCTATCTTAAAATACCCCTTTGTATTATAAAATGTTAACCGAAACACATTGTAATCTCTAAAACAGCTAGAATAATATTCTCTACATAAATGAATTATTATAAACATTTTAAAAACCCAGTGCGTACAATTATGAGTGGGATGTGGAAACACACGAATACGTATGTACGCATGAGTACAAGAGAAACTCGGTGACCGAACTTCAAACAGAATTTGTTTCAAACATAAATTCAAATTATTTTGCAAATGATACAACCAACAATTTAATTATTCTGCTTAGTGGCGGTTAGTCTCGCATAGTCGGAGGAGTTGAACAAAGTTCCTATTACCCAATATGCGGTTTAGGCATTCTCTTGAAGCTGAAATGGTGATAGGTTGTGAGCTGGCAATACTGAATATTACTCTGCCGACAAACGTTACAACTACACAAAATTAGAATAAAGGTTTAATATTGGGGACACGGGAAAGAAGTGCCTCTAACACTAGAATGCTTAGCAGTATGCATTTGCATAGGCATTTGAAAAAAAAGTGCTCGGCCACAGTGATAAATAATAAATTATCGAGTAACTGCTCGTATCACAAATAGTTAATAAAAAAAAACTATGAATTTAGAATCTCCTTGAATTTGAAGTAGTTTAAAAAGTTTTATTTGTACAAAAATGGTAAGTTGAAATAACTGTGGGATAAAGATTTCCAAATTTTTATGGAGTTAAATCGACTTATTATAATTATAATATACAACATATTGGTTACCAATTATAATATACAACATATTGGTAACCAGGCGCGTATCTTATCTTCAAGTTTATCCAGATTTGCTCTACTATCTGGCACTTCTGATAGTACATTTCGTGCTATTCTAACATAAAAAAATAACTAACAATGTAACGTGTTATACGACTTACGTCAGCGCTCCAGTTCTCCCACTCCAATGGGATTACCAATTGGATTCCCCCCTCCTGTTTGTTTTATTATAGTATCACTTAGTGTTACGTATCTTAAAGTTTGAGGCTTTTTAAATTGGAGTGGGGGTGTCCTGGCCAGGCTGAATACATAACTTCAGTTATCGGGTTTGAAACACCTAAATTAGCTACGATTATATCTATACCTACAAAGCGAAATGAAATTATCTTTATCAAGTTGCTAGCCAGCTCTTGGCCTCAAAGTCTAAGCTACATAACACAAAGTGATACAATAATAAAACAAACAGTTTCAGTCGCGACTGAGACTGACATTTTAATTAAATTTGAATATGAATGTGTTCGCAGAACGCTTGTTTCATTTTCAATCTAATATAGCGACATTATTAAAAATGAAACTAACATTATTTAAAACTATAACCTTGAATACAGTTATGGTATGAATTAACATTATAACTAATATAATATAATATAACGTAACGGTTATTTAAAACATAGCTTATAAAATAATTCATACAGAGTATTAACGACTTTTTAAATAAAAATATCATTAATATTAGACGGCATTTTTTTGTAATTTCAATTATATTTGTTATTAGAATTATATTAAATCAATTACTATATTTGACATTATACTTAGTTATTATATTATGTGAACAAGTCGTCTTCTCCCTTATTCAAATTTTACTGCGCCTTCCTGGGAACATAAGAACTATAATTATATATTTTGATGTTATGGACGTAATGAAAACTGAAACTATGTCGAATAACGTTTGGCAGTAGAATGTAAGTATTAAAATTTTGTGTTTTATGTTCGCAATTATTTATTTAGTAACTTTGTTTGTTCCAGGTACGTGCAAAATAAACTTGTCAGCAAAGAAAGGAAGAGTTATTTCCTAAATTAGAAAATGGTATTACAAACATAAATATTTTATTGTCATCTAAAAATCTGCCTATAGAGAAACACAATCTTATGAGTTTCTTTAAAATAATCTGAGCTTACTAATCGTAATCCTATTTTCAAAGTTTATTAATTTTATTAATGAATGAATGTAAGAAAAAAAGCATGCGGACAAAATTATTAAGATACTATTTACGAACCTTAAAGAATAGGTCAAAACTCTTGACCTCTTCTTGAAGTGACTTCAGAAATAATGACTGCAAGAATTTTAGACCCACGTACCTTAACAAGTAAAATTGCGGGATGCAGCTAGTATAGCTTATGGCCGTCTGCAGGTGAAAACAAATCTATTGACACCACTCACATAAAGATACGATAAGAATAACGACGAAAGATAAGATACAGACGTGTCAAAAAATATACATACATACATACACTCGAAAAACTTAACCCTACTTCTTTCGCAGTCGGGTAAAAACTTATTTGTTCGCAGTTTTCAGAAAACTAGATAGTATTATAATATTATCTTTTAATAAACTACTCGCTAACTAAAAGTCAATATTACGGCAAAACAGAACGTTCATTACAGCAATCTAATCTGACATCTACCGTGCTAATATTAGCGTAACGTTCACAGATCATCCCCCACAGGTATTATAAAATACACCAACTGTATTATCTAAGCCCGGGATAAATGTTAATTGTAAATTCTGCTAATTTACTCATCTACGCTTTAAGCTTCGTGTAGCAAAAGCCATCACTTACTGTTAGTTTCGGGTGACTGGTTGTATTCACTGATATAGGAGTGTTATCTAGCCTACACTGTTACATTTCGTCGAACTGGTTCGAATCGGTACCGGAAATCCGGTTACAGTGAACTATGGCCTTTTTACATACTTAATTTATTCTAAAACTATTTTCTAGTTTTTAAGAAAGAATATTAATCAATTATGCTACCTACATTACAGTTCAACAATTATTAATTTAGTTCTGAAAGAAGCTACCTTTCGTAGCAGTTGCCGTAGCGACTGTTCTACGAATTGGCTACGTTAGTTACATTAGGTCCTACACAAGCAAGAAAACTTATTTATTTTTAGCTGATTACAGCCAAGTCATACAACATTTTTTTTAATGAAAATTAAAGTTCAGCTTTGTGTGCTAATGCTACTCTGACGCCAAAACATAATACTCCACCCACACAATGATTATAAAAAACATCATCTTCTATCTTTGTTTGAAACACCATAATATACTTATACCACAATAAAAGTATGCACATTCATGTTATATTGAGAGTTGAGCACAACTATTCCTAAAATTTCCTAGTTTTGTTTATCCTTTTTTGGATGAATTTATAAACAGACACGATACGCGTATATCCACACCCTACTGGAAGTCTGCCTAAAAGCACTTAACATTGCCTATAATTACAGACATCCATCTAATAAACGGTACTCTTTGGTCACCCATTCAAGTACTGACCAGATTGTACGTTGCTTTACCTGGGTGATCAGTTTCAGCTTAGCGCAACAAAATTTCTAAGCTACTTGCTTCTCTATCACTTTATCACTTTCCTAGTTCACAATGCAAACGCACATTTTGACCTCCATTTACGGCATAACGGCAAATATCAGCACCGTTCCGTAATTTATGTGTGACGTACATTGCCGCGTCATAGTAACATTGGACGCCATAAAACGCTACTCGGCCAGCATTGTATCTGCATTCACTTCAAATGCACGAGTATTGTAGTCTGATGTTTGTTTTGGGAGTGACTTTTATTTATGGATGTTAGCGTACAGGTATGTAGTAAGGGTAGTTTTTATTCTTGATAATTTTTATAATGACATGTCATACATATGGTTTTGCGCGATAGAATCCGTGATGAGGATATTCGCCGAAGAACCGGAGTTGTCGACATAGGTCGTAGGATTTTCAAGCTAAAGTGGCAATGGTCTGGCCACATCGCAAAATTAATAACCAATAGGGAAGAAAGGTTCTTGAGTGGCGACTACGTTGGCCTCCCGCTAGGTGGACCAACGACCAACGGTCACGAATAACCAGTGGTTACAATTAGTAGCTTTGCGGAATGGCGTTGCAAGGGGGAGGCCTATGTTCAGCAGTGAATGTCTTCTGACTGATGATGTAATACAATCTTTTTATTTTTTTATATTTTTGTCAAAAAAAATAAATTAAATTCTAGTGTCTAAATAATAATATAATGTCAATGGACCAAACATAATTTTACAATATATTTTTAACACCCTCCCTCGTAAAAGGTTTCTTATTGAGTCGATGTTAGTGACATAATGCATCTCATTACGCACACTCGCCTTTTTCATTTTACCATTATTGCACAGGTATAGTTTTTTTTTTTAAATTAATGATTTTCAACTACAACTTGCACTAATCAGTTTTATTTACGGTTATAAAAATTGTAAAATTTTGAGAAATGAATTGCACTATGTTAATAAAGGTGAAAAATTATTTGGGATTTTATAATAGGTATACTATATTAACACATTTTAATTAATTATGTTCAAACAAAAAGTAAGAAATACAAAAACATAGGATTGATTTATTCTTGAGGTTGGTAACAGAACTCTTTCGATCGCGCCTTCTTTAATAAGCGCGCGCTATTGACTTACTCGGAAAAATATCCTTGATTTTTCATAACTCTTTTTTGTTTACTGTTTTATAAATGATACTTTTTTTACTCGCAAGTGAGTTGAAAAACGTCGTATGACACTCCTGTGCATTGATCATTACAGCAGAGGCAGTATCATCGCACAAGCCGAAGGCGAGTGCGATTAGGAAGCCGAGGCTGTAATGATCAACTTAGCACACTTGTACACTTGTATCATAATGTACTACTATAATAGAAATGATTACAAATGTATTTTGTTAAATTCTGTTTAGTCCACCAAATCAAATAAATTTATTTGCTACAATAGTCTTAATCTTAATCTAAAATGTTTTGTAAAAAATATTCTACCAGTTAAGGTCTCCAAAAGTCACCTAGGAATGCTTACTGGTTAGCAGTTGCCCTCGAGTATGAAAAATTATAAACACTTACACAAAATATTTATTTAAATGCCAGTTATAAACAAAAATAGATGACCAAATTGTGTTGCTGGTGCCCAATACTTGAAAAATATTCTAAAAAATCTTCAGTGCATCAGTCTTATCATGTATATTGTTAAACTGAATCTGACATATACAAAACGACCCCAGGAACTTGTTACTTCTGAGGACTCTGCGAAGTTTAACCTTCTACATCAGAACAATGGAACGCCAACGAAAAATATGCACGGTTTTGTTTCTGCAATACGTTTAGTGTAACTACGCACAAAATGTTATCTATAAATCTTTCCAGTATGTTAATAGTCATGATATATCGCGTTTAATTTACAAACTTACGTAATTTAAAGTCTAACATTTCGGATTTTTAAAGTGAGTAATTATTTGAATAGTATTGTTGTAATTTATTTTCTAAATGTAATAAATCCGTAATACCAGTTTCATTTCAATATCATGATAATTAATTGCTATGGGTCTAAACCAGAACTGTAAAGAAAAAATTAGCTGCTTTTTCACATTTTTAAAACAATTCATATATTTTTCTATGAATTACCTGATAGAAAAGTATTAGGAAAAGTGCCAAGGTTATAAGTATAATTATTATATGCATATCATACATATTTTTTTTAACTAGTCCTGCGAACTGTTGACCTCGCGACCACAAAAATGTTGTGGGTAAAAATATTTTAATCTTCCAAATAGCTTTAGTAAATATAATGCGAATAACAGCTGGTAGTACAACTTTTCTTGTAAAGAAGCAGATTGACAAAACCTAAACTGAGCCCGTTAGTGAAGGTTAAAAGCTATGGCAAATACCGCTCTCTATTCGTACCATCTGAACTTTCCCAAACTCATAACTCCCATAAGCGACCATCTTGCACTTAGTCGGAAAATGCAGGAAAATGCAATTAAGTTCATACGAACTGGGAGTATTTTTCCAGTGAAATATCGAACTCGACGCTAATGCCTTATTACAATGTTGGACTAAGAACTCGAGTTCCATCTGGATTTACGGTTCAATTTCAAAAACTGCATTCAAGAAACTGTTGAAATTTTGTTCAAGAGAATGCAATGTAAGTTTTTTTTATTTGTATTCTTTATTATGAAGATTGAAATAATTTTTCATTAACGCTCTCTCCCTCGAAGTAACGCGTTATAAGTTTGACTTAAGTGTCAGTGTGTATGCCTCTGTTGTAGCCGCCGTACCGTCACAAAATGGCTGATAACAACATCTGTTTTTACACCTCCCTCTAAATGGGTATCAAATGGAAGAGTTTGACTAGTTGAATACAATGACGCTTTGATAAATTCCAAATCTATGATGGCCGCCACCACATAATGGCGTATTACATTATTTATTCAGTGTCGGGAACTAGAAATAGAACATATTTATTAATGACAGAAAACGACTTAATGCTTTCTGCCACAAACCAACCTAAACTTAAAGCATTGCCCGCTAAAACATCCAGCGTTGAAATCTTGCGTTAAAACCAGGACGCCACGTCACGCACGTCACAATCCGAAGAGTATCGTCATTCAGCATTCAACAAATTACAAGAAAAGAACGTGCATGGAAAATAAACTAAATAAATTCATATATTCATATGTAATGCTTTCTGTCACAAACCAACCTAAACTTAAAGCATTGCCCGCTAAAACATCCAGCGTTGAAATCTTGCGTTAAAACCAGGACGCCACGTCACGCACGTCACAATCCGAAGAGTATCGTCATTCAGCATTCAACAAATTACAAGAAAAGAACGTGCATGGAAAATAAACTAAATAAATTCATATATTCATATGTGTGATTCTGTACATAATAACAACGTGCAACATTTGGGTTATATACATTAAATTTTTTTTTTCCTATTTAATTTGTAATGTTGCATGCTTTTCGTAATGTAATTAATGAATTTGGTTATACATAATCGTAGAAAATACTGATAATATTTATTGTTAATTATGTTTAATTATTTTGAACTTTGAAAACCAGCGACCATTATTATAGGATGACATCATATGCAAGCCTTGATAGGCAAAGTAAGTCATTGCAAGCAGGAAACTCAACTACATATTTTATACTAGTTTTGGTCCAGGAATGATATTTAAAATTCAAGCATCATTTATTGCCGTAGAGCGTAGAACTTTTTGTAAGAAACTTCTTGTACTTAGTTAATCTGAACTTCCGCGATTGCACTCCAACACATATTCCCATTTTAATAAACATTAAACAGAACATCAAAAGAGGTATAAGCAAACATTATCTTAATTAGACAAAAAATATACCGGAAATTCTTAACTTTAAAAAAACCGAAAATAGCTACAGCTGTTGCTGCCTCAAGCCAGAATTCGAAGTGATTACAGCGAGTTAACGATAGAAGTCGTTAATATGTGTCAACCGAAAGTTTTTTGTTTTTTGAATTAACTAAAAAGTAATTTATTTAATCTTTAATCTTAAACACTCAAAAGAAAATTCTGTAAAAATATAAGTCTCACATTAACTAAACAAATAGAAAATACAGTTTATTACATTTTATTTAAACATAAGGGCTTTCAACCCTTTGTACGAAATAGGTCCCAATTATCACGGCCACTATTCAGTTTACAATAATTATTAATGTTAGCAATTATTAATTCCGTGTACTCTATGACCGAATTTGATGATACAGCTTTTACTTTATTGCGCCTCATTAATTATTACGGATGACATCAAAATTTTACATGATGGGGCTTATTAGGTTGTATTAAAATTTGTAATAGTCATGATTTTAGTAGTTTTATATAAGATAAATTTAATTTATAAACGAGTCTTATAATTGGAAGAGGTATTTGTAAAACAGAAACGTAAACAGGGTTATCGTTTAGGGGTGGACTAATGCGAAAAGGGGTCTACTCATCCTAAGGAACAACTTTCACTATGAGTCTCAACTCTGAAATAAGATATAAGATACGTTTTGAAATTATATTCTAAACGATTTCTCCTCCATTATTCTGTATTGCTTTTGGATATTTGATTTCATTGGTGTTATAAGGGTGCTATCGCGTGAATTTAGTTATTGAAGAAGTGAAACATGTTAAAGCAATCTCAGTTTTGTTTTACAGTTCGCGGCTTCAACTTTATCAAACCTTAACTAAGATTGTTTTCACTCGTTTGGCAACTTTAATCGCTAACTCTATGCGGTACTACGGCAATTCTGCAAAGTTTGTAACCTTGCCTTGTTTGTAATCTAAGACCATCAAAATCAACGTACCAGCGATACTGTAGCCCTAGATGGAGCATGCCTAGTCTGGAACACCCTGGCTCTCAAGGAAGGCTGCCGAAACATACCGTTAGGTGCTTGGCGACAGATTTACACCTTGAGGGTGGTAGCTAGCCAGGCGAGTGATAGGAAACGCCCTACCACCATGCTATGGGTTCCTCACGATGTTTTTCCTTCACAGGTAGCTCAGGCTTTTTGTGCATGGTGTGCTATGTTATTATACAGTTTTGATTCCCCCATCTCTATTTCTCCATGTGCCTAGTTTAATTGTGCGAACTGCTAGATAAAGGAACTCGCTGCCGGCTTCTCTATTTCCTGATAGCTATAAATATGGCTCTTTCTAGTCACGAGTGAATCGGTTCCTTCTAGGCAAGCGTGCCCCATCTTAGGCCGTGTCGTCGTTTCATATCAGACGGCTATAAAAATGTTACTAATGCTAAACTGATGACATCATCAGTAGGTACATAATAACACACGAAATATCAAACATAAAAACAAAGTCACCGGTATGCCTTGCGAGGTCAATTCGCAAAGCGCTTCCATTAAAAGCCGAAGGGATGAAAGCGTGTGTCCGGTTACAGTACCACAAAAGCCACAAATTGTTTTAATCTGTTATAAATCAGTGAACCTTTTCGTTTAGCGCCACGCTTGAGCGGACGTAAAAATGGCTTTCCGACGTTTGTATGTCTGTAAGGACCACGGCTTTTATTTTGAAACGTTCGAATGAATTCATCTCGCTAATGATGTTACTTACGAACGATATGCAAAAAGTCGCATTTTTGAAAATTTTTACCATTCGCTAGCAATAGGTACGAATGATCAGAATTACTCACATTTGATTTCCCTGATAGAAAGAACAAATGATTGATTTATGCCATTCGTTTGTATGCGAAGGGTCTTTTTGCCTATCCTATGTTTGTGACGTCATAATCAAGTGATGAATTCACTTGAGTGCTTCAAAAATAGCCCCAGAGAGAAAAAAACATTGCTGCATTGTACTGAATAAGCAGGACAGGAAAACAGTATTAAAAACGTTTCAGTGTTGATTAAAGATTGTATTGATTTTATCGAAATTGCGCTATTTAATTTTATACAGTTTTATATTATAAATGTTATGTTTTCACTAAATTAACATACTCGTATACTTACTCCATGTTTGACCTCACTGGCTGTTACTTTAGTCAAATTGATTTAAGACGCAGATTTGTAATACAAATAAGAATATTGGACCAAAACAAACAAAAACAGAACTTGCCGAATTGGTCCAAGTTTTTCTAAGAAATAGTTTAAAGATCTTTAAAATAATCAGCCATGTGCTAGTTGCACTCACGCACGATGGTTTCTTTAACTTTATCTATACAGTACCTATTAATTAAAGTGTTCTGCCTGTTGTAGTCATAATAACTACATCGAGCAAATTGAGTTATTAAATCGGACAAAGGAATAACGTTTATTGCGTAGGTAGCTGATCCCCATAAATATTTATTTTTACTTTATTTTTGGTATTTCTTGTAATAGCTGCAACAGAAACATATCATCTGTGAAAATGTCGACTACCTAGCTATCACGGTTCATAAGATACAGCCTGATGACAAACATACGGATGGACAGTGAAGTCTTAGTAATAGGGTTCCGAACCTAATGGGTACGTGCTCTTCGGGTACCTACAAACCATGACTAAAAAAGCTTCCTCATTTCAAAAATCTGAAAAAGGGAACCTATATTCTTGCGGGATTAAATGCTAAACACAAACAGAAACTATGACCTAAAAAGCTGATTTCGCAACCAGCTAGTAGGTAGGTACATTAAACTAGTAACTCAACTGATCTGAATGGATGCCAAGATCCCAGGTCGTAACGGCGACGCTGAGTCTGGCCAAAGAATACTAGCCATAAAACTCATGGCTTCAGTATACAGTCTACTGTCCTACATTAGATTTCAAGTGTGACCTTTCGAACAGTAAATCGATAACATAAGAATCTCATTAAACCTGCTTTCTTTCGTTTTCGCAATAACGGTGACATTTCGTTTGTTTCACTGGAGTTAACGTTTTGTGAATAGAAATACGGAAAAAGAGAGAAATTGTATAGGTTCAAAATTTCACTATTTTTTAATTAAGTATTTTATCCAAGATTAGCTCTTTGTGTTAGAAACACAAGGCGTTGAATAGAAAAAAAATAGTGTCGTCACGATAACCATATCGCCAAAAGTAAACCAATTCAGAGAACTTTTGGTTGGAGGCAATTTAAGCAAATATTAATTAACATTTTTTTTACTAACTATGCTGGTTCCAATCTGGTCCCATGTATAAGCATTGCCATTCAGCGTGGTAATGCGGCTAGCACACTGAGCACGCTACTCTCTGGTGGTGGGTTGTAGCGTTTGGAATATTTGTACATCATAAATTGTCTATAGGTAATCCATCTGCTATTGTTTTGTTGTACTTGGATAGTCATTTAGTTTTTCGTAATAAAAGCAAGTTTTTATAAAAACGTCGTGTGACACTGAATATACTTCATTCTAAAAGTTATGTGGTATCTTACGTAATATTATTATTTGTGCATTAATTTTTTTTTTGGTTTTTTCATATTATTATAATTCTTAAGCTGTAGTAAACGATGAAGTTTTTATGAATTTTGTTTGGCTATTTAAATCCTAATTTTATGGCAATATTAAATGGAAATACCCAACTTTAACGCATTCATAATCACAAAATTCCTCCAATAATATGAACAAAACCTCCGTGAATATACAAAGTCAAGAATTCTTTGACGAAAGTGTAGTAAAGGCAGCTATCCGAGTAATTGTAAGTTATGAGTTTTTTTGATATTTAAAAGTATGCGTTCATAAGAATCAGCCAAATGCGAGTTGGATTTCCATTTAAAGAGTTTTGTACCATAATCTATACATCGGTAATTCAAGTTTCAACCTGTGGTTGTAATTAATATATATATAAAATTAATGGCAAAAAAAACAAGTTGTTTGGGAGCCCTCTTTGCCAAAACAAGCTTTCTTGACAAAGCATTATGAACAACTTTTTCTTTAGAACTTCCTAAACCTCAAAATACTAAAACTTACAAGGGCTGTTATTTGAATAATTGTTTCAGAATTACAATTGCATTGCAACATACCTAATGGTAGTTTTTGACAGATTTGGTAGTCTATTTACATGCAGTTTAACACTCTGACCTATTGTCAAAACGATCATTGTGACGCAATGCAATTGTAATTCAAAAACAATTCAAGTAACAGAATTGGGCCCCTAATACATAAAAACAGTTCTATCATAGCCTAAAGTTATAAAATACGTATATAAATAGCTGACATTTTTATTTTGTTTTCAAAAATAGGTTTGTAGTAAAAAATATTTATTATGATAAGTATGATAAGAAAAGACCCGCTTTTGGCACAGTATACCCTTAAGAATAACTTAGTATAATACAAGCTCTGATACACCAAAATGCCAGATTACGAATCATTCATGGGACTTTACCCATCGCTTCAAGGAGTTTATGATAAACCCTTAAGTAGATAAAATCCCAATGAATCTTGCTCTGAAGTCTGTAGGAAATATTTGAGATCCTTTAATCCGAAACGCTATAAAATTCGAAGAAAATGTATAATTTGTTGAAGAGCTCTCGTAAAACTGAGAGCAGATTAATTAAGATTTTGAAGACGAAATAGGATAAATTGGCATCGTAACAGGGCTAGGCTTAAAATAGAAGCTAAATTATTAGCTTCTATTATTTTAGTAAAAAAATCTATACGCAAATATATTTTTCTGGTGAAAGTATTGTAGGTATGTTTCTTTGCTATAGTTTTGAATACCATCGTTAAAATCAATAATTTAACGAACTAGTTTAAAGTGAACTTATGACCTCAACACTATCGTTATGTTTGCTTGGGACATAACCACTATGTGTGGTTTTGTAAGTGCCTTTAAGGCAGTATATGTTTCTACTTAGGGATAACCGCTAAGCCATCTAGAGATTAATTTGGTGTCATTATATAACTTACCCGTAGTTATTTATTAGAATACTCTATTAGCGCCTTTGTGTTTTCTTCAAGAGAATATATTTTAATAGTATTTTTTAAAATGCTGCCTTGAATTATGAAAAACTATTTGTTAACAACATTCGTTTTTCTGATAGGTTTGCGTTTGGCCGCTACTCGTCTCATGTGGAACGACGATGCGGGGTACAAGTATTACGGTCCACGCTTTTAAATAAAACGTATTAAGTCGTGACTTGAAAATGCCCAGATTATACCTATTTGAAAAACATAATAAACGTCAGGAAATAGATATGCTGACAACGAGTTCGACAATATGACAGTTCGCAAGATAAAGGTAGAATCAAAGCGATTCAAATCTAACAAAATAAAATATTATAGTGAAAGCTATATATGATGAAAATTAACGGACTGAGTTGTTATTCCAGTCTGGTTTTAATAATGCTATAAATATACAGGATTATTCTTTATTGCGACCTCATTATATAATTTCTTATATAGTGATGCTGATTTGTATCTTTAGGAGTTTGCCAATTATTATTTTTTGGGATTTTACTAGCAATTTTTCGTGACCTATAGTTAGTAAAACATATTTTATGAAGCTATATTTGATAACTTAAAGCCACGTTTACGCCAGTCTATCTTTTACATAAATATGTTGATTTTTATAAAAGATAAATAAATCTCAATGCTGTCAATCATATTTTTATTGGAAAGAAATTGCTAAGACTTGTTCCAAATTATACCTTCACAATGAAGTGAAAAGTTAATCCAGTGAATTAAGTTACATTTCTTTTTTCTTATTTAGACCTTCATTCATAGCGCTGTCAGGGCATTAATCCAAGGTGTTAAATTTCACAGAGCTAAGTGTTTATTTTGGATACCTTTTTAACTGAACGGTGTAAAAATAGACCTCAAGTCAAAAATAAACGAAGATTAATAAATATAAATAATCCATGTAAAGTAAACCATTAAAAATACTTATTTACAAAGTTGTATTTATCTATTAGTATAGCTTTATTTTGGAAATAATCTCACGACAACTTTACAACTAGAATTTTGATAAGATCCAATAGAAGGATGATTTATTGTAGATTCTTGTTATTTAAGCATAACCAAAGATCAATGTTGATAACATAGCGCACACACAACAAGTGCTAGATAAAATAATATAATGAAATAAACAGGACCGTTTGTATCTATTTTAGACGATAGTATATTGATCACTTTCAGTGACTAGTAAACCTCAAGCTTGTTTACAACCTATCCAATTGGAAAGACAAACAGCGATGGATAGATTGTCGTTGTCATGACGTATCTCTCAATTTGCGGAAAACTTGTCACTGTCGCGCTTCACCTTGAACCTAAACCCTCAAATATTGTATAACTTGACTAGAATTGAGTCAATAACACGCGTCTTTACTTAGTCTAACTCAAGAAAGTGCCTTAAAAGCCAGGCTTTTTAGCCGTCGCAATATTCATTATGTCACGCGCGCTGTGGTTTTGTCGCTGCCGAGGTCATGAATTAAGGTGGGGGCACATTACACCCGACAGGAAATTTGCACGCTAGCGCTCGGGTGCGTATTATAGCCGCACTGTCACAAGCTTTAACCGTATTAGTGGCACGCTTTTGTCCAGTTATAATTAGTGTTTGGTTCAATGGGCAATCAGATTTTATCGAGGACCGGGAATGAATTTAAGTTGATGATTAGTTTTGCAATGTTCATTTAGATTCGTTAATGCGATTGACGTTACTGAAATTGGAACAACTAGCTATTCCAATTTTGGTTTTACTCGTAGTTTCATTTACTTGTATTGCAAATAGGATACTAAAGCAAAAGTGGGTGAGTTCTATGATAACTAGTAGTAACTGAGAAAATTCTCGGAGGTAGTATTTTACGTTTGTGATATTGTCCGTCAAAAGGGTTCTGCCTAGTGACATCCTCGCTGCCATAGTAATTTTGTGACGAAATGCTTAAAAGGCAACCTCATTTTAATTCGTTTAATTTGTTGCAAATTGAACAGAAGGTTAACATATTGGAATAGAGATCTTAGCGTCAATCAATTTTCTTAACGTCTGGTACATAACTTGTTTTGCATGATTTTCCACTAATTAGTGGAAAATCATGCAAAACAAGTAGTAATTACTAATCGTAAGTTCTTGGTCAGTTACAATCTTTATGTACATTACACGATACAGTGAGTCTGTTTTCAATTTTGTTTTGTACCTCTATAAAGCTCTCTCAGTATAAAACCCTTATTTCCCAATTCAAATTGTCGAGCGCTAAGCGTTTTATCCGAAACCTTTCCCAATCCTCTATTGGCACTTTGTATAATGCTATGTTCTCTTTTAAAAATGTTACAGAGCTAACTGTTGTACCCATTCACAATGAATACAAAGTAATCGGTTGTTTCAATCTTAAATAGGAAAGAAAGTTCCAACCACTTATATTTATTATACAGTAAGCTGAAAGCTAAAAGTAAACAACACTAGAAACCAGCTCGTCAGTTATTTTTACGAAATCATGTGATATGCATACACTGAATTTGGCCAGCGTGTTGGACATCACTTTTACCTAATAAAATCTGCAATAGCCTTCGTCTGTGTACTCGTAGATATCAGTTCTTGGTATATCTTACTTGTGTCATTGGAAAAGCAAGCTACTGTGTATAGCAAAGGCTGGCTTTGTCAAGCTCTATTTTTAAGAACTCACACTTTACGAGGTGAGCTCAATAAGTTCGCAGAATGAGAAGGTAGAAGGTCGAAATTAAACACCTAACCCTAATACATTATTTAGATTTCTTAAATAATTTGTTTATACCAACAAAAAAAAAATTTAATACTTTGATTGAATTTAATTCGATACGTCAAACTCTCACAATGCTTGCAGTGTGAGTGACTCAGGTACTCCGACTTCGGCGTAGTATTTGTTGCCGCATTTTACAAGTACGCCGGCGGTATCTAGTCGAGTGCAGCGAGACCAATAATTTATCTAAGAACGAAAGATTTTAGTTTTGATTTAGGTCTGAACCATTTCCCTTAAATCGCCATCATGTGATCTAAATATAAAAAAATGTCTCCCGGAGACAGGCCAGCGCTCGTAGTATTTCACATGATTCTAACCGGATTAAGGTAAATGACACAGACACATAACAAAGCGAAATCAGGATTTCATACCCATGGATAAGATAATAAAGTAACTACTTAAATTCGATCTAGAGCGAAATGCTCAAATTATGATGAATTAATAATACACACACGCACACACACACAGAAGATAAATCAATTGTTAACTTCTTTTTTAGTATTTTTGGACCAATTAATAATCTCAGCTTAAAGTTAAATTGAACTGTAGTTGATTATTTTTGAAGTAACATATTACGAAATTCGAAATAAAGGAACGGTCTTTGGATTCATGTTTTTTTGAAGACAATCTTATATAAATGCTTACGTAAACTTGCTGCAAGCTTAAAACCACTGGTGTTTAATAGTTATATCTTCCAGAAGCATACGCATTACAGTTATATGCCTCAGGCGCACCCTTCAGGGCTTGTTGCATCCGGAAATCCTGTAGATACAAACCCATCCATATACGGGAGTAAATATAATCTACACTAATATTATTAAGAGGAAATATTAGTTTTTTTTTTGTATGTAAATAAAAACTCAAGAACTACTGGACTGACTTCAAAATTCTTTTATAAAACTTGCGCACCTAATGGGATGGGGATCGGGGATCAAATGGGGATAAATTGTTGAAATTTCTTTATATTCCATTTTATGTGCTGCGTGTGACAGTTACTAGTAGTACTATATTTTTGTTTTGTATTCGTAGATGTAGATTTTTTTATACAAAATAATTTGTTGTTTGACTATAATGTGCAGCAATGATTCGGCCTAAGATGAAGAAGAAACCGATTCACTTGCGACTAGAAAAGGTCCAGATTATAGCTATCGGAAAAAATAAACCGAAAGCGAGTTCCAGAATCTGTTACACCACACAAAAACTTGACGCTTTCTGATTTTCCGATTATAGATTAGGCTACCATTTTTCTCTTGCAATAAGATAACAAAATAAACCTAATAAATCTATTTCCTAAGTAATTCTGTAATTATAAGAAAAATAACATTCTTACAGTTTCGTTTTGTAGCTAAGCACCGATTACCCGAAATAATTGCTGGACATGGGTGTTTCACATTCAGTTAAGCCAACGTTCGGATAATCGACGCTATATTGTATTGCTAATATAAATATAGGTCTTGACTTTAGTTATTATAACATCTCTCATATTCGGTAAGTAGGTCCTTATTACCCCCAAATGGGACTTGTAGGTGACCAATTAGCGCTCTAGGGTAATAATGTAGCTAGAAAAGCCCTAGGGCGGTAAATAATTTAAAAAAAAACTTCAATCTTTCAAAAAGTTTGCGTACATCTAACCATCATACTCGTACTGGCAATAGACATCATGCATTCAGGCCAATGACAAAAGAGGTCGCTTCGCTATTCAGCCTTGACTTCGTATGAGTATAATAGTCATCAATTTTAAATATCGAACGGCGAAGCTCAATATCGTTCTTAAAAAAAATAATTTAAAGAAAAGATAGAAAAGGCGGGAATAGAAAACTTTTACTTTAAATATTGTTTGTTTTTGGATTTTTTTATAATTACGTGCTAATTAGGAAAAAAAACATGAGATCTGCAAGTAATGAAGATATAAGCTACACTCCCGATTCAATGAAAATTGAAGCTGAAGCAGCAATTAAAATGTTTTATTATTGTAATGCCGGTTTTTTCTACTTACCTCACAATCGAGATGTAAAGCAGAGTAGTTAGCTCGGGTGTAAGCATCAATTGCACCCTCGAACTATAGGCGCCCTCGCTGCACTCGTGTGCCTAAATATCTCGGGCTGCAATTGATGCCTTACAGCCCTTGGCTACTAATCTACTATTAAATAGTAGCTTGTATATAAGCTACAATAATACCCACAAGTAATAGTAAAACTAACAACGGCAAGGCCATGTCTACTGTGTCTAGGGCGTTAGCTTCTTAAATTAATGATGTGGTCACGCGAATATTAGCGTGCTACGAAAGCTGTCATGGAGGTGTCATCGTGGCTTTTAGGGTTAACAGCCGACCTTCCAAATTTATTTATGAGTCGGAGTTTATTCAGTAGTATAACCACTTAGGAAAGTTTAGGCGGGGTTTTGTAACACTTTATGTTTTAACCTCATGTCTGAACTAGTTACAATTATTTGTACAGATATTATATTCTGGTGTTGTTATTTTTTAGCTTTACTAATTATCCGCGGAAATTTAATTATTCTACAGGAAAATTAGATTTACAAATTCAAATTCAAATTAACTTTATTTGCTAGGAACATGGTTATAAGCAATGTACAAGATCTTAAGGTAAGTAAGTGTGCACATGTCCTTGCCTATCAGCATGCAAAATAGAAATACTGAAATAAAATATTACTAACATTACATTACAAAACTTACTTCAAATACAAATGTGAGTAGGTACCTGATACTGGCTGGCTAGTATTCCAACAAACTAAACACTCTTGTTTGTTCCATAAATAGGATACATTGCATACTAACTTATTTCATACAATACTAAAATGCGAGTTGAATACTAATTACTAAAGGAATCGAAAAAAAAAACTTTAACTTTTACATTAAATTAAATTAGTTTCACTACATACCAAAATGTCAAAGAAATAAACAAACCTAGCAGAACATTAATATGTCATTATCAAACGCAATGTAAGGACATCTATTCACAGCCATCTCATTATAAATATTTACATGTCAGTAATTTAATTTATTGTAGGATTGTTAAATATAATACGAGTATAATAATGAATAAATTAAAAATGACAATTTATTTACAATAACGTCACAATAAATCAATAGAAATTCATGTCGTACACTTGTTTCTCATATCAGTAAAAAATTCAGTCACACTGTAGTACGGCTTCTCTTGCAAGAAACTTTTTAGTTTGTATTTGTATATATGAGTATACTCCAAGTCTTTTATACACGTAGGCAAACTATTATAAATTAAAGGAGCCATACATAAAACACTATCATGAAGTTGTGCTGAATTACATACAGCTAGTTTAACATTACGTTTATACCGTTCGCTTTTAACATTAGCAAAAATATTATTATTATTTCGTACAAACATTGCACACTCAAAAATGTACATAGACGGCACTGTTAAAATTTTTAAACTTTTAAAAAATGGTTTACAGCTTTCTCTGGGTCGTAAACCGCAAATAGCACGAACACATTTCTTTTGTGCTTTTAAGACAGAATCAATTCCTGTACAATTACCCCAAAATACAATGCCATATCTAAGTAACGATGAGACTTGACCATGATATGATGTAAGGGCTGTGTCTTTGCTGGCTATCTTAGTAAGCATGTATAGTGCATATGAACATTGGTTGAGCTTTATAATCAATTTTCCAATATGTTCTTTCCACTTTAATTGGCAGTCAATATTTAGGCCTAAAAATTTTGTTATTTCTACGTCCTTTATTTTATGCCCAGAGTTGCAAATGTCCATACCATCCAATTTATTAACTTTATTTCGAAATGTCATTATAAATGTCTTCGTAAGATTAATATGCAAATTATTTACATTTAGCCATTGTACAATTTTGTCAAGAGTAGTATTAATGTCACATTCCACACTGTTTTTATCCCTACCTGTAAACAATACAGTGCTATCATCAGCAAATAAAGTTGTTGGATGATCTATAATTTTTGGAAGGTCGTTAATATATATAATAAAAAGAAGAGGACCAAGCACGCTACCTTGTGGCACGCCATACTTTGTCCTCCTATAGTCTGATGAAAATATAATTTCTTTTTTTAAGTTTGGGCAAATCCTACTTATTTGTGTACACTGTTCACGATTACATAAATAAGATTCAATGATATTATGGATATTTCCTCTGACTCCATATGTTTGCAATTTATTTAAAAGCAATCTGTGATCCACGAAATCGAATGCCTTCGTGAGATCCATGTACAGTGCACATGCTGGAATTTTTTTGTCCACACTTGTAAGCACTGTTTGCAAAAATGTATAGATGGCTTGGTTAATTGTCCTGTTTCTTCGAAATCCAACCTGTTCTTTCGCAAATAAGTGCTTTTCCTCGAAATAACTAGATAAACTTTTATAAATATATCGTTCTATTATTTTAGAAAAAACTGGAACTAAAGCAATGGGCCTGTAGCAGCTAATGTCATTTTTGTCTCTATTTTTGAAAAGAGGTTTTACTATAGTTTTTTTAAGCTTTTCAGGAAAAACCCCATTCAAAATACACTTATTAATTACATAACTGACAACAACACAGGAGATATACTATTGGACATTTGTTTGATTATTTGTGTAGAAACACCATCGTATCCAGTAGCACCTGTGTTTTTTAAAGCCATAATTATAATAACTATATCGGAAGGAATACTTGGAGCCATAAAAAGAGAGCCAACGCTAGATGGTCCATGTAACAAAGTATCATGATCCATGTCATTTCCAGATACTTGGTCAATAAAGAAATTATTAAACAGGTTTGCTAATTCCAGGGGATCACTAATAAGATTACCTTCAATATTTAGGTCTATAGTGTTTTGGCAATTCTTATGACTTTTCCCATTTATCACCTCCCACATAGCTTTGCTTTTATTTTGTGCTTTTTTATAAAATTTTCATTTTGTGACTTTTGCGTTAATTTCATGACCCGTTTAAGTCTTGATGATAATTCTTTGAATTTTAATTTATTTTCTAATGTAGGTTTCCTTCTATAAGTCCAAAGTAGGGCACGTTTGCGTTTACAACAATTCTTGATGCCTTTTGTTAGCCATTGTGGACGTCGGCGAGATATAATTTTTAATTTTCGTATTGGAAAACAAAGATCATAAAACAGCATAAACAAGTCAAAAAATGCGTTAAATGCATCATTTGCATCATTTTCTTCAGCAACTTCAGAAAAAGTAAGTGAATTGAGGCATCTTTTAAATTTATTTATATTTTCTAGACAATAGTCGCGTCTTTTAATGTACCAATATTTTATCGAATAACTAGGCTTTACAGGGCATGTTAGTATCTGCGCAGTGTGATCCGATAAGGCCAGTTCAGCCACTATTCCCTTGCATCCTCGTATATTATACAAAATATTATCCAAGCAAGTACCACTTCTGATTCTTGTCGGCTCATTGATTGCAAATTTAAGATTATAATTACTAACTAGCTCTCTGAATTCAGTAACTTTATTACTTTCCTCAAACATGTCAATATTGAAATCTCCACAAAGGACAATTTTTTTTTTACCAAAACTTAAATCTTGTAATAATAAGTTTAGTTTATTAAAAAATGCATCGATGAAACAACGTTTCTTTTTAGGGGGTCTGCAAACGCAAATAATAATAACTTTGTGATCCAGCAGTTCAATGCCGGAGCACTCAATTGTGCCTTCTATGCAAAATTTTTGCAATCCCGGTATGGGTTTAAACCTATGTGACAAACGTACTAAAATGCAAGATCCACCTCTACGTTTTGTCCTACAGCAAGAGGATCCAAGGCAAAAATCATGTACTTTAAGATTGTTGGTGTCATCTTGTTTCATATTATGTTCAGTAATACATAAAACATCAATACTATTTTTTTTGCATTCTAGAGATTGTAAACTAGCTACCACTAAGTCAGATTTGCTTAAAAGTCCGTCTACGTTTTGATGCATAATACGTATTTCATTATAAACGAAATAAATGATCGTTTGAATTGACTGTCTCATCATTAATTATTTGCAGCTCATCGTAAGTCTGTGTACTCTTGTTTACTTTGGAATTGACGTTGTACAATTTGCGTAGTTTAACGTTACTATCCGTAGTATATTTTATTGCTGGTAAATCACTCTTTAAAATTTTACAATTACTCTGTGCGGTTTGGTAGCGAAGGAAATTATGTTTGTATGACAAATGCAGAATTTCTTTTAGGACGCTTCTACATATGTTAACACAGAATTCATGTCTACGTGGTCGATAATATTGATAGGACATATTTACGTACATTGCATGCTCGTATTGATTACATATGTGTTCCAGTTCATAATTTAGCTTTTGTTCCCTTAAGTGTACGCCGTATAAGATTTGAGGTAGTAAAATGTTGGTGTGAGATACTGAATTTAGCCATACATGTAAAACTGACTGAAACTCGTATGGAATACGCTCATTTGTACCTGCTAAAAGAATAATGAAGTCATTTTTGGTGAACTTATCAGTCTCATTTTTAGTTGCATCTATTCTATCCTGTAGTCGAGCTCCTGGTTTCCAATAACATTTAACTTTATAATTATCCCCCAGCAGTTGCTGTAGTGTAAGCTGTGTATGTTGACCTTGTTCATCTGCTAAGATCAGAATCTTACCAAAGCGTTTCCCTGCTTTTGAGTTATTGTTCCGTTGTACCTGAGTGGAAGATTCAGTGTTGGTGTTTGTTGTACTATGTTCTGTGTCGGTATTTGCTAGTGTAATTTTCTGCTTATTATGTGTCGTTTTCCCTTCTTTCGAGTTGTTGTTCCGTTGTCCTTGAGTGTCAGGTGCAATGTTAATGTTTGTTGTACTATGTTCTGTGTCGTTGTTTATTGGCGTAATTTTCTGTTTATTATGTGTCGTTTTCCCTTCTTTTGAATTGTTGTTCCGTTGTACTTGAGTGACAGGTTCAATATTAATGTTTGTTGTACTGTATTCTGTGTCGTTGTTTATTAGTATAGTTTTCTGTTTATTATTAGTCGTTTTCTTAACTTTCTGTTTATTTATAGTCGGAAGTCTTTCATTTTTATTTATGACTGTAGGTGTAATTGGAGATTCATTTTCATTTTTAGGTTTTTTATTAGTTGTGGGACTATTTGTAGGTGTACCTAATTGGGAAAGATAATTGTCACCATGTTCCTTTTCTATTGAATACTTTCGTTTTCTGACGGCTTGGCTATCTTGACATTTTTTTATATTTGCAAGACGTGTTTGTTTTCTAGTCATTATTGTTCCAGAAGATGGGCTATCATCAAAACCTAGCGTTTTATATCTGTCAATAGCTTTCTTGAGTTTGTTATTCTCGAAGGATAGATTTTCTATTTCTTGGTTCGCAGATTGAAGTTGAATGTTCAACTGTTCTATTTGTCTATTAAAATGGGCATATGTGTGACTGTTCTCAACTAGCGTGTTGTCGTGTAAACTCATTATTGTGTCATTAATCATAGTAGATTTTGATAGATCAATCATAGAGTTCGATTTTTTAACAAGTTGAAAGTCGTTTGTTTCTGAATTCATTTTGATGATAAGTCTGGCCGCGAGTAGTAAGCTTTATTATCTAGATATTTTGTTGACATTATGTCAAAGTCAAAACTGTCAAACTTCAATACATCACTTCTGTTGATTGATAGTCAAAAGCGAAAAACCTTCATTCGCTTGCTAGTTAGATATTGCCAATATGTAAAAAATCTATTGTTTTTGTGCATTACAATAAATTCAAATCACCCTCAACTGTCACTAATGTCTCTGATGTGTATCTCGTCGAACAAAACAAATCGGTGTAGTTCATAAAATATTCGTCTGCTCACCAGTATCCAAGTGCCGGTTGAAGTTTGGAGGTTATATTCCTAGGTGTATATTACCCGTAAGTTTCACAAAACTAGACATGTTAATTATTTAAAATAAAAATTGACAGAGCTCTCTGATCAGATGTTTACGCGGCTGGGGTTGCCAGCTAACTTTCGGGATGAAAAGTATCATATGTGTTAATAATCCAAGGGGCATTAGCTATCTTGGTGCCAAAATTACATCAAAATACATTCAACAGTTTTTGCGTTAATCAATAAGAAACAAAGATAAATAAAAAAAAACGCGTATATACTCGTATAGATTACTAGCTGTACCCACGCCTTCGTTCGCAGTAGCTAGCCTTTCATTTAAACCTTTTTAAAATTTTAATTTAAACCTTTAGTAAAAAAAAGAATCATCCAAATCAAAGCACGCGTTACCGAGTTCTAGTTAAATACGATTTTCATCCCCCCTCCCACAGGAACCCCTTCGGAGTTTCGAGATAAAAAGTAAATAAGATCCTACCTCATAGTATAAACCTTAAGCAAGTTTCATTAGAATCCATCCAGCAGTTCCGAAGTTATGGAAATTCCAGAAACAGACAGACAGACAAACAAAAATTAAGAAAAATATAGATTCGGGCTCTATATCGTTTGCGAAATTGCGAACGAGCTAATGCAGTTATAAGCATTGGCATGCTCTAGTATGAAATCACTAGATTACCTAAAGTCTTCGTTAAATTAATATAAACGTTATGTGATTATAATTGTAAACCAGTTACCACAAGACATTTAAGATCTACAGATAATCCAAATGCTCCAACCCGCCACCAGAGGGCAGCGGGCCCAGAGTGCTAGCCGCATTACCACGCTGAATGGCAATGCTTATACGTAGAAAACCGGCATTCTGGTCACGCGTCGAATATATCAAACGCTCCTATAAGTTTTAGAAAATAAGATGAGCTCCTGATCCCCACGGCCCTAAAGTCTCGACTCCAAATGGCTCAAATATATAACCTACTACTACGCACTTTTTATTTTTCATGTATTATCTGTAGATCTTATAAGGTCTATAGGTAACCTTTCTGCTATAATATATTTTTGTTGTTGTACAAGTAATAAGTCATTTTGCTAATGTTTATAAAGGCACACACTACCACTTACAATTTAATGACTCATCCAAGAAACGATAGCTCTCCATTTTAAAAGTTGCTCTTTCCAACGTCTAACCGGAATGAATATTACTCAAATAAGATAATCATTTAGAACTATGAGTAGATACGTAAGCTATCTGATACAAACGCTTCAATATATGAGTATTCCAACAAAACAAATTTTGTATCGTTAATTTGGTTCACTACTACATTAGTAAACGTAATTATTTCGTACAACTTGTCTTTAACCCTTGCATCCTCATATCCCCGTAGCCCACAACTCCACAACCTTACTATAAATGCGTAGATTCGTGTGTTTGTTAAGTTCTTTGTCCTTCTTATCCAGATTTTCTAATATATCAGTTTAAGCTAGCATAAACAATAGATAAGATGGTTTTAATGCACCTACGATAAACAAAATTTAAAAAAAACTCATTCGTCAACCTACTTCTTCCAAAAGATCAAGGCGCAACAGTCCTTACGTCATTTTAGATTAGTCATGTTCTATTTTCGCTTCTTAAAATCTAGAGATTACTATAATATAGTATTTTCTAGATATCATATTACAAATGCTACGTTATGCCGGAAAATAAACAGTTTCAGCCATTCACAATCCCTTATTACGCGAGCAAAGCCGCGGAAAATGCAAGTCTCATATAATATCGTTGTAAATGCATGGCATCCCCAACTAATGGCTCTAGTCTTAATTAACTACGAGTAAACGTACGTTGGAGAGAGAAATGTAAGACCATTGTAATGGTGACAGCTATACGAATAATTTTACATTTGTGATTGCCAAACCACGACAATTATCAACTAAACACAGCTATTGATTACAAGTGTACTAAGACGAAAATCGTCAATATACATTATTATATACATTATTATGATCGATTATATACAGTGACCTCCTTTCGGCTTAGTAAACAGCAAACCGATAACTCTGTATACAACGTGCAATAGTTGGTTGGTCTACGCAGCAAATTTAACCACTAATATGACACAATTTTGCGTATTACGAAAAAAAAACAGAAATACATAGTGTATGGAGGCCCATGCAATCCGGATTTCTCGTTTTTTCTCGGATTGCGTGATTTTTATAATAGCTTCTTTTTTTGAATTATGCAAATAAGTGCATATAATACACCGATATGCATGCAATGCAGATACCATGATATAAATATAAATGATCAATTTTTGATAATAGTTTAGGGCAATGTTCTGAATCTTATCCGAGTTATATTGAAGTATTGTTTCTCATTGCTCATCTACTCGCTCTAGTGAGTCATAAGTCCTCAAGCATGAGATCGTTATTTTTATTGGACTCTAAGATAGTTTCCACATATTTTTCTCTACAGTGCACCTCTGTAAGCTTCATATTAAAGGGTCTCAGCGAGATTTAGCTTAAAAACTTTTTCATTTAAAGTTTTATAAGAATATAGTCGCAGCTTAGAACTTTTCAGCATTGGAAAGCAATTTTATTGAAAACCAGCGCGACTTTTTTGTATTAAATTATTTCATAGATGTACATCTTTGCATAATATTTTCTGAAACACACACACAGTTGGATCTTGATGATGGTTCATGCAGCTTTTATTTTACCAACAATTAAACCAACAATTAAAAATGCTTATCCTAATTAAGTATTTTATCATAAAATCAAAGCACCACTAACTTTAAAGCTTACAGCTATGCTTAATAAATCGAGACAGAACTTAACGTTAAAAAGTATGACCTCTAACATTTTATATTTGGTCCTTACATATGAAATTGGCGTTTTGTCGTACTGGCCACTTTGATCTCAAATATCTCTTCTTTGGTTAGGGATTCCAATTTAAAATTTATACAGCTATTTATTCATACATTTGTATTTCAAAAACCGTAATTCATTTGTTTTGTCCTCCTTTGGTTTTTTCTTTGCGTCACGCAGTTTACAAAATGGAAAACTTGAAATGTATGAATAAATAGCTGTATAAATTTGAAATTGGAATCCCTAACCAAAGAAGAGATATTTGAGATCAAAGTGGCCAGTACGACAAAACGCCAATTTCATATGTAAGGACCTAATATATCCATCTTGTACTCGTACATATACAGGTACATACTGACATAGATATGTTTACTTTTTACCATATTCGAAATGGAGATGCGTCACTCGCTCATTATATAGTTGTTATTTGCGGGGATACCTTCTAAAGTATTTTTTTTATTTTCCTAGAGTAAATGAGGTTTTCATAACTTTTGTTTTGTTGCAAATTCCCGTGAAAGCTATTCTTTCCGTTCATTATTTAACAATAACTCTGCCACTCCGTACACCTTTTGTATTCTCTTAATTAGTAGATATTAAGTTTCACAGGAAAATGTCAGTTACGTTGGGGCTTAATTAAGGTTATAATAAGTAAAATTTATAACTTAAAAATCCCCGACATCGCCATTTTGTAGTGACATCCATCTTTGACTCGATATTTATCATAGTACTCTATTCAAACCCTTTAGTTCATACCCATATTGCGGGAGTTAAGAAAAAATATGTAGTCCGCCATTTTGTGGTGTCGGACATCTTGACTTGAACCGACTTTTATTAAATATAGCTAAGTACACTCCGGACCAATGCACCTACCATGACATAATTACTATATTTACTAAGCCATAATTTGTATACGTTACTTCTTTTTTCTTTCTTTCTCTGTTATTCATTTATTTATAGTATTACAAAATTAGATTACTTAATTTTATTTATGTATACCCGTCCTTATTTATATTTATTTGGTTAATTGTCTCCATCCTAAGGATGCCTGGTAGCGATCGTTTATATTGATATTTGTCTGCAATAAAGAGTTAATTCATCCTATATCACCTTTCTAATAAAAGAAAAACAAATCAAAATCGGTTCACCTGTTCGGGAGTTATGATAATGTAATATAAGTCTGGCCGTATGAATAACTTTGTAACATTTTATCTTCTATTATCTAAACTACACACATCTATCTCCACACATATTGTAAATGAGAAATTGTTTGTCCCTTTTCTTAAAAACTGTGTAATTAAGTACCTCGATGAACAAGATGTAGATGTTCAATTTCAAATATCCATTGGATGTGTGACCGTTTATTTGAAGCAAAGGACATGGGGTTTAGTGGTCTAATTTATTGCGGCACCTGGTTCCGCACAACCCGAGGTGTTATTACTAATCGCCTCCGAAATTAATATGAAAACTTGATGAATTTCCCCAATTCGTTTTACTTTGGAGATATAATTAGCAAAGCCGGCTAGCTATCGAATATTCAAAACCATTACAATAGTATTTTAATGTACATATACTTTTAATGTATGATTTTCAACTAAACGTTTTTAAACTGTTTAAGGCGTATTTATTTATTTAAAAGATAGCAAAATGTAGTTTGATAACTCCAAATAAAGCGGCATTATAGGCCCTTTGTTTCTAAGTTTGCATTTATGTATTGTATTGATCTGCTGCGAGGTTCTTTTTATCTGGTATCCATGGACTAGCTACTTTAGTCCAAAGATAATCCAACAAGCGGCAGATATGTCCAGTTAATTATAGTCCACCCTGCCAACTTTTGATGACTCATCGATTTGTGTTCTAGAGCGCATTGTGGTGTTCCGTTTTCGGTATACTAGCTTATAATCCAAGAATATAATCCATAGAACGCTGGCAACTTCAGAGAGAGGTAGATGACCAGATTTGAACACCATACGTAATAACATATACAGTTTTATTGATATACTAGCTGTACCCGCGACTTCGTTCGCGGTTGCTAACATTTCATAATTATGTCAGTGACCTTAAAAAAATTGAGAATTTTTATTAGTGTTTCTCTTTTATAAACTCGTGATTATAGTATTTTGTAGCCGTATTATACGTTTAGTAATTTTCAAAGATACCCGTAAGATTTGTATGGATCGTTTTATTTAGATTTCCACTAAAGAAAACCTTGTCGATAGTTAAATATGATATGATATAATATATGAACTACAATACCAATGTCGTTTTTTTGTGGTAAAATAATTTCAGTAAGTCTTTTTAACGACAAAAATAACTAACTATGCATATAAAGCTTAAATCGAAAAAAACTTCCTTGCTGCTACATTAAATGAACTTAAGCGTCCAATAAAATATTTTTTGTTACAACTACAAAACCGAAGAAATATTTATTTGGGATACAATAATTTCAGTTAGCGATTTCTAACAAAAAAAATACCATTATTTGATTTTCATAACAAAAATTACTTGCTATAACGTTTTATGTAGGTGTCTACAACAATATTTTCATAACAACTAAAAAACCGAGGACGTTTTTTGCGGTACATTTAAGTTCCAAATCAATTCATGCTACTGAGTTGTAGTTAAATATGACTTTTATCCCCTCTGTCACAGGTACTAATTTTTGGGCTAACAAGTAGTTAGTTCTAACAAAAAAAATATCATCCAAATCGAAGCACCCGTTACTGAGTTATAGTTAAATACATGCCCTCTTCCACGGGAACCTCCACTTATTTTCAGGATAACATTATTACTAGGTACACTTAAAATGAATCATCCGAACCAAAACATGCGTTACCGAGTTATAGTTCAATATAATATTCATCCCCATCGAGAACCCCCACATTTTTTTCGGATAACATTAATTTTAGTTAATCTTATATAACAAAAAAAAATATCATCCAAATCAAAGCACGCGTTACTGAGTATAATTAAATATGACTTTATCCCCCCTCCCACGGGAGCCCTTTCGTATTTTCGGGATAAAAAGAAAATAAGATCCTACGTCATGGTAACAACCTTAAGCATACCAAGTTTCATTAGAATCCATCCAACGGTTTCGGAGTTATGGAAAGTCCAGAAACAGACAGACAAACAAAACTGAAAAAAAAAATATAGATCTGTATCGTTAATAACACTGCAAAAGATTTTTTTTAATGTACAGAAATTGACCCCTTACAGTTTTATTATAAGAATAAGTAAAATTCACCTTTCTTTAAATAGGACTTGTTTTTTTTTTGGGTTCCTTTAATATTTTTAATATGGTCAACAGTTCGTAAAACTACTAGTGTTATAAGGTTTTTGTTTATATCTTACGGAGTACGCACATGCTTGGCTGGCATTTAATGAAGCAGTTTAGCGGTTGAATTGGATTCTAGATATCTAATAAATCACAGGAAAAATTGTATCGGAGATAGCGATAGTGTTTTGAATGTGTCGTGCCTATCTTGCCTTAGCAACCTGAGTTGATTGTGTTATCTAAAAGTTTCTCTAAATAACTTGAAATTATATTTATTTCACTTTCAATGTAAAGATAACAGTTTCACGAGTACAAAGATGTACCTTTCCTCTTATACCTTTTTATGTCGTTGATTGCTCTTTTGCCGAGTCTTACGGACGGTTGGAGACTTGATAAAAACAAGCTTTCAAGTGTAGTTCCAGGATTATTGCCAGCGGTAAAAGTAGACAGTTTTTAAATAGATAAATTAGATATCTTTATTTAATGTTTTACTTTTTGTGTGTTCCGGCAGCCTTCTTTGACAGTTTACTTTAATATTTGTTTTTGCCTAATTAAGGACATTTTAGTAAATTAAACAGATAAACATTGTCGTTAACAAACATTTTGGACGACTATAGGAAAATGGAGTCCTTATGATTTTTACAAATTTAGTTAAATTGTTTTTACGATTAAATGCGATTTAAAACCAAGTACATATAAAGAAGTAAGACCTCGACGCTGACGCTATATAGACGCTTTGCTTGCCTTTAAGTAGCCGTATATGAATTAGGCTCATGGCATGCGCACTGAATTGCGCACGTAGGTACCTTTATCTGGATGACATAATGTATAGTCTAGAAGATCATGGTCGAATGCCATATACGAACATAAAACAGACATGACACACAGTATAAGTATTCGAATTCCACTGCGCTCACTTTCATACTTCGCGTATCGGAAAACTGTGCTTTTCCAATTCCTGTCACGACAAGGACAACCCAGCCAGCGCAGCCTTTCTGCTATTGAATACCCGCCGTAGTTAGACACCATTTTATTTTATTCCCTCTCCGAACGCGAAAGAATATTTTTACTCTTTGTCGTCGGTAATTGAATTTTGTACGGAATAAGTACGCGTTCCGCGGTGGAAGAGATTCTGGTGAATGCGGTGTTTGGGATCTATTTGCATTATGTGGAAACGTTGAATTTTTGTGTTCGGTCAAACTGCAAGGAGCGAATATTCTACGTCAGATTTATCAGATTATTTTTTTGCGGTTACAGGATAAGTCTGTAAAAACGACATCGGCAAGGATTTATTAAACGATTTATTTATTTTCTGTGTGCTCGCAGTTTAATTGACGACGTTAACACCGAGCCTTAGTCTATTGGCCAACAATTCCAATCCATTTTCGGCAAGAGCCAAGCTCCTTAATTTGATTTGAACGTGTTATTGCTACAAACTGTAATAGTTACTGAAACAAACATCATCTTTCCGAAGGTATTATGATAGGTAGACCATGCACTGCCCAAAACCCAGACATGCAGGATTGGGTCACTTATTTTTTAAAATCTTCTACGCCAATCGTGTTTTCTCACGATATTTTCTTTCACGGTTAAAGTACGAGTAAGACATGAATTAACCTTTGAACCGGGATTCGTACCAATTTTTTACTTAATGTCAATTAAATCAATAAAAAGTCAAATAAATTTCTACTAGACTATCGCTGTTACATACAAAAAAACCCTTTATTCATATTAGCTTTATAAATAAAGAGATACTGTTTAAAAACGACTACTATATATTTATTAATAATGTATTTTAATTGTGCGCTTGCAACAAATATGAAGCAGAGGAAACTTTCTAGTTTTCATAACGATATGATTTTCTTTCTTCGACGTCGAAGCTTAATAAAAGCAAAACTGAAGTAGATATTATGTTGAAATAACCTCTATTTCACGTTGAACTTCCAATTTCACCTTTCCAATATTAAAATGCAAAGCAAATAATTTGTGAACGTTGTTCGAAGCTGTGAGTTGGTTAAGCGTTTTCGGATAGCTTCCTAATGGGTACGTACTTCTTACCCTAAATTCAAGTTTTTGCTCGCTTCATCTTCACTCGCGTTAATTCCGAAGTACATACCTACTTACAACACAGATATACGTCTATTAAATACTTTACATTTTTTGGTTACGAACTTGTTCTTTTTATAATAATACAAAGTATAAGAAAAATTAATGTACATTTTATTGCCACAATTAGTGAACAGATGCAACAAAAATATATCTGTACAGACGACTTTTGATTAGATAATATTTACAACTAAAGATAAGAAAATATAAGTATGCGAATAAAACCAAGCACACTAAATTTTACATACACACCTATATCCTACATAAACTAAATTTCAACATTATAGACTGGGGTCACAGAAAAAAAAGAAATATTAGGCCGTATTCTAATCGATTCTTTATCCCATGAATTGGTTTTCTATATCCCATTGATTAGTAATCTTTATCACATTAATCCTTTAAAAACTCAGTCTATTATCATAGGGAGCTTCCGTATGATCTCTAAAGTAGACTGGTTCCATCTTCCTCAAGGGATTTTTGATGGAGTTCCTATTAATATAAGCGAGACTGTAAAAAACCTTGTCATAATTATGGATAGAACGTTTTCCTGAAGTCCCCAGCTCGCACAAATCAGTCGTAGAATCTTTACGTCACACTTTAGGTAATTTCCTTCAAATTACTACTAAAACGGCACTTGTGAAGTCTCTCCTTCTTCCGATACTAGATTACGCAGACGCTTGCTATTTAGACTTAACCGAAGAGCAACTCGACAAGCTCGAGCGTCTACAAAATTTCTGCATTCAGTTTGTATTTGGATTACACAAATATGACCATATCTCTGAGTATCGTAAAAGGCTCAAATGGTTACCTATTTGTCTTCGCCGTAATTCTCATATCTTTTCTTTATAAAATACTATTCAATCCCACCACTCCCTCTTACTTAAAAGATAATTTTGTTGTTTTGACTGCTTCCCACTCTATTTCGTTACGGCCATCACGTGACCTTCGCCATATGCTGCCTACTTCTACCTTAACGAACTCTTTCTTTCATGCATCATTTACTGTGCAAGCTATCCTCCTTTGGAACGCGCTGCCTTTGTCAGTCAGACAGGCTAAATCCCTTATTATATTCAAAAACTTGCTGAACATTAATTAATTTCTATTAATACCTTTCTAATAATTAATTGGAACATTGATTTGTATTTTTATTATGAATACGACGTATATATCTGTTGTAAGTACTTAATATTTATATATATAATATTTCTGTTTTTTGTTTATGGTACAGTGGTACAGTATTTGTACCATGTCTTTTTTTCTAATTTTTTATTGGTACACCACCGACGTTACTGTTTGCACTAAGCCCGATCCATCCAAATGTTGCCTGGAAGAAATCGCTTTAGGCGATAAGGCCGCCCAATGTACTACCAATGTTTTGTTTATAATTTATTTTGCTGAATCGTTGTTTTTGTTGTGCAATAAAGATATATTTTATTGTATTGTAATTAATTAATTAATTAAGCCTATCACACTAATTGAGGGTTTAGGAATGTAACTTGACTACCATGAGGTATGTTATTCTTTCGTTTTAAAGAACTCGGTTTTATACTTACTAGGGTTTTTAATAACAACTTATGCAAGTGTTACCCGTAATAGAGTATTTCCTATTTCCCAAACTGCGCAGCAGCACTTGAAGTTTTTATAGCTTATTTGAACGTCACTCGCACGTTTTTATTTAATCTTGGACCTTTTCTTTTACGCTGCTCTTTTTTCGCTTAGCCAACAAGATTTTCACTTGAATCACAGATTTGTCCCGATAAACGAATATTTATGTAAATGCAGCATTTCCCTCCGACGACCGCATAAAATGGTACGCTATTTCACACGATCTCTGCGCAATTTCTCATTGAAAATTTCGTTTATGCGAAATACACGATGCTCGGATTCGATGACTAATGCGTAGAAAATGTTATTGCGGCGATTTTACGTATTCTTTGATATTGGACTATTCTATTTAATTATTGTAGATTTTATAAAATTATTTAATTTATAAAGCTTGATTTACTTTATAATACATAAGCAAGCGGGAATTAAGACCATGTTATACAGGGTTACGGTTAGGAGAGTACTAACCCGAATGAGGGTCAATATCTCATTCTACGGAACACCTTTAACTATGAGACCAACTCTAAATTCTAGAAAAAAAAACAACAGTTTCATACATTATGTCGACGACTAACAAAATGTTTCATGTAATAACTCAGGGTTAGCCCCATAATGAAAGTTGTTCGTAATGACGAGTATAGTGACCTTCTTTCCGTGCCGCCCGTGCAGCTCTAACTAACACTGTATAGTTGTCAAAGTTACAGCTAAAATAACTTTTTATTTTTAACACCCAGCGCAAAAACGACGGAGCGTTATAAGTTTGACCTGTCTGTGTCTGTGGCATCGTAGCGCCTAAACGGATGGACCAATTTAGATTTTAAATTTTTGGTTGAAAGGTGTATTAGTCGGGAGTGTTCTTAGCTATGTCTGATGAAAATAAGTCAAAGATGGCCGCCACTTCAAATTGGCGAAGTACAATTTTTTCACATATTCCTTAATATGGATATTAAATGAAAGGGATTAACTAGTAGAATACACTACAATAATTTCAATTCCAAGACTTCTGCCACAACAAATTCCAGGGGTTTTAAAATTATCAATTTTAATTGTGACAATTGTTTGTTGATCGGATGCTAATAAAGGTTCCAAAGCGAGTTTGTTTTCAAAGCAAAACAAATATACCGAAATATAAAAATGAAGGTGGGACTATACAGCACGGCCAGAAATATTAAATTATTAAGGAGCCACTGCTAGGCACCTGCGAGTTTTCTACCCCGATAATCAGATTTTGTCAGTACATTTTTCTTTCGTCGTTAAACAACTTAAAATTTAATGTAATTTACTAAGCAAGACATGCGTGTCTGCTAACAATCTGTCCAGAATTTGCTTCAACCTCTCAGTAAGTATGTCAGCCAAAACTATGGTAGTTACTTGTATAAGTAGCCATTTAAAAAAACTTGTTTAAGTCTTATGGTTTTTTAATTTAATTTTGTTTTCAGCAATTTTCCATGAGAAAAGATAATGAGAGAGGCGGATAGTAATGGCCTGTTTTAGTAAAATTTGGCAGAGGCATTCACCACAAAAGCATTTGATAAAATGACTTGATATTCTATATAATTAATAAATTCACCTATTATTTGTCAGTAAGATCAACGACTAATCAAATTATTGCTATTGCGTGTATTCATTATAATAATTAAAGATACCACAGCAATTCTACGCCATATTTTACTAATTAACACGAAACGAGTTCTGTCTCCCGAATTCTCATTACTCTCCTGTAAATAAATCCCTGTTGGATGAGTGAAAAGTTCATACGCTGGGTAATCTACAAAGTTTGCTAAGTGTTTTACGTGCCCATATTTTCAGCATGTAAATGGTAATGAGTATTACGTGCTCTAAGATAGGGCATAGGGCGTGAGAAAACTCTGGGTCTAAACTTAGGATTAAAAGCTCTTTTGTTTGTTTATCAGCTTATTGAAGAAAAATAAATATTATTGAAGACAAACTCTTTAATAATAAAATTATGTAATTATATATTTCTCATATTATGCTCAAACTAAACAAATTAAATTCTATATATTATTCCATTAAGTGCGTAAAATTTCAAATTATTCAGTGAGATAAAGTGACACATAGTTTTGTAATCGGCAAAGTTTAGTTTGTACAGCAGGCAACAGGCGTCAGGCCTAAGCTATATAATGATAAGTCCATTAGTCCCTATCACGAGAAGGGTGGAAGTTCGTAATGGCTTTTAGGCTTGTCATATCAAGATCACATTAGTTTGGGAACATAATTATTATGTAGATGAAACAATGAGTTTTCTCAGTAATAAGAATTAGCATAGTTTTTAGCACATTGAACAATTTATTAAGATAGTTTGTTAAGGTAAAGATTACATATTTTACTTTATTTTGACTTCTAGCGCTTAAATGCAAAAGATGCAGCGCAGATTAGACTCCCACTAAGTAGACCGACGACATAGTAAAAGTCACAAATAACCAATGAATGCAATTGTCGTTTGGAATGGCGTTCTAAGGGGGAGGCCTATGTTCAGCAGTGGATATTTTCTGGCTAATTATGATGATGAATGCTTAAATACAGATTTTGGTATAAACTAACAATCAATACACTTGTACACCTAATTTTTTTATAGATTATCTTCGATGTAAAAATAGCAAACAATATTAACAAATCTACACATTATATGGTCCATTGACATACAGGTAATAAAGCCGTATTAGAGATACGTTGAAAAACAACTATAAAAAGAATATCACAACATGAAGTACAAAGCCTCTAACATGCTTTATCCTTTCATCAGAACAGTCGCGGTCATAATATACTATTGTGTAGTACACAATGATGGACAACGCATTCAATGAAAGGGGAACTTATTAACTGAGAGAGCGGATTGAAGATAATAAAACATGTTTGTAAAGTTACAGGCTTTACGGCTCCTATGCGACCTTCTTAAGATAAGGTCGGAAAGTTCGATTTTACGTACAAACTTATTTGCGACAAGCACAATTTTACAAAGTGTCAACTGAAAATCGACAGCGCCGAAGTAACAATTCAAATCCAATTTTAACAGATAGGTACATTAAATTTAAATTACCGGTTGACTGGTCCAGGATAGCAATGTAGGCTATCTCAGAAGCCAAGAAAAGAATGCAAGAAAAAGAAGAAGTAAGATAAAGGGTAACAGATTACTTTCATGAAAGTGTAAATTGACTTCAATTCCGCAAGCAAAACTTAGGTTACAAAACAGAATGCCATGTATGTATGTATAGGCAGGGAAAATAAAAATTTGTTTTGATTCAAATAACTACTAAACCGAATAAAAAAATATATACGTGACCAATTAAGTAATGGGGATCTTCCAAGTGCAAGTCGGGTTCCTTACCATTATCTACATAACATAAGTTTAAATACCTATTGTTGTTATAATAATTTTTTTTTTTATATAAATTAGATACCCCCCTTAAAAATCTATTTATTCTGTTTTTAGTATTTGTTGTTATAGCGGCAACTGAAATATATATTTCAATTGTCTAACTGATACGGTTCATTAGATATAACCTGGTGACAGATAGACGAATGGACTACAAGTCTTAGCAATAGTGCCTAATTGTTTTCATTTGGGTATAGAACTGTGAGAAAAAATTGACGAATTGAAAATCTCTTCCTCTTGTATTCGGTTAAAAAGATGCTATTTCAATAACTATTTAAATACATCAAAAATCCTATCCACAGAAATATATACCTACAAATTATATTGAAGTAAAAGACTTTTTCACAAAGCTAAAAACTCACTTTGGGATTTCCAACACGTCTAGCCGACACGCATTTATTCCTATGTAACTAATTACAGGCAGTATTTTATTACCTGCGGTTCAGGAAACCTCTAAATTGATTCAGGCTTATTCGGTTTGTGCGTCGGACTCGGGTTCAGTTCGTATTCAAGCGTTGCCCGGACCATTCATGACTGGAGTGAATAAATAGCTGAATGAGAACAGGTAAGGGATTTTTGCAAGAAAATTCTTTTAGTTTTGACTGAAACATGATAGCCTTAGAATGCGAGATATTACCACTTTATTAATAATTAATTATGTCAAACTTAGCATCTACTCTAAGTCACTAACACCTACTTTACAATTAGTAGGCGTTACTCTCATAGTTAAGTATTTTCTTCTTTAAATCTTTACTATTTCAAAATGCATGATTTTTTCTAAGAATATGTTAACTATATTACCTAAAAAAATAATCATCACATACGAGTATACAAAATTATGACACGTGTATATCTGAGTTTCATTGCTGGTGTATTTTCTTTCTCTTTCTATTTTTAGACTACAACGCAAAAAAGACCGGGTGTTATAAGTGTGACGTGTCTGTGTGTCATTCTGTCTGTGACATCGTAGCTCCCGAACGGATAAATCAATTTGGATTGTGTTCTAAAAGGTGAATTAGTTGGCAGTGTATACAGCTATTGAAATTAAGTATTCGATGGCCGTCACCACAAAGTGGCAGAATACATATTTTTTCATAACCCCCTCAATATAGATATAGCAATTGAAGAGGCTTGACTAGGAATAGTCGCTGGAAGCCTCAATACACACATCACTCGTATGATCAATTTCAAATCCAAGATGGCCGCCACCATAAAATAGCGAATCATTTTTTTATAGATTTGTGTCGGTGATTTATTTTATTTTCAATTTTAAGAGTGATCAATTCATTTGATACTTTGTACAGATAGATATAGATTGAGCTGTTTCGTATTGTTTCAAGTATTGATCTATGAGAAAAGTTTATTCTATATCTTATACCGATACGGTGAAATGTCGGTCATTTATCTATTTATGAAAACAAAATGAGTACCTAAATATAAAATTGTTTAATATTTATTTTGTAGTTAAAGTTTTGAATGCTTATTAGTAAAAATGTATACTCGTACTCATAATAGGCTCATAATAAAAATTTAAATGAAATTTTGCATTAAGCCTTTTTTGCGTTACAACAGAAAACCCAGCTGATGTTCCACATTCGTTAAACCAAATTTCTGTTAAACCTGGGCCCTATTCACCACAAACATTTTAACATGTACCGTGGTTTCTACCGTGTAGATATTACGTGGAATGATATTCACTAAGTCGATGTCAAATTTAACATAGTGCAATGGCACGGAACACGCTCGTTTTACGTCGTCAAAATAACGTTTTGCGTAAAAATAACGTTAAACACGTCACGCGTTTTTAGCAAGGAATCTCGTTGTTTATTTGATAATAAGGACCGAGTGCCGTGACCGTCATGGATTACTTAACCATTGATATTAAATTTCATAGGGAGGAAAAGGCGCTACACTCCGAAAGAAGTGGCGATGACAGCCTCTAAATGCGTCGAGAATTTAATTCTTCGTGATAATTCAAGTGAATAGACGGTGAAATTGAAAATAGGTATCAAAAAGAAAGCTAAATTAAAACTCTCTGCTAAGCCTGGGATACTAACGAGATTAGTTAATACCGGAGTCCTTAAGCACATGTTTTGCCTAGCGAGGATTTTTTTTTATGAGGATTTTAGATTAAAAGTTTTGCTCGCCTCTTTGTAACGTGTGTTTTAATTTTTTTGACTATCGTTGTTATAGCTTCACAAATACTATTATAAAAAAGGAAAGTATTGGCTATCGTATAGTTTATATTTCCTTTTTAAAGCGGTTTTATTTCTAGTTAAAGCGGAAGTATTTTATACGCTTTCATAAAAAAAGCAAAAACTTTATAAGTTGTATGTTAAGTGTGTAAATATTATGTAATAGTGTATAATTATTTGTAAATATACTGTTAAGTAAGTATTAGAATGTAACAATAGTGTGTTTTTATACGATTTTATTTATTGATGCCGCCTGATATTTAAGATTTTACAATCTAATATCTTATCTCCCGAAGCTCAACCGTTGGGCACTACAAGTGATTCTATATAATTTTACCCGTAGCTTTACTAGTAGTAAATGGGTAAAAAAACGCAAGTGTCACTAATCTGATGTAATAAATTAGATTGAAAAAAAAAAGATTTCCACAAAGTACCGAACCAAATTTTTAGGATAATTCGAATCATACCGCCCCTCGAAATCACTTTTCTTGTTATCACATCCTGCTACAAGGTGACGTGAATACACGAAACCCAAATCCATCTGGAGGTAAACTTTCCGCGCTTAGGCGCGGCAAAAGATCTCACTTTGAATACCAATGACATCCGTATGATATCCAATCTCTCAAGCATCAAAATAAAACAAATACCGACACGCGTCAAAGATTGGTACCGTATGTCACGGATTGGCGCCGGAAAATTGTGGAGGTCCAACTTGTTTACTGAGTTACGAAGATGTTTGGCAGTAAACAAACTTAATGTTTGTAGCGGACTCGCCACTTTTATGGCTAGCGTGAGACTCAGTAGTATTTGAGCGTTAGAGACAAAAAAATAGAGCGTTGGCAACCCAAATTAAATACAAATAAGATACAATGTTTGTGCAAAATTTATTTGCAATTAATTTCTGTTTTTTAGTTTTTTCTTTCAAACGCCTTCCTTTTCAGGCCGCTTCGTCAGTAATTTATGAATTTTTTCATATAGTGTTTTTTATATGGAGATACCATTTCAAAAGAAATATATATTACGAGTAGAACAGACATATATTCTTTCAGGGTGATTATTAGCCACGAACTGTAATTTACTACAGTACGAGTATGAATCAAAAAGTACACACTTTTCTGTACTGAAACCTGATTACGACTAAAGAAATATCAGAAAAAAAATTATGTGACGAATGATTTATTCAAGGTAAATAAAAAAATTGCGGAAAATGGAACCTGAAACTCTCAAAGAATCTTTGGCGACGAAACGGTAACGAAATGTAAAGATATAGATGTAGATGAATCAGACTCAGACGTACCAAACGGATTGACGAGATTGAATTGGAATTCGTAGAATGCCAATTTCACACTGGCTGTTACAGGTATAGTATATATATACCGCGTAATAGTTACCATATTTGTCTTATCATCACAAAGCAGATACGGAAACACATCTAGAGATTGCTTTCTTGCGTTGGAGATTGTCACGTACGAGTATGAGAGTTGTGACAAAATTCTGGAAAACAAGTTGCGCTCGGTTACAAAGGAGTTTGTTTGCATTCGGATCGCGTCTGCGGTGAAGTATTTTCTGGAACTTTTATGTCGGTTTCTATCGCGGGTCCTTCGTGTCTGTGGCGTAATTAAGCTTATTTTTAATTATATTTCATTTTGTACATTTACTTCAAAGAGTTACGAATATACATAGCTGAAACCGTAACCGTGTATGAAGTTTTTTGTTTAATAAACAAACATTATTACTTTAATTTCATATATAATTATAGTATATATAAGAATAAATTTTGACTGAATGACAGCTCACAATCAACGCAGAGCCTAAACCGCTGAACGCAGAGATATGAAAATTAGAGGGTGTATTGTGTCATTGTATAAATATAAATAAAATAGAAGTTTAAGTTTGAAACTTCTCTATGTTCAATTTTATGCCGCATCCAACGCCATGGCTGACAGCTAGTAGTTATACATACAGAAGGTTAAAATTACCTAGGACTTTTATTTCAATCTTACGAATAATTCTAGTATGAAACATTACTCATAGAATTCATACTATATATTTTTTTAATTATCGTCATAAAACTTCAATAAATAAAACGTTAAAAAGATTTAGATTTCAACGTTGCGTTTTTTATCATAAAAGAGTAAATGTGAAAACCGCACGAAATAATATTTCCGTATTTTCTCAGACACGAATAAAATAGTCGCGACAAATTGGACGCTGCTCTCAACTCTCAAATCTACATGAGGGTTTGTTACTGTGGAGGTAAATCTGATGTGATGCTTGTCTAAAACACAAGCTAAAAATATTATAGTATTTTAATAAATGGAATAGTTTTACTAAAATAAGACTCTCGATTTTTCAAAAATATGGTAGTTCTTTGCATGTTTTGCCGTTGATTGTAAAAAAGCAGGGTTCGAAATAGCTTTGGCTAAAGTTGCCACTGTCACGTGGAAATAAACATTATTTTTGATCAGAATGCCTAAAACTCTAAACGCCTACGAGGGCATAAGGAGTAATACGCAGAAAATTCAAAATATTTGTTGTTGCCTTAGTCTTAGGCTAAAAGAGTTTTGAAACTATTTAAAAGCGATGCACAGTAAATTGACGCAACTACTACTGCTTGTATACGTAGGTGTACCTTGCTATAAATAAGTGGAATTTTAGTAATATAAAACTGGTTTTTTTTTATAAGTAGTTAATTTTTTTTTCTACTGAAGAAATAAAACACACCTTGCGCCTAATAATGAGTTAAATATAAGTAATATCTTCATAACTCAGTGATTTCAAGTTTTCTTAACAGTAATGGAAATTATATAATGTCCATAATGTTGTCTACATATTGCCTTCAACTCCATATATTTAGAGCCAAAACTAGCAAAAAGAAGGAATTAAACAAAACACTCTTTTAAAATACTTCATAGACGCTACTATAAGTAAGTGTTATTAAAATTATTATATGAGATATTAATATGACACTATAAGTAAGAAAAGGTGAACTAGACTAGTGTGGTGAAATGTAACTACAAGTTTTCTCATTATTAACACTGTAAAAACAAAACAACAATCAACTGCTTAGCCTTATCAGCTAAAGTATACCAAGTCTCTTCTTCGCTACTTTTAAAACAAATAAACTCCAAGGAACCACGTACAGAAACTATAATTACAGCTGCCATTGGCAAAAGATATATTGCGTTTGTCGCGAAACTTTCCAACTATGCGCTACTTGTTCCCGAAATTAACTAAGTGTTAACCTGTCGGGCCGACTAAGTAAATTACGTGAGTAGTAGGTAGAGGAAGTGGCGTATTGTTGGAGTGTGCTATTGTAGATCAAAGGTGGAAATAGTTTCGTAAGTGTGATATTTCCTGACATCGTTCGATCGTTGTCTGTCGGTTTCAAATCAGATTTTTGTATCGAATTTTAATTTAAGCCATTATCTTTGCAACTTTTGTTCTCTGACAAAAACAATAAAAAATCCATCTACATCTAATACTGCGTCTGCCTCATTGCTGTAGCCACAAGATCAAATTGCAATAAAAATCATATGGCCCATTGATAGAGTATTTGATATGATACATGAGAATTATCCTGAGATTAATGGTTCTATTGAATTTTGCGATATTTTGAAGTTGTTAAAAATAGTTTGGTTAGTTATTGAATTTAAGTTGAGTTACTTCATTGCAGTTCCAGATTGCAATTTCCTTAAAAAAACTAGGTTCTATTTCCTTTAAAAAATTATGGTCCAAAGGTGGCTTGGAAGAGATCGCTTTTAGATAGAAGGCCGCCACTTGTGGCACTACGTGTATTTTTTTTAAGTTTTGTGTGTCTACATTAAAGCCTTTATAATTTTAATTTACTGGTATTTGTTAAGGTTATCTTGAACCATTGAAAGTTTTTTATTAATCAGCCACTAAATTTAACAAAGTAATTTGATAGATTCGGATGGAGCAATAAAGTTCAAAAGTTAATTAAATTCTTCAGTTTCCTGTTACGAAGTAAGTTCAAAACAAGTAAAACAATAGCATATAATAGTGAAAGTATTTTGCAGTCTTTTATATTACGAGTTATTACTCGTTTCATTTTAACTCATACAATTTAACAAATAAATTTTTGTACTAGGTATATCATCTGCATTAAATAAAGTAACAGGTAATTATTTTCATATCATTTAATTCACAGACTGTGATCCATACCATTTATGAACCAATAATATTATTATTGATTTGTCAATTGAATTACATTAACTTGGATTCCTAAGTTTATAAAAGTAGACAAATGACTACTTAGTTAAATTAACTAATTATTAAGTTTTTAATATTGAATTAAGTTAAGCTAAGTTTTTGATATCAAAATAACAAACTGACAGAATAGAAACAGTTTAGACTTTTGTCTTACAAAAAAGAGAGTATGTTAAATAAATGTTTTTTGAAAAATAACCATTCTAGACTGAATTTAGGCGAATGTCTTGTCGTATCTTTCCCGGATTTAAATTGTTATGTCTAGCAAGCAACAAATAATATTTTTTTTACCTTTGGTAATAAAATATTTGATTAAGCCTCTATTGATAATTCTGAAACTATCCATAGCGAAATCGACATAAGCGTGACAAATGTACACAAGAAGTACACTTAACAGTAAGACAGAAATGACAGATCGTTGTTAATTTATTTTTCTATAATTTGTGGAAACAATGGTTTGCCTCTCTGTTACAAAAAATATATCTATGTCTGATAATTGACATAGTGACACAAGCGAGTAAAAACGTATCTGTTTTGAGTTTGGGAAATTACATACAGGACTTCAAGTTCTCAGGTTCTCAACTAATCTTGACGAATTTTGATGTAATTGCAAAAATTTTTAGATTTTTGATAGAAAGGTATTTTTCTCAAAAGGGAGAAAGTCTGTTGCCATTTACTGACCGAATTCAATATTAAATAATAAATTTGAACCAAACATTCTCAAAAGTTAAAAGAACACGTAAATCTTAATCAAGTGCAGATTAGCTATCTTATGTTAGGATAACAAACTTTGTAGGAATCCGGAATAGTGTGACGTTATTACCCAGCAATAGCACGTGAAGTAATAAAATAAAAATCGAATTAATATTGACCTGTTATGTATATGTGTAATACAGCCAATGAAAAAGAAATAAAACCAGCTGCAGCTGAAAATGTAGCTGCAAACTGAACTAACCTAATAAATTGTAACAAATCACTGAACTCAATATTTGCATACCAGTGCCCATTAAAATAACATTTTTCAATACGTAACTTCATTTTACGGAGCGTTCCCCGCCTGAATAAATATTCGCTTAGCTACGGTAGGTAGGTACATCAATCATAAATAACGTATTACACATACACAGAGATGTACGAAGCATGGAGCAAGGTAAACTAACAGCAACCTGACAGCCTGAAACTGCGATTAAGAACCATAATTACATGTATGTAAAGTTCAAATTGGCGTCTAAACAGTCTTTTGGAATACTCCAGTGAACGATGCTGAACTTCCTTACCGCTGAGTGAAGCAGGCTTAGTGATGAGCAAACTTGAATCTAAAACTAGAACACATCTTGATGTGATCTTTATCTTCATCTCTTGCTAACAAAATAGCGTACGTAAGTGCCGCGAGCAATGAACAAGCAGGCCCAATCTACATTAAGTGAAATTCAGCTTTGACCTAATATAGATACAAGTAATTTTTTTAAAAGTGAAAATTTACTTCAACCAAAACTTGTGTTGCAAATATGTCATCTATATTCTGAGGAAAATAACAATTACTAGATAAATTTTGATAAATTTTAGATGGCGCCTACTGTCGAGTCTGTCAAACCAAATAGAATTTTTAAAAAGCCTTTTTTATGTATGTTATCGGTATAAAACATATTTTTATATAGACATGCGTAAAAAGACTTCGAGTCATTGATAAACTACTACCGTTATGAAGCAAAAATCGATTACCTGTCATGTACTCTTGTACCACCAAATTTGCTGTACTTGAGATTTGAGTAAATTTCTTAAGACAAACAAATTTAAGCTATAATCGCAATTTAGATTAGCATAGACGATAGCTGGAGGCTTGTATAAATAACCATTTAGTTTATTCTAGGCATCTAGACGGTCTAAGAAGGTCTTCGTTCGCTGGTTCAGGTTGTTTTAGATATAATGTTACCTGATAATATTATGCTCCAGAGAATAAACAAGATTTAATGAGGCTACAAGAAGGTTTAGTAAACTTTACTGCCAACTTTGTGTTTCATATTATACGTGTAATATAATGTTTTATGATCTCATTTGTAACGTTCGTGGTTTGTCACGTTGATCAAAATATAGGTAAACACAGTACAATTTTTTTTTGTAATCACCACAAACATAGAACATTAAAGAACAAATACAAAAAAAAACAATTTTGAATTTCATTTATTAATGAATAACATGGGTGTGTACATACAAGTAGATCGAACAATAACACAAGAACTCCATAAGCCTTTCAGCATGCATTACATTATAAATAAAGATAAATCATCATCAATCACTTACAATACTTTAGCTAAAAATAAAATCTTTTGTTTCCATTTGGTTGTCATAGAACATCAACTACAAACGGCACAGCAAACAAACATTACACAAAACGAGAAATATGTGATTATTACATAAAGACAACAAACAATAAACGCTGAGTTTTAGCATAAATATTTGACTAGCCATAGAATTAGAAATCCCTACAACGAATTAACCTTCACTTTAATCTGTGGACACAACAGTAATTTTTCTATATAAAGAATATATATATTCATTGCCTAACCATATAACAGTTATGAAAGTAACATTTATTCCAAAATATTTTAGTCAATTTGTTGAACATTCTATGTCAATATAAAAAGCAAATTAGTAAATAAGTCAAAGTAATAGAAATCAATGTCAAATTAAACTTAATCAGTCAAAAATTCATCAACGGTGTAATAAACCTTTTCTAGCAGTAAACACTTTAATTTATGCTTAAAAATATGAGTCACAACTGTCTTGTTATATTTTTTGGTACGTGATTATATATTATAAGTTCCATACCAATGACACTGTTATGAAGTAATGCTGTATTCATTCTTGGCAGCTTTACGACGTGTTTATAGCGTTCACTCTATACGTTCTCAAATAGTCTCATGTTATTTCATACAAACACAGCATACTCGAAGATGTATAAGAAAGCAAGTGTTAAAATTATAAGGCATTTAAAATATGGTTTACAGCTGTCTCGTTGTTTTAAATTACAAATGGCTCTAATCCATTTTATTTGTGCCTTAAAAACTTCCTCGCGCTCTGTGCTATTGCCACAGAATAATACACCAAACCTTAGCAATGATCACTCATTACCATTATAACCTGTCAAAACTGTGGCCCTTCTAGCTATTTTTGAGAGCATGTACGGAGCATATGAGTGCTGATTTAGTTTTATGGTCAGGTTTCTAATATGCTCATTCCACTTAAACTGGTGGTCTATGGTAACGCCTAGCAATTTTGTCGTTTCTATATTTAATATCTTATATTGAGTATAATTGATGTCTAGCTCATTTAATTTGTCTACTTTATTTCTGAATGTCATAGTGTAAGTTTTACTGAGATTTATTTTTAGATTGTTTGATGCTAGTCATTTATTATTGTTGTCAAGGGTATTATTGATTTCATATTCTACGACAGCACTATCACGTCCGGTGAACAATACAGTACTGTCGTCTGCAAATATGACCATCGGATATTTTGTAAGTTTGGGCAAATCATTGATTTAATATTTCTATTCTTCTTTTCTTTTCCAAAGTCTTAGAAAAGCTCGTGCATCAGCAACATTCCTTTTTCCTCGCCAAAACTCATCTTCTTAACCCGCTCCAATCATGTTTTCGTCAAGGTCACAGTACAGTTACTGCTCTCACAAAAATCATTGATGACATTCGTGCAGGTATGGGTCTTTGCCAGCTAACTGTACTGTCACTGCTCGATTTTAGCAATGCCTTTAATAACGTTGTTTTTGACATTACGTTGGGACTTCTTCTCACTCTTAGTATATCTCCAATGGTAGTTGATTGGTTTCGTAGTTATCTGTTCTGACGCTGGCAGCGCATTCGTATTGATGAGACATTTTCGTCTAGGTGTGATATTGCAGCCGGTGTACCTCAGGGTGGCGTGCTATCTCCTCTTCTTTTTGCAATATTTATAAACTCAATATCTCAAAACATAACTTCTTCCTATCACCTCTATGCAGATGATTTACAGATTTACACGCAGGCTCCACTTGAGCAACTGGATGAGGCAATTAGAGCTACTAATTCCGACCCTCAGAAGATTTGGAACTGGAGTAGATCATATGGGCTTATGGTTAATCCTTTCAAAAACTCAGTCTATTATCATTCGGAGCTCTCGTATGATCACTAAAGTAGACTGGTTCCATCTTCTTTAAGTGATATTTGATGGAGTTCATAGTATAAGCGAGACTGTAAAAAACCTTTGAATAATTATGGATAGAACGCTTTTCTGGAGTCTCCAGCTTGCAGAAATCAGTCGTAGAATCTTTGCGTCCGCAGCTTCCCATAATTGCTTCCCGTAATTCCCGTAAGAAGACTGCGTAATTTCCTTACAATTACTACTAAAACTGCACTTGTGAAATCTCTCCTTCTTTACCATACTAGATTACGCAGACGCTTGCTATTTAGACTTTACCGAAGAGCAACTCAACAAACTCGAGCGTCTACAAAATTTCTGCATTCGGTTTGTATTTGGATTACGCAAATATGACCATATCTCTGAGTATCGTAAAAGGCTCAAATGGTTACCTAGTATTCGTCTTCGCCGTAATTCTCATATTCTGTCTTTTTTTTTTTAAATATTATTCATTTCCACCACTCTTACTCAGCAAGCAGTCAAAAAACAAAATTATCTTTTTAGTAAGAACTAAAACAGATAATTTTGTTTTTTGACTGCTTTCCACTCTATTTCGCTGCGGCCATCATGTGACCTTCGCCTTGTACTCCCTACTTTTACCTCAACGAACTCTTTCTTTCATGCATCATACTGTGCAAGCTATACTTCTATGTAACGCACTGCCTTTATCACTCAGATAGGCTAAATTCATTTCTAAATTCAAAAACTTGCTGAACATTCATTACCTTTCTATTAATTAATTAGAACATTTTGATTTGTATTATTATTTCAAATACGACGTATAAATCTGTTACACATAACACACAAATATATATATATATATATATATATATATATATATATATATATGTACATACTTATTTCTGTTTTATTGTGTGGTACAGTATTGATACCATCACTTTATTTAATTTTTTTTATTGCGTGGCGTTGCGTTGCGTTTAGTTGCGTGGCGTGGCGTTGCGTTGCGTTGCGTTGCGTCGCGTTGCATTACGACGTACAAAACTACAATTATTATTGTAGGATGCACTGGTTCCACAGAATGTCTCTGCCGTGTGCTAACAAAAATAATATTATTTGGTATAAATTGGTACCAATTAAATCCCAATCCTAACAAAAAAACATGGTTTAGATCATGCACTTCATAAATAGAAGTAAACGAGTAATTCTTTATAAATGTGGAAACCGACCAACTTACGTTACAGAAAAAAATCAATTGATGCGTACCGAAATAAAGTCGGAAATAATATTGTTATTTAAAAAACCTTGTTGTTCTTGAGTTTTATTAAGTTCAGTATCAGCCCGGTGGGCGGGGATATAAAGATATTATTAATAATCGCCGAATGCGCAAATATAAAGGAAATATCTAAAAATAAACAAATTGAAATACGAGTAACTTACAAATTGAACATTTAATTGCGTGTTGTATGATGCCATTCAAAGTTATTTCTTGACTGACAACTATTCTATAATTAATGGAAGCTCCAAATTGAACTGTATTCGCATCCAACACTCATGCTCCTGATCCATTACCAAGATCAAGTCTCGTCACTCACGGATTAAAAACATGACAGAGACACAGAGTATGACTAGGATTTTAAATAGTTAAAAACAGGCATAGGTCACGGAGTGTGTGAGTTTTAGTTGAAAGATTTCTGATTTATGCAAGGTTAGTTTTCGGTATAGAAATTATCTCTAAATATTTTAACCTGTATCTCATAATGAACTACTACTAGGAACATACTAAGCATTTATCATCTTTACTTTCGTATATCGCACTCGTTTTTTTATATAAAATATGACAAAACTTAGTAAAATTACGCATTTTTCGCTGTCTTTCTAATTTGTGAAATAATCGTGCAAATATTTGTGATATAATTATCGCATACGAAATAATATTTATTACGATTATCTTCTGCGATTGATATTGACTGATGATTAAAATTTTAGTAGATGGCCAAAAAATGCGTTTTTATAGGTTTTAGAAATATAAAAGAGTAAGCATGTACTGTAAGCTTGATCAGGTAAGTACTTTTATAATTTGTATGTTTTATATTTTCCTGGAGTTGTTAATCTGTCCGTATATATTCAACGCTAATGGCAACCAATACGAGCATGTTAATAAATCATCTTGACAGCTATTGCTTCACACCTTGGTCTGGTAATTACACCATATTGGTGAAATAAGCTAAATAGTATAGGAACATAAATGAATATGTACTTTAACAAATCTAGATTGAAGGAATTTACGCTTTTATTACGTTATTTTATTATGGGAATTTTAAATAACTAATTAAGTTCAGCATATATTTAATGAATATCACCTAAATCCAAACACAATTACTGAGCTAGTATACCTATTTTTTTATTACGTGGAGAAATGCTACATGCATACCGCTCTACCACGGATAGGCAGATTGGTTATGTGGGACTCTTACCCACTAAAACTCCACGGTGTCATTCCCTGCCAATACTGGACACGGGAACGCCAAAGCACTCCTCCGCGGCCCGCCACGGCTGTCTGTCACTGGACCCATCCCTGTGGGTTGTCCCCGCTTGCAGTGCGCCAGACACATGACGCACTTTAATCAGCTCGAGGACCATACCACCATGTGGGCGTCAGACGACGCCGTGTCTAGACGCCCGAGGTCCTCCTGCGACGCGTCATTAGTGGCCCAGCCGCCTGCCACTTCGGCCGCAGAAAATCCTACGGCCCCACCACGTACACCATCAAACGGTGGTGACCCCTTCGAGGTCGGGGAAGGTAGGGAGAGCGGCGCACCTCATAACCGACAGTCCTCTCCCGCCGCGACCCCAACCTCGGCTGCGCCGTCTTGCGACTTTGCAGCCCGCCACAGTTGCGGTGTCCCCATAAAACACCACAACCTACCTCGTGTAGCAGCTCTTACATGGCTTAGCCAAAACCCAGTGGAGCGGCCCATCCCGGGTGCCTCTTGGCTTCAAAGTGGGTGGCAAGGCCACGGCTACTGAGACCCCCTCCGCATCGACAATACAGGCACCCACGGGGGGGGAAGCTAGTACACCTATTGCCTATAACTTTTTTTGTAAGTCCAGCTTGTACAAACGGAAATTAGTGTCAGTTTAATCTTGTAATTAAAGTTATCTTAAACTACGACTTGAAGGTATGTAACTAAAACTAAATATCCTAAGAGATATTATGAATAACGTGGGCGAGATTGAACTAGGATAGACAACTATGGCACAAAGAGGCCTATACCCAGCAGTGAACTGATACAGACTGACAATGATGATGATGATCCCAGGAGGTGGGATCAGGAAATTGTATTATGATAGTTTATGATGATTTAGATAAGCAAGTTTTTCACTAGAACACGACGTAAATTTATTGCGAAAATTCAGAAATACTAAGAGTTTTCAAAGTAAATAATAAATTTTAGGCGTAATTATTCGTGTAGACGTTCTACGTTAATTTCTACGAGAAATGCTACACATCGTAACCCTCTACGCTGAAGCTATTACGCTTGGTCTTAAAATATAAGCTGTGCGTGTGTATAAGCATTGTGCTTACTTCCCATAACATTTTAAGAAGCATCAAAATCACACAGGTGATAAAAAGCTCAAAAAACAGTGATTGAGCTTTTAGTACTCAATTCTACTGTATTTTTTTATATGTTTATTACCTGATTTGTCGAATACGGTTAACCGATTTGAAAAATTCTATTTTTGTTTCAATTTGTATACTTTTCATGTGGTCTCATTTTTATTTTATCAAAGTGTAAAAAAAGTCTTATTGATTTTTAAATCGAAATAACTGAAAAAGTTCTATCGACGCCTGCCGTCATTGAAGACAGTAGCACTTTTATTTTAAAGAATTACGAGTATAAATTATAGGCTATAACGTCTGAGAAGGCTTGTCTACAAAAACATTTTTCATATTTGAAAGAGTTGCGAGCAGGAAATGAAAGAGGAAAACTATCATAAAGTCTTACCCTTTAAGGGAAAGCACTTGTATGTCGTTATGGTTGATTGCGCTTGTGAGGAAGGCGTTAGAAGTAATTGCATATAGCTATATTTTTACTGTACGCAGTGTTTGGCAGTTTTTAACCGACTTTCAGGACCGAGGAGGTTCACGAACATTAGTTCGTGTGTATGTATTTTTTGTGTATGTTCAAATTGTAAACTGATTTAAAAAAAAATGTGTTTGACGTGCATGTACCCTCGCAGTCGTCTCATTTAAATCAATCTAGTAGTTTTTTGTTATTGAATATAACTTTTTAATTTTGTAAGAGTACCTTATTAAGTAAGGTAAGTTTTGCATCCCGAATGTAGCTTTTTAAAATTATTACTTATTACTCGTATTGATAGTTACAAATGTTAGAAACATTAGAATTAGAAACCTTTAGTAAGCGCAGGCTAATGAAATAAGAATATGTTTGTTAAATTTTCTCTATTAAGTATCCTTTTCATTCTGTTTTTTTTTTGTAATATTTTTTAGGAAATATGACAACAATACGAGCCCAAAATTTCCTAAAATTCTATCAAATACTTTGTAAGTATATTTGATAAAATTACATAATACGAAACATATCACCATTTTATTTAAATGTTATATTCTACGATACGTTATTTTTTGGTTTGGTAACTCTCTTAATGCCAATAGCAGATAGATTACCTATAAACTATTTAAGATCTGCAGATAATCCAAATGCTCCAACCAACCACCAGAGGGCAGCGTGCCCAAATTGCTAGCCGCATTACCACTCTGAATGGCAATGCTTATACGTCGGGCCAGATAAAAACTGTCATTCTGGTCACGCGTCGAATCGATCTAACGCTCCGATAAGTTTTGGAAAATATGAGCTCCCGGTCCCCACGGCCCTAAAGTCTTGACTCTTAATGGCTCAAATATGAATATTTGGCAATGGATAAATGAATATGGATAACTTTTTCTTCATGACTTGGGTACTCGTAAAGTAGGTACCTACCGGTTATAGCTGAGGTGAAAGCCCCGAGGTAAGGTACCGACCAAATATCAATCTCAGAGCTTCCAACGTTTCATTTGAAAGGATGCTGGATTAAATGATTTCTTCAATCTAAGCTTTAATATTACCCGGATTTCACCCTTAAATATACCAAATAAGTGGGAGTTTTATGACCTCGGTTTACAAAGCAACGGATACAGTCTACGGAAACAGATTGTGTGGTTACGGATAAGATAAAACGTTTTCCAATTGTATTTGAATAGATTTTGCTACGAGTATTATATCAACGAAAGATCTACGGGAAACCTCTCTTAATAAATATGATTTTTGATTTAATTTGATTGGGAATATATATCCTACAAAACATTATCAAATTTTTGAAATAAAATAAGTAATTTTAATGATAGGCACTGCCTATATGCAAAACCAAACAAATTTTTCTTTTTTATTTTTTTTTTGAATGGGAGAACTTCTTGAGGAAACTTTTTTTTTTTTTTATTGTAATACATTCATCGCATTTACATTATTTAAAAGTTAGCTTAATTAAGATGTTTTTATCTCGGTCAATTTATTCATAACTTATTATTATTAGTTCATACGTTTATGCATGTGAACTCATATAAAATAACACTTTAGCCGAGCAGTAAAACTCTATTTACAAGTAGATCGTTAGGAAATAAAACGACTGGCCTAATACGGTACAAGGAAAATTCTTTTACTGCTACCTTACTTATGAACGCTTTTTCATTTGCTCGTGAAGAAAATGAGCCATAAAGCAAATTGGAAAAATATTTCACCGTGTCATCATTGCGGGAGTTAGCACCTGCGAGATTCGTCAAATTGTTATAGCTTTTAGGATTGTTGGAGATTTTTAGACATAATAACACGAATTATTCTAAATGCGAAACTGTTATTGATTTTGAGGCGAACCCAAAATTTTTACAGGCTGGTATATTTTTTTAAGCTTTGATAATACTTAACAATGTGTATGCCCTACACTAAACAATTGTGTTATAATTGACTAATATTCATACAAACAAAACAATAACCAGTTATTGTAAAACTGAACTTTATTGTAGCTCATGTTTAAGTCTGTGTGGGCTTAACATTCAAACCAGTTACCAACCTTCCAAGATACAACGATCTTGTCTCACCACCAAAGAAGATATAATATTGCACCCGTAGTGTGCACGCAATAAAAAAATATAAATAAAAAAAATATTCTCACCACAAAGCAAACACAATTACGTTAGTGAAATTGTTCATCGAAAAAAAACCTGAACGTAAGTGTAATATATTCACCAAACACACAAAATAAAATCTCCGTAGGTACACGTGAACTCATATAAATTATAAAGAATAATAATAAAAAGAGCGAGAAACCTATCTGTAGATTTTCTCAATTTCGCGAAAAAGAACCACAGTCATTTGTTTTCTCAGCCTTTACCCCAAACGAGTAAACGAATTTCGGGCGCCTTTCCCTGTTTAACATTCTTCTTCTAACCTAATTTCGGTAGTGATGAATACGAAACAAATTCAACGCTCTTTTATTTCATAAAATGAACCCAATTACAAAAAGGTACGGTGGCTTGAAAATTTGTTTGCTGTGCAAAACAAACTTTTGAACCCACGGATGGATGTAAAGAAACGATGATACGAGTACGAGCGAAATTTAACACACGTGTGAATAAAGGTATTTTAAAGCCAGGAGTTGTTGATTCTATCGCAAAAAATAATAATTTAAAGCCTACAGGGCTTTCAATTTTTATTATTTGCCTTTAATTGTTGTTTATTCCTCGAGCACTGTCGGAATTTACGACCTGTACGCTAGAACTATCTTTCAAGCATACTAACTCGGTGCGTATACTTTTTCGATGTTGGTACTCTCGTATATTTTGTAGTTTAAACAAAATTTGGCAAAACTTAAAGCGAATCGTTATATTACGCATAGGTATATGTAAAGTATCGAACTACAAAATCCGTTCCAATTGCATGAATGATATTATGTCTCGTTCTTTAGGTAATAGAGTTCATTAATTCTATGTCAAAGTTACGTCAGCTCATTTAGAAATCATAATTTTCCGTCATAAAACTTTACTCGACTGAATGTTGCATGATACACGATCTTTTTATTACGTCGTTCTCCTCCATTAGTCAAAATGTTGTTTGTAGTAGCGATAATTTCTTGGAAACTAATTTGTCAATGTACATTGGTTTTGTATCGTTTTAGTAAGAAAACATAATTATGATTAATTGGTCATATCTTAATACCATTAGTTTCCTTGGCTTATTATACAAGTCTAAGATTAGTCTATAAAAATTGGGTAAATTTAAATGACAGACACACTCGTCGCAACATTGCATGGTAAATTTTGTTTGTAATTAAGTATTATTCGTTTTACCTGACTGTTTCAAGATGGCTACTTCATTATAGTAACTTACTCAACGTCATAATAAATATGACAAACTAAACTTGAAGGGAACAGAGCGCAGTACAAAAGTTTAACACTAGTCTTCGTCAAAAACTGATCGATGTAATCTCAGCTCTTGTTAAAGATTTTCAATTATTAACTTATTAAAAGCTAGTTCAAAAAGCTACTTTACTATTCCGGTTATTAACCGTACACTCGTTGGCATTCGTTAAAGTTGCCGCTAATGGACGCCACTCCGCATTAAGATGAAGTTGGGACTTCGCGAACAACTTTGACCACTTCCTCACTCCTTAATGTTTTCCCAAGAACATTAAACTTTGGACAACAACTACACTTGCCGTCTTATCGCGTTGTAACGTCTGTCGGAAAGAAATTATTAACAAAAATTTCATGTCGCGGAACCGGTAGGTGATCTCGCGATGCCAAGATATATATTTTTTTTTTCATTTCTCTTCTATATATTGGATTTTTTTTGCTGATTTATTTCTGTTCTATGAATATTACGTTAGAACTAATAAGCTTACTAACTCTACTCTAAATCAAAAATGGTCACTCTTTCACTCAACATTAAACATTAATTATTCGTATATTATATTTAGCCCCTTAGCCCTTTAGGATTAAGGTCTTGAAAATACCTAAAGTCTTATCGCGTAATCTACGAGATCTTTTAACAAAAAACAGACGTTTTCATCATAAATTTAGCATAGCCTTATTACAACACGTGACTTACGATAGAACATTACTCAGAGTTTTTAATGTTAATTTCACCTTTTGAAATGAATGACTTCACATTTAGACTAATTACTTTGATGTTTTGTATTTCCTTTAAAAAAGCTTCAGTGGGTTTGATCGTAACTCATCTTCGCAATAAGTGTCGGAATGATTTATTTTTATTTCCGAACCTACCTATCTGCAATAACAAAGATTTAGTATTTTAAACTCCTTTTAATTATTTGGTATTTGTATTTGTTTTCATCCGATTTTATTTAGAATATTATATGTATTCTATCAAAAAGATATGTTAGTTAGTACCATTGTAAATACTACTACTAGTAAATATACCTACATGGTAACTGGTAATCAACTAGCATCTTAGTGAGCAAAAGCAAGAACTTTTATTCTAAAACTTTCGAAAATTCGCAGAAGCCAATATTATGTTCCATAAATTTGGCCTCGCGTCAATAATCTTTTTGTATGAATAAGCCTTAGACTAGAAGAAAACCACTGACTAAACAGTTTTTGCAACAGGCATATTCTTGCCTATTACTTCAACTTAGGGCAAAATTTGTTGTTACGAGTAATCTTGATAAAAGTGTATCTAAAGCCTACTAATTATTATATATCACGTGACATGAACTATTTAAATTAACTATCTGCACACAAACCTTCTTTGATCCCAAATATATTTAATGTTAGTATTCTTGATCTTTATTCGTACATATAAATGAAAATGTATTTTGTCCCCAATAATAATAACAATGACAAACAGTGAATGTTTTGAACAGTAAACATCCACTTTTCAAATGTTTTGGTTCACGGGTCTTATTTAATTTGAGTCTGTACCTAACTAATACATGGAAGTTTTACAGATGTAGGTAATTATTACTACGCATTAGTAGAGTATTTTGTGATCGACTGAAATAAATGTATACAGGATGACTTGTAATAAATTAGCATCTTCTTAAAGCATGCTTCTGATGACCATAACAACGGCTTTTGAAATTCGCAAGAAAAAAATCAGATTTCCCATACACTTGGCCGCGCGTCAATGATTTTTGATGTATGGAAAAGCATATATTTTTTACGAATTTTCTAAATTCGTAGAATAAAAGTCATTGCTTATTGTCTTCCAAAGCCGAGGAGAGCCGAAAAGTTAAGAGGATGCTAGTTGATAACGATACCTGTATATACAGGACACACAGAAATACGGAAATAGACGTGCATTTTCGTTATTCTAATGATGCTACATTACAGGACAGAATTTGTTTAACGGTTTTATGGAAGTCACTTCTCAGGTTGTGACTTATTCATAAACTCTAACGTAACTAAATAAAAAAGAACCTCTTATTTTTTTTTTTGTTTTTTTTTTTTAAATTAAAAACGCTTTTGTAACAAAAACATAAATATAAAAATTTACCTAAACACTTAAATGAAACCTCTTAGTAGATAAGAAAATCTATAAAAAAGAAATATTAGATTAATAATATTGTTTTATGTGTAGAGTGATTTTAAACATTTAAGTTATCAACGTGAGTGAAGTCGCTGAAAAGGCTAGTTCACTATTACCAAAATTTACATTTGAAGCGTTCAAAAATGCCTTAAATTTATAATGATTAAATGCGTGCAAATAGTACCATTTTTGTAAGTATTGTACTTACATTACACGCTGGCACAAATTTCTGCGCGTATATTGTACCTCATTATTTTACCTTTACGTACACGTATTTACCCGGAATAATTTACACGTGTTTTGTATCGCATTATAATAGGTATTATTATGTATGGTATTATGTATTCTGCTATACATTATGCTGCAGTAACTCAAAAGCTTTTGAAGCGCTTTGATGTAAATGTTTTCGAATTTGATTTATCTAATGAATACTTATGAAGATTGATAAACTATGTTCTATTTTTATCTGACATAGTTGTTTTAAACCCAGTTTGTAACTGAGATTGGTAAAATGTGATACTTCTGCTTGTTCGTTTACTTGTACACAGGAATAAAAAAATCAGCCGTGCGAGTTGGACTCGCGCACTAAAGATAACGTACCATTATCTATACAACAGTCCATGTTTTTACCCCTTGTCGTTATTAGATGTACGGTATACGGTATGTACCCCCTGAAATATTAATTTTTATTTGATTACGTATTACGATACGAAATCAAATAAACCATTAAATATTCTGTGAATATTTCAAGTGTTGTTGCTGTTATTAATATTGAGCAAAAAATCACGTTTGTTGTATGAATGAGGTATTGGTTGTGATAGCGACAACAAAACTATATCATCTGTGAAAAATCCAACTGTCTAGATATCACGATTCATGAGATACAGCCTGGTAACAGACAGACGAACAGACGGACTGCGAAGTCTTAGTTATATGGTCTCGTTTGTATCCTTGGCTACGAAACCCTAAAACACATTTAGTTAAATTTAGGAACAACATCTTTGAAGTCAGTTATAAATTTGCTGAAATTCTTTTCTTTATATCTAAAACAAGCCAACAGAACTGTGTTTGACTTTAGTAAATCAAGGTAGCTTTTTGCCCACGAGAGAGTTTAACGGAGAGCTTTCCGGATCGAGCCCAGCTTTAGAGACCCTTGAATAACGTTTAAATCTCAAATTTTAAACGTCCCTACACCTCGGACCATTAGAAAATCAAACATCTCTAGGTATATTTACACAATTCAAATTTAACCTGCAGTGTTTCCTCGTTACGCAGATTCATAATGGGAAAGTTTACGAAGCAATCTCGGGTTTCTATTGTTCCCAGTTGTTTATTTATTGCGGTCGGCTAATTGTGAGGTCAGATTTATAACGTTTTGAAATGTAGATTTGCAAAGTTTTTACAATCTGATATTATTCATCGCACACCTACTTTAAAGTCATATTAACAATAGTCGATATAGTCAATAACTATAAATAATTTTCAAAGGTTCACGCTTTGTACCTATGAGCCTGCCTGCTTTTTTACCTCATCGTGTTTCTGTGATACTCATCTGTTTTTATGATGTTTCGTTGTTTTTTATTTATTAATTAGCTATCAGTACTGTCTATTTAATTATGCGAAGCTCAATTGTTTCTGCGACGCTCATTTATTTAAAGTTAAGTATTAGTGTAACCCGATCTAGTGGATTTAGTCAGGCTAGTAAAAAATATTCTTGTCATAATATTGAGTAAATTAAGTCCTAATATTTTTAGACAATTGTCCCATCATGAAAGAAAGGGATTAGGCTAGGGACAACTTTTGGTAACATCTTAGGTGGACAAAGTGAAAAAAATGGCTTGTCTGTCCCTTATAAGCCATAGAGGAATAGACAGGAAAATGTTTACCTGTTTGTCCACTTATGAGAACAGAAAGCTTTGACACTAGCGTAAAAACTACTTCGCTAAAAGGAATCATAAGAGGATGATGCTCAAGGGCTAGAATTGGAGACATGTTCCTTAAAGCGAGTGGCTTTATCTGAGTTATGTTACTCGTAAAATAATATGAAATTATTTAATTTTGAAAACTTGGCTTTAATAATCATGTCAAAAATGCAATCATCGGAGGTATGCGCCTTCCATTCTGGCCTTTAAGCGTGATTTACTTGGTAAACTTTTACGGTGACCACATTTTTTAATTATAATTATTCTAATGTAGTTCAATTTATTTGTTACAGTAACAGCCCAAGATGAAGAGCCTTTCCTGAAAATCATAGCAAATCCAAGCATCGTGTACAACGTCGGAGAAACCAAAGCTATATTCTGCAATTCAAGTATTGAGGTACCTAATGTTATTACGTTCGTCATTCGCCGACATGTAAAATTTCAAATTAAATTAAATTAAAATTAAATACAATTAAGTATTGTCAGTACCTTTTATTAATAAAACGGAGTTATTAAAAGTGTCAGCAGATACAAAATAGTAAAAATATAAATAAACTACTTATAAAATTTTACAATGTAAAGAGAAATCACAGATATATATAGAGAAATACTTTTTTTTAGTATGCCGATGCGTATTATGAGAATCTCGTTCATTTCTGGTATTTGTATTTGTATTTGTATTGGAATGCTTCTAAGACTATTTGTGTTGGTACCTCTTGGTTTAGGCCAGATGAATATGCAAAGCACTTACGCTATAAGGTAGCTCTGGCCAATGTAGCTATTGACTTTATACTCAGATCAAGCAAGCCCGGATATATTTACACTTCTTATAGCACATAAAGTTTGCTAAATCAGAATATCAAAATAAATATAAAAATTAACAATAGTGATCACCCCAGAAAAGATTGAACTAATATACATTATTGTAAAAGACTTTAAATCACTAGTCGCTTTAATAAATTATTCATAAAAAGTTACTACAACAAACTTTCTCTTTCTCGGCGTTAGAATAAATATCCCGTTTTTTTTAAGATAGTTACAAGTAACATATAAACGTAATTAAACAGGTGGGTGCCGTAACTAATTTTAGCAAAAAAACGTCACATTATTCCAACACTAATTAACAGCAAAGGAAATTTATTTAGTAGGAAGCCGCAATTGTGTTTTTTTTTCTGCATATTATTACTGAAAGTTAAACTGATCTTTAGAATGATTTATTTATTAATCCAAATAAACAATAATGTGTCAGTGTAGTTTTCACTTATACATTAAAAGTATGACATGCCCCATTCGGCCGCTATCGCAAATGTGTTTCTCAGTAAGTTGTCTACGAGTCCTGTGTGGCAACCAGTTGTGGAAGTGCCTTGAGGGCCCCATGCTGCTCATCATTATACTGAGTGGACCGAAGCCGTTGTGTGACAAGAATCACTAATTAAGTCACATTTTTACTTGTGTCCAATATGTTGTTGTCGATTGCAATCAAATATTTCCTGTTTTTATCTCTTAATGCGCTGACTGATCTCTATTCGCCCACACTCTCGCACTTTAACTCTATTTGAAATAAGGTATTAAAATCATTGCAATAAAAATTAAAAAAACGGCTCGCAGCATTGTGTTAAAATTATTAGTGTAGATGTTTAGTTTTAATTTTTAGTAAACACAATAGTATGAAAACTTATTTCGAATGAAATTATGATAATTTGTTAATTTTTTTAACGTTTATTGCATAAAATACAGGGTTGTCAGCCATCTCATAGTGAAAATTGTCCATCTTGAGGGGTATAGCAATGCTCTTTCGGCTTATTACACCCCTAATCGATAACCTTGTATTTCTTAATAAAACAGAGATAATCCGAGTGTAAGTAATACATCTAACTTATCGCTTACTTACAAATCCTAATCTAGAAAACTTTTCTTCCGTGCACACTTTTCGGCCCGTCCCGCGATGATACTCGTCAGAGACCTACTTAGTCTACGTTTCCATTCATAACGGTCATACCTTCATTTTGTTTTCAATCTTTCTACCCACCTTTGCTACTGTTCCGCTGTAAAAGTTCTTATTCTTCATTTCAGCCTATAGAATGGTACTCCCCAAAGGGAGTGAAGGTTGGAAGAAGATCCAGCAGCAACACGAGAGTGAATACAGAGAAGATGACTCCTTTGCTGGGAGTGCCGCTGATCATCCATTCCATCAAGATATCTGATGCTGGTAACTGGACCTGCAAGGCTGGGGACCTCAGCGAGAGCATTGATATAACTGTTGGGGGTATGTATTTATTCTGTGTGATAACAAGATTTACTTACATGATATTACTTTACATGATAGACATCGTGTAAAGAACTATATTTACTGTGCATAAATATAGTATTTTTGCAAATACACTTAAATGCATAGAAATTTCTGAGTAAAACTTTCCATTATTATCTTCATCTCATAAATGAGAAAAACAACTGCAAAACATTATGAAATGAGTATTTATTACCTATCCTTAGTTTGTACAAATGACACCACGCACATCATAATCTGTTTACCCGTTGAAGCTGTAAAGGGACAATACGTACAAACGTACTCTAAAACATTACCCTTTTTATGAACAGTCGGGTAAAAAATGTATGGTAATATTTTTATTATTATATGTCTAGATGAATTTTATTCTTACAAACATAATTTGTCCACGAATTCATAAATATTGTTAAATATATGTAGAGCGAGATACTTGCCAATTTCCGCAATGATAAAACCGGGAACGTTTCGGCTGTTTGAGTTTTCCAAACTAAAGAGAAAAACTGAGCTTCCATTCTGTGTGAGCTAAGTAAAGTTTTTGAATGGGAGTGCGGATGGGAGAACAAACCAGCCAACAAAAATGAAGCAGTACAATTGGCTTGAGCTTGTAGAATGGGATTGAAGTAGGTACTCGTATGTAAATAAACGAATCTGGACCCGATAGGGTAGTTGCGGTATTTACCATAGGGTTGCCAAATCCCCACACTTATTATGCAACGTGTAACAGAAAGGTGCTGGAATACTTAATACTTAAGGTTTATACTTAAATCTACCAATCAAGATGATACAATTGTAAAAAAAAATTGGATAAATCGAGGAGAAAATTATTGGGTTCTCTATACATAAATAGATAACGGGGACGCAATATTTTTTTTTAAATTGTGCAATATTTTGTTCTACAGTGTTTTCACTTTGATGTGTACATTAACACCCTTATGTATTGTTACATCTTTCTGTAACACGTTGTATATGTAGAGTTGTGCTTGTTGATTTATTGTTTTGTTTGATCATCTTTTCCTCGGCAACTAAGTGTCGTATCGACTTGATTTTTGTACATACAGACATAGTACGAGGTTTAAAATAAAGTGCTATGGACATCTTTGACTACTTTTTCCCCAAGATAACAAACTTTATGCGTGCGGAGCCGTCGGCAATATAGTGTTATATAAATAACATATTAGACATCTACTGACATCACACTATCGCACTGATATTATAAAGGGAAAAGTTTGTATGTATGTCTGGGTTTAAGTGTTGCTCATCTACGCTCAAACGACTGAACGGTATTGGATGAAATTACACCAGGATAGCAGATGTTTTGGATTAACGGATAGGTTACTTTGAATCCCGGAAACATGTAGTGTTCCCGTGGGCTAACCAAATTTACGCGGGTACGAGTAACACGGCAAGGCGTAGCTAATACATACTATACCTACACATCTTTCTAAAGATAAACAAAGTAAGTAAACTGAAAGATTTACAAAACCTTTTAGCTAAATACTAAATACTTAATCTGCCAGTTTAGGTTGGAGTTTGTTGAAACAAGTTCAACACATGCTACTTAATAGACTTATGGGTAAAGTTTGTATAGAACACTTACATATGTACTTTTAATAATAAAGCTTTCATTCCATAGAGTGATATTCGTTGTAATATCCATTACACAGATTGGTACTCCATTTCAGGCGTATTTTATTAAGAGCTCGTCAGTTTTCCTACATTGATTCAATTTTTTTTTTTTTTTTTTTTATAATCTAGTTTTTTAGGCGCTTTAGTCGCTTTGCAACTATGTCAGCTCCATTATTTACATTCATAACTTACAAGCTACTTAAATAAACTACTTAACATCATAAATAAAGTTCTAGCCGGTTCACTGAGTGGAGTGGATAGAACATTGTGAATTACGCCAACATCTAGAAAGTTATAACCATACTGAGCGAGCATGTGAGACCTTATAACTTGAGTCCGAACACAATCAACTAGCATGTGGTGTACATCCTCTACAAGTCCGCAGATCTCGCACGTATCGGATTCTGCTAGACCCATTAAATTGTTAAATTTATTTAGTGGCATGTGGCCGGAGCGAAGTCTGTGAGCTATCACTATTAACTGCCTTTTCATTTTACAATTAGAGAACCACGGTACTTTCAAAGGTTCATGCTGTAATATCCTATACCAAATACCTTTTGTTTGCGAAATCATATGATACCGCGATTTCCATTTTTCAAATATTTTGAACTTGAATTCTATTAACATTTCAGAAATTTCCGGTATTATGTAAATCTCAGATCCCGTAAGTACGGCTTCTTTAGCGCATCTATCTGCTTCGTTATTTTCTCTGATATCAACATGTGCTGGGATCCACTGCAGTCTCAAATCAATGCCCTTAACCCTCAGTGATAATATTTTAGATAATATTCCATACGCTACCGAGGAGCCTTTAGAACTAGAGGCACATCGAGCAATATGTTGTAATGCACTTTTGCTATCAGAGAATATAACCACCTTCTCAGCATATACGCTGCTTATATGAGTTAGAGCCTGTGAGATCGCAAGTAGTTCTACTGTCATTATTGAATTGGATATGGAGACTATTTTATAACCTTCGCTAATATTATATACTGGATCATAAAACGCAGCACCCATACCGTAAGAAGTTTTTGATCCATCAGTAAACAGTTTATACCAACCTAAATACTTAACATTTATCATAAATAACGCATTAGCCTTTAGTACTCTTGGATCATATTTATCTTTAGCTTGTATTATTCCGTCAATCTCAGTACTAATGAAATTCATTGATATATTTGACATCCATGTACTTAATCGAAACATATTTAGAGGATGCAGAATCCTATTTTTATGTAATTTGGTTTCTAAAGATACTACTGCTAAAATTGGTTTCTTTTTCTTCTCCCAATATTCCATTTCAATATACCCAGCTAGTTTGTTTAGTATATCTTTAGTCATACTGGTTGAACTACTAGCTTTTAAACAATATTTGGTACCGAGATACTGCCTTCTCAGATCCAATGGGTAAATGCAAAGTTCACATTCCATGACATGTATGGGAGTGGTCCTGATAAATCCACCAATTACTCGCATGGCTCTGTTTTGTATTTTGTCTAGTTTATACAAATGCGTTTTAGCTGCTGTGTGATACAAAAAACTACCAAAATCAATTTTACTTCTTACTAAAGCAATATAAAGTCTTCTTAAGTGTTTAGGATGTAAACCCCAAGATGTTCCTGCTAATACCTTTAAAAGATTAATGGTCCTACCTACCTTATCCTCCGTTTCTTTAATATGTTTTGCCCAAGTTAATGATCTATCAATCCACATTCCCAGATATTTGACACAACTAACGGTATCTAATACCTGGTTATTAATTGTCAGATTAAGTTCGCCATTTCCCCTTCCTCTTCTAAATTCGCAAACTTGCGTTTTTGAGGCTGATATACACAAACCTAATTGATCTAAAGAGTCAGCCACTGCGTTTATAGCACTTTGTAAATACATCTCATTCAGATTATTGTCTCTATTCTGTGTAAATATTACGAAATCATCTGCGTACTGAAGAATATTTGCATCATGTATATTAGAACCTATATTATATGTTGCTATATTAAATAATAACGGAGAAATAGGGTCTCCCTGTGCTAAACCTCTGCCTGTCCATCTTTTTTTATCGTTGCTACCACATTCATCCTTAACTATCAAACTTCGGTTACTCAAAAAATTCCACAAGTAATGACAAATTTGGAACCCTACTCCTAATTTATCAAGTGTTATCACAAGTTGATCTATAAGAATATTATTATAAGCATTTTCGACATCTAAAAAAATGGCTGCCGTCGGTATGCGATTCGTAAATCCTATTTGTACCTGGCAAACTAAACACGCTAAACTATCTAAACATGACTGGTTTTTCCTAAAGCCTGAGGTGTAAGGGGGTAAAATTTTCCTACTCTCCACGTACCATTCCAAGCGTTTACCCATTATTGAATGAAATATCTTACAAACGCATGATATCAAAGAAATAGGTCTGAATTTAGGAGCAATATTCGGGTCAGAACTTACTTTAGGAATTGCGACAACTTTTATATCTCTCCACTGATTTGGCACATTCCCTGATTTATAAATTACATTAAATATTTTTAATAAATGAAATTTTCCTTCTAAGGGTAAATTGAATATCATTGAATATGTAATTTTGTCATCTCCAGGGGCAGTATCTTTTTTTTTTAAACAATTTTCTAATTCTTCTAACGAAAAGTCATCATTAAGTACTATGTTGTTTTTATTTAAAATTGGTTGTGGAGGGGCAACGTAATCCGGAGCCAAGCTTCTTAAAAGTTCTTCTCTTTTATCATTTGGTATGTGACAATTTTGACTTTTGACACCTTTGACCCACCGCATCTTATGCCACATATCTGAAGAATTTGTATTTTCGTCTATTCCTGATAGAAATTGCTGCCAATGTAAAGTTTTATAGTGTCTGTGCACTCGCTGTGCCGCAGCCATTTTTTTATTCAATTCATCAAAATTTGACGTAGTAGGGTTGCGCCTAAATTTTTCAATGCTAATCTACGCTCCGCTATAGCTAAAGATAGCTCTGGGCACCAATACGGTTTTGGCTTAAATTTTTGAGATGGAATAGTACAGTTTTTGATCATTGGTATACTTTTAGTGGCAGCCTGATTAATTTTATTAATAAATAAGTCGTATAAATGCTGAATATTATGTTCACTAATAGCTACGTCAGCGTTGAGTATATCCTTTAAAGTTTCTTGATATAAATGCCAGTCAGCTAATTTAAAATTTCGACCTATCACAAATCTAAGTGAATCTTGATACTGTAAGGATGCTTTGATTATCATATGATCACTTTTGAGGTTTTCTTGCATAACTTTCCATGTCATGTATGTTACTAAGTCTGATGATACAAACGTGATGTCAGGTGCTGACTCCTGCAACCTCCCGCCTACTAACTTAACTCTTGTAAAAGTTCCATCGTTTATAGACACAAATCCATTATCCGTTGAGGCATCTAAAAGCTGATGACCCCTACTGTTATTTTTGTATGACCAATTTTTATGGTGCCCATTGAAATCCCCCGCTATTATTGTTTTAGACGTAAATTTTGAAAATACTATGTCCCAATCGTTTTGAGTAGTAGGTGGATTTTGTGGACTATAGATAGCTACAACATATTCTAAATATTTGCAATTTAAAATCCTAGCACATACAATATCTATATTTGCCCCATTATTTAAGCTATCAATAGACACTAAATGTGATTTTATGGATTTGTGAACATAAATAGCTACCCCTCCATAGCCATCTGACCTGTCGCCTCTATATATATTATAATTATAAGCTCGCAAAGTAGTATCACATGCTAGCCATGTCTCGCTCAATATGGCTATCCCAATTTTCTCTTGATATAAAAATAGTTCAAAATCATGAGATTTGGGCATCAGGCTTTGTGAGTTCCATTGCGCAATATGAATAAATTGCTCAACAGGAACCCCGGAACCCGATGGCTTTATGGCGTAATTAATATAGTTGTAATTATACATGATTGAAGAGGCCTAACAACTTACTAAAACCATCACCATTACTAATATACTTGACAACAAACGATACCACTTCATCAAAAGCTACTTTTAAAACACTCTGCACTTTTTCTTCAAAACTAAAGTTTGACATTACAATTTCTTTAAGTTTGCATATAATCTGGACAAAATAATTATTTCGCTTTCCTCTCATTTCATTATCATCTGCTACAGATTCTCTCACTTCTCTCGCAGAGTCTCTATGTGATTTCTTTTTCATTGTAATGTCTTCATGAATGACTTCTTTTTTTTCTTTTTTATTTATTTTATTTCTTTTCTTCTTAGATGTTAAAGGCGATTCACTAATTTCTACTTCACTTGAGCTTACTGGTTCTATTCTTGAGAGTTTCGGCGGCTGTCGTAGAGCGCCACTGTACGACATACCCATAGTTTTAAAGCGATGTCTTTCTTCAGTGTATACTCGAACTTCATTATCTTCTGCTTCTGATTGATAGGACTCGTTTTCAGTGTACTTGAATAAAGCCACCTTATACGTTACGTTATGTTCAGACATAATTTTGCGAATTTCTTTTTCTTTCGAAAACACAGGGCAGATTTTGCTGAAAGCCATGTGACGACCTTTGCAATTGACGCATCTGAAGGCAGTAGACTCACAGTTACCATGGTTTCCACCACATTTTGGACACACATGTTTGCCACTTGGGCAGGTACGAGTAGTATGACCGAATCGCCAACAAACTCCACATTGAGACACTGGGTATGTGTAAGGTTCAACCTTAAACCTGCAGTCATATCCGTAAATATATGTCGGCAGCGTAGAACTTTTGAAGCCGAATCTCACTGTTTCACTCGCAACCCACTCGCCATTATCAGATAGACGCTTCAATCTCTTTACAGATACTATTTTGCAATCAGCGGTGCTGAATGCCTTCATAAGATCTTGTTCACTAATGTCCAACTCCATGTATTTCACTATGCCATATGTCAAGTCTACCTCTGTCGTGAAATGACATCTATAGCCTCGGTCCTGTATTTTTTTATTATTTATTAATTCTAAGGCGTCTTCTCTTTTTTCAAAACTAATGATTACTTTGTAGGGATTTTTGTATCTAATTCTCGACGCATTGATAATGTTTTCGGATTTGAATAATCGCGCCAACCCTATTTGTTTAGGTAATATTTCTAGTGATGAGAGACAAACATCGTTCTTATCGCGCTCATTGATAAAAGACTTCGGTTGTTTGTTTGTTAAGTTTCGACTGAACGACTTTCTCGTGACCAAAGTAAAACCTTCTTCATCTACTCCACCGCTTTCGTCAGTCGTCGCATGTTGTCGTTTCGCTCCCCGTTTCTGTTGCGTAATATTTATGATAGGTGAAACAGCCAACTCGACACTGAAAGGTTGTTCTGAATTTTCAATCACTGCTTTTGTCGTAATGACGTTATTACAAGCCTCATCTTCGCTCATTTCGTCACTTATGTCTGGCGGAAGGCCACAAATGGCCTCGTCCATTGTTATCTATAACGCTCGCACTAGACTGCAGTAATTAACGGACCGCGATAAAAAAAAGACGATACGTGCAACCGGTTTGCTGCACCGCGCGCGACTGGATTCAATATTTAAATTGTTATTATAATAATGATAAATTACATATAAACATAACAAATAAAACATATTTATTTTCATAAAATTATAATGTTGGTAATATGAAAGAAACGGTGGCCCTTAAATGTTATTTAAACAAGTGGTTAAAAGTGACTTCAAAAACCCGGCTGCAAGAACTCACCTTTAGGTAGCGACGTGGTTTGAATGACACATAAATGGTGACGTGACGTTTTATAGACGTCTACGCAATTTAAATCAATTGTATGAACTTAATTATTATTAGACATTTTTGTGTATATCTATAAAATAAAAATCCTCTTCTTAATGCTATAGACTAAAATTAAGCCCAATTTAAGTATTAATCAACATTTATTAGGACATTTTCCAAAAGTTACGAAAAAATCACATTTTATAAAAGATGCACTTCTTAAGTGTTATGAAATAAACAAACAGACTTATTTTATGACAAAAACTAAAATTTCTTACTTTATCAACTTAATTACTAAAGCAAAACAGAAACTTTGACAAAATTGGTCTTTAAAATTCAGTCTCAATCAGTACAGTCGCTGCAGGTAGTTTTGGAACCACCCAAGCATATAGGCTTATGACATGTAATGCATTTGTACTTGATGCGTCACTTTAGTCTTGCTGGACACACCTTACAAGTCTTTATGACATTTTCACCAACAACTGACTCAATGCGGTTCTGGCGGTAAATCTTTGCCAAGAATCCATTTCATTGTCAGTCTTAGCTCTCTTGGAAGACGGTCATTGTAGACTCGTCGTTGTATATGTGGCAAAACTAATTCGCGGGCAAGATCTTGTAAGAATTGACCTCTTGGTATATCTGATACGTCAGCACACTGCCTATAAAGCACAAAGGCATTTACTCCGCTCAAGTCTAGTAATCTAAAAAAATAGCTAAAGGCCATCTGCGAGTGTGGCGGCTACAGGAATAGTTTGAACATTTTTTGTCAACTTCATCAACCCCACCCTTTGTCTTATTATACGTCATTATGATGACCGGTTTCTTAGTATCAGGATCAATTTCGGATGTGTGATGCATGGACAAAATCAGTAAAACTGCTTTAGATTTCTTGGGAACATAGGAAACCAAAGTAAAGTCTTTTGTAAATCCATGCAATGCTGTTTCTGGTTCTCTTGTTTTGGTCGCTTGAAATTCAGGTGGAATGTGACGTTTATTTTTTTTAGAGTTCCAACATAAGACTCTCTGTTTTAGCTGCTTCATTAGCTCATATGAGCTGAACCAGTTGTCAGCAGTGATGTTACAATGGTGTTCTCAAAGTCTTTACAAAGTCGCAGAACAGACTGTGTGGGAATTGCAAACTGTTTGTCATCTTTTGGTAAACCTAAACCGTCTGATTCCTCGCCACAGTAGATATAAGCATTATAGACATAAAATGTCGCAGCATCACAAACCAACAAAATTTTAAGTCCGTATTTTGTTGGTTTTTTTGGGCATATAAATTATGAACTTGCATCGGCCTCGAAAGGGAACAAACATTTCGTCTACGCATAAGTAAGCACCGGGTACATAAACATTTTTGAGATTAGATATAAACTTGTCAAATATATTCAAAATTCCTGCCAGTTTGTCAGTTTTTAGTAGTTGCTGTCTGGTTTCTACATCGTCAAAGCGAATGCAGTTCAAAAGTGTAAGAAATCTATACTGGGACATAACGGCACGAAATATCTCTCGGCCTGAACCATCTGTAGCAAAGATATACTTGGCATTCTCATGGTTAGATTTGAAGACAGATGAGTAAAATAATAACCCAAAGAAAGCCTTCATTTCTTCTGCGTCCGTGTTGCGAAGCTCAGGTTTTTCTTGATTTTTATATTTTACCCGAATCTGGGAAAGTTTTTTGTTGGTATATTCAATTATTTTGATAGTAATTCATCCATAAAATGTCTCCACAAGATTTCTAGGTTGGTGAATGCTCTAGGCTGTGATCTAGGTATATCAACCATGTTCTGGCTTAGTGAACGACAGTTACGCATCACTGGTTCATTGCTTGACCATTTAAAACCATTCTTACCTATGTAGTATTCAGTGTGTAAATTATCTTGTGGGGTTATTGAAGGTAGACCCGAATCTTGTATCGCAACTGAACGGGGTGATCTTTGTTGTAGAGATACCTGAGTTTCTTTATCCTCAGATTGTTTTGAAGCCGAGTCACGATCACTTTGCAAACAGAAATCTGGATCCACTTCTTCGTCGTCGACATCACTGAAGTCTCGCTCCAACTCAGCCTCTATCTACTGACTTAGAGTCTCTTCATTTTTCGAAGTATTTAGTGCTACTCGCTTTCGTTTTCGACTGTTTCCTGAAGGTCCAGGTTGATCCATCTAAAATAATAACGTATACAGTGAGGTGACGAATAAGAGACACTTAGAAAAAAATACTAAAACTGATGTGACGTCTAATAAATCATATACGTAAATACTGACCTCACGTCTCAGGGACACCAAACGGTTGTACAGGTGCAGGTGTTGCTGCCATGAGCGCGAGCTCTCGACTGGCCGATAACGCCACCGAAACCCGAAGGTAGCGGGAGGGGCGGGAGCGTTGTAAAAAAAATTACGTGAAATCGCAAAATGCCGGTGACGACAAATCTATTGACATCACTCATATATAAATACGAAAAGCCGTTAAGGCTCTGGGGCGTGCCAAAGAAATGTACATACCTAATACATACGTACACTTAAAAAACATAACCCTCCTTTTCGCAGTCGGGTAAAAACCTTGTTTAATAATATCAAGAATTTGATTTACCATGATTCATTTGATCTTTTCTTTTACTGTTTTTTTTATGTTCTGTTTAGAGAAATTAACCAAAAGCTGTATGCTTTTATTTCTTCTTCGGATTGATTTTAATTTTTAATGCGTATTGAGGATTCTATACCCAGAAGGTAGCTACCGACTTTTGTAGTTTTTTTCTATTTACCAATTTAAACAAAGCTAGAACATACTATCATACATATATAACAACTGTGTTAGAAGGTACATATATTATACAGGTTCATTATTTTTAGAGTACCTATCGTGTGCAATATCGCTTTGTTCAATATAATCATATTTCGTATACAACGACCAAATGATAATAGCATAGAAAAAAATAGTAGTTATCTGATTTTACCCGACTGCGAAAGAAGGAGGGTTATTTTTTTCGAGTCTATTTGTGTTTTTACGTATGTATCTGTGTATTTACATCACGCCCTACAGTTTAGATGGTTTGTCGTATTTTTATGTGAGTGGTGTCAAAATATTCGTCTTAGTCGTGAGAGTGACACTGAATACATCAAAATTAAATAATTTAGTATTTTACACTGGTATAAGGATTTAGCAGAGGGTTTTTTGATGTCGCTTTTAACCACTTGTTTCTAAGTATAATTAATGTTTTGTTTACGTACCCATACATTGTCTTAATGGTATCAATGTGCCTTTATAGTTGGAACTTTATATAATAGAGATTTGTGTTTAGTGCAGTCTAACATAAAGAAGGTACAGATATTAAATACTAGTTATTGCTCGCGGCTCTGCCCGCTTTGTGTTTGTTTTACTGGGAAAAAAGTAGCCTATCCTTAAAGTAAAAGTAACCTCCGAACCTCTGCTGCAAAGGAGAATATAAAAAACAAACCAATAACCAACAAACACATTTTCGCATTTATAATATGTGTATGGGTTAACATTAAAGTAGTTGTCATTATCATCAGAAGCGATTTCTTCCAGACAATATTTTTACTTAATATGTACGAACATAGGTATGATCTATTTTAAGCCTTATTTTTTTGCGAATTCCAGAAAAAGTGATCTTTGCGGAGAGGAACGTCAACATGGTTAGTGACGAAGGCAAGTCCGTGAGGATGACTTGCGAGGCGAAGGGATACCCCACGCCCGTCGTCACGTGGCTTAGAGACTCTAAACAAATTAACAGTGAGTAGTATGGGTATTTATACTAAATGTGCATATGCATGAGCATATCAGAAATAATTAGGTACTATACATGCTTACACGGTTAAGGAAAACATTGGGAGGGAACCAACTTGTCGGAGAAGCTTTCGAAGATAAGTGAAACCCGTTCCCAGTAGTGGGACGCTATGGGTTGATACGTAAGTGACGATGCTGACTAAGATGTGCGGGCTTACCTAGAAGAAACCTATTCTTTTCTGTATGTGTACGTTATGTTGAATAATGTAGAATAAAAGGTGAGTCATCGAAAATTGCACTAGAAGCACAGTTAACTGAGCTGTTGCTAACCATTCAACGATGTTAAGCAAGTATATATAGGTCGGGATTGTAGGTCTCGGGTTGTTTGGCTATAAATAACAATCATAGGATTTGTCAAACTACCTACACCCTCCCCTACCTTTTATTTATTATAATTATTTATTATTAAACTGTTTTTTTTTTAAATAAAGAGTTGTCATATCTTATCTTACACTGACAGGCAGCTTAGAACTAAAACACTATTGCGAACAATGCGGCCTCTGCAAAGATGATGATACTCGTAACTATTAATCACTTTGAAGTAATTCTCTACTTCAAAATTTTACATCTACCTACACTAATACAATTATAAAAAGAGAACATTTATATTTTTGTATGTAACGACAAAATTTAAGAACTACTACTGGAATTTTTTCGTAAATTTTTAAATATCGTAATGGTTATATTATTACTGAATAACATAGGCTATATATATTATAATAAATAAATAGAGATTTATGGGTAACTCCGCGGAGCCCAGCTAGTATAGAGTTGATTAAACGTACGTAATTTCTCCATAACCTTCAATCTGTAACAAGTATTTCTGTTTGGCGAAATGAAAACATATTTTTATCCTGATCCGCTGATAAATAAGCCCTCGTAAATGATACATCGAGGAAATGAAAGATCGATCACGTGATTATTCGACCAATCGTATTCGATCAAATGGAAGCAATCGATCCTCGACAGGTAGGTGGAAGTTTGCTTGATTGAATCAAACTTAATGTTTTGGGAATTAGCAATAGCAATTTTTTTTTTATTATTATTTACATTTATTGATTGTGCTTTTGTATACAGGCTTTCAAAATGTAGGTCCACAAGCAGGGCGTGATACTTTTATTTCATGTTCTAGAGATCTCTTAGAAGTTACCAATGTGGTCTCAATCTAATTGGTCATTGGCCATAAAAGTAAAAAAAATGGTTTGTTTACTACTAATAAAACGTTTGCTTTAGGTGCTTTAATTGACAAATGCGGACAGCCGATAAAACCAAACATACTCGTATATTGAGTTATTTTTTTTCAGATCTTTATTGCAATCAGCACATTTTTGAATGTCTTCGTAATGAAAAAAAAAATAACCAAGCGAAGTTATAATTCGGTAGCCACCGATTTGAAGAAAATTGATGAAAATAATTGCATCCACCACTTTTCATTGCATTGCTTTTTGTTTATATGTGTCACTAATAATATGGCTAATTTTCTTTTTACAGATGATAATAAGAAGTATATAATAAGAGCAGATAATTCGCTGGAAATCAAGAAGCTTACCCACATGGATGTCGGCATATACGTGTGTAAAGTGAGGCAGAAGACGCTTTCTCACTACACCGACAAGTCTATTCACTTATCTGTACATCGTAAGTTTTAAATCGTAATTTTTTTTATTCTATCCTTTCCAATATACAAATTGGATTTAAAGGTATGATGCAGTCTAAAATTAGTCAAGTTTACCTATTTGCGGCAAAAAAAAAAAAAGACTAGTAGCTGTCATCCGCGGCGTTGCACGCGACCTACGAGTAAAATAATTATATAAAATTCGACCCCTAAGGTGGCCCTTTTTGCATTTCCGTAAACGCTTTCTCAGTATACCCTTACACTTCGTAATGAATACGCCATCCAAACTTCATGTCTCTAGCTATAGCGGTTTTGGCTCCGAGTTGATTGTGACCTGTCAGTCATTCAGTCAGGACTTACCATTTTATAATAAAAAAAAAATTATATCAATTACCAATATATTTAAATAAGCACAAAAAATACAGTACTATATAAGATCGAAATATAGAATAAAATAAGAACAGTGAGAAGTGGGTTCGCCAAATATGGGAATTAAAACGAAAATATGATGTTGTGCCCACCCCATAATGTAGAATATGGATTAAAAAGTAGAAAATACTTATTACTTATACATGTATTCATTACTTTATTTCTACTTCAGACAAGCCGGTCCTGTACAACAGCAACACACAAGCTGTTTATACTAATAAATTTAAGACTGAAGAAGTATATGCAATTCTCAATGAAACGTAAGTCTATTTATTCGTAATTTAGTAGTTCGTATTTAGGACCTTTAGAATATGAGAAATTTAAAAAAAAAAAATCCTATCACCGATTCACTTCTGCATTGCAGTGTCCTAGCAAAGAACATATCATAAATAATAAAATAATGAAGGAAAGTTATATTTACGTTTAATCTTTCAAAAATGAAGTACTTAACAACTATAAATAAAGATCCCAAACTACCAAGTGACTTCATAGAAAAGAGTTTGATACGGGTTTAGAAACAGGACGATAGATTTATACCAATTTATACGAATCAATATGAATTGTAGCATCGAAGTTTAATTTTTAGAAATAAATAAAGATTTGTTTTACAATTTCAGTAAAAACATCACATGCAGTGCTATTGCTAATCCTCCACCAAGTTACCAATGGAACCGAAGAGAAAATAGCTACGACAGTGATGAAATTACTGATCCTGATATGGTAAGCTGACATTACCTGATCTTATCTGGCATATTTTATTCAAATAAACACTCACATTAAAACTCTCATTATTTTACACGTTTTTTATTTCAAATTGCTAAAATACGTATAAAATTATTGTCTCAAATATAAACTAGTAGGCGTAAGTGAAAAAAATCACTTACCACAATATTTATTAATTATGAGCTTGACATATTCCTTAAAATACGTTAAAACTTTGTATTCCCAGGTGTTCCACTCCGAAGACGGCAAGTACTCAGTGCTAATGCTGCGGTTGCAGGACGAGTCAGTTTTGGGAGAGTACAAATGCTCTGCCAATAACAGCAAGGGCTCGGAGTCTATCGTATTCCACGTCACTGTCGGCACTAAGCCTGATCCACCAGATGTTGTAAGTGACTCGCTAGCTTTATAAGTAATTATATATGAGAGCGCCTACCATTATTTAACATATGAAAACACTACATCAAGAGATTTCTTTTTTTATTCGATACAACTAAACTTGACATTGTATTCCTACGCTTTCGTCGTCCCTGTTGATATTCGAGCTTCTGTGTCCACATCGCAACCTTGCGCTATGATGGACCTGCACAAAACCTTACGACTGATGGCCGCCACTGATGTGCGTCCAACATACTCGTTGAAGATAGTTGATTGATTTGTAATTGACAACAGTGAACGTTTGGAACAAGAATTCTTTTTAACTTATGGCTAGCTGCATTATAACATTATCATTTGACAGCATGCTAAGATTGTGCTCTCAGTACAGAAAATTCTAACTGCAACTCTGATCATTCTGAGGTCAGGTAAAAATTTAGTACTTTATTGACAATATCTAATTCCTGGCACATCAAATAAAACAAACGTTCGTAATTTCCACAATGCAATTTTCGTTACCAAAGAAAGTAAAATAAACTCGGGAAAGATAAGAGATAATTCTTAAATAATAAAAATAATAATATTAAATCTACAGGTAGCGCTGATGTCAAAGGACAAAACTGAATTTGTTTTCAACGTCAGCTGCTCTACATGTCCAATGATATCGGAAGGCGATATTGCGCCGGATCCTGAAAATCTCACTATTACTGGTAAGAAAGTAAAGAAGATGTGTCTATAAAGTCTCGCAATTTCACATTTCTAAGTGTTTACTACAAGTAAACAACTTTACTGGTGGATCGCCCACGGGTACAGGTCTACGGGAGGGAGATATTTATATTTATAGATTTGTTACGTACGTCAATGGAAATATCGATACACACGTATGCATGCATGTAAATTTTTAACCGAATTTTTGATCGCGATATAATGCCGTTTGACGCAATTTTTGAATTTTTTCTATTTATCTTTATCTCGATAAGTAGCAGATACGCGACTTTATTTCTTAAATTATATTTTGTATAAATATTATGTAAAAAGAAATAATTATATAATTATGGCAGAACCTTTTGATAACAAGTAATTATGCAAAGAGTCAACCTCACACAGTAGCCATAGTAAATTTCTACTTTAAAAATAGACAATTATATGAACGGTTTTTTTTATTTTGATGTTTTCATCTTGTACTCTGTATATTTTCTGTATTTTTTTCTCTTAAAATAGAATATATTTTGGTAAACTTACAAACAATCTATCTTGCCATTGATCGTGGCATGTTTATCTCGAGTGCGTTTTACAATCCGTAACAAATAAGTCAACTGTTTACTGCGACAGCCGAGAGTGAGCCAATATGTGAGGAGAGTCAAAAGCGAAAATAACCCTGGCCCCGCGCCCGTCACTATTCTCCAACTCAACCAATTAGCAGTATTACAATCAAAGTAGACCTAGACCTTAAGAAGTTACGAGAGCATATATGGAAAGTCAAACAGTAGGATATAATAATACCAGTGGCAAAAATCTACATGTGTGTTGGTAGAATTAGAATATTGGACGAAAAAAAGTAATAGCAAAATCACGGTGGGTGACCTACACTCTTGTTCTTTACACATCTTACTCGGCTGTTACCACATAGTGCATCGCCTTATGTCAAATGCCAGAACTCATAGAAAATACTTAAATTGTGGTATAATTTCCTTATTAAATAAACTAGATTTAAATATATTTTTTAGGTTATGCGTTCGAGTTAGTAGCTAATAAGAAGCATTTTCAACCCGACTGGGACACCGCTTATCGTGTAGAAGTCAACATTGTTGACCCAAACGGTAAGTAGTACTAGATAATTTATAATTAAATCAATTATTTCAACCTTCTACGCAAGTACAGGAACCATGCATGTAAAGTTTAGCGCGGTCAGGCTTGGGATGGATAATCATGGAGAGGGCATTTCCAATTGTGTAATTGCTGTGGGTCGGATAACACGTTAAATTATAGGATCTGATTATCTACTCGTATAGTACAAAATAACAGCTTGTCTATTCTACAATTCACAGCACATTTACCTGCTACCATTAAAATAAACAATATTAGTCCTCCATCTAAGTCGAAGTTTTTAAATTGGTATTTCTTTTAATATTCTAAACAATACGAATGTTTCACAGACACTATATTCCATGTTGGGGGTCTTAACAACAAGACGAAATATCACATCCGTGTGGCGTCCATCAATGCAGCTGGTTACTCCGAGTGGTATATCCTGCCCGATTTACTTGAGACGGCCAGCGCTTTTAAACATGTCGCCACCACATTTCTAATTGCTCTTGCCTTATCGCTTTTACTTTTCTACCACCCGTAAAAAGTTAGGATTTATATATCTGAAGAATAGCTTTTTATACTTAGTTGTTTTGCTGCAATTACTGCCGTATGGATTTTGTAACACGGTAAGGTAATCAACGTAACGGTGATCATCTAGCCACGAGTCTTTATTACGTTTTGTATATAAATGTGTGACATTTCCATGCAAAATATAATCTGAAGATGTGAATGTGACAGTGACAACTCATAAAATATTTGTTTTCAAATTTGCTCGATTGCAGCAGTTATTTAAAGACAAGATATAATTATTATATACTTAATTTGCAGTAATCGTTTGCGTCGTTTTTCACCTGTCTTCGTCGGAATTGTCTTACGGTTAACATGAGTGAGCTTGGATTGAGTATTGAATATTAATTCTAAAACAACAAGCAAGGATTCCATCTGCTTCTTGTTAGTTACAGTTTTTTAATAGGTATCTTCTAACTCATTTACTCGAGTTAGTGATGATACTTTTTGAAATATTGATATTGAAACCAAAGGTTGAAACTGAATGTGATTGAGGTAATTCGCTTATGTTTACATCTCTAAAACTAACTGAATATCCTTTATATAAAAAAAATTATATTGCATTGTATAAATTAACGAATTTCTTTTTGTAATTTATATATCGCACATACGTTGCTATAACGTCACTTATGCAAATGATGTAATATTCCAGGAGAAGCATTTTAAAATTCAACATCCCATTGTTACGATAGTTCTTCTCGACTAAACAAATAAAATAATAATTATTTAAACTATAACTTTAAACTTAATTTTAAAGTTAAATTTAACATCTCATTAATTACTTTAAAAAAAATATAAACGTTTAAAAATTACAACCCTCCCAGAAGTGACGTTATGGCACTAGAAAACAATTAAAACCGGACAATTATTTCAAAACAAAGAAAACACGACATCGTACATTTCTAAAAAAATATTTATTGTAGTATCAAAAAAGTAAGTACCTATAACAAAATTTCTTAATTATACGTAGAACTTTACTATTAATCAGACTTTTTAATAACAATCATCTTTTGACTATTAATTAGGTGACGTTTCGTGTTCAATCAATCATTGATCGATGACGTATGGCATATAAAAAAATTAATTAAGCATAATAATCATCTGTATCAAATTCTTTTACTTATCTCCAATACAAATTTAGTAAACACTCTTAAAAACTTAAACAATTGTTATGTTTTCAGGTTAATCAGTGGCGTTCAATGCTGTCATTGCAATTATCCGTAGAAGTTTACTATTAATTAGGCGTTTTAATCACAGTCATTGTACCCGTATGGTATTTAAATCTAATCAAGTACGTAATAATCAACAGTAGTATATCAAATACAAATTCTTTTACTTATCCTACCTCTAATTATCATTATGTTCATACTAATTTGGTAAACACTCTTAACTTAGAATCACTGCCACATTCCCAAGAAAATCAGGGAGTCTTTAGCGTTTTCCCTGCAAATGTAAATGTGGCTTTGTAGACTTTAAGTAAAATAAAAATTAAATGAGATCATTGTAAAAACTTTCATAGTATCTTGGCACGAGATTAGCCTCCAACAATTGCAATAAATCACGCTTTTTGCGTTCTGTGATTGGTATTTTTGAAGTGTAAGCTTGCTTCAAGGGAATTTCATCAATTCTTCGATGGCTTCTATTGCCGCGTAATTTTTTTGGTTGGACAATTGCTTTTGCTTCGTTCCAGTTTTCGGTTTTGTATGTTGTTCGATATTGGTAACTTTCGCAATTTTTTGTGAATTTAATAGATTTGATGTCACCAGTTTTGATAACATCGCCATTGACATTTTTTGCTGTATTAAAGTTCATGTTCTCCTCAAGTGATTTCAAATCAAAGAAATCGTCATAATTTATTTCTTTTACCACAAATGGTTTGCCAGTCTTTTTGGCCCCACGAATTAGGGAAATGTATTGGTCTGGAACATAAATACATCCAGCATTTTTGGCTCTAGTCACAGATTTTTCTATTACGGAATGAGCTGCGTCACCTTCATTTTGCGTGTGGCCACGAATCAAAAAGTTGTGTTGAATTGAGTTAATATTTAAGTGACTCACTGCATAGTAGTACATTGCAAAAACAAATCGATTTTTTTGCTGACCACAGCAATTGTCAGAATAAATGATGACATTGCAGCCTGGTTTTTCAAATGCAATCTGCTCCAGGTATTTATACACACACGACCCTATTTCGTTGGCTCCTCTATTGCCCAACCCTTCGTGCCAAAAATAACAGGTTGTTTCTTGCTTGTTTGCATTAGACATTGTTAAATTATAACAATTAAGTCTTGATTTGTAGTAGAAAGAGCTTGACTTGCCAACAGGGCAGGGTAACACCGCTTGTAAGTCATAGGTGAAAACAACTGTGTTGTAGTCACTTTCAAGACATCTTTTCATATCTCTGTCTTTTTCATGCCTACTTAAGCTTTTTTCTTCCTGGTGTAAGTTGAAGCTGTCACGTAATTTATTCTTTTCTGCTTCAGAGGCATTTTCGTATGCTTCACACTCATCGCAACGATCTTTTTTGGGTTTGAAAAATCCAATGTTAAAATCTTGGTTGAAAATCCGTGAGTAGGCGTCGTAGTTTACAATAGGCTTGTTTTGTTGCTTCTGAATTTTGGAATAATTTCTGTGCAATTCTGCGACTGTCAAACCCCCATCAATGAATTGTCTGCTAGTATTAGCCCTGAGATAGTGACTTTCAACCTTTGGGATTGATTCGATATGATTTTTTACTGCTTGTATAACTTCAGGTTGCAATTTACATTGTTTTCCGTGTTTTCCTCGTTGATCAGGTGGAATAAAGCCATCATTTCGTTCTTTGCCGTCGATAACAGTCCGAATTATGCGTTGTGTGATACCCAAAGTGTTGATCAGAAACGTTTTACAGACGCGGATCTCTTCATTCTCATTAAGCAAGTAATATGCGGTGTTTGCTTTTCTGTCGTACATTTTGTTAGTCTTTATGCGGCGGTAAGCACATTTTAGTGGTCTTGTACTACCATTTAAAAAACCTCGTTGCCTTTCTACACTCTCCAACTTCCAATAAGACTCAAATATTTCCGTCCTTTTTTGTTCAGTAAAATTTTTGGCACAGGACAACCGACATTTTGAGGTACATGTAGGTCCCATTGTTTTACCTTGATTTAGTTTTTTAGTTTTTACTGAGATATAAGTTTGACCAGAATTTTTCAATCGCTTAGCAATACTCTTTTTCCATGTTGTTGGATTACGCGTACGCTTTTTGCCTCTTGGTTTAGTTATAGGTTGCGCTGGTTGGTTATGCTCGTGAACAAGAATCTCATTATTAGAATCGTTATTTTCAGCTGGAGTATCATCGGAACTGCTACTTGAATTGCCACTGGAATTACTACTGGAGCTACTGCTGGAACTGCTACTGGAGCTACTAGATGAAGACGACCTTGCACGAGGGCCAGGCCTGTATTCATCTCCTGAATAAGTGCCAGAGAAATCGCATGTTGGGAAGTCTATATCATATCGTTCATTCGTTTCATTAGTGGTAAATAAAATAGATGGAGAGTTACTGGGGTTTGCTAAAGTAGTATCATACTGCTCTGGGGTAGTTGTTGTTAGGTCATCTAGGTTGGCTGGTGCTACTTGCTTCTCGGAATTTGTATGATGAGACAGTGTATTTTTTTGTTCGGAATATGGAATCCTTGTAGAGTTGGCTAAATCTTGCACTTCAACCGAGTTTTGATTGCCACTTGAAAGTGCAAGAAGCACAAGGTTTTTGCCGCGTTGGTTCATTTAAGGTCTGAAAGAAACAAAATACTTACATAATGATAACAAATAGACAAACAAAAAAAATATGATAACAAAATAAAAGATCGACTGATCTAACAATATTATTATTATTTTAATTACCACAAAATAATTATTTACTAGATTGCTTAAGGGAATCAATTGATCATGTTGGGCAATTATCATAAAAATATAAAATTAGTATAAAATAAAAACATTAATCCTTACTATACTGGAGCAATATTGTCACAACTGTTAATCTAACGTTAACTTTGTACCATAAAATACAAAGATTGGGGAAACAACGTCACTACTTACACAAGTGTCATTATTGCTCCAAAAACATAAAAATAAATTGTCACAATTACCTTAGTAACGTTGTAGCTCCAGAAGACTGCTTTTTGTGCGGGGGGCCGCGCGCAATTGACCTTTGGAACGTTGTTTCTCCTAGTGGCGTCCAGATTCGCGCCAAAACCATAACGACACTAATGCCCTCACGCGGAAAGTATGCGTACTACACAAGTGACAATAACGCACCAAGTAAAGAGGTAGATTAGGTGTATTTTCGCATACTCAGTTCAGTTTCGATAAAAATAGCATAAGTGACGTTATAGCACCGTATGTGCGATATGACGAAATAGGTGTTTTGTTCTCGTTATAAATATTATTTAACAGTTTTCAGAAAAATATTATATGTGTATTGCTATGTTGTTTGTATACGGCGCATTAAGTTTAATATGACATACATAAATTTATTTAAAATTTGTTGCTTTAATATTTTAAGTAGCAGCAAATTAATGTCATAAAATTGTGTATACGTTTATTAAATGTTTGTTTATAATATTATGAATAACTATACTTTATCGTTATGTATAAAGAACCTCTAAAAGATATCCAATGAAGAGATACGAACAAGGCAACAAGCAAGCACTAGAAATAATCACAATACCTAAAGAGCTGTTTAATATTTGTGTGTTTACTTTGTAGCGCTAATATTTCATTGACATTCCAAAGATAAATGCTGTAGATAGATAATATTAAATATTAAGCAAAATAATTGTCTATTAAATAAATTATGCGAATAAGTGTTCAATTATTGTTGTAATAAATTATTAACTGCCTGAAATTAAATATTTCTCAAAACTATGTTATCGCCGATTGTAGTTATATATAATTAGCTTTATGTTATATATTAAATTTATGAATTACTTTGTTATGTAAAGGTTTTAAAAAATCTAATACAGATCTTTTTTGACACATTGTACGATGATAATTATTTATAATAAATTATGCAAATCAAATTTAAAATAAAACTACATTATTATTTAAACAGGGTTTTCGGCAAGGGGTGTACTAAGCCGAAGGAGTGTCACTGTACCCATCCTAAGGAACAACTCTCACTATGGGACCAACTTTGAATCTGAGGAAAAAAATATCAGCTGTTCCACACAAAAAGTTGTACCGTCGTCGACAAAATGTATGAAACAGCTGATTATTTTTTCTCTAATTCACACTTGGCCCCGTAGTGAAAGTTGTTCCTTAGGATTGGTACAGTAACCCCTTTTCGGCTTAGTACACCCGTAGCTGATAACCCTGTATACTTATAATTCAGATATATATATGTATTAAAACTTTACTAGCACTATTAAAATCCGAAATGTGCTAAAATTTACTTTAATTTGTAAATATTAATGGTACCTAATTTACATACATCTAAGTTAATATATTTGCATAAGGATCATAGTTTATAAGTTACAAATTGTATGTTATATTTTATTTATGAAATCAAAAGCATTTAAATGTTTAAAGCCTAACATATAGCCCGTTTACACTTGCCATAAGTCCGTTAACAATGTTACTTCAAAGTTACACATAGACAAGTTAAAAAATTATATTTAACTTGAGAACATTAAGCTATCAGTTCTACCAATAAGGGCAGTGTAACATCCACTGATCCAACGTATAATCACTGCTATTCAGCGTGGTGGGAGCATTTCGATTATCTGTAGATCCTATAGGTAATCCATGTGCTATTTTTAGTTGCAGTTAAACATTTTATTTTTCTTAATGAAATCTATTGCTCAGTTGAAAAAAAACTGCTTATGACGTGTTTCCAACAGTCGTACAGTGAGCGCCTAAACGCCTAATGAACGAACAGAGCCGCGGGTCGCAAGCATTGTTCCTTGCGAATCATCCGCTAACAGAATGAATCAACGAACGAAACGTATCTACTTGTAAATGCAAAATACGTGCGTCATGAAATCTTCATAAACTTGGAAAAATATTTGTACAGGTTTATGATATGTCTCTAAGAATTCAAAAACAATATATGTTATAATTTTCAGCACATGTCAAAGCAAATCTGTAAGTATGAACGGGCTCTATGATGACAGTAGGTATTTATTAAAAATACATGTATAGAAACTAGATATTAGATAAAAATACGTTTACATCTATAAGTGTGCTACAAATTTTTGTATTGCATTCTATTATAAAGATAAAAGATATTAAATTCAGTTGTATAATAAATTAAAAAGTCCTAGTTATGACAATACCGTGTCTGAAATAAAAGCGTCCTCTTCTAAACATTCCACTTATTGATTTATTGACTGTATGCGAGCTAAATTTAAAACTGATTTCTCATCCCTTAAATTTGTTATCATTCATATTTTCTGCAAGTAAAAATCAGTTGCATATTAATTTCATCGTGCATATTAAAGTATGTTTTTAGTTTAGCCAGGTTTATTATAATAGGCCTGAAATGGAGTAGGTATTTGTATTTCTCAATACTTTGGTTTACATTTTAACCCGCAATATCTGTAAGAAGTACGCATACACATAATTAAACATATTCTGTTAATAATCTTGTATAAACACAGCATAATTAGAGGACAAATACTAAATTTGTCAAGATGTTCTTAAATTTACAAGTGTAAAACTAATACTTATGTATCTCAAACAGCATGATGTAATAGCCACAGATTTATTGATTACGGGTGCACTATGCCAAAAAGGGTCACTTATTATGATAAAGAACTTTCTCAATCGACTCACTTTGGAAATCGAGAGAAATAACAGCTGTATAAGTTTATGGAAGTCAAAGAAACGTATGGAACAGTTCCTATATTTCTAGTTGAAAGTTGTTCATCGTGATGAGAACTGTACCTTATAGATAACCTTGTAGATACAAAAGTGATCGAGTAATTATTGTGTGGTCTGTATAATGCCATCTGAACATGTTGTTAGTCGAACAAAATCTAAAACTGATTACATCAGTGTATAATTAATAGTTATCATAATGCGCTGCTAATAATATTAATTCCAGTATTTATTTTCTTGCAATAAGGCTAAAATTCTACATACATTGTTGTAAAATGTTTTAAATGTTTTCTTCAGAAGAGCTGTTTTTATTTATTTTACCGATCAATTTGATATAGACCAAGATACATCGCATACGAAACTTTTCTGAATGTCGTATGGCGTACTTACACCGTACGCCGTAAAAAATGCGGTTTAAATTTATACTTATTAACAATATAATAGCACTAGCACTAGCACTGAAATTTAGACCGCGTTTTATCTTGATTCCTAAAAATTGTTCTTCTTCTTCTTGATTCAAAAATTTTTTTCTTTACAATGCTAATTTATTTTTATATTTTACCCCCTTAAGAATCACATATTATGTATCTAATTAAGCATTGTGAGTCAACGTTCGCAACGAACAATAAATTTTCACTTTTAAAGCTTAGTATAATTTCACGTTAGATCTACCTGGAAAAAAGAGCTTCTCTAATTTAATTTATTACGCTGTCTCAAAAATTGATACGTATGTACTAAATAACTTTAACCAGAAGATAAATAACTAAACTATGATGATGTTTATTTAATTTAAATACTTACAATACATACTTTTAAGCAATATATTCAAGATGTTCTTACTATCGACCCTGCATTCAAAGCTTAGAAAAATGTACTAAAAACTAGTACATTTACAATCTAGTACATTCTTCTAAGATTCAAAGGTACTCCGAGCATAAATACCTTGAAATAATTTGTATAATGACTGACATTCAGAATTACCTGCATCATTGCGAGACGTTGATAATATACTGATAGTTCTACAGAATATTGAGAAACGTTAACAACCTTATTAGGAAACGCGTCTCCACTTTGAACGTCTTTTGTCTTGTTTCATGCGATGGAGATTGTTTCTCGCCAGTGCAGGACAAAAGATTCTCAGCTTTTAAATAAAGCCGTAAGTGTTTATAATGTTTTCTGATTTACATGAATTTGTAAATACGTTTGTAAGCCCCAAGTATACAATGACTGTATTGTTATGTTACATACACTGGTGTTTCTGCCTCAATAAAACAATTTTAAAAATATTATATCTGTTATTTAATTTACAACATATAAATTTCGTATTGCACGTAGTTCAAAAAATATCACGGAGATAAATAACAGAGACATAGAATGTACATTCTATGTCAGTGGTATAACATAGAATGACACTGTTTTGTAGTAAGTATAAATTAATTAATATATTGTTTAACAGATGAAAATACAACACGAAGTAGATAGGTTTACAAAGATGTAGAGAAAAGACTTTAGCCTACACTATATTTATAAAATCAAAATAAATAGTGATCTTAAAATAATATTATACAATCTTTTAATTTATACCATCCTCATAACAAACATGCACACAGCGGCCACAATTAAAATACCACCAGTGAAGAATATGCCATAGAACATGCCACCGTCTGAACTGTCGTCGTCTTCTTCCGATTCGTCCTTTGTTTCCTCAGAATGTTCTTCATCTTCTTCAACTTCTTTCGTTTCAGCTTGAGCTTGATCAGAAGTCGTGAATTGTACATATTCCGACCAATTTGATTCACCTGCCTCGTTTTCAGCTCGCAATCGTGCAAAATATGTAGTTTCGGGTTCGAGATTGTCAAGTTCTACTAAGATACCTGAAATGAGATAAAGTTTATGAGTTTTGAACTATTTCCCTCTAATCATAGTTCAAAATGTTATGGGTAGAATATCACCGGGCCAGTTAAAACTTTTTTTTCCCATGTGGCCCGGCACCGGGCCAAGTCACCGGGCCAGATGGGATACACTCAGATTATCAATAATATATTTATTTGTTTGATTGCAAGTACATAAGAGGTTAATAGAGGATTACGCTGACATTCGTCGAATCATTAATTTGCCCAAATTTTGTACTCTTTAAATTTCATTTCTGATGTTTTTGATAGGAACTGTTGTATTTCACTTTAGTTACTAAAATTGTTTTCTGGCTTAACATATATTTAGTCGTATTATAGTTGTACGTTTTTTATTTAATATGATAGTAAATGTACTATATTTTTGCATCACTGTTTCAAGACTGTAAATGTTTCAATTATATTTAAAGTTACGTAGATTTTCGGCGTTACCTTCTTCGATATCATCATCATCTTCTTCTTCTTCTTCGTCTTCATCGTCATCATTTTCTTCGTCAAACTTTTTAACCAAGGTTTCTGCTTTCATCCAAGTATATTTATCAGGTGTTGAGGTTTTCGTTTCCGACAATGGAATGTATTGAATACTGACACCTAGAAATTAAAATATGGATATTTATTAGTGTTAGAACCTATGTGAAAATGTTAAATTGATTAGTTTTTCGATATGAAGTCTGAAGCAAGTATTTGGAATGCTAATAATGTCGTTTCAGAGTGTTGTTGCGAATATATATTTAAGTATCTCTTGGCTTTGCTGACACGCAAGCAATCCTAGTGAAGAGCTGTGAGCGTAGAAGTATTTTAATAGAATAGGTAATATAAGGAGCACAACTTACTGTCAACAGGGAAGTATACTGGATCATCCCATGACATATTGAAAATAATGCGGTTACTGGAAATTACAGCTGTCTTGACCTGAAATCATAAGTATGAGGTGTGAAATCTTAAGTGTAGGCGAATATATAATATGTTTAGTAAATGATAGGAAATAAATAATAAGGAAAATATGAAAGAAAATATACATATATAGAATAAATATAAAAACTAAATGTATGTGATAGTTTCGTTTCTAGAACGCCCGAAAGCCCGGATATGGCTTATGATTGTAGAAGTTTATATTTTGTGAGTATATGTTTGTATATTAAGTAATAATATATTATGTAAGTGTAAGTGTATGTCTAACAGTCTGTGATACAACCTAAACAAGTTAACCGATTTTTAAGTGCGAGGTGTCATTGGATTTGTCAAGGGCTATACAGATAGCATTCTGCAGATTTTTATAGAGTACGTAACTTTTTGCAGACGCGTTTTTAATTTTAAGTTGTATTTAACCACTTGAGTTAATCGCGCAAAATCAAAAAAAAACTACAAGAGAAGCTCAAAAAATCAGTGTAGAAACCGTTTATGTCACAAAACACATGGCAAAAAAAAGGTTTTTTGTCAATTATTATGTTAAATTAGGCATACGAGAGTTACCCACTTAAACACTTAATAAACACTTTTGTATTTTAATTTCTATAGATATTAGTCTGGTTTCAGTATGAACGTTTTTGTATTTCAATAACATTGTGATGTTAACATACGTTATCTGCTTTCCAAGGTTTCTCTCTTCTCAGCAATTTGAAGGATTGATCTGCGTTTCCAAACTCATTGGTAGCTGTACACATATATACATTTCCATAAGTGGTAGGTGACGCGGTCACTGAGAGTGTCGCTGTGTTGAAATCTTCGGAATAAGCTATTTTTGACTTGTTGAATTCATACAAAGCACCACCTCCAAGATCTTTGAACCATCTGTAGGTGGGCAGAGGCCATCCCCTTGCATGACATTCTAATTCAACGCTGAAAAGAGATAGATCATCTTTAAATTTCAATTTTAATCAGTTAGATTTTTTCTTCAAATATACTGTAGTATTATAGATTATACAATAGGAGCAGGTCAAATTAACCAAAGTATCATAAAAACCCTCGAAATAAAATATAACTCGTCATTTTGTGATGATGGCCATCTTGGATTTGAATTTCACCACAGTGTATAGTATTCTACTAATACCCATATTGAGAAAGTTGTGGAAACATATGTAATCCGCCATCTTGCAATAATTTTCATCAAACATAGCTTTCAAGCACACTCCTGACTTCACCTTTCTTGAAATTAGTTAAACCGTTCGGGAGCTACGATGTCAATGACAGAAACACAACACGTCATACATATATCGCGCCGTCGTTTTTGGATTGAGAGTTAAAAAAGTGTGGATGGCGTTTCTGCAATGATCTATCGTTTCCAAAATGCAGTTTGTCTCTAAAAATGGTCTCCGTGTTATTGGACTTTCGAAGTGATTATAAAAAATCTAATTTACACACAATACTTGGGGAAAATGGCATAGATTCTTAGTACAAAGAAATTGAATAAGTACCTAAACACTGTTCGTAATGTTCGCATACTCGTACCTACGGTGCCAAATACTTACACTTCGTTGTTTTTTCCGTAAACGTATTCCATTTGTTTGCCACGTCTGAACACTGGTTCGTCTGAAACATTATGATTATTTATATGAGATATATTCGATAATAAGTCTAGGGGTGTACTAAGCCGAAAAGGGGTCACTATACTTGGCCTAATAAACAACTTTCACTATGGGACCAACTCTGAATTTGAGAGAAAAAAATCAGCTGTTCCATACAAAAAGTTGATCGGTCGTCGACAAAATGTATGGAACAGCTGATTTTTTTTCTCGAATTCAGAGTTTTTACCATTGTGAAAGTTGTTCTTTAGGCCGAGTATAGTGACCCCCTTTCGGCTTAGTACACCCTTAGCCTATAGCCCTGTATACTAGAAAGATTTGTATTTTTGTATGTACTAACGAATAAACTCAAAAACTACTGGACTGAATTCGAAAATTCTTTCGCCGTTATAAAGCTATCTAGTCACAAAAATTAGAAGTCCATGGGTAACACCGCGGGGTCTAGCTGGAAATTAAACAATTTAATAAGAAAAATCGCATTTAAAAACCGAGGTAACAAGATGCAAGCTGCTTGCTACAAAGTTTTAATATAATACGACGTTATTTCTTTGACGTTATCTTTTGTTTTTATTTTATCTGGAAATACATTTTTAATTAATAGTTTGGGGTAAGAGGTACCTATTACTGATAATTATTTAAATTATCGCACTATTCAAATATTTTTAATTTTATGTTGAGCATTCTGAAGAGGAATGTCTTCTTTTGTTATTATGCAATAGAGATTAAATAAATAAACTATAGTGGTATCGCGTAAAGTTAGGGATAAAAGAAGTGAAACCAGTGAAAGCAAGCTTGGTTTCGTCTAGACAGCGTTTACTGTCAAAACAAAACCAAGATTTTTTACACTCGTTTTACTTCTTTCATCTCTAACTCTACGCAATAACACCACAGGGCATAGCGTAAACACAACAGTTCTTTCAAATTCAAATTGTTAATACAAAAAATAATATTTGTGGTCGTTCTGAATAATATTTGATCTCAGAACAGCTTATGTCCTTGCTTTACATACACTGAGAAAAATGGTCATCATTATATTATGACCTGAATTCACGTAAAGTACGGAGTATATGGTAACACATAAACTTTGTTATATTCTACATATTTTTACAGTAACAAGACTAAGTATCATTAATATAGAATTAGTACAAATCTGGCTCGTTTCGACGTTATTCATTATTTTCTCATATGTTCACTTCACGTACTCTACGCCATCCAGCGACTGAACTTCACTTTAAGTATGTTCGTTTAATCACCAATTATTTAGTTGAATAATTTCTTAACGTTTTCTGTTTAAATTAAAGCGTAATTTTGACTTATTTACTTCTTATTTTAGGTGAACATACCTATTTTACGCTGACATCCTGGTGTTATAAGGTTACCCGTAAATGCCATTTTCTCAGTGTAGGTTACTTTTGATCCCGAAAACGTGCAGTGATCCCGTTGGATAATCAAATATTCAGCGCAAGAATCACCGCGGGGCGTACCTAGTTTTACATAATTTATTAGCTAAATTAGATTAGCAGGACTTATACCTGACTAAGTTTTATATTGCTATGTGTGGTTATTTAGCAAAAACATCCTCAGAATTAAAGTTTTTAGAATAATACCAAATACAAATGTTTTAACTATAACTTGTTAGATAAAAATTAATTAAATATGATTTACTTATTATTTTTTTGCTAATTAGGAACAGTACCTACGTTACCGATTTCTCAGAGATGGTTGATTTTTTTTTCTGAGTAATTCATCAGCTTTATTTAGAACAATTTGAAGAAAATCAAATTAATTAATATTTCTTTTATGCAACTTGTCATTTTATTTGTGTGTAAATTTGAACTTTATCGTGGTTTGGTACAGATAGTTGACAAGTTATACACATTATGTTTTTATTAAATTATAGTTTCTACTTAAGTTAAGTTCAATGATTTAATTGACCGCACGAACGAAGCATCTCTGGTTCCAGAAAAAAGTTCTTTTGTCTGTCTGCTTGTATGGATGTTTGTCCGCAAGATATTTTGTACACTACACACTAAATACACTAGATACTGGTTGTAGTGGTAATCGTTTTTTTTAAACATAGACCGATGAATGTAATATGTGTGATTTAAGTACTTATTAGTGTTTCACCCTTATTAAATAAAGTGTTGCTCTCGCATGTTGGAACAGATACTCAGAGGCACACCTCAGAATGTTAGAGTACTTTTGGAATAAGCCTAACAAACGACATCTAAAAAACATTATACAATACCCAATCAAGCGGGGATCGTTCGAACCCAAGAAATAGCAAGCCTCCAATCGCTTTACTAATTAGTATCTATGTGTTAATGTTGTGTAGAATAATATTACTAAATAAATTTAAAGAGATACAAAATTTTCCTTTTCTTTATCTATGTTTCGCTATATCTTAGAAAAGGATGGTCTGAAAAAAAGCTATTTTTGTTTTTTTTTTTTGTTTTTTAAACAATTACTGTAAGTATAATTTTCCAAACGCGATTTCTGATATTTTGAACACATTACAATTTAGGAATTTAGGTACAAAATTATTTAAAAAAATATGAAAACGAAAAACAATTACGGTCTTATGACAAAAAAAATTAAACGTAGTCAAAAATATTATATGTATGGAATTTCAAAAACTTAAACACTCTTAAAATTCAATAAATTTCGAGACCTTAATATACTTAATTGACTATATATTAGTTGATAAGCATTAATACTAAGTTGACTCATCCAATATGACGTCAAGTCAATGCGGTCACTCTAATTTGCGGATAATACGATGAATTCATAATAACCAAGCACCTAACTTCTAAGAATAGTGTGAGATACGTAACAGAAAATTTTAAATGCAATTCAACGCGGGGAAACCTAATGAATAGTGATCTTAATTTGTAACTATCTGCTTTATGATCTGAGTGATTCTGATCTGAGATTTTAGATTTTATCAAATGGGATCAATCCTTAATATGTAATTCAAAGTTGATGGACGCATGTGGGGCATTTAGGAACATTGAACAAATCAACTGCGTTTACGAAGTTGCAACTAACTAAATAGATACATAAATACTCACAGTTAACCTGTAAAGTAATATTTCTGTCGCTAGCGGCAGTACAGTCTTCCAGCATAGCGCTTTCCTGAACAGCTATGCATTGGTACAGGCCTGCATCTTCAGGCTCTACAGAGGTGATGGTGAGTAGACTCTCGTAGCCTAAGATCTTGTATCTCCTATTCACTTTATATTTCGGATGTTCGACGTTTTCTGCAAGAAAAGTTGATAATATTCAGGTTCAAGAAAGAGCTATAAAACTTTTAATTTAACTAAAAACAAAATGACTAACTACAACACTGAAAAAAAAATACAGCAGAAAGATTAGATAGATCTTTTAAGATCTACAGATAATCCAAATGCAACCCACCACCTTTCTTTACCACCACGTCTAATTTTTTGTATTTGTTAACTGATCTCTCAAAGACGACTGGACCTATATGAACACTATTTGATATAAGTTTTATCGAAATCGGTTTAATACCAGGGTTTGCAATCCAAATTAGCTGTTTGTATCAACACCTGCCGAATTGACGTAACTATTCACTTTGTTTAAGAACAATAAAGAACTTTGCGTAAGTCCATTTCTAATAAGATGGTATATAAAAAATATCTCCTATAGAAGAGTCAACATCTCCTGAGGATGCCTGTGCTAAGGCGAAACACGTGTCGATGAAGTTGGATACTGAGAGAAAGAGAAATAATAAGGTGAGGTGTGGCGATGGTGAGGAGGAACCACACCATAAAAACAAAAATATTTTTCGATTTTTCACGCTGACATTAAGACGAAGCGGAAAAACACTAAATATTCTTTTAATATAAAGAAACTGACCGGACAATTCGTGTTCTTTTCTGAACCACACAAGTCTGGGTTCAGGGTCACCATTCGCCTGGCAGGCCAACGTGATAGAGCGACCTGCTTCAATGGTGACCTCTGTTGGAGTGTCATCGCTGTCCACAAATTCTGATGGCTCTAGGAAAAAAATATGTTACTTAATTTATAAGTTGTTTGTTGTTATTAACTAACAGCCTAATCATAGGATGAAAGAAGTGAAAACAAACAAGCAAACTTGGTTTCAAGGCAGCGTTAAAGAGGCAAACTATCAAAATACAAAAGAAAAATTTTGTTAAACTTGTTTTCACTTCTTTTATGTCTAACTCTAGCCGATTGGACCACCTAATATTTTTCTGCCCATTTCTTTAAATTTTTCCCATCATGAACTTTACGTGAAGACTTATTTAATTTATGAACACAACTTATCTCTGTCATTCAAAGTCCTCACCCTCTTCCAATATAAGTACTGATCTCAATTCTCGATGTTCTTTTCATATCAATTCGATATTTTGTCTGCAAAGTAACTTATACAATACTCGCTGTACTCCGCAGTGTTACCCGCGATTCGTTTTTTATTGATATTTTTATCTCTTTTATTTATTTTTTTACTCGGTGAAAATGTACCTTACTAATGGCGCAAGAATTTTTAAAATCGTGCCAGTATTTTAGGAGTTTATTCATTACATACAAAAATACAAATCTTTCTTCTTTATAATATTACTCGTAGAAAAAGAAACGAATATAGTTTCGATGATTACTTTTGCGGCAAGTAAGCAGTGAGATTTAATGTACTACGTCAATGCAAGTAGGAGTGACATTGTGACAACTAAATATCCATAGCAAGTATACATATAATTAACTAATGTAGGTAATGTTCTTAAAATAAACTTGTAAAGATTTCTTGATAACCATTAATCTATTATTGTCTCGTTATAAATGTTCAAGGGTTTTGTTTAAGTGTACTGTACATAAAGCTAGTATTTTTTTGTCTCAATGTCGTGACACCGAACATTAAGAACCAAAGGAGAGATAATCCTACTTAATAGGATCTTCAAAAATAATACGGATGTAAAGGCAGATGTGTATCGAAAGGTTTCTGATTCAAGGTTAATTGAAGGTTGAAAAATGATGTTATTTTGTTGTTGACGATCTTCCAGACATTTTACTACCAATGGGAAAAGGCTTATTGTGGATTTTTTAGCCAAAAGAACATATTTCAATTGATTTTGTGACAACTAGTGAGACAAGTTCTAAAACTTGTTACCTGAACGAGATAGAAAAAAATCAATAATAAATCTACAAAAAAAATCTTATTATATTTAGTAGATTGTAGCAACTTTGATTGCATAATTCGTACCTACTTTTTATAATTATTTTAAAATTTCGTATATTTAAATGATGTTCTCATACATCATTTAAATATACGAAAATTTAAAATAATACATGTATGTACTCTACTACTACTCTTCATTGCAACAATATTTAAATCAAGTGAAAAGTGATAATGATGATGCAAAATTCAAAATTATCGATATATATTTTCACTGTAGTAAAATAATAATCAAAATTTAATATAACTAATGCTTATGAAATTTTACAGAGCTTGCAACGAGATTATTATAAAACTTTAAAAAACTAGTAGTTCCACGAGCGTAAACGTCACGAACACGATAATTTTGAAACTTTAAAAATATTTCAAACTCCTAAAAAATTACAAAATACCATGTTGACAGGTACGAGTATAACAGCCGGTAACCGTGAAAACCATAAAAATATCTATTCGTGTTATTGTTGATAAACACAGTAGTATGGACCTTATTTAACGAGTGCAAAATTTTCTTATCAGAAAAAAAGAAAGTAGGCATTTAATATGGCACACAAGACTTTACAACAATAATAATAAAATTCAAACATATTTAAAATACTTAAAATATGTAAATAAAGTCGTTATGGAATCGTTATAGTGACAAACGCGTCACTTAAGGTCAGTATAGCTCAGCGTAAGCCACGGAATTCTTTTCAGCACTGATTTGCAGGAAGGACCTTTAGAGAAAAACAAAATATTAAATAAAAACCCATTTGTCGTTTTATTTTTGTATCTTTTACGTCATTTTGAGGGAATCATTCCCCATAGTATAGTAAAAATGATAGAGCCTGATAGATATACCGTCTAGATCTTTTAAAACTACCACCCCGTTCGCGGGTGCGAAATTTATAGACAAAGATCCTTACATACAACTGATGGAAGAAAGAACATTTTGTCAGACTCGAACTAGAGAGAGATGCTTCAGTCGCTCGGTTAGTAAACATCTACTTATCCTAAAAATCCACTACCCCCGTTTTTGGACAGTTGGCAAAAACATTATGCTAAAATTATTATGCTAGATTTGAAATGACCTTTTACAATGGGTTATTTAATACTTACTTATAACACAAACTCGTACTGTCTTTATCTGCTCTCCGCTCTTACACTGGTATTCCCCGGTGTGGCTGACCATGAGCTCCGGGAAGGTAAGCACCAGACCAGGAGACCTATTCCCTTTGGGGCTGGATACAAAATGCTCCTGCGCATACACTCCGAGAGAGGGGTTCCGCTTTATCACGGCCCCGAATGGATCTATCCAATCTAGCTGTTAAAAAAAGAAAAATTGTTATTTGAACTGTGGGTCTTCTATTTCACGTAAAAACTTCTATGAGATATTATGAAGAAATAAAAGCTGAGACAACTCTGGATCTAGATGCGAAAGATCATCATTAATCTCAAATTCTCACATCAGACATTTTAGAGTCGGATATTAAACGTCTCTGCCTCTGCGTAACAATACTTTTGGGGCAGTATCTTAATAAAACAATAATACAAAGAAAAATAATAAGTACAGTACTCTCAGCCAAATATGGACAGTGTGGCATTTTTATAAGGAAACGTGCGTTATCTTATTCAAATACACTAATCAAGTACCTAACAGTTTCTTATTAAATTACTATAGTTGGATTCGGATACGAATATAGTAGACACATTGCTGGTTGTCGTTTCGACAAATACACATAAGCCATAGCATCCCACTTTTGAGTACGGCTATCTCGTATGCTTGTCGAAGATATCACTATTTTCGAAAGCTATATTACATACAACAAGTAGGTTTTCTCGTGATATTTTTCTTTGTTATAAGTAAATAATTCTAATCGAAAATTATAGGCAGGCTCATTAAACATACCATTTGGTTTTTAAGCGGAGCTCTACAATTGACAGTTTTCCTTGTCCCGGCTTCTAAAAACCCATGTTCGTCGTATTCTATTGGTTCGACGGCTATGCTTGTATCGCCAACTCTTGCACCGTAAACTGAAATAATATAAATGCTTGTAAGATATAACTTACTACCACCGAGGCTTTTTTTGCAACATTATATCACGAAAATGGAAAGGGAAATGGAAATGGCGTAATGGCAAGCTTTCCATAAAAAGTAAAAAAAAACCGTGAAAAATTTCCATATAATAATAATAATACGGGACAACATCCACACAAAGGTCTTCAAGTCCCAAATTAGGCAAAGCCTATGCTATGGTAACCTGATGACTGATATACATACTTAGAAATACATATATACATACTTATATATATAATAAACACCCATACACAGGTCAAACAGATATGTTCATGCACACAAATATTTGACCTGTTCGGGAATCGAACCCGGGACCAGCGGGTTAAAATCTTGATCTAAATTGGTATCTATACCAATTTAGATCAAGATTAGTCAAATAATACGACAAGTACCGGCAAAATATATGTATGTATGTATTTTGCAAATTTTGCTTGGTTGGCTCGGTCAAAAATTGAAATGTAGAACTTGCCGGACCTAAATCTCGCTCTAGCGCGAGGAAAAAAAGTTTAGAATTTATTATACTTGTATGTAATGATAATTTGTATACTGTAATTATATTTTTTGCAATAAAAATATAAAGTTACCTCTATTTATTTACTTTCATTCATTCGTTAACATAAAAAAGTGGCCAACATTGATTTACAGTCGAAAAATTGATGGTGTTAATCTTTGAGAACCAACAAACAAAATAAACAGTTAATACAAAGCATTATAACTGGAACGGACACTATTAGCTAGAAATGTTTCGTCAATATTTACCTAAAATTAATGCAAATGAGTGGAATTCAACGAGCGACAATACCAAGAAAGATACATGACACTGCTTTCTGGTAGTTTGAAGCATTTGCATAATATGTAGATCTTTAGTGGTCTGGGTGTTCCCACTAGCAATTAATCTTTATCGTTAATACTATTACGTTTCTTAGTAAAGGACGTCAATAAAAATACTATCGTCAAATCAGGAAGGTATACCGGTGCGAAGTAGTTTCACTATTACTCACGTTGTACTTTTAAGAGTACCACTAGTACCCTTGAATAACTTAACTAATCACAGATTGACCCTGGTTTTTTAGAGTTTAATAGTTCTATAAAGGCGGAATATTTCTAGATATTAAATAGGAAGAGCATTAGTGAGTATGAATAAACAACGACTGATTAAATCTTATAATATCTGAAATTCGACTAGTTCTACCAGATTTAAGAACTTTTACCTGATGGGTAGTTTACAGCGGTTTGATATCCAAATTTAGGAACAATAATGTATCGACCCCTATATTGAAGTAAAAAGAATTCGGAGTCTTTGTAATTAAAAGGGAATGGACGAAAGTTGGTCTCAAATCGGTCGATGATCACCAACGAAATTTTGAGGGAAAGATTTTTTAGACATAAAAGTTTATCGTAGGGATCCATTCAAAACCGAAATCCATGATAAGTAGTCTATGAGAGAAAAGGGTTTGGAGACTTCTCTTCACTCGTCTGAAGAGACGAGTCGTTCACAACTTAACCGAGGATGTAGTAGAAAGTGTCTATACAACTTACCAGCTCTGTAGCACATGTAGGCGAAAACGAGCACATAAAACGTCCACTTCGCCATTTCCAAAAACTAATATAAACTTTTATTTCTAAACTCTATATCATTTACACTATTTTCCCTACACTTGATAGTTTCGTTAGACTCCGACCGAGTGCTAAACGAAAGTGGAACTACACACATGAAATTTGCACAATAATTAAGAGCTATATAATTAGTATTAATAAGCCAAACGAGCACAATGTCACCCGTAGGAAATAGCTAGTTGTATGGAATTAAAAAGGTCGCAGCTGAATTGTTAGCGCCGTCAAATAGCACGCTATACTGTTACTTGATTATAATTATTTTGAATTATGAACTAGATACATTTACAGTTGCACATAAAACACGATATTTGTACCGAATTCCTAAAAAAGCAGAAGATTAAGTATCTCCTGCTTTTTTAGGAATTCAACGGAATAGTATGTTTGATATCAAATTAGGTCCGATTAGATTATTTTTGACGGGTTTTCTTCTCAATTGGTCCAATTTAAATTTTATTAATATTGGTCCACGAGCTTGATTTTTAAATCGAAATAATAAAAAAGTTCTTCCGGAACCTGCCGTAATGGAGGTCAGTAATCTTTTAATACTTGTGCTTTCGAAACCGAACTATTACCTAAGTGATCACATTTAATTTATGTTATTAAAAAAAACAGTAATGAGACAGAACATATTACAATCAACTCATAGCATGCTGGGCACGGATCTACCCTCTGGAGAAAATTCCGAAACGCTTACCAAGTTGCTAGTTGGTGACTTCCCTTTATGTTCGAAAGATTAACTTTCTCCGACAATCTGGTTCTCACTAGATAAATAGACTTGGTAATCCCGGAAGTTTAAATGGTGTCTGTAGTTAACAATCATGGAAAAAGTTATGTAGATATTTAAATAATAGATAATGATATTCAATCATTCGTAAACGAACAATATGTAATCGATATAGCAAAAAAAGTCGTTTGACAAAGTAATTAAGCCTCATTGTAATAAAGTTACTGTTTAATTATATAAAAATATTTTTTGTAATTCCTTTAGAGGTAGAAGCCATAAACGTCCAACTGTCAAACTTAGTTTGACGTCACGATAATGACGTTAACAATAAGTGAATAGGATAAAACAAAAAATATCTTGCGAGAAGAAATAAAATGTATGTAAATGATTAACCTGCGACCTGTAGGTATAATAACTTATGTTCACAATAGCTACTTATCGGGGCAATTTGCATATTATGAGTAATAATGAATACTGATTTATCCATAACAATAAAATCAGTTTTAATTCACGAACATTGAGTATCTACATACCGAGTATAAAACGCTTTATTTTACATTATTTTTTACTTTGATATTATGTACGATCTTTAGGGTTCCGTACCCAAAGGGTAAAAATGGGACCCTCAGTCTTAGTAGACTTCACTTACCGTCCGTCTGTCTGTCACTAGGCTGTATCTCATGAACCGTGATAGCTAGACAGTTGATTTTTTTACAAATGATGTATATAAGTTGCCGCTACAACAAATACTAAAAACAGAATAAAATAAATATTTAAGCGGGACTCCCATACAAAAAACGTGAATAATAAAGTAATCATAATAACGAGAACTGGTAGAAACTTAAATTAATGTTGCATATACAATAAGACAGAACTCTTAGTGTGCCAGCCCGACACACACTTGGCTAATTTTATTCAAAAATATTGTACACCATACCAATTAGAGGATAAAACAGTTATAAATAACCTTCAAGCTTTGAGCCGTAATGAATAGTACGTAAGAAATATTACTTATTATTATTACAATAATATATCCTTTGTTTTTGCACAGTGCCGCGACACGCTCATTGTCAAAAATGTACGGTACATTGGAGTTTTCTGATACTAAACAAAAACAACAATGTTTTAGGTAAATACCAAAGTGTCGGGAATTTCGAGTGGCATGTAAATAGTAACCCCTAACACCTTTGTGTTACACCTATAATTGAGGGTACTCAATTATATGGGTATTAGTAGAAGAACAGAGTTACTTTATTGTTTACTCAAGGCAATAAAAAGGCAAGAAAGTACAAACAAAGAAGTGAAATGCTTTTGAGTTTCATGTTTGTGTAAAAGATTCTATAATATTTCATAGCTTTATAATGCCTAAACGAAGCAGATTTAAATGTGTATCAGTGTATTTTTCAATCAAATATTACCATTACAAGGTACTTTATAGTCCTACGAGAATACACTTTATAAATGATAAAATAATGTCAGTTATATCACTTCTAATTTATAATAGTTTATTAGAGGTTCACGAGAATAGAAAACACCGGAAAAAATCACGTAATATGAAGAAAGGTCCGGGCCTACCTACTCGTATTAACAGAGACAGAAAAAACTCAGTGTAAAATAAGGGATTATGCTCCGCAGAATTTATTCTTTGCGATTTTTGTTTACATTCTGTAGTTGCGGCCGAGCCTCCACCCTCGCACGGATTTTTTAGAGTGGCAAGCCTATGTTATCTCTTTTTTTTTTTACTCTGTGGGTGTTTGGTTGTCTATGATCTGTCGCTGACTACCCCCACTATCGGTCTTTCCTGAACGGTCGTTGTTAGTTTCAAATCATTCTGCGTTTCCGTGCTCAAGCCTTCGCACGTCTCCTGAACTAAACAATTTTAAATAGTTAACCGCCTTGTTTCTTAAGAAAAATGGGAAAAAGAGGAAACCAGAGAAAAATGAAGAAGAAATTCGTCGAAAAATTAAAAAGCTTGAAAATCAGCTAGCTAAAAGGACTCAAGTAAATGGCGATACACCATGTGAAGAAAATTCAAACCGTAAGTCCTTATACAAATCCAACGGTTTAATTTTAAAATATTTTATTTTTTGATCATGTAGTGATGCGTACTGCTATACTTGGGCTGTTACTGTCACGAAAACATTGATCATATTTTATTATTAAGTGATGCGAGATGCCACACTTGGGCTACCTCTGTCACGTAAAAAAGTGATGCGTACTGCTATATTTTTTGGGCTGTTACTTTCACTGTACCTCGACATAATTCTAAAAAGAACTATGTTTTCGCAGATATACCGTCGGATACCCCATTCACGGAGGCCATATACTGCGTGTCGCCGGTGACTGATAAATTTCAATACTACGAAGCTTCACCGGACCGTTATTCGCCTTCGCCGAATAGCTCTCCACAAAACGCGCCGTCGCAGCCCGCTACATCACCGCAGCAACAGCCCGCCACTGCGCCACAGCAACAGCCCACACAGCCCCAGTCCGCTTCACCGCTGCTGCCGGAAGCCGCCTCATCGACAGAAAGTAGCAAGGTGGCTACAGAAGAATTAGAACTGGATGAGGAAATCCTTCAGTTGCTTGGCGATGCACCAAAACCAGAAACCCCCCTTGGCTCGCCTATTCATAAAGATGTGGCGCGCCGATGGCAAGAGATTCTTGCTAAGGGGTTATCTAAAGAGGTAAAAGATAACCTCATAAAAGAGTATTTAATCCCCAGCAACTGTGAACTTCTACTACCAGCTGCTCTAAACCCAGAGGTCAAGGCGGCGCTACCCGACACTTTAGTAAAACGGGACGCTGCGCTAGCACACAAACAGAAACAATTAGGAATTGCGCTGGCTGCCCTGGGCAGAGTTACTGAATTAATATTGGCAAATGAAATAACAAAGCAGAAGCTACTGAAACCGTTAAGTGACGCATGTCGCATACTTTGCGACCATCAATACTCAGATACAAAAACTCGTCGAGGTTTTGCTATAAACTCAATAAATACGAAACTTAGAGAAGCTCTAATAGAATCTAGCAGAGACAAATATCTGTTTGGCGAGAATGTTGCAGAAAAACTAAAAGCGGCAAAAACCATTCAACAGTCTGGAGAGGCATTAAAAAGCACTCAAAAGCCTAAATTACAACGACAAAACGCGGCTTCCACCAGTGGAAATAATAATAAGAACCGTTTAAACTACGCGCCTCAACACCGCAAAACCGACAACAAGCCGAACGACAGTCGCCGAGCGCCCAACTACCCTCAGCGACAAACGGGGAACAACAATGCGCGTCGACCCACCGATCGCCCGCAACCGACGAAGACATCAGCCTCGAACCGGAGATAATCAACTCCCAGGTACATTACGCTGGCAGGCTTCAGTATTTCTCTCAGAACTGGGCCGAAATCACTAATGATAAAACTATCCTCTCATGGATACAGGGTTATACTATTCCATTTAAATCAACACCTTACAGAACTGATAGGCCTAGTATACACGGAAAATCAAAAACTGAACGAAAAGACTTTGATAGGTGTATTAAAAAACTATTATATGTCAACGCAATATCTCGCTGCAACCACGAACCAGACGAATTCTTGTCGTCGGTGTTTTTAGTGCCTAAACCAAATGGTGACAAATGATTTATTTTAAATCTAAAATGTCTCAATAAGTTTGTAATAACAAAACATTTTAAGATGGAAGATTATCGCACAGCTTCAAAATTTGTAACAGAAAAGTGTTTTATGGGAACATTAGACGTAAAAGACGCATATTTCTTGGTGCCTGTACAAAAATCCCAAAGAAAGTACCTACGTTTTGAATTTGATGACGTCCTTTACGAATTCAATTGTTTACCGTTCGGATTATGCACTGCGCCATTTGTGTTTACAAAGTTGCTAAAACCGGTAATGGAATTTCTTAGAAAAACATATCATCTGATTTTCGTGATTTATCTCGATGATGTTTTTTGTATTGGTAGATCATACGCTGAATGCAAAAATAACCTTACACTTACCAAAACGTTATTTGAAAAGTTAGGTTTTTTGGTTAATTCGGAGAAAAGCAGTATCATACCCAAAACTCGATGCAGGTTTTTAGGTTTTGAATTTGATTCTGTAAACATGGTCTTAGAACTACCGGATGATAAAAAATTAAAGATTAAGAAAAAACCATTAAATATGTTAAATACACAGAAATGTAAACTGCGTGACTTTGCACGCTTCGTGGGATTATTAGTTTCAGCTTGTCCCGCAATGCAATACTCATGGCTTCACACTAAATATTTTGAACAGTTCAATACTCTCTCCTTTGTCACAACCCTAGTTATGAACAAGTAGTGAATATTCCGGACCATTTAAAAGAGGATATGGTCTGGTGGTTGAATAATATCGATGATGGACACTATCCCCTCGAGGTTGACGAGTTTGAAATAGAAATTTATTCTGACGCATCCTCCACGGGTTATGGCTCCTATTGTGATTCGCAGGAGTGTTTTGGATATTGGAAAGCACATGAAAAAACCTTGCATATTAATGAGTTAGTTAAAAGCAGCTTTTCTCGCACTACAATGTTTCGCAAGACATTTACATAATACAAAGGTCCTTTTACGACTCGATAATGTCACTGCTATTTCCTGTATAAATAGAATGGGCAGTATTCAATATGAGCATTTAAACATAATTTCCAGAGAAATCTGGCAATGGTGCGAAATGCGTAAATTAACCGTCTTTGCATCTTACATAAATACTAAAGATAATTGTGAGGCCGATCAATTATCGCGAAAAAGATTTTTAGATACGGAATGGGAGTTAAACGAAATATCTTACAACAAAATTACGCGTAATTTTAGGATACCCGAAATAGATTTTTTTGCAAGTAGATGTAACGCAAAATGTCCTATTTACGTAACTTGGAAAAATGATCCGGAAGCATGGGCAATTGACGCTTTTACCATCTCTTGGAAGAATATGATATTTTACGCATTTCCACCATTTTCTCTTATTGCAAAAGTTTTGCAAAAAGTTATAAAAGAAAAGGCAGAGGGCATAGTTGTGGTACCATATTGGCCAACACAACCATGGTTCCCTGTTTTTCATAAGCTAATGAACACAACACCTATTTATTTCGAACCAGATATAAACTTGCTCACTTCTCCTTTCAGTATAAGTCACAACCTACATCAAAGCCTGAGACTAGTAGCCGCGAAGCTTTCAAGGCGGCGTTACTGAAAAAATATTTATCTCCTAGTACGGTAGAAATAATGTTATCGTCATTGTGTAACTCAACATATAAACAATACGATGGGTGCATTAAAGCGTGGATGGATTATTGTAACACCCACAGCTATGATTATACATCAGCATCGGTCCCAATAGTGTTGCATTTTCCAATTGATGTATTTAGTAAAGGTGCCAAATATGGTACTATAAACTCTTACAAATCAGCCTTGTCCTTGTTACTAGGAAACCTAGATGATGACAGGGTAAAACGTTTTATGAAAGGAGTTTTCAAGTTAAGACCTACCATCCCAAAATATAATTTAACATGGGACCCAAACATAGTACTAGACTATTTATCACAGCAATGGCCAAATGTGGAACTCAACTTGGAGAACCTTTCCAAAAAGGCTGCAACTCTATTGGCCTTGGTGACTGCACATCGTATTCAAACTTTAGGTTTAATAAATTTAATTAACATAAAAATACAGTCGCCTACAGAAATAATAATTATGATACCACAATTGATTAAAACTTCTAAACCTAATACAAGTCAGCCAGTGTTGAGGGTACCCTACTTTGATAGCCGACCTGAAATATGCCCGGCAAGGTGTTTGAAAGCATACATTGATAAAACTAAAACACTCCGGAAAACAGACTCATTGTTTATTAGTTATAAAAAACCACATTCTAAAGTATCATCACAGACGCTGGGTAAATGGATAAAAGATACTCTGCTTAAAAGCGGCATAGAAACCTCCATTTACAGTGCTCACAGCACTCGACATGCAAGCACATCCAAAGCGAATAGACTTGGGGTCAATATAGACCTCATCCGTAAAACTGCTGGATGGACTGATTTGTCTTCAGTGTTTGTCAGATTCTATAACAGACAGATTATTAGTAATCCGAACGATTTTGCTACAACTGTGTTGTCATCAAATTGAAACCTGTATTGATTGATAAATTTACATAAGATTATTGTAAATAAACATTGATTATAGTACTTCATGAGTTTGATTTCACGTTTTATGTACTCTAAACATCTACAGAATGTAAACAAAAATCGCAAAGAATAAATTCTGCGAAGCATAATTGAGAATCAAACGAACTTAACAAGTGAAGTTCGATGACAATTATGCGAGCAGATTTATTCGACGCGATTTATAAACACCCTCCCTAGAATTTAATACACAACATTATTGAATTTTTAAAACCCTACCCTATAAAATAAAATGTGAATAAAATAGCTCTAAACAAAATGATTTGAAACTAACAACGACCGTCCAGGAAAGACCGATAGTGGGGGTAGTCAGCGACAGATCATAGACAGCCAAACACCCACAGAGTAAAAAAAAAAAAAGAGATAACATGCCTATGTTATCTCTTTTTTTTTGCCACTCTAAAAAATCCGTGCGAGGGTGGAGGCTCGGCCGCAACTACAGAATGTAAACAAAAATCGCGTCGAATAAATCTGCTCGCATAATTGTCATCGAACTTCACTTGTTAAGTTCGTTTGATTCTCAATTATGCACCAAAATATTCATGTACACTAAATTACCATACACAACATGTAACGGAAAGGTGTGATAATACTTAAGGGTGTTAGACTAGCAATCAAGGGGTACTCATTGTAGAACAAAATTTTGCAAACATCGAAATAAATATTGCTCACGTGATCGGTCAAGTTGTATGGAGGACGCAATTATTTTTTCTCGAATTTTGTAAATTTTTGCAAACAATGGGTACACTTTGATGGGTAGACTAACACCGTTAAGTATTACACGTTGTATAGTACTATGTGCTCACTTTTAATTCATTTAAACAAATTTTGAGCATTATTAATATATATATATATATATATTTCAATGCAAGAGATAAAAATCTTGTGGAACGTGCGTACTACGTAGCCACAAAACAGTGCGTTTATTTTTAATTTTAAAGAAATGTTAAGAACTATAATTTAAATGCGTGCTTTGTCGAGTTCTGTTACTCAATATGGTAGCAGCTTTCTAATTACGAAAAAAATCATAAAATCGGTCCAGTTGTTTTCAAGTTTATTCGTTATATACAAGAATATAAATTTTCTAAAATACAAAGCTTTTTATAATATTAGTAAAGAGTATAGATTAGTATAAACGTCATAAAAAAATTAATATTTTGAAGTAATTACTTGAAATGTTTCATGACTTGCCTTTAACAAACGTTATTTAAGGTTACTAAATATGTCTTTATCATTATTATTATTAGGTACAATATCAAGTGACTCTGGCTATAATTGTATTGACGAAAATTAATGATACAAGTAGATAGAGGCATTGATTTTGTTATAACAGGGTTATATTTATGTTACCGGTAACAGAAGACCACAAGACTCATGGAATATCTCAGTGAGGCTGCGGATGGGGCTCAATTAACGTACCCAACAGCCCAGCTAGTGCTACTGGGGGATTTTAATGCCCACCATCAAGAGTGGTTACACCCATACCGGGACACTAACCATGCTGGGAGAGAGACGCGAAAACTCGCTTTAGCGTTAAACCTCACTCAGCTGGTTCAAGGCGCTACTCGGGTACCTGACATTGAATCGCACACACCTTACTGTTTGGACCTTCTGCTGACAACCTATCCAGACCGTTATTCGGTTTCGGTTTCATCGCCGTTGGGCGAGTCTGACCACTGTCTGGTGAAATCTGTATCTGTCTGTTCGCCGCCCGATCCCGTGGTACCCGGCGGATGTGGCGATACAAGTCAATAGATTGGGATGAGATGCGGTCATTCTTTACGTCGTATCCCTGGCAGTCTATGTGATTTTCTTCCTCTGATGCTTCAGCTTGCGCAGATGCGGTAACAGATGTACTGCGTTTAGGTATGGAATATTTCATCCCTTTCACGGATATGCCTCTGTCTAGCAAAGATCGCCCATGGTATAGTCCTAAATTTAGAAGCGCTGAGTTGCAAAAACATGAAGCTTACCTAGCATGGGCTGATGCTCGACAACGCAAAGCAAGAGATACAAGCCAGAAGAAGAAAGCATTCAATAAGGCAGCTAAGTTCTGCAAGAAGGTTTTGCGGAAGGCTTGCTTCGATCATATAAGTCGAATAGGTAACAAACTGTCTTCATACCCTGCGGGTAGCAAAGCGTTTTGGTCCCTCGCAAAATCGGTTAAAGCGAACTTCTGCCGGTCCTCACTCCCTCCAATGCTTAAAGCTGTTGGATCACTGGCTCACACCGCTGTGGAGAAAGCAAACCTGTTTGCTTCTTTATTTGCAGAATCTTCGCGTCTAGATGCTGGTAGCATGGTTCCTCCAACTACAGCTGGCAAAACGGCTACAATGTCGGAAATTCGCATTCGCCAGATAGAGGTACGCAGAACGCTACGCAATCTTGACGTGAACAAAGCCAGTGGCCCCGACGGCATTCCGGCAATAGTCTTGAGGAACTGTGCGCCTGAGTTGTCTCCTGTGCTGACACGTCTCTTTCGGCTCTCTCTTGTGACTGGCCAAGTGCCGAAATCCTGGAAGCTTGCAAACGTGCAACCTGTGCCTAAAAAAGGTAGTCGTGCCGATCCTGGTAACTACAGGCCCATTTCGGTCACGTCCATACTGTGCAAGAGTATGGAACGTGTCCTGAACCACATGCTCCTGGTGTATCTAGAAGCAAATGATCTTCTCAGTGACCGACAGTACGGGTTTCGCCGAAATCGGTCTACTGGGGATCTTCTAGTATACGCAACTCATATCTGGAGTGAAGCCATAGAGAAATACGGGGAAGCGCTTGCCGTTTTTCTCGACATTTCGAAGGCTTTTGACAGGGTCTGTAAGCAAGCTTCCTACATACGGCTTGCCCGCTGGTTTCTGTGGATGGATATCAAACTTTTTGAGGGACCGGTCAATACGAGTGGTCATTGATGGCTGCTCGTCAGACCAAATGGCTACTAATGCCGGAGTCCCTCAGGGTTCGGTGCTCTCATCGACCCTTTTTTTGCTGCACATCAACGATCTGTTAAAACCAGGCATCTTTGGATACGCAGACGACAGCACGGTCGTTGAAGGTTACATTTCTTCCACACGTGCCAGTGCGGCTGAAGTTCAGTTACTTAGAGAAGCTATGGTAGAGCGATTAAACTTGTCCCTCAGGGCAGTCTCTGATTGGGGCGATGCCAATCTGGTCAGGTTCAATGCTACTAAGACGCAGGCGTGTCTGTTCTCCGCCAAAAAGAGGCCATTCCAGCTGGCCTCTACTTTCCGATGTATCCGTTCCTCTAACCGACCACCTTGAGCTCTTAGGTGTCACGCTGACTTCAACGCTCAATTTTGATGCGTATATTGAGTCAAAAGCTCAGTTAGCTGCCAAAAAGCTGGGTATCCTCTTAAAGGTGCGGCGGTACTTCACTTCGGAACAGTTGATCGCTCTGTATAAAGCACAAGTTCGATCGTGTATGGAGTACTGCTCGCATCTTTGGGATGGATCAGCAAAATACCAGCTTGAAGCGTTGGAGTCTGTCGAAAGGCGAGCTAAAAGACTTATAGGTAACGATGCTCTGGCCAAAGTTAAACTTCAAAGCCTCGAGCATCGTCGAAAAGTGGATAGCCTACCGGTCTTATATCGGATACATTTCGGGGAGTGTGCCTTGGAATTGCATGAATTAATTCCCCCATCTACATTCTACAATCGGACAAGTAGAGATACTGTAAGGCGCCACCGGTTCATGGTAGAGGTTCCACGGACTCGCACAAAACGCTTCGCGTCTACATTTATTGTGCGGACTGCCAGGTTGTGGAATTCGCTGCCAAGTTCTCTATTTCCCGATAGCTATAATCTCGGTCTCTTCAAATCGCGAGTGAATCGGTTTCTTCAAGGCAAGCGCGCTACATCCTAGACCGCATCGTTACTTTACATCAGGTGAGTTGCGCTCAAGCGCAAGCATATCGAATAAAAAAAAAAACATGCTATAATCAATGGTGTTGGTTACTCAAGTATCACTCGAATCGAAAGTGACGACGTTTTCAAGCTAGAAATTCAAAGTTTTAAAACATCTGGCACTGAGATATAATGTAAAATATACGCGTTAAATCTATTTGACATTTCACCTGCAAGGTAAATGATAGCATTTTCTTTTACGAAGAGTGCAACGCTCTATGTGAAGAAGTGTAAATACTTAATGTAATGTTATTATTAAAGTGCCACACTTACAATGTTACATCACGTCTATTCAATTAAAGACTTATTTTTAAATATATAAATTTAATGTATATTAGAATATTTTTTATGCATATTCATAAATTTTAACGTAAGTACCTATACAATTGTAGTCTCACAAGTGTAGAGATTAATGAATTACTAACATTACATGACAGATAAGAAGTAATAATAACGAACAATAACGTACAATGAATAAATATTGTGCGTTATATAAGTGTTCAAATGCTGTTGTTGCCAATGTGATGTAGGTATTTTGTATATTCTCCACATTTTTATAAATATTTGTTTTACTAAGAAATTAGGTTTTGGTCGGTTATGGAAAATTTGATACAAGATTATAACAAATATCACGTTGGCCAGGTTTGAAACATCCTTCCGGGAAATAATCCTAGATACAGATGCTTAACTGATGGAACTGGGCAGGGCTCGTTGCCCACATGCAGCCAGAGAGACGGGCATAGATCCTCACTCAATGGGAGCCCATAGTGACTCGATCACCAGGACGACCGCCCAAGAGGTGGCGTGACGATCATTGCAAATTCCAACACAATCGGTTGGAACTAGCAGGAGATAGGGATACGGGAGAGACCTTTGTCCAGCATTTGGGACACAATAGTTTACAAAAATAAAGATGCTGTCCCACTAGACCGATTGAGTTGTACCGTGATAGAACTTCTAAAATATTTTTTTAAAAAATTGTGAAATTCAACAACCATGCTGAACTTGCAAACTGAGTTAAGGAAAACCATATTGAGCCCATTAATAATTAATTATTGGACTCTGACAGTAAGAACATTTTTAAATCCTTGACCAAATTAGTCAAATCTTCGCGCGCGTATTTTCCTGATAAAGAAATAGGTCGAAAAGTGTAGTTTGATGCAATTATCTTTGTAATCTCAGGACTGAACCACTTACTTACTATGTCTGTATTGATTACTTGCGCTGCAATTTATTTATTAATTTTTGGACTTATACCTACTGGGTAGGTTTATCCTTATCCTTTAGGATGTCAGGTCAGATCAACATATTATGGAATCCTATTTTATATTATTCTAATCTGACCTGACATCCTCAAGGGATTCAAATTCTTGGTAAATAACAATATGGCAGGAAGGGATTTGTAATCGGTCTTCGCTACTATTCTAACATAATGTGAATAGTAATATTATAAAAAAAATACATATTACTTAGTCTATTTTTTTTCTTGCCTGATGTTTCATTTCCATTTTCCTAAGAAAATCTAGGAAAAGTGAACGAACAAATATCTTTCCCAATCAATTACAATATTTCGATTTTATCAGCGCTTAACCATACCTACTAGTTTTGCTAAGATAGTACATATCTAACATGAATTGCATTGATTCATACAATAATTCAAAGTAGAGACAATTAATGTTTCATACTAAGCGAAGGCCGTGCAAAGGGTTATCAGTATTGTAAGGTTCAAAGTCACAAAATTTGATGTCAATGATGCGAATTACTTGTATTAATGTTAAACAGCAACTTCCGTGATCTATGTACTAATTAATCTATATATTGGCTACTATTCATTGGTGTTATATTAGATAAAAATCATATAAAATAATTTGTAGCAGAATTAAGTCTTTACAAATAAGTTACATGGTTATTTCTATTTTACAATTGGTGTAATTAATGATGAATAGATGTTTTTGTCCACGTACAAATAGCTGTATTTTACCTTTATCATTATATCTTACAATTATAGTAGTAAATACCTACACATTGAATTATTATAATTACCTACGTGATAATGATTTTTGAAGTCGGATATAATCAAACCAAACAACGCCGTGGCTTCCGTAAAAACTTATTATCCACATTTCCATCTATACGTTTTCACTACAGCATTTTTTTCTGGATCATAAATATTTTCATGCAAAGCTGATATCATTTAGGGGAACAATAGAGTCATAAAACGAAACAGGGATATCAACCACTATCAATGAATCCTGGACCACGTGATAGCTTATGCTCACAATACCTAAAAGTGACTATCCGTGTACCCTCAAGTGGATAAAACAATAGGAATTCGAGTTGAGTCCATGTTATGCACGCTTTTAAAAAATCACACTATTTGCGCAAACAAGTGAAATGCTAGTTGAAATGTATTTTGCAATAACACAAGTAATGAAATGCCGGTAAAAAAAACGGTAAATTAGTGTATGTCATAATCACGAGTATGCTCCACGAGTTTTGTCATTATGGTTTTAGATTTACGTGAGATAGTTGTGTCACATTTTTGTGTTTTAGCAATGCGTAGTTTTTCATACGCAAATACGGGCCTGTTTATAAAAGTACATGTGTTTTATGTCTGACAAAATTTCCGTTTATCAATTATCTGCCAACAAAGTGAAAGCATGTTTGTATGTCTGTCTGGATGTTTTTCTACTTGGCAACAATTTTGCCAGCAAATGCTAGCCAAGTAGTAATTAAATCATAATCGTAAAGTAAATCATATTTAACTAATTAATTTTGTCACGGCATTACCTTAGTTATTTTTAAACTAATAACCTAACAATTTGAGGTAATTAAGTAAAGTTCAGCTGAACAGTTCAATGTCTGAAGATCTTGGGACCTGACATTATCGCCATCATCGACCTCTGAAGATACTGACATGAAGATACTATTGATATCCAAACATGGGTTGGTCATGTCGCGTAGAGACCACATGGCCGGCGCAAACCTGGCTGCCCCAAACAGACCTGGGGGCGTTGTATATTGCAGAAGCCAAAAAAAATGGCAATCTTAACAATATACCAGTTTTATAATTTTTTACAATTTATGAAATCCGACAATAATCATTCGTGATACTGATGGTATAACACTAAATGTGGTAATTAAATCCTCTTTAATAATATTCCGTTTCAGATTTCAAGTCGGTTTCAACACAGCTCATAATAACTGCCATCCTGTGAGCAATAAGCACCTAGTAAAAGAGCTATGGTAATAAATAATACTTCATGATTGCGCCAAATCCGCCATTTAAAAATCAATAATGTGTTATTATTGTTTCGTTTGTTTCGTTAATAGAATTTAATTCCAAAGCCTGCGTGAGAAGGAAGTAGGTTTTGAAAACAAGTTTCTGGATATACATTAGTCAATGCATAACAAGTAAAATTGAAAATTTGGAAAAAACCCCTATTTGTTGTGGTAGCCATCTTGAATTTGAAGTTATCATAATGTTTGTATTGTACTTGTCAAGCTCTTTCATTTGATACCAATATTGAGGGAGTTGTGAACAAATTTGTGCTTCGCCTTTTTGTGGCGGCTGCCATATCACACCGATTTTCATCAAATTTAGCTAAGAACAATCCCGACTAATACACCTTTCATACAATAAAATCAAAATCAGTCCATCCGTTTGAGAGCTATACGATGCCACAGGCAGATACACCCTCACACATATACACACACACTTTCAGACACGTCAAACTTATAACACCCCGTCGTTTTTGCGTCGAGGGTTAAAATACTCTTAGTTGGACACACTCCTTGTCATTTCTAATTTTCAGAGCCCCATCCATTCATGCTTGATTTTACCTAGCATCTCGTTTCAAGTTGGGCGAAAATTTATTCCGCATGTCTATCCGGCAGATGTCCTACACACTCGTATCTCCTCTACAGATCGCATTAAAATTTATCGACAGATTCTCGTGAATTTTGTGAGCAGGTTTGATAATAATTACGAAATAATATGTCTATACAGTTTTTATTTTTTTTTAGAAAAGTCGAAGATGGGAATCACACGTAAAAAACACCATATTTCAGACTCTTAACTGACAAAGTATTATATTAGATATCAACTTTTACTTTTATTACAATCATATAGTGCTAGAAACAGGCGTCCTCCTCTTATACTTTGCACAATGAACACTAGTTCCTATTAGACTTATAACATACTCGTAGCTAAACATTTTGTTTACTCTTTGTACCGGACGAGATAAGGGTGCTGATAGGTAATGTTTTGTTTACCATTTAATGGGACGGCCATTTGTTTAATCACTTTCCATCATTACCGGGTTGTTAAGGTGGAACGATTTTTATTCAAAGGTAGGTAATTGGTAATGTTCTTCTTCACTACTATTTTAAAGGGAAAAGATTTGTATACGTAACGAATAAACTTAAACACTACTGGACCGATTTCATAAATGATTTTTGCATAGAAAGCTACAATGAGTAACATAAGAGTAATAAAATTTAAGTTGAACCTTCTTTATAAGTGCCTAAGACAGTAACGATTGCGAAAAATGGCAATGGTTCGTGTTAGATCTGCGGAAAATGTAGTTGTTGTACATAAGTATAGTAAATAAAGAGTCCCTCTTGCTGAGCACGGGTCTCCCCTATGGCGGGCTGTAGGCACACCACGCTAGCTAAAATAGCCGGTTGGGGACTTTACTTATCTTAGAAAGCTATTAAGCTTCTCCGACAAACAGATTTCCTCACGATGTTTTCCTTTACCGTTTAAGCAAGCGGCAATTAATTATTACTGTAATATTCACATGAGAGAAAAACTCAGAGGCACCTGACCCTGGGATTGAACCCGCGCCCTATTGCTTGTGAGGTAACGGGTTCACCCACTAGGCTACCACTTACTAAACACTACACTTTCAAAAAAATAATTCTTTAGTGACAAGTGACTTTAATTCCGCAAGTGCCTATAACAAATTCTTCTGTTATTTTGATTTACAATCCAAACGATTTAACCGATTTTGATATCCTGTATATAGTAAGAAAAAACAAATCGGTCATATCGAATCAGACCAATCTGGGAACTTATGTAAAAGAGGTTACAACGCTCAAGAGCCTGTACCGTTTTTGAGGTCGGATAAAAAGTATTAATACCCGCGGTTTTTTTAGCCTTCGAACTATGTCTGTGCAAAATATCAAGTCGTTCCGTCATTCCATTCCTGAAGAGAATACGGCATTACCTACATACCAGTAACTTTTCCATTGCCGTATTACTTATTTCGTACTAGGGATGTCACCTAGACTGAGCGATTTCAGACCCCGGGGGCTAGAGTAAAGGCGCTACGGCTAACTTACCCCCTTTGTAACCGACCTAAAAATGGAGAAGGTTCGCAGAAATCTTTTCTTTTTTCTCGACTGCGAAAGATGGAGGGTTACTTTTTTCGAGTATATATGTATGTATAATTCTTAGGCACGCCCTAAAGCCTAAACGGCTTGTCGTATTTCATGTAGTGCTGTCAATAGATTTGTCTTAGTCGTGAGAGTTACCCTAATGAGGATGATGTTTAAAGATTTAGCAGTCGGGTTTTTTTTGGAGTCGCTTCTAATACTTGTTATGTATGTTCTTCGATTGCTTAAAGACGGCTGGACCGATAAGAAAAAAATCTACTTTGTTCGAAACTGCATACCTTCTTACTAGTCCCAGATAATTTTAATCGAAATCGGTGTAGAAGTTTTGTATCAAACAAAATTACTTTATTGTTTCTTGAATATACAGGGTTATTGGTTGCGGTGTAATAAGCTGAAAGGAGGTCACTATACTTATCCTAATGTACAACGTTCACTATATACTAACTCAAAATTCGAGAAAAAAGAAGAAGCTGTTATACTATATGCATACATTTTGTTGACGACCGATAAACTTTTATTATGGAACAACTGTTTTCTTTCTCGAATTCAGATTTGTTCCCATAGTAAACATTGTTTGTAATATATTAACCCCCTTTCGACTTCATAGACCTCTAACCGATAACCCTGCACATAGATGATACTCTGATTTACTCGTATTACGTCAGTTTATTTTAGAAACTCTATTAACCGAGCGAGCAAAGCATCTCCGCTTCGAATCTGTTTTTTTTGTCTGTCAGTTTAGTATATGTTTGTGTGTGTAGGTTTGTTTGTCTCCATTGAAATTCGCGTCAGTAAGTAGTTATAAACTACGACATTACTACAATTTTGGCGAAACATGGTGTGTGAATGCAACGTATTTATTATTTTTTTATTGTCGGTGATTTTTGATTTGTATTTCTCCAAAAAGTTTTCTACGGCGCCATTTACTGGCTAATTTTAATATACATAAATATGTATATATATACAATATATCGTTATATTATATATAAATATGTTAATATAACGATACAATATTTAGAACATTGATTGATTCTTGAATTTAAAAAATTTCAATAAAATGGTTCATATTTTACAAAATTGAAATTTATATAATAGACGACAACGGTTGGCGCAGTTGGTAGCAACCCTGCCTTCTGCGCCGCTGGTGCCAGTTCTATCTATTCTATTTGTGAGCATGAACATCAATACAAGTATGTATATCAGTCATCAGGTTACCATAGCACAGACTTTGCCTATTTTTGGATCTGAAGACCTTTGTGTGGATGTTGTCCCATATTATAATATTTATTATTAAATAAAAATTAAACGTAAAAAATTTCAATGACAATTCGCCAGTAACAATGAAATTTGACACCAATAGTTACTCGAACAATGGCTTACGTGTACTAAATTGTTATTCTTAACAATACAAAAATCCACATTTGCAATAGCAAAAAATCTTTTGTTACCGAACGCATAACTTTTGTGTACTTTGACATTTTAACCGCAACAAAATCACAATACCTTCATGCCATAGACATTTCAATCACAAATTCACCTTTTTGTATTGTTAAAATTTAAAAAAGAACACATTCTAAGTTTAAAAAGCCATTCTTTAGTTTTGGAATGCCCGTTATCAGTCGACATAGTATTTTTGTTTACCGCAGCGAAGCGAGCGGCAGTAAAATAAAACGGCAGTCGGCAACCGCACGTTGCGAGGGAAAGCTGCTTCACGTCGCTGCGTGAAATCATCGACGTGAATACGTATTCACTTTCGTGTGCGGTATTTTATCATACCGTTTCATCTTCACAGAATATTTCCGGTTCAAAACTGTAAGTCGAAATTATTATTGGATGTATTTTTAAATCACTATATGAAGCTAAAATGAGTTATTTTATGTTGGTGTTTTTATCAGATAGTAAGCCGCTCAGCGGCAGACGCAAACTAAATTTGAACACGAATCACATGAGGGGTGCGTTATCCAAAGAGTTTTTTTTTTAAATCTTACAGAATACAAGTAGTGTAATTGTGAGTTGTAATGGCAATAAGTAAGAACAATCCAAATTGATTATGAGGTTTGACGCCAATCAGATATCAAAAATCAAGCCATTTTAAAGCGTGGTGATTATATGGAAAAACATACATAATTTATACATACCTATCCATAATTGTTATATTTGCAGCAATCTTCAAATTTGTGGATTCTTTAAACAGTTATAAAATATACCATGCCAGGTAATAAATATAACATAGGTAGTTGTGTATACAATACATTATTAGAGACATTAATTAGTGGGTAGGTAAAGAGAGTAAAGTAATAAGTAACACAGACAAAAAAATTACAATTTTCACTTATATCAAATATAATTTATTGTTAATTGTTATCACGATTATCATGTAAGAAGTAACGATGTGAATTACAGGACGACACCTCTTGCTTCTTCTGTCATGCTATAGCATAACATTAATCATTTGCTTTAAAGTACATAGTATTTATTCGTATTAATAGCAATAAATATGTCATACATTTTGTTTATTAATGATATAATTGCGCTGACGTTATTCGACTACATCATCATTTATTTGTCCTAAGCAATATATAGTAGTGGACAAACGCTGTCGTAATATCGAATAATCAAATAGAACAAAATACAGAAATGTATTCATAAAGCACCGATTGGAAACCGAAAAAAAGTATTCCTACTTTTCATGTACTTTAAGAACTATTATTTATTATAAATAATAATAAACTGATCCAAATTTATTTGACAATTTGTCTGTGTAATAATGAAAAGTAAAAAGAACAAACGCAATGACTTGCATTACGACTCCAAAAGTAATGCAAGAAAATGTCAGTGTGTTGAAAAATATATAATATTATCGTAATATTAGTATATTAATTAACCTTGAAAACTATTAGAATATAATCAAAATGGAATTAATATTGTGCAAAGTTAGATAACGGCTAATCAACAAGAACCTACAAAAACGTTTTATACATATTTTTATTATTTCATCCAAATCAACAATATCATGTTAATATCAGCTAATAACAAGATTATGAACAATTTTTAATACTGTGGTGCAACATGATAATTTTAACAAGAATTAAGTAAAAAATATAGTAACTCGTAATAGCAAAACGTCGTTTGTAAAAGTGATTCTTAATAATTTCAATGACCTCTTCTAGCTTAATGTACCTAGGATAAGCCGATAACCACGATTGTATTATAATCTTAGTACTATTATTTATATCTAAGCTTAATAATGAACAATTGCAATCAAATTATTAATTTATTTATTTCTTAGCAATAATTGTAGTATTTTGTTGTAGTTTATACACATATTCTCACATGCTAAGTTGCTAAGACAGCTAATTAAACTGCACTGTTTAAAAAAAAACACTTCACAATCAATATTTTCTTAATCTATCGTATATGGGTCTTAAAAGTGAGATTACTTTATACTTAAAAGCAACATTTAATTTTCACTTTCACAAAAAAGCATTATTTAATTTTCACTATTTATAAACAGAAGTGGCTCGATGACCAATATTAACAAAGAGATAATTTCTCCACAGATATGCACATGGATTACCGAGCTGAACTCAAACTTAAGCAGATAACAACTTGACCCAGACGATTCATTCTAGACATACACGAGTACTTGAAATCACGCAGTTCGTGATAAGACGTATCATAAAGCGGCTTCTTCCTCAAACGAAACGTCTAATATAAAGCATTGACAAATTTCGCGAGTGCCGCGCGCGTACTTATTCCGAGTTACATGGATATTTAGTGACTTTATTTTGTGAACTGTGAACAAGAGAAAGTGATACAATGACGCCGGCCGCTATGGAGTTGGAGACGGGCAATAATAATGTGGTTCCGCTCCTGCCCCGCGCCACCGTGCAGCTGGATTTCCGGAACATAACCTGTACTATGAACTTGTTCAACAAATTTCGATTGGGTAAGTTATTAAGGAGTATTGCTTGTCTTATCCGACGATTTATTATTACTCAGAAAAAGCATATAATACAGTCAGTAAGCAATCAGAATTTGTAAAAGGAAGAATCTGACCAGCAAATTTGTACATGCTGAAAATGAAAACTTTTATCACTTTTATAAACTTTAGTAGTAGGTATCCTATATTATATTCCTTATTTATCAATGGCAGTTGCTATGTTTTATTTAGAGATACCACTTCTCTCTTTTTTTGTTTGTTTGTAATAATGTTATATATTTATAAATTGGTTCTTAGTATATGTTATTTTTTATTGAAATGATTCGATCATATTTTTGTTCGCGCGTTCATCTCATTCTTATTGCTTCAGTATTTCCCAAGATAAAATCTTAAATTATTCATAATTTCGACACATTACCGTGTCGGCTATCTTACTTAACTTTGAGAATGTAAGCAATGCCCAATTAAAGTATTTCGTAAAACTCTTGAACTCCCATATGGACGGAAATAGAATGCTGTTCCATACATTCCACTTCACTATTAACCGGTCTTAAATGCAGTTGGTTTTGGTTAGACCAAGATAGAGGTCAGTAAACCTTGGGCCCATAAGCGAGTACGGCTGCTAAGTGATGAAATACGAATTTTCTGGAGAAACCGGAATGGTAGTACACTTTGATACATTTTACATGTGGATATCATACAGAGCAAATATGAAATTCATTTGTAAATCTATAGGTAATTAATATCGTTCAAATGACTAAAAATCAAATTTAAGTTATTGTACATCAAAACATAAAATAAATGTAATAATCAAATAAAACGCCACTGACCGTCCCCAGTGCATAGGTGAATTTAAAAATAAAACTTTAATAATTTTATGAATATTTTCCTAAATTATTCTCATAACTTTAAATGCTAATTGATTTCCATGAAATTCTTTATATATTTTAAATATTTAATTCTACTTTTCGGCGCTTTCCACTAAATATTTTTTGAGTATCAGTTGTTTTGTTATTTACCCGTAGGAATAGTTTACAAAAAAAATAGCTACATGTATTGCCAAAAAACTGTAGTTAAAGAACTCTAACTTAATTAAATCTACATATTTACAAGTATATTTATTTTGTAGGAACATAGTAATGTGCTTATAAATTATTATCTTTTATTTTTCCAAAAATATATTTTACGTGTCTATTAGCCAAGTACTTTTTTGTAGTTAAATAATTTATTATTCTATCCCTAGGCATTGTTTTAAAATACTGTTTGCGGTTAGCTATGAGTTGTTGGCTTCGGATGTTATGGTCATAATTAATTAAAAATACTAACTAACTGCGCATAAACTACTCGGTAGTTATACTGACTTTAAAGGTTTGAAAAGAAATTGTGTAATTTAAGATGACTATTATTTAAAAATCATTACTTTAATAGAGTTTTTCAAAAGAGACCCAACAACTGCGCGTATAACACAAAATAAATATTGCACTGCGAGAAGAATGGCAGGTTCTACGTAATAAAATTATAAAATTAGACTTATGCCATTTGGGTAACGATGTACTGAAATGTATGCTTTAATACTCAATATTAATAAATTTATTGTTTATAATACAAAAATAATAATCATTTAAATTCTACCACTTGAATGCACTATGTAGCTTTCTATAATAGATCCCTATCTGTTATAGAAAGCTCCTTACAAAAATAGAAGGTACTTACCTGCTTACGAAAAAAGTAATAAGATAGTTCTTAAAATTTAAATTGTTCTTATAAATTATAAATGTGTGTCAAGGCCAGAGGTCAATTACATAACAGAGATGATACAGTTAGATTTTTTATGTTAATGTTAAAAGTAAAACCGGTTGTATGTCGGCAAACTCTCGAATGCTAATCAATGTTACATCATTTGAAATAAGTGTTATTTGGTTGTTCTGTGTGTGATGACTGAAATATTTACGCTAACTAGTATTTTTGTACACAAAGGTACTTGACCGCAAAAAATGTTAAACGTAAGCATTGACAAATTTTATTGCAACAGATGGCACGTGATGCGCTGCAAAATTAAATGATTAAAGATTTATTTCTTGATTTATTAAGTTTTTATTGCATGTACATTTATTATCATAAATTTAATGTTATTATATAAATCTTAAAAACAGACGAATTAATTACACTCACTTTTCTTGCATTTTTCTAAACGTATCACATACATACTCGTGTATGAACTCGTACATACCTATATCTACTTTAAGTCTTTAAATTATATTTTATAATAGTTAGTTATAATGTTATCTAGGCTAAGTTTAGTTTTCAACAACTTCTACTTTTCAGACTCCTGAAAAGTAGTTGTTCCTTCCGACGTTAGAAATACAGTAGTCGATATTGTGGTTTACTAATAATAGCAAAAAAATAAATAACGGAAAGTTTGGAATCGTGCAGGCCTTGATAAAGGACAATGTCATTCTTATCTGTCACATATGATGTTACTCGTATGTTCGATGAGTAATGACGCCTAGAACTCTCAGGTTACTTTACATTAACTTCACATTTCAACGTTATGTATATTTATTAGTTGATACCATGTTAATTCTTTATTCCTTACAACAGTTGTATAATTTATCCCTGTACAATATTTTATCCGCTGTCAATGCTGCTTTAGAGGAAAAATATGGATAAAATACCGAATTCAAAAGAAAATATTCTTCGTTCTTACTACAAAACATATTCTGAAGCATACTTTAATTAAACTTTTATTATTGTAACCAAGCACTGTACAAAAAAAGTACTAAATGTACCAGAGCAAAACACTTACTTACTAGACATCGAATGTCAAAATTGGTTGTCAGAAACTAATTAAACTAGGTTTTGGTGTTGCATTAACATACGAGTAAAAGGCGTTATGTTATGTCTTTACAAGTAATAGCCACGGATTTCTATAAAGAAAAGAACGGAAACATCTGTTCAATAGGCATGTCCAAATCTTTTGTGGTATGAAGGTATTTTATTTGTACCTGAAACCTGCCATCATGTTCTATCATGACAAGTTAGTTAGCCGTATTTACATGTTAGGTATTTCTTCTCATTTACTCAAAAATGCCATAGCTACATCTAGCTCTAGTATTAAACAATCTTGTTTTTACAAGATTTTCACTTTATTCGCCGCATTTTATTTTGTATTATATTTTTTATTTCTTTTCCATTACACATGAAAATGTATTTGCGTAGTTGTTATATTTACATAGTTTAACTTTCGATCGATCGGACAACTTTCGTGGCGTCATCTAGAAACATTATTGAGCAATTCATCGCTTTAAATTCATTTAAATAATTCATTAGAGTCACTGTGCAAATAAAGGTAGAAACGATGACAATATTGCTTCGTAAATTGACCTCGTATACTAAATCATCGATTATATATGTATAGGTAGATAATGTACATATTTTATTTTATCAAGTACTTTGATCATGATGAAAAATTTTAACCTGAACCGTAGATGGTGCTATATTCCAAATAATTTCTTATGTATGTTAAGATAAATAAAATGCCTAAGCTTATTTCTTCTGTGTCCAAACAGTACTTAAACTCTTAATACAAAAATCAAAAGCTGTAGCAGCTGTATCATAAATTCTAATTAATATTGGTTATCCATGTACAAACTCTAAATTATTCTTAAATGATAGACAAGACCAAAGCATCAGTTCCAAATGCCAATAAAATTATTCTTAGCTCTTATAACTAATGAAAAAATAATCTTGGTCACAATACAATCCTAGTCTATAACATCGACTTTGACATTTAAGATAGAACAAAACAGCAATGTATTTGGGGTTTTAAACATTTGCCTCTCACGATACCTGGCCTACTCAGACAGTGGTGGGTTGCATAAGCTTATCTGAGCATGATGAGTGTAAGAAAAGTTACCTACTTTCTACAATGTGTTGCGTAATTATTGCTTAAGAAGTTTCGGCAAAAAATATGCACTATCAACCCACTTGAAGCATATCACATATTGGTTGGCAATATGAAAGAGTGGCCGGATGAATTTGATTATTTAGAGCTACTATCATTGCTATCGCTTTGTGCAACCGGGAGACTAGGGCCAATACCCCGTCAATATCAATACCGGCTGATTATATATATAGGTACACTTAGTGATACTGAAAACGCAACGTAGTGAACCTAATGATGACAATGTGTCATCGCTATCTGTAAGTCTCAAGTTATATTCCAGCAGGGCTAACATAAGCAGTAGATACAATCGATTTTGTTTCACCTTTAAGGTACAAAATTAATATTTTGAATATGTATAAGCGATAACGGTTGTAAATTGAAACCTGATTTTATTACGTACTTTTTTCAATGGCTCGTCATTTCACTAGGTAATCGACAAGACTAGGTATGTCCTGTTCTACTTACCCACTTCTTTTAATGTAACGTTAACCTGTTTTTTAAGTTTTATTGTATTGTATACACGTGTGTAATTGTAACATACAAAAAAGCGGAAATCCATATGAATACATATTAGCGTGAATACATATCGTTATTTTGGGTTTATCATATCATTATAGTCGGTGCAATTTCATTCCGTCGGGATGAGTTAATTTAAATGTCAAATAAAATAATACAAATATTAATAGGTACGAAATAGGTATAGTTTGGAATAAAAATTGTCACAACAAAATAATACGTATTTTTAGCGATCTTTTATCCTGTTTGATGTCATAACAACGAAATAGGAAGAGTTATTTCAAAGGTCAAGTGATAAGAGCGTGACGCATGCATTAATTTTGTAAATTTAACCTTCAGAATCATTTATGTGATAAGGATGGGTATCAGCGTATGAAATAATATCTGGTTTATCTCTATACAGTTTATGGGAAGTCAATTGATAGTGTCAATCGTAGGTTATGTATACATAATATTAAGTTTTTCCATGCGACTGGATATACAAAACAAAACAACATTCTTTGTTGTCGCCACATATTTACCTATACCATCAGATAATGAATATAACAAAAAACGGGCACAAAAGCCACTGTCTAGATGTATACTTGCATTTACTTGTAGGTTCTTAAAGTTTTTAAGCACTAGATTCTTCTGACGCATATCAATGCGTCAGAAGAATATTAATATGAATATTAATTTAGTTATTTTGTTATATTCTTTAAATAATATTTTACGACATTATTACTTCGTATAGAGTACTACGAATATAGAGTATATATTTGTGTATCTACTACAGTAGATACATCACACTATATAAGATATTATAAAGGCGAAAGTTTGTATGTATGTGTATGTATATGTGGGTGTCTGTTAGTTCCTCCTTCACTTTCAGGCAGCCAAACGGATTTGAATGAAATTTGGCAAGAAGATAGCTTATACCTTGAATTAATACTTTATGTCCTGGAATATTAAAGTGTTCTCCTGGGATGATCATATATATACCGCGGGTAAAAAGGCCCAGCTAGTAAATAGTATAGCTATGATTCTACTAATCATAAAAGTTTAATTAGTGAAAATATGATTCTGCCACATTTATTTACAAACAGAGAAATTATATTTGCTGTAATATTTAATGAATTTTAGTACTAACTGTTCAAAGAATTCGATGTAATCCAAAATTGTATTCTAATTTTCATTGTCGAGTAACTATGGTAGCATATTCTTCTACTGACGAAAGTGGAGTAGAAATTCTAACCTCGAACTTTCGAGTAACAACCCAAGATGCCTGCATGACCACCGACCATCGCAGACTTGCTGGTAGTCTCAAGTAAGGTGGAACCCTTACCCCTAACCCGTGGTGATGTTTTTTTTGTTTACATAAAAGACTAAGTACGATCAACGCTTGCAGAGTAACCTAAACCTATTATTCTCGTTATGAGTCATAAGCATAATTTAATTACCTACGTGGTTTTCTGACTCATTGTTACCTAGCAAAAGATCTAAGCTGAATAGAAACTTAGAACAATTCACTTTTAGCACTCTGAAATAGTAATGTGTGGGTATAAAACTTAATTACTTTAAAGATAACTAACTACCATTTAAGAGTTCAAGACGCTTAAATATTTTGGTTGAGATAAAATGTTTTGACTGCGAAAAATATACGTGGAATTTATTAAAAAAAATTACACAAAAAAGGATTGTCGATTGAAGAGGAATATTAAGTAAACATGTCTAAGATCACTTCGTTAACCTATGTACGACACGTGTTTTGTATTGATCTAAGCTTCACAAATAGATGTTCAATTAATTTATTATTTACTTTGAATTCTACGCATAGCGTCATTTTTTAAAATGTATATCGACAAGAAAAATTCTTGAGAAAAAAAACGACATAAGTTTTTAAAAGTAGGATCTTATTCACACATGAACATGTGTGAGTAATCCTTCCTCTCTTTTAAATTCATTAGAAAATAATGATTCGTTGACCCCGTAGAAACCACAAAAGCCAACAGTATCATAAATCCTAAACTAAAGTATAAACCACATACCAAGACATCTACTATAATAACAGACTTCAAAAAGGAAGAGGTTCTCAATTTGACTGTATTCTTTTATATGTTTTTTTCGATAGACACATGAAATTTATATTCTGCTAATTCTTATATCAATTTCTAGTACTAAGAAAGAATTTTTGGGGTTCAAACTGTAACTCCAAAAATTCTTTCTCAACTTAAAATTTAAAAATTTAAAAATATTTAAAACTTCTTTATATTTCATTTTGTAGTAGGCAACACCACGGTTGACAGCTACTAGTTTGAGTATAATTTTTTTTTTTTTAATAAGGCTTCTTACATGATGCGGTGACGGGTAACAACAATGAAATAGTTCGTATGTATACGGCGTTACCCTCAAAAGAAGCCCATAAAGCTGCCCCAAGGTTACCTAACTACATCTAATCACACTGTTTGACCAGTAAGCAATTAACTTAGTATGTCCGCACTTTTATGTAGGACAAGCCAACGTAACATTCTTCCGGCTGCAGGTTCAAGCACATCGGTTTCTATGTCACTGACCTCAATTCCGGCGAGCAACACTATTGTATCTCTTTTTTTCACAATAAGTTTGAAGAGGATGGTTATATTTTTAAAATTGTCAATGTAGTGCCAAATATCTTTAAAAAAACTGTAAAATGCAATCAATGTTGCTTGTTCGTGTTTTCTATATTTTCTTATTTGCTCTTGTTGGCACCTCCTTCATGCCAACTCTAGCCTATAGTCCTGCTGGTCTGCTGGTGACACTAACACGAAAGCTCTAAAAATATAACCACCCTCTTGAATCGACACAGTAAATAAAATAAAAATGACTTCCACATTATGAAAACCTACTAGGTTGCAATAGACCTTACTTATACTCATCTTTACGAACGAATTTTACAACGATTATTAACTTATCATAAGGACAGTTATGATACTGCATAATAATTTTGCTAACAAAAATTTTGTTTCGGTTTCTATAAAACCATAATTATCCTCGGTATTTCACAAAACCTTTACGTACGTACAATATATTATTTTAGTTGTATATGTATGTAGGTACAAACAATTCGCTTTTTATCGTAGCTTGTTTTTGGACGCGTATTGGTAACTGAGATAAGTCAATATTTCCGCAAAATATATGTCATAGTGCCAAGAAACTGTAAAGTGTGTTGAACTACACCTCAATAGCTATGTTGCTAATGAGTTCCGATAACATTCGTGGCCATGTTAATTGGAATTTACTATCTTCTTTTTACAAGTATTAAACAACACTAAGTTCGGATCTTACTTACTAGATAAATATAAAAAATAATCTTAAATACTAAAGTGGATACTAACATAAACATCATGTTTTATTTATCTCACTTATCATTTCATTCGTTTTACCACAATACACTATGCTCTTTGTCACCCCCAAAATAAAACATAAGAGAATAAAATACTGTAGAAAACTGGCACAACAGGCAAATTCCAGGTCACTGCGACATGGAAAATTAAATTAACGCACCTGTAAATTTATACAATTTTATTATACGTATAACTGCGCCTTGTGATCTAACCCCTCTATAAAAACCCGTTATAGATCTCTTCAATTCGACTCTGGTTCTGTACCTAAAACAATATAGTTGCCAAATTTCATCTACATAGGTCAAATAGTTTCTTGTATAATCAGTAACTTTCGCTTTTAAATTTTTGTAATGTAATAAATACATTACACTATTTTCCTATCATTCTTAGCCTACCCTTTGGAAATAGATATTAATGGGATTGCTTTTTATCGATCTAGCAAATCTAAACAACCTGTGATTCTTACCAACATCTGTATATCCTTAACAAGGTAACGCATCTGATAAACCAAGATTCGTGATATATACATTGTAATGAATTCATTAAGTGACTTCCTCATTCGAGTGAGTAATGCATACGGCTTGATCGTATTCTAATTTTAAATCACCTTGCATAGAAATAGCCGATGAGACCGACTAGAGATATCCAGCGTCACTATTTAGTGAGATATTCTAAATAGTGACGCTACGTAATATATATATACGGCTCTTCTAGCGGCACTTTTTGCAACAATTGTAGTTACTTTACTGACATTATTTTGGTATAGCGGTTGAACGGTTAAATTATCTCGCTATGGTCTGAATAACATGTGCTTAATGCAACGTAGTAAAAATTACTGCTACTTTTATTTTTCTTAACTGTGGGCTAGTTATAAAACCATTTTTAATTGACCTGAATTTTATTCGAACAACCTTTGAACACACCTATGTAATTTTGACGTAAATACAAAAATAAAAGCTATACAAAAATAAAATATTCTATAAGTGTTTCATAGTTTAAGAAATATTTTTTTTTTTCTTTAATTGATGCGCCAAAAATATCTTAGTCCTAAAATATTGTATTTTACGTCGGTCGATGCCAAAATATTTTGTCTTATCTTTATTGATGCGTCAATGTGCTCGTGACGTGACAAGATTACAAAAATCTTTTGTCATTTGACTTTCTTTGTTTGAACCGTACACGAAAAAACATTGAACACTAATATTAATAAACTAATTGACTGTACGATAGAAACGTTTTTGCTTTGAGACTGGCAAAATGTTCTTTCGTCTGGCAGTTTGTATGTTTGTATGTATGAGTCGTGTCAAGTTAAAGTCAAAGCAACTGGTGGTAGTAAAGCAGTATAGATTCGAAATGTTTTTAAAACCACATAATTGTTGTGGCCGCGAGGTCAATAGTTCGCAGAACTACTAATTATACATTGGTTAAGTTAGTATAAACATTACAAAATGCTTGCAACAGGAATACTTTCAGCCAATGGCTTGCATTCATATTTATATGTATTATGCTTACTCCAACTGAAATAAATTCAGTTCCTTGTCTGAACTGAGTTTATAATATTTTTCTGTTACTTCCAATTATAACCTATATTATTACAAGATGGAAGTTTAATAAAGACATTTTTACATTTTACATGTATTCTCCAAACAGGTTACAGCGGCTATTACGCAATTAACCAACTAAGCCAAAAAAATCTAGGTCATCATCGATGACTAAGTAATCACTGCACCTAAAGTTGTATATAACTGATCGATAACTAATAATAATTAAAGTATATTTATATTGTAGAAGACAGAAGATCTCATAAGCACATTTTAACATGCTGTTTAATATCGTTGCCAGGATAAACTATTTACAACTTAAATTCACATAAATAGCTTTTACAAATATTGATCGATTTTCAATTGATTCTCATAAATCCACTTATAAGTCGTCCCCAGGTAAAAGATTGCTAGCTACCAACTACTCTCAAGTTGACAAAAAAATGTCACGAAGTACCTAACGGTGTGTTCCGGCAGCCTTCCTTGAGAGTCAGTGTATTCCAGAGTAGGTATACTTCATCTAAGACCACAGTGTAGCTGACTTCCGTGGTTGTGCGATGGTGATCAATGCTAAACTATCATAGTAAATAAAAATTATCGAAGAATATTTTGAAATGATCGTTCTAATGACTTTTACTAATATTGACCTTTATAATTTCTAAAAGTAAGTAGACAAGTGAGTAACGGCTCAAATTACTCTCTGATAGATCTGGATTGATACTCATGGCCATACCAATTTGCTTTATTGAAGATAATTAAATGCTGACACAATTTCAATGGAGATGATATGCTGAAGTTTTTCAACAACATTGAGAAAATAAAAATATATTTGTTAGCTGGAAAGTGGATTTCGAACTTATAAGTACGATACGAGAAAAATAAATACGATACGCAGTTATTACTTTCTGAACTAGCGATTTACTTAATAAATTGGTACGCACTTTTCGTTGGATGTGTGTAAATTAAATAATCGTGACCTTCAATTTCAACTCAAAGACTCGAATTTACTTTGCCTATTTAATGAAATTCTTGTGGTAATTGCGTGTTACGTTAAAATTCAATTGTTAAATAATCAATGGTTCGAGTTTAATTTTTTTTTTGTTCTCGGTTCTTTTAAACGAGGAAAAGATTGCAATCGTGCCATTTATCACCAGATTATAACAATATTTGGAAAGTAGTAGGTAGATACGTACTTTCCGACCAATATTGGCAAAACTTATTGACTAGTTAAGCGAATATTTAGATATTTTTCTAAGTGCTTCCTCCAAAAAAGGGGAAAGTATGCTACGCGTTATTTACCGGATCATTTATCAATAAAAATTTGGTAAATTGATACGACACACCCGTGATAATAAATAATATTTGGGAAAGTTTAATACTTCGGCTTATTTTGTTACCTAATTTCTCGGTAACCGCTGAATTAGAAAAAATCTTTTTTTTTGTTTGAAAGTACTAAAAATTCATTAATACATTCTACTCAATTAGTCTTATTTAATTTTTTATCTAAAACGTTCCAGTGGTTTGATTTTTAAATTAAAATGACTGGAAAAGTCCTTCGGCGCCTTTCGTAAAGGAAGTAGGTAAACACTTTTTCAAAAAGAACTCGTTTTTCAAGTCTCGTCAGAAGATAGTTGTTTTTGAGTAAAATATCCAGAACTATAATTATATGGACAGGGTTTATGTACTAGTTACTTTAAATAAAAATCGCCCAAGTACGTGTCGGACTCGCGCACTAAGGATAACGTACCATTGTCTGTACAACATTAGTTCAAGTTACCAAAAACGGGAAAAAAATTGCTGTATAGGTCCTTAACTCTTACTCTTAAATATTTATTATATTCTGATTTAAGTATTTCTTGTTATAGTGGCAACAAAAATACGTCATCTGTGAAAATTCCAACTGTCTTGCTATCATGGTTCATGATATACAGCCTGGAGACACAGACGGACCTATAACAAAGTCTTAGTAATAGGGTCCCGTTTTCACCCTTTGGATACGGAAAAATATAAAATTATTCGGTATTAATCTGGTAAACCTAGTTTAATTTTAATGTATCACAATGGTGAAAACATAAGTGAATGTATGTTTTAAAGTACCCATTAATTAAATTAGTAGCCTTACACTTGTAAAATAAAAAGTCATCGTTTCCTGCGTGCTTTATCACATTAGCAATAAAGCCTGTTGACGAAGTATTCAATTACCCGTAGAAATAAATTACTAGCTCTTGAATAATAATTACAACTTCTTTTGTAACAAGCAACTATTAGGTTCAGATTTATTGGTCACAGTACTACAATTACTAATTAACAAGCCGATTGTTACCTTAAGTACGTGTTAACTGAGTGGAAATGGAGTCTACATTAGATTGCAACTTTGTCGTGTACTACTATACTGGAGTCGGTGTTTTGTTGTTATGTATCATTTAAAATGTTGCACCACAGTATTGTATTGCAAAAAATACTATATAATGTATACTAATAGAAGCCTCTCGAACGATGACAGATACATACATGAAACGAAATTAAGGAAATTTCAATCTTTGAAACCCCATTTGACCCACTTAAGGGTTGAATTACCAAAATCTTTACTTAATAAACCTAAACCCTATAATGATTACACTGTCCAAATTTTGTGAGCGGCTTAGGCTTTGATTTGATTCCTAGCGAATATCCTTACTCTTATTAACCCCCGACGTAAAAACGACGGGGTGTGTGTGTATGCTGTGGCATCTTAGCTCCCAAACGGATGGATGGACCGATTTTGTTTTTTTTAAAGGTATATTAATCGGGAGTGTCTTTAGCTATGTTTAATGACAATCGCTCCAAGATACAGATACAAAATGGCAGAGTACAAATTTTTTCACAACTCCCTCAATATAAGTATCAAATGAAAGGGCTTGACTAGTAGAATACTATACATTATGATCATTTCAAATCCAAGATGGATTCTACAACAAATGTCGGGGGTTTTACAAAATTTTCTATTTTACTGACTTGTTTTTATTTTCGGAGACAGTACCTTATATTTTACTAGCTTTTGCCCGGCTCCACCTGCGTTTGTTTGTTTTTTTTTGTTTTTCCAGGAATAAAACTCTGACTATGCCCCGCAGTACATCCGTTTTTTGTTCCACGGGTTTTTTTTGTTCAGGATAATATGTATCTTATGTCCGTCTCCTGGTTCTAAGTTACTTCCCCACCAATTTTCAAACAAATCGATTCAGCCGTTCTTGAGTTATAGGTAGTGTAACTACACTACTTTCTTTTATATGTAAGAGAGAAGATGTAATTTGGTGGTTGTCTAGCTAGGTTGTGAGCCCATAGAATTTACAAGAACACTGAGTAAAAGTAACAATAAAAGTTACAAACGACTTTAATTTGACAGGCGTATCTGCAATATTAACTTTGATTTACAATTAAACTATGTTTTTGACAATATTTATATAGGACCGCCTGGGAAGCGTAGATATACCGTTTAAAAACCTTCAGTACAAATGTTTTTTTTTTAGAAATCGGAAAGGTTAATAATATAATTATTAAACAAAAAACAAAACATCAAGCCGACGCGGCGCTTTGATCTCTTTAATTGCTTCATTTATATTACATTCTAAAGAGCGCTAAACAGCAAGTCTCTTTGATGCATCAATACAAATCTTAATATAGCCTAATAGATTATTATATTATTATAATTCTCTGCTAATAGGATAATAATTTGCTAATCATTATAAATTAATTGCTACGATTTAAGATGTACTTAGCATCAATATTTCTAAGCCATTCAACGACATAATGATCATTTATATAAAACTAAAATAATAGTACTTTAGTGCCTCTAAAAATTATAAGAAAATTAAAATAAATTGTTTATTTTTTAAGTAAGTAGGTAGATTTTTGAAAATAATGTATGTAATTTTTTTTTATGTTTCCTGTTTTTTTTTTGTATTCAAATAAATTAAATTTAATCTAGTTACTGCCTTCGTAATGCGTTCGTTCTATTGTAAAAAATATTAAATTAAAAATTTACTTTAGTCTAAAATCAGAGATTAATTTGAAAGACAAAATAATGCGTTCCAAAAAACCTGAGCAACCATTTTATTTAATTTCAAATAAATAATAACAAAGTTTCCTGGCACAAACCGGTCTATCCCTATACGTACTAACCCCTAGCTCGGGCCCGGGTCTCCGCTATGCTAGGAGTGTAGTCCACCACGCTGGCCAAATAGCGAGGTGGGGTATCGAAGGTTATTTAACCTTCTCCGATAATCAGCTTTCTTCACGATGTTTTCTCTAACTGTTTAAGCATGTGGTAATTAATTATAATATGCACGTAAGTGAAAAACTCGGAGGTGCATGCCTGAACCCGGATTTGAACTCGCGCCCTTTCGCTATCTACCTATAAGTAAAAATATATAAAACTATAAGAAGAAGGTACGTAGGAGTAAATCTTTGTTGATTCGAGCATCTGTGTTTTATCTATTTGCGGTTGTCACCAACCAAACTTATAAGAGTTCCTTGTGTGTGCTTTACATAAATGTATGTCTAATGTATGACGAATGTCGAGTACATGATATGAATAGTAATTTGTTAGGCCGAGGCTTCTTATCTCATAATAGTTTTCAGTTGAATCAGCTCTACATTACTTAGGTATGGATGCGGAAAATTCTGCTTGTTTTGGTTGCTACCAATTGTTACAGTCGTTGCGGTTTTTGCGTCGTTGTGAATATTTTGAAAACAACATTGCTACTACGTAGAGAAGGTATTCTTATGAGCAATTAACATATATTTACCTATTTATTTTTGAAGGACGCTATACAGATTAATTTTAATAAATTTTACATCGGAATTGTTCCGAAATTGTGAGAAAATTTTCAGATACCTATTGCATACATTTGAAGCTTGCTCTATACTATTTGGTTTGAAACGTGTTTTCTTTTACCCGGCTGCTCAAAAGCAGGGTAATATTTTAGAGTGTATGTTTGTATCTAAGTATATATATTATATATATATACGTCCATCTCTTTGTGATCTCCTACAGCCTAAACCATTAGACAAATTTTGAATTTGTCTTCTGCTGATGGTTATAGGTTATAAGTAGTTGTAAAGTTATTCCTACTAGTTGCATCCCGCGGTTTCTCTCGTTAAGATTATAGTGGTCTAAAGTAAATGTCACATTATAAAAGGTCGTTTCTAAACACTTGTCGTGGTCGTCGTTTAGTTAAATAGAGTTTAATGAAGTATATATAGTAGGTACTGAGCGAAATGACCTTAATAAAGATTGTAACACAAATACACTGTATGAATAAAATTATTGTGATAATAAATGGTGTAAAAAATTTCCAAAGACTTTGTTTCGTCAAGAATTATAATAAAACATGAAAGCGAAACATTAGATACTTAGTAGAGACAAAATTCAGTTAACCTTAATACTGTACAATAAGCTACAATGACTTCGATTATTTTAAATATCGACAGGTGGCACATGATTTTGAATACAAAGCACTAAGTGCGATAAGCATATGTAGATGGTGTAGTAGTATATTATATGTCTCTATATGAAACATATGTACGCAATAGAATAAATTTATTAATTTAGGGTACCTTTCAGAGTTTATTAAAACAGGATCTTCGTACGAAACAGAACAAATTGAATAAATAACATAATTAAACTAACATTACCTATTTATTTAATTTTTTTTTTCTTCCCTCTTCGAGGGCTCTGGCTTTACACGGCTTGTGTATTTGCCATCTTCAAGTACATAAGTCGCGGGCAGTGTAATAGTAGGTTTGAAGTTTCAGAATATAGATTTTGTGATAATATTTACAAAAGTTTGGGAAACGTTTATCACGCAAAGAATGATTAAATGATGTGCAAAAATAGAAAAAGATCAAGCGAGTATGAAAGAAGTCGATGAATACTTAAATAATACAAAAATGCAGGAAGATATATATATAGTTAATAGGATATACATATTTATAGTATTAGTAAAGCATTTAATAGCGCAGAAACTTTGCCGCTTGGAAAATATCGCTGTAGTAGGGGAGACCTATTAATAGGTAGAATATTTGCGAGACCCTTGCAAGATATGATAAAATAATCATTAGTTTTTTACGCAATTTATAATACGTTATAGTAATTTAACAAATCTTGGTATGTCCAATTAAAATTAAAATAAACCATAACTGCGGGCTCCAAACTAGGCGAAGAATGTATCCTTGCGGTCTGATTTACAAATCTAAATTATAAATGATGATAAGTACTATGATAAGACATTAGATTTTTTATTTAATCATAAAAATGGGTATAACAAATAAACAAAGTTTTTAAAACTATAACTCTACTAAATTACGACTATTTCATTAGTATTGGTTACGCTGATAGTAGGCACTATAACATGTCTAGTTTGTAAATTATTCGTCTCATTTCAAGTCTCGAGCGTACGGGACCGACATTAAACGACTGTTGTTCACACTTAGCTGACCACAGTTGACGTCAATGTTTCGAATTAGTTCGTTTATGCAAAGCTTGTAAGTAAAGTGATATTGTGTTTCAAAATCACATTGACATTTGTCGCAGGTTTTATTAGACATCTTCATTTTTTATATACTATCGAACGAGGCGACAATTTTTTTTTCCAGTTTATGTAATAACGAACACTCGCGAAAACAAATTAAGGTAAGAACCGTATCTCATATGAGATTTATAACTGCTTTTTTACTCTTAATCTGTCCCTTTAAAGGAATGAGCAAAAAAGATCGAGGACTCAATTCGCATTCTTGAAACTATTTACCTACCCTTCGCTAACAATGCAAAATAAAATTCAACAGTGATTTCTTTTACACGTGAATCTTGTATTCATACGAGCGATCTCAAAATAGGACTCTTTTTCTTTAACAGCGGAAGGAGGAGGTACAGACAAGATTTTTTAAGAATTTTTGTTTCGTATTTGTCCCCGTGCTATAATTATAGTGACAAACAGGTTCTCCTTTTAATGTTCCTTTTGAACTAAAAGGATAGAACGTGCAATTTATACCTCATATTTTTCTTTTACAATAAGTACAGATTTACGATTTCAGATGAACGTCATTTGTATATTATACCAAATTAAGTTTATTTCAGTTGCATAGTACTTATACAAGATAGCATTTTAGCTCATTTCACTCTAACCACCCAATGTATATTTTCAATAATCAGCAAGTTGTATTCTTTGTTGCAGAACAACGCCAAATTCTAAAGGGAGTGTCAGGATGTTTCAAGCCTGGAGAACTAACAGCTATCATGGGCCCATCGGGCGCTGGGAAAACTACACTTCTAAACATATTGGCCGGTTATTTGTGAGTACTAATACTTATTTTTCCCATAGCTAAAAAATGCTCGCGTAATTGCAACTGTATTTATAGGCAAGATACACCGAGTACTCGTAACACGCCAGTAACCCTCTGTCTTAAAGGTTTCATCATTTGCAACACTTATTATAATAATGTCTACTTCTTCTGTACCTGAACTTTAAGATATAAATGTAAGTTTGGTAAATACATTTGCTTTTTATGTCTTTACGAAATTCATATATTCGTACGAGCACTGCGTAATTTATACTTCGTAATGGTTCGTTAGAGATATGGCAGAAAATTTAAGGAAGACTAGCTTACTACCATTGTCCTTAACTGTTAATGTGACTGTGTAAATGTAAGTTAACTAAAATAAATGTTTGTAAGAATTGTATGAGACCTAGAGATATTTGTTTAGTCGGTTTTTAAGTTAGGTATCGTGGAAAGAATGTAAATATTTTTAAATCTTACTAATATGCTCGCGGCAATAGTGATTCACTTATTAGTTACGCAATACTACAATATACAATTATAGAATAAATATATATGTTAGACAAAACATTATTTTAATTATAATTTTCTCAAGCATCGAAGCCTACCCTACATACAACCTGTACGTAGTTAGGTATAAAGTGTACATAGGTACTTTTTAATGCGGATTAAGTAAATTATGCAATTAAATCGTTATCACTAATATTATTACGTAGTTTTGTCATGAAAACAAAGAAATATTTTACTCAATATTCTCCCATATAATGATACTACACAACTAACTCTATGGTGTATCATTATTTTTTATACTGTCTAGGTGAAATAAAGTAATCAGATCGTTATTAATTGCAGATGCAATTACTGTTATATTATTTAGCGTTGCACAATAGATCGTTACGTGCATTTCACAAGGCTAAAATGCAATACGAGGTTATTTTTTTATCTTTCTAGGTTATTGTTACATCGTTGTTACTCTCTTTACATCCTATATTTCTGTAATCATTACCGTATTCAGCTATAAATAGGTTTATAATAGTAAGGCTTCCAATTCATATACTGAAGTCAAATAGCTAGAAGGGCGAACTACGCACATATTAACCTTGAATCTATAATCTACCTTGTATATTCCATATATTTATATTGATTTTTTGTTCTAGTGGAATATGTATTACTTGTAGTTCAACGAACTGATGACCACTCGATACCTATAATTTTGATACTTTCAAAATATTTCAAGCTTTTAAAAAACCCTTACACCAAGTTGTGACAAGGTTGGTTGCAAACTACGAACTGAACTCGAGTACGAAATTTCAGGAGACATATAAACATCCTAACTGACAGATGACGAAAAAATAAATCCAGACCCGAAGCAGAGACGATTCGCTCGCTCGGTCAATAATGGAATTTCCCAAATAATGGTGGGATAAGTTAACAGTATAATAAAAGTCGAACTGTATCGAAGCCAGTATACGACTATATCATTGAACATGACGAAAATTTTAGCACCTCTCTTTTAGTCACATTCGTGTAGAAAGTTATCTCGCCTCAATGCAGTTTCAGATGAGAGAGCTCAATTGTGCAATTATTGTAAAGTATGTCAAACTTTCGTTTAACTTTCTTTCGTGTACTCAGTAGTAGGTATGGCACTGTTGGTGAGGATACTGCACGTGATATCTAATATACTATCGTTTATTTATAGTAATCAGGTAGGTCTGCTCAAAACTGTGAATGCACAATGTGTTTTAACTTCTTAAACTTAATAAAAAGGAGGCCAGGAAGGATATTTCCTAGCAGCGAGACTAAACAGGGATATATAATAATCATTATAATTAGGTAATTTTTATCAATTTTTAAGTGACTAAACAAATCATCTATTCGTCCGAAACTATTTTAGAAATCATAATTTTCTTTAACTAAAATAAAAAAAACACGTGGCAAACGACTGGTAAACTAGCAATATCCGTAGGATAGATAAAAAAAAATATAAACGGTAAGACTGAAAAAATCTCGAATAAAACAGTTTTCAAAAGCCATACGAGTAGAAGTAAACATGAAAAATTGTATTTTTTTGTTTTGTGTGTCTACAATAAAGTGTTCATCTATTTACCATTCTGAACTTGGTGATTACTATGTACCATTTAACAAACTGTTTAATTAGCCTATGTCCTTGATAGGACTCGAGGTGCGAAAGGCGAGATCGCAATCAACGGCGTGTGCGCGTGCGCATCCCAAGCGGCAGGCCGTGGCGGCGCGCGGTACATCCGGCAGCATGACGACCTGCGCGTTCACCTCACTGTGTACGAAGCTATGTCTCTCGCGGCCGCTCTCAAACTGGCTGACTTCTCGCCTCAGGAGAGGAAAGAAAAGGTAACAAATCTTAGTAATAAATATATATAAGATATATAATCTTAGGAAATTAACAGAACTGATGATGATCATTGAACGCCTGAAGAAATCGTCATAAAGTCATCAAGAGGAAAGAAAAAGTAAGCAAGTTATAAAATTAGAAATGATTAGCAACCACTCACAACCGTGACAATAGAAACGAGTTGGCGTTCATGAAACGCCTAAATAGATCACACTGTGATGCTAAAAAACGCATCAAAACCGGTCTATTATGAGTTAGACCTAAGACGGACATTGTACACCCGTCTTTTTGCGTAGGGGGATAAATAAAGTCATCCTTTACTTATCAGTTCGGCAAGCACAAATCGCGTATAAGTAGCACTCACGTCGTTTGGTTGTTTAATAGCAAATTAAACAACTAGCGAAAAAAGTTAAAAGTCAAAATGAACCCAAGCGAAAAAAGGACAAAATTTTTACTAGAGGTATCCAGAAATACAAGTAACCTTGAAACAATCATCATTTCAAAGCACTTACTTTAAAAGTAATTTCACGCGATCATTGACGTTCCGCTTCAATCGTACGCTGGCTCGACGAAGCGTAGCTTACTCACGTGGAACTTTCCAGGCTCCTGAAAATTACTTGGGACTATTGAGAAACAAAGCCGTATGCTAATCTTTGAATGAAAATGACAATGTAAATGTATAATATAATAACTATTTGTTCTTAAAACTATAAAAGTATTTATAAGTTAAGTTTCTTTTTAAAGTAATTAATAATTAATATGTAAGAATACTTGCCTGTAACGAATGTTATTTAAAGGCCAATAAATATTTCTTATTCTTATTCTTATCCTTTAACCAAGGTGGCTAAAATGTAAATTTTTGACTGACCTAACTATGCATAGTCAAGAAAATAATTAATAATTTAATATAATTTTCTATGTAAATGAACGGTCAAGTGTAAACTAAGATGCTATTTTTTCAACAGGTGTACGAGATACTAGCATTGTTGGGTTTAAGTAGCACCGCGCAGACACTATGCCGAGATCTATCTGGAGGTCAAAAGAGGCGCTTAGCGGTGGCCTTGGAGCTTTTATCAGATCCGTCATTGATGTTCTTGGATGAACCTACCACGTAAGCTTACTTAATGACTCCATCTGTCCTAATTTGAGTATTTCCATTCAACGCCGGACGCTAAAGTTCTTGGTAATCACTACTATTATTAGTCCAGGACCGTACACAGTCTCGATAGCCCTTCTTGCGGTATTCAAAGTAAGTAAATAGGTCTGAATCTTAACAAGAGGTTATTCAGTCAGTATTGCTTTTTTGTTAACTTATATACTATTAATCAAATATTACGAGTAGTACAGCTGTCACCCACGGCATTGTACGCGACATATAATGGTATAAAAAAAAGTTTCAAACTTTGACCCTCTTAGGAATTGTATTTCCAAAAATGCTTACTTAGTACACCCTATAACGAATACCTACACCCTCCAAACTTTATGTCTCTATAGGTTATGTAGGCTCAGCGATTTATGCTCTGCATTGATTGTAAGTGCCTGACAGTCAGTCAGTAAGCCAGTTAGTCAAGACTTATATTTATAGATGACTAGCTGAACTCTGTGGTGTTACCCGCTTTAATACAGGATAAATAGTACCCTATGTGTTAATCCAGGTTCTGAGCTATCTCCGTACAAAAATTCATCTAAATCGGTTCAGCAGTTTCTGTGTGAAAGAGTTTCAAACATACATAAATACATTCTTACAAACTTTCGCCATTATAATATTATTGTAGGATAGATTAACTAATGATATGATACGAAATCGGTACGTAGTCCGGGTGAGAATAAGTAAGGCTTCATGCGATTATGGTTTCATATTCCGGTAGTGTACCATTTTTCAAACTACATGTACCATTTGCACTTGCGATAAAATAGTTTCATCCGTAAAATAGTCGTCCGTTTAAAAACTCTTACAAAATCATAATCTTCGTAATCTTTATAAAAACACAACTAGGCATTTAAACTCATTATCAGCATCGGAAAATTTAAATTATACTTAATTTTCTGCGGTATAAGCCCTAAAATTTGTACGCCGACTATAATATCTGTATAGTTTGGCATACATTAGTAATTGCCGAGATCTTCTCATTCATACAAGTAAACCAATGACAAACAATATAAACTATTCCATGACAAATAATGGAAGCTATTAACTGATCTTATGCGCAACAAAAACCTATTTGCCTAAGGTTTAATTGAGCATCATCGTCTTTTATTGAATATGAGTATTGAATACCTACGTACTTTTAATAATTCTAGGAAACAAGGACTTTACACGTGATGTATTCTTCGTTGTTTGTTATTTACATAGATAACCCTTCATTGTCAGTGATTCATGGATGTACCATGATTAATACAAATACACTCGCGCTGATATGCAAATAAGTAGATGAAAAGATAACAATATGATTTACAATTGTACGAGTATTTGCGAGGAAACGGCTAAACGATAAGACTTTAATTAATACTTAAAGCGTGATACTACAGATAAACTCCGGTTTGACACGTGACTTCCATAAGACACTGGTATTTTTTTCTGAAATAGATTATACGTATTGATACCCTTAGTCGTCCACACCAACGTGGTCACGGCAGCGTTAAGTTTGACTCTACTTTAGTCTCACACCACAAAATGCCCGGACAGTAAATTCAAAGTTTTTAATACAATAAAATACTATACTAAATATTATTCTTTTTTATTTTCAAGATTCAATTACTCAGACATTTCGTTTATTACCTGCGTCTCAATCTTTTAAGTAATTACGATAAGGTAAGATATATTAAACACTAGAAAAAAATCAGAGAGGTCTTTGCCCCGTCGTAATTTGATAATTGTGGCTAAAAAAAATAAATGTAAGTAACGAGTGGGTAGGTAACCCATGAGTGATGTTATTAAAAGTATTATTAATACGTTATGAAGGGTCTGTTTTTATTTATCTGAAGACAGAACGGAAGACAGCAAAAACTGACGTCGAAACTCAGGATTATCTGCCAAATAAATTGATCATCTTTGGAACTTTGCCAGTCACTGATGCGTTGCATGCAAAGTTGCCATTGCCATGATGTAAAAAACGTGATTGGGAATGGAACTTTCTTCACCAAACAAGTGGTATTTAAAATTAAAAATACACCGACATCACCATTATATGGCAGCGGCCATCTAGGAATTAAAATTTATTATATAGAATTTGATACCCATATCGAAGGAGTTTTGAAATAATATGTAATCCGCCATTTTGTGGCGGCGGCCATCTCGGACTGATACTTTTAAAGAACACTCCTGACTAATTCACCTTTCACACAAATAAAACAAAATCAAAATCGATTCATCCGTTCGGTAGCTATGATGACACAGACAATAAACTAAATAACACTCCGTTGTATTTATATCACGTCAGAGAATATATAATATTAGAGCGTCAAGAATAGATTATAATGAACTTTATTTGAAATATCAAGTAAAATTTAATATTTTGAAAACTGTCATTTTGTGGCGGCGGCCATCTTGGACTGATGTCACACACTCCCCACTAATACACAAAGAAGTCAAAATCAAAATTGGTCACTCATGCAGAGCACTCAAACTTATAACACCCCGTCAATTTTGCGTCGGTAGTTAAAAACAGAAAACAATAGTATAACACAGTATAAACAATTTAATCATAACAAAAAATTAACTGAGGGAATTTTCTGCACACTCGAAACATTAATATACATAGCCACAAGAATAAGTACCTTAATTAAATATCATTTTTAGTGAATACATTAAGCCAATTGTATTTTATTTATATATAAAACGCTTATATTTTATTTGCCATGCACCTACACTAAAATAACTGACTACACTTTTTACGCAAAACCGCAAGTAAAAACGACCACGTTAAGTATATTTCATGACCAAACAAACATGAGCCAACGAGTCTAATGACCTAAAAATAATTCATCAGACACTCACTATTTAGTATAAGTAGCAAGTGCCAAGGCCGTTGACCATTGTTTCACTGGAAAATTGTATTTATTGACTTTCACCTTCAAATGCTCATCAACGACACCTTGCTGCCTAGTTGGTTTTGCCAAGAATAGATATAAATAAACCGGTACCCTTGATCTAGTTTGTGTAGCTCATAGGTAAACAATTTGTAACTATCGCAATGCCTCAGATTGACAGAGCGTCTTTCTCAAGTCACGCTATAACACTAATTTGTCTCTTTTTCGTATACCCATAGGCTCCATGGCCCACTGTTATCAGAGATTGTAGAGCATATCGCAGTACCGTACTGAAGCTGAGCCAGCAACTGGGCTAGGCTATCGACTATGCCTAGACTAGATACGCAAAGTGACTGAATTTTTGTATTTGTTACCTGATTTCTCGGATACAACTTAACCTATTCGAAAATATGATATATTTGACTAGGGATATTCAAATTATACCTTTAAAATGGCTCCATTAAAAAATATCTAAATCGCAATTGAATGCAGTATACACTTTCTAAAGAATTTTATAATCAAATCTGTTTTTTTTTTAATTATTATGTTTTACATTTGCAGTGGCTTAGATTCATCAGCATCTGCGTCTCTAATCGCGTTGCTAAACAACCTCGCGCGCGGCGGAAGGACTCTGATAGCGACCATCCACCAGCCTTCAGCGCTACTCTTTGAGAAGATAGACTCTGTCTACTGTCTGGAGAATGGGCGGATGCTGTATAATGGACCGAGACAGTACCTAATACCAGCGCTGGATTCTGCCGGCTTGAGGTGTCCGCCATACCACAATCCTGCTGATTTTCGTAAGTTACTCTTATTCATTTTTTGTGTATTGTTTATGCCTATTTTATTTTGCAGTCTAACCTAAGTTACACATGAAATGAAATTATTTGGTTCATAAAAATAGGATTGATTTACACTTGTGCACACAAGCGTACCTATTTACTTACGTTAGAGCACGAGCTCGTACTAAAATCGTATCTAAAATAAGCATAAATTCAAAGAATATTTAGGCTCACTTCGCGAGGCACTTGTGTGTGTATAAGATTTACTAGATTTTAAGAAAATACTCTTTCTAGGTTGACATGGTTTCCTCACTCAGAAAACGCAATTGTGTTATATATATATATATATATATATATAAATACAGTAAACAAAACCGGTTCGTTTCTATAATGAAATTTACGATGCATAAAATTTTTAATACTTACTTGTATTTTTTTACATTCATTATATTATTTACTTAGAGTACCTAGGTATAAATTTACTTCTCATCATAAAAAACAGGGGCAGCGAAAGAGCTAAGTATAATTAACCATTATTAACTACAAAATTAGGGCGACCTGAAATGAATCTAGGTAAAACTACTGCAAAACAAACTGGGGTAAAAGAATTATCACGTATTGTGATAACACTGTTAGTAACTTAAACATATATTTACAGAGTCACCAGTACTAAGGCAAAAAAAAAGTCTTTATGTACTTATTATCGTGATCAGGTTTTACTATGAAGCCAATTTTAGAATTATTCGAATTCCGGCTTAGTACCACGGCAGAAATCGTTCATGGTGGTGAATTACCCTCTAACAATTAATCCTATATAGACTTGCATAGCACACGCAGATGAATCAATACCCTTACCGAATTGCTTTGAATATTGAATCACCTAAAATTAAACAATCAGTAAAGTAGATTTCTACTTTAGTGTAGTATCTATATACGTACCTACTATTACAAGTAATAATTACAATATGCAGATAGCAAGGTGAAAGCGAGCGTGTTAAACACTACATCAGTCGCACTGTTTACACATTTACATAATATCTACTGACACATTACTCAAAGTACATGACTAGTAACTGATTTACTTTAGTTATTGTGCAATAAATTAAGCAGCAGGAGCAATAATACTCATCATTATGAACAAAATTGATTACATAATTGTTTATACTCTTAACTCATTCTTAAAATTTATGATGTAACGAATACTATGCTAAAAACTCTAGTGTTTATCTCCAAGTATTCTTGGCCTAAACAACGCCAACAAATGACTTGAACTTTTACTGGGATTCAACAAAAATAAATTAAATAACTAAATTTAAATACTATAATTTTCCAAAGGAAAGAGTGCCCTATGTTAGGTCGTATAATCGCTTTGCATTAGACGAATATAATGTTGTGGTCAAACTCGGGGCAAAATATAGTCTTTACTAGATGCTTAGCTTATACGAGGAACACTGAATATGAAGTGACATCTGTAATCTAGTGTGAAAGTAGTATGATAACTGAAAAGCCAGGGCAAACACAAGGATGTTGATATAAAATAGAGATTACTAGATTCTGTAGCTGTGACGACTTGTATTCATAATGCTATTAGGTATTTATTAGCAGTGATTAGCAGCGGTGATTAGTGTTTGTAATAACGGATTATTACATAAACTTTTCCACCCATACGTCGTAATGTTCATGATTTGCAAATAGATTTTCTAATACCGATTTTATCGGCAGATAAAACCTGATATGATTTGAAGAGAATAACATTAATTTCTTTCAAATTTTTCGTGACTTATTAAAAGTCATTTACGAAAGAACTACTTTAAAAATATTAATGTTAGACTATATAGGCATGCCCCATCCAGGGCTACAGTATCGCTGACTTCCGTGCTCAAGTAAACATGTGGTCAAATGCCAAGCTGTGAAGGTTAAAAAAAAAAGATATAGGCGTTTATACAAATTGATCCGTTATTTTGATTTAAAAACCAAACTACAGAAGCTATCCTGATACGATATGAAAAGAGGAGGTACTCAATTCCAAAGTCTTTTTCAACGTTTGTTACCTAATTTTTCGGAGACGGGTGGATCGAGATTATGTTTTTTTTTTTGTTTGGATGGGTATACCTCACATGTGGCCCACTTTTATTTCATTTATTATTATTTTAATTTAATACATTAGAGATTTAATTTTTAAATCGCATTACTGATAAAGTTCTGTCGACGCCTGCCGTCATAAAAGTGGGTAGTCACTACCCACTTTTATGACGGCAGGCGTTTTTTTTAAATAATTATATCTCTATACTCTTATGAACAAAAACAAATTTTCCAAGCAGTCCCAGGCTTCTCTGAGATATCGGGTATCACATTTATTGAGTTTTTGAGTTTTTTATACGGAACGAGCCTAGGTGTCATCTGCATGTTGCAGCTGGTTCTAGCTTTGTCGGACTATATACTATTATTTAATCTGCGACTTTTACACTATTTAGAAATAATGGACAGTCTAAGTACAAACAATGCCTACCTATATGTAAATGTATCCTATATGTAATCTATAAATTAAAAAGTACTGCGATACGACCGCAATTTTTATCAGCTGTTGTTTTTAGTTATTATCACTAACGTACGCCACTATTGTAACTTTAGTTCACTGGATAAATTAAACTTAAAACTGTGTATTTCATTAAGAATTAAGAATGCATAAGCATAAGGTTTTCGTATCACGTGTTCACGTGTCTATGATTTGTCTTTCTCATGCTGCGATACAAGTTCAGGTTCACCTCGGGGTGCTGGGTTTTCTCCTCTTCTCTTTGCAATATTTATAAATTATATTATATCTTATATCTATTCTAACTTTCTTTATTATAAGTACACCCCCATCCTAAACATTTTTTTTTCTCAAAGGTTTCCATCCTGAGGTTGCCTGGAAGACATCGCTTTTAGCGATAAGGCAGCCACTTGTGGTACTACATGTAAATTAATATTTTTGTAATGTTATATTTTGTGTGTCTACAATAAAGCGTTGATCTATCTATCTGTCTATGCTAACGATATCCTAATATACTCTCAAGCTCACGCTTGGTCCCTTGGGGAAGGCTGTAGATGCCGTTAACAGCGACCTACTACGTCTTATGGACTAACTTTCAATCCTGCTGACACAACTACAAGCAGGTCCTATTTATGACTGCTCGTGTAGACTAATGTTGTTCACCTCAAATTTGTTTTGCATTGAAACAGTTTCATACAGCACTGAATTGAAGGACTTATTTAGAGGTAATACAGATACCTGTTTCTCTTGGAATCAGCAACCATCTGTGGGTCCTAAAATGTTCGCATCAGCTGGTTCACTTGTGAAGCCTATTTTTTTGTTTTTTTTTTGTTGCGCCTAAATATACCTTCATTCTTCCTGTTCTTAACTATGATGATGCATGGGGGAATGCCAGAAGTTTTTTTTTTGTTATTTTGATTTAAAAACAAAAACGTTTTTGATGACTATTTGGGTAATACAACCATTCAAACAAATAAATATCTTTTCCAATCGGTTCAGGACTTTTTGGGGTACATACATAAGAATAAAAATTGTGACTAACTGAACTTCTTTTTTTAGGTCGGTTATGAGAAATTGTTGATCTTGTAGGCCCAAAGTTTGCTTAAAGAGGTTTCGTGTGGCAGTAACCCTGTAGAGATATTTCTTGTTGCCAATTGACCTATATCAACCTGTAACTGGCTAGCACAAAAAGTCCCCTCAATGCCCCTGTGCTATTGTTTTCTACAAGCATATAGGAAATAGGTATTAAGTTATACGTGCGTACAGGTCATGGGCATAGAGTGTAGTAGGTAGGTAAACATAAAAACACTTATAAATTGCACGTGCCAAACGCGTGCCTCAATAGTACAAGGTTCTAAGGTAAATTTACAGCCCCTGAAACTTAACAGCAACAACTTCAGTTTGTTTGACAGCCAGTGTAGGTATTCCAGACTAGGCAGGCTTCATCTAGGGCTGTGGTCGTGCAAGGTGGCAAATTGTAGCCATTAAACGGATTTAGCCGAAATTAAATTTCCGAATAACTTAAATACTGCATTAACTTTAGTTTTTATTCCAAAAAAAAACAATCTCTGTGGTTCGATAAAATTACCGCTTGTAACAGACAATTTATGATATAATGAAATAGTATTTTGACTTAATAACATTTTATAGGGACTCGGGAATTAATTAGCTTAAATATAATCACAATTTTATAGAGCCAAAAGGTTGTGTGTTTATTTTGTAACTCATTCACGCTGAAACGGCTGAACGGATGTGGATGAAATTTTGCACCAGAATAGTTTAGTCCCTGGAACACATAGGCTATTTTTAATCGTAAAAAAATAAAGTGTATTCGTAGTATAGGTAGTTAGATATTTGCGGGTAACACAGTTAATTTTGTAATAGAAGTATTAACAGGATTTTTTTATCTATTAGTCCGTTGTGATGAAGTACTACAAACCAACATACAAACTTTTCCATTGATATTACGTTTATTCCAAAGAAATAATGACAATAATATTATTTTCAGTAATGGAAGTGGCATCGGGGGAGTATGACGTAGATCTGGTGAAAGCGTCCAGGACAATGACGCACTTCAAACCTGAGGCCGCGGCTGACGGCACCTGGGAACACATACCTACCATACCAGCCCTGCCTGGACCTTTAGGTATGAATATGAAACAATGACAATAGGCGTTGTGACTAGGTTTTTTCATCCCGTGAATCTCGGTGGCATAAATACCGAGACTTTCGAGATTTTTTGCCTATATCGAGACTCGAAATTTAAATATTCAATCTCGAAATGTCGATACTTTTGATGATACCGAAAAAATAAGAGCACAAGAAATAAAATACAAACAGAGTGAAATCTAAATGAAGAGAAAATTTTAAGGTGTTTGCTGTGATACAGCAACGGGTTGGTCAGTATTAAGGGATATGATATTTTGGGTTACATGTTCATTATATGCATGTACTAAACCGATACTTTCAGAGTTCTTTATATATTAAATAAAAGCAAAAACAACCATAAAAATCTTGGTTAAGTGTTTTATGTAAACTTAGTCAGCCTGTTTAAAGTTCCTTATGGAAATTCTATGGTATAATAAGAAAATAAATATTATATTACAGTTATTACAATTTGCGTTTAAAATGACAGCTCAAAGATTACGATGTAAATAGCACTCGGAAAGTTTACGAGAAAATCTACAGTTTGTTCCCTATTCGGCTATCGAAACAAGCCTTCCGCAAAAACTTCTTGCAGGACTTGGCTGTCATGTTAAAACAAAAGAAAAATATTTCTAGTCAAAACAAAAGAAAAATATTTCTAAAATGGCAAAACAATAAAAACTATGACAACGACAAATTGTACCGAAAATATTCACAAATATTTAAAAAAGTTATACGTGTCTCTAGAAAAATTGCCAATGCTAAATATATTACTAGAAGCACTAATAAAAACAAGGCAACCTGGGGGATAATCAAAAGTCATACTTCCCAAACTAATCATATAAAAACTTCGGTAGAAAAAATAAAGATAGGTAAAAAAGAAATAGAAGATCCGATTAAAATCGTTTCAAATTTAAATAATTATTTTATTAAACGTAATGTGGTAAACCAGACTCAGAACCCTGCAAGTCATAAACCTATTAAACCTACTTCAACAAGTATATTTCTCAGACCAACCAACTGTGAAGAACTTATAAAAATTGTAAAAACATTGAAAAGTAAGAAGACTGCAGGATTTGATGGCATATCAGTACAGGTTATAAAAGAAAGTATAAATTATATTGTTGAACCATTAGTATATATTATTAACTTATCAATTGAAACCGGCAAGTTTCCAGATAGTCTTAAATTGGCTCTAATTAAACCTATACACAAAAAAGGTTCCAAATCACAAATGGCTAATTACAGACCAATAGCTATATTACCTAGCTTTTCAAAAATTTTTGAAAAGGTTATATACAGCAGGATTATTTCTTTTTTAGATGCCAACAATATTCTTAACAACCGCCAGTTTGGGTTTCGTAAGGGTAAAAATACCACCCTTGCCATCTACCAAATGTTAACAGAAGTATGGGCTGAAATCAATTGCAAAAAGACGGGTATTGCTTTATTCTTGGATCTTTCAATGGCATTTGATTGTGTCCTTCACGAGGCTCTACTTGTAAAACTTGAGGCTATTGGCATACGTGGAACGCCCTTAATGCTAATAGAATCTTATCTAAAGAATAGATTTCATTCCACAACTATCGACGTCTACAATAAAAACACAAAAACAATAGAAAAGGTACAGTCAGGATATGAGAAAATTCGTTTAGGTGTACCTCAAGGCAGTATTCTTGGTCCTTTGCTCTTTCTTATTTATACCAATGAATTACCATTAGTTGTGAAACATTCGTGTGTTATGTTTGCCGATGATTCTACAATATTTCTACCCCAAAAGCAACTTAGTAAAAATGATTTTGAAATACAGGTCAACATGACGCTTGAAAATGTATCCAATTGGCTAAAATCTTTGAATCTTACAATTAACGTAACTAAAACAAACTTAATGCAATTCACTAACTACAAAAGAGTTCCTCTCAACCTAAACGTAGAAAGCAATGGGATACAGGTTCGCGAAGTCAGTGAAATCAACTTTCTGGGAGTAACTTTAGATAAACACTTAAATTGGAAAGCACACATTACTAAAGTAAATAACAAAATATCTAAATATACGTATGGGTTATCAGTTCTTAGTAATATTGCCTCCAAATCAGCAGCAATAACTGCGTATTATGGATATGTTTTCCCTCACTTAAACTATGGGATAATATTCTGGGGAGACTCCGTTGAGGTAGAGTCTACTTTTATAATGCAAAAGCATTGCTTGCGAAGTATATTTAACCTAAAAAGTATCGAGACGCTTCGAAATGTATTCAAGATCCATAAAATTTTTACTTTGACTTGTATTTACATATTTGAATTGTGCTTATTTGTCAAAAATAATGAAGAAACTTATTTCACGACTAAATCTAGCCGTGCAGATAGTCTGCGCCCTAAATATAAATATAATATGCGCATCGTCCAAATTAATAATGCTATGTACTATAAAAGCACATTCATAAGCGGAATAAACGTGTTTAATCACTTACCACTTGAACTAAAATCGCTAAATGGTTCTAAATTTAAATCCAGTCTAAAAAAATGGTTAATTTCTAACAGTTTCTATAATATGAACGAATATTTTGGTAAATATTAAATAATGTTTAAGTAGGTATGTTACTTGTATTAGATGTTTGTTAGTAGCCTATTAATAAAGCATTATAAGTATTTCTTTTATTAGTGATGTATTTTAATAGCTGTATATTTAAAAATAAAAAAATATCTGTGTATAAATAAATAAATAGGTATTCTGTTTTAGGATAGCTATTATCATACTCGTAATCTGTAACATTTAAGTGTAACATCTTGTTTACCTACACCTATAGAATATATATATCGTACCTAAAAAAATGTGTAAATATATTAATCTGTAAATTATTGCTTAAGTCATTGTATTTTAAACTATTGTATGTTCTAAACGAACAAAACTGTTGAAACTTTATACTTTTCTTAAGAACATTGTACACAGTTTGACAATAAATACATTCTTATTCTTATTCTTATTCTATGTTATACGCCTTTTTCTTTTGGCTTATATCTCTTGCCTTACGGTGTGAGCATCAGCCCAGGCTAGGTAGGCCTCATGTTTTAGCGCCTCCGCGCGACCGCATTGAGGACCAAACCATGGGCGAGCTTTCTAATATTTAAATAAATATTTTTTTAATTGATCCACTTACTTTTAAATTTATTCATTATATAGACAATATCTTCGAGAAACTGACGCAATGAACTTGCATCTAAGTTATATTCCTTCACATTATGCAAATTTATTGTAGAAATAGAACGAGTGGTACGCTTAGCTTGTGATAGTGCCGTTCAATGTGGACTTTTAGCATTTATTGTTACCCAATCTTGTTCACAGATATAAATTCAGAACCAAAATCTAAACAGCTGCTGAGCAGCGGTAAACACCAAAAGAAACATTCCAAAAATATGTACAAACCTTCAGGACTACTGCGGCAAACGTGGATACTATTATATAGGAACTATTTGATGACCACGAGAAATTATGTAAGTATTATGTCTATCTGACTTCTAATCATACATTTATGTACTTTGTATTGAAAATTTGTATGAGTGTGTGTGTGTGTGTGTGTGTGTTTGTTACTCCTTCACACTCAAACGGATGAACGGATTTAGATGACATTTTAGAAGATAGCTTATACTATGGATTTGCATATGCAAAATGATATGCCGGAAAAATGACGTGTCTCATAGGATGATCAAATATCCACGGGTAAAACCGCGTGCCACATCTAGTAGTAGGTAAACTATCTAAATAACTTGAGCATGTAGCAAATTTAAAACAAAAACCTACCTAGCAACCTTCTAATTAGCCATAGTAGTAAAAATAGAAATAAATGTTTTCGTTATCTTATTTTAAATTTAACTGCTTTCGTTCTCTGAAGACATTTTTTTACAAAGAAATTTATCATTTTTACCAGGTTTTTTGAAATTTACTTAATAATAACTTTAAGGTTTAATTATGATTTAACCTTAACCTAACCCAACAGTAATAATTTTATGCAAAATGCAGGTAATTATTCTCCTTTCAATATTTTTTTTACTTACGTCAATGCGTCATTTTAGGTATCTACTCGAACTTAAATTAATGAGTAATTTTTACAGTAATTATTAACTGAATATAATGTAAACACAAATGTTACACCTACCAACCCACATATTATGCACTCATTATGTTGATTTTTAATGCGATAGCTTAAAAGGGGAGCTCTTTGTGACCTATATTTTAAACCGACTCATTCCTACCGATTTTAAATTACAAGGTTTCGTTGGATTTACCTATATTTGCAGAATGTCGTGAGCAATCCTACGGTCTCACTCGTTGCGATACAGTGGTCTAAATTTATTGCGGTCGAGTTTTTTAAAGTTAACTACTATATCTACGTAAATAATTTTTTCATGCATTCGTTTTAGCTAATGTGTGTACTGCTTTATTAAAGTACTAGTAACTTATCTACATTATGTGCCATATTTATCACCTTTATCCGTGCCACGTCATTTGCAGATGGCTGAAATAGCGTCACCAGATGCTTAGCACGTTGGACCCCAGTTTTTGGAGGCACATTTGATGTTACAATAAACTAATTGAGTAAAGGAGGAGAGCTTTTCCTTACCTCTATTTCGTTCGACATCTAACATGTTTTTTTAAGTGATTACTGACTTCAATTCGGCAGGATAATTTGCAAGAATTGTTTCGTTATTTCGATCTAGCAACCAAAGTCCTGTCCACGATTTTGACACAACTTATTATTAACCATTACTTCCCGTAACCACTTCAAGGGATATCAATAAAACAAGACATTTTTCAAACTGGTTCATACGATTCCCAGAAAAGTGCAAACAAAGAAAGCAAGAAAAAGATATGCAGTTGAATTGAGTACCTATTCCTTTTTTGGTCAAAAAGAGGAGGTTTCTTTATAATTACTCTTTTTTATTTTCGTTACCCGATTTGTCAAAGACACCCTGGACTGATTTAGAAAACCCTTTTTTTGTTTGACAAAATTTAATGATAAATAGATAGATACATACTCTGGATGTTTTCTTATGTTATCAAAATCCGTTGAGAATGGCTGCCAAACTAATTTCGATGGTATTGGGGTGGTATAATTAGACAAAGTTTTTTTTTTTTTAAATTACAGTCTTTGTTTATGTACCGAGTGGCAGCGCATGTGGTGATTGCTCTAATCTTCGGCTACCTATACTCCGGAGTTGGTAGTGATTCGGCTACTGTCCTCGGCAACTACGTGTACCTCTATGGATCGATGCTGCTGGTAGTCTACACTGGAAAGATGTCGGTCACTCTTTCCTGTAAGTATTTTTGTCTGAATCTCATAACCGAGTTTTTTTTTTATTTCTATATATTTTAACTAATAAGACTGGAAAGGAGAGAAGGAAAGTGAGTTGTTAAGTAGTTTAGAATTGCCAGATTCGATTGATATTCCGCGGTAGCAACGTAGTGCTATTATTTCTTCTGTGGTAGCGTTAGTTGTAAATAAATAATTAATAATTAGTTGTAACATGCATGTTCACTTACACAATTCAAAATACAGATAGCTTGAGCAACGCGTCAGCAACTTCTAGCATCCAAAACTATCAAATGTGTACAAAGGTATAGATACTCCTCACCTCGATAGCTGCTAGGAAAATTTTGGCAAAACTACAGTATAAACTGTTACAGATTGGGTCTTACATCATAGCTCTAGTGCTATTTTTGATTGTAGCTCATTGTTTATGAGTAAAAACATTGGCAAACATTTAAGATTAAATTAGTTTAATATTTTATTGCCAAAATCCCATCACATTTCATCAGATTTCGGCACATATAAGTAGTTTTTACGCAAATACGAGGAGTCACGTATGAAACGTGACTTATGCTCTGTTATATGCGTTATCTGTCATCAAATGGGTATTTTCTGTTTATAAAAATGGGATTAACTCTATTGACACACCAACATGATGTCCTTGAGTGATGGTATCATTAAGCTACTTCCTGCCATTTTTTGCAGATAATGACTTTATTTTAATAAATAAAGGAATAGGTATTTCATGAATTTGAAAGCCACTGGTATTAAATGTGCCTGTAAATGCATTAACGCCCTAAGATAGATATTTTAATTTCAAGCTAATTATTTTATTTTTAATTTAATATCTTACCAGCAAAAACACAAAATATTGTCATTGTAGATTTTGATAAAAAAATGTTTTATTTTTTGTATATATTTGTTATACCTACATAATACAGATATGATGAGTATTATTTAGACGAATAGGTGATTACAGAATTACTAAATTTCTAATTGGTAGGTACCTAACCGGCGATTAAAATTTTATTATCATAGAAATGGCAGGAATTCGTGAGAGATAGGTATGAGAATCACGTGGCTCAATCAATACTTATAGTCACGATTAAATCGTTAATTAGTGACCTTGAAGGTTTGCGATACATTTTTTATACATGTAATTAATTTTTTATCAAGAAAATGATACCAATATATACATCATTTCTACTGCTTTAAAATAATATTTAACAAGCAATCTGCAGGTCTGACTATTTGAAAAGCCATTGTTGTAGGCACTTGAATAGGTTAAGCAAATAAAACGATAAAACGCCACCTCAACTCAAAAATGGTTCTTTGAAAAACTATTGGCAACACGTTTGGAAATCATATTATGTAAGGAAAAGGTTCATCATCGTTGTGTCTACTTCGAGTGTGGCAAAATGTTCTTTCGTCTATCAGTTTGTTAGCTTGAATGTTTGTTTTGTTAATTATGTATGGATATTTTTCCGGAAGGAATTTTGTTCTTAAACAGGTCGTGGTTTTCATCCTAGCTTGACGAAACTTTGTATTTGGGGTTTACAAATGTATGCTGTTTCAATGGAATCGAAAAAATCAACAACACGAATCAAAGGTGTTTTTCGTAACCGTAGCAATAGTCAGTTGTTGCGTTTGTTTGCGTGAGGTAATTTTTGAGATATTGGGAAGATGAATTATTGTCTCGAGATCAACAGTTATTACTGGTATACATAATGGTGTCGGCCATGGTCTTGTGCCAATCGTGCCCAGGCTGGACCCGCTTTAGTTTTTATACAACTTGTAACAGAAAAGAGTGATAAGACTTAAGTAAATTGAACCCATAGAAGAACAAAATCTTGCAATACTCAAAAAAATTGTTTCACACAACTTGAACGATTACGTGACCAATGTTTGTATGAAGTACTAAGTTCTTTTATTTTGCTAAATTTTGTTCTACGATGGGTTAACTTTGATCGGTAGAAATACACCTTTACGTACACCTTTCTATACACCTTGTCTTATTATGGCTTTCTACCAGGGTTTCTTCTTGGGAAATATTTAGGCTACAAACACTCGCTATTTTTCTACTGACTTTAAATTCTTATCTATATTACATGTCCCGATTGAAAATCCGACAATAGATTGTATCGCGTAACGTTGTACCTACTAACGAACAACATAGGCGGAGATAAATTAACACAATTATTCTTATATTTTTTCAGTTCCAATGGAGATGGACATCTTGAGAGGAGAATACTTTAATCGATGGTATAACCTGGGTCCTTATATTTTCTCAATATTAGCGGTGGAGCTACCTTTCCAGGTAAACTACTTTTAGCTATAAAAATAAAAACGATGTACTGAGGTACCTACTACATTTACCTATTGTGTATATACGTGAGGTAGTTTTTCATAACATTATTATACCTGTGTTAATGTATGTAGATCCTTTTTATGGGCAACACCACAAACTTATATTAATTTCAAGGTTCCATAATAAAAAGAGTAAATTGAATAACTGTCTGTCGCTAACTCGAATAACGACTAATTTTAATTTATAAAAAAACGTTTTATCGACATTAGTTGAGAAACTACTTTTTCAATGGTTTTTGCTTTCATAATTCTAAAAGGAGATGGCTTCTGCATATGCCAGGCATGTATACATAACTCCATTTGATCGGTATTTCGTATGGGCGGTTCTCTATAGTTATTGCTCTTGGAAACGTGAACAAAACATATTAAATTCTATTTCAGATGATTTCATGCGTGTCTTACGTTGTGCTATCCTACTGGCTGACTGAGAATCCCTTAGAGCCGACGAGGGCCACTTTATTCCTGGCAACCGTCGTGGCCACTTCACTCTGTGCTCAGGCTTGGGGATACTTCATTGGCTCTACGACTCCCACAAAGGTATTTCTTAATAATAATTCTAAACTAAAATGGGCTTGCATGAGTTTATAGGACAGAAAAATAAGACCTATTTACCTAGTCTCATTTATTCCAAAAGTTAGAAACTTGCTTCGTTTTTAGCTATATTAATCATCGTCATTGAGTAAATCCCGGAAAACAACTTTTTATTAGCTTGGTATGGTATGTATCTATTAATCTATGAAACTGAATCTTTGAACGTATTTTTCGCCCTCTTAAAAACGTTGGATTGGTTTGATCGTTTGCATACTTATAACGGGCCGATGACGTGGTACGGCAAAAGAGGCTCGTATTTATTAAATAATATCAATCGTAGGTACTATAGTAGAGTCAAGCGCCTTTGGAAAACTTGTAGAAGTTCCTTGGGTGACTAATTATTGACTGTTGGTGATTAGCTCAGCTAGCAAACTATTATTTCTATTCCAGATCGCAGTATTCATCGGTCCGGTCCTAGCATGTCTGTTCTCCGTTTTCGGTTTCTGTCTGGCACTCTCCGACACACCTTACCCGTTCCGCTGGCTGCATCACATCTCCTATTTCAGAGCTGGCTTCCACGTGGCCGTGCATTCTGTCTACGGGTTCAACAGGACCAGGATACAATGTTCTAAGAGTAAGGAACTTGTTTGTTACTATAACAACAGAGAGAAGGTTCTTAATTCGGCTGTGTTTTTTAAAGTAACTTCGTTAATTATAAAACCGATGTCAGTTAGAAAGATTCATTTGAGAAATAAATATTTCTATAGATTTAATTGTATCATTTTAATATTAAAGACACACTCAATTGATTAGGTTTTACTACTTAAATGAAAACGATTACAAACACGTGAAGAAATAATACATCCTGACCGATTAATACAAGTTTATATGAACATTTGCCTCAGATTTGTATTGAACCTGGGCCTGGGGTTTATGATTTATAAAAGTTTTCATAGCAATGAACAATACCTCATCTTGCTTTAACGAAAGCTGAGTCTCAATGTGTGTTATTTGGAACAACATTTAGACAATTGCTCTAAAACTCTTGACGTAAAAATAGTAACTTGAATTAAAACATTCACGTGCAAAAAGCTAAAATTTTTCTCTAATTCCAGTGTACTGCCACTACATCACACCAAAGACTTTCCTCAAAGAGATGGACATGGAGAACATCGATGTGGGAGGGAACATGGCTCTGGTCCTCTCCACCACTGTTCTGATGCATCTCCTCACCTGTGCAGCCCTTTGGTACCGGCTTAACAAGAGATGATCAGCTATAGCACGGCAACTTTTCACGTTAGTCTTTCTCGCTCACGTATACTGATCTTGAACGTTCACAGACAGAGACAGACAAACGCACGAAGTTGACACACTATAAAGTTCTATTAATAAACTTTAATATATAACATGAGTCACACAAAGTTTTGTGTATTGGATAGGAGCTTCTTTGGATTTTTCAATTAAAACAAAACTAATTTTACCGTAATAAATGCCAAGACAATTGTTTTATCCATTATGTTTTATAATGCGAGTTTTCACACGTGATCGTTGGAAAAGTCCGAATATACTCGTAGTTTAGTTTACCTTCAGTTAGTGCGACCCTGAAGAAGTTCACCCAATATAAAAGAAACTATAGTTTGACCTTTCCAAAGACTAGTATTGTTCGCAGTGAAAACCCATGTTATAATTAAAAAACAGAAATATTTTACTGTGTGGAGTAGTTAGTACTTATCCAAATACTAATGACTCTGCTTACTCTAAGTTTTAATTGCCTTATTTTGACTCTCTAAGATGTTACAAAAGCTAGTGTAGAGTATTTATCATATTTTAGTAACAGTAGGTATTTTATTGACACAGACTGGTTTTAGTCTACAGAAAAATAACAAGTTTGTCTCATTATATTATTATGTAATGTAAGGACTAAAATCCAACAAATACACAATAGTAGAAAACGGTAAAAGTTTGACCGATTAAACTCAAAATAGAATATTAGTTAAATATAACACCATTGTTATTCTTAATACGGTGTTATATTTAAGCGTTATCGATACCTTTATAGTTAAGCTTTATAGTTACCAAAAGTAATACTTTCTAAAGTAACAACTGACTGAAAATCTGCAGATGTCTATAAAAATTATTTCAATTTACAAACCAAACTGCTAAACCGAGTTTCATAAAATGTGTATGGTGGTTCCATACACATTTACATAAATTTTTTATTTAGTTTGAAAGTGTGACTGGTCCCATATAGTTTTTTTTTTAATCCGTTAAATAAATAATAATAATAATAGTTAATCCGTTGAGGTTGAAAATCGAAATAACTGAAAAAGGTGTACCTACAAGTGCCTGCCGAATTGAAGCCGGTTGCGCTTTAAGAGTATTTAATGCTTGTATTCTCTTAATTACGCTATTATTGTATCTTCATACAACATTCATTATCCATCAAAATCTTATTGCGTATCAGTTTACGGCTTCGTAATGGTATAAAATACAAACTACATGTTAAGGTTTCATCATGTTGGGTCTTATTTTTACTTATACCAATTTTCTGTTGTTATTAAATGAATAATCAATAAGAAGTTATAAAAAAAAATTATAAACGACTTCTATTATGGCAGGCGCCGATAGAAAGTTTCAGTTATTTCTTTTTATAAAACCAAACTTCATGACCAATTTTTTATAAAATTCAAATGAGACCACCCGAAAAGTATCAAAGTATCGATTGAGCTGTCTCTGAGATAACAGGTAACAAACTTTTGAAAATACAGACGAATTGAGTACTTCCTCCTATTTTCGGACGTCAGTAGGAAAATAGAGGAATTTCATAAGAAATTGGATGCAATATTGTTCTGCTGACAATCAATAATTTCATTATGTGATCCCAGTTAGATTAATCAATGTGTTTATAATTATTTATGTTATATTATAATTTCCTACTTGCCAATGTGTATTTGTAAAATAGGTGTTATTAGTCGATACTTTGTTACGTGTATTCGCTTTAGTTTTTAATATACATAATTAATTAATTTTAAGAGAAAATATAGATTAAAGATATGTTAAGTTTGACGCTCCAAAGTATTACCTAATAGATATTATTTTCCATGGTGACAAAACTTAAAGTACTTACATAATTTAGTTTGTTTCTGTATTATGTTTTTTTATTATTAAACCGACATATATATACTCGTAAAGATGGATTGGTTTAAACTGGCAATGATCAGTTTCACTGACCACTTTAAAACAAAGATTGAATTTTCACATTGTACGAACGGTGTGTTCCAGCTTCTTGAGAGCCAGTGTATTCCAGACTAGGCATGCTCCATCTAGGGCTACACTGACGCTAACTTCATGGAAGTTTTATCACTGTAGCCCTAGATGGAGTATCGTGCGAGTGGGCAAATGCCTAGCTGTATTGGATAAAAATAAACTGAACCTAAATGTAAAAATTCTAGACCGAGAGTAGGTCATCATACTCTTCGATACGAACGATTTTCTTTATGGGGCCAATAATTAATTTATAATAATTGTATGAAACAGCGGTTTTACTTTTCAAATTAAGGAATGCCCTATTCTGGAAATAGTTTATTAGGATGAGTATATTGACCCCCTTTCGGCTTAGCAAGGGTGTAACTAAACCGGAGAGGATCTGTCTAAGTCTAATAGATAACTCTAAATAAAATAAATGTTGACAAGTTCAAATCTGCAAACAAACTAACGAGACCTTTAATCCTCTTTAACTTAAAATACATTGTGATACTGTTTTTAGTGTAACGTGGTGGTATCAGAATAAAATTGAGAGTAATTTATTGACCTTTGAGTTGTTTTATTACTATCTTAATAATAATTGACCTTGGTGTTTGGTAGGTAGTACCTACCTACGAGGACATTTCATTGTGTTTCCTGAGGTTTCGTTATGATATAATAGGTAAAAATATACATATTAAAATTAACCGTTAATAACCTAGCACTGTCGTTCTGCAAACTGGTGACCTCACAAAATCAATAATTTAGCAAAAATAATTCACTCGGCGGAACAATAACCTTATTTCTATAAGGAGTTTCTTTTACTGATATTTGAATCTCAAAAATGACAATATTATTATATGATACAGAGACAGACATCCATCCCATTGGAAACCAACGAATCGAACATTCGATTCTCGAGCTACAGTATTTTAGACCATATTTCACGAGTATCTAATAAAATTTGCTCATATAGATACCTCGAAGTTTTTTTTGTATTTTTAAACTAACTTCTCCCCTTTTTTGTTAGAAATCCCACCTCTATTGAAAATCCCCGACGAAAAAAAACTATAAATTCATAGAACCCATATACCATGTTTCGTCATATTTGGATGGAAACTACGACTGGTACGCGAGTACGAACTTTCTTGCAGACAAATATATTTACGTACTCATACAAACTGACATAATTACCTACTGGTGTAATGGATCTCAATTTTACTACATTCAAATAAAAATTGAAGCATTTTTTTGAAAGCAATCCTTTTTATAAACTCAGCGAATATATGTCAATGCAGCTTGTAGAATCATCGTTGTTGTGTAACGAACAACCATAATAATATATTAATAATAAGTAAACAAAGCAATCATAATGTAAATATTTGTCATGAGAACTATTGAACTAAGAACTAATATTAAGTAATCGTATATAAATGAGATTTGTAAGTTTAATTTTTTAAGTATATTAATTCAAATGTAATAAGACTTGCCTGTAACGAACGTTATTTAAAGGTCAATAAATATTACTTTACATTACATACGAATTGACATTTTCGCATCGTTGGCTCGGTCAATTATTGTCTGAAGAATATGGGCTGATTATTGGAATAGGCCGCTTCTGCAGAGGACAACAGTGAAAATATCTACCAAATCTCGGTAAGTTTTTATTGCGCAAACCTGTGCCTGTTTGAGGAGCAATGTTCTCAAAACAATTACGTAGCATATTAAGAGTAATAAACAGAATTTCAGGTTGACAAGGGAATAACATGGCCTCGTTTAGTAAATAAAAGTATTATGTCAAAAACTTAGCATAACTATATAACTTAATTATATTAATTATCAGAAAAATATACAGTAATTGTAACAGGAAAAACGTGGGTACATTTTGTTTACGGAAGTAAAAATGGTAGGTATAGAAGTGTATTAAGTAGTGCCCAAGTGCAGACGTACTACGTATACTAATGTTCATAAATCTGCATATTTAAAAGAGTAAGTCCTGACTGTCTGAGTGATATTACCAAGGAATTAACGCAGAGCTAAATAAACCGCTGAGCCTAGAAACATGACATTTGGAGGGTTATTCATTATAGGGTGTAGGAGCGTAATAAAATGGATATTTCTAAATTCAAATACTAAGGAGGTTAAATGCGGAGCCCTTTCAATCGCATAATCTTTTTCAGCATAATGAAGTCTGGCATAAAGTTTTCTCGCATAAATTATAATAAGCAGAGAGTTATAAACGGATAATGGTTTTATTGACATAATTTTAACTTACTCTAATTTTTTTTATCATAATTTTATTCAGCATAAATGTAAAGGGTATAATTTTATCATAAAAATCAAAACGCATAATGGGGGTATGCGAGCATTCCGCGACAGCCTGCCAGAACCAGAACTGAATCGCTCATTTTAATTTAGTTACGTACATGTTTTTGTATTTTATAAATATTCTATGTAAAGGATATTATGAATAAAGTTGAAAAAAAAATTGACACTTCACACTATCAGAATAGACAAGTAAGTTCAATAATAATAATATATGTCGCATGCGATGGAGTACTTCAATAAATCTAAACGTAAAGCGCGCCTACTATAGGGCTACAGATTATTTAATTGCTTAATACAATTTAAATTATTAGTTAGGAGTCATTTCAAAACAACGGCTAAAATGAGAGAAATGGTGTGTGTTAGTTTGTTTGTGAGTGTGGTGTGTCTGTTCGTGGGTGTGAGAGAGCAGATGTAAATGTGTCTGAAAGTTTGCGATAGGCCAATCAGCAAGTTTTCTTCACGATGAAGGATATGGATGAAGGAAAATAGTGTGCTAACTGCGAGAGTATATGGATAGTCTTTGTGGATCGTGTATCTGCTAATTACAAGGAATACAGTCACCTGAAGACAGCGAGAACATTCTCAGTCTCATCGTATGAAAACTTGTGAAATAAACGGGCAACGGTTTGTTTAAAGGAGTAATGGTTCAAGTTTCTTAATTCTGAGTACTTGCTTAGCTTTTTATAAATCAGAATGCCAAGGAAACTTGAGAATCTATGTGAGAAAGCGAAATAGTTTTTACGTCTTTACGTCGTATATTATTTGGTGGACCTATTGAAACCATGTGATGTTGGTAACATTAGTTACGTACAATAATTAAATTTTAATCTTAAATTATTAAATTACTTGCAATACACATCAGTATTCGCCAACAAGGTCCACAATAGGTTCAGGTTATTTTTTTATGACAATCCAAATACTTTCGCCAACAAGGTCCCCAGTAGGTTCAGGTAATTTTTGTTATGACAATCCGAATACTTTCACCAACAAGGTCCGCAGTAAGTTCAGGTAATTTTTTTCATGACAATCCAAATACTTTCGCTAACAAGATCCGCAGTAGATTCAGGTTATTTTTTTATGACAATCCAAATACTTTAGCCAACAAGGTCCGTAGTAGGTTCAGGTTATTTTTTATGATAATCCGAATACTTTCGCCAACAAGGTCCGTAGTAGGTTCAGGTTATTTTTTATGACAATCCAAATACTTTTGCCAACAAGGCCCGCAGTAGGTTCAGGCTATTTTTTTCATGACAATCCGAATACTTTCGCCAACAAGGTCCGCAGTAGGTTCAGGTTATGCTTTTATGACAATCCGAATAATTTCGCTAACAAGATCCGCAGTAGGTTCAGGTTATTTTTTATGACAATCCAAATATTTTAGCCAACAAGGTCCGTAGTAGGTTCAGGTTATTTTTTATGACAATCCGAATACTTTCGCCAACATGGTCCGTAGTAGGTTCAGGTTATTTTTTTATGACAATCCAAAAACTTTTGCCAACAAGGTCCGCAGTAGGTTGAAGCTATTTTTTTCATGACGATCCGAATACTTTCGCCAACAAGGTCCGTAGTAGGTTCAGGTTATGCTTTTATGACAATCCGAATACTTTCGCCACCAAGGTCAGCAGTGGGTTCAAGCTTAGATATAAAAATATATACCTGTTAACATTACGGTATTCTAAATATATGACTTGTAATCTTTATGCCATAGAATGAGATGCCAATAAATGTTATATTTAGTAAACCATATTGTAAAAAAAATGAAGCGTGAAAATTTTATGATGGTAGGTATATCATTATTATAAATGAAGTTATGGGAAAATAAAACATAATTATAAATAAAATAAATAATAATATAATAATAATAATATAATAAATAGTAATATAATAATATTATTATTAATTATAAATTTATTCTGTTTGAACATTATGCTTAACGCAGATTTTTACTTACTACGGACCTTCGAGAACAGAATCTTACGCTACAAATAGCTCTTTACCGCTTTATTACTACAAAACTAATGATTTCAAGAACAATTTGCAACTATACCTATCCGTGATTTACTCATTATGTTTATGAAGCAATTATAAGTCTTTTACAGTCATGACTTAAGTATTTTGAAATATTTACGGCTCTAGATAAAAATAACATTTTATTTCTAAAGAAAAGATAGATAAGATTTGCAAAACAGTCTGTATCTCGACTATTATATAGTTTGCTGGTTTTTAGTATAACCTTGTTGTTATAAGCATTATCTTCCAGGCAACCGTTGGCAAATAAATAAGTATGTATTATAAAAATCCGTAAGGTTACCTTAGACAGCACAAATATTTATGAATGACATTCCTGTTCGGTTCTGGGCAATTAGGAGAGAGAGAAAATAAAATTCAATTTTGCCTCAGCATTTCTTGTATAATATTCTTAAAATAATACTCATAAATTACTAGAAAAACTATCTTAGTAACATCTCAAGGTTTTCAAGATAAATTACAATTAACAAACTAGTTTATTAAATATTTTAACTTATGAACTGGTTCCTGAGTTGGATTAGAGCAGTTCTATGACTGGATATGTAATATACGTAAAACTATACATCATTTTAGAATAAATTTTGTGAATATATTCCTTAATATCTGTATTGTAGAGTATTAGAGTACCTATTATTTTTGCTCAATGTGAAACGACAATATAGGCTAAAAGAAGGCGCGTCGTCTGTAGACAAAGCCGCTTCGTCTTTTAATTCTGTGCTAGAAGAAACAGATTAACTCGCAACTTCAAAATATGTAGATTATAGATATCGGTAAATATAAAACACATCAGGAAATTTCACAATCTGGTGATATTAAAATTTGCCACTAAAAATATGTTACGTAATAAAATAAATGAAAGGACAACTATTTGAACTCTACGAACGTACGAATTCATCGCCATACTGCTTTTGATTTAAGATTGTTATTATTAACAAATACATTAATACAGTGCTTGGTGTGGTACTCAAATTAACGTATTAGTCATAACAGTATTTAACACATCATATTGAGTATCTGTTCCAGACACCGTTTCGACTAAAAATGGCTTAACAATCAAAGGTGCTAATCGCATAAGAAAGAGGGCAATAGCTGTAGACTTTCAAAATTACGTTGGTTGCGATAACGACAATCAGCTGGCTGCAGGGTGATGCCCATCTGTGGGGAGTGGGGGAGAACGACCGATAGTGTTGCCAAAGAGTTGGCCGCGCCTCGAGCCTCGCGCCTCTAGTCCACCGCACGCGGTGTATCGGGCAGACGGCGCGCGCGCTTTTTCCGTCTCCATCCACGACGCTACACGCTCGCCTTTGTTTACAACACGATCCTTTGTGCTCACCACGCGATGGAACCTAATACTGTACCCATGTGAATCTATAGTGCTGTGACAGTGACAAAAATGGCCAGCGAAGTCGAATCTTTAGAAACCACATCGACGTCCCTCTCTGAGGATTCTTTGAGCATCTCCTTTGAAGACATCAACTACACGGTCCGCAAAGGCATTCTATCTGGAGGTAAGGAACTTTATCTTTATTAACAATTTCAAGTACCTAATTAGTTGCTAATTACAAATTTATCTGGGGCGAATGACTACGCAACACACCAATATTTTATCGTAAGTTGATTTATGTAGCTCCCTCGCGTTGTTACATGATCCTTTGTCTGCAGCTGATTTTGTTTGCAAGTAATTAGAATAAAAATACCTGCGTACTTATACGTAAGTATTTTTTTATTACCTCGATTATTATGTACATACTATAAATATTAACACGGGTAAAATTTTAACACGTCAAATGGTTCTAATAAAACTTAATAAACCATAAAACCTGAACAGAACGATCTGCTATTGCGGCATGCATTGTCGCGCTGGATATCCCAGTTACGAGTATATTCCCCACCCAACCTCTTAAACGCAGACTCATTAGGTTCTTAACAATTACCTATATTTTAACCTCTGGTCCCGTTATCTCAAAAGAAAGTCTTACCTTGATTTGCAAGATGTCCTTTGACACAGTACCCAAAACTAGAGCTTCTTTAATTTTATTATTGATCACGTGGAATTCTGGTCTACCATATCGTAAGTAATTAAACTTATGATATATTGTCATGGGTGCATCGATCCATGCCCAACAAATACCTAATCCATCTAAAAACTGGCATATATACGGCCCATTTGTAGAAGAGTTATCGATTTTTTCATCAAAAATTTTTCTTTTTTTAGAGGTAGGTAAAAGAGTTGGCCCAATGTATTGAGCCAAGCAGCTTTTGAGATGCAAAGTCCGCATCTTCCGTCTGAATTACGGAGTAAAATTACCAGTAGGTATATGTAAATAAACTAAACAAATTAAATAAATACTATATTTTAGTTTTTAGTTTCCGTGGAAATATATTCAACGTATTCTGTCTTTTTTGTAAGTTTCCACGAATTATTTTTAATTTGCATTCGTGTGAATAGTAATGTAGAGACCTATTTAATATGTTATAATTCTAAACAGACACTGACCTTGAAGAACTATAATTTTTACCCGACTGCCTAAAGAGGAAGTTATTTTTAGGGTACCATATCTAAAAGCTAGAAACGGGACCCTATTACTAAGACTTCGCTGTCCCCATCCGTCCGTCTGTCACCAGGCTATTGAACCGTGGCAGCTACAGAGCTGCAATTTTCACAGAGAAATAATTATGTCTAGTTCTTTGTTGCCGCTATAGAGTCAAATACAAAAAGTTTAATTAAATAAATACTCAAGGCCTCCATGCATCAAACGTGATATGATTTGCTGTGTTTTGCTCTAAATTATAAATCAAATATTTACAAAATATTTGATTTATATCAAATATTTACAAAATATTTGATATATATAATTAAATATACTTAAATCAAAATAAAATAAATCTTTCGGGGAGACTCCCCTACGACTAACGTGTTTTTAGGTCTTTTTTGTTCGATATTAATAGCAATAGGTAGAAGCGTGAACTAATATAACCCTTAAGTGCGCGACTCCAACTTGCACTTGGTATATTATTTCAATGGTATATTTGACAAAAAAATTATTAAGCATAAGATTTTTTGTCGTAAGGTTTAAGTAATTAAACCAACCAAGACGGGTTGTTTCTTATTCATCCTATAACGTCTCATCCTCCGTTATTTTTTATCTAAAAGAAACTCATTAATTCTATTCTCAACTGATCCTACAGCAATTATGTCTTTTTATTATTCTTAATAATTCATATTTTGAATAATTATTATCTTGCCAAAGAACCATGGAACGCAGCATCATCGGTATCTAAAGTTACAGTTTTCGAGAGTTGTTGACGAAGGCCAAAAACCCGCTAGACTTAAGTTGTTGGTGGTTAAAACCCGCCTAATCGGGTTACATGATACGGATGCATCCCGACCAATGGGCTCAGCAGGGCGATTCTGTAACCGTATCTCGTTTGCGTGAGCGCAGAATCCGCGCTGAGAAGTATGGAACCCACCGGAAAATCAGCGATCACTCAATCGAGATACGTTTGCAGACTACACATCCAGATCGCGATGCAGTGCCTGATGGCCTTCGAGGACGGCCTAGAACTCGCTGGCGGGCGTCGCGATCTCGACGCATTTAGACTAGAATGGCGGGAGGTGGCCCAGGATCGTCAAGTGTGGAAGGTTATGGGGAAACCTTTGTCCAGCAATGGTACAGTAAAGGTTAAACAAAATAAACATATCTTCAGTTTTCCTACCTCATCCTAATTCATAATTTTTACGATAACGTTGATTTGTTCTGTTTGCAAAATTATTATTACTAAAGGTAATTGCAATATAAGGTCAAAATACACGTAAAGTCTTTGTTAACTAGCTCACAAGAATGTAGTTACAAATAAAGAACTATTAGTTCGACATACCAGCGTTGGTATGTAAGTAAACTAAACCATAACAAAGAGCCAATTATAGAATTTGTAATACTTGTAGGTTCTTGCACTATATTCTAGACCTACTTTATCTATATTATCTGAAGCCCATTAGAAACGTTGATCTACGTTTTGAAATGTGCCGAGGAAAGTAACTTTTGTATGGAAAATCGTATTAGTTATACATATCCTATCCCCACACATATTATAAATTCGAATGTTTGTTTGTTGGTTTGATTTTTCGTCTTCTCATCTGCAACTAAGTAACGTATCGTAATCGACTTGTTTTTTTGCACAGATATAGTTTGGGGTCTGGAGAGTACCATAACATAGACTACTATATACTTTAAAAAAAACATAACGCGGGTGGGGCCACTGGCAAAAGCTAGTTTATAATATGTACTTTTCGCCTGAGAATGTTTATTCAAGAAATACCTACAAAATAATGTTTTATTAGATTAAGCTTCCAAGAAAAAGAAATATGATACGTATGAAGGGGAAGAAATTAAAGCAATGGCCCCCACACATTGAATAACATACCAGCAATACGTCATATTAGAACAGTCTCAATTGTGCTCCGAGCTTCTACAAGAGGCTTCTGATATTTTACAGCACCATGTAAAGTATGGACGTATTAACTACTTACTTTTAAGATGAAAACTACGAGTAATAATACTACTACGATACTAGTAATAGTTTGTAGGAGTAATTCGTGGTTTGCGTCTACTTTTACTATGCGAACTGACAGATCGCGGAACTCGTTGCCGGCTTCTATATCTTGATAGCTAATAATTCTGCGTATTTTCCAGTCACTAGTGAATCGGTTTCTTAAAGGCTAACATGTTCCATCATAGACCGCATCATCGCTTTTCATCAGGAGGGTTGCGGTCAAAAGCCAGTATATCTTTTATAAAAATACAGATCAATGAGCAGAGTCAGCCTCAGTACGACTGATGACGAATATAGAAAGTTTGTTGTTATCATGCTCTTGTTTTCATCATAACGTTACGTGGTTATTTGCGTAGGATTGTAAATCTAAATACGCAGAAGTGGTTTTACGTTTGATGTTATCAAAAACTACTGCAATACCGTCTGCGTTTTATTAGTTATCACATTGGCTTTTATATCTATGTAACAGAATCTTTTAACCTAATTTTCACCCTCCTAATAACGTCGGATTTGAAATTATGTAACCCTTAAATGTGTTTATTTGTTATAGTTTTTTAAAACTACTGCAAAAGATTTATTTTAGTTACTTAGTCATCTTGGCTAGTTAGTTACCACTTTTATTTATATTCAAAATCGAGCGAGCGAAGCGTCTCTACTTCGAGTTTGGCAATTTTTACTTGTTGGTCAAATGGTATGTTTGGATGTTTTTTTTGGAACTATTATACACGCCTACAACCAAACTTGTCGTCAAGTTTGGTTGTAGGCGTGTATAAAAGTATACAACCAAGAGAAATTTTCATTTCCAGAATTTCCTGAAAAAATCAGCAGAACTAGCTGAATAAAACTAAGAACTTAATATGCCTGTTAATAATTATGTATCCATGCTATCTATGCGTTTATCGACCCCGACATTAATCAGTGGCATTCGGAAACAGACTTTGATAGGTATCGCTAACTACTTACCTACTAAATAGATAAGGAATATACAACAATGTAATTTCGTTAAAGATGTACTCGTATATACATACCTGCAAACAATAAAATACAAAGTAGGTACAATATGACACATAAACCAATTGCCAAACTGAAAGACAGTTCGTAGGCAGTAATAAAATTACTCTTACTTGAATTGCGTTACTTACTCTGACTAAGTATAACCTCTCCTACGTAACGGTGCCGTCATGTGAAATATGAGAATTACAAACACACTCCCCGAAATATATCCGATAAAAAGCCAGGCTAAGGTTTGGGTTAAGTTAGGCTAGAGCAAATATCCTATGTAGTTAGGAAAAATCATGTCTAGTTTTTTATTCAAAACTGTTTGAGACACAGTAAAGTGTGTGAGCGATCGCGAAATGCGCTCTCTTCTGTCTCTTGCATGTTGTTGCAGACAACGAACCTACCTTGTAAAGTTTGATGACTAAATTATAACATCGCATCTCTCCGAAGATGATTTTAGATGCATCAGTAAGCGAGATGAGTCTGTCCTTATCACAGTGCGTTTGGAGTTGACCTTAAATTTTTTGTTCTGTGTAAATACGTTTTATAAACGATTTTTGAAAATGGCAGATAGTAATATGTCGTCGTCAAAAAGACACATCTCTCATTTTACAGGATGTTTTTTATTCGATGCAAACAGTGCCATCATTATTTCGGAAAGAACTAATGGCGCGTGACGCTTATCATGTACAGATATTATTCCCATTACAGAAAAATAGATGATACATATTACAGAATACATATTTTAATATATGCCTAAATCATTACATTAGACAAATTGGTTTTAGGTAGAACACGTAATTCTAGTATACGATTGCGGTAAACATTGGGATCATGCATTATAACAACAAACCTATAATAAATCTCTTAACTACGAATTGTTAAGATGAATTAAATTCTAAATTCTTTTGAAGATAATATTCTCGGAAGTAATTCAAATTTGCTTAAAAATTGTCAATAGGAAACGAACAACAAATGTCAAACTAGCCAATTTAATATATCTCAGAGGACAAAGTTACCAATGCCATCTCAAACACCACGCTGGCTGCTTATCTAAACTTGGCCCAAATACGTCGGATAAGTAGGTAAATACTTGGGCCAATGAGCAAACATGATAAGCACACTGAAACATAAACTATAACTATGACTTATATGTTTATAAGTTTTACTAAAAGTAATATGACAACGACCAGCTACTCGTATTACAAAAAAAATGTCCGACTAGTAGCTGTCACCCGCGGCTTTGAGCGCGATATTAGGTAAATGGAATATAAAGGAGTTTTAAACTTTGCACCCTCGTTCGATCACCTTAGTGGTTGAATTGGAAAAAAGCCTTTCTAGGCCCGTTTATCCCCTAAAGTGTACAGAGGATTTTACAGGGTATATTAATTATAGGGTGTATCCCTGATCCTATAATGAATACACCTTCCAAATTTCATGTGTCTAGGTTCAGCTGTTTAGGCTCTGCTATTGTTACTGTTGATTCCTATGGAATATCAGTCTGTCCCTCAGTAGTTACTTACTCTATTATATGTTTAAATATGAATATATATCCCACTGCTTGGTATGAGTCTCCCGAGCAGGACGTTCCAACTAATGAGACTTACTAAAAATTCGCAGAATTCGGAAAATTTTATCTAGTTCTCTTATCGTACCTTAAAAACGAATAAGGAGTGTTGCAAGTAGTCTTCCACAAGAGCCAAGATGCCACAGGACTGGTCCAGAAGTTTAGAATTTCTTAGAGGGCTTCTACATGTTCTAGAGTAAACGCAAATTTAAAAAACAGGCTGCACATGCACATTTTTAATAACCTGCTACTGACGAATAGTACATCGTGATATTCAATAAGTGCTAAAGGTTAACAACCAGCTTTGTAATAAGGACGAAAATAATGTCATATTATAAGAAACACCATAAAAACTATTGATAATTTGAACAAAATCCAATATTTAAAATAATTAACTAAAGTAATGAAAAAACTTCTAACTTTTATTTGTATCAGAAAAGGCAAACAAGTTCTAACGGTAATTATAAAACGATATTTGTTAAAAAGAAATCAAGTAAATACAACGAAGAACTAAAATTGTAGTAATCACTATACACGCTTAATAAATCGTAATTATCTTGAATGTCATTGATGATATAAACTCATAATACTTATTTACTAACGATTGCCAGGATAGTCGTAAAACCAGTATTATCACTATAAAAACTGATTTAACTGATGCATCACTCATATCTTATGTGCTGGTCAAACTTTGTGAATAATATATAAATAAGAAAAATAAACGAGACAAGTTTATATGAAGAATTACATACTTCATATAAACTTGTCTCGTGTATTTTACCTATTTATCTAATTAATATGCACTTAACTGTATTATAAGGTCACCTTTTCGTAAATAAAAAAATCAACTATTATTAACTTTTTAAGTTTTATATTCTTTATCAAGACTAAAAAATGACCTTAGTTGGATTAAGTCCCGAGCTGTAGTTCTTTGTTTTGTTTTAAAAGTTTTGCTATGACGAATTTGATATGACGAGTTTTCCTTTCCGCTGTCAAAAGAAAGCTCGTGCTCGAAAGACAGGATTGGATATTTATCTCACTAGTATCTTACGAGTAAAAAACTCAAAACAACGCATCGCTCTTAAAAATAGTACACATTGTATTGCGAGTTTTAATGATTCATATTTTCCACAGAAGTATAAATATAAACTATATAGGAATACGAGTATTTATTTAATTTCTTATCCCTTAGACTAGTGAGTTACAAAATAAATAAAAAAGTTTTTATTGTGACCGACGGACGGACGGATTAAGTCCGTAAGTGGGTGAAGTCAAAGTACCTACCGCATATTTAGGTAATGTAGTTAATGGTGCAACTGCGTAGAACGAGGATTACACATGCATTTCAATACTACGCTAAGCGATGGTTCGAAACCGCGAATTAAACCGGTTGTTGTTTCCAATTCATTCGTTGGTACCTTCTTACTAAGTACTACACGGAGTAATGTACTTAGAAGCCCTGACCTTTCTCTGTATTTGTTATTTGTAGCGCATGTGCTATGCATGACGCGTTCCTAACCGTTGCACGAGTATCGAGTATCTTTGTCTATTTTGTTATGAAAATGATAAGAATTATGTCGTATTGGAATACTGACATAATAAATACAATAAGTAGTAATAAAATAACAATTATGTATAATAATTGTTTACTATTTAGTACTTATTATCCCTAAGTAAAGACGTAATGAAGCAAAAAAATGAAACTAGCTTAGTAACAGAAAATATTGCTAGTCCATAAGTACTACGTGAGGCTACTAGATTTGTTTGCGGGTACCTATTGAGTAAAATAAACAGACCAAACGTTGCAAAACCACTTTTATAAGTAATGTAAAAGCAATATAAGTAATGTAAAAGCACCGGCTGGGCCTTTACTGTAAATTTTCTATGAAAGGGTTAAGTAGTAAATTCTACTCAAAAATTTCATTGGTGGTTTGGGAACTTGGCAACCCTAAAACCGGATGCTAAATTTATCATACACTAGTATCTAAGCACATGCAGGCTAAAAAACGAACACTTTTTGTACTCCTGGCCTCAGTCATTTGGAGATGGGATACAAAATAGTATATTGACCTTAGAATTATGGTTTGATTGCTGTAATCAACAGAAATATGTTTTAAGACTTTCAACAATATTGGCTTTATAACGATGGGCTATAATTGTATGATTTACGTACTTATTGGATAAATACGTAAATTATACAATTATTAGCAGGCAAAAAAATAAGGAAAATCATTGAAGTAATAAATAATGCTGTTTACTCAAACTAAAAAGTTTTTATATCACCAACAATCTCATAAGGACAGCTCAAGCGCGTCTCAGTACTTTTGCACTAAAACTAAGTAACAAAATTTAGGGCGGCAACTGATCACACAGAATAACTACTCAGAAAACATATATATAACACTTATCTCTATGTTGTTTGAGACGAGACCCAAAAAACAATAATGATTTGTAATTTGTACATACGGGCTTGCTCTCGTTTTTACAGGTTCAAATCCCGCTGGTGAATAATTTTTTTGATAATAGTAAAGTTAAAGGCGGAAGTTTATTTTTGTGTATGTATATCGTTAATCCTTTAAACTCAATCGTCAGAACAGATTTGGACGAAAGGTACTAAGAGAACTTATTTATAGCGTAGCGGACGCATTGCGTAGGAAGTAACACCGGAAAATTTCGTTTATCGTATTGTGCAGTTCTGCAACTTTTCTGACATCTGCCATTTATCTGTGAAATGAAATACAAAATGTCAAACATTGCTATACTTCTGCACGCATAGTGGCGTAGTCTGACTTAACGTGCGGTAAAGCTGCGCTGCACAGTATCGTGTGTTTGGTGTGTCATATGTCAGCTTTGCTGTAATAGGCTGCGCTGCGTTGCAACCGGTATGACCCGCGCTTAACTATTGATCTCGGAAAAGTGCAATTTATCCTTGAAATGATTTAATTATTCAATATGAGTATCACCGCGTTTCTCAGCTAGTATATTTCTTGGTTTTAAATAGTTTTCCTCTATTCTAGGTCGCAAGGTTATTCTCAATAACATATCGGGGCACTTCAACGCTGGTGAGCTAACGGTCGTTATGGGACAGTCTGGAGCGGGAAAAAGCAGCCTCATGGACATCCTCTCAGGCTATACGTGAGTACACTGTTGATTTATAGGATAAAATTGATCATTTTGCACTGATATGGTCACTCCAGTTACCGCTGTTATTTTATGTAGAGCCCTTATAGAATATCTAGGCCACACGGAGGTTTAGTTTGAGTTTAATACCTACTGATTTAGTGTTTTGTGAGTCTTAGTAAGTTCAGTGCTTATGTAGTACCGATAGATAATTGTTGTAATGTATGCGTAAAAGTGCGTTTATGTACCTACTCGCATAACGTTGGCAATAAAAATAATAACATATTTTGTTTATTTAATATCAAAATTTTTATTTAGTTTTGTATTTTTCGTATTTGTACAGAGTATTCTTTATTAATTGGGCGGTTAATTTGACAGAAGGAAACATGCTCATTTTTTATAAAAAATACTCCGCCAATTGCAAACCGCATATACGTAATTTAATGGTGCCAAAAATTAAATAATAAAACAAAGTTTATTTGTTTCAAACTGGAATATTTAGAAGTTATGTAAATGTAATTTTTCTGTTTTCTGACTACCTACTAAGTAATTCTAGACGTGAAAAAATAATTACATATCGCTTGTTTGGTTACTATACCTACGTATTTAACTATTTTCTTTGAGATAATGCGATTATTATCAGCACATCCTTAAATAATAATAATTACTAAAAACATAAACATAGACGGCAAATAATAAGGATTCAATGACTGTCACCTTTGGAAATGACAGCACTCTAAGGATAATTATTCAAGTTTATCGGCCGAAATACTTAAAATAATTTGGTTGCACTCGTTTCACTCTTCGAAATATTGATATTAATGGGGAATTTGTTAAGAAAATTGGTTTAATGTCTAGAAGTTTGCAATAAAAATCAATGCGAATTCGAGCATGCACAAAGTAGTAGGCAAATGTATTATATTAGTACAAAGTAATGTCATTTAATTATATCTAATTTTTCTGTGTTTTTTAAAGTCTTACGACAATAAATGGGAGTTATCATGAATGGGCCCGCCTACGCCTTTTCGCCTTGACCCAGCATATCCCACTCACTATTAGTAATAAAATAAAAATCTAGATACAACACGCATCTTACTACTCCCGCAAATTGGGAGGACGAGACCAGCAATTGGACGTTTCCTCCTATGTGAATTCTTACATTCGAATCACCCGATGGCAAATGACACAATGATCAGATGAAAGGCCCGGCCTTTTTGCCAGGAAGCACATTATCCGGTGTCTGGTGCTAAGGAATTAGCTAAAAGAGCCATATAGAGGTAGCTCGGTTTTTTTGATATTGGCGCCACAAGTTTATATATGTGCCTATACTGATTGAATTCTTTACTCTCTCTTTCCTGTATTTTTCCTGTTTATTTCCTGTGAAGGTGACTATAAAATGCGCATGCGAATAACTTATTCTTGTTGACATATTTTAAATGAGTAAGAGCAGACGATCATCTGGGGTCCGTTGCATATAGTATCGAATTCAATTCGTGTAATAAGCACAAGATTCTTCGATTTATACATTGATTTATAAGAAGTATTGTCATTTGGTACAACCACTACTGAACCAAAATCCGTTTTTTTAATAATATTAATCGAGACTTACTTACTTGATACCTAAAAACATAGCAAACGTAATTTTAATGGATCTTGTCACGAATAAGAAGTTGACTCTTAAAATCAAAAATATTATAGGTAACGGCAAAATAATAGTACATAATTATTTGTGTTGAAATAACCAAACTTAGCAGACATAATTAACATGGATCTTATCACTAATCTACAGCGAGTCCAAAGTTTATCTGAGACCAGTTTTATCAGCTTGTTAATATTTATTAGGAAATATTAAAAATTAAGTATTACTTTTTTGCTGTAACTGTTTTGCTAATGGACATATCCGACACAAACTATTATTCTTTTAGGAAGTTTGGGCACATATGGGCGAAGTATTATTGACGATTAAATAGTTTCATGAAATTTGCTTATATTATGTTCTTGCTTCGAGTCTGGCAAATTTATCTTACGTCGTTCATTTTGGTTATTCGTATGTTAATTTGGATGTTAATACTCGCGTATATCACGTTTCCCATGAATCTTCTCGACAACGAATGTTTAGACTTATTTATTTAGTATCACAACCGCTCGCCGTCTTTAATTGTGTTACTATTCAGCTCTTGTCCTTCCAATGTGTTGTTATGTATTAATGTATATTATGTTGGTACCCTAATTAAATAAATACTTTAAATCAATAAGCTCGTTTCTGGTGACTCCAGTAAATACGTAATAACTGTAACTGTCTTTCAGAAAACCAACAGGTGGAAGTATCTATATCAACGGTAGAATACGAAATGAGAAGAACTTCCGAAGACGGTCATGCTACATCCTCCAAGATGACAGAGTCCAAGACCAGCTGACGATCAAAGAGTCGCTGGATATCGCAGCAGAAATGAAACTTGGGGATCACATTAGCAGAGACCAGAAGAGAAGACGTGTAAGTCGATTATGGTATGGCATTCTCTAGATTGATTAAGTTTTTATAATCATGTTAATCAATTTGTTTAACAACTGTTTCACCTAATGATTCACAACAATGAAGGCAATACAGGTAAATAAACTAAACGGCAGATATAGACAGACATTAGTATTTCTTTTTCCCACCTCCAACAAAAAGAGGAGGTACTCAAGTTACTGTCTATTTTATGTTTGTTATTTGATATCTCAGCAACATCTGTATTAAAACAAAGTTAAGAGTTATTATACTTCAAATGTGGTCTCGTTGCGTCTTATTATTGCCGCAAGACACAATGATGATGATTAAAAAAAAAATATTTTTATATTTTGAAAACATAATATCTGAAAAAGATAATGTGTGCCATATTAAAGTAATTTTTAAGATTCTATTTTGTCATACTTCAGCTATATCTATATATTCTAAAGATATATATCATCTCGGGATGATTAAGGACTTTAACGAAGCCTAACACATTCAAATTAGTTAAGGCATTAAGAAGTAATGATAGAACAGTAATATGCTTACATGAACCTTAAAACATTAGGTAAACTTATTTTTGGTCATTCAAGTAAAATCCATCTTAGAAAAAGGTAAAAGACCACAGGTACTATCATAATTATGACTTGTTCTTCTATATTCCATCATAAAACACAAACATAAGTAATTGAATGTAACTTGTCTTCTTTCAGGTAGACGAAATAATTACTTCCCTAGGACTCCACAAAGTGAGAGACACTAGAGCAGGCTCTCTGTCAGGAGGTCAGAAGAAACGGCTAGCTATCGGCTTGGAACTGATCAGCGATCCACCCATTATGTTTCTTGACGAACCGACCAGGTAATCCGAACTATCTGTATGCCAATTTGTTTTAAGAGATAGAAACAGGCATTTATTTCTTGATAAGATAATAAGTTAAGATAAAGAGTGATATAAAATAGGTAAGGCTAGTTTAAGGTGACTATATGTTACAGAATAGGATGTTAGTATCAATTATTAATACGATTACTATCTACGTAGGTATACAATATTTTACACTATAGACAAACGTTGTACGTCGAGTCAATAAGTCAAATATTTACCAGCACATTAGAAGAACAAGTTCTTTCAAATAAAAGTAATTACCAACTTCATTTCGTCAGACGCCGATAGAAAATTTTCAATCAATTCGATTTAAAAATAAAACCTCTGTTCAAAATATACTCATTCGTACAAAAAAATTGGTCCAGCCACCTCCGAGGAATGAGGTAACAAACAAAAAAAAAGTCAAATTAAGTACCTCCTCTTATTTTGAGAGATACAGCGTATGAAATGCAAAGCAACGTGTATAAAATAATAAGACATGATTCATAAGGCATTTGCCATCATCTAACGCTATAACTAGCGTTAGATGAGGGTTATTTTCTGTTATCACTAAAATGACACGAAGGTATCTGTCACATCCCCATCTGTATCTTAAGTTTCTGTAATAAAAGTGAACCTACGCCTTGTGTTATATAAGGATTAATCACTTAATGCAAATATGTAAACAATTAGGGATATAAAACCATCTCTGACATGGACTTTGACACAAGTAACTGGCGCACAATGAATAAAGGAAACGAGACAATTAAGCGCATATCCATTTCATATTGGTATTTAAATTGTAACATTAGATTGTCTGTTATAAAATGGAATATTATTAATTTCGTAATATAATCGTACTTATCTTATCATTCGACTATTACAATGTTTCAGATAGTACTGTAATTAATTAATCTCTTAGCAACGAGAATATTTTAAGCATAATATACTATCCGTATAAAATACTCATCATTTACCGGTGATATTGATATTATTAATCAATTGTAACACTATGTGCAAGAAAAGAATATTTTTTTTGTAAAATAATAATTTATAAATCAAATAACAGTAATTAGTTTCAATACATTAATCCATCAATGATCAAACCCTTCTTGGACTTTGCGCTACATTGGCCTGATTTGGAATACCTATCTCGTTGCCTTTTATGTACTGTAACCACATTCATCAAGTTAATTGCAAACAAACTCGTAGTTTACCTCAACCACCTAACTTGTAACTCTGTTCCATTACCTGCTACAAGCTCAATAACGACTATCAACACAGTATAACTGACTACTTTCTCTTAACACGATCCAATTATAGAATTAACAAGTAAACTAACTTAAAATATCTCTTTTCAGTGGGCTGGATAGTTCGATATCGAAGCAAATAGTATATTTACTCCACCTGTTAGCGAGACAAGGCCGGACTGTGGTGGTGACCATCCACCAGCCATCAGCCACGTTACTACAAATGGTGGATCGTCTGTATGCTGTATCGGCAGGGCAGTGTGCATACATGGGTTCAGTACCTTCGCTTCTGCCGTACCTTGAACAACTGAACTTGACTTGCCCGCCATACCACAACCCAGTTGACTTCTGTAAGTACTATCACCACGAATATAACGCTGTTTGGACCGGACAATAATTTTATGATTAACGCATTCTTCTTGAGGAATTTGGATCTTCGAGACCTTTTATCGCGGCTGGTGTTCTCACCGACTTGTTTCGGGTATGTATCGTGCTTTGCGTATGCTTCGTGGTATCACGACTGAGTTTGAATTCTAAGCTACGAGTATAAAATGGTATTTTACCAAATCCAATTTTAGTTCATACATCCTATTATTTATTAAAAATTTAACAAGTAGAAATTTTATTTAGGGATGGCGTAAGAAACCCTTTACAAATCTATTCCATTTACTCTGTAGAAATATACGAGTACATAAATAAATACGAAACCATTTTTTCATAAAGTAACTTAGTTGAGTATCGTAATAATCCAATTACTAAGTCATGCGCATGTTACTTATTACTTATTACATATAATAAAATGCGCGTCAGCAGCGCAATTAATTACTTTGTTCATTTCTTGCCACCTGCATTAAAGTTTGCGGTTTGTAAAGTAATCCTTGAAGCCTCCTCTCAACAGACCACAAACCGCATTTGCTACTTCTACTAACAAAAAAATATATTTTCGTAGCATTTTTTTCATGTCGATAGCAGTTACTAGCGAACGTGTAGAGGCGTAATGTGTATACATGTACTTGAAAAGAGAAAAAGCTGTGAAACCGAAAATCGCTGCTGGAAAATATACATAATGCTGGATGATATAACTAAAAATATATACAATCAAAGTAACTCTTTTAGAATTAATTAAAACATACAGACAAGGCAAAAACCTCAACTTCATAAAGTCAGTGAACAAAACGAATGTTTTAACTACGTAAATATGTTTCTCACTTTAACCAGCCATTAGCCTTGAACTACATTTTTTAAACACGCGATAACAGTGTAGTAGTTTCAATTGTCAGATTGTGAATATAATATAAGAAGATTTCCTTAACGCTTATAGTTTACTTTCGATATTAATAAAATTTTACCCAATAATTTTTTGCTAAGCAAGCACACATTTTTTGAGTTCATTTAAAGTCATCGATGAATAAACGAGTTTAGCCAAATCAGGTTTGTGTGCATAAATTATTATTATAATTAATCATAAAAAATATTAAGTAAGTACCTCCCATTTCGTTATAGCGTTACTCGACGATAAATCTTTGGCAACATTGTGACAAAAATATTTATTGTAACGACGATTGAAAGAATCAAATTGTAGGGTTCTTATATACCTACTCAAAATTATGTATATAATCAGTAACATTAGTGCTATATTGATAACAGGCTCACTTATTCTTTCTAATTATTTTTTTTGATGTGGTTATCAAATTAGCATTGACCTTGCTCGTCTCGTCTCGCCTTACGAGTATTCAAAGAATACAAAAGCCTGCACGCGCCTTTACTGCTACTCGTAATTCCTCTTCTTAGCCAAGTCACCCTATTTCAACGGCCAAAACCTGTTCAAAATCAAGAGAAACGTCATCAAGTTGCATTCTTTTTTGGTTTGATAAAGTATTATTACTATAACTACATCAAACGTGTCGTGGTACAGGATACAAATATTACTTGGGCGTGTAATATTTGTAAGGTGTTGCTGCGTAATTCAGAACACCGCTCTGCTGCTTCTCGATACAAGTCACTAAATACTATATTGTATTACATTCTTGCCTAAACATACACTACGAAGTTAAGTGCTCATGACTAAACGTTTTGATTTGTAGTAATAATAATTATTGTAAGCATAGTTTAATAGTTATATTTTGTAGCAGTGTTTGATACACGTGAAAGTAAATTTAATGAACTGGAACGATTGAGACTAGATACCGCGACACAGGCTAGCCTAGTGCGGAATTTAGTGTTATATAAACTTACTTATGTATGTTTCTTTTGTGACTAAATTTATTCTTTATTCTCTTTAAATGCTGAAATTCTCTGCTACCTGCCTACTTAAAATTATAAACAGAATTTTTATATACCAGTTATAAGCTACTTATTTGCAAGAAAACGCTGTTACTTTGATTCTCTCTTCAACTGGAGTTTGTACCTGACTAACCTACTCTTTTTTTCTTTAAAATAACAAACACCAGCATGCAATGTCATTAAGAATATATAGAAATAATCTAGGATAAATCATTCGTTCAATCATCATATAATGACTGGCCTATTCTAAACTGTTTTTTTTTTTTTATTATACATAATAAATACTCCCAGGTCGTCTCCTTATTTACATATTATCTATTTATTTACATTTCTATGGTATTAATATGCACATATTTAGGTATTTATAGCGTTTAATTTATGTGACCTTTTCGTGGCCTCTCGTCTCAAAAGGTCAGCGCTGAAAAATCAATGCTTCGGAGCAATCTTCAGCATCATGCTCAGCGCTTCACGCACGAGACACTGCAGTTTGACTTTTTTATGTACCGTGGAAGTAGCTGTAAGTTACTATTGTAGTGTCCGATGTGGTCTAAATAAATGTGTTGTCTTATTGTAGTCTTGTATAAGAACAAATCTAACTATCGGGCAAGTGTCTTCAATAAGAAAAATAATATGATCACCTACTACAAGAATAATTAGTTGGATCACCCACAGACCCCTAAAAGTTCACAGATAGTCCAAATACTCCGAACCAAGAATGACAGCGGAGAAGTTGTTTTTTTTTTTTAATTATTACATGAATATCTTTTAATTATGCTTAATAAATAGAAGTCACAAGCATTGGAGAGTATGAGGCAGTGAAAATATTTTTCAAAGCAGCGTCGTTCGCTACTACACTTGAATCCATATAATTACGAACCTATGAGGCAGTGAAAAAAAAATTGCAACAGCGTGTGTTTAATTATGCTTAATAAATAGAAGTCACAAGCATTGGAGAGTATGAGGCAGTGAAAATATTTTTCAATGCAGCGTCGTTCGCTACTACACTTGAATCCATAAAATTACGAACCTATGAAGCAGTGAAAAAAAAATGCAACAGCATGTGTCGCAACAATCATTCGTAACTAACTTCCGGGACACCACACTACCAGAAATAGGGAATTCCCCAAATTATATAGAGAGCATAGTAAAAGTAGAGGTAAAAGGTCAGCATACAATAGACGATCGAATCAACAAGACAATCGAACTATAGAATTTGACTCCTACTTACCAAACAACGTGCGATAAGGTTATTAGTAAAGATTATGCTCATAACACTTACTTGTGTTATAATTGTTGTTTCATAACGTTCATGTTTGATAAGGCACAAACAAAGTGCATGTTATTGTGTTTAACCTAACATCTCTTCTCGATATCTTATGTCTATGTGTTATTATTTGTTTATACTGAACTGTTATGTCGGTAATAATTTCACTGAAATTGTCACAAATTTATTTGACTTACTAATAAACCCTTACTTTTTGGCCATGACGGTATACATCGATCATAAAATGCATAAAGATCATGTATTGGACTGCTAGTCACAAATGTCAAAACTAAATCATCAAAAAAAAACCAATTCACATTTCTTCGTAAATAACATTGTATTATTAAGATTTGTAATTAACACTTATATTGTATACAATATTGTTCATAACATTTGGTTACGTTATTTTCAATTTTGGGTGTGATGCTCCGGCCATGATACACTGTCATGGCCGGAGCTTTATACATTTTTAAAATATTTCTTTTGCTATACTTAATAATACTTACTAAGTTTTTAGCTAAGCACTAAAATTACAGTTTATTAATTATAACGTATAAAAAAATAAAGTTAAACTAAACTAAAGTTATTTAATATTAATCTTTAATTTTTTGATGTAATCTACCTCGGATTTATAAATGGAGTATGATAATTTTTGACCATGCCTTAATTCTTAAATACTAAACATACCACAAATCCCGAAATGTATATTTAAGATGTAGATAACTAATTTGTCATATAACCTCCTTTTCCAGTAATAGAAATATCTGCGGACAACGTGAAACAGCTTGTAGAAAATTCAGAAAACGGCAAAAACATGCAGTGGATAGTAAATGAGACTGATTTAGAAGGTGAGCTACTTTATCATAGAATATTATTACATATAAACCTTAATATATATATATATATATATATATATACCTAATATAGATACATGTAACAGACCTGCCATGAACATGATTACTGGCCCTTAAGTGTCGAGGCCTTTGAGAGGAAAAGATACAAAAATACACCACGAATACTAATTACATATTTAGTCAAAACACACTTGTCTCCAAAACTATGACAATATGTTGTAAGCTCGTTCGTTTGTCTCCGCCGCAGAGCGGTTAATCCACTTAATATTAGCATAGATAAAGATTAAGGTCCCGAGATAATAGTAAAAAATAATAATTTATTATTAAAAAAATATTGTACATGAATTTAATATGTGCAATTTGTATATTACATTAGACTTTTAATGTACCTGCAAAAGGTTATATTATAACGCGGACAAAGAGGGTGCGCTAATAAAAGCTATCACAGTTTTTTACATGAGATTTAGATTTTAAACGTTTTCTTAGGAAGTCATACCGTTAGCGCAATTTTATAGTTTTGCTAAATTATATAGAATATTGGCGGTATACCTCGTTTCATTTTAGATATATTTTTAATACGGATCGTATATGGTCCAAATGTAATAAGATGATATATTAAAAAAAACAATATGCTGTATTAGAATATAGTATCTATAAAGTAGTGTTATACTAAAGGTGCCTATGAAAGAAAGTTGCTAATTAACTAATAGAGGTGTTGGTCTAGGAAATCTAGAGTAATTTCATAAACAAGTACGTAAATAGTGGTAGAGTAGGTGAATATAATTTGTAGAAAGCCGGTCTGACCGGCTGGTGAGACGGGTTCGTACGGACATATTATTTTAATTTTTATACAGACACTTTTTGTATATTACGTTATTTGAATCAACGACTTAGACTTCACCATCCATCAATGTTACTATTCCTTTTTTTATTTTCAGTAATTTTGTTTTCGGTTTTGACGACAACGACCCTACTGTGTTTTTCTTAGATATCGTTGATACATATTTGCTTGTTTGCTTGATATTTTTGTTGGGTTCTTATCAATTTAATAGAGATTACTGCAACACTGATTTATCGCAATGAAGTCATCAAAATTACATGCATATTATATACATTATATACATAGTCTTATATTACGAAAACAATGAGTAAGTACAATAAACAATAAGCAGTCAGTCGCCATCGGCTGACCAATTTTTTATTACCAAGCCTGTTAGTCCGTAACTTATGAGCCCAATGTTCAATATCGTGTTTCTCTTTTGCAGTAAAATATAATTTATGTAACTTTGAGGAGGTGTTCCTGACAACGCTGCCGGCGCCGAAGGAAGACCCCACTAGCAAGATATTATTAGCAATTAAAAGTACCTACTCCACATCTCGGTGGCAACAATTCCTTACGCTCACGAGAAGATCTCTATTGGTAAGAATACATTTTATGAATTTATACATATTAGCTGCTGCAATATATGAACGCGTTGGGTCCCGTAGTAAAAGGTACTTTTATTGACGAAAACCTTTAAAGGTACATCCATTGGTTACCTAATTACACAGGTTTTATAAAATATGAATTATGTCTAAACTTGTTAGTATGAATGCTATAGGTGACATACATAATTTGATCCATCTCAGTTTAAATTCTACTATAGATATCGCTACAAGTTACTTATAGAACAATCATGATTCCCAAGTGGATATTAGAGGTTTCGAACTAACTCTCAACAATGGTATCGCGTAACGTTATCGGCGAAAGATGTAAAACAAGAGATAGTAATCTTGTTTTCTTTTTGACAGTTCGCCGCTTCAACTGTTATTTGTCTCACTTATTTCACCGCTAACGTTACGCGATACCACCTGGTGTGTACGCTGACGCAACCTGTTCTATGCCAGAGGATCACCGACCCTTCACTGTTTTCGTGTTTCTGATACATTGTTCGTTCCGGGCCCTATCTCTTTTCACCCCCTAAATTGTAACGTAATTTTATGTTGTTGGTGTCAATCGGTTCACTATGATGTATTTTAGGCCATCACGTTTTATTATTTTGAAAAAAGTTATTGCATTCTGCATAATAAAGTCTTTTAATAGGCATCGTGTCAGTGCAAAAATATGACAGCTTAGGAAGCTAGTAACATTAAAGTTATATAAAATACAGAAAAAATAAAACGGTAAAGCCTAATAAATAATGTGTTAGCTATGAAAAAAAAAACACTGAAATCGGACAACAATTATTGTATGGACAAGTTGGCGGACTATAACTGTCTTAAAATGTTGGAACCAAGCTATAAGTGATTTGTACATAAAACTTTAGGTCAGATGCGTATTGCTTTCTTCAATAATAATAAACTAACAGAGTATTAACTATTGAATTCAAAATTGCAATAAAATATACTATTTCTTGGAGATTAAAACTACCATAACAAAGTACTATACCGAATGCGGTAGCACAATATACGTAAAAATTACAAACAAATCATTTCCTTATTTTTTCTTCAGAGAATGGTTAATTGTCCTGCTACACAAACGGCACCAAGACGATAAGATAACCGATTTCAATATGCACGTGACTCTGGTGTATACAATGTTACACTCGTATATATAAATAAGCCCTTGGACTCAGCATCAATATTTTATAAATATAGCTCGATGTATAAAATACACAACAAAACCAGTTTCAGACTTATTTATTAGTCTACTTTTTTGTTTTGACATATACATAGTTTTTTTTTTTCATTTATTCGTTAATTTCTAAATAAAAAGATATCAAAAAATTCAACATTATATTTATTGGCAATTTATTAAAAATGGTCAAATTAATGCCGAAACTAATGTCACATGGTTCCTAAAGCTGTCGTAAAACTGGTTTTATTTCAAATTCACTTGATTGGGCAGTTGAAGAGCAAAAACAGTAATTGAATAATTTAATGCCAGTATTTAAATCGATTCTCGATTACAAAACCAACGGCCTTGAACTCAGGTTGTCAAGCATAACATTAGAAGAATATATAATGCTAATTTAGTAGTTCTAAATTGGTTAATTTACGTAATAATAAATATTAACCAACAGCACTTATAGTTAATAGTGTCCATAAAATGCCTTCCTTAGTTCGTTATCTCCGTCCAAACTGCTCGGTCTTTTGTTCTGGTGATCTAGTATATTTGTTGTAAGTCGGTCCTCACACTACCTTTTTCTAGGCCATCCTTGAGGTCAACATTAATAAATTTAAACTAAGATAATTAGATGGCAAATTTATGTACGTTGAAATAATTTTATTTGAGTATAAATTAGTTTATACAAGTAAACAAACATGTAGGTAGTAGTTTTTCTAATAAGTAGATGTTCACATGTAAATAACAGATATAAATATAACTTCTTACTAAAATAAATACTTCTGGTATATTGATTTGAGGTGATTAATTTATTTCATAATCTTAAGTTACAAAGCACTAGATAAACTAATTAATAATTAAAATCAAAAAAAATTGATACATATACAATTGACGGAATTAAATCATTATTAAAATCATCCCCATCTATTGAAAACTCAAACGTAAATAATAACCCGCCTCTGATCGTCCCTGGTGCAAAGGTACCTGGATCCTCCTAATTAAAATTATAAACGCGTAATTTCATATGTTTGATACCCTTTACGCAAAAACTACAGAAAGTGTTCAGATGAAATTTTGCACCGGGATAGCTTATGGTTTGGATTATCAAATAGGCTTCCCGTAAAATTCCAGTGACCCCGTTGGAAAATAAAATGTTCGCGGATAAAACCGCGGGATGCACTAGTATTATATATTGCTAATAGAGGTACCGAATCAAAATCATGAGTTTAAATATATGATGGTATATAAGAACCATTGATGTACATGTACAATTGCGTACTAACCGCCTCAATGCATTGCTGCTTCACTTAAGGCCACAGCCATTACCTCAGCTCACTTCAAATGAGTGCCTGGTGTGAGGCCAAGCGAGCGAAAGCTCCTAAAAATACTTAATTCGAAATGAGTAAATGCGTCGTAAAAGTATGTGACTCAATCACTCAAAAACATAACAAATCCAGCGAGGTTACTTTCTACTGGTAAGTTTATTGTTTATGTGTGCATATTAATGTTTATAAAGCAAAACACAAAACCAAAAATATTAATGTAATTCAGTATTTGGTGATGCCCTTAAAAACATCGGGATGGGTTCCGACAATGTGAAAATATCAATGCATAAAATAAATTACTTAGTTACATCTGTTTTTCTGTTAAAATATGAAGGGATGAGTTATTGTATTTGTTTGATTTCCTTTTTTAACGTAGAACACTTTTGACGCTGAAATGCCTTGCAAAAAGTTCTTAGGAATGGATGTTTTCAACGAAATTTAGAATAACTTTCTACTAAGTAATTTGAGAAAACTCTTATTTAGTCCAATAAGAGGAATTTGGTCTACACGTCTTTTGTAGAGAGACCCGTGCCCAGCAGATGGATGCCTCCAATTAACACGCATAAAAATATTTATTTGGTTACGAGATAGAGATTCCGGATATTTCGTACTAAAATGCTTTGCGTCAACTTTAATTGTGCCATCTGCCAGATTGTAGAACTTGCCAACAGTTTCTCTATTTCCAGATATCTATAATGTCTTTTTCAAGTACAAAATTGAATTGTTATAAATTTGGTATAAAAATAAGTCTTTTTAATTTTCTTTAGGGTAAAATTTTCTATGGTAGGCAACACCAACCCGCAGCGCATGTTCAACTGCGCATCACCAAAACGGTTACACTTTTTTACACTTATGAAACTCTTTGGTAAGAACAGTTTATGAAATAATGACCTACTACATAAAAAGTACATACTTGTAGGTATATTCTTAAAATGTTAGTAAATAGCGTAAATTTGATACTAGCTTTCTAGTATCAAATTTACGTTATTACGGCAGACGTCATAATTTTTTTTCAGTTCTTACGGTTTAAAATTTTAACTACTCTGGACTGATTTCGAAAAATTTAAAAGGGAGCGAAAAATATAAACCTTTGCATACAATAAAAACTTTTTAAAATCGGTAAAGCAGTCTCTGAGAAATCCGGTAACAAACATTAAAAACTATACAGTCGAATTGAGTGCTGCCTCTTTTTTTGGAAATCGGTAGATAAATTCAATGTCCTCGATCACAGTGTAGGTTTTTTAATGTAATGCCATATTTTGTTCTAGTCAACATGGCGCGACCCTCAGTTCACGCTGACAATCCTCGGCATCCACTGCGCGATGGCCTTCGTGGTTGGCACCCTGTTCCTGAACATTGGCGACGAAGCAGAGCATACCAGAGACAATTACAACTTCCTATACTTTAGCCTCATGTTTCTCATGTTCACGGCTTTCAGCGCCGTCTCCATCAGCTGTAAGTTTACTTGATACTAGATAGTGGCGAACAGAGAGGCCAATAAACAAAGAAAGAGGTCCATTTTTATCAAAGAGCGTTGGACTTCTTAGAATATAGTTCAGAGATATTTAAGAACATTACTATCGAAAGAGACTCAGAGCCTTTTTTTATTGCAATTTTCTAAGCCTTAATGGATGTGGCATTTATCTTTACTACTTATATTTAGTGCGTGAAATCCGTGTTGCTAAACTTATATGTTCGCTAATTAATTCTAAGGTGTGTTTACACATGGTTACATAATTATTTTTTTTAATTTATTTAATGAAAATTAAGGTACACTTTCGAAGACATTTTAAAATAGGATACACTTTCTAAGTATGCTTTTGTGACGTTGAAACTATGTCAGTTATTATATATATAAATATGATATTATATAGGTACTACTTACATACTACACCTGCAATACATAGTAGACATTGATTTGAAGTATACTTAACTAATCTGATAGTAAATATTAATCGCAAGCGTTACATTGTATTCTAATCCCATTGATAAAATAGATTATAAATGTATCACGATATCACAATATTAAAATCCTGTTCAATAGCCTAACAAATATTACATGTTATCTATACGAACATTATAGTTTGCACGTAGCTTAATCATTACTATAAGTACATATAAGTAACTACAGAATTAAATACGGAATATACCAAGATCTTAACTATAATCTGATTAAGAAAAAACTACTAAAACTTTCGTCTATAAATGCTTCGATAAGTTTTAAAAAATACGATGACCTCCGGCGGTGATAAATATTATAAATATCTATACAAACTAAGTCAACTGATATCGTTATTATTATTCGAGGAAAACATTCATTCTCATCAAAAAATTTTATATTTAAAATTCATTCTTGAGATTATGTGTCACTTGTCTCATGTCAAGCCGTTAACTGATTAAATAATAACCACTCAGCTCATTTTTAGACAAAACACTCCCGATTCAAAATATTTATAGAATTCGTATTTAAAATTTCGTCAATATTGGTGGAATACTACCTCCGTCAACATTTTGCCAGGGTTGAAACAGAAACGCTTAGATTAAAGTAAATAGAGTCTGATGGAGATGCAGTTAGCAGGTTACATTGTGCGAACATTGTTTCCTCCCTCCCAACCAGGTGAAAGTATATTTCTATCTATACTCCCGTGTGAAAGGAAATAAAAACTAAAATTGTTTTTTAATATTAAATTTTCAGTTCCCGAACAAATCCCAGTAGTCAGACGAGAGCACTTCAACCGATGGTACACCACGTCAGCTTACTACTTCTCCACGCTGGTGTCATCTCTGCCCACACAAACTATCTGCACCCTCACCTACGCCTGCATAGTCTACTGGTTGACAGGCCAACCGGTCGACTTTGTCAGGTTCTCAATATTTACGTCAACACTTCTTGCGATCTCCTTCGTGGCGTTCTGCGTTGGACTGCTGAACGGCTCCATGTTTAACGTGAAGGTAAACATTGTTATATTTAAAAAAAAAACACTTTTATGTATACTAAGTCAATTTTCACGTACCGTACATACGATATTAAATCGGTCGACCCGTGTATTGAGCGCGTTCGCGACTCATCCCCAGGACGAACGATCGCTTTGTATTCTTTGCAAGGTCTTGTGTCGACTTACTTTTCAATGTCAATTCAAATTCAAAGTATTTATTTCAAATAATAACATAGTCCATTTATGGTTTTGACACCACTTTAGCCGCCCTTAAAAGATTTTGCGAGACTCACACATTTGGTCAAAAGCGGTGCCAAATCGTGGTCTGCCGAAAGCTAACCACTCCTGGTATTTATTCCTTGGTGCGCCTGTCGGACATGATCGTTCCAGCCGCGTCTACCAATTTTGCGTTGCTTGACACTTACAATCTTTTTGGTATGTACAGCCGCATCGCTCAATATATCAACTAATTTTTTATACTATACTTTATACTATCTAAATCTATTTGATGATCTCGCAGGCTACAAGACCCAAAACTACATAACTCAAACTCTGTCGGGAAGTCAATGTTACATAAGGCCTCATTACACAATTCTCGGTACTTGCTAATTTGTGACTCGTCTCTTTGCCCCTAAATTACATAACTACGAGATGAATCTCGTGTCATATTTATCGGACGCACTGTACCTAGATCACACTCAATAAATATAGGCAGATGATCAGAAACAAATGTGTCTTGGTTAACAGAAAGACCGACGTTAACAGAAGCTCGCCAGGCTGATTGTGAAACAATGCAACGATCCAACCAGCTGCCCTTACGACGAAATGAATCAAAATATGTAATATAGTCAGAATTTACCCCCAATATTTCTACATCTGCGCAAATCCAGGATCTGTCCGTGCAAAAATTACTAAGCTCAGTATAGAATAGCTTGCCGGGGTGCGCATTAAGGTCTCCTAGTATGAATACTGTTTGTACGTTACTATTTTCTTCTATCGAACTAATTTTATTAAGAATTTCGGTAAAAATTGTTAAGTTTTCTCTCGATTTTACCGGCATGTACACAAAAAACTAGTATAGAACGATCACCAACAGCTGCCCTGATAGCTAGCAATCTGGAGCTACTGCAATTTATGACCGATACACTATCAAAAATACCCTTCCTCCATAGTATGGCCACGCCCCCGTACGGTCTTCCGATCAACAACTTAACTTTTGTGAGTGAATAGATTTTTACTAGCTGTTTAGCCAGTAAAATCTATATCTCAAGCTCACGAATATTTTCTATGAATGTAAAATTTTAAATTTAACCCTTGATGTTTTACGCCTTATCTTATCTCTTTTATTTTTGTAACTACAATATGATTATAATATCGAAATAAATTACATTGAATTGAATTGAATTTTAGTAAAATGTTACTTTGAAATAATAGGGAAAAAAGGAAAAACTTCAACAATCTATGATGTTTGACTGGGGGAGCCCGTATGAAGAAATCGATGTTTCTGTTTAGAAATGAAGCAGCGCAGACACGATAAGTTGTCACTGGTCCATTGCTCACTATAGTAGGGGAGCCCACGATGCTAAATGGGGATTTACTCGAGCGTCATAGAGACATATTGCGTTGCAAAGCTTGGATGATAGGAAGTAGTAAATATTAAAGGTGTTTCCCATTTTAGTGGTGGAGGAAGCATCTGGAAGGATATACATTTTTTTTCTAAGGAAATCAAAACATGTTCGAGCGTGTCAGATTATAATATTTTTTATGTTCCATCATGCTTCTGATAACAAATATATGTTAAACTGACAATTTGCATGGTGGGGGTGGCCACACAGGTTGAAAATAATTAAGAAAAAAGAAATCCCCCCACTCCCTAACATTCCATTCAAACCATTTAATTATTGACATGCACACTGTTTAGCTAGTAATAAACCTATCGTATCTTAATCTGACGCATTTGATTATTTCAGGCAAACAAAGTTTTTTTTTTTTTAATATTTGCGGGCTGCTCTATTAGGTCGGCTCTTTATTGAGAGCTTATATTTGGTAGATACACTCAACAGGACCTAAGGAATCTCCCATGTGTTAATCTGCCACGCTCGAGTATGTCACAAAATCCCCTCTTGGGCTCCCCTACTACTAAGTTTTGGTTCGAAATTTCTTGCGCAAGGCTTTCTGCATCATTTAATTTTTTACCAATTTTGCAAAAATGTGGAGCACTTCGGCTACATTTATTTTAATGTTTGTTATCTACCTGATTTCTCAGCAGTTAGAGCGATTTGTGTTTTTTTAAAATCTTTACATACTTCACTATTAGCCCTATATCAGTTTAATAAAAATCGGCTTAGTAGATTGTTTTTAAAATCGAAATAACTGAAAAAATAATATCAGCGGAAGCCGAATTGTAATCGGTAATCTGTTACTAGCTACTACTCCTGTTACTAGCTTCTACTGTTACTATTCTTATTATCCATTATTTTGTAATTTAACATGTTCTCATTTCTCTTTCCAGCACGGAGTGATATTCGGACCCTTCTTCATCATGCCGTTCACCATTTTCTCGGGATTCTTCCTTCGATACAGGGACGCGCCCATCTTTCTTCGATGGATCTTCCACATGTCTTTCCTTAAACACGGTCTCGTCGCTCTCATGATATCCATATTCGGCAGAGATCGGCCTAAACTTGACTGCAATGCTGAATATTGTCATTATAGGTATCCCATAGACATTCTCAAGGAAAATGATATGTTAGATGAAAGTTTGTCTATAGTCGCGTTAGCTTTATTAGCTATTGCTGTGGTAGTCATATCTAGTGCTTATGTCATACTGAGAATACGATTGAAGCGTAAATGGTAACGCATCTATGTAAGTTGATTGTTAGTATCTGCCAACAGAATTAAGACCGTAAGACTTGATATTATATTTCCCGATTTCCTTTAGATTGACTTTTACAATGCCTTTGTTTATAATATAAACTGTTGCATAGTTTTTTATTTGTATTTCAATTAAAATGACAAAGGTAACGGGTGTAAAACAGAAAATTAGGATATATTTTATTTTGAATGGAAAAAAGTGTGGTAGTGTTTGCTTATAGGTAATGTTAATTGCTTATTATTTCAAGTTGGTATAATAATAAATAATAATTGGTAATATTTAGTTTAATAAATCAATTGACAACATATTACTTTAAGTAATTTGCGACTAAGGCCCAATTTTTTTAATTTATTCGTACAACATTCGTTCAACTTTTTACATGTTGTTATTGATATCGAACAAAAAACGTCAAAAACGTTTATTATAGGTACATTCCACTTTGTGCATCCAGGTGAATTAAGTGGAAATTAAAGTGTCCTCAATTCACCTCTTACTTTTTGCACCTGGGTGATTCACCCAGGAGCTTTGTGGTGACAAAAAAAGTATCCCCCTTAAATATTTATTTCATTCGGTCTTTAGTATTTGTTGTTGTAGCGGCAACAGAAATACATCATCAGCGAAAACTTCAGCGTTCCTAGCTATAACGGTTCATGGCATACAGCCTAGTGACAGACGGACAGCGATGTCTTAAAGTCTTAGTAATATTGTCCCGTTTTTACCTTTTAGGTACGGAACCCTAAAAGATTTTGGTGAATTGAGAACTTCCACCTTTTTGAAGTCGGTTAATAAATGATCGCGCATCTCAGTCAAACACTGTCTCCGACAGCAGTATTCTTCAAAGTTGCCAACGAAAGGTAAACAACAGGCCTGTGGATAATTACGGTTTTTACCCACATTCTTGGAACCATATCACAAATTCGAATACAGGCTTCTATTTTCAGAAGTCATTAATTGCGTCTCTTCTCTGCGATCAAACGTTTTTTTTTTTTTGTTATTCCAAATTACCCGCATTATTTTTTTAATTTTTTTCCTCGCGGATAAAGTCCTATGTGCTAGACGCAGGTCTAGTAACCATGAAACTGAGAATACCTCAGAACTCTTTATTCTGAGGTTTTTAAAGCAAACATTTTTAAACGAAATTATTACTTCACAACGGATATGATAGTTCTTATACAAGGAGATGAGTGACGTCGTACCTAAAACTGATCCTGTGTGACGACTTTCACAGTTGAGTCGTCATTTAGATAAGAAAGGAAAGAGTACGTTTTATTAAATAGGAAATAACCTGTGGGAATAACGTAGCTCATGTTCTTCAGCTTTAAAATCGAAACATCACCTGTCTACCTCTACAGAACTGTCATACTAGCGCGGAAATCTGTCTAGAACGAGTTTTACATAAAAGTATTACCGGTGCTGCAGTGCATGAAAGTTACGGTAAATACAAAGTATTGTGCACAAGTAATGTAATGATTATGATAGTTAGGTATAATTCGTAGGTACTATGTACTTGCGTAGAGCATTTACATAAATTCTGTGATTATACGAGTGTTCGAAAATAATGCTCTCATATATAGAGAAAATGGGTATATGGATTGTTAAGAAAGCTTTTTTAATATTATATTATATAAGTTTAAATCTTATTTTTTTATTCTTAACTTAAAAAAAACTTAAAAGACGTAAACAATACTTATGAAATATTAAAGTATTTAAAAAAATATCGAGTATATTACCTCTAGTGTATCTACAGGTAAAATGTAATATATAACAAGGAAATGTCAACTTATTTATACCGTATGATATATCTATAGATTATAGTATGTATATAGGCCAGTAAAATCTTCTAATAAAACCTAAAATCGCTAAACGCGATGTAAATGCTATCATGTAGGTATGTCTAGAAATGTATAGAAAGATTTAAAAAATGCAGTTTGGCATGTATTACGCCGCAATCACAACTTTTTTTATTTGCATAACGTTGTTCTCACTGAATAACATACCAAAAGCAGCTTTACTTTGCGTTTCGCGATTTTAATGTAGATTATATATTTGTCACCAAAGTCTTGCCATATTAAGTAAAAATTCCATGTACTTGGATGGATTGCACTGAATTATTAGTAATCGAATTACCATACATCCTATATCAGAAATATCCGCTATCACTGTTCATGACATACAGCCTGGTGACAGATGGACGAACAGCGAAGTCTTAGTAATAAGGGCTCGTTTTCACCTTTTAGGTACGAAACCCTAACAACTAGCCCATGTGTTATTCTAGGGTGAAAGCTACATGTATATCAATTTTTAATGAAATCCTTCGAGTCGTGTTAGCGTAAAGAAGTAACAAACTATTGTTTAATTGAGCTTTTACTCAGACGACAGATCGTAGTACATAGCTTCCTGATTATACGATAAAAATATTAATGGTTAACTAAAAATATATATTCGAACTCATTTTATAATATGCTTACATTAAAAGATAAACATTATCTGCGTTTAAACGTGTAAGATACGTTATGTACCTACAATTTATTGAAATTATTTATAATGTTGTAAATATAATTTAAACATGTTATAACGATTATTTTGAGGTGATCATTTTATATTTTCTTTTTATAAAATGCATGCATAAAAATATAATTAAATATTAGTACAAAAATAAAGCATTGTGTTGTTTGTTTTACTTAAAAGACATCAGCATTTATTTAGGAAATTATCAAAAAAATCTAATAGGTTATCGCTACCTACGTATTCTACATTACTGACCAAGCGGCGAGGCATTATTACAGTGTTCTTTCGTCTGTAAGCGTTCCCGAATAGCCCTATATAGCATGAGCAGTGGATAAATTGATGATAAAACACAACACCACAGTTCTTCTTTGAAAACATTTTACCGACTTACAATACGGCAGGTGCCGATAGACCTTTTTCAGTTATTTAGATATAAAATCAAACCTCTGGACCGATTTTCTTATTAAATGAGACAATTCGAGGAGAAAACTCAAACAAAAAAATATTTATTTTCTTATTAGTATAGCTGTCTCCGGGGAATTGGGTAACATACATAAAAAACCAAACAACCTGTAAATAGTCTTCCTCAAGATTCGTTAGAATCAAGCCTGTGCGTGAGCACAACGTCCAGAGAAACATACAAACTGACAGAAAAAAGTAAACATTGTCAAACCCGAGGCACTTCTCTCGTTCAGTAAATAAACATGAGAGTATTATTTTCGCTCTCTCCTTGGGTATCAGGTCTTTTCGCCCGATCTTCCCAGTTCTTCCGATCTTCTGCCTCTACACAGCCCTATAATCGAAGTCGTATCAAAACTTTTTCAAAACTCTCTCAACTCTTTTTGGCACTACATCATTCTACAATGACTGAATTAATTAATCAATTAATTCTTTACTGTATACACATATATGTACATTAAATATAAAATATATTATTGTATCTAATGCCTCAATATTGTTTCTTAAGTTTGGTCAATATAAATTATAGTTTTTCACCCCGTGTCAAGTCGTAGACAAGGCAAAATAACCCGGCCTATTATTCCTTGATAATTAATTTTACACGGCTGCCAATAAAAAGTTCTAATGTTTTCAAGGTTTATGTGTTACTAGCTGCACCCCGCGGTAGATATTTGATAACACCTTGGTAACCACAAATTTACCGGGATAAAAAGTAGCCCATGTGTTAATCCAGGGTCTAAGCTATAAAGTTTCAATAAAGCATCAGGTAACAAGTTTCAACTAAATCCGTTCAGTCATTTAAGCGTGAAGGAGAAAGAAACATACACACATACATACAAACTTTCGCATTCATAGTATCTTTATTACTCCATAATTCCTAAACGTTGTTTTATTTGTATGGAATATCTTCAGATATCTTTCATTATGTCAACAGCTACATACGAGTAGAAAATGTAAATTGAACGAGTGTGTCAATGCTACTCAATTTTCAATAGGTATGCTGTTGTATGATTCTTTAGTAAGTCTTTAGCAAGGTAGTTATTTATGTTCTTAAGTTCCGTTCTACTTCATTTGAATGCGAATGTATTACTAATGGAATTTCATACAAAAGCTTAAAATATCCTTATCATATCAGGGCTGTTTGGACCAAACCGTACTCTGCAAGATAGTGGGTAAGTAGCCCTGAATAAAATACCTACGGTCATGTTATTATCGAAACAAAAGTCAACATTTTATTCCAGTAGGTATTATAGTCAGTTAAACCTTTGCCCGAGTGTTGATATGTAATTATTTTGACTTAAGCAAGATAACGTTCTAATATGACTATCTAACAAGTGCTCAAAAGTGACTTCAAAAAATCCGTCTGCAAAATCTTCAGACACACGTATCGTAACAAGTGAAATCTCGGGATGCAGATAGCATAGCCTTTTGCAATTAAAGACGAATCTATTGACACCACGCACATAAAAATACACAAGGCACGCCCTAGAGCACGGTCATTATTAAGCAAGCCTTGTTTCATTGTTAATTATGAATTACAGCGGATCACGTCGACAAAATTAGAAAAAGAGATAGAGATTTTTATGGTTCCGTACCCAACAATAATTACCTACGGGTAACAACAGGACCCTATTATTTAGACTGCATTGTCCGTTCGTCTGTCACTAGGCTACATCTCATGAACCGTGATAGCTAGACAGTTGACATTTTCACAGATGATGTATTTCCGTTATAACAGGAAACAGATACTAAAAACAGAATAAAACAAACATTTAAGGGAACTCCTATACAACAAACGTATATTTTTTTACCGTTTTTTGTTAGATAACGGCAGACGCGTAGACACTTGAAATATAAATAGAATATTTACTTTCATCATAAAATCAAAGTAAAATTAAATTTTAAAGGTTTGTATCGTTATTAAAAAAACACTAGACTAGACAGATCTTGCAGAGTATACGGTTTGGTCCAAACAGCCCTGATATGATAAGGATATTTTAAGCTTTTGTATGAAATTCCAATATTGGGGCTCCTTATTGGAGCAATTAGATTGATGGAGATTACAAACGTGATTTTTTAAATAACGATAACATGTAGGTACAAACTTGAAGTAATGTTGTATAAATAATGGTACGGAACCCTTCGTGCGCGATTACTACTCGCACTTAGTCGAATTTTATATAAGTGATCACACATGTACACATAGATCAGACAGATCTAAATAACTGAGTAAATAAGAACCTAACCTAACCTAACCTATTCGAGTTCCTTGGAATTCTGTTCCTCAGAACTCTTACTAATATCTTTAATAAACTTGCCTAAATAGTAGGTAGTGAGGAATTAGCATGCTAACCCGTGTTAAAAATCAGTCTATTATGTACTTATATATATAATCATTATAATTACAAAGATACACTTGTAAATAGGGTAGATAACACAGTATAAGTAATAATGACACTTTGATAACTGTCTGCTATCGGTACGTCTCTACGGACCAATGGCTAAGCATTTGATATTGCAGTTCGCTCAGAATTGTTGCTATACTATAGCCATAATTAGGTACATTTTATAATATCCGAAATGATTGCGTTCCATTCGAGTGCATGAGTGCTAGTGAGTTGACTGGTTAGACACTCCCAATCTTCCAATTTGCGGGTGATATCGCTAATAAGCACAAAAGACACCACATCCGGTAGAGTTTGTGTAGACAAAGACGGAGTGCATTCTGCAATGGATCTTGAAGGAGGAAAGGACGATTTGAGCTTTGAAGATGGGAGTCTTGTTGTGTTTAATAAGATATCGTTAAACATTGGGAAGTTTGGACGTGAGTACATACTCTTTGTTTTCTAAAATGTTTGCGATTGGAATATAGGAAAGGAGGAATCTACTCACCAATGATTCGATTTTTAAATATAAGTATGTTTTGCATGAAGAACCAATCTCAAAGTTGATACATATTGGTATTCATATCTTCGTTAGAAACAATTTTACTTATCAAGCCCGAATTTGATGTGAATCGGCGGCTCCGGGCAAAAAAAAAGCTTTTATCGTTTTTGCAACAAAACAAAAGTTTTACTTTGCACAAAACAACTTCTCTTTTGGTTGCGGTCTCGAGGATTGCAGGAATCATTGAGAACTTCTGTATTAATACAATGAGTAAAATGTCCACTTAAATTATATAATTTTAGGCGGTAAATTCTATTACAAAACAAAAATAATTGTTGGATTGGATATATCAAATTTTTATAGCAAAAGCATGAGACAAAGATATTAAGTATTATAAATTCATCCAATTTCGTGTGTTTGTTACTCATTGTGATTTTGTGTTTATCAGAGCATGTGTGAGATACCAGTCCAAGGCGATCCAGATCTGAGAATCAATCACAGTTACCTACTACTCAATCTCTAGGTACATTACAAATCGTATATCTAATGAAGCTTATAATTTGTTCGTTTATTCTCATCGGTCATTATATGCAAATTACCTAGATTTTTATACTAAAACTACGTTACTGAAACACGCGTTACCAAGTTACCGTTAAATACGATTTATATGCCTTCTCCTACGGGAACCCCAACTGCTTTTCTGAATAAAAATTGGCATGATCTTACACCATGGTATAAACCTCAAGCAAGCAAAGTTTCATTAGAATCCATCCAGTAGATTCGGTGTTATACTAAATCCAGAAACAGACATGAAAAATGAAAATAAAAATGGGTTTTTATCGATGATTGCATCCCCCGAGAAAGTTATTTGCAAAGTATATTCAATGTATAGAATTTAACCTATTACATATTTTTTTTTATAAAAAGGATAAGAATATATAAATTTTATTTTAAGTAAATGATAATTAATACTAGGTGTATTAATTATCATTTACTTAAAATACCTTTGAAAAAATATATTAAAGGGAATATATTAATGAAGAATGAAGATTTAATTGACTTTAAAAGGAAATTTGCCATTAATATTGAAAAAATATGCCCTTAAATATTGATTTTATTTAAATATCCGTGCGGTATAAATATGTTTCAAGGCTTTTTAACAGAGCCGATGAGTTTAAAATTAATTATTTATGTACGCAATAATATGGCGCATTATCGTAATTAACTTCGACAACAGCTATTTGCTAGTCAACCTTTGCCCGTTTTATAAATAAATACATAATTTGTTTATTAATAAGAAATTTCCGTGTATTCGTAATGTTTGTCTGAAGTAATTTAATTGTTACAAGTAGGTAATACGAGTACTCGCATCGTATCGGCGATAAGACCGCCCAATGTAGGTAGATAAGTATCTTTGCTTTTAAAGTACTTAATATATTGTTTTTTAATTTTATTGTATTTTGTGTTTTGTGTGCAGTAAAGATATAATCAATCATTCACGTTAGCAACACCTAATTGTGTTTAGCTTTACAGTCATTTACGTCTGTAAAGATGTACGTGTGGATGTAAGGACGTATAGAATGATGTTTGTAAGTCTTTCACGCAAAAAATACTAAATTGATTTTGATGAAACTTTACATGCCAAGTCGGGTATAGCTTATACATCAGAAAAACACATAGGATATAAGTTTTAACGATATAGTGTGAATTATGCAAAATATAACGATAGGTGTCAAGTAAGTAGAAAAAAATTGCCATCTACGAGCTATTCTGGCGGGTGCTGAAAACCCCGTATATAATGAAAAAAATATCTTAAATAGTTACTAAAAATCCGCGATAGCATATATTATGTATCTTTTATGTGTGAGCCGTTATCGCGAAAATAGCGAACTATAAATACAATAAAAATTGATAATTTATTCCTAGCACATTTTGGTAGTAACAAATTGATTCTAATATCAAAATAAATAGTTATATCGCATCTGATATTTAAAGAAGATAAACTTTGTCTATACACTACATCATTTGGATAAATATTTGAATAGTAATGACGATAAACAACCGAGTGCGCGATATAATAGTGCGGTCCGGCGGCGGTCGCTCATCGCTGAGTGCGCGACCCGAACGCGAGCAGATTGTTGCTTAAAACGAGTTAGGGTTTTTATTTAAATTACTTAGGTTGGTATTTAATTTTTATGATACTTATAATAGTAACAACTACGTACGATAAAACCTCGAAAACTTTATTTGTTGGTTGGTGGTTATAAGTTAATTGTAAGGAATTAAGTAGGTACTTCGTTTTTATATCAATTACAAGGTTAGTATTTGGCTTTAATAATTAAAAAAATTGCTACTTACAATAAAACAACGAAAGCGTAATTTGTTTGTGGTAAATTGTTGACTATAAGCAATAACTTCGTTTTTATTTTAATTACATAGATAAGTATTTCCCAAACTACTAAACCTACAGAGTATAAAACGTCAGCAAAAACCAGATTTTGCGACAGGGTTGTATTAAAAGAATCATGGGGCTACCTTAATTTAATGAATATCCCATACTACTCAACATGTACATATATATGAACTTTGTGAAATACTACTTTATAGGTAATTGACGTCAGCTCAAAGTGGATTTCAAGAGTTCAAAGAGCTACCGAGTTTATTTTATGATAGTCTCAAACTATTCCAAAAGAGATGAAATGATAAGAGTATACGTCAGCTAAAAACATATTTTGCGACAGAACCGTATACAGGGGCTAAAAGTTCGTATGACAATCTCAAACTATTCACCCAACAAAGATTTGTGATAGTATGGGTAGTTTATAGCAAACGTCAGCTAAAAACGGATTTTGCAACAGGGACATATAAAGGGAGTCAAAGGATACCTAAATTTTCTTTAAAAAATCTCAAATTTCTCAAGCTACAGAGATGAAATTTAGTATATGGGTAGTTTATAGGAAGTACACAGGGGGTCAAAGTTTTAAACTATTCAAATTGCACAGTTTAGATTTAGAATATGGGTAATTTTAAGACAGTAAACGTAATCTTTGAAAGGACTTTGCAACAGGGTCATGTCAAGGCCTTAAGTTTGTTTAAAAATCCCAAACTACTCAAATTTAAAGAGTCATTGTCAGTTAAAAACGGATTTTGCAACAAGGCCGTATTAAGAGAGTTTAAGGGCTGCTTCAGATTCTGTATAAAAGTCTTAAACTAATTAACTTACAGAGATAAAATTTGGCATTAGGGGTTGTTTATAAGTAGTAGACGGCAATTAATGCATATATATTTTGTGACAAGGCCGTATTAAACTGGTCAAAGTTTGTATGAAAGTCCCAAATTACTGAACTCACAGAGATGAAATTGGATATCGTGGATAGTTCATGGGTAGTAAATATTATATAAACTAAAATTGGAACAAGGATGAATTAAGAAAGTCTAAGGGTTTGAAAGTCTTAAAGTACTTATTGTACAGATATGAACTTTGGTAACTGGCTGGTTTATAGATAGTGGACGTTAGTTGCGAAAGAATTTTGCAAAAGAGCTGAAATAAGGGCTACCTAAAAATGTACGAATGTCCTAAACTGCTCAACTTACAATGACTGGATTTATTAATCGTTAATTGAACGGATTTTAGAACTGTACTGAATTAAGGGGTAAATAGATTTAAAAAAAAGTAAGGGGTGTAACGCTCTCTGTGTGCCCGACATTCTAAAATAAAAGTCTTGAATGTTATTGCAACGATAAAGTAAGTTTTATACTAAGGAGCGATAACATGAGTGTATATTCCTATGATAGTCTTTTATTTTCAAAGTTTGAAGAGTAATAATTGGCCAATTGAATCAATTACACGGTTTACTAAATTATTTAAATAAGATTTTCATCAGAGATGCATAATGTCGCAAAAGACTGATTATAAGGTATGTCTTATATGAGACAAAATATTACTTAGATTCATTCTTATCAGGACAAAAAAATATTAGTCTACGCGGACGAAGTCGCCGGTAACAGCTAGTTATAATATATGTACCTACTCGTATACCAATTTTGCAATCAGACTTTTTACTAATATTTAAGTATAATGTGTGAACAATCCAGCTATTGTTTGATAGATTATTGTATTATTATTTTTTACTACGAGTATCTTCCAAAAAATGTTTACCAACACCAAACAGGTAGCCCTCGTCAGAACAAATGTTTGCCTCTATTGGAACCGGTTTATAAACTAGCTCCTAACCGCTAGTAATTATTTATTACGAATTAAATATTTAATGCATTAATAATATTGTAAATAATACATTGAAGTGGTTATTATTATCCATTTTACTGCAAGTTGATCAAGGCGGAATAAACTAACAATTACAATAATTATTATAGCCGGGTTCAAGGTCGATTCATTTTAGCCCATTATTCCATTAATAATCAAATTAAGACGCTAACATTTTCATAACGATGACATAACGAATTCGAATAATAATATTACACGGGAAAAAAAACGTAAGAACAACATACACATGCAGTTAATTTTTGAAATCGGAACCAATGCGAAACACATGCATGAAAACTGCATAATTAAGTAGTATGACAAATACAAAGGAACAATAACACAACGAGGTAGAGATAGACTTGCTGTTGTAGATAACTACTAGAGCTGGCATCAATACAGTTGTAAATGTATCTCGTCCACCTACATGCGTAAAACTAGAACGTTCAAGTTGTACGAAGCAAAGCGAACGCTAGACGGTAACATTGCTAAGTTAAACAATGAAGTGAAAAACACTAGAAAGCGACGCGACGGAATGTCAATTACTTATATTCAACTCAAAAACCAAAATAAGGTGTAACTGCTTAGTAAACTGTGGCGAGGTGCGTAATGGTCCATGACTACATGTTCGTAAACGATAAATCTGATTGGGGTCTGTTGAAATTGACTACACAGTCGCCATTCTGCGCGCCAGCGTGCAAGGCGTGCTTTTTTACTCGCACGCTTAATTTCTACATAACTTTAAGCATGGACATCGAAATAGGAACCATGACTGATACGGTCGCAATGAACAGTGAAAATATGGTAGTTTTTCTGGACGTGAGCAACAAAGTTACCAGAAAATATCGTAAGTCTTAGCTTATAAACCAGTGAAAGTTTAAATAAGAAGTTGCAGCTATGAATCACGATTGCATTATTTTATGTCCGTAACATAACGGATAATTTAATACTGTTTAATTTACTAAGGTGTCCGTACAAAAAAATATTTGGGGCAAGAAGATTCGTCATTTGTTATCGTAATTTTACAACTTAACTAACTGTTAATATTTTGACAGATGATGTATTTCTATTGCCGCTATAACAACAAATGCTAAAAATAGAATGAAATGATGATTTAAGGGAGAGTGCATAAAACAAACGTGTTTTTTGCGGTTTCTTGTTCGATAGTAATAACGGCAACTTAGACGCTTGAAATATTCATAAATTGTTTAATCTTATAATGACATTAAAGGCAAGTAATTAAATCAAAATAAAATAAATAAGGACTTCTCTTTATTGATAACCACAAAAACTTTACCCAATGAACTTGAACTTGAACTAATGTTGTATAGATAAATGTAAGTGCGAGTCGGACTTTGCCGAAGTTTGTCTCTCATTCTACTCATTGTAATTAGGTGGATAGAAAATTGTTTTGCACAATCTGATACCTAACGTTACTTAAGAGAGTTATCTATATATATGGAAATTACTCTAGGCCAATATCTAGGAAATTAATAAATAATTTTACCTAGTTCGGAACTGGTAAATTGCTTCTTCTTTTCTTGTTGGTAAACACGCCTTAACAGAAGGTAGTTTGCATCTGAAAAACTTGTATATAGGTTCAGTTTCCCACTGCTGGACACCGGTCTCCCCTATACGGGGTATAAGCCATTATTTATAAGTATATGTTCGTAAAATGATAACTTATATACCTACATATATATTCTATGAAGAATGCATGACTTAAGTAAGTAGGTAGGTACTTTATTTTCAAAATATTCATGGAATTAAAAGTTCAAAGCTAAAGTAGTTTCACTTTTATTTTACAGTGTAGAGGTAGATATATGACGCGGTGTTCCAACTATTAGCATACCCAACTCTTTGTTCATAAAAATAAATGCTGCCACTGAGCATAAAATTATCCGAGCAAGAGGCTATCCGTCATTCTGTTGTAGTAGAGATTATTTCAAACAAAATGTAGGATATTATGCGAATGTCGTGTAGGTACGCGCCATCTGTATTTACTTTATGTTAATATCTACATAATATATTATAATATTGTACATAGTCCAAATCTATTCAATTCTTCACATAGATGACCATAAAACACAACAGCAAAAGCTATCAATTAAATTCTTTAAATGTATGTGTATACCTACTACGAGTAGTCTAAGTCTTCTCTCTAGCTTCACGGAAGAGAAAAGCTGTTAGATACAAACTACTTTTGTTCGGTGGCTCGAAAAGATAATTATGTATTATTACTTACCTCGTGTAAAAATAAAATAAATAAATAACGTTTCACAGTCTTACTATGATTTATTTACCTAATGATATCTAGAAAAAATCATACTAAATAAATATGATTACGTATAAGATCTTACTTTTAAATAGGTAGACTTGAAATGGAATCACAATATCATATCCTGACACAACAACAAAGCAGCATAGAATAAGTATGAACAATGAGTATTTACGTAAATGCGTAAGACAAAAAAATTTTTTAATTAAAGGTCAAAATTGAATATTGGTATTTATGAGAAAATCATTCATCATCAATATCAAGCCATTGTCTATATTATGTAACTGTAAATTGTCTATATTATGTTGTTGACAATCTTTAATAAGTAACAGGAAACAATATTGTTTTATTATTTAACTAGTTATCTTATATAGTTTTACCGAATCAAGTACGTAGTATGAGTGTGCCGCAGTTTTATCTCAAAGACAGTTCAATGAAACATGTATGAATGAAATTATCTAAAAATATGTAAGTAGTAAGTACTGAGTTATTATTAAAGCGTAAATGTTATTGAGTATATCAATATTTTTGCTCTACTAAATGCGATGTTGCAATTTTTCACAAAAAACCTTGACAACTCATCGTTTTAAGTATACATTTTAAATGTATGGTCTTAAAGTAATTTTTTGGACAATTAAGTTTTTGTTCTATTGTGCGCAACAAAACAAGTAACAGAACTAAAAAATATTTTTAAATTAAACTTGCTATTCCAATCTCGACACACTAAAATGGAATGGACTACGACGGGAATGGAACAATTTGATAACATATATTTTTAATGTATTTTACAACCTAGGTATATCTATTCCTATATGTCTGCAAAAACCTTAAAAACTTTACAATATGTACCACGTCGTAAATGATGCGATAAAAAATTGACACGGTAAATATGGTTTAATATATATTAATTTTATTCGACTCCAAAAAAGAGGAGGTCTCCCGTCGATTGTACTCGTAATGTAAGTTCAGCGATTACTCAGACGCCTGAACCGATTTAGTAAAATTCTTTTATTTTTGTATATAGCCATTTGACGCTGAGCGTATTTTGCCACGAAATGGGAAGACAGCGTTGTTATTACGTCAAAGAAAATTTACTACCTGAAATTTCCTTAGCGTGGAGCCTTACAAAGATACCTTCGACTTACGACGCTGATTATTTAATAAACATTGTTTTCAGCAAAATTTGGGGACAAAGCTGAGAGCCTAAAGAATCATCATGTGATCCTCAACGAAGCCTCCGGAGCCATTAGACCTGGCAGGCTGACTTTTATACTCGGACCTTCGGGCGCTGGCAAAACAACACTTCTCAAAATCTTGGCTGGAAGGAAGTAAGATCATTGCTTAGCACGAATTTCATTCAGCTAGCTACCTAATAATTATATAAACATTCTAGTCTAAAAACCTAATGGTGGGATTTTTACATTTAACATTAGGTATAGGAATTGGATTTTAACTTTCGTGGAATAAATATATAGTAGGTACTAATTCAACATTTTTGGAATTCTACATTTTCTATCATACGAATTCGCCATTGAATACCATTTTTTTATTTATCTAACGAATTACCAGCGCGCTGTGTTTGTTATTTATTTTATTGGTAAATAATATAAATAATTGTAATGTAATTTTTCTTTAAAATGACATTACAATTATTATTGTCTAAAGACATACATACTCTTTGTCTAAAAACCTAATGGTGGGATTTTAGCAATTCAACATTATAGGAATTAACTATTTTTGGAATGTAACGTTCGTGGAATACGCATACTACTTAGGAATTTAATATCATTAGAATTCGACATAGTGGTCCTGAATGATACTGTCTGCCATACATAATTTTATTGGGTGCGAGTATAATTCGGAATCTTCCATATTTTTACCCAATTTTTTTGCGTAAGTAGGAGGGTTATTATATTATTTCAATGTATGTATATAGGTATGAATATTTCTTTTGCACGCCCTAGAGCCTAAACGAGTTGTCGTATTTTTATGTGAGTGGTGTCAATAGATTTGCCTTCAACTGCAGATTGTCATAGGTAATACTAGTTGCATCTCACGATTTCACTTGTTAAGATACGTGGGTCTAAAGTTCATGCAGTCGGGTGTTTTTAAAGTCATTTTTAACCACTGGTTACTAGATAGTTATGACCTATTGTCATAACGATCTATAAAAAAATACTTACTACTACTTATTACTAGAATAAGTACTCGAAACCGACGAGAATAAATACCTCCCGTAGAGGTATTACATGTTTACATATATCTTTGTTTAGTTATGAAATAACTACTTAAGTGAGATCTAATTATATACTGTGATATACGCATAAAACGCAATCAAACTTGATAATAAAATAACATTTTGTCGCTAAGTAGATTAAATAAAATATTAAGACGTTCTTTTATCTTGGAGCTAAACGTGCAGCTAGCTTAGTTGACAAAGCGATGTGACTTAGATCCCGGGTAATCGCGGTTCCGTTTTTATTTTGTTTCGATATAATCAGCTTAATATATTCAGAACAGCTCTGAGAACGCCGTAATACTAAACTTGTTGCAGAAAAACAGGCGTGACAGGATCCTTCTACGGCGCAGGTCGCAATGCGGTGCTGGTTCCACAGAGCACTACCCTAATAGACACTCTTACAGCCATTGAGACACTTCAGTTCGCAGCAGCTCTCAAGTTACCTCATCACAATAGACGAGAACAGTACAGCATGGTAAGTGAATCCATAGATAACATTTAATATTTCGACGAGAAAAAAAACTTTTTGTCTCTTATATTGGTGTACTACCACCCGCGGCGTTACAGGCGACATAAAATGATATTAATAGAACTTTCAAACTTTGAACCCCTATTTGACCCCCTTAGAGATAGAATTTCTAAAAATCCTTTCTTAGTATGTTTAGTACACACTAAGAAATAATTTTTTAGAGCGTATTCATTATGGGGTGTAGGGACGCACCTCTACCCCCTACAATGAACACGCCCTCCAAATTTCATGTCTCTTGGTTAAGTGGTTTAGGTTCTACGTTGATTACTTTCGAATTAACAGTCACTTAGTCACCATTTATATAATTATTATTATATATATTTTGCCAAAAGGAAACGGATTGGAGCTTTCGGATTATCTCTAGTTCTTGTGTCGTAGCAGTATATTGATAAGATAAAATAAAGATAAAGAAATATTAATTAACCTTTGCATAAAGTTCGTCACAGGCAAGTCATATTACTTTAATAGGATTAATAAATGCTTACAAAAAATCAAACTTAAAAATATTATTTTAATAGTAAGTTTAATAGTTTATTTACATTAGTACTGCTTTGTTTAGTTATTAGTAATATTGTATATGGTTGCTTGTTAATATTTAATATTCTCTGAGGTTATAAAAAGGATTGTTTTCAAAAACTGTTCAGTTATTGTTTGAATACATTATAATTAATATATTATATGAGCCTCCGTACCATAATACACGTACGCCAGTAAGGTGCAGTACTGGATGCTCTTAGGTAATTAATATTTTGGAGCATTTGGATCATCTGTAGATCTTTAGTAGTCAATGTCAATACGCGCTCCAATTTCCCTTTATTTTGTTGTAGGTATTTATTAAGATTTTAATTATTGTTAATTAAGTCATTTGTCTGTTTGCTTCCCGTAAAGAACTTTATTGGATGGGGTAAAGAAAGGTACTGCAAAGAAGTAAGACATATATTGTTTATGATTAAAGGTTTAGCAATCAAATTCCCTCGCTCTATAGCTGCAGACAATAAAATCATTATTGATTATAATAAATGGACATCACGTGTGTAGGTGTACTGACCTTTGCAATAGAAATACTTACGTAGGGACATTGACTTATCAAATCACTTAGGTATAATCTCTGATCGTCACGAAAAATCCAATGTCAACTGGTGTTACCGTCTGCCTTTTGCATTAGGATAGATTAATGAGTTTTCAACTTTTAAGTACAGTTGTTGAATATCCTTGGCATAATTCGTATATCGTATACAATATACCTACGTCGTATTCGTCACGTATTTTATGATCACGTATAAAATGTTAACCAAAAAATGCCTTTGATGTTTCTTATGCAGGTAATTTTTTAGGGTCCCGTACCCAAACGCTAAAAACGGGAGCCTTTTACTAAGACTTCGCTGTCCGTCCATTCGTCCGTCACCAGGCTTTATCTATATATCATGAACCGTGATAGCTAGCCAGTTGAAATTTTCATAGATGATGTATTTCCGAATATATATCCACGTATCCTCGGTATCCAATAAAATATCCAATCTATAGTATCCACGGATAAACCTGTCTGATATAAATACTTTCACGAATGATATAATAGCTTATAACTTTCAAGTAACTTGATTTACTATTTACCTACTCGTATTTTTAAGGAAGTGCTGTTTAATCTAATTTAAAAACCAGGGTGATATATTACAACACATTTGCTACCTGACTTCTTGAAGACGATTGGACCGATTCGAAACATTATTTTTTGTTTGAAAGGGTACCTATACAATACATACCTCGGAGTGGTCACATTAAATTTTATCAATTTTTTTTTCTTTCTTGATTGGTCACCACACTCTGTGTATTGTGCCAGTTCTCAAGTTCTTAATATTTTTTTGTACCTTCTTCCTTCTGTCCTTTTTTTTTAAACGAATAAATGAAAAATGGTACAGACGCCTGCCCAATTGAAGTCAGTAATCACTATTGTTTTTATTCACATAAAAATAATTAAAATATGAGTTTATCAAGGCTTTATGCTATCGACGTGGACAACGTCATTCCTATATAGCTGCATCAATAGCCAAGCTGTAGTGTATGTAGGTATTGTACACATTAATGTATTTCCCGGACTTTCACACAAAACCTTTCGCGGTTTGTCTCACGCATACCACTAAGGCCTGGTTTTAGTACAGAAGGAAAACCCGTTGCATACTTTTTGATTTAACCTAATAATAAGACTAATATCTCCATTTTGCCATCGATATTTTTGCTATTGTTTTTATTAAAGGACGTTACGAGTATGTTCAAAATCATGTAGTGGTAGCACATGCACTGTAATATTACTATTTCTAAGCATAAACTTGTTGGTTTTAAGATATTATTAGTCTGTGTGGCGAGGTGCTGCATAGCATTGACGGCATACTTTGTATTCTACCAAAGAAAACCCATATTTAAAATAGAGATCTTTTTATCTACTTACCTGTTCACACAAATTATACGGGAACAATAACTTTTTACGGGCTTGCAACTACTTCAAAATTGTAATAGGTATGTTTATTTTGTTCTGTTACCTAGTGTAAGAAATAGTAAATAACCTACACTATTTGTGATAAAGAAAGTTGATTAGATTAATTAAATTTATTTGTTTAAATAGTTCGTTGTTTGTTACAGATAAAGAATGTGACGACGCAGCTAGGCATCCACGACGTACTTCAGACACGAGCTGGAAGACTTTCAGGCGGCGAGAAGAAACGACTAACTATAGCGTGCGAACTACTTACTGATCCATCTGTAATGCTGCTTGACGAACCCACCAGGTAATTAAATTCTGCCACGTATAGACAGAGTGGTTCGCTCTAGGTTCAGCGTTTGATCAACCTGAAGAGTGAGTCGCTGCATCGATATTGAACCACTAAATAAATGCTGTCATAAATCTTAGCAATTTGTTACCATTTAGTTCAAACATCGTATATAGCTGACACTGATGTTAAGCGACTACCATTCGTTCCATTACTTCAATTCGTCAGTCCTTAGCCTGGTGACCTTAGAGTGACACTATATTTGAGCGAGACTTTTGTCCTAATAACACGTTAAACTATAAATTGTGGGTTTTTTGTGTTGGATCAAAGATGGGTCAAAGCTAACGTTAAAGCGAGCGGATAAACAACTCTAACTGTTCGTCCGTCCGAAACAATGTCCGAACCAAGTCCAGAGGCATAACATACCGAAGTATACTTCGGTATATGCATCTAGATGCTTACGAGGTTGCTATAAATAGTCTTGCGAAAACATAAAAAGTGAAAGGATAATGATCGTTGGCAAGGATTGCATAAAATGTCACTGAACTTAATATTATGTAGTACGAGTGGGTATGAAAAAATGACCAGTTCATTTGGATAAATAAGTCATCAGTTCTGTATCAACTTTCTCACAGAGTACAAGTACCTACTAAAAATTTGACTTTGTAATATGACTAAGACATCAAAAGGAACCAAGTCTAGGATGCCAAAAGAGCGTGATATTCTCACCTCAAATATTTATTGCGAACAAACCATAATCTCTCGTGGTTTACATGAGTAAAGTTTTCATCTCTAATAAAAATTGAGGCCAGCTTGCGCCAACGGACATATGTGTTCCTTCATTTAAGATCTGATTTATTTGATAGTGCAAGCCGCCTTAAATATTCCATGATCGATTTATACATAAGAACAATAGAAAATAAGATTTTTTAAGTGTAGAGTAAGTGAGTTGCGATAGCGCAAAGTTTATTATGTCAAGATCTAAGTTACATTTATTTACTATACAAATGTTACATTTATACCAAAGCAAAGGACATTAAGTAGCCGTTGCCAGGATTGGCAAGGTTAGATGCCAGCATACACTATAGGTTGCGCTACCTACTTGTACGAAGGTTGCAATCATACTTAATCATTCGCATGTATAGCGTTCCGTAATTCAACATGAAACCCTTATAGATTTGCTTTGTAATAAATCAGACAAAAAATGATAACCTAAATGAAATGTATTTTTTTTAATTACAACCTAAATATTATGGTTAACCTACCCTAAAAATAATAAAATTAATGTCGAGGACAGCAAAGTGTGAGATTAATACTTCATTGATTCATATATGAATACAAACTCGGATTAAATGCTACGAAACATACAGTATATAAGTCATGACACGCACTTCTCAAATTTATTGAATATTCTCAAAAGAACAAAAAATTTTAATAAGGTTTTAGTGAGCTAATGTTTGTAAAATATTATAAGCTCAACTTAATAAGTAATAAATAGAGGAGCGCAAGCTGATGATGTAAAACCTGTTACGTTTTGTTGGAAAATTTACGTTCAAATTTTAGACTAAGTAGGTACATACTCCAGCCTTTACTATTCGACTATTTGAATTTTTGGATAACAAATGAACTTTTTATTCCGTGTTTTTATTTTATTTTCGTCTATTCACGTGTTTAGCTATTTTGGAGCGCTTAGATAACGACTTATGTCGCAACAGACCGCAAAAACTCGTTTCTTACCAAACTTAATACTTAAATTACCTGTTATCCAAAAACATGTTCATATCTGAGTATATGTATGGCATGGTAAACTTTGTACATACTAGTATTGTTATTTGCTGATGTCTAAAGTAAATTGCAAGAGCTAAGAGCCGAGCGTATAGTTCGTATGTCGTTTCGTTATTTACCTATTTTCCCACAGTCTTGTACCATTCAGAACCTACCACACGTTGGTTTAAATAAGTATTAATAGGTAGCTATTTATACCAAACCGGACAAGAAAGATTGACCGAAAATACGTATTGTAATGTTTTAATTAAACCAGTTAAAAACATATCTTGGTCAGATCAAAATGTCAATGTACCTACCATTCCATTATGAAGGTCAGAGTCGGATTATCCCTAAGGCAAGTGCAAATAGGCGCGCGAGGCTACGAATAGAAAGGGCGCGCATGATCCTGTAAATTTGTTTTTATTTTGTATTGTTAAAGTGATGTCCTTCGCTCGTTCACACCAAGGACAAATAAACTCAGATAAAATAAGATAGACGAACATAATATCGGTATAGTTCAGTCAATGGGGGGATTGATCCTGGCATGTGGTTGACCAGGAATTCAACATTTTATTTATTTAAATTTTATTTTGTATTTGAACCCAAAAATTAAAATTACTAAGTAAAAAAAGCTGATTCTTCGTCAATCTTGATGTACTTATTAACGTTATTCTATCAGACTGCTTTTGAAAACTTTACTCCTAAAGTGATACAAAGTAAAAAGTATTGTTTAGTTGCTATGTAACAGACAAGTAGGCGAATGATTACAGAACAGGTTTACGTCTGTAGCCAGCCTTAAAACGTAGATACCCAACCTACGTTTTGACAAGCACAGAAACCACAGAAACGGCGGCTGAGTAAAAACCGCCATACGTTATCATTATGAATTGTGTCCATAAACTTTTACCTAACTTTAACTACCTGCTAGTAACTTAATTAGTCTGGGATCATACAAAGTGAAAACAAGTGCAAACTTGGTTTCGTTATGGCAGTTCGCCGCTCCAACGCTCTCTAAATAAAACCAATTTTGCTGGTTTTTGTTTTCACTTCTTTCATCACTAACTCTAGCTGATTAGGCCACAGGTAGCCACTACAATATAACCAGGTTTCGCATGTTACGTTATTATTCCATCGATCGTGGGATTATTAAGTATTTTTGTCTTCTTTGCCTCGGTCGGTACCTATAAACCGGTCGTTGGTCATAAAATTGATTAGTTGGATTTATGGCCAAATTTCCTTTAAATAATCACGGTAGATATTTCTTCTCGTCGAAATCTGTTCCTGTTTTATGTTCCAGCGGCCTTGATGTGGTATCCTCAATGTCCGTGGCCCGCGCTCTGCTATCAATAGCCCGCAGTGGGCGCACAGTAGCCTGCGTGGTTCACCAGCCATCGTCCAAGCTCTACACAACAGCTGATGATGTCATTGTCCTCGCCAATGGCAGAACGCTCTACGCAGGTTCCGTACTTGACGTGCCAATGGCTTTGAGTCGAGCTGAATTTGTTTGCCCACAGTATTACAATGTGGCAGATTATTGTGAGTACCTACCTACTACCTACTTATTTACATGTTTTATCAATCCATACGGGTGTTTACGTACAGTTTTTTTTTTAAAAGGAGGAGGTGATAATTTCGACTAATTTTTAAGTTTGTTACCTGATTTCTCGGATACGGCTAAACCAATTTTAATTTTGTTTTAAAGAGAACTCTAAAGTGGTCCTATGTTAATTTGTACCAAAATTTCAACTGTCTAGCCATCACGGTTCATCATATACAGCCTGGTGACAGACAGACCGATGGACAGTGAAGTCTTAGTCATAATAGGGTCACGATTTTACCGTTTGGGTATGAAATCCTAAAAAGTGTTGTTTTAATAAAAGGACTTGATTTATAGATAGGTATGTAGTAATTGGCTTCTTTTGACCACAACTTGCCTCACGTAAACGACGATGCGGCCTAAGATATAGCGCGCGGATGTCCTGAAAACTAATTTACTTACGACTAACAAGACCCAGATTAGTTATCGGGAAATCGATTACCCGGCAGCAAATTCCGCAACCTAGCACAGTCACAACAAAAGTAGATACAAAGAGTTTCGTGCTAGTTCTGAACCTCTGGCGCCACGTGTTTCTTTGGTACTCAGCAGGTTATTGTCAAAACGAGCGCTAAATTGAGCTAATAAGCCGAGAAAAAAAACTTGACTAACTCATGACTGGCCAATTAATCGGTTTTTTTTCTAATTTACTTAGTTCATGTTTATTAACATGATAAAGTGTTCACGTTTAGTAATATGAGTAACTGTCGCATAAAAAGTAGTTTACTTAATAAAAAATGACCGCTGTGGTCTAGTGGTAAGCATGCTTGCTTCGAGATACAGCAATCGTTTCCCGGTCGGGGCAGGTGTCCGAATAATGACTTAGAATATCGGTGTTCAAGGCTAGATGTGTATTTGTTTGTGAATGTAGAAATCCTGTGGGGAGCTATAACTGTGAAACGTTATTAAGCTACGTTAATGATGGGGTAGCACACCGTACGGTTGTAAATTGAACCGATGCCGTAGTCCTACTAATGTTATAAACGCGAAAGTTTGTAACAATGGTTGTATGGATGTATGTTTGTTATTTTTTCACGCAAAAACTGCTGAACTGATTAGACCCTGGATTTACTTCTTATCCTGAAATCGCGTGGGTAACACCGCAGGGCGCAGCTAGAAGGTATTATTACATAATCTCTGGCGATGCAGAATTCATAATATTTTTTATTTTCAGTATTGGAGGTTGCAAGCAACGAGCACGCCGGTAACAGATCAATTTTAGAAGGTGAAGCTAGCAGCTATGCCCAAGAAATGAGCAAGATCGCAAGGAATGATTTGGCTAACAAAAATGGGAAACGTACGTTGAGTTATATTTCTGTTTGCGTATTATGTATGTATGTGTTGGTATCTTCTGTAAATTACATAGTTAATTGTAAAAGTACATTACTGCCGCGCGGTCTATAATGACTGCATTGCTGGCGGCGATTCTGATGGCCGAGAGCGCGGCATACGTTTAGGCCATCACAGCGCGGTCAGCATTGCAGCTCTTGATGGACAAGCTGGAATAAGGGCCGATGGGTCATGGCACAATTTAATAAAAATACAACCGATACAAAGAGTTATGACAGACCGCTTTATTGATTGAAGAGTTATGGCAGAACGCTTTATGACAAATTCGATTTATGGCGGACTCGCACGTTCTGTCTGAAAATACAATTGAATTGGGAAGTACTCGTACTTCACATCCACATTAATTAATGTTTGTTTCAGAAATATCACCAGAAGCGGTTGCTCTTCTTAGCAGGTACCGTCCACCGGCGCAGGGGTACCTCGCCAGTCCTTGGCAACAACTCTGCGCTCTTCTCTGGAGGTGCTGTGTTTGCTCTATTAGAGACGTTCATCTTACGCAGGTACCTACAGCATAATTAAAAAAACAATGAAGGCATTTTAATTAAGTATTTACTGATGATTATGATGATGATATTTACTGCTTTTTGTCATATTGGCTTTGAATTTTAGTGTTGCGTTGCATTGATTTTGTTACATTACATTAAGTAGGTAAATAAAAGTTTTAGAGCACTGGCATCTCAATTGTCAGTATAGATAGAGTATAAACATCTTAAAATGAGTACCTACCTAGGTACTACATATTGCGATTACATTAAAACCAGAAGACACCTGATTTCCGTATTTTTTATTACGTACTCGTTATCAAATCTATGCCGGTTCATCTTTCAGATTCGTCTCGCCTGCCATCTGCTGGTGGCGCTACTGTTGGGAGCTCTCTACAACGGCGCAGGCGCAGAAGCCAATCGCATCATATCAAACACGGGCTGTATCTTCTTCTTCTTACTGTTTCTGTTTTTCTCCAATGCTATGCCTACAATTAACTCGTGTAAGTATATACCTACCTACTGAAACTGAACTATTCGTGAACGTGAGTTGGTGTATTTATATAGACACCATTTGTTTACATGTGCATCTACCAACCTATCACCGACCTAACTTTGTACAATGTATAATATTCCCAAAACTAACAAAATCATCAATGACTTACATAATAAATGTAGATAATTAAATATTAGAAGCGTCTGCCTTGTAATTGAGTTTTATTGAAGTTGATCATTGAAGTGTTAATTAGAGTGAATGTTCTCTTAAACATAAAATATATCCTTTTGGTTTTTTTTCATCGATATAGCAACAATATAGCAATGTAGGTTGTAGATACCGGTCATTGATTTCACCGATGTATGTTTGTTTCCAGTCCCGGTAGAAGCTACTGTGGTGCTACGAGAACATCTCAACAAGTGGTATTCAGTGATAACGTACTGCATTGCAAAGCTCATCGTGGATTTACCTATACAGGTGACTAAGATTTTGTAGCAGTACCTACTAATTTCAGCAATAAAAAATAATGCATTACCGATTTTTTTCGTGAATGATCCAAACTTATTGATCTTGATTTGGAGTTATATCAAATTATAAATTGATTCATAAACGTCGCTGAAAATCCCCAATTATAAGCAGACGAAAGAAAACTTGACAGAATGAAGCAACATTGCTTGGTCGGCCAACAATGCTATCTCATAACTTACTTTATATCATGTGATCCTCATTAGATTTTTAACCTCTGACGTAAAAACGACGTGGTGTTATGAGTTTATAAATTTGACGTGATTGTGTGTTTGTGTGTGGGTGCCTGTGGCATCGTAGCTCCCAAACGGATGGACCGATTTTGAATTTTTTGTTTCTAAGGTATATCAGTCGGAAGTGTTCTTAGTTATGTTTGATGACAATCGGTCTACATAATGGCGGAGTACACATTTTTTAGAGAACTCCCTCACTATGGGTATTAAATGAAAAGGCTTGACTAGATAATTTCACATCTAAGATGGCTGTTACAACGAGTGTCAGGGGTTTTAAGTTAATATGTGTTGATGAACATTAAAAAAGAAATAATAATCACTTTATCATCCTCAAAAAGGGGCACGATGATGACGATGAACTAAGACGACTGTTCCTTTTCTAAAATTTCATCTTACAGAGCGAGGCACTTACTCGTATATGTTGGACGACCGCAATAACCTTTACTAGTGGTTAATATATTATTTACGAGAGCCTGCTGTTCCGCGTACGTTTCCCCAACGGGCTGATGTTCGAACGATGAATTTGTCTTTCGGTCTGAGTGTGTAATGCGTGTGTTTGTTAATGTTACATGACATCCCCGACACAAGATGAATCCTAATAGGGAGCTAAGAGTGCGAAACGTTATTTATGTGCTAAAACTCACCGTTTCAGTTACTGTGCGCAACAGTCTTCTTATTTCCCGCGTGGTATCTGACGTCCCAGCCATTAGAGCTATACCGGATGGGACTGGCCTGGGTGGTGTGCATACTCGTCACTGTGCTCGCGCAGACCTTCGGGTTGGTCATAGGTGCAGCTTTTGATATAAAGGTGAGTAAATTTTATGGTTATGTCGTCCCGTCATGGGACAACCTGAAGCGACTAGTGGAGTAGATACATTTAAGTGATATGGCGTAGTACTACAGTAGAATTCTAGATTTTCTATAATTATTTTATTATTATTTGATTTCGGAAGTTCAATACACAAAAAACCTTCTGCACATGCACATGATTTCGATATCCAGACTTGTTTAAAGTTTTCGGTCAGTTTAATAAGGATTAATTCGGACAAGTTAATAAAGTATAACTTTTTTGATTATTCCTTATAGAACCTCGATTTTGTACATTTTCAGCTCGGTCTGTTCGCGATCCCGGCAGCAAACATCCCCATGCTGATGTTTTCAGAGTTCTTCATCCCATACCATGAGATGCCGGTATACCTACGTCCTCTAGCTTCAATATCATACTTCCGCTATGGTTTCGACGCCTTCTTGCAAACTGTGTACGGGTTTGACCGACCGAAGATGCCTTGTAAAGTTGTCTTTTGTATGTTTAAAAACCCTGCGAAATATCTCGAGCATTTAGGCCTCTCTCTTGATTTTACCAAAGACATCATTATCTTATCTGTATGGATCTGTTTCTTACAAATTGCACTTGTATGCGTGTTATACTTCAGGGTGTATCGAGCTTGCAGATAGTTGGGTTAAGATATTGAAGCAAATTTGGAATAGCGGACAAACAACTCGTAGTTGTAGTTATTTTTAACTGTTCATATACGATAGCTAGAACATAAAATCTCAGAAATGGTGGTTTGTGGCGTGAAAATGTTGGTATCAATTAATCAAAACGAAATTGTGCTATCTAAGATGTACTTAAAAGTAAGATTTTCCAAAACTCAAGTTGTCAATGTATATTAATAAAATATAAACAGGAGAAATGGTATCGACGCAAACTTCGAGTATTTCACTTTATAATTATTCATTTGGTTTCATGAGTCTGTAGGTATTTAGCTATTTTTATGCCGTCACTTATCAAAATAATTAGCATAAACTAGGCATGATAAGGTATAACCCACTTGGCCAACAAAGATCAAATTCGCGTAAATATTGCTAATCTGTTATAAAAAAGTTAAATAGTACATTTGCTGAAAACGCCCGACGTTTTCAACGTTATTCCGTTGATGCAAAGAGAGCGCGATCCGTGTCTAAAAATATTTGCGCGTACTGTACCTTTAAGAAGATGCTACCTTTCATCGTTAACGTATCCTACAAATAAGATAAACTCTGATATCATTTATTAATGGATTACATTAGGTTATAAGACTGCGTTTATATGTTGAAGTATTTTTTTAAGTATAGTGTATTATTTTGGTGGTGTGTCTCGTAAACCTAGTGAAATATGATTTTTCAGTTAAAACATTGATTAACAGCTTAGGCATTAAGCAGATAAGTTTACAGCATATGTTATACAATATTTTTGTATCGGCGATAATTATAATATAAATATTGTAATATTTTTATATAATAAGTAGTTCAGAATTTAAAATCTTTTGGATTTGAAATCTCGAATTATACATAGAAATGTTACATTACATCTATAAGATATGAGTATATCCTTGATATGGATAAAGTTACATTATGTATAACAATATGTGCCTACATCGATGAAATTCCAAAACTTTACTTGTAACTTATTTTTATATTATAATTTGTACGCATGACAGCTGTAAAAATATTATCCTAACTAATATTATAAATGCGAAAGTAACTCTGTCTGTCTTTCTGTTTCGCTTTCACGCCAAAACCACTTAACCGATCTGGATGAAATTTGTTGCACAGATAGATTGGACCCCGTGATAGGCCAAAGGATACATTTAACCGACTTCAAAAAAGTAGTTCCCCCATTATCTCGACAATCCAATGGGGAACTACGCGGGTGAAACCGCGGGGCACAGCTAGTTCTTAATATAATGTATTCATGTGTAGGTATTTATTGTGTCCTTGTGTTGTACGAGTATTAATTCTCGTATATTTATTTTATTATACCTGTGCACAGGATCACTGGCAATTAACTAGCATCCTCTTAAGGGTGGCTTCTGATGACCTTAAGCAACAAAACGTTTTAGGACTTAAAAAGTTGAAATAAACCGATGTTGCATGCATTTGGCCAAAAGCCAATGACTTGTTTGTATAGAAAACCCAAATTTTAAATGCGATGAATGAATTAATAAAAGTCCTAGTATAAACGTTGTTGCTTATGGTCATCAGAAGCCACCCTTGAGTTGATTACCAATGATTCTCTATGATAATATTTATTTTCAAAAACATATAAATACATATATTTATATAGGTATGTTCAAATCAACGTGTGATAAAGATGTAGGTTAGGTAATATGTAAATAAGACAAGCGATATATTTTTACACATGTATTGAATACTTCCATGTACTTGAAATTAACGCATTATTCTGATAATACATTAAAATGATATAATTACATAATCTATAAGCGTTATGATGACTTTAAGTCAAAATAAGAGGAGATTTAAATTACGACTTTATGATTTTGTGACGAAAATTAAATATTTTTACAATAAATATTTGTTGTCTTAATTTTAATTACGAACATTAATCACGACACAAAACATTTATTAAACATTGTAACCTAATTATAATAAATACTATTAAAAAGCACTGAGTGTCTTAAGACTAGATCTATTGACTGAACAAACAATACTATTACATTCAAGATTTTTATAATAAGCCAAGATAAAAATATTCAAAATAAATACAGCCCGTATAGCAGCGATTTGGCATTATCTTTGATCAGTGTTTGCTGTATGCAGCATTGCAGTAATACGAGTAAACAAGGCTATTTTATTAACTACTAGCAAGAATTTTTAGCAAGGATACTTAAAAAACTAAGTAAAACCCCAAGATAACTTTAGAGCAACGAATTCTTGCCAGTGAGTAAAATATTAGACCACAATATAACTTTCGAGCAACGAATTCTTGCCAGTAAGTAAAATATTAGACCACAATACAACTTTCGAGCAAGGAATTTTTGCTAGTGAGTAAAATATAAACAACAGCATATTTACTATTTATATTAAACGTTTTAAAGTCCAAACCTGGGCTTCTGAAGTATGGAGCAAAACAATCTCAATACACACATCATTTCATAAAAACTTAATTACCTACAATTTAAAAACTTAACATCAATTCTGTAGCTGGATTTAAAATGTACGTACGTTAATGTTACTCGCATACGTACTTACATAAAAATACGCACCTAGTAGGTACCTTATACCAACATACTGAATCTGTGTTGAATTTGTTCAAATCAAATTATAGGAACTGCAAAAACTGGTCAATATTACACGATTTTTCAAAAACCTAAAATATTACAATCTTACGAAATCTTTTACGATGGAATAAATACTTATTTGTTTTTATAGTTTGTCTAACACGTTATACAATATGCTTTCGATAACCCATAGAGAATAGGGATGCACCTCCACAAAATATTTAGTTATAAAATGAAATGTACATGCCAGTATTATATGGGATATTTTGAAAAGGTGTATAATTAATCGATATGATTTTGTAAAATTTAAGTGTCATTATTTTTGTTAAAAAAATATAAATGGTCAAGTCGTATGTAGCACCTCTTTTTCAGTCATAGTTGGGGTGCAATAAATGCAAATTAGGTTAATTGTCGTATATTCAAAATCGTTTAATAACTCGCCTAATACCTAATAATTGCTTAAAATAGCAGTGGAATGTAAATTTAAGGATAATAATTATCTTTGGTGTAATGAAAATAAATACTTGAAAGTATGGCGTATATAAAAGCTAGGTAATTATTAACTTATGTACCTATATTAAACAAATCGCATACGTATGCACATCTTTCACAGAAAGCAAACAATCACATATTAAGCATATTTAAAAGCATACCTACTTGTTGCTTGTTGGTCGGATTAAACTCGTGAGGTTCATCTTCATTCAAAGCTCATTATCTACACTTTTACCATGCAAGTGTTATGTTGTCAATTCTAATAATATGGTTAGTTTTCTGAAATAAATTAATGAAATATTATTATTTTTAAAACCTATAGTCATGTCATAGCTACGTAGCAAACAATTTTATTTATAAGTAATTTAAATGTATTGAACAAAAGATAACATGTAACAGTTCGAAAGTTCTGATTTCCAATTTTAAATAGGGACAGGTATTTAAACGCTGAGTTTGAATATTAGTTCACTAGTATAGTTCAAAAAAAGGTCAAAATTGAATAAAGGTGAAAAATAGCACTTGATAATAGGTTAATTACCTGCAATAATGTGGTGGTAGAGTCAAAGTTTTATACCACAATAGAATCGACAAAGGTATGCTCCATGTTCTGAGTGGTCCAAAGCAGAATGCTAATGTTCCATATTCAAGCCAGAAGAAATACGCCAGCAAAAGCTGCATGGATAGTAGAAAAATAAACGGCAAATTTCTTATCAACCGTCTGACGCCTCTCAAGTGGTGTGCGTAAAGTCGGTTATCAAGACAATATGCTAAAACAAATATTAGCGGTATCTGCACAAACAACAACTGCACACTACCATACATATATGTAAATGGTTCAGGCAGAAATGCTCCTTTTATCATTATTCCCCAAGCAAAAATAGCTCCTATTGATCCATCAACCAGTTCTCCAATAGCCCAAGGTCCAAACGGTATATAAATTGCATAGAGCACAACAGGATAGAATATTGTATCGATTTTACTCAACAGCCATACTCGTCTCATCACACAGTCTGCAAGTCTTCGGCGGAACTTCACTGGGCGTCTCTGTAGCCTCAATATTACTAACGGTAATACATTCATTAGAAGCAATGACCCAAATATTACTTGAAACTGAAAGAAAAGAGAAATTTAGCATAAAGTCTTCAAATTTGTACATATTTTTACATGTATGTAATCCTTACCACTGTGCCAGCTTCTAGCATGAGCAAAACTCTAGGTATAATTTCAAAGGGCACTGCAGTTCCGTCTAACGAAAAGGGATGTTCAACGTCTGCAACTCTTCCTCGTGTGTCCTGTACTGATACATACAGATAATGCAAACCAGATTTAAACAAATTTGGCTGCCATGAGCATACATAAAGAGGACCTTCTTTTTGTCTGCAGCTCATCCAAATGTCTCTGTCAAACGAAATCCTCATTGTGAAGATATTAACATCACTGAATGCCAGTATTCTAATGTGTGTTGAATCAGTTATTAACTGCAATGGTTCCCGACCAGGCATTGTATATTTGGCATGTTTTGGATTTGTAACTAGCACAAGAGGCCAAGTGTTATGTCTTTGGTCCACAAAAGAAAAGTGTCCATGGTCTATAGCCGCTAAACGAAACATCCTGTTGTCCTTCCAGTCTCCCAATTCTAATTCTAAGAAGCCCTTTTTATGTTTAGTGTACATCTTGGGTACTACACCACCCATTGTATGCAGATGGCCACAGACATAAACTTGAGAGCCTGCATAGCTGCCAATTAGATTCCGCAAATTGAATCTTTTAGAATCATTGTCTATAGGTAGAATGCATGATGTTGGGTAGTGACCAAACCACACAACATGATCAGCTTTTTGTTCAGCTTCAGTTTTTAATGTCTGAAGATGTTTCTGTTCAGCAATGTCCAGTAACCCAATAAAATTAAATGGTCGTCTCAAGCCCGGATCAGGGCATGCATCAATGCCTATAAAAGCTACATTCACTCCATTTTTTTTTACAAAATATGAATAAGACTTCGTAAATTTTGCACCTTGAACTGAAAAGTCTTTGAAGTAGTTTTCCTGAGCATTAATACTTTTTATATTAAAATTATCTGAAACAGACAGACACAACATTTAAGCTTTGAATGATATAAAAAAATTGCTTTATTTACATAGTTAAGTAAACTAGTTTAATGTTAATGTTTAACACTATTATATCTGCCATTAAAATATGGATAATGTACAAATAAATATGTTTAACAAAACCTGAACAAAATTAAACACATTGCCTAATCTGTGAAGTTATTTAAAATATTTTTACCAGACTTCGAAAGAAGGATGGTTATGTTCTTCGAGTGTATGTATGTAATATTTCTTTTTGGCACACCCTAGAGCCTAGTCATATTTTTGTAAGTAGTGTCAGTAGATTCGTCTTAGTTGTGTGAATGACTCTAGAAACACCATAATTAAAAAAAAAAACAAAATGAAAGATTTTTAGTGCCAAAAAGTAATAGTAGAACTAGTAAGTTAGTTTTTTTAATCATTTCTAATAGATTAATTGAAGAAGAAATAAGACTTACCATGATTCCCCCTAATATCTAACCAGATAGTCTCATTAGTGACACCAGACTCTTTTACAATATTGTGATAGTACACCCACTCCGTCTTAACTTGAGAGCTGCCTAAATTGTCTTTGGCTTTAGCATCTGTTAGATCTCCTGTTGCCAATACTAAGGCTGGTTTTATTTTTTTCACTGTACTGTCACAGAACTGCTGAAATTGTGATATTCTGCCTGGGTCCCGGAAAATACTAATGTGTATATCTGAAATCTGATAAAATCTAGTTAGTAACGCAAAGCGAAAATGTTTTATATATTCAAAGAACAAGAAAATTTAAGAACAGACTTCAAATCATATGTAATACTACTTCAATTGTATGTGGATGTTTAAAAATATTTGAATGGACTGATAATGTAATAGCTATATGATTTGTTGTTCAATAGAACACAATGTACATTGCGAAACTAAACAAAAAAGCATTCGCCGATCATTGTTCTGGGTCTTTGTTTAGCAGCTCACTTCGTCATAAAGAATTAGCACAGTCCCTTTGTGTTTGATAAGAGAATTAGAAACAGCAACATACCTGTAAGAACCAAATTATGTTTTCAGTGGTATCTGAAATTTTCACATATTTGTTTTCTAATCTTTTAGGGAAATTAGCCCCATCAGTTTCATTATTGGAGAAAAAGTTGTGATCTGTTGCAATCATATTCATCAAATTCGCCATAAACACCGATAATATTAAAAATGCACACAGAAGCCAGATTGCAGTTTTTGATAGGATCATTGTTTAAATAGTTTTTTAATTATCACCACACCATTTAACTAAATAACTTATAAATTTAAAAAAATATTTCCACTAAACAAAATAATCCCTTCGATTTTCCACGGATTTCCCGTTTGATCGACATTCGACATTTGTGTAAAAGTGATCCGAAGAAAGACATCTGGAAGTTATGAAAGGTTAAAATGCATATTATCGATTCATTTCGCTTACACTACTTAACTTTACTATTCGATAAAAGAGACAAATCTAATTTTATGCTTAGAGTATCATTTTTATTTCGGTGTCGCACGACTTCACTCCGACAACGACATTCAGCTGAAAGTGACAATGTCAAAAAAATTACGTCTATACGTTACTTGACGTTGTTCGCTTGATCATTTTCTAGCTTTGCACATCGTTTGATCCTTTTTTGCGTGAAAATCTGTATTCTCAAACTTCAAACCTACTATTAAACTGCTGACGACTTATGTACTTGAAGATGGCAAATACACAAGCCGTGTAAAGCCAAAGCCCTCGAAGAGGGAAGAAGAAAAAAAAAACTTGACGTTGACTGTCGTTGACAGTATAGTTTTTTATTTTGTCTAGCGTCTTCTGGATAGTAGGTATATTTACCAGCATCAAGTAGGTATTGTGTATCGAGCTGGTATGAATATTCCACCAAAGCGCATCTTGGTCAAATCATAGATATTTAATGTGTAATGTCTAGTAAATAGCGATTTTACCAGAATGTCTATGAGGCATTCTCGTAACACGGACATATAGGTACATGAATTGTATTTTCATAACAATTAGGCAACCAACTCCAAGTTTTACAAGCTACGTGTTTTATGCGTACTCGAATGCTGGCCAGATCGGTCTTACATTCGGAATTGTACCCCCAAAGAGCATGTGAGCTACCAGAACTAGTTATAAAGATTTAAAGTTTTTGGCCTATCAACCACGACAATCTAGATCGATCGAAAAGTTTGTCTCACGCGCAAAAAAGTTCTAAACAGTAAGTAGCAGTCGGAAAACGCTTTAAATCACAGCTTCAGGCATACAATAGGAATGCTATTTATATTTATTCATTTATTATTTCATAAATTGATAAACATAAATAATGACCTTTAGACCTCAACAATTACGACGCTCACTTATAAGTTTTTATGATCATATACTAGGTACATATGGAAACTATATAGAAAGCTGTTATGTTGTAAGACGTTGAAATTGAAGTCTTCGTGGACACGTAAGACGATGTTCTGCTTAAAATTTAACAAGCAGTACCTACCCAAGGGCGAAGCCAGCCGCTGGCCTAAAGGCGGTAGGAGGAAGTTGATGAACATGTATAAAAATAGTTACAACCACTTTTTTTCTCGAGGGTGGCGAAGCAGCTGTTTACTTAGCTGCCAATTGCCATTGAATGAACCAAAATCTCAGATCGTAGGTATGGGTTGATAAAATTATAAAACGTTGTTAGTGCTTTTATTAATGCATCAGAAAACGTATGTAGAGAACTCTAAGACTAGCATTCTAGTTTCCTAATGACGACCTAGATAGCTAGACTACAGCCAACAAGCTGAATGACATCAATGCGATTATTATTTGATTTGAATACCTATAGCGCAGGTTGAGCGCACGCATTCTGTCGGTCGCGGCGTCGCGCGCACATGGACGGAGGCTGGCGGGCGGCAGCCTGCAGCGGGCCCCGGCCGGTACCCGCGCGCCACTATCATGCCGCATTCCAGAGGCCTCGGGCAGCGCGCCCCGCGCGTGCCTCCGTCGACCCACGCGCCCGCGCCTCGCCTCGCTGCCGCAGCCTCGCTCAGTCGCGCTACTGCGCTCGCTAGCTCCGTGCGCTTGCGCGTCAATCGCTATTCTGAACCGATCGTGATCGCGCAACCCTCAGTGAAGTGAAGTGCCGATGGATGCGGTTCCACTCGGAATATAGTGCATTCGCTTTCTGCAGCGCCGGATTTGTCTATTCATGGTGAGTGTCGTGGACGTCGTCGGCGCCCCACACGGTCGGTGTCGGTGGAAGCGCGCGCTTTCACGATGCGACCACTTTCATTTCATACGCATAGCTGGAATTCCGCGGCCGCGCCGTCCGACCGCGCGCGGCCGCTGACCCTGCGCGCGCGCCCTTCCTCCACGGCGCACTACCACTACACTACCACAGCCACTGACAGCACTTTGCCGATCCATGGTCTCGCTTATCACACCACGGATCACTCGCAGTAACAGTCTGTTGTAGTATAACAATAACAGCGTGCGTACCGGTCCCTGCGGACCGGTATGTGAGCACGACGCGTTACGCAAATTCAACATTTCAATAACTATAGCAATTAGATAGGTAATCTACAGTTTTATTTGACAAGGTGGCGCTAATTAAGTCGATGGCTTGCAAAAGGAAAAAATCTAGTGGATCCATTGCTGTGAAAACTATAGGACGAAACAAGATGCAACAAATCTAAAAATATGAATGATTTTAAAAGGAATGATTCAGGAATCTAAGCTTAAGAATGAGCTGCTTTATAGTATAATTCAAATCCTAGGAAAAATTACAACTAAACTCTAAGCAGAACGGTTTCACAATTTTAAGAGGAACAAAAAGAGGTATTTCTAGTAGCATTTCTCATTGCTACCTAGGTACCTATCTAAGATTATAATCAGAAGATTTTGTATATGTACTTATTTCAATAAATCTGCTTATTCAGATGCGACACGTTATTACTACTACGGTGCAATGTTACGCGATACACAGTAGGCATAAAGTATCAGAGAACAACTGACTCAGTGCATATTTGCACAAACCCATAAAACCAATGTGATTACCCATATAAAAGTAAATTCAGATAACAAAATGTAAACATTGATTTAGTCACAAGTCATGACATTATGACTTAAGTACGTGACTTTTTAATGCTATTTTTAGGCACGGAATTCCAATAATTTAAATTCATTTTTACCTACGTTACAGCAATTCTATTATAATCCATATGAGTAGAACAAGGTGCACGCATATAATGCATAAATATATAATTCTCTGAATGAATTCAATGAGAAACGTACAATTTTATAAGGTAATAAGCATAGATCCCCACTATAAAAAATATAACAGAGAGAAAAATACAAGTGTTCTGAATTTCAAAACTAGAGAAATACGGCTACAGGACACCGTTATATGTTAGTAGATAACTTTATTACTCTACAAACTAGTTTCTACAAGTTCCACAACTCGCATTGATTGCAGATCAAATAAAATCGTCAAATGCCACCACTGTACTTAAGCTAGAAGAGACTCCAACCATCAACTTGGTTACATATTAGGCTGCTCAGAACATAACACAGCATTAGAACACAAACAACATAGTAGTTTCGTAAGTAGGTAGAGCGCATGCACCGATTGATAAAGTAGATGATTCATTAGCCAGCTATAACAGCCACGACCGCGACCGCATTCCTGCGATAGCACAATGACTAGGTAAATAAAGGCAAGCATTACAATACCTACCTACATAAAACAGCGCCCACGTCGGCGCGACAGACGCATCGCCACCGGAAACCCGCGATACGCGATTCCCAAAAAAATTGTACAAACGAGTACATATTACTTTGTTTGTAATTTCTCAGGGTGAGGAACTATGATTTACTTTTTCAATAATACTCCATGTATTTGCTCGCAGGGAAGTAAATACACACGCACTTGTATGTTTATAATATAAGACGCAACTAGGTAGTAGGCTAGTAGGTACATAGACTAATCATTTTACATTATCAAACGTAACAATAGACATGTTGGCTTCTATTACTATGGTTTTTACTTATTTTGTAAATTTTCCTAAAACTGGAAATCCATTAATTAACGAACTGCTCAAAAATTTCAAGAGAATCTATTGCGAAATGCTAGGTACCTGTAGAGGACATCAGCCGGTCATCCGCCATCCGCCGGACACATACGAAGTTTTTTACCGAAGACGCTTTGTTAACGCTCGATCAAAAACTAAAAACGTTAGCTTGTATACAATATGGTTAACCTACGCTGTTCTAACATTAAAAAACTGTGACTTAAACTGTCGATGAGAACTCTCTCAGACTTCAGGTTTCGGTAAAAAGGTGTGTTCTGGTTTTTTAGTAGTATGCAAATAAAATTATAATCAACCGGAAGTTTATAGTTGATAAGAGGCATGCATTCTACAAGAACAGACAGTAAATACGAGTAGCTAGTCGAAATCGCGTGTAATACGTCAATCGCGCTAAAGTCGCTTCGGTGCGAATGGAAACTTACCAAAGCATTGTAAGTGTTGTCGCGCTCACAGGTATATCGCATGGTTTTAAACATTAGACCAAAGTTGCTAAATGCATCCATGGATATGATAAACGTGGCATCTCGACAGTCTGCTGGTCTAGAGGAGTTCAAGTAGATACTATAGCCGCTGACTTAGGGAGGGCAAGTTGATGAAAATGTATGAAAATACAGTTTTATATTAGGGACCAACTACTTCGATGCAAAAATACAAACAACGTGCCGTATTAATTATAAATACCTGTAGAATTTATACTTGATATACCTAGACATAAACGGGTATACGAAAGTAGACTATGAAAGCCCGGAGCTACTGTACTAGGAACTCATACAGTAATGTTGATAACTATGTAATAGTTACGTATCTAAACTAAATTCGTATTAAGTAGTTAAGCGGAAATGTAAATTACTCACTAGTTAGGTACTATAACAATATAAATATATATATAAGTAAAATTAGGAAGGTCGCCCCGCATCAAAAGTCATCTACTTTAACTTAAATACTTATCGAACATTGTTTCGTTTTATCTACTCGTACTGAACTAGTAGGTACCTATATAGAGCAATCAGCACACCTGATTTCGCTACCGCGTCGTCAAGGTGACTGCCTTCAAAAGACATCAACGCGCGCGATCCACAATAGAGGTTAATCTATTATAGTCAAACATACAGATTGATTAGTAATTTAGTGAAAGTAGATAGGTAAATACGCGCAATTATTACGATTGTTTGATAAATGAGAATTTCTAAAATGAAGACGCAAAAGGTCACAAGCGTGGGTGCCTAGAACAACAGTTATCGAAAGTTCGAATCTGTATTTTGGTCAGTAAAATATTTTTGAAATATAACTATGGCTAAGCTATAAGTTATGTAAGTTTTTTTTATTATGTACCTGTTTTGTTGCTTTTGAACTATGTATTGTCAATCGTATGGTGGTAATAAGATTGCCCATGCAACTTTAAAAACACATACTTAGTGACATTACATCCTTTATAAGGTAAATAATTTAAAAAGAAATAGGTACTTTTAATGGTATATGGTTAGTATGTTTATTTCTCTAATTTTAAGAGAAACAGGGATCATTTACCGACCAAGTAATATTATTGCAGAACAATACCAACAAGTGCAAGGAGATCACTAGGTACTACTATCAAGGACCGATTGACTAATAAAATGATTAAATATGTATGTAAGTACTTCGGAAACCGCCTAAAACTACATGAATTATGAAATAAGAATTAAAAAATGTTAACCCAGATCAATCAATCCTTTCCATTGCTGGGCAAATGGTACATCATACCATATTATACTTAGAATGATACCTATCTGGTAATGATCATCAAGCTTTATTACTTTATTGAATTTGAAGATCTGAAATACGCCCCGTCATATAAAATCGCAATATGCAATTTTAATACGATTACCTACCTACCGCATTAACTTTTTTTGTCAACAGTAGCGTATAAGTCGAACGAATTAAGAATCCGTTAAGGATACTAACGAAGGAAGTTAAGAACTTGGTTGAATATATTATTCTCACTTCTGGATTAAGTCTCATGCATCCATCCCACTTTAAAGAAAAAAAATATTTACATTATAATCTTGGCAATCCAAATAAAAATATCGAAGTCCCATTAAGAACAGACTTGAACGTGAACAAGTCAAATCGGATGGCACGTGAAACATGCATTTGCTATGAGCTTCGATCAACAAAAATAACAATTCATTAAATTGTAAGCGTAGCATTATGTTACAATGGTATATGTTGAGAAACTAACCACACTAACTAACTAACTCTTTCGACATAGAATAGATCAGAGTTAGTATTAGAACTTATGTTTTATTTAATACTAACTGTGGCATATTCTATGTCACAACGGCCATTTTGGCACAATCCAATTGTAATTCTGAGACAATTCAAAAAACAGACTTGACCACCTGGAGGCTAATTTAACAAGATGAGTTTCCTACATTAATGATAAAAACGATTCTAGTCGATGGTAATAAAAATATGATATGTTTTTTTATAGATTCCAGTTACGTTCTTACTTTCGTTGTTCTTCTTCAAATAAAACTGCTTTTTTAATTAGACTGCTGTGTCTAATCTAATCTATTAGAAAAACTGCCCTAAATGCCGATGGAATTTACGTACTAATTGCGCATGAATCTAACACTATAAACATCAATTACTCGTACTAGGACCCCGAGTAAACACCCATAGTATGTTATGATGACCACTGACAAGAATTAGACAAGTGAGAGCGAAGAGATCTTCATGATCGTGTCAATGGCTGATATTATTTATTCTTTAATTTAAATCAATGGCAACCCGATACTACCATTTTTGGTCTAAATTGTTTATAAATTTTCTCTTTGGTTTTGATATATAATGTTTAACTGTATAACGTACAGAAAGGTATAACAATACTTAAGGTTGTTAGTGTACCCATCGAAGTAATCCTATTGTGAAACCAAATTTAACAAAATAAAAAAAAAGAATTAGATTCTTCAAAAAAAAATTGGTCACCTTATCGGTCAAGTTGCATGGAGGACGCATTTTTGACCCAATTGGTAATGGGGGTAAATCCGGCGGGTCTTAATGCGTGCCGAGCTTGCCATAGGTCTCATAGCGAAGAGATAATGAAATGACAGCTAATATCGTTCTGTCATATAAAAGGTAATAGGCCGACCCGTAGTATATCAGGATAAATGCTAAAAACATGGCGGGAATGCAAAGATGTGGCTTTTTTCATCCAGTACTTACGTACCGACATTAAATTATTACTACATAACTAACTCTACATTGTAACCAATCAACCGGCACGGCGGCCGATGAGCGAAGCACATTGGAATTTATTGTTATAAATTGTCGAGCACGAAGCCATAAACGAATACTGTGTTTAGGCCCCATTATCATCAGTAATAATTTTGCAGGTATGTAAATTAAACATACCTATAGAAAATACATTTTTGTAGGTACCTATATATGCTTGTCTTGCACCTTATAAATCCTAGTTAGGTACGAGGACTTTATATTAAATTATTACGTCGTAATTTAGTAGGCAATGATTGTCAGCTCTAAGTAAGCAAGCAAGCAAGTTCATCCATAGAACATTAGCAGTAGCTAATGTTCTATGGATAAACTTGCTATTTGTTCTATGTATAAGGTGCTGGTAAATAAGAAAATTTGATTATTAGTAGTTATGTAGTAAAATCATTTTTGTAAGTAAATCCGAGCGCAGCATTGAACGTTGTACGGTCAATTTATTTAGCCGGCGAAAATCAGACTTACGTAACAAGACGCTGGGCGCCAACCGATCGAATGATGACAAAGACTGGCACTTAATTAGCAGCATTTTGATACAAACATGTTTATGAAAACAGAGACTACAAAGTAACACCAGTCCGCCCAGTTACGCCGTATCGGTGATTCACGATCAAAATGTTTAAATTCAACTTCCACGTCCACCTACTCTTCAGTTGATTGTTATAAAGTCGATGTCAATCAAGCAAGATACAAAAAATTAAGAGTGACATTTTGAATCTTATTGTTCGGACAGAAAGTACAACGATTGGAGCAGTTTTTTGTGTGTTGTCGAGAATGTAGAATGCGCCTCGCGAAAGACGCTGGAGAACGCATTAACGTTATCCGTTGATTATCAACATCATGGTCTATGCCTTTAATACATGTATAACAATACCACACACGCAGTTGGTAAGTTAACAACATAAATAGTACCACTTACTAAGTATCCAGTACCTTTAATTTATAAAAACATACATCTCTGATAAAAGCTAAAAATGTAAAGATAATCAAATATATAAGATACTTACTTGTTTTAGTTAGCACATCCATTATCTTAAAAATTCATGGAGTGAAAACAAAGATATTTTGTGAGAGGCTAAAAAGAGCAAAGGAAAGTTATATAGCATCTGAATAGATAGTCTTTTTACCAAAAACAAAATACTTTTTTTTTTCCTCTGTATATTTATCTACTAGCTGTGCCCCGCGGTTTCACCCGCGTAGTTCCCCATTGAATTGTCGAGATAATGGGGGAACTACTTTTTTGAAGTCGGTTAAAAAGTATCCTATGTCCTTTCCCGAGGTCCAATCTACCTGTGCACCAAATTTCATCCAGATCGGTTTAGTGATTTTGGCGTGAAAGCGTAACAGACAGACAGACAAGAGCTACTTTCGCATTTATAATATTAGTAAGGATCTTCTATAATGTAAACGAGTAAGTCCTGACTGACTAGCAGATTTTACCTAGGAATCAACGCGGAGTCTAAACCGCTGAACTTAGAGACCTAAATTAGAGTGTATTCATTATAGGGTGTAAAAAAAAGGATTATTGGAAATTCAAACCCGCCGAAAGGGTTCGAAAAACTTTTTTGATATTCGAATTTGTAGCGCGGAACGCCGCTAGTGATAGCTACTGGTATATAAATACAAATGATTGAGTCCTACGTCTTATACTTATAACTGTTTAAATTTAAATCAAAAATGGAGATACCTAAGTACTCGGGCTAGTTACGTCAATAGGTATTATTATGACAAAATTTTAGTCACTCACTGATAAGATAAGACAACTCTCAATTAAAAACCAGCTTAAACAGCTATTTGAACAACAATACAAAAAATACACTAAATTTCTAATGGTGGTCTCTTCCAGGCATCATCATCAACCATGCGTGTACAAGATATTACAATAGTATATCTGATCCTAACTGTAAAGTCTCATTAAGCTTCTTTACAGCGTATTCTAAATAAATATAAATAACATAAAACTATGCCACGGATTCATAATGTTAGCGAGAACCACGGATATCATCTTCCTCACGGAGCTGTCCGGTTATGACGTTTCGTTCAGGTGCCCCGTCATCTCTCACCAGTCATTCCCCACAATTCGTTAGTGTCAAAAATTGGATGTCGAAAAGTGGAGGCAGCGGCGGCCTTAGGTATGCGAGGACGCAAGATGCGGCCGGGCAGGGGAGGGGCGCTCGGCATCTGAAGGTCGTCCGCATTCCTCGCGTCGCCGTCCGCAGCTACCGCGCTTACGTAGCGCCTGCCCCGTGCGCCCGCGCAGCCCCCGAGCACGCCCGCCGACCGGTCTACCCCGCCTCGAGAGCTGGACTTCCAGTTGCCAGATTGTACGTTTTGATGCGTTTTTCGTACTATCCAACTTACTGTAACAACTATGCTTCGACTATTTTTGTCGTAATAACACTTTACATTTCAATTAGTACATATCTTCAAGATAAAGGAATCCTCTTGCGTCATGGAATAAATTTATAATTTGTAAAAAACGAAAGAGACTTAATTGGATCAATGGTTGGGTCCAAAGTTTTCGGAGTCGCCTTTATTGTTAGGTATATCTTGATTACTCACAACACTGCGTACTTAAACTAGGTGTTATAATTGGTTAACACTATCGCAAGAATTACAATCATGTTGAATGGTCCTCAAATACAAAGCTCTAAAACTTGACCAGTATTACACTCTGGCATTCTCGTAATTTCGCAGAAAACAATATACTATATGCACTAGCATAGTTATTTAGAAAGAAAAGGTGGCAACACCGCCGGCACGTCGCCGTCACATACTATCGCACATTTACCAAAAACAAAAAACGCTATATGTATAATACCTATGACTATCGAGAGGCGAGCCGAAGAGGTACCGGATGGGATGGAATTTATTCGCGTCTAGTTTTTTCAAAACGTGATCTTACGGCTCTACATTCCACTTTTCGTTCTATAATAAAAAGTACCGTCATCGTAGGTACATATTATAGGTATATACTCGTAAATACCAGCCTCTACGTAAATTTAATTTTGATTCTACGTACGTATACATATGAAGAATATTTATATATTATAGTAAAACGTTACGTGTGCATTAAGATTAAGTGGCCACCCGTAGTTAGGTATTAAGGTAAATAAGAAGCAGGTATTTCCCTGAAACGATTAATTTACGGTTTATGGGCACTCTGACATACTGGTTTGATTCATTGTCTTTATTATTTATATTGAGGCATATATCGTTAACATTATGAATACCATACTAAAGAATGTTTATCCATTAGTCGCATTCCACTGTAATGTGCGTCATATGAGGCTCTTCAATTTAAAGAACACATTTTTTCGTCTTTCGTTCAATTCTAAGTTAATTCTATGTAAGCACGTCATTTAGATTTTTATCATAGTATGTACCTAAGTTGTATGTTTTGAGACTGACGTCATCAATTCTTCCCAAGGATATATTCCATGTCTATTATATATATTATCAAGATCTAACACGCAATATTGTAACAAATATCAAGCTACCTATTTAAAGTTCAAGATAAAAGACATTCCGACCAGAAACCATTCCAACATTTCCAAGTCATTAAAACAACGGTACAACTTAGCGCTAATTTAGCGTCCGCGCCTCTCATGCAACATTAAAATTCCTTACAAATAATAATACCAAAAAAAAAACAACTGAGCACGTACAAGAACACAATACTGAATCCAAAGGCTGCAATGTGTGCCGCTAAGACAGCAGGTAGCCTGGGAGATGAACGGAAAAAAGATAAAGAATAAAAAAAGCCATGGAATGCACAGATGGTGCAGATCCGACATTCCTCTGTTCGTCGGACGCCTGAATAGGAAGCCAAGCCGAAAAAAAACCGTCGAGCTAAATTTTCGCCAGTATGATTTTGCGTCTAAGGTATCTTATTTAACCACATGGTTATTTTACATCTATTTGCCGGCACGATTTTTGATTCATTGCTGTTACGTTACTGAAAGTTAGAATAAGACAAGCAAATGTACGATATCGCCATTTATTTCTTTCATGTCTTAATCATCTCTAAATATCAATTGTAAGCTTTCAGGACCCTATTTTAATTTTTTCGTTCACAGAATATACATACAACTCAGTTAAGAGTGGTAGATAAAAATGTAAATGGTCATTAATATGTATAATTTTGTAGCTCGCTATTATAATAAAATATCTACTATCACTAGATATGGATTGATATACATATCAAGGTTTAAGTTTTTTTTTACCGTTATAATCTGTCTGATGCCTATTTCCACATGGAATCTCGTGTGATCAAATCAAAGTATAATCTATCATCACACTGATCTAAGTCGCACATAACAAATTAACGTAGTGATAGTTCCTCTATGATAACAAATACACAATAATAAAATCAAACCTTTACTTTAATGAATTGTTTCAGGGCGTGTAACAGGGGTATCGAGATGCGACATGCGCGCTCTGTGTTCGGTTCGCGGGCCGCTGGGGAGCGAAACTCGCGCGCTCGGCGCGGGCGCGCGCCTCCTCTCACTGCGTATGCCCGGCCAGCCCCAGCCCATACACTTCGTGGTCGAAGCCAAGGCGAGGGCCAAGGAGCTGAAGTCATTGGCCAGCGCACACGCCCAGCTACAAGGCATGATCGACACAGACCTCTTCGGATTAGCCATTCATCAAAGTAAGTTTCATATATTTTAAGTTACTTATTGGTCAGTATCTTCAGTTCAAGTCAAATCTGTATGCGTCTTACTGCTGGGTCTCTTCAGTGTCAAGGCTAATACTACCACGCGTTTCTTAAAATATATTGAAAAGCTGAAACATATTGGAAGTCCCCGGTCTGTTAGAAGTTGGACAACCTTCTCATACTTACGTATACAAAATTACTTTTAGTTAGTATAAAACGTAGATATTCATCTAGGTACATATGCGTCAATAACGCTTGGCAGGTACTTGCCCCGTCTGAAAACGTATCAAAGATCAGGAGTAAACCTATGAATATGTCTGTTGGAAGCTTGGAAGTTCCTATTTCGCTATTGACTACGTAACGTAATACTGCCTATTTCTTCATCGAGTTGCGATGCGTCGATCAGTCCCCCAATCAAAGTTACACCACATCGATATGGCGCACGTTCATCATCGGCTCGCCTCATGTTCCGGCGTGATTTCACAAAACCAATATTATGTATTCATGGCGTCACACATTCCACCTCGAGCATTCTGCCTAGGTATCCGTGCAAACATACGCTGTTAAGTAATCTAATGTACTATATTTGTACTTTACACGGGTCGCTATAGTCATTCGAAGTTTTATGAATATATTTTGCGCATTTTATTTTAATATTTAAGGAATTCCATTACACAAGTACATATCCATGTCTTCGTAAGCGCTTAATAAATAGGCCTATATATGAGTGGTTGTATCCCTTATGACTAATAAGTGTAGTCAGTCTTATTCTGCGTTGCCAATTTAATTTAATGACTTATATTAGGTTTTTTTTTCAATTTCAGATGGAGAATACTTGTTCGTCGATCTGGAGAGTAAACTATCTAAATATGCGCCAAAGAGTTGGAGATCATCCCACACTCACGTAAGTATATTTTTGTCACCTTACTATTAAGAAGTATTTGTTTTATTGCACTGATAGAATTTAATATTCAGACTTAAGGGTATATACTACTTGTGTATCTATAATTAAGATCTCATCTTACACGCTAACGAACTTCCCATTGCAAGTACTTATCCATATCACAAAATCGAGCTACTCCACTGTTATACTGTTAATAGAAACTAATATACAGTTTTTATGATACTGTCAAATTTTGTTCGCAGGGCTTAGACGCCAACGGGAGACCACTCCTTGAACTGCACCTAGTTGTGCAATTCCACGTGGAAAGTCCGCTGCTACTGCACGATGAGATCGGCCGCCACCTATACTTCCTGCAGTTGCGGGATAACGTGCGGTGTCGGGACGCACTACCGGCCGAGGTGTTGCTTCTACTCACCGGCCTCGCACTGCAGGCAGAGTACGGCGACGCAGACTCCTACGAGGATAGAGACTACTTTAAAGTGGAGGAGTATGCGCCGCCTTCGCTCACGGGCGACTGGGTGGCTGCAGCCATGCGCGCCTGTCACCGCGAGCACCGCGGCCTCTCCAAGCCGGACGCCGAAACCAGATTCATACGAGAAGTATGCCTTTTACCCGATACGATAAACTCACACAGATACCGATTAAAACAGTCCAAATCAGAACCAGAACCTGGAACTGTTTGGCTCCTCGTCACCGCCAAAGGCATTAAAATCTTACCTGACAACGGAACCATTTCGAATTTCATATGGAGTGCAATAGGAAAACTGAGTTTCGATAGAAAAAAATTCGAGATAAGAACCGAAGAGGGCAAGATAACGTTATATTCGTCGAGTGAAGAGAAATGCAAATATTTATTTGCTCTGTGCAAAGAGACTCATCAATTTTCGATGAAGATAGCTCCTAAGTTTAACGAAGTCGTAAGAAAGGAAGAAGAAGAGCGCAAAATATGTTTTGGTTATTCCAAATCATTCAATTTGCAATACAACCAGAACAAGAATGAGCAGCGGATATCAGTGATTTCATCGACGAGTTCCAATACCACTTCAGGAATCGTCAGCGACCGAGTCCAGTCGGAAGACGAGTTAGAAATCATGATAGACACACCTCCAGCACCTTCCACCGAAAGTTTAGCGTTTGCTCACTTGCTAGACAATTCCAATTCATACTTCATTCGACATATTCCTCAAGACAATCAGCCTCTCGCAAAATCGGCATCAATGCAACTCCAAAAAGGAAAAGGCCGAGTAAAGAGAAACAAAGACGACCTTGACAATGCAACTGCAAAAGACATTCCATTATCAGAAACACATTCCACGAATCAATTAGAAGATACAAGCTCTTTACCAGATCAAAGCGCTACCGAAACTTTATCTGACAGCCCAACTTCTAGCAAGTTAAAATGCACAGGATCACAGTGTTCATCTTCGTGCAGTACAGTTATTATGGCGCGTGCTGGTCTAAGTACGCTGAGTCGAACATCCAACGCAAGCAGCTTAGAACTTGGGTACAGTCACACAGCTCAAAATTCAATGTTAAGTGACAATAGCACCGTTGGTATTGACGTCGAGTATACTCAAGATACGGCATCGGCTCTGTATGACGGGTTGGGTCAGCCCGTGACAGTCGCAGCTTCCAGTGAAACAAGCGGAGTCTACACCATGGCTAGCTCTGAAGTAACAGGCAGATCGAAAATGGATGCACTATCAGAAGACAGCCGAACTGATTATGACGGATCATCACATTACGATAGTTATAAACCTTCTAAAGAAAATGATCTAGCTGATTTCGACAGCGTTTCGTCCATACTGAAGAATAAATCAGAAAGAAGTAACCAAGCAGCTGCTCTAAGACTCCAAGCACCTTTACCATCTAGCTCCGATTGCGTTGATGGGCCTCCTACTTTTGCATGTGAACAGCAGATCGATAAAGATATTATGTTCAGAGACCGAACTAATTCAAACGCAAGCGCGGCGTCTTTTCATGGAGATGGAAGTGATCCAACAGATAACAAACACAATTTACTCACAGCTAGTGAATTGACCGACCTCATAGTCGGAAGAGGTGTTTACCCTAAAAGTCAATCAGTGAGCGATACTCTCGATTCAGTGTCTGATTATGTAAGGTTATTACCTTTTTCTGGAGACAGTTACATTCAAGGACATGAAGACACCGCACCATCGGACGACAATTATCCCAACAATGCATTTTTCGATCGCCCTCCCACCCCTCCGACACGTACAGACAGTCGAAAACCTCTACACTTGTCTTTACCGAACATATTGGATATGGAAGCGGGAAAAGCTACAAAGCCTCCATTCCCCAATAAGCCACCGCCACCATACGAATACAATCATAGAACTGTCTTGCCATACGTTCCGTCTGGTACAAAAGAACCACCTGCGTACCCAGGGATTTCGGTACCGCCACTAAAACAGCCTAGCGAAAAGGAAGAAGTACCTGCCCGAGTGGTCACGTCAAAGCCTATGATAACAATATTAAAAGCAGAGGCGGGAGAAGTCAACACTTCCAGCGAAAGAACGTTTGCAAGTCCTATGGTTCTCGAACATAGATTTCAAAAGTCTAAGAGACATCAGGCGTCGAGTCGCCGAGCAGAGAGATCTAAACTGGCCCAAGGTATTAACCATAACTTATCGCCATCGAGAGAAGTTCCGCCACGCGGTGTGGATGCAAACGTCCTGGTGGCGATGATGAAGCTACCACCGCCGCCTCCGCCACCGCGCCGTACGCGTCTCCCGCCGCCGCCGCCAGTCACCCGGCTACCGCCACCACCTCCGCCACACAACCAAATATTCCACCAGCAACTCTACAGCGACGTAGACTATGTTTATTATCCGCTCCAGGATCCGGCGATATCACAACAAAACTACCTTGATCATAAACTGACAGAAACGCGTATTTCCAACATGCACAAGACCAGCCTACAGTACAGAAGTACTCCCTATTTGTCGACTTCGCTATCTGCATCGTCCATGTATGGATCTATACAGAATCTCTCCGATTCGTACGTTCAGTTACCGGGAACCAGGGCGAGCTGGTACTCGCTGACTAGCAGGACGTCTTTGAGCAATCACTCCGACCGACCGCCGATGTCAACGCGTCTCACGGATTTATCGTTCTTCTCGCGGACGAAATCTGACGAGAATATTTTGAACGTAAAAGATCCTCCTCCGGTGAAAATGCGCCGGATGCCCCCACCGCCGCCTCCACCGTACGAGCACAAGAAGAAACTCCCCACACATTTGCGTGCCTTTAAAAGTCCCCCGAGTGCTTCAAATGTAGTCAGTGAAGTGAGTGCGAGCAGAGTGAAAGACTCGAATTGTGATTTAGATATAAAAACTCTTAGAGAAAAAAGTAAAAATCTCGATCTGCCGCTCATCGCGGCTCTGTGTAACGATCGTTCGTTGTTAAAACAGACTAAAGCTTTCGGTGCTCCGAAGTTGAACAGGCAAACGGGTAGTGACTGTGAAAGTGACAATAAGAGTGGAAAATCCGTTCCGAACACCACCGAAACCTTAGACTTTAAGAATAGGCAAGAATGTTTAGCTAGGAAGGTGACGACAGGGTCTCAAAAGAAGATATTGATACGTAATCCTACTGATAAACTTCCAGCGTTGCCAGTTTCCGAACCTCACACCCCAAGGGCGATGTCAAATACTTATGTCATGCATCCGTCGGTGATAAAAATGAAAAAAAGTCAACCGAACTCATGACACCACGTATGATCCCCTCGCCAACTGATTGTGAATCCTTCCAGTGCTATGAACCTTCATCCACCGATTTTACATCATAAGACTGATCGTAATTTGTCACCTGTTTTCCATTTGGATCCTTATTTGCAATTGTCACAATAAAAATAGGTGATCACGAGTCTTGAGAGCGAAGAATATATTGTTGGATTACATCTATAAGTTTTATATGATAGTTTGGCAAATACGGGTCCAAAATAAGATAATATAAGAGACAATAATGTTAATATTTATCGTATTTATGTTACTTTATAGTATACTGAAAACATTGTATATGAAAGTGCGTCAAAACACATAAATAAATACATTGTATGCAGAGCTAGATACATAGTAGGGTAGTTAAATACATACTTGATATATCTTATTGAAAAATGAAGTACCCATTTTCAAATTTTTGCTAATCTTAATGTTATTCTCCATGTACTTAAATATATAAAATTAATCTGTACCACTAGTTCCATTAGGCATTCAGCCTAATGAAACGAGTATAAAACATAACAATTATAATGAATTGCTTATTCAAATATGGTTTGTTATTTTGTGATTTTCTATGGGTACACTATTTTCAGCTGTTATAAAAATCGTTTATAGATATTTGTCCAATCCGGTTACAATATTGAGTAATATCACAGGATTCACTATAAAATAGTGGACTGTAAAACCAATCCGTATTTGATAAAAAAATGTAATACTCGCTGATAAATATCCCTAGATATTTAAGTAGTAATTATGTTCCCATTGTGAAACTATTTGTTTGTGACATCATGATAAATGATTATACTTGATAAATTGCATCAACTATTTATTTTTCATAATGTTGTACATAACGTTAACATTATAGTACATTATATTTTTTTCTAATATGTACAAATGTATAATAAAAGTCTTGTAACTATTAACAATATTTCATTTAACACATCGAGATTCTTAAGTAAAAACATAAAATTAGTACACACAAAAAGCACGGTACAGATCTTTGGTAATATAGGAACCTCTACTAGACACCAACAAAAATAGGTAATATTAAACGTAACACATCCAAGGAGCACAGTAATGCCAGTCAGAAATATTACTCAAAAATAAAAAAGAGATTCTAAGATGGCCCAAAAATATAAATGGTAATTAATACTTACAAAATACTTCGATATAAATTTCTTTACTTAGCTGCCTCATAAAACAATGTTAAATAAAAACTAAAATACGCATCTACGTAACATGAAACAGTCGTAAGAAAATTACTTCTCAAGCTTCAGAATTAAAGCAGAATTTGGCTCAAATGTAACTTTGTCAAAATACAGAACCTGACCTATAAGAGTCGCATTGGTTCCTGCGACTACCATGCCCCCATAAAACATAGTGGATAGATCAGTTGTTATAGACTTGTTGCCTAAATTACCGACGAAGACACAAGTGTTTCTGCGCGGGTACCAACGCTCGATCACGATCAAATCGTCTTCTGTTTTACGAATTTCCATATTCTTCGATATATGGCCCTCTTTAAATGTGGCTCGCAAATAAATTGTTGGCGTATCGAGTCTCAACCTAGACAGATTCTTTACTACTTCCAAAAATTGGTACTTGGGTTCCAATACAGACGCCGAATTCCATGGTAGCATTCCAACATTTAAACTCTTGTCTGAGAACGACATGGGTACTAAGTTATGCACATCTTTGTGTTCATAGAAATCTCCTTCAACTATATGCTCAGGTATCCCTCCAAGGCCAATTTCATCGCCATAGAAAATACTGACAGTACCAGGCAAAACAAATTCTAATGTCAATAAAGCGAGAGTGTTATTTTCTTGCTTGTTTGATATTCTTTGACTGTTAATGTTCCCGATATTCCAATGTACCCAGGGATAATGTGGTTTAGTCCATAGAGTGCCAGAAACTACTTCGTCAATACGATTTTTAAGAGCTTTGCTGTCCATTTGCACATCCAAATGTACATCAATAAGATCCACCCTAGATAAAAGGATATTTAGAGCATCACCAGTAGCTTTCTTATAAGCATTCTCGCTAGCAATCAATATTTTGCTACTCCCAATGATCTGCTTCCAAATCTGCAAAGTTCTACCAAAGTTCACGTCGTCAACATGTGTTTCTAGATTTTTCAAATAAAAGCCGTCTACTTTTTGTGCTCGAGCCCAAAACGCAATAGCAGCTGAAGTCTCATCGTAATAACTCTCAAGTGAACCATTGGCAAGAAGAAGCGCGTGAGAAAAATTTGATGTTGCACTTGGGTTGGCAAGAGATTTCACAGGTAGGTCCAAAATTAAAGACATGTTCCTACTGTGCACTTCCTCTACTAAGTCTTGAAAATCTTTAAGTAAACCTACACTTCTGTCAATGTCTACAAGAGACGTAATATTGTAGTATTTATCGGGATATTGGTGAGCTTGGAACATGTAGTTCAGTCGGATAGCCGAGGCTCCCAGGTCTTGAATATAATCCAGTTTCTTGATTAAACCTTTCAGATCTCCCTTGCCGTCGTTATTAGAGTCTTTAAAGCTGGCGGGAAATATTTCGTAGAAAACCTTACCTTGATACCAGGGCAGATCAGGGTTACATGTCTTAGGGATGGTGACCACCATGCTGATAATAGCAGCCAAGCAAGCGACTAGGCTGGACACCACAATCCACAGCAAGAACTTCCTGATCAAGCCCCAGTTCCAGTTCACAAAGTTGGGTAACTTCCGATTGTTGCTTTTTAGGCTTCCATTTAGTTTGATGTCTTCAACAGTCTGCAGAATAATAAATAATATAATTTTAATCTGTATATAGTCTTGCTTATATGTTTGATAATAATAAAACCTATTCATTTAAATATTCTGTATCATATAAAGTTTTATATGTTTCTTTGGCCATTTTAACTGCTACAGTTCATGATAAGCGACAACTTCTCACACATAAAACTCTTGCTACCCCCAAAGGCAAACACAGGCAAACATAACAGATTCGTAGGGGAATATAATAATGATAAGCTCAATCTTATAATTAGCTTCTGTCAATAAAAATAACAAGTCTTTTAATTTAAAAAAAAACTAATCAAACAACACCCTGAGCCTGAGCCTGAGCTACCGGTGAAGGAAAACATCGTGAGGACACCATAGAGAGTTTTTGATCAGGACTACCAGTTGACTTCACATGATTCTCTGACCGGACGCTCTCCGCCCTTATATCTCGAAAACAGTTCCAGGTATAAAAAAGTGTTAAATACAAAATAGTGTAGAGAATTAAATTTTCTACAACATTAATAATAAATACAAGTAGCATAAAACCCATAGAAAAAGAGATATTTGCAAAAATAAAACGATTTTTTTGACTTTTGACCCCTGATTTTAAAACTTGCGACCATCCAATTATATGAGAATTTTGAGAACAGTTTTAGAATGCCAAAATGCAAGTTTTTACGTAGTTATATACTGGGTAGGTTGATTTTCCGAAGTGAACCCCCTATAATGACTGGACAACTAAGGATTCGGTAGCATTAAAACTATAAAATATTAGTACAAGTTTCTATTTGTTGCCGTTATTAACATTGAGTTTAAAATTTATATAGAACCAAAATTAGTTTGTAGTATGGGAGCCTTGAGCTCTTTTGAAACTGAATATACAACTATATATGCTGTGAATATTTACTAGCGTCTACTTGTCGCCGTTAATAATATCGAGTAAATAACAGCAAAAAACCCATTCACGTTTTTACATTTTAGGTATGGAACCCTAAAAAACTTTACAGAATCTACTTACAGGACCAATTATGAGATCTCCATTCTTGCTGAGGGTCTGATAGTCCAGCATACTGATGTTGTTGATCAGCTGGGCACTTACAGGGTCCTGAACTACTGAATTAGAATCTCCCGAAGAGCTTGAATCACCAGCTGAGGCATCTGCAATTTAAATAAAAGTAAATAAATGTATGTAATCATGCTGACGCTATTTAGTAATTCTTCGCTTATTTCTTCATAGTTTATTATGCAAGGGTCTTAGTTTATCTCTACACAAATATTATTAAAAGGAAAGATTGGTTTTTTTGTATGTAACAAAATAAGTTAAAAACTGCAGGCCCAATTTCAAAAGTTCTTTTGCCGTAACATAGATCCATTATGACTGAGTACCATAAGCTTTATTTATTTCTCAGATATCTTCTAGCCGTGCGAAGCCGGGACGAGCCGCTAATAAACATATAAAGGATGAGTACACCTCTACCACGAGTATATAGACTGAAATGAAATGTTATTATTCTTCGATAAACAAAATATTGTGGAAACCTAATAATATATGGTGTATACGAACCGCATGGTCAGGAAGCGCACATAGGTGTATAATTATTTAAGTCATCACTATCAGGAAAAATATATTGTCCACGCGCACACAAATTTTAGTTCGTAACGCCTCAGCTACAGTGTCGCTGACTTTGTGCAAGCTTGTGGTTAAATGACTAGCTGTGTTGGATAAAAAACAGCTAATATTACTGAACAGAAGTAAGTACTCTAACGTTGATTCATTAAAATATGACATCAAAGAAAAAGTAATCTATCTATATAATTTTTTTAAAATCACATGTGCGTGAACTTTATTGCTGGTATAGGTATTGTAATTTTTAAACTGTTTTTATTACAAAATGCAACTCACGAATTATTTTGACCATTATAAGGTCACGTTAACATTTATGCCCAAACGTACCTATCAGGCTAGCAAAAACAACAAGAAGTTCACAATTTCAGAAGTTCAAACATTCTAACTTCAAGAATGTTATCAAATACCTATATTGATAGATAACTTTAATTAGATAGTACAAAAATAATCAATAATTTGGTCCTTGCACATGGACATGCACCAGATACAATTTTATACACCTGTGGTCCAACTAAAAATAACTTTAAACAGAATTACATTTTTGCAGTAATAAATTAATTATTAAATTTATAAAATGGTCTTAAAGGATGATTGATTCATGATTTCTAGAAAACACACAAAACATTAAATGCAAGAGAAAATTAGTACATAATAAAGGGCCACAAGTAGCAACCTTATCACTAATACCAAAGCTCTTCCAGGCATCCTTAGGATAAAAACAGATGGATGATTTACATAACATAAAATGATAAAGGATAAGGTATAATACTAAACTATTTCAGAAAATGAATAGGATGTCATAAAAATATATATCCTTTTTATATATAACCCAGATCTCCAATTTTTTAAAGCTTATGTAACTCTGTGATACCATAGCTTAATAACAGCAAAAGATTTTTTTGAAAAGGGTCCAGAAGTTTTTAAGTTGTATTTTACATGCAAAAATATGAATCTTTCCTCTTTATAATATGTATTAATATAGATAAGACTACATATCACACACAAGAGTATTTACTGTGAAGACAAAATCTTATAGTGAATAACAGTAACTTTTCAAGGTCACTTTAATGATAGAAACCAATTGCTTTGATATTGATTAAATTGACTATGAATACATTTTGGATCAAAGGAATGTTTCTGTGACTAATTGTAAGGTAGTAAGTAGTTCTAGATATAAACATAATTGATAGATACATATGCAACATAACTATGTTAAATTGATATGAAAATACATTGCAGCTTTACCAGTTATGGGCATTTAATGAGAATAATGATTGATTTTTAAAATACAAGCAATTAATTCTATATGAACATGTTACTCATCATCTTCATTGTGCACTTTTCCCTGATCACTTTAAAACTACCTACTGTAAAATAAGTTTTACATAGTAGCTTGGGATTTAAGTTTTACCTCTTTCAATATAGAAATTTAGCTTTCAATATTACATTTTATGTAGGATAATGATAATATTATTGTAAATACCGGTCTGAATATTGCCAAGAGCTGGTTCGTCGACATCATTGAGAGTCAAGAAAGGTCGCTCGCTCATTTCTTCGGAGAGCGGGTGCTTGAAATCCAGAGGCGTAGGACTCGGAGTAGTAGACAGTAGAAGACACGTTGACGACTTCACGCCTCGCATATAGTCCAAGGTCTCGAGATCTGCGCCGCCGGAAACATTACTGTTCTCTGGAGACTCATCCATTTCAGCAATTAATTGCGTGTTTTACTGCTTTACGAATTTTAATCATTAAGATGTTGATTGTGATGTAGCTTCTTTTCAGCAGAACAACAGGCGACAGCGGAATCGCCAAAGATTCATTCCATTTACTCTATTTATGATATTTTTAGTTATGGTTCTTGCTGCAAAAAGCAAGAAATGTGATGACAGAGAACTGACAGAACACCACAAAGACAATGACATACTCGTATCGTAGTGACACTAGTGACAATGACAATAGGCATTTTTTTTAAATATGGCATCATAAATAAATTATAAATCAATCAAGTTGAGTCACTTATCAAGTAATAAGTCATCGTAGTTAAATTAATCTTTCTGTTATATTTTTTATGGGTTTGGATTTGGATTAATGTTCTTTAAAAGTATTAATATTTCTTTTTCTTGGTAACGGTTTTACATGACTGTGTATTATGTCATGTTCTTGACACATACCATTCATTTAATTTAAAGTTGATGCTGACATCAGCATTTATATGTTATTGGAACTATATGGAACATAAAAATTTGGACAATATGAATTCGTCAAGAGTGCAGCTTTATTTTCGTCCAGAGTTCCGTAGTTTTTTAATCATACACTAGAAAGTAATTTGATATAAGTACATATTAAAATATCTTATAATATTGCTCATCGTATCATTATATTACTATCGATCGTCACACAATCATTACATACTGACAACCTCGTGACCATACATTTTTTGGCACCCATATAAAAAAATTACTGTTCAGATATATTTTCTCAAAAATAAAACACATATTTACGATTGAATATCGCTTGATCTTGCCAAATATTACTGACATCGGCACTGAAATCGACTGGTTAATGACGTTCTAGCAATTTCCATGTACTCCCCCTGTCCTCTGTTAGATAACCTCAAAGGTGGTCAGCGGGCAATGGAAAGAGCTATGCTTGTAGTGGTCTTTGCCCGATAGAATCAGCAATTAAGATTTGCGGAAGTACCAGAGTTACCAATATATCTCGTAGAATTTTCAAGCTGAAGTGGGCTGGCCACATCGCTTGGAGAAATTATAACCGATGTGGAAGAAAGGTTCTGAGTGCATCCCACCAAGTCGACCGATGACATATAATAAGTCTCAAATAACCAGTAGGTGCAATGGCATCTTATCGTTTGGTATGGCTTTCTAAGAGGGAGGCCTAGATCAAGCAGTGGACGTCATCTGGCTGATGATGATGATGGTGAATTCTCCTTTAGTCAAAAAATCCCGACAAGTAAAAAAACTGTAATATTTAATACACAACAAATAAGCTCGGCACCAAGGTGTACCATCCTAACACCAAGGTGATTATCGTGAAGACTAGAGTTTTTTTTTCACCAGGGAATCGTAACAACAAAATATAAGAGACCTCCACTGCCCTTGTTTACCTATACCATAGAAAAATATTCCTACTCACTTTCCGGGTCGTGTCTCTAGCGAGCACAGGGTCAAGCCAATTTTTTTTCCAATTAGGTCTTAGGACTTTTTTATCAATTATCATGGCATGATGGTACCTAATGGATGGTATCCATGCAGGCAGTATACATATATTTTAGCCAAATTCTATCTAAAACCTATCGATTAACAAATTTAAATTTTTGAAATAACATTCTTCAACATCTACACTAAATCAGCGGTAAAACAGCAGTAAATAATTTTATGTAATTAAAATGTCATCAACCTATGTAATCCGTATCACGTATCGTAATCGATTATACTGTGCGTTTTAGGTTCTCATGACACGGAACCCAAAATTACTTCGGGGCAAAGGCCGCATTTCGGTCAATGACATTTTGCCATTTGACGTTTGTTTTCTTTTTGAGACATTGTTTGAACTTCATACATACATTATTTATTTTATTAAAAATTAAAATCATTTTACATATAAAAAAACCTGGAATTCCAAGTTCAGTCATTCCAATACATTTTAAGTAGAAGTGGCCTAAAAATAGTCAAAATCTAAAAAAGTAAATTCAAATGCTGAGTGTAAACATGTTTATTCAAAAGAAATCAATCAATGTGCAGAGACTACTCGGTCAGCAGCGAAACATGAGCAGGAAAAATATCAAAGATGTCGATTACCAGTACATACAGAGAAGTAGAGTGCCAACAATGCATTTCCAGAAGTCCTTACCAAGATTACCAATCCCAGACCTAAGTAAAACTGGTGACAGGTACCTTAGGGCACTGCAACCTCTTTTAAATGGCAAACAGTATGAAGAAGCTGTTCTGCGTACAAATAACTTTATCAATGGTGAAGGAAAATTGTTGCAGGAAAAATTGGTACAGAAGGATAAAGCAAATAAGCATACAAGTTACATTTCAGATTATTGGTTTGCCCTCTATCTGAGGGACCGTGCAGCATTGCCCATAAACTATAATCCATTAGTAGTAATGCAAAATGATAGCAGACCTGAGTATAACAATCAGTTAATCAGAGCCACTAACTTATTAACTAGCGCAGTGAGGTTTATGCTATCTCTACGTGATCAAATATTAGAGCCTGAAGTATATCATTTAAATGCAAAGAAAAGTAATACACAGATGTTTAGGAATGTAGTTAGATTACTTCCTGAAGCAGTATCTTGGTACTTATATTTATTATCTTTTCTACCTTATTCTTTAATTTTCTAGGTTCAATCAAAATTTGAATATTATTTAAACTGAAGGTTTTTATTTAATTAATTGAAATTGAGGGTATTAATTTAATGATTAATTTTCACTCTACTATACATTTAAAATTTTTATGAGTTGTTAAAAGCTACTATCACATTTAAATTAACAGTTGGAATAGATAGATAGGAAATGGTTATGGTCTCTGGTAAGATAATGGAAAGAAACCAGCTGATCTATTCCTAATTTCCGGATTGGTCCTATAGTAAAAGTTTTTTTGGCAGTATTCACTTTTATTTTGATTATCTATTACTAGCTGCGCCTTGCTGTGTTACCGCAGATCTCTTTTTTATAAACTTTGTTAATCCATGATAATGTAGCTTTCTCGTTAGAAAGCTACTATATTACTGCATAACTTCTTTTGAATCTTTTGTTGTTGCAGAATAGTTATTGAAATCAGTTCAATTTGTTTTTGAATTTATTTAAAATTACAAATCTGTCCTCTTTATAATATTAGTATAGTTATCCTTTTAGCGTAGTATGTACGCCCTTCTATAGTTGAAGGTTATTAATATATATATGGTATTGTTTTAGGTATGGAGCATATTTATTTAAAGCATTTCCACTAGACATGAGCCAGTTTGAGGGCCTGTTTGGGGCAACTCGTATTCCACAACTGACCAAGGATAAAATTTTCCGGGACCCACATAGCAAACATGTGGTGGTTCAGAGAAAAGGACACTTCTATGTGTTTGATGTACTTGACTCAGACGGTTAGTAGAAGTGTCTATGAAGTTTAGTTGTATGAAGTACACAATCAGATGGCAACTCTTAAGACGATGCTTTGCTATAGTAGGTCTCATATCAATGAGCTACTTGTGGTACCAGCTGTAAAAATAAATATTAAATATATGTATGCATCTACAATTAATAGCTATTCAATGGGCATTAATAGTAGATTAGTAGCCAAGGGCTGTAAGGCATCAATTGCAGCCCAAGATATTTATAGTTCGAGAGTGCAATTGATGCTTACACCCGAGCTAACTACTCTGCTTTACATCTCGATTGTGAGGTAAGTAAAAAAAACCGACATTACAATAATAAAACATTTTAATTGCTGCTTCAGCTTCCATTTTCATTGAATCGGGCGGGAGTGCAGCTTATATCTTCATCACTTGCACAACTCATGTTTTTTTCCTAATTAGCACGTAATTGTAAAAAAAATCCTAAAAACAAACAATATATTTAAAGTAAAAGTTTTCTATTCCCACCTTTTTTCATTTTTCTTTAAATTATTTTTTTCAAGAGTGATATTGTGCTTCGCCGTTCCATATTCAAAATTGATGACTATTATACTCATACGAAGACAAGGCTGAATAGCGAAGCGACCTCTTTTTTTTCATTGGGCTGAATGCATGATATCTATTGCCAGTATGATGGTTATATGTACGCGAACTTTTTGAAAGAGTGAAGTTTTTTTTTTAATTATTTACCGCCCTAGGGCTTTTCTAGCTACATTATTACCCTAGAGCGCTAATTGGTCACCTACAAGCCCCATTTGGGGGCAATAAGGACCTACTTACCGAATATGAGAGATATAAAATTATTTACAGGTAATCTCCTATCTCCAACAGAGCTGTTAGGAAATTTGTCCAAAATTATTAATGACCCCATTCAATTTGCCGAGCACCCTCTTGGGGTCCTCACAGCACAAAACAGAGATTTATGGGCGAGTCAGAGAGCACATTTAGAAGAGACTGGCAACAATGAGGCCTTGCATCAAATAGATTCAGCTATATTCAACTTAGTGTTAGATGATGATGTGTTAAATGATGATAAACACAAGCTGCTAAAGAAGTATTTACATGATGATGGGTTGAATAGGTGAGTAGTGTAGACGTTTTTATGTCTTGTTCTGGCTGACGAAGTACCTCATGCTAAAAAAAATATAATAGACAGAGTTGAGACATGTTTAAATAGAGTACCATTTAGCTATCATTATTATCTTCTGTATTGGTGATGTAATGTAACATTCACAAATACATGCACAACTACCCAAGCCCAAAACCAGATATTCATAACTCATTGTAAACCCTCCCTTACAGCCGGATTCAGGTAGAGTTTCCAAAAGGATTTGATAACTTGGCACCACAAATTATGCAAAACACAGTAGAAAACTTTGAAATGTTATTATCGATTTTGTATAGGTCTACAATCGATTGTAATTTAGAATGTTTTAACAAAATTTGCTATTGCTTAATGCATGAAACAAAGTGTTACGGAAAGCTTCCTGTAGCAGGCTGCTGAAATGAACTAGGGACTGCTGGCTCTGAATGCCAGTATGTATTGTTTTTGTGATGATTACCAGATTATGTCAATTTAATCCATTGAAGTTGTAGATTGATGCTATAGTTATCTAGAACAGTTCCCAAGCACTTTCTGATTTACATGACTTACTATGACAGGTATCACTTGAGTCAATGACTTTGGCCTCTCAGTGACCATACTAAGTCTCATTGGGGGACAGAAGGGTGATAGGCAGGATTTTGTACAGACATGATCGGTGATTAGTCAATCAGAATTGCATATCCGTAAACTTTCCCCCACCACATCGCCGTTATAGCTCAAGCTATTTTGTTTATAAATTTATTCACATTGCAGATGGTTCGATAAATCATTCAGTTTAATAGTAACAAAAGATGGCGTCTCAGGGGTGAACTTCGAGCACTCTTGGGGCGATGGTGTGGCAGTCCTCAGGTTCTTTTTGGACCTCTTTACTGAAACTACCACAAGGCCTTTTGTACATCCCCAGTCAAAACCTTCAGACAGCAACATCAGTGTTAGGAAACTAGGTATGAAAATTACTTTTTATCCATTGAAGAATGTATAGTTTAAGACTCCCAATGTTAATAGAGCTCCAGCCTAGGATCTGTGATCCTATTCTAAAGTTTTATTAGTATGTAGAATAGAATAGAATATGGTTTATTTGTGATAAAAAACAAGCAATTTTTGATAAAAAAAGAAAATACAATAAGGAAGCATGTTTTTAATCACAAGCCGATCCTAACTCAGCATGATGTCGGTTGTAAACAACCCGCGCTGACCTTCCGTTGGGACCGACAGGTATTATTGTATGTATTAGTGTATAGGTAGCTATATACTAATATATAGGTAGGTGTATTATATTAGTAGATGTTTAAATTTAGTTTATGTTATGTATTAGAATATATGTATGCTTAATTGTATTTGTGTGTAATTAAGTGTAGATTTATTTCTTTATCGTAAGTACACCCAGTCCTATACATTTTCTTGTCAATATATGGAAGAGATTTCCATCCAAAGATGGAAGAGATAATGCTGCCACATGTGGCATTACATTGTGTGTTCACAGTACAGCATTTATCTATGATTTTTACGAAGGCTGAACTATGTGTACCTATAGTATAGTGGCGCGCGCCACTTTTCTGCAACAGATAAGATTAAAGTAATTAGGTATTCTAGAAACTCACTAATATACAGGGTGATCTATATTATAGTGTTCTAAATCGAAAAGGGCTCAATGTTACTTATTATGACAAACAAATTTTACCATAGGACAACCTGAATCCAAGAAAAGTAAACCAGTATTATGGACAGCAATTTTTTTTTCTTGAATTTCGCTCCATTTATTTTTAAAAGTAGTTAGTCCATCTTCATTTTGGCGGCTCTTGAAACTGCCGCCCGGGACAGGTGCCCTGGTTCGTCCTATAATAATATATATCTTTGCGGTGGGGTGGGTATGCCGTGAAACAAAAACGGACCACGGTCAAAAAAAATGGCAACTCCGTGATAACTCCGTGATTCCGTGATAACTCAGGAGAACTCCGTGATAGGACCACGGACAAAATCTAAACATTCACCCATATTTTTTATGATATCGTTTCACAGCCACGTCACTAGTAACATTATAGATAAGCTAACTTCTATGGTACGCATAAGGTATAAGTATATTTCTTTCAGAATTCAAAATAGACGATAAATCAAAGCAATTCGTGGACAATGCCAAGAAAGAATACAAACAGTGGTATGACTCGCTGAGCATCGATTACATTCTATACGAAGGGCTAAACAAAGGCGATTGCAAGAAGTTCAAAGTCAGCCCGGACTGTATAATGCAGCTTGGTTTCCAGGCAAGTCTAATGGGATATTTATAAGTGTTTAATACATTAATTATCAAGATAGTGGTAGCCTAGTCGTTAAACTTATTGCCTCGCAAGCGTAAGGGCGCGGGTTCGATCCCAGGGTGAGGCTTGCATCTTGTGAGCTTTTAACTCGGGTGTATACTCGTATTATAATTAATGACCTCAAACTTAAACGTTGAAGAAACATGCTTGTAAGAGAAAATTGATAGCTTTCGAATATAAGTGAAGTCCCCAACTCGTAATTTGGCTAGCGTGGTGGACTATAGCCTAAACCCCCCTTCTAGAGGAGACCCGTGCTCAGCAATAGAACGCTATGGGTTATTGCGTAATACATTTCAATTGACGCTATAATACACACCCTTAATTAGATTCAAGTAATACCTTCTTATAAAAAAGTGTCACACAACTTTAATTCAACATGTTATTATACATTTTTTCTGTTATTTTGATTTACAATTCAATCTATTCGACTGATTTTGATGAAATTTAATGGAACCACATGAGAAATATGATAGATATCTTTTAAAGAGAAAAACATTTTTTCAAATTAGGCGTCTATGCGAAATCGGAGAATATTCGAAATACCTCCTCCCTATTTGAAATAAGTTAAAAACCTTCTTTAATTTTATCTAGTAAGAGTAGCCTTTGCTCAAAATTGGACTACCACAATCTGATGATTACTGTTGCGATTAGAATTCCTTTTTGCATTTATAGTATTTAATTATTGTTTCAATAAACTTGTTTTCAGGCGGCGTACCATCTACTGAGAGGTAACTTTGTAGGCACCTACGAATCGTGCAGCACTTCAGCATTTAAACATGGCAGAACGGAAACTATGAGGCCTTGTACTGATAAGACTAAGGTGAGATAACATAAGCATACCACTTCCAATGACAAAAAACGGAAGTAATTATACCTACGAATAAGAAAAGAAACGTCAACGGCAGGATAAGAACATGCATTCTTCAGGGTAATAAGATGCCTGGCAACGCGACCACCTTCGATATTCCGCCAGACGTGAAATTCGCACGTTCTCGAATAAGGTTCTAAATTCTAAAGTGACCAGTGGCGCCATCTGTGTTGACAGAATATTATTTAGTCTAAACTCGGACATCTTTTGCCTTATCGAGACGATATGTTACGTATGGTTTGAACAAGTTCTTTTTTTAAAGTGTTAACCGATTTTCATTACGGCAGGCGCCTAAAGAACATTTGCAGTCATTACAATCTGAAAATCAATCCTCTGAACCGATTCTAATAAAAAAAGGATTACTTCAGAAGACAGACAGATAGACAACTCTTTATTCAAAAACCAGCTTAACAATAAATAAACTATAACATAGACACAATTGTAAACATATACTAGTTTTTAAATGACGGCCTTATCGCTTAAAGCGATCTCTTCCATGCAACCATGCACGTACAAGATAATAAAGAGGTCTTAAAATATTACACAATCAACTTCACAACTCTCAATACAAATATATAAATATAAATAATACATACAGTATAATAAAAAGTTCGTTGCGGATCTGGGACATCGTTTGCGGAACTGTGGGCGCGATCCCCGTTCCGGTCAATTTTTAGCCCAACATATCTCGTTGGCCATTCAGAGGGGGAACGCTGCTAGCCTGATGGGTACTTTGGGCATGGGGACTCTTTGATGTTAACGTGACTTTATATGGGTCAAAATAATTTGTGACTTGCACTTAGTAATTTAATCTTATATTTAAATATATAAATTATTTAATATAATATAATAAAAAATAGAATATATAATATAAATTAAAATGCAAAAAAAGTAACGATAAATTTATACATATACGAGTATAAATACAATACATAAAAATACATATACAATACAATACTAGGCATGGAAATATATAGACAAATTCTCTAGTAATAATTAGACGAAACAAATTTTAGTGCTATAGCGATAGATAATGAACTATGACTCGATGCTTAAAAACGTTTAACGCGGGAGCACATCTAATATCAAGGGGAAGACTGTTCCATAGCCAGACAGCTAGCACAGAAAAAGAGGACTTAAAGAAAGTGGTGGAATGTGAAGGAATAGATAACTTAAGATTTTCAGATGATTTTATGATATAGGAATGGGTAGTGTAGGGAAGACCTTATCAAATAAAAAATGATTTTTTCAAATCAGTTCAGCCGTCTCCGAGGAATCAAATAACACTCATAAAATACCGTCAAATTGACGTTCTTCTATTTTGAGAAGTCCGTAAAAATGTACGCCTTAACATAGTACCTTTTTCAGACATTCTGCGAAGGTCTTCATAGCAACAAGCTATCCAATGACGAATTAAGGGCTCTCATGACCGAATGTTCGTCCCTACATTCTGAGCTTGTCAAACAGGCAGCGATGGGCCAGGGTTTCGACCGACACATGTTTGCTCTTAACAAAATAGCCGAAGAGAATAACCTTCCTCGTCCTGAGCTCTTCGACTCATATGAGTACAAGTTTCTGAATAAATCTATATTGAGTACTAGTACGCTCTCGTCGCCGAGTGTGATGGCCGGTGGATTCGGACCGGTGGCGAAGGATGGCTTCGGGATTGGGTTAGTACCGTAATGTTATAACAAGTTCTTATAAAAAAGAAATTGCCTACTTCTATTAAGGTAGGCGCCGGAAGAGATTTTACAGTTATTTCCTTTTAAAAGTTAAATCTCTGAACCGATATTGATAAAATAAAGATGGGGACGGCATGGATGTATACACTGGGTAGATGGTTTTTCAAACAATAATATTAGATTAGTAGCCAAGGGCTGTAAGGCATCAATTGCAGCCCAAGATATTTATAGTTCGAGGGTGCAATTGATGCTTACACCCGAGCTGACTACTCTGCTTTACATCTCGATTGTGAGGTAAGTAGAAAAAACCGACATTACAATAATAAAACATTTTAATTGCTGCTTCAGCTTCCATTTTCACTGAATCGGGAGTGCAGCTTATATCTTCATCATTTGCAGAACTCATGTTTTTTTCCTAATTAGCACGTAATTATAAAAAATCCCAAAAACAAACAATATTTAAAGTAAAACTTTTCTATTCCCGCCTTTTATCATCTTTTCTCTTTATTATTTTTTTCAAGAACGAAATTGAGCTTCGCCGTTCGATATTTAAAATTGATGACTATTATACTCATACAAAGACAAGGCTGAATGCATGATGTCTATTGCCAGTACGAGTATGATGGTTAGAAGTACACGAACTTTTTGAAAGAGTGAAGTTTTTTTTTTTAATAACTTACCGCTCTAGGGCTTTTCTAGCTACATTATTACCCTAGAGCGCTAATTGGTCACCCACAAACCCCATTTGGGGGTAATAAGGACCTACTTGCCGAATATGAGAGATGTAAAAGCTTTTTACAAATAAGTTCCGGCCGTCTCAAAGAAATCAGGCAACAAATATTTAGAAAAAAAACAGTCGAGTTGAGTAGCCCTTCTTTTTTTGAAGTTGATAGAAAAGGGGGGGGGGGGGAAGGGGACTTGATTTACAAACCAGACTATTGGACTAATTTTAATAAAATTTGTATAGGGATCTACTGGAAGGACGACTCTATCCCCTTACCCTATACAACAACCTTTAGGAGGTTACCCATTCGAACAAAAAAAAATAGTTTTTTGAAACCATTCCAGTTGGGAACATAAATAAAAACCTACAAATCGAGAACCACCTTAAATTAAAAACCATCAAATATACTTTAAAAAAATGTTGTACATCCATATTTACTACTTATTTCAAAAGAAGCTCTGTTTAAATATTGAGTGGAGTATCTTCAACCTCGTAGGTTTTTGACTGATGTTTTTGTAGTAATTATTTTTAATTAAAACTTTTCAGATATTCAGCGTTCTCCGACAAGCTTGGAGCAGCTGTCACGAGCTACAAATGCCACAACGACAGCTCTCAGTTCATTGAAGCTTTGCACAAATCCTTCCTGGACATCACTAAAATATTGGCAGGGTGAACTATTAACCTTATTTATTACGATGTGCCTTTCAGATAGACTGCTGTACTTTTAAGTAATTACATACATAATATAAGTGTAACTTGATTGTTGAATATATTTATATAGTTATTTTAAAACGAAGAGGTGCTTCATCCGCTGTAAGGATGGGTAATGCCGGTCACCTAAGGAAAATCGACCATTAATCAGTGAAAAATCAACTTTTATTCAATAATCTGACATCAAACATAAACTTTGGGTATTCTTCTAAAATAATCACAATCTTTGAGATCAATAATAATTATCAATTTGGCACAAATAACTTTTAAAATAAAAACTGCTTTGACCGGTATTGCCAGATATGGCGGGTAATTCCGGTCGGCAGGTTGGTAATACCGGTCTAACATTTAGCGGCACAAATCACAAATGTAGCCTATGGGAGACTCAACACCCGTGCACTCAGCATGAGCCCAACCTCCACACTGAACACACCTGTACCAGAGTTCGTTATTCTGGCCGTAGTCACCACATAAAATACATTTATTTTCATTTTCTTCGACATCAATGTCTTCATCGTCATCGCGTATGTCAACCATATCAATATCAGAGTCTGACGAAGACTGAAGATTAGTCTTTTCTTGGAGAACTCTTTTCTTCACCTTCCTGATAGAATATTTAACTGGCCTTTTTTTAGATGTCTTTTTTCCTACAGAAGTTTTTGAATCTTTCTCTTCTTTTTTTCTTTTGCCTAATAATTCTTTTCTCTTCCTTTTCTAATAAAGCATCCTTGTTAGGAGTGCTCGTGAGGACGGTTGCGTGTTGTTTTCGAGAGATTCCCAGCTCTTTTTTATTGGTTGGTTTCTTCGGAACTGGTAAGAGATTTTTCGCAGTGACTCCTGAAGTTGAAGGAAGACAAAAGTCTATTACAGGTTGCAAAACGGCGGCGGCGGGAGATGTCACTACACTACACTCTTGAGTTATTTCCATGTGATCGTTCAAAAGTGATGGTGAATCTGGTTCTGTTACAGGTAAATCTGGCTGGTCTGAAATGACTTGAGCCTCTGGAGTTTTGTTGTCTAAGTCGCGCTGTTCTTCTGCTGACACAATTATCAGTTCGCTGCTGTTCAATATTTCAGAAGCCACAAAGTCTTCATCTGTGAAGACGTCTGGATTCAAAGGATATATGCCAGTAGAAGAGAAGCCTGCTTCAGCTTTTGGGATTGTCGCTATCTTTTGATACGCTTTTCTAAAAAGGGAAGCAATGTGGTTTTGTGTGATCTTCATACCTAATTCCGTTTTCATCAAGAGATTACACTCTTGTTTGTAAGCAGCTTTCAATGGACCATAAATAGACACATCTAAAGGCTGCATTCGGTGGGATCCATGCGGTGGTAACGATAGCATTATTATGTTGTTCTTTTTACAGAATTCATAAGTTCTCAAAGAGATGTGACTACTATGGTTATCTAGTATAAGCAGTACCGGGTCATTTCCTGATGGTTTTACGAATTCCGCGAAATGCTTCAGCCAATCTATAAAAAGATCTTCGTTGATCCAACCATTCTTCGAACAGCGGTATATGGCTCCACGTGGACCATCGTATTCTAATGCTGGTGAATGTCTCTGACGACCATAAATAAACATTGGTGGGAGGTAAACCCCAGTAGCACTTACTGCACAGACCGCTGTTACAGTCTTACCTCTTTCACCGGAAGTTATGGAACACACACGTTTTCGACCTTTCTGTGTTACAATCTTTCCTGGGTCCTGCACAGAGGAGATACCTGTTTCGTCGACGTTATATATATTCCTTGGTAAAAACTTATATTTCTCCATCAACTCTTCAAGCAGTTTGAAAAATAAAGTAACTTCATTCTTATTGAAGGCTGTCGCTCTGTTCAGACTAGTTCCCTCTGCTTTTCGAACAGATAGATTGTTTCTTTTCATGAATCCTTTGATCCAATCTTTACCAGCCATTTCAATATGTGTATTAAAATTATGTTTTACATTATTTTTGACTGCATATTCATACGCCATTTTACGTATTTGAATTGACGTGCAACCATAAAATATCTTACCAAGGAATTTGATCTGGTCTGCCATTTCGGCTTCTTGCTCCTTCGTAAATACTGGATTTCTACCCATAGATGGTATGTCACAGTTTTTATGTTTCAGTCTTTCTTGGAGGGTTGAAAATGGGATTCCACAACTTCGAGCCGCCTCTCTTATTGCTGTTCCATCTTCAACGAGTTTGAATGCCCTGGTCAAATCATCTTGATTCCATTTTACTTTCAATCCTTGACTTCTTCTCCGAGTTCCCGACATCCTACAAAGAAAAATAAAATGGAACAAAATTAATAAAAAGAAAAAACTCAACGATTCGGCTGCGGGTAATACCGGTCAGCGTGACCGGCATTACCCACTTTTACAATAATTTAATTAGAAATATTTTTTGAAAATATCTGTCACAAAGTATTCAAAATCTGTCTTTATATGAGTAGCTAAATAACTGAGCAACTTAAAAAAACACTGATAAAGGAAGAAACACAAACATAATAACTCTTACCTCTTAAATAGTGCAGTTAAATAATTACAATAACCGGGCACGAAATTCACTGACGTCTGCTTCGCAACAACGCTTCGTCGGAACTGCGCGGGGGGTGGCGCGTTGGCCTTGGGAATACTAGCGGCACTGTTTATGCGTGTGTGCGTGTGAGTAAACACTGTTATTTGGAAGATAGTATGGTGACCGGCATTGTCACCTGACCGGCATTACCCATCCTTACCCTATAACGGTTGTTAGTAACTTGTGTTTTGTATAGTTTCGACGATTTTTTCGTAATTTAAACACTTATCATAAGCAAGACAGCAGAGCTGTAGCCCTAGATGGAGCATGTCTTATCTGGAATACACTGGCTCTCAAGAAATCTGCCGGAACACACGGTACTTGGCGACAGTTTTAATCAACTTAAAGGTGATAGCTAGCAGTAGAAAACACCCTATCACAATGCTATGTTACCTCACGATGTTTTCCTACACTGGTAGCTCTGGCAGTTTTTACGTGTTTCGTGGGAATCGAACCTGGTACCTCTCGCACGGCAATCGACGCCACTAACCACTCGGCAATTTATAGTGTAGTATATAGACGCACATAAAATTCTCGTTTTCTAAGAAAAATAATTGTATAATGTTTTTTAACTATTTTGTTATGTTTTTCACCGACCAAGTGCTGATGTTTATTAATTCGTCACTTTTATAACGTTAATGATGTAGTGTTATATTTTTACTGTAGTGAAATGTAGTCTTCAGTTACTATAGGCACATATTATTATTATTTTCACAAAGTTATTCACTTTGTAAAAGTTTATACTATATCTAGTTAGGTAAGATTAAGAAAAACTTTGAAAGCGTTTATGGTCATAGAGGGAATAGTTTTTATAAATACATTATTATTAATTACAGTTTTGATCGAACGCAATAACATTGTGCTTTTTGTTTGTATTTGCGACTGTATTTTTATTATTATTTTATTCTTAAGTAAAAAAACTAATTATGTTTTAGTACCAAGTATTCGAAAAAAAAACGAAGTAATTTTAGTCGAAAAGCAGAGATTAAATTGGGGAATAATGTATTTGTGTGCAAACTCACTGCTGATGTTCGCTTTACGAACAGCTTCTGCTAGTAAGCCATCTTCAGAATGGCTAAAATAAATTCAGCTGCCCCATACAGAAAACTAATGTTAAAAAAAAAAAACGGGTTTGACAATGTGGTAAAGGTTGTTGGTATTCATGTGTTGGTATATACTGGATTGTAGGTTAGGGTTGTACTAAGCTGCATTGAAGTCATTATACTAATCATGACGAAAATCGTTCACTATGGGTCCAACTCTGTACCTACTCTGGTCCCGTTGTTTCTTAGGATGGGTGTAGTGCCTAAGTTTAATACACCCCTAACCGAATAACACTGTATTTATAGAAATTTACCAAAAAACTTCATTTTTTGTATTTAAAGTTAAGAAATTTGTTTTGTATCTGCAAAAGTTGATTCATTTTTGTATATTTTTAAATAAACCGCATCTATTTTGATTTTCGTTTTGTTATTGCTACATTATTAATCTAACACACACATTTATGATGGTTTGGACCTGTGTGCATAAATCTCTTAAAAAATTCGCCATGGCGGCGCTCTTGCATTTTTGTACACCTTAGGTTGGTATTAGTAAAAAAAAAGGATTCCTATTTTTTTCTAGTAATAAATATGGCCTATGTTATCTGGATACGGCGAAAGAATATTTGAAAGCGGACCAATCGTTTTTGACCTTATATGTTAAGGTGATGGTTCCCAAATAGATGCGTTTTTGTTACCATTTTCTAGCATTACCGTATACTGTGCCATGTTCGAAGTTAATACATCATGTAATGCATATACTCAATTAAAGCATGATGTTTCTAAATGCTTATCTTAGTTTACCAAACCATTTTAATATATTTTTGAAGAACTCATTATCTCATTATTTTGAACATGTTTCTTTCGGTATACGTGGAATGTCTACTTTGTAATGTTGAGGTAGATTATTCGAAATATTGGCACCTTCAGACTAATGTATTGTTTTTGTCTCAGAATGATAGGTAAGTGAAGTTTTAAAGATAAATGTTATTAGAGCCTACTAAAAAGTATTCATTATAAAAGCACGTTGCTAATATATTTAACTAGGCACTTTGTCTTAGCTAGCGGGTAGCGTTAATTTTATGCAACGTTGCATGCGTGCCCGCCTCATCCCTGCCACTTCGCGTAGTGCGCGACGTTGTCAGACTTCATCTAGTGCCGCGTGAGAATAATTATATATAATATTCTTTCCTAGGATAGTTACCGCGTGCGCGTAATAACATACTTATAAGCGATTGTGTTTTACTAGAAACGTTCTCTGCCGTGATTTTGACACTACTTGTAGAAGTGTGATAATATACAAATGGGAGAAAAAAGAATCGAAAACAAAAAATATCACTTCTTATAATCTTTATAAGTAAACGTTCATAGATGATTTCATTAATTTACTTTTTTTTTAATTTTTTTTATTGAATGTTTTTATTTTTAAATCTAACTATTTTGACCGATTTTTATCTCACTTATATGAATTAATTGTTCGTTAATTTTAACGTCTCTAAGAAAACAGAAAAAACTTAAAGGTAAACAGTTAGGTATTTTTATTATGGCAGCTGCTCCTTACAGTGAAGAATATTTTTTTTTATAAGATCTCTTCCCGTAGCAACCATCAGCTATAACATCTATGATGGCAATGCCGTTCAAATTCACCCTCCCGATTCAGATAAAAACAATTACATTTTTTTAGTACCTACACTGTAAACGCTTTTTAGGAGGAAACCTGTACGCTATTACGAAATTTCTTGAGAACAAACATCCATACATACAACTGACAGACAAAATAAAAATGTACCTCTAAGCACAGATACTTCGCTTGTTTCACACATAGCTACGTATTGAGTCTAAACAAACGCTCAATTCGAATTTCCACTCACAGAGTAGTCTTGTTACAGAAACTTATTGTAACAAATGGTAATACGAGGATTTTTTCTCAGTAATCAATACCTACTGTTTTTGTTATAGTAACAATCAAAATTTGTATTTTATTTAGCGTTTACAGTGTAGGTACTAAAAAAGAAAATTGTTTTTATTTGAATCGGAAGGGTGAATTCGAACGGCATTGCCATCATAGATGTTATAGCTGATGGTTGCTACGGGAAGAGATCTTATAAAAAAAAATATTCTTCACTGTAAGGAGCAGCTGCTTAATAAAAATATGCAACTATGAATTTTTCGATTGATTATGTAAATATGAATTTTTCGTTAATTTTAGCGTCTCTAAGAAAACATAAAAATACTTTAAAAAACAATAACTGAAATAAAAAGTAAATATTTTATTTCAGTTATTGTTTTTTTAAAGTACTTTCCTGTTTTCTTAGAGACGCTAAAAATAATGAAAAATTCATTCATATTAGAAAGACTCTCTTATATTTACTACTGACAGTGCAGCCATCATCTATGCACTTCAAAAGCCAACCACCAGATCAAGAGTGATATCCGAATGTCATCTGGCACTACAAAACTTAGCAGAAACACACGGAGTCTCCGTAACATGGACTAAGAGCCACAGTTCATGTGAAGGAAACAATAGGGCGGATGTACTCGCTAGGCAAGGAATAGACAAAGTACTCTGTACCGACATTGCAGATCTGTGTAGGCCAACTGCAATGGAGGTGCGTACACTGTTAATCCAACACACAGAAAAAGAGCAACAAAGCCTGTGGCTAAAAAACAAGACTGCAGACACGCCAAACATTTCTTTCCACGGATAAACAAAAAGGTAACCAACAGCTTACTTAAGCTAACAAGAGCAGATCTACGTCTGATGGTCGGAATCATCACCGGCCACTGCGACCTGAACTACCATCAACATAAGATTGGATCAACGGATAGTCCTCTATGTCGAGGATGTATGCAGACAGACGAAACTGTGGAACATGTGCTTCTACACTGTGAGGCCACGGAAAACATCAGACAGAGACTGGGAGTGCTGAAACGCGTTAAAATGTATGCATCCAAATCGGTTTCGCATCATGAGGGTATTTCTACTACACCTGACGAAATAGGAGTGGAACTGGTGAGCCAGCGACCCAGAGCTGTACTCCGTTACTTTAAGGAGCTTGGCTGGTTGGGTTAGGCTGGCGGGGAGAAATGCACAATACACCCCAAGCGGGACGTCAGTGCAGGACTTATCGCCCCCACACAGAATAAGAATAAGAATAATTAACCTAGCGAACCTCGTTGTTGATAAATAATGTCATCAATTATTAGAGCTGCCAACTGCTCACGATGGCGGAATTTTGAAGGGTGCAACTCGCACGATATTCAACGAACGAACTCGAACGATAGTTTCTACGAAATTTTCTCATTTTTTTTTTGGTGTTTTTACGAGGTACGAGAAATCATTTTTATAAAAGTTTAATGAAATCGAGTTATTATTATTCGATAATGAGTAAAGTTATATTTGAGTTGAGTAATTACTACATACTTCACCTTCTGTACAATAGTAATATTTGACCTAACTTTCAGAAAAGTACGATGTTATTTCTCTGAACTTACAATACTCTATGTCAATATCCAAACTGTGCATAAGACACCATCTACCTATACAGTTGACAAAATTATAGACGGCAGGCCAATGCCCGCTCATCTGTTTCGCCCAGAATCAAACAGATGGCATGGCATAGGTAAGTATCAGTACATACTATTATTTATTCCGTGGCTCAATTCTCTATTGCGTTTGTCTATACCCGTCGCCTTAAGTGGTAAGTGTGGGGATAGATATAGAATAAAGCAGCTTTTAAATGAGAGCACGATATAGGTATACCTACCTATACTATAGATTAAGAAAAAGCTTTTCCTATACCTACTATTATTTCTTCCTGTGCTTATATGGACTTAGTCAAATGTTAACTGAAGGTCAGGTATAGGTAGGTACATTTTACGTTACGTTACGAATGCTATCGATTTTCTCGTGTCCATTGTTAAGAAGGTCCCTATTAATAGGCCGCACTTAGGTACAACCAAGTTCTCCGTACGCTGACTACTCGAGTACGTTTTATACGTACCTATTTACCCATTAATTTGTAAAAAAATAATCTATATCAGAGTATGAAAAAAATATTGGTGTCCCTTGTCCCATGGTCCAAAACAGTGTTAGTTCTCTCGTTATGGAACAACTCAGTGGGATACATCCCTTCGGTCTCTTAGGTCCAATTCCTGTTAAGTCCAGTGTATTTTGACATACCTTTAATGTCAATTTCTTTATATGTCCAGCTCTATGATATATTATATTTATTTATTATATATATATTATCATATATTATATATATATATATATATATATATTATATTATATTTATATATTATATTTCATAAGTAGACGTATCATTTCGAAAAGGTTTTTTTATTCTTACATAACTATACTTAAACATTTCTGAGTCAACATAGCTCAGACAGTTTATGTTTTTACGTAAAATTTTATTTATTGCAACTAGTTACTAGAATTAGAACTTTGTATTTAATTTCGTTGGTCTAAACTACTTCAATAATTGTAAAGTTTCACGGTCATTGGCTATTATTTCTTCAAAAGCTGAAATTAACGTCTGTTAAATAAACAAACATTGAAACGCTACCGCTGCTTTGTTCTTACTTTCAGACCTTCGTTGCTCGATCTAAAACTAGTACCTACCTAAACAACGAATAAGAAATCAAATTTTCAATAGCTTGTATACATACATTCTTGTATAGCTCCTGTTAAATTAAAGAGTACCTACCTATGTGTCATAAATTCTGAAAAGCTAGTCACAAAATCATATTTGGTATTCGTATTTTATGGATTTGATATACCTACTTCAGCGTGGTAATGCGGCTAGCATGCTGGGCATGCTGCCCTCTGGTAGTGGGTTATAGCATTTGGATTATCTGTAGATCATAAATGGTCTATAGGTAATCTTTCTGCTATAGTTTTTTGTTGTCGTAGTTAGTAATTTTGTTAATGTTAATAAAGGCACTTGCCCGTTTTGAGTATCTAATCGCTATTCGATTTATGTCATTTTAACCTGATAGGTACTTTTCTTCATCGTGGTTTGATACTCAGTAGTTTGCCCTAGTACTTATCACTATTTAGGCTGTCCGAAGGCACTTAATTATTTTATAGGAACCGGGAACTACCATTATTTTACGTGTCATTTGTTATAAATGCTACTCCACCCACAGTCATCAATCCACGATTAGACCAGGCTGAACTGATTAGAAACCCCTGATGATATGTTTTGGACACTACGAGTCTAGCATAATAATGACAATATCTTATTGCATCTGGTTGGAATTGCTTTAGAATTGTTTGCTATCTTATCAAAGAGCAGGCGGGTAATTTTTTAGCTTATTTCAGATTAGTCCTTAATTCTATTAAGGACTAATCTGAAATAAATTAGTTCCTCACGATGAGTACCACACTTCTCAGGACAACCACAACTGATAACCCTGTATGGAACATTAGGAAGCCCCGTCTATGAATAGGGTCTTCTACGTGAATATTCATACTTACTCAGAATCATCTGCGTTCCAATCTACGTTCGCGCTTGTAACTATACCACAATGTAACGATGTGTGTATATATTTATTTACCTACGATTTATTTACACTTACAACAGAACAAGACTCTGTGGTGTGTTTTTTCCTAGATAAAGTGTAGTTTGTTATTTTTAACTGGCTAGGTGATTTTAAACCCATTTTATAGTATATCAGAAATATACAGTGCGTAAAAAGGAAAGTAATGGCGTTTAAGACGTTTTCTCATTTTTGATGAAAATGTCAAAGTTCATCTTGTGTGGATTGTGGTGTGGCCTGTGGCGATATAATTATTGTTTTGTGAATTACTAATAATAATCAATTAAAACTATGTGTTGTTATTTAAAAATGGCCGAAAAATTGTGCAGAATGCCGTGATAATTAAAAACAAAAGGTAATTACGTTAAAGAGACTGCTTATGTTTATTTACTTTGAAAAATAAAGAGAGGAATCCAAAACGCAACACTACATTTTTGTGTTCATTCAAGCTAAATAATGGCTTAATTGACCACGGCTTTAATATAACAGTAAGTTACGGGTTACCGAATAATCAATAGAAGCGGAAAGCAAGAATCTTTTACTAACGCTCTGATCTTTCGCATTAATTTTATTGGAACCATGAGCTACTGCTCATGGTTCCAATAAAATTAATGCTACGAGTACAGTCGCTTTTCAGAATCATTTACAAAGCTATTGTTTACTTTTAATTCACTTGCGTATTTTAAGTTAAAGCCTTTAAAAATGAATACCTATGTTTTATAAAATATGCCAATGGACCTAGGATTCTTAATGATGGCCATAGAAACATATAACTGAGTAAACATTCTACAATATTAAATTTTGCCTTTCAATTACTTACCTAAAAATGGAGACAAAACATTTACTAGGTTCATAAATATGACTACCAAATTACCCACATCCTCTCATTTCACATGTCTTTTGTAATTTGTAGTTTGGAGAGAAGTAATTTGAGTAGTGATGTCTAGTAGACACACCACATGTATCCATGAAACATGAAACTAAAAAGCATCTCTGGAAATTCAAAATACTACAGAACTCAGTTTTAGGGAATCATTTTGTGTACAAATCGTGTATATTTCATAAAAATTATATTTATTTCAAGGAATCAAAAATTGCATCATGATTGTCTACAATTTTAACAACAACTCTAGTTAGAAAAGTGTAATTTTATTTGTATGAATGGTTATGAGAGTGGCAATAGGTCATCAGTTATTATTTTATAACTAGCAGATACTAAATGTGATAAACATCTGTATAATATAGCTTAAAAACATATCTGACCAACCACAAGAACAAGCTGGCTTCAGAACAAACTTCTCCACCTTGGACCACATACACATGGTGAAACAAATACTGGAAAAATACAATGAGTATAACAAGCTCCTATATAGGCATTCTTCAACTTCTCTAAAGCCTTCGACAATGTATACCATAAAGCAATATGGCAGAGCCTAGAACAACAGGGAGTAGTATCCTTAAAATACATTGAAATAATTAAGAACATTTACTCAAATAGCGAAGCTAGGATACAACTGGAAACCTTATTTGAAAAAGACACAAAAAAACTTGAAAAAATGATAGAATCACTAAGTGTGGAAAGTGTGAAAGTAGGTCTCTTTATGAACATGGCAAAAACAACTCTCAAATTTATATACAAGTCAAAAACAAGTCTCTAGAATATGTACAGGAATACATCTATTTAGGTCAAATAATCTCCTATGAAGAACAAACCACTAAAGAACTTAATAGAAGAATAGGAAATGTATGGATGAAATATTGTTCCATGAAAGAAATTATGAAATTGAATGAGCAAAGTATATGAATAAAAAGAAAAGCATTGAATACTTACATGCATACTTCCAATTATTACCTACGGATGTGAAACATGGGCACTCACCAAACTACACAGGGCAAAGCTGGAACGCTGTCAAAAAGCCATCGAAAGAAGCAGTGTAATAAGGGAAAAACAAAGGTAATTAATATTCTCACTTGAGCAGACCAATTGAAGTGGAGGTGGACTGGTCACATGATACGAGACAAGCTTAGAAAATAGAGCACAACAATCTCTGACTGGTACCTCATGGACGGCAAACACAATAAAGGATATCAACAAACAAGATGGACAGATGATCTAAGACTTATGGCTGAACAACACTGGATCAGGAACAGCTGGATCAGGGTAGCAAGAGACAGAACCCAATGGAAAATGCTAGAGGAGGCCTATGCCAAGAGGCACTCTGAATTACGTGATATTTTATAAGTTTTTATCATTTTAAATTGTGTAAAATTCAGATCATCAGGCTTAAATAATTGTAGCAGTGGAGATTATGAGTAGGTATATTTATGTTTATTCATAAAGAATCACTATAAAATAATAATTTATATTTCCTCTCCAAAATGTTTACTTGCCTAAAGTCATACCAAATGCATCAAAGAATAACAAATATTCTTTCTATTGTTACAGAATGCTGAGTCAAGATATAAGCATCGAAAACATATTATTCTAGGAATAAGCCCATAAAAAGAAGATGTTAATAAAGGAGTACAGAATACCTTTACCCCTCACAGTTGAGGAGTACCGAATCGCTCAGCTCTACATGATAGCAAAGAAAAGCAAAGAGGAAAGCACAGGGGAAGGTAGTGGTGTGGAGATTCTCATCAATGAGCCTTATGAAGATGGGCCAGGAGGAAAAGGTCAGTATACCCAAAAAATTTACCATGTTGGTAGTCACCTCCCAGGATGGTTCAAAAGTCTCCTACCTAAATCGGCACTTACAGTCTCTGAAGAAGCTTGGAATGCTTATCCTTATACAAAAACAAGATACACCTGCCCATTTGTTGAGAAATTTTCTTTAGAAATAGAAACTTACTACTACGGTGATAATGGTCACCAAGAAAATGTATTCAACCTTTCTGGCAGTGATATGAAAAATAGAATAGTAGATTTGATTGATGTAGTTAAAGATCAGCTATATGGTGCTGATTATGTGAAAGAAGAAGATCCTAAATTGTATGTGTCAGAAAAATGTAACAGGGGTCCTCTCTCTGAGAACTGGCTTGAAGAATATTGGAGGGAAGTTCAAGGAAAGACTCAACCTCTTTCCAATGGAAAGTCTCTTATGTGTGCTTACAAACTGTGTAGAGTAGAATTCAGATATTGGGGTATGCAGACAAAATTAGAAAAGTTTATTCATGATGTTGCTCTAAGAAAAACTATGCTACGAGCTCATCGACAAGCATGGGCTTGGCAAGATGAATGGCATGGACTTACTATGGAAGATATTAGAGAGATTGAGAGACAGACACAGCTAGCCTTGCAGAAAAAGATGGCAGGAGACACTAGTGACGACCTTGATCTTTCAGAAGAAAATTCTAAATCGCTTGCAGCTACCATGAGCAGTTTAGAGAAAAATGAAGATATTTCAAGTCCTGTTGTAACTAAAAAGACTGCCCCAGAAAAAAGAGTTCAAAGGCATCTCAGCCCTGAAAGTACGCCACCTTCGGAGCATAAGACATCTAAAACAAATCTTAGATCATCCTCTTCTGGTTCCATCAAAAGTTTGCAGGCTCAAGTACAAGCAGCGAACTGGAGAATGGAGACTCTTGTGAGAGAATCAGAGACAGAAACTGGTTCAGAAGACGAATTTTATGATTGTGAATCATCTTTCAACAAGTGGTCATCTATGTGCTCACTTGATGAAGCTGATATTGATATTTCACCTACTCTTGCTGAAGGTCAAGATGATAGCATATTTAATCCTACATTTTTGAAAAGAGTAACATCTGAAAGAGGCTCACGTAGACTTGTTACTTTGCACAGCCATCACAGCATTGACGGCTGTCCCGAAACACCAGTGCACAGCTCATGCCCAACAACAGTACTCATTTTGGTGTTCCATGCTGGCAGTGTTTTAGATGCCAATGTTGATATGACTGCGAAAAAATCGGATGTAACGACATTCAAAGGTGCTTTCGAATCAGTAATGCGTCAACATTATCCGTCACTGGTAGGTCACGTAGCTATCAAATTAGTATCATGCCCATCTGTGTGCACAGAAGCTTTAGGAGTTCTCTCCACATTGAGCCCTTACAGCTTTGATTGTTCACCATCTACCATAGAAACGCCTTCTCTCACAAACGATCTAATACCAATCGGCGCGATTCCCCTGATTGCTACATCATCACCCGATTACGCTGAATCGGTGGCTAAGACGATTAGCTGTGCCAACGCAGTTTACGCCGAATTTCTCAAATCAGATGATGGACGTGCATTTAGTGGCCAAGTTTGCATTGTTGGCGATAGTATGGGCTCAGTTTTAGCTTATGACGCGTTGAATCGTACTTTGCAGTATCAGTCACGACATGACAGTGAAAATAGTATTTTAGATACCGAGATTACTATTCCTAATGATCCATCGGAACCAACGTATCTGAACAAATCACATTTACAAGCTCCAACTCCTAGAAGACGATCTTCATCTACAAGTGAAAATCATGTTAAGTTTGAATTTGAAGTAAATGATTTCTTTACATTTGGTAGCCCTCTATCACTCATTTTGGCTTCAAGAAAAATATCTGATGACAAGGGTAAAGATATTATGAAACCTCCAGTACAGCAAGTGTTCAATTTGTTTCATCCTACTGACCCTGTCGCTTCAAGGTTAGAACCGTTGTTATCAGCTAGATTTACGAATCTCCCACCAATTAACGTCGCCAGGTATACTAAATATCCTTTGGGAAACGGCCAACCTTATCATTTGATGGAACTGATACAGAGGCACCCTCAGCTATTTGGAGATCATTTACAAATGCCCCCAACGCCAGTTTTAAGAAGATTATCGGAAGTATCTGTACAAAGTACCGTTAGCGGTCTCGTGGATAATATTCCCCTCATAACAATGAATGCTTTACAACATAAGTGGTGGGGAGCAAAGAGATTGGACTATGCCCTGTATTGCCCAGAAGGCTTGGCGAACTTCCCCACTAATGCATTACCCCATCTTTTCCATGCTAGTTATTGGGAAAGCTCCGATGTTATAGCGTTCATATTGCGCCAAATCGGCCATTTTGACTTGGCGCTATATGGCCACTCAGACGATAAGGAATGTCCATTGTTTAAACCTGGACAAGAGAGGGAAAAATGGATGAGAAAAAGGACATCAGTTAAACTGAAGAATGTCGCTGCCAACCATAGAGCTAACGACGTTCTCGTAAAAGAAGGAAATCCTCAAACTTTCTCCGCACGATTTATGTACGGGCCATTAGACATGATTACTCTGACTGGCGAGAAGGTGGATATTTATATGATGAAAGATCCCCCGGCTGGCGAATGGACGATGTTATCTACTGTAGTAACAGATAAAACTGGACGAGTCACTTATACGTTGTCAGAAAAGCAGAGTGTAGGATGTGGCATATACCCCGTCAGAGCTGTGGTAAGAGGCGATCATACACACTGCAATTTCCATCTTGCCGTTGTCCCTCCGCAAACTGAATGTATCGTTTTCAGTATAGACGGATCCTTTACTGCGAGCGTATCGGTAACGGGTCGAGACCCGAAAGTCAGAGCCGGTGCCGTAGATGTCGTACGTTTCTGGCAAGACTTAGGATACATCATATTATACATCACTGGACGTCCCGACATGCAGCAGAGGAAAGTCATATCCTGGCTGGCAGAACACAATTTCCCCCACGGACTCGTGTTCTTTTCTGACGGCTTTTCAACCGATCCGCTCGGACATAAAGCGGCACATTTGAACAGTCTGATAAACGAACACGGAATTATCTTACACGCCGCATACGGTTCCGGAAAAGATATAAGTGTTTATAATAACTGCGGACTGACTCAGAGGCAGATTTACGCTATTGGGCGTATAAGTAAGAAGTATTGTAATATGGCGACGACGTTGAACGATGGTTACGCCCTTCACTTGGCCGAACTGAAGCAGCCAGGGGCGGTGAGACCTGCTAGGGGCAATGCTCGTCTCTTAGTGCCTCGACGGCTGCTGGCTCCAGTAAACAACGCTTCTGCAAATCGCGGCCGACGTTAGATTGCCAAAACCACTAGTTGCCAAAATATCAGAATTTCTTGAAACGCTTAATCTTTACCTGGATTAGATGATGTACATGTGATAGTAATTATGTTAGTGGCTTAATCTAGCAAGTCATAATTTCTAGGATACCAGAATTATTTATATTTATTTAAAGTTTATGTAGTTTAAATATTTTTATTGTTATACTTGACGTTCGATTCCATAACGACTTACGAGTTTACAACAAACACTCAAAGTATCGTTTAATTGATAGCATATAGTTCCAGATCTCGATAACGCTTTGAATTTTTTTTAAAGATTTTATGATTACTAAGTACTAGTAAATTAAAATATAATGTCACTGTGTACCTTTATAAGAATATGTAACTACTAATCTAATTGACTGTTTATACATATTTAAGAATGATTCACAAAGTTGTTGTTGTAAAATCGTATAACATTGTATAGATATTCAAATGAGAATAATTACCCATATTGTTACTGAATAACACCCGCACCTTCGCGCGTTTAGTAAAGTTGAGATTCTACTGAAACAGCCTGTACATTACCATAGACTTTGACATTTATTATGAACCCCTTAGAGAAATTTTGCTAACACACAACGAAAAACAATAAGTATTGTTTTGTTTACATATAAATATTTCAAGCTCACAAGTGTCCAGTACTTTGAGCAGTAGCGTATAGGGTCTATCTATACTAGACCCATCGAGTTCTCCCATGGGTGAGATTTGTGACACAAATATAATATTATATTTACATAGTGTCTAATGGATTAAGTCAACATACACGTTGTGTTTCTCTAAACGGGAAAAAGAAATTTATTACTGTAGATGCATGTAGGGTTTGGGTATCTGAATCTCAGTATACCTAAAATAAATACAACTTTTTTTCTAGTTCATTTGGATATGGGTAAGATTGTCTGTTGTAGAAGTGTCTCTATTACGATGATTGTATTTTAAAGTTGATATTTTACTATATTTATGGAAACGTTTTGAATACAAGATAATATTGTACTGTGTACACTTGTATTCGTTCACATAAGTTAGCTTATTTACGGCTTGTCTATCTATCTGTACTTAGATGACTCGGGCGAATTTCTCGCATTATTAAATTTTTATGTAAGCAAGCAAAAATTCTAAACTATATGTATAATTGTTCCTCATCTGGAATATGATATTAATCTTCGTAATCTAAGTATCTAATTATACTTAAAGTTCTAGGTTAGTCTATCAAATAGTTTGTTAATTTAAATTGTAGTCAAAAGTCATGCATAAATCGTTTTTCAATCTAACTGCTAGTGTTCACGATTACTCGATATCTAATCTAATAATATGAAATTGATATTAATATAAAATTTTCGTTACTTACTCTTGTTATTTATTTTTAATCTTTTAAATACTGTAAGGGAGACTAATATACATACTTAGTAAGTTATTAACAACTGTTTTATTGTTATTATTTTAATAATTCAAAGGTGAAGGCAATACGGTGGCCGAAATGCTGTTTTAAAATGTGTAAATCTTAGACAAATCACGCTATAGTAAAATTATTATATGGTAATTATATACGAGTATGAATAGACATAAATATGTATTTTTACTATATACTACTTTAACTTTACTTGTATTGGTATACCTACTTATTTTAGTAAATATTGATATTGTATTTCGAAAATGTTATTATTTTTCTATTAACTTATTGTTTGTATTAAGTCATAAAATATTACGTATATTAGGTACATATACCTACACCACACTTATATACTTAACTAAATAGGTTTTCTAGTTTAAGAGTTATTTATTGGTGATAGTTTCATAATATTATTTGTATCCGTCTATTTACTTGAATTTAATCAGGTAATTGCTCTAATAAAATTTGTCTAAATTAAATGCTGTAAGACATTTTTAACATATTAAGAACTTGTCTCTACTACACACCACAAATATATTAAGCATTTATTATTTGTACATTCCTGCTCATCCATAAAAGCTAATTATACGAGTCACAATTTATTTCTGGTATTTCATCAAATCAAATATGACATAATATTAGACCAAAAATAATTTTTATTCTGTAGCAAATTATATTAGTATGTTTTTCTGTAATTAAATTGTTGTCTATTAATCTAAAAGAATAATTGTGTAACTAATCAATGTTAAATATAGTAAGTACAATAATAGTCTTGATTTAATTTATTACTTACAAAATATAATCAATAGAGATATGAAGCTAATTAATGATATTAAATGTAAGAACTAAGTATATTTTAACTTATTTTAGCTAACTACCTATATATTTACTAAATGTCTAGAAGTCAATTATAATTTCGCAAATACATATTCATTAAACAAACCAAATCTGAAATAAAATAATTATGATGACAAAATTTAGAAAAAATATAATTCATTTCTTAGTGAAATTAAAATCGTGTTATATTATTACCTAGGTACATGCTGATGTGATTCGTTCATATTGATGAAATTGTGCTAAATAGTAATTACATATAAATCATTCAGTTAAAATATCGCTTAGGTCATTCTTTCGATATGTGTAAAAGAAACAGCATTCAGCAGATAGAATCGCCATATGCTCTTCTATACCTTTTCCAATATTTTTCTCTTAAAATAATATTTAATGCAAACTTTTTTGAAGCGTCAGTTGCGCTTTTGATTGGCAGTCCTATTCATTATCAAAGTGTTAATCTAAAGTACAAGTGAGGTATTTAAGTAGGTAGGTACCTATTTGATTGTGAGCATTACATTTGCTCGAAGGCAAGATAGATTACGTCGGATATAAGTGCAGCCTGTAAACACATTGTTGCTTTTGTTTGGCTTCCTCGAGGCCGGCACTCGGCCAGTCTAAATTTATCCTATTGGCAACCTGAAGCCCTGGATTTGATGATACCGTGATATATTTGTTTATTTTCAATAAAAGCTATAACGTCGTACTCAAATAGAATTTGACGTATTTCGAACACGCTTTTGTTTGCGCCTTAGCGCATCTGGAAAGTACTATACATTAGTTTAAAGTGTCTAAAATTCCATAAGCGAAATAGTTAAGAGTACCTACTTACTTGGGTGTTAATATAATTTTAGTATGTACATGCTATTTTATTTGCAATCTAATCTAGTCGAAATTCGGCAACTTAGACTTTTCTATATTTGTCCTAATCTAAAGGTATTCTGAATTATATCTGTGCTTAAAGTATAAATGATTACCTACAGATAGTGCAAGTGATCTCGTGGGTTATTTAACTAAGTAAAGCTACAAAATAAATACTTTTGTGTCGTCTATTATAGCTTACAGGTTGTTCATCTTAGAAAAAAGTTTAAGACAATGTTCAGCTGTTTTTTTCGCAATATACCTAGTAAGTAAAATTTTTGTAGATGAGTGCAGTAGATAGAACTATAAAATAATGTTCCTCTAAACTCTATAGAAGTCAAAAAATATGTCTGTCGTTCATGCGAGCACTATTTAAATACTGAGTCACCCAAAATTATTACCAAAGAGCTCGCGAGATTGGCACTTTAAAACGCACTCTAAGTGTGTCATCGGTATTTGCATAATATACAATACTTGACATACATTATGTTGGACACAGACTACGCACGTGACTTGACAAATTTTAGTGTCTGGACTAAATATTCCTCTTCGCGCTATATTTTTTATTAACATTCTACAAAGTAACTTTTATTTAAGTATGGTAAAGTACAAGATTATCAGTTAGGGGTGTACTAAGCCGAAAGTGACCCCCTGTTTAAATTATACCCCCATCATATCATTGTACCCTGATATGATGATATAACCCTGTATAAAATACATAAAAAAGTATTGGCGATGAGGAAAAAATTTATTGTCGGCATTTTACTCGCTTTGTTGGAAAAAAAATCTATTTCCGTAACACCATACTCGGTAATCCTACATCGTGTTACTATCGCCTGCATGTGAACGGAACTAATACATAGAAAAGCTTATTGACTTTGCACATGGTTATCTATCGGGTAGGGGTGTACCAAGCAGAAAGGGTATCACTGTATTTATCATTACGAATTATAAACTACTAAAAAACTTAATAGAAAGAAATCAGTTGTTCCATACAATGAGTTAACTAGGTATCTATCGTCGACAAATGTGTGAAACAGTTCATTTGTGTCTCATAGTTGGTCACATAGTGAGTATGGTGACCACTTCTCGGCTTAGTAAACCCCTAACCGTTAACTATGTAGGTAATATATGCAAGTTAAGCTAGGGATGTATGTATCTGATTTTTCTTTAGTCGTTTACCATGATTGCCTTGACATTGACTGCCGGATTGGTACAAGCCTGGCTAATAACTTAGTAAAATGTAGTCAAGACATTTTTCATTATTTATTTATAAACATTTCGTTATTAACAACATACTAATTATTTCAGTATTTATTTATTACGAGTATTAATGTACTCATGTGTATTCCATACTTTGTAAACGGAAAACGTCTCATGACCGGTTTCTTAGCTGTATGCTTGCTAATGTAGGAAAATGTTTTTATCTATACTGTTAAAAATTGTTAAAATCTCCGTAAGTGCTGTGCTAGCTTCATTCTTTTGTATTTATGTAATGTAATTGTGTGTGAGAAAATAAATTATTGTTGTTGGCAATTACACTTATCGTTTCATTTACATATTTATTACGTACCTAAACTTATAGCTCGTGATAAGTCATTTTTTAGTCCAGTTTTCCTAGCAATTTAGGCTAGGCTCTAGCAAACAATTAGATAGCTAAACGCCTAAATTATGTAAGTTTCTGAAAGGATACTAAAAAAAACATCCTCGTAAATAACACTAGAAAATTTTATTTACATAATTCACAGCTACAGAGAGGCTTATAAGATAAACATTAGGTACACAATATTACATTAGGACTTCTATAAACACAAGTATTTTACTCATAAAAGTAATAAAGGATAAAGAGAGATAACGGCACGTATCATTATGTAATCCAGTTACATAAAAATGATCATGAAACAGTAGAAAATTATACTATATAGACAAACTACTAAATAAACGGTAAAAAATATATCGTTAAGATTAAAAAACAGGACGAGAAAATATTTACGAAAAATTATGAATCAGCAGGCAAAGCCGGAATTTCAAGCAGTAGCTATTGAGAAGACGATGCCTGGAAAACACTAAGCGCCTCTAGGGTGCGTAATCATCTTGAACCAAAAGTGACGTAGTGGGGATATTTCCGCGCATATTCACTTTATTGACGAATCGCAAATCTCTTCTTGAAAAAATACCCTGCCCCGCACTTTCTACCCCGCGCAAAAAGACCTAAAAATCGTAACTGCGTACCTAAGGTCATTGGTCCACATTGTTCGCCAGGAACTTTACATTTACAGATAGAGAACTAAGTACTACCTAGATACTATCAACTCATTATTATTGACTGGCCGGTTGGCGCAGTTGGTAGTAACCCTGTCTTCTGCGCCGCTGGTTCGATCCCCGGACAGGTCAAACATTTGTGTGCATGAACATGTCTGTTTGACCTGTGTCTGGGTGTTTTATATATATGTATGTAAGTATTTATATCAGTCATCAGGTTAGTTATAGTTAGTTAGTTATCAATACCATAGCACACGCTTTGCCTAGTTTGGGGCCTGAAGACATTTATTTATTTATCTCGTAAACTACCGAATAGGTATTTGAAATTCCGGCTACGCTTTCTGTATTATAGAAATTGATGATAAAAATATTGATTGGTAATATTCTTTACGAACAACAAAATGTTTATGAAAATATTTTGTAACAAATAAGAAAATCATATTTTTTTTGTCTTTTACTGACATACTGATTTCTCACAAGAGTAAATAGCCGAATACATTTACAACATAACAAACGTAGTTACCACCTAAAATACACAAACATATACATAAGGTACATTGACATAGATTCACAAACAGTTCATTCGAATATAAAATACTGATATAACTTATAATTTTATTAAAATCAAGACACACTTGATGGAAACCAATACAGAAAATAGTACCAAAAAAAAGTTTCAGTTTCAAACAAATTATAATAGAATACGCATATTTGATATTATGCGCTTGATCTAAATTAATCTACGCACAGTAATAATTTCATTTTTAAATATACAGTACGCGCAAATTTTTTTTTAAGCCTGAAGTAATGTGCGAGTAACGCAAATGCGCAACGCGAGCGTCTGAAGTGTACAAATGCACCACTCACACTAACATGCGGTGTCAGCAGGCGCGCGGGCGTGCGGTGCGGGGCAAGGGGGCGGTGGCCCCTCTCGGTGCAAGCTGCGACCTTTTGAAACTTTTTTTGAAACGTTCGAATGAATTAATCACCTGCTTATGACGTCACTATATACGATATGCAAAAAGTTGCTTTCTTGAAAATGGTCCAGAAGAGGACGTGAATCCTGTATTCGTACGAGCGATCTCAAAAACAGTATGTGTTTTCAAGAATGCGAATTTTACGTATCGTTCATAAGTGAAGTAAGTGTGAAATGAATTCATCACTCGCTAATGATAGCGTGTGATGAATTAATTCGAGCGTTTCAAAAAATGAGGCTCCTGGTCTTTTAACCCTGTGTACAGGAATTTATCCAGCGATATTATAAATAGAAACGCGACGTAAGGTAAATGCTCCTATTACAGAGGTAATCAAAATCGACTCCCATTACGGAGGTATTTTTATTTTCGTGTGTTATTCTCGTTTGAGTAAAAACCAAAATGGAGTTTACCCATTCATAGTCTTTTACTTCATCACATACCGGACGTTCGGAAATGTAACACAGAGGCAAGTCACAAAAATCAAACAGTCAGTGTCACGGCGGCGATACGGCCGGTCGTTTCACACAAACGCGGAGCGACGTACGTAAGTACATTTACATTTGATATCTAAGTTTTTTATATAAAATGCCGTTCAAGTGTGTGAATATGTCATTTATAGCTTTTGTCTATCATTATTGCCGAAATCTCCATTATTGCCGAAATCTCTTTTTTATACCTATCTTGATGCTTGCTTACAAATGCTTATTTTTATTTGTTACTTTCAAATGTTGCCATTTACCTCCGTAATAGGAGCCTTTGCCTTACTGTGAAGCCGCCGCACTTGTCCCGATCGCGTTCTTCAACGGTTGAACTAAGGTTAGGTGTACTAGTGGGAACGAGCGGATCAAATCATAACTATTTTCGCTCAAAAAGTATGAAAATATAACAAAATATTTTGAATTCCCCAAGAATATCTTTCTTATCAAGAGTGATAATATAACCGAAATTTAATATCGTCAATCTTGTTTGGATATCGATATTAAGTCTCGTGCATGAGAAATATTAATGTTCATTCCCGCTTTTCGCCTAGAATAAATGATAAATGAGAATTACAATATTAATTGTATGCCATTCTTGTTTGGCGAAAATAACTCCCGAGCGTTATATTATATAATTACCTGCTATTGCAAGAAAATAACTCCCGAGCGTTATATTATATAATTACCTGCTATTGCAAGAAAATAACTCCCGAGCGTTATATTATATAATTACCTGCTATTGCAAGAAAATAACTCCCGAGCGTTATATTATATAATTACCTGCTATTGCAAGAAAATAACTCCCGAGCGTTATATTATATAATTACCTGCTATTCCAAGAACTTACAAATAATTATTATAAGTCTTTAAATAAAAGTTAATCAATCAATTGATGACCATCTAACAGATAGCAAATTGTTTGCAAGAAAATAGAATTTGCAAGCCTATTAACTTCTAACTGCAAAATTAAGCAATTTTCAAAGAAATTAATATCGTAATTTAACTTATGTATTAAGAAAAATTAAATAAAAACAGATTAAACGAAAATGTACCTGTAAATACAGATTTAAAATATACAATCTCAAGCTGATATGAGAATAGTGAATACATTGGTAGGCGTACAGAAACAATAATTATAAAGAATCAACGTAATAACTACATACACACTACACAAACATACATACATTTATTTAATATCAGTAATGTTGGAGAAAGTATATTTTTTGATTAAAAAATACATAAAAAAGTAGTATGTTACAACTTCTGATGTGTATTGTATAATATTCAGTTAATGAGATCTAATTGTACTTCGATTCATAGAAATAAAAAACGAGTCGTGTAATAGAAAATAAAAATATACAGTTCACTAATAAAAATAATTCAAAAATAAATGATTTAGGTAAAAAAAATTGGTAATAAATAGAATGTTAAATGAAGAATTGCGATGCGAAAAACTTCACATACTTTCCTTTCCATGATTACATATTATTATTATTATTTTAAATTCACTGACATAACATTTATGTTTTACACAATTTTGGGTTAGAATAATCTGTTAGAGAAGCGTAACTAAATAAAAATTGATTTGTTCACTTGTTGGCACACGCATCAATACGCAATATACGCTATATATATACACGGTCTTATTTATAAACACGACTCAAACTCGAGAATTTTATGTCCTGGGCCCAAGTCTTTTATTTGAATTGTTTCAGAATTACAATTGCATTGTGCCATAGTGGTCGTTTTATTATACTTAATGTTAACAGACTACTAAATCTGTCAAACAACGATCATAAAGTATGACGCAATTGAATTGTAATTCTGAAACAATCCAAATAACGAACTTGGGCTCATTTTTTTATTGACTGAGCAACTCACACGCTGATATACGTCAAAATAAATTTTAAGTTTTGGCGTTTGTAAGTATGACAGTTTATATTGCGTTTGTGGTACATCGATTAAAATAATTAATACATTCACGCATCATGCAATATTCCCGGTCAAAATAAAACTAGGTAACCTCATCATACTAGATACTTTATAATATATAAAATCGGTCTTCTACTTAGCCTAATGTAATTGTGTAACATTTTATATCTACGTCATTAGAAAACTGCATTTCGATTATTCGGATTTCTAGTTTATTCAACGTAACAAATTGGTAAAGCAATAGGTGTAAACTTTAAATCATTACTGCTTCAAGAAGAGGCGTAATTTTTTTGTCTGTCTTTCATAATAATTAATGGAAATACACTGTGGTCATGTTTGCACTCAGTTCCGCGTACTCCGAGCTCTCTCTAATGCCTCTGGAAAACGATCTTATATTTTAACGATTCATCCGTCCCACGGTTAGGGCTCGTACACATAAACACGATACGATGTCGCGTTGCATCGTGCTACGACGAGACGGTACGTTGGGAAGAGCGAGCGACACGACATCGCAACGAGCCACGCCATCGCCGGCGCCGCATTCAGTTGTTATTGAAAATTCAAAGATGACGGACGACATTGAGGTTGATCATTTAATAACCCAAGCCGAAGAGTCCCGTACTATGGGACAAAACATCAGAAGAATTCAAAGATAGAAATCCATTTTTCAAGATAAACTGCGACCGACCCCACTATCGTGGCACGTTGCGATGTCGTGTCGCTCGTTCATCCTACGATACGACGTACCATGGAACGATGTCGCGTCGTAGCACGATGCGACATCGTATCGTGTTTATGTGTACGAGCCCTCTAAAAATCTCAAACCAAGACAAAGATCTGATTACACTTACATAAGCGTAATCAGGCGAATAGTGCAAACATAGCACAATAGCAACATTTCTGAAGTATTGACGCAATATATATCTAGATCAAAACAGAGCCTAGTCTTTCTTGAATGATTGAGTAAATCTATATCAGTATCTTCCTAGCCTTACCAGTAAGTACAATCAAAACGTAACTTAAGGTTTTGTGCAATCGCCTAATCGTGAACTGAATAACTAGTAACTTACTTGTCACTTGTACGTGTACATAAAAATAACGGGCAGAAATTCTTTAAAAAATACCAAAAACATTAAATACTAGTGAAATTTTTGTAATCGGTACATTTAGATTTCCGTAAAGCGTTTTTGTCGTAATAATGGCAATACTAGGAACTATTTCAGACATTCGAATATTGACCTCGAGTTAATCATTAATTAAGTATTTATTTACGTTAGTAAATAGTCATTTATGTGCTATTTACATTGGCTATGGCGTTATTTGTTCCATTCTTAACTGACAGTACATCATAACAAGGCTGTATTGATGTGGTAGGTAATATTGACCCATTCGGCCAGTCACACTGACTAAACTAAAAGTTTCTGAAATCATATCCATCCTTTTCTCACTTTTAGAAACAAAAAGAGAGGAGACAATTTTAGTACTGTCAAAATAGGTTAGTTTAGTAACTTTGGCCTGCCCGAATCGGGGTCATTATTGTGTTGTGGGCGCTATAATATCATTATAACTACAAGTCAAGTAACGAGACATTGCCGCATCTTATAAGTCTCGGTGTTATTTTCGATTTGTGTAATGTGTCAGTGATTCAAAACACCGATTACTGCCCTATCAGTTAAGAAAATAGTGCAGTATTATACCTAATACCAGTTACCAGTTAGAGGTATACTAAGCCTAAGAACACTGTAGGTACTCATATTAATAAATAATCTTCACTATAGGACCAACCCGGAATTTACAAAAAGAACCTTTTTGCCATTAAAATAAATTTCGCTGGTCGGCAAAATATATGTGTATAACTAATAGTTATTAATCTTGACAAGAACAGTAACTATCCTTCGGCTTAGCACGCGACTAACTGACACTCCTGTATATTATAGCATTCCAGCACTGCACGCCCAAAAATACTTAACAACAGATATATAACATTTAAAATTCATGTACATCCTATTCTCTAACGTTATATAATTACATTTTTTAACTTCATTTTAAGACGTAATAAATTATGTCCCGGACGTAAAGTGCGTGGTAAACCTTACTTATAGCTCCCTGACTTTTAAACATTCTTGAATCTAAACGATTCAAAGTTAAACCCACAGCCTTCGTCATTAAGACATTGATTTACACTGTAATGTTATAAGTATATTTAGTCTTCTTTTACGCATTAAAATCTCCAAAATCGCTTACAAGTGCTAATAATTCATAATATTTTTCACAGACTTACATCAGCTTGGCAATTCATTTCGATCTTTTAATTTGGTCACATCAGGTGGTCAAGTCTGTTATTTGAATTGTTTTTATCGCTCAGTCCGAGTACATTTGCATGATATAAATCCAATACTTAATACAATTTTGCCAATGGGGCATACAACTTATTAAGACTAGAAAAATAGGTGAAAATTCAGCAATAATACCTACGAATCAAAATCGCAGATCATAAGATATAAATGGATTTAATTAACAGAAGCTATAAAAACTTTGCTAATTACTAATAAATCAACGTTTAACTCCTCAACTTGAGTATCATCCAATCCAAGTATAGACACACAATCACACTCGTACTGTACGATTCAACCGAAAAGTATCGCTAATAGACACCACTAGCATCAAATACAAATTCCTATGAGTGGTGTCAATTCCAAAAGCCGACTTTCCCCGTCACTCCAATGTAAGCTCTATATCTGTCGCACAAGGTTCAATATCCCCCGTACCTGTTCGCATCTGCTATGAGTAAGCGTTGCCATTTTTGTGCGAAGCTCTTGTGAATATGATATCCTCGTCGTCAGCGTTGATGCTTTCGGCGGTAGTTAGCGCGACCGTGTCGCTGTGCACCACGTGAGGCGACTCGTTGAACTCGTCTAGCTCCTCAATACCCGCTACGAAAATATATTGATTTAGTACACAATATTTGATTTCGAGTAACATTATATTTTTATCAAAATTGAAAGTCATCATCATATAACCAAACCTATTTTTTTAAAGAAAACAGACTCCGCCTATTAAACACTGCGCAACTACAAGTGATCGGTTCAACGTCAACTTAAAGGGTACTCGATGATTTATTGTAGTTCTAAGTAATACTGCTTAGCATTTCATCTGATTACTAAAGAATTACCACAATTTCGGCCCAACCCGGCCAGTATGTGCAGTCTGGCGTTTAGGCATTGTTTGTATTCCCCTGAATAAGGTTTTTGTTTTATTTTTTAGTATTTTTCTTTATATCTTTTAAATATACTTGCTTATTTGTTTTACTTTACTATGATATATTCAAATACAACAATACTATTTAGTAAGTGTACGTATCGATTATAAGATTTTGTGTATTAAGTATATTCGTTATTATCACAATTGTCTCTATCCTAAGTTTGCATAGAAGAGATCGTTTTTTAGCGATAAGGCCGCCACTTGTAGCCCTTTATTTTGTTAGAATTTTTCTCTTGTATTTTTTTTGAGTCTGTAATATATAATTGATATAGATCAATTATATATTACAGACTCAACAAATACTATATCATGATTTTAAACAGTGCGTTTGTTCAACATGTACATGATACATATATGCTCACCTGTATAGTCAGAGGGCGCTAACAGCAAGTATTGCTCGGAGCGAGTCGGCCACAACAGATGCGCCATTATGCAGAACGCCAAGCAATCGGCCGAGTACGTGATACCTGGAAGTATATTACGTATATACAAGTATGTCTACAGTTACAATTCTCTTTACTAGTGCCCATTTTGAAAGTTTTAAGTGATCATTTTTAAAATTTCCGGAAATTCACAGAATAAGTTTGGGGCATCCATTAATTACGTGAGGCATTTTTGAAAATTTGTCGACCCTTCCCTCCCCCCTTGGTGAGATATCGTAAGATTTTTATCAACTCCCTCCCCTCTCCCCTATCAAATAGTTTTGAAGAATCTCACGCGAGATTCTTCAAAACTATTTGAGCTGTAAACGTTGGGTTATGGAAAAATAAACAAATTTGTCGATGTCACACACGATGTCTGCGAAGTTCGGACGAATACAACAAATACTATTGTCTCAGATTTGGCCATATTTTATTCTAGAAATATTTTTTCATGCAATTTTACACCGATGTTTGCGAGAAAAATAATTACGTGATATTTGCCAAGACCTCCACCCTAAGTGAGATTTGGAAAGATGTAGCTTAATCCCCTCCCCCCCTTAGAAGACCTTACTTAATTGATGGACGCCCCTTTTAGTATTTTAGATCTCAAAAATAGCATTACCTATTCATGTATTCAGTATATGCCTACTGCTTGATATTATAATTTTTTATATGCTACGTAATGTGTACATTACTAGTTAAAAGTGATATGTGAGTATTAACATTTAGTGTGCTATAAATGATATACCAGCTTTTACCCGGGACTTCGTCTGCGTTGTTCTAGAGACTATGGCACTCTACGGACCTCGAAATATTTATGTACCAAAAAAATTAAGTCGCTCCGTTACTCAGTTCTACTCAGTTGCTGAGGAGTAGAAGAACTAACCAACCAACAAACATACTTTTGCATTTATAATATGTGCAGGGTTCTTGTGCAAATTGCAAAAAAAACTTTCCTCAGAAATGGAATCAGAGTCCTTGAAAACCCACAGATCTTAAATTTCTAATATAAAATTTGATCCCTTCTTTGAATCCTCAGCGATCATATATAAAAACTCCACAAAACTCTCAAAACTCAAAACTCTCAAAACTCACAAAAAATGCCACAAAACTCGTTTGAACCCCACTTTGAACCCGTCAGAAAAAATCTCAATGCAAAATCTTAATGCAAAAATCTCAGTGCAATGGGAGACTCGCAAAAAACAAAAAACTATTGGGAGATACAATGCCACTGACATTCCCAGTTCCCAGTCGTGGCGAGTACGCTGAATGGATACGACGTACCTGCGTCTCGGGTACGGTCAAGCGTAAGGCGCACACTCTAATTTGCGTCTTATAAACCATTAAGGACGAGTTAGATTCGAAGGACGATAGTGAAGGAAACGAACATAATGTTATCGAACCAGTGTTGGGTGAGGACGAAGTTATGCAACAAAGCATCATGAATAGCTTACCTGAAGTCGAGATGCCAGGCGATGATGACAGGCCTAATAAAAGAGGAAGAGAAGAAGATGAAGAAGAACAGTGGATATTAGTTGAAAGAGATTAAAAGGGAAGTTTGAGGTAACTGTAACCAGTAACATTGATTATTTATATGCTAACGCCTAGATAAATCATGTCATACAACCAAAAAATATCGCGTAAAACTTATTAAGTTCGCTGGTACCTCGTAGTTACACTTAATATGTTAGATGGCGTTGGTGTGCATTATTATTTTTTGCATTTTGTTTTTTTAAGCGCCATCTACTGAGTACGGTTAGCGACAGTTCGATCAAAGGTAAGCTATCGATCAACTGCACGCATCGCAGCGTAACTTTGGATAAGTATTACAATATTGTTTGTGTAATGTTACGATATTGCATGGCTATAATACGAATCCAAGTCCCACATCAAAGTATCCGTTACTTTTCTACGGTTTATTCCGTAGGTAACTAAAATAAAGAAACTATCTTCTTTTTCTTTTTAGACACTTGGGTAAAAAAGGATTTTTACGTTGTGGTACTAAATACGTTTAATTTCGTTTAGTTGTTATTTCGAGGACTGGGTTTTTTGCCCAACGTGTAACTATTGTGTAAATAAATGGGTCACTGAACACATCTATTCCGTTTGTATAACCTCCGACAAAAAATCCCGAGTCATAATCTCTCGTATTCTATATTACAGCTCAACACTCGGTTTTATTAAAAGTAGCAAAACAAAATTCCGAATTCTGTAACATTCATTTATATCTGGCAATATAGTGAACACTGATGTTTGCATATTCAGAGCCATCTAGCGTTTTTCTAGTTGCGTCACTTAACTTTATTGGGCGTAAGGTTCGGTTTGGTTCAAGAAATCGAATATAAAATTATATTATATTTTTTTCATGAATTTCATAGCTTATTACCCCATAAAATAGTTATTCTGATCTTATAAATATTATAGATCTTATAGATAAATTAATTTTATAAATTCACTCCATGAATATTGTAAATTGACTCTTTTTGAGTAATTTATTTTAATGTTTACTCATTTGAAACCAGTAACGCCATCTGTAGGTTTTTTTTTAACTAATGGACCCGAGTATGGCATGGTTTATCTATGTGGTTAAATAATCAAGGCCAGTAATGATAAATTACCAAAACAATTTGCGATGGCGAGATTATTAACAACGAATAATATATCACACATAGTAAGAATTAAATACGTAAGCTCTTACAAGGTAGTACTATATTTAGATGACGAAAAAAGTGCTGACGTCTTATTAACATGCACAAATCTCCAGGAACTAGGATGGAGATGCCACACGCCCATGGATGTAAGTGTGTCTTACGGAATAATTCGAAATGTAGAACTAGACTTGAATGAGAAAGATATGGCAGAGGCTATAACTAGCCCATGCGAATTAATAGCGGTAAAACGCCTTAAAAGACGAAATGCTGAAGGCTCTGGATGGATTGAAAGTGAAACTTTGAGGTTAGCATTCAAAGGACCTACACTTCCCCCTTGCGTTAAAATACATGGTATGACAATTAGAGTAGACGCTTATGTTTTCCCAGTCACTCAATGTTCGAGGTGTTGGCGATATAGACACAGTCTGAGAGCCTGCCCAGCTAAAAAAAAATCGTGTGTTAAATGTACGAGAAACCACGAGAACTATGAGGTAACGTCATTTCTTTGTGTTAATTGTCGGGGTAATCATCATGCACTTGATAGGATTTGTCCAGCGTATAGAAAAGAAAATTAGAGAAAAAATGGCGCAGCATAATTGTGCGTATAGGAAAGCGGCTATTATGTATGTCCCTCCATCTATTACTATCGAAAAAGACGACTTCGTCCCTCTGAATAGACAAAATCCGGAATCACAGACAACATTACATAACCTTATTCCGGGAAGGAAGACGTATGCGGAAACTTTAAAGTACCCAGCTGCGCCTGTTGTTTGCCATGAAGAAGCTGGAACATCAGCACCAGTAGCACCGACTACGAACATACATAAACGTACCATCGAAAACTTGAGGGCTAAGAAGAAGGACAAACGACCTCGACAAGTATATGAAGATGTGGATATGTCGGATCACAGTTCTGAAGAGAATCCTTCAACATCATTTATGCGTAATTCTGAAGAGGAAACCAAAGCAAGAAAAAATAGAAGACAGTCCTCTGGCCTTACATTGAAACAATTATTGGATAAATTGAAGGAGAAGGACATTATTTTTTCTACCGAGTATGAAGATATTATGGCAAAATTAAAACATGCAGTGTCTATAGTAATGGAGTGGATTACGTCTAGTGCTGTCAAGTATATGTGTGAGCTGCCTTTTAAAATTAACTTCAGTTAATTTAATGGATATAGTTCACAATATCAACATTTTTCAGTGGAACTCACGGAGTTTTCGGCATAAGAGTGACAACTTTGAACAGTTATACTATAAAAAAAAGAAGGATGGAAAAAACCCACATTGCAGTAATTAGTATAACTTGGCTGATTCCAGATACGGAACTTAAAGTAAGGGGATATAATATTTTTAGGAATGATAGGGATGATTCACATGGCGGAGTAGCAATCATGGTCCATAAATCGATCAAAGCACAATCGTGCCCAATTTCGTTATCGAACGTTAATATTCAACTCCTTCATGTGAAACTATTCAATTGTAAATATATTGAGAACCTTATATATGTTTATTGTCCTTCTTCAAGGAACACGCGGACATCACAGTCAGATTGGGATGAACTGTTTACAAAATTTAGTTTAAAAACTGTCATTCTCGGGGATTTTAATGGACATTATGCTAGCTGGTCAAACAAAACTGATTCAAGGGGTAAGCAGATATTCGACTCATTGATGTATAATAACTTTGTTACATTAAATGATGGTAGCCATACTTATAGTAAATTGGTTGGCAACGTATTGCAACAATCGTCCCCAGATATTTCTATTGTCACGGCTGACATAGCGGTACATTTTCATTGGACACGTATGAATGAAACTTTAAGTAGCGATCACTATATAATTAAAATAAGCATAAGCTATACTAATTCCTACCCCCAATATACAAGAAAACGAAACTTTAGGAAAGCTAATTGGTTGCAATATCGAGAATATATTCAGCATAAACTAATAGGTTTTCTTATGCCAGATGACCCGCAATCAGCCCATGATTGGTTCTTGAATATAATTAACGAGTAAGCTGATTTGCATATATGATTTGCAAATAAGTTTAGCCCTAAATCGTATTGGAACCCGGAATTATCTAAAGCAGTGGCTGAGCGTAGGTTAGCGTTGAAAACCTTTAGAAACAATCCTACCCCAAGCAACTTAAACTATTTAAATGCTAAAATTAGTTGTAGTCAACGACTGATAAGAAAGGCTAAACGCGAGGGTTGGCAAAGTTTTTGTTCATCTATTAATGAATCCTCGACATTAAATGATATGTGGCGTAAAATCAAGTGGTTACGAGGTTACAAGTCTCCGAGCTGGCATGTAGATGAATCATCGGCAATTAAGCTGTTACGTAACTTAACACCTGACTATGTTTGCCCAAAACCTCCGGTTTTTTCTTCATACAATGAACACTTAGAGTCGTCTATCACTCTTACTGAATTAGAAAACTGTATTAGAAAATCTGATACGTCTCCTGGACACGATAATATTGCATACTACTCGATGATCAATAATTTACCTCCAATTGGCAAGGAGATGTTGATTAAAATTTATAACAAAATATTATTATTTGGATATGTACCAACGCAATGGCGTAATGTTAATGTAATACCGATTCCGAAAGCAGCTTGTGAGCCATCGTCGGGGACTGCGGCTCTCAGACCGATCTTGCTAATCTCATATGTTTGCAAAACATTTCATTCCATAGTAAACAACAGACTTGAGTGGCATTTTGAGTACAATAACCTCTTTCATGAAGAAACAACCGGTTTTAGAAAGTCAAGGTCAACCTTACAAAAATTAAGTAATTTAGTTTCCAGAATTCAACTTGGATTTGTAAAAAATCAAATTACTGTTGGATGCTTTATTGATATTAAAAATGCTTATAATAATATTGATATTAACGAATTACTCCGTATTATGGATCGATACGGCGTAGGTTCACGTATTTGTTTATACTTGTGGTCATATTTGACAGATAGAATTTTAAAAATTCAGTTAGATGATTCATATATTTGTCGAAGTACCGGTATGGGAATTGCTCAAGGTGACCCATTATCTCCGTTATTGTTTAATTTAGCTACAATCAATATTTCTAAATGTATTAAGGGGGTAAATGTTTTACAGTACGCAGATGACTTCGTATTGTATTCAACATGCAAATCGATTGAACAAGGGTGTAGTACATTGCAACTAGCACTAAACCGGTTCTCCTGCTTAATCTCAGGTTTAGGTTTGGAGATATCTTCGTCTAAAAGCAAGGTATGTATTTTTAGGAAGGGTGTTAACAGACAGACAATAGACCTTAAAGTAAGTAATGTTCAATTACAGTTAGTTTCTGAGGTTAAGTATCTGGGGATGTGGTTGGACCGTTCGCTAAGGTGGCATACACATGTTAATGAGCTGGGTATCAGAATAGTTAATTATTTAAATATTTTTAAAGCCCTGGCTGGTTCTGGATGAGGAGTTCATCCTACACATTTAAGGAGACTGTATATTGCCATAATAAGAAGCAGAATTGACTATGGGAGCTTTTTGTATGAAAGTTGTAGTAAGAGCATTTGAAATTTATCTATACAAAATAGATAAAATTCAAAATCAGGGTATGAGAGTTATTGGGAGTTTCATTAAAACCACTCCTATACATGTGATGGAGAGTGAGCTTGGTCTCCCTCCATTGCATGTGCGGAGGGCTTATTTAGGAGGGAAGTATTGGATGAAATGTAAAGCTAGGACAGACAATGTCACAATAAAAATATTGCAAGAGTTATCTAAATACAAAAGAAGTAGATATTGGCGTAGTAAACGGATACCGGTTTTACTCAATACTCACGAATACTTCACTGGGCTCCGCATCCACACCAGCCAGAAGGTGGATATGTACAGTTTTGATATGTGGGTCAGCAGTATAAATTTAAGAAATGTAATAAATACAAATATTAACAGCATTACTGCACCCAAACGTTGCTATGACGTTACATATGTTAAAAAATTAAGCGAAAAATGTATTGAACAAGATTATTATCAATATTATAAATTGTACATGGACGGGTCAAAAGATGGAGTGTTCGTGGGAGCTGCGTTTTATGATTCTGAACTAAAGATTGCGATGAGATTTAGTATCAGTGATTATATCTGCATAATGAATGCTGAGCTCATAGCTATCTATGAAGCCTTATGTTATATTAAATCAATTGATTATGACAAATTTGTGATCTTTACTGATTCACGCAGCTCGCTCCACCACTTGGCTCGATGCACCTCGGCAATCCGAGGCACACCGATAGCCTACTCTGTCATTAGACTCATTTTAGAATTAAAAAATAATTTTAAGTGTGTAGTACTACAGTGGATACCATCTCATTGCAACGTTGGTTTCAATAACTTAGTGGATACTCTAGCTAAACAAGCCTGTACAGACGGTGTCACTTTTCCAATACTACCATTCTATTCAGATTGCATCTTCTTGATTGGAAAACGGTGCTATTGCATATGGAGTGAGTATTTTGACCAGCGTTCCAAAGAGAAAGGTATTTGGTATAAAACTATGGTGCCACACCCACTACGAAAGCCGTGGTTTGAGAGCTGTGACCTAAACAGGTCAGACATTGTTAAAGCGTTTAGGCTTCGGTCTGGACACGCTCCATTGAGAAGCTTCGCATTTTTAATGCGAAAAGTGTCCTCTCCTGAATGTTCCGACTGTGGAGTTGTTGAAGACACATACCACATTCTCGCGGAGTGTGTCCGGAATGATGCCTTTAGGGCAACTATAGATATAGATGTTGGACAAGTTGGAGTTTACAATAGTATGTTAGCATGTCCAACATCTGATCTAGCTAAATCGTTATACAAACTATATAATTTAGGAGTTAAGTAAATATTAAGTGTTAGTGGTAAATATTTAATATTAAGTAAGTGATTATTGTTTTTAAATACCCGAGCAACATTGTCGATTACGACAAAGCTCGTTAATAAAGAGAAAAAAAAATGCCATTGACAGATGACACTGACATCTTGACATGTCAAACTTATAACATCCCGTCTTTTTGGGTCGCGGGATAAAATAGTTTTACAACAAAGACTTATTCATTACCAATAGTACTGCATTGAGGCCTCACCACTAATCAACCAATAATAATCCTACCAAGTTATAAATTAATAATAATATGGGATAACATCCATACAAATGTCTTCAGGTCCCAAACTAGGCAAAGCCAGTGCTATGGTAACCTGATGACTGATATACATACTTACATACTTATATATAATAAACACCCAGACACAGGTCAGACAGACATGTTCATGCACACAAATGTTTGACCTGTCCGGGGATGGAACCCGGGACCAGCGGCGCAGAAGGCAGGGTTGCTACCAACTGCGCTAACCGACCAGTCTACTTCCACTAACTTACCAAGTAAGAACTTGAACCGCCACAATGGGCTGATCTGCAAAGCTATCAGCGCGATGACCGGTAAGTAAACAAACCAGACGAGGCTCGAAGCGCCGAAGTGCAGCAAAAAGTTCAACTTTGGCATGTTGTGCTCGTACATCATGGTATTACGAAGCTCCAGAACGAACCACGTCATTATAGCGACGCGCAACGCTAGGATCAACCAGCCGGGCCACGTCTGGTACTCATCTATTTCTTCTATTATATCTACTTCGGTCTGTAATTAAATAAAATTGCATTAAATAATTAAAACATACATAAGTTTACGGATGTATGTACATCAACATGATATGTTCTAAACAAAGGTAATGACTCTTTACTCGATTCAAAGTGCACTTTCATTACTAATGAAGACCCTCTTGGAATATTTTGATTGTTCAAAAACTGACCTCGTATCGTCGCTACTTCAAAACATACAAACTTAAATTTCTATTAGCTTTGTTTAGTTAGAATAATAACTGTACAAACAGATAGATAACAATGTTTTATGCATATTTACTGCACAATTAGTTTCATTGATGATTACAGCAGCGCAATATTACTTACTTATCTCTTCTCTCACAGTATGTAAGTTTATAGCTAACATAGTAATATATCACAAGTGTAGTTTAACATTACATTTGTAATAACTATTTCAAATCAGAAACTAGACAATTGTTTTATATTCAGAAATCTTCCTGAATATAAAAAAATGATCAAGTGGTTGTCATTTTATTTTCAAAAGTCACAAAATATATTGTTGTCATGACGTGGACTATTTCAGAACTACTAGTATTAATTAGAATAGTGATCTCCTATCTAGATACTCACAGTGTTCCAAACGTAGAGCAATATGTGAACTATGCCATACGCTAACCAGACCCCAAACACAAGAGGCTTGTATGAGAGCTCTAGTCTGGTCACCGCCCATCCCTTGGCTAGCAACAGTAGTAATAGCATGAAGAGAGTCTGAAAATTACAAACATCACACTAACTGACTAACGTCTTACTCATTAACATCTCTCAACTTCTAACATATTTTGCCTTAAACGCGCCTAAATAGAGTGGATACAGACTGCTGTAACTTAACATGCAGTGCAACATGTAAGGAGCATTTCATAAGTATCTCGTTCATGTGCGCTGCAAACATAGCCCAGTCTGCTGAGAACATGCAGATAGTACAGACATACACAATCCGTCCAGATTGGCGGATCGTGTTGCGAACGAGTTGAAATGCTCCGTTCGTGCGCGTGATGTGAGCGTAAGCGTAAGGCGTCCACACTATGGGAACTCAGTTACATTGTATGATACATTATGACAATGTGGACGGCAAATTCTTTCATTGAGTGTTAAATTTCATAAGTCTGTATCCGCCTTTATTCAGGTTAAATTTGATTTTAATAGCGCTCGTATATTGTATGTTTGACATGTATTTAAGTGTAATTTCATACTGGTTCAGTATCTGTCCGCCTTCGGCCTGGCTTAGCGAACTGTACCCAGCAGTGGGACTAGGACATATATGGGTACACACACATACAAAAACCTCTTCTATATAATCTTGTGTGATAATAAATCTGGAATGATGATAGATTGAATTATAACATACCCGACTCATAATATCCAGTATATCCCCTGCCACTGCAAGGCCACTAAACCCAACACCGTCTGCGGCAAACTTCACTGTGTGCATCACATTGAAGCACAGAGCTATAAACTCCAGGAACAGACTGAATGTAAATAGCTTTGTTACAGGATGCTTTTGTATTCTGAAAAATGTCACAAATTTCAATTAAATACAGGTCATTAAGTTGAACAGAATAAACAATTAACAAGGTAACTAATAGCTTCAGTTAATGTGTAATGTTTTTGAATTTGTCAGCTTTTTTTTGTGAAATATGTTTTACGCTTTTTAGAGAGAAATGTGCTTTATGATTTTTGTCAATTTCGTAATATTAACGGATTTTTCTTTATTATCAGACTTCTAAGAGGAAGAATGATAAATATCATCCAGCAACCATATCATCAGTTGTGTTGAGTGGCAGATAAAAATTAAGATTAAAAATTTTTTTCTTGTCAATTTGTATATATAATAATTATCACTATAGAAATATTTCTATTAATAACTATTTTTCATTATATTTAATAATTATACTTTAATTTGCTAAATTTCTTATACCAATGGTTAACATTATTTTGTAATTTTTGAACACATCTAATATGAGAAAATTTGATAGGAGTTACTTACCTCACTGCATATATTTGTACAGGCAAAAGTACAATATAGCACAACCAGAACACAAGATACAGTTCCAAAGTATTCTGTCTATCAAATGAAAATTGATAGAGCAATGTGTTGTAAAACGACAAGTTTGGACTTCCGTTGACGAGCCAGAAGTCATATTGGACTGTCTGAGGCATGTCAGTCAAAGTCCTGTTGTCCTTGGAAGGTGCCCCTTTGTAGTGATGCCATGCACATGTTTCTTCATCTAAATAACATGACACCATTGACACATACCAGAATCTGTTGATTAAAGGACATTATTTAATTTACAAATGCACTATATTGAATAGCATGGTTAGAAGCCACTTCAAAGTAATCTGAATACCAAAACATCAGAGCACTGTTACTCATGAGCTGAAGACTGATTGTACAAAGTTGGAGTTAGCATATATTATATTAATGTAAGTTATAATTTCAGTTTCCCAATTTTTATTCCAAACAAATAAGCTATTAACATTCACATTTAATATGTAGCAACAAAATGATCCAATGAAATTCCTCCAAAGTAATGTATCATGTAAATGTATCATGTCTGTCAGAGTCCATTACTTAACGATAATTGAGTAGTAAGAATTATACACTAACACATTTTAGAGAGTCTGTAACAGCTAAACAGTTTTATATAAGTGTGGCTTCTTGGCTTACCTAGGTTGACCTGAATTTTGAATCACATAAGTAAACTGATTCTTCCTTATGACATTCCATGGTGTGTCTTCATCTACACACAGTTCATCTTTCGGACATGGTATTCTTCTGAATAAGTCTTGACCATATGCATTACATTTTGGGTGGTAAGCAGTGGCATTCAAATTTTGAAACATAACTTGACATGCTGTCTCCTTGTCAATGATGTCTCTGCTTTTATAATAATGTAAGAAATGTGCTCTATCAAGAACCGCAAACGTGATAGGGTATTTGAATTGCTCTTTGGACGTAATGTTCCCAAATATATAACCATATGTTTCCTTCTGATAATGAATGTCAGTTTTCTGGAAGCCGAATTTTACCAGGAACTTAAAGAACTCTCCAGTGGAAAATTCCCCCGTTATGTGCGTTGCCAAAGTGTTATGAATAATAAAGAAAAATATTAACACGATTTTCACACACATCTTGAATGTTTGGAATATACCAAACACAGTTTATACCATTTCTATCACGTTTTCTCCGTCAACACAAGCTAGTTATGGAATCAATTCAGTAAGAAAAATATATCTAAAAAAACATTGTATGATCAGATATTACAATCTAGGTAGAATTCTACAAAATAATACAAATTCGCGAAAAAAGTTCTTGCCCTTTCCTTTTACACCGAGATCGCATTTTTACAGTTCCTTTTTGAGTTGCCACTTTTAAGAATCTTATGTTTGTATGTGGCGCATCAGATAATTTACATGGTGTGAGATGAGCATAGGATTTTGGAAAATTTAGTAGACTACATACATACTCTCTATTAATAAAAAGTGACACAACCCTTGCATTCAATAGTTTAAGTATTTTTTTTCTTTTTGGCAACACCGGAAGTCAGTATCGTTGTATAATGTCAATGTCACAATTACAGGAAGTTAAAGTAACCATAAACTATATTTTGTACTTTTTTACAAAGATTCTTTATACTCGACGACATTTATGAGTTTTTGAAAATATGTTCCGTTTTGGTTACGTTTGATCAAACTTTCAAAATGAAATATATATGTCATTGTCATTATATCGCACACTGCTGCCATCTGCACTCTTACCTTCCAAAACCATTCACGTTTCATGGCGGATGGGCAGCGAAAGAACGCGAATGGCGAACAAGTCGGAGCTTGTTTTTTAATTTTTATGTGCTCCATGCAAGTGATTTTCAAATTATTTCCGTATCTTGAAGAACCTTCCTAGCAGTGATTTCAATCATGGACATTCAACCCTTTTCAGCCATGTCTACGGAAGTAGTCGTCCCATAGCAACTATCGGTCAATCTTGCCTACCGATTTCCTTTGTGATCTAGTTAACAATTTTTCTTATTTCTGTGAAAATTGTCTTGACCCGGGACGACAGTGTAACAAAGTGAATCAAACTATAGATAATAATTACAACTATGAGTGAATAAATGTGAAATATATGGTATAATTGAGGCTTAACCTCGAACGCGGAAGTTCGTTGCTAGCCGTAGCAAGTAGCCGCACCGATTTTACTATCTTCGAAATGTTTTTTGTGTGAAAATTAAACGTGATTTAAAGTGCCAATGTTCTGTATTTATAAAGAACAGTGTATGGATTGATTATGATAGAGGTTTAGGCGCCGGTTATACAATAATGGTTGAAATAGGAGTGCCTCAACAATCAGCTGACGATAGCCTTGAGAATGCCGAATGGTACTGGGGCAATATAACTAGGTAAGACCTTCAACATGTTTGACCGTTTTTATTCCAATAAACTTAACACTATCAGTTGGTAAATGATTTTACCAGCTACTAAACAATGCAGGTAGTTGCACATTATCAAACTCATTTGCAGTGCATTGACATTGGTACAATGATTTAGGTCACTGTGCCTAATCTCTTAATTGATTTCATGCTTGATAATAATCTAGATTTATATTCATGCCTAACCACAAACAATTGCACAGTGCATAACATATCTTCTGTAGTAACTTCATGTTATACATTTGTACTAATAACAGCATTTTTCTATGATTACAGAGATCAAGCTACAGAAAAGCTTAGAGATACCTGTGATGGCACATTTCTTGTGCGAAATGCATCGAACAAAGACAATGGTTACACATTAACAGTAAGAAAAGGTGGTACAAACAAGTTGATAAAAATATACAATCATGAGGGTCGCTATGGTTTTTGTGAGCCTTTTGAATTTACATCCGTAGTTGATCTTGTAAGGTTTTACACAGAATACTCTCTTGCACATTGTAATAGCAGTCTTGACATCAAACTTATATACCCACTTTCAAGACTACAAGAAAACGAAGGTGGAGAGAACATCAGTGATGACTCTTTAGAAACCAGATATAAAGATATTCACAAGAAATATGTCCTTAAAACTGGAGATTATGACACTTGCTTCTATAATTACACAAGACTAAGAGAGGAGGTCAACCTCAAAAGACAAGCACTCGACTCTTTTAAGGAAACTGTAAAAGTGTGTGAAGAACATTTGAAATTACAAGAGAAAATGCTAGTTGAAACACAGCCTCATGAGAAAAACATGCTTTTGGATAATAATAGAGCTTTAATAGCAAAAGTACAAAGCTTTAAGAAGTCCAAGGCGGAGTTGAATGACATTTTACGGAACACTTTAGAACACAAGTTACAACTTGAAAGAGAAATCACAAAATTGAAAGCTGATGTTCTTAATCTGTATAATGTGAAGGACCGTTACAAAATGTAAGTATTATAAATTATAATAATATTATTCATACAATTGAATTGTTAACATAAACAGAGAAAAAATTTACATTATATATTTTTTTTATTTAAGTAATTAAAAATTTATTTATTTATTTGGAAACAGTTTAAATACTTTTTATTACAAAATGCATGTCACAAATTATTTTGATCCATATAAGGTCACCTTAATAATAAATGCTATTATAATATATTACTTTCATTATTTTTGATATTGTTTATTAATTTTGGTAGACATTACTGGTTATAGAATTAGTAATTCTATATTTGAACCTATCTGACAAATGGAACAAAAGTTCTCTCCATACTGTCATTTGCTTAATTTTTAATTACATTCTACCAACTGCCAAAAAAGAGAAGTTACTCAATTTGAGTATATGTTTTATTTTTTACTGTCTGTTACCTAATTGCTCACAGATGCCTGGACCTATTTGAATAATAATATTTTAATTGTAAAGGTATACTTCCCATGTTCCATACAAATAATAACAAAATCTGTTCAGTTGGTTGATTTAAAATAACCATTTTGTTCTATTAAAGTTGTTGAGCCTGCCAAATTAAAGTTGTTAAGTCACTTTTTTTGTAAAAGATGTATCTAAAGACTGACTATTTTGATCAATTAAACATCTTAACTCTAGGTGGTTACAAGGAAGAGGTAAGACAGATGAATATTTGCAAGCATTAGAAGAGGATAACATACATAAGTTGGAAGAGCTCTATGCACACAGAGAGATGATTACATGGAAAGTGAACTGTACCAGAGAACAGGCAGAAAAGATGCTGATTGGTAAACCTCAGGGGACATTCTTGATAAGGCCTAACTCGACGGGACAACTAGCTCTGTCAATTGTGTGCAATGATATGGTGTACCATTGCATTATATTCAAGTCTGAACGCGGCTATGGTTTTGCAGAACCCTATAATGTTTATGAGTAAGTAACATTATGTTGAAGCTCTTCAGATTATTGAAAAAGTTGTGTTAATATTGTGATGGGTAAATGTTGTCTTTGCCTAAACCTACAGGAAATACTTGTATCTGAATGTTTGTACACTTCCTTGTTAATTATTGATTAGAAACAAATGGCTTCAAGCTAATCAGCTGTGACAAACTTTCACAAATTAAATATCAATTACCTATATGTCTTATAACTTTGTACGAGGTAGTTGGCGATTCCTTAGCCAGCTGGCTGATGTTATTTTCTCATTGGTTGGACAGCTTTCCAGATGGTTATTTTTATAAGCAGTTATCACATTCTCGTAATGATAACCTTTCATGTTATGGAAACTGTTGCTGTTGGTTGTTGGCATTGTTCCCATATTTAGAGTTATTATTTTCTGTTATTCAATCCTTTGAGTGTACTGAAAGCATTAAGGACTGGAGTTGTTAAGGGTTTATTGATAGTGTATTGATATTTTAGCCGAGCCTGTAGCATAACTACAGCCATTAAATTCAATGGACTTAAACACCTTACTTTTCTTGTTTCAGAACTCTTAATGAGCTTGTATTACATTACGCGGTTAACTCATTAGAAGAACACAATGAACAGCTGCGCACTAGTCTCAAACATCCAGTCAATGCTCATCTCGTGAAGAAACCAGAAAAATAACATCAACATTGAAAATAATCTGGAATCTAATCAAAAGAAGTCTGCAAGGAATCACTCGAGTCAGAGTTTTACAAGGAGTATATTACTAATATGCGAGAATTTTACATGATATGTCACCTATTCCTTCTGCAGGTAAGACGAGAATTTGACGAAGTTTTTCTATTTAGAATTATTTTATGAATGGTAACAATTCTTTGAACCTCTTAAGTAATTGCTCCATAAAATTGTATTGTAAAAAAGTATTGAAAACTTTAAAGTTTGTAATAATTGATGTTGTAAAGCCGATTTACCAAATGTTTAATGTAAATCAATAGGAAGTTTTTAAGGACTTGGTTACACTCATATTCTCTGAGTACTAAAATCGTAGTTTTTTTGTGATATGTGTTTTTAGCAAGCGTAAGAGAACAATCAATCATTACATACAAAAAACATTTGTGGAATGTAATAAGTACTACTCAATAATAATGAAATATTCCAATAAACACAGTCATTGTAGATATAAACATTAATAATTATTATGATGATGTTGTCCTTCATGTACTTTATTGTAAACCTAGTGGGAATATAAGGAAAAAGACTGGGATTTGTAACATTGCTATGTGCAACTTTGAGACAAATAATCATATTTCTTAAAAAAATACCACACTTATGCAATCTTGTTTCTAGTGCAAAGTGTTTTTTTTTTTTTAATTTACCCCTCAAGTTTAGTTTGTACGAGTTTCCTCTTTTTTTCGTTACGCCAGTTATAATTTTTAATAGCTATATACTTTTATATAAACGTAATTTAATGAGCGACACAACAGTTATGTAGTAAAACATGTCATGCGACTAAAAAAAATTAAAATTTAATTATATCTAATGGCGTTACAAAAAAAATGCATTTAGGGTATAGATAAATCTACAGAAATGCGGTACGATTATTTAAAATATCTCTTTGTTTATGAAAGAAATTTATCATAAACATCAAAATCTTTTTTTTTTTCTAACAGTTCAATTTGATCATATTTTCTTCAAAATAACCATTTGAAAAATAGACCGCGCTTCTGTAGACAATCTGTGAAGCAATTGTACTATTTTTCAAATTGTCATCTAATGTTCCAAAATCCTAAATGATTATTTAATGCCAGACTAGCCAGACATGTTAGAATATTGTATTATATATACTAGCTGTTTTACCATTCTTGGCACATAATTGCAAAATATTATTCCCTTGTGGGTGTTTTCCGTTGACGTTCAGTTTATGTCGTAGATACCGCGCGTCATAGCCGAGCCCCATCAGACATTTAACCACATTTGAGTTTGAAGTCCAACATATATGTAACCCACACAGGAATAACATTCTAAAGTTCAATAAATTTTATTTTACACATTCATAGTAATTTAGCAGGATGGAAGAATGTAAACTTGCTTTATATATATTGCTTTATTTCTATATATTTTTTATTAGTTACAGTTTTTCTTACTGGAGCTTCTATCCCACCAGCTAGATCTGTTGATGTTTATACAATTAAGGAGTTAACTTGTATGATGCAATTGCTGTACATGCTGTGAACAGTTTTATTAAATGTGAACGAGCCTTGTCCAAGCAAAACCAACTTTTACAAATATCCCAGACATCCACTCATAATATCTTCCCAATAAAATGTATGTTGCGATGTTTAGAGGCCTTGGAGTATTGGTAGTCGTGTTTGAAAAGGGCTGATTTGAAATCGGAGACTGTTGATTATCATCATCTTAGTGTTAGACTTTGTGTTAGGCTAGGCTTGTCGTTTCTATATTTCATGAAGAGCCAGACAATGTTACTGATGATGCGCTAAGGGGATATATTCTCGTGTGAGTCATTGTTTGAATCTACAGACGAAATTCCTCAATTTCTTCTGTTTTTTGTCACTAGATCAAACATTTTTAGCTGTGATACAGATTAATAAATAGTATTTAATTAATGTGCTACTATTAATCCCTTGTTAACCCGGTTAAATAGTCAAATCAAGATTTGGAATAATATCCCACACAGTAAAACTGATAAACGTGAAAAGTGTTTGAAAATATATTTGATATCTGTCTGAGATCTCTACCTCTCCTATAGAAGAGCTTGAAAAGGCAGAACCACAGCGGATGAACTTTTAAGACCCCTATTTTTGTGTTGGAAGACAAAACACGAAGAAAATGTTGTCTTGTACTATATTAATCTTTGTGGTAAAATATTTGCTCTAGTACAAAAATCAATTCTGAAAATATGCTTGTATGAACATTCTTAGATTCAAAAAATTATATCTATTATGGTAAAATAAAATTAAAAACAGCATTATATAATACTATGTAAAGTACTGTTTCTGTCATTCAAAATGTAAGTTTTTATATCTATACATTTCCCCAAATCCAGCGTCGCATCCGTTTGTGAGACTTATTGTAACGTCGAGCCTAGATTTTCTCATAGAGGGATATGTATGTATGTGATAGTAATATAATACTTTCCTTGGTATTACGTAGCGTTACGGATATTTGTATATAACATGCAATGCAAATTATTTGATAAGTTGTAAGAATGATTGTTATACAGGGTGTATCGGATATCTCGAAAGTGATGGACCCACGATGAACAATTATAACTGGGTGATTAGTGCGAGTTTGGTGTAAACTCAGATCTATATGGAATCGAAATCGCCATCTAACGTCAATGTTTTTTTTAAATGTCATTTACGTACAAAACAGAGAACGCCAATGCGATCGAGTTAGAAAACTCGCACAAATCACAAGACGTCGATTTATATATTGATTTACACTTCGAATTTATAATGAGAAGGTGTTTAGTTATCGTTTATGATCACGTCATTTCATTATTACGAATTCTACTTTTACACCCGCAGCGTATGTTTTGTAAAAACATAATACATACTTACGTTTTTTGTATTGATTGTGTTTGTTAGGTACGTTATTTTGGTAAATATCTGCAATTTGCCAGAAATGTTTGTAAATGTTTAGTACGTTGAAGTACTGTTAAGTGTTTTTTTTATTTTAATGTTAATTTTTAAAACTGAGCCCGAGTCTCGTCAGTTATAAATTTGGATAAATTGATATTTACCTATACGAATTACTTGTGTTGCTAACAATATTATATGCAAGCTTTATTTATATGATACACTCCACAACTAAAACGTGCCTAATTTGTTTACCCTATACATGTCATATGAGTGCAGATATGTTAGTAGGAACTTTACGCAGGAACTATCAAAATGTATTTGACGGTATATAGTAGAATTGCAAAAGAAAGCTCTAATTTCCATACCACGTTAGCTATCGCAAATTTATCCATTGCTTCTCCGTCAAATTCTTGCTAATATTCAGAAATTTTATCAGTAACACAGTGTTTTTATCATACACCATAACCAATTATGAAATAATTAGCAAATGACAAACTACAATACAAAGGTCAAAACGCAGTTTAATGTATATTATAACGCAATGTAATAAATTGATGGTGATACCAATTTGGACTCTTTATGGAGGCATAATGGGAAAAAAATAATTGCCACTATAGTTAGTGAGGATTAAGTCAAATTTGATTAGTTTGGCTTGTGCGAATCGTGGTCAGTACCATCAACACAAATATCTATTTCCTTTCATCTAATATTTGTCTCTACTAAGCAAGCTAAATTATGATGAGTGCAGTTTTAATGCCTACTTATTGCATAACTTCTACTTACTTACATATTGATCTTAAAATTCAATTCTCAAGTGTTTACATCTAAGTTTTGTAACGACTATCCACCGATTATTTATTACTTTCTAAATACTTAGGTATGCTAAGTAACCTATCGAATCAGCTAGGTATATATGTACTTGCAATGGGGCCTCACTATGGTAAGGTACCTCACTGATTAACTTCTGCATTCCTCGTCTTGTTTTTATTATTGTATTTTATTTTTCAAAGCTAATATTATTTAGGAATGTGTGGTACAAGAATTGAACCAACTTTTTATAGAAACATCTTTAACGGAATACGATACCCAGCCCGTTATTATTGCTTATGAGTCGTAGACAATTTTTTTTTATAAATAAAGATTTTAATATAATAATATATATGTAAAATTCTATTTAACTTTGTAAGTTAAAGATTATATAAGTGAGATTATCAATGTGGAGTTATTTTTGTATTTTTCAAATTGCAATGTAAATAAAAACTATATTGGCTTACTCTGTTTAGCCACAGCCTAAGGAGAATTCTCAGATATGTGTATTTAGTATCTACCCCACGAGCTCCCATATTCTATTCTTCAGTATTATAATCATTTTTACTTTTTTTATATGTCATGAATTTTGCGATTCGAAGCTAGCTATGATAGCTTATAACGACTGTTAATGGCACGACACGATCGTAATTGTGATAATTAAAATAGCTGAGCTCAGGGCCCGGGTTTTAATAGTGGGAGTATGCAAGGCGCTACCTCAGCCCCCGAGTCCTTAAAGCTCGCGCGTAGACTGAGAAAACAACTTACGAAGCCAGACCTAGGGTGTGGCTAAACGGATTATATTAAGGTTCTCATAAAATTCTTATGTTTGAAATGTGGACACCCTTTTTCCGACTACAGTGTAAAATATTATATCCTTTTTAAATACAAAATTCTGCCTAACTCTTGTGAATAAAATAGGATATCATAAAATGATCTCAAAAATAAATTTTATTATAAGCTTGCAATTTATTCTTATGTTTGTGACCTTATCAAGTCAATGAGAATCCAAACAAACATACCTACATGCTTAGTTATACATTTCGCCATTTTATAAAACATTGTAATGTAGAATGTTTTACTAAGTGTTAATAAAGAAATCAAATTGACTTTTGTTTTGGTTTATTTGAGCCTAGCAAGTAATCACATACGACATTATGCTCCCCGACAGTCTAATACCGGCTTGCCAACTTATAAATGCCATCCATATAGAAATTGTGAAGATGTTTGTTTTGACATGTCAATGAGGTTATTTTGTTTTTAATGCTTATATTTAACAAATACCTAATAAAGTGAAAACCCGACATAATTGCCGGGTAAAAGTATGCGACTCACAAGCACGCAAAGACAACAAATCAAACGAGATTACTTTCCGCGAGCCGGGTAAGTTTATTGCTTATGTTTGTATATTAAATAGGTACTAAATAACTCAAAACCAAAAAATGTTAATGTAGGTTATTCAGTATTTGGTGTTGCCCCTAAAAACATCGGGATGGGTTCCCACAATGATGGGAAAATATTAATGTATAAAATAAATTACTTAGTTACATCTGTTATGTGTTAAAATAAAATACGAGGGCGGAGTGATAAGTCTGGTAAAAATTAAACAAGGAGTGATATTTATTTAAAAATTATTATTTATTTTTCAACGTAGTTTCCTCAATGCACTTCATCCAGCGTGTCTCTAACTTTTCGATCCCCTCCATATAAAAAGACTTCGGCAACCCTTCGAAATAGGCGTTGGTTTCATGCATGATTGCTTCATTGGATCTAAATCTTTTTCCACCAAGCCATTTCTTTAAATTCGGAAACAGAAAATAATCGCAAGGAGCTAAATCTGGCGAATATGGTGGATGAGAAAGCAACTCATAGCGTAACTCGTGAAATTTGGCGATGGCAATCGCGCAGGTGTGCACTCTTGCGTTGTCTTGGTGAAAGAGGATTTTCTTCTTTGCCAAATGCGGTCGTTTTTCAGCTAAAATTCTGTGAAATTGTTCTAATAAATTGCCGTAATAAGCGCCATTAATCGTTTTACCCTTCTCTAAGTAGTCAATGTGGACAACTCCACGGGCATCCTAGAAAACTGTAGCCATAACTTTATAGGCCGATAAAACTACTTTGGCCTTCTTCGGAGTTAGTTCACCCGCAGCAATCTACTGTTTCGATTGTTGTTTGGTTTCGGGTGTATGGTGGTGGATCCATGTTTCGTCTACTGTTACAAAACGTGGCACGAATTCCGTCTTATTTCGTCGAAACAACGCCAAACCTGCTTCCGAAGTGGTCACACGCACGCGTTTTTGATCAACATTCAGTAAACGCGGCACCCATCTCGTGGAGAGCTTCCTCATATCTAAATGTTGGTGTAAGATATTGCGCACACGTTCGTCTGAGATGCCTACTACCTCAACTATCTCTCGCAATTTTACTCTTCGGTCGTTTAACACTATGCCATGCATTTTAGCGATCATTTCTGGAGTAGTGACCTCAACCGGGCGTCCTGGACGTACGGCATCACTTGTGCTTGTACGACCACATTTAAAATCAGTAAACCACTTATGAATCATTTTAATTGACGGCGCGGAGTCGCCGTAATATTTATCAAGCTTTTGTTTTGTTTCCATAATAGTTTTTTTTTTCTCATAAAATTATGTTTAATTAACACTCGAAATTCACTTTTCTCCATCTTTGCGAAAATGCGTTCAATTGTTTTTCTTAAATGGCTGTTAAAAAAAATAACCGGCGGTACTGGCTGAATTTTTTAATTTAGTCCTCCAAAAGAGTGTTTAACATGGAGGTTTCATGCAATTTGCGATAATTTTATTCCAGAATATTTTTTACCATACTTATCACTCCGCCCTCGTATGAATAATTTGATTTCCTTTTTTTTGCATAGAAAACTTTTGAAACTAAAATACCTTGCATAAACTTTTTGGGAACGAATATTTTCAACGAAATTTAGGATAATGTAATTTTGTAAAAACCTATTTTAGTCCAATAAGTGGAATTTGGCCTTTGAAGACCGTGCCCAGCATATGGATGCCATGAATCAATACGCATAAAAATATTTATTTGGTTACAAAGTAGCTATAATATAGATTCCGGATATACGGACTCGGATACAATTTTTTGCGTCGACTTTAATTGTGCGAAGTGCCAGATTGTAGAAACTTGCTAACATAGAGAACCTATGTTAGCAAGTTTCTACAATCTATAATGTTTGGTCAAGTCGCTAGTAAATTGGTTTCTTCTATGCAAGCGTACAAGCGAACTACAGCTTAGGCCACTTCGTCACTTTACATCCGGCGAGTTCCAGACAATCACAAACACGTAAAAAGAAGTATTTTTAATTTTCTTTAGGGTAAAAATTTCTATGGTAGGTAAAACCACCAACAAACCCGCAGCGCATGGTCAGCTGCGCGTCACCTACGTGTCCACACTTTTTTCTACGCGCGGTAATGAGGTCTCCGTATATAGGTAAATCTCTTTACATGTATAACAAGTACATTTATTAACTTGTAGCTCTATTAGTCAGTCACAGACAGTCAGTTCAGTAGTCAGAACCGAATATTACTACTACTAGTCAGCAGCTTAATTCAAAATGAGTTACCCATCGGATACGAAATCAATGACAATACGAGTGCAACACGAATTGTGTAAAGCTTGTTAAAAGATCCTAAATTATGACAAGAAAAATAGATTGTACATCTAAACTAAAACAATTATAACTAAAGCAGGTATTTTTGATTTTGTAAAGAGCTTCGCCTATTTCGTGTTAGTTTTCGAATCCGATTGGAAACTCATTCTGAATCTGGGTGCAGAACGGTAAATAAATTACTTTTCTTAATTACTGCAGTTTAAAGTTAGAACAGTAATTAAAAATTATTATTAACCGTGTTACTACCGCAAAATTGTAAAATAAAATATGACGAATATGTAGGTACCTATGTTCTATAATGATTAAATGGAGCATAAATAATGTAAAATAAAAGCTAAATAAGTCCAACATATGGTTTTAAATTCAATCATTTCCAATCACATATAATTATATTTTACTTACGAACTTAAATTTTTCTACCAACCAATTTGATAAACGTGAATGCACCCCTTTTTTCAAAATGGCGGCCGGGGGACAAGGGCGGCAACCCAACTAACTTGGGGTTAAGCTTCTATTGACCTCCATGACACATGTCCAAAATCAAAAAATTTAAAGCTCATGTAACATTTCAATGGACTAAATGTCAAATTGAGTTTCGAATACATCCGTGTCGAAGGTTTGCTGGAGTGTAAAAATCTGGTTTATACAACTTCGACCTTAATGACTCAGTATGGAGGGTTCCTTACCATTATCTATACAAGATTACTTCCAAGTTTCTACTTGTTATTAATATCGAGCAAAAAAACGGGAAATCACATTTCTTTTATGGCCCCCCATAAATATTTATTTTATTTGTAGCATTTGTTGTTAAAGCGTCAACAGAAATTCATCATCTGCGACATCTGGGTACCCATTAAACTGAGAACTTCCTCCTTTTTTGATGTCTGCTAAATAAATAATTAATATTAAGTCCTTTATCAAGTTCCTAGGTACCTAACGAATATGTAGGACATGGTGCGCCCTCTATTAGACCCGTAATTTTATATTTCGGTAGAAGTGATTTACCTTAGGTACATATCAAATGTGATGCATTTATTCTCTCTTGGTTACGCGTTTACACATTGTTTGATTAACGTTATATATCCGTCTAATAATATTGCCCCAAAAAAACATGCCACATCCTAACTTTGTATTATAATAACATGCTGTGTTAGCTATTGCTCAATTATGACAACCAAAATTGATTTAGGAACAGAACTAGGTATATCTATATCATATTCAATGTAATGAACCGAAAGGAAACTCCAAATTTTCCAAAAACGTCAATTTATTGATCATAAAATCAATACAGTGGTACTTAAATCATAATTCACAGGAATGAATACATCTTACATGGACAAAACGGTGGTAAGCAACGTTTTGATGTCGTCAATAGCTATTAGTATTAAAAATGCGCTTTGTTGTTCACTGTTAGAAGCTAGCTAAAATGCTAGTTAGACTTCTTGGACTCTTTAGATGGTGAACGAGATCTTGATCTGGACATGGAGCGCGGCTTGGAGCGGGAACGGGAACGGCTGCGAGAGCGGGACCGGGAGCCCGAACGCGGAGAGCGCGAGCGGGTGCGGCGGCGGGACCTCGAGCGGCTGTGAACACATATAAGTACTTATATTAAACAGAGTTATCACGGAGTTATACCAATGATACCGCACAGAGAATTAATTCTATCACATCAAACAGTACTTGGTCTCGGTGATTGTAGTTGCAGTAGAAAAAACCGCTTTATTAGCTTGTTGCAGTTCATTCCAAAGGTCTTGCACGCATACCTTGTTCAACTTCTTCATGAATGAATAATTACTATAGCCTCAAGTTTTAGCTGATACAGTTGTCGTCTGAATTGTTATTTGAAAATAATGTGTAACTCACTGGGTGCACGCAGTGATTACAATAGACGTGCGTTGCGAGGCACGATGCGAAGAACGAACATTACTCTCAATGAAGTTGATAAGTGAAGCGTGCACGCAGTAGGTAGCTACGTAGTTCACGAAGCCAAGTTTACGATGCGGCCAAATATATCGTTGTTCACGCCGCGAAGTGAAAGCTACGTAGCGCAGACAATAAGAAGTGCAGACACTGACGAATTCGGTCTCGGCGCACAGGCCAATGATAACCTATAACATAGTTATCATTGGTTTATGTGAGTCCAAACAATCAGATGAAGTCATTGCAGACTGGAAGCCAAAAGGACTTGTATGATCATAGGGGTCTATACATATAAATGAACTGTTGATGAGTGATACATATTTTGCTTGCGCTACTTAGAAAGCTCCACCCCATTCATGGCAAATTTGTCTAATTCCAAATTGATTGGAAAGAGATGTCACCTGCGGCGGCGGCGCCGAGAGCAGTCGCGTGCGTAATGGCCTCTATCTCCACAATCATAGCAGCGGTCATCATAGGGTCTGGGGGGTAATCGTGACCTGGGAGGCGGTCCGCGTCCACCATAGGCGCGTGTTCCGTTTGACATCTCAACGCGAGCACGACGTCCACAAATAGTCCTTCCATCCAAACCACGAATCTGTTGACAAGAGTTTGGAATGTAGAAAATTTCTAGATAGACAGTTTCTAGTCTGCCCAAAGGCTCTTGAATTATCAAGACCATGACCAATGATAGTTATTTATGAGATATGTGTCATCTGGCCTTCATTCTACTTAATTAGAGCGAGTGTCTTCACCTATCCATACCTTGACGGAGCTGAACATTGCTTAACTACTGGTAATTTGTTGGAACGCCTACTATAGCAATCCTACACTCGTAGGATCGCTACAGTAGGGCGCATCTCTTTAGGACGCTAAGGCAATCTAAAAAATTTATGAATAAAAACCCTTAAATTCAAAAACAGTAGGTACTTACAGCATCCTCAGCGTCGCGAGGATCTTCGAATTCTACGAATGCAAAGCCGGGCGGGTTCCTAGCAACCCAAACATTTCGCAACGGTCCATAGTAAGAAAATGCATCTTCTAGTTCGGGTTTACTGGCATTGTTACCCAAATCTCCTACATAGACTTTGCAGTCGCCGTAACGCGACATTTTATCTGAAAACAACACGAGGCCGTAAATTACTTATGTCCGTGTAGTAGGTACTGCGTCATTAAAATTATGGAGCTCTGCTATGATTATACGCTAATGGTAAGATTTTTTTGTGTTGTTAACTAGATATCGTTTTATAGAAGTATATTTACCAGGCATCGAATTTTAGGCACTAAAACTAGTTGCATTTACTCAAAAACTTAATATCTCAATCCGGGTTGACACAAAATGGCGACTTGATTTTTCGGTCTATTAAAAAGAACGCTTGCTTGTTAATCTTGCCAAGCTTTGCTTCCTTCCTCCCTTCCACTCCCCCGGTTTTTAGAGATGGGATTTTAAAAGTATTTGCGAGTATATTTTTTTATCGATTTGTAACAATCGAAATCACGAGATGTGCTAAGGCGCAGAATTGGTTGCATTCATGTGCCCACTAATTCGCACTAATATATTATTTTTTTTAAAAAATACAAGAATTTTGAAGGAAAATCAGTTTCGTACGTCATGTTAAAAATAACATTGCCAATGTTTTCCAATTTTCATTATTTCAATTTATAAAAGTCATTTGGATCTCTAAATTATAAAACTTAATATCATATTCACACAAAATGAAGTGGTAATAATCAGTTCTTTTTATACAAAAATCTATTAATTTCCTCTCAATCGATCGAATCGAAAAAATCGATTTCAGGCACTCAGCCTAAAATCGATTTTTTTATAAGTATGCAATTATTTTATCTTAATAAAACTGAGATAGTGCAAGCCAGAGGGAGCATGCGTTCAATCGCATCCCACCGCAAATGGGGCTGGCCCAGGGGCCAACATCTATCTGGTAGATATTATACTAATTCGGTACAATTTATTCTGTTACCGAATTTTATCTAAATTCATTTAGTCATTTGGGCTTGAAGGAACAAACTTTTAGCCATTATAATATTATTATTAAAGTGATAGTATAGCATAGTGGTAGGGCGTTTCCTATAGCATGTTGGTAGGGCGTTTCCTATCACTCGCCTGGCTAGCTACCGCCTATAGCTATCAAGATGTAAAATCTGTCGCCAAGCACCTAACGGTGTGTTCCGGCAATCTTCCTTGAGAGCCAGTGTATTTCAGACTAGGCATGCTCCATCTAGGGCTACAGTATCGCTGTCTTTCGTGGTCGTGCGAACTTGTGGTCAAATGCCTAGCTGTGTAGGAGGAAAAAAAGTGAGTGTGATTTACACTTAATCTATTCATCGGGTTTTATTATATATATATTCATATCTCACAATCTATGAGAAAAATTGATTTAGTCTGCGACTGAACGAGTGGCTGCAATATTTACGCTAGTTTTGTCTATATATGCGTGACTTTACTTTACTTTATTTATATGATGACGGAAAATGACACCAATACCAATTGCAGTTTACAATCAAAATTTAAAACCACCTACCTGTGAATATAAAACTTGTGAATGGTGAATTATTCATTAAAAAAACTAAAATTATGCCTATTATCCAAAGTGCGATGTTACTCTGTAATGGTAATTAATTAAATAATGTAAAAGTGTATTTTTGCTAAAAGCTACATTTATTACATATACAGTGTTGTTACTTTAACACTAACTTACACACTACAATAGGTTTTTATGACTCAACCGATTTTTTAATGTTATTTTCTTATTGAATAATTTTTATTTTATCAGCCTTATTAATAAAACATTTGCTTAAGACGTTCTTAACGTCTGCTTACTTAACTCTTTCTTAACGTTTTAATTGGAGATTAATTTTCTTCATTAGTAAACGCGAATTAGCCGATGCTTAACAAGAGTGTAAACTAAATGGTTGCATTGATCAAAAAAAAAATCTAATGACGAATGTACATAATCCACTGGTGCCTTAATACGAATTCTTTCTTTACGTTCACAAAATATTACCTTAATGTCGTACAAAGCTCAGTATTGAAAGAATCGTCAAGTTTATAAATTTTCAAGTTAAGTCAAATGACAAGTTATAAGTCATCTTGGTCAAGTTAAAGTCACATCATTTTCCACCGCTTTACTAGGGTACCCAGTAGTAAAGCGTTGGAAACTACTAGAGTTTCTATGAAGATTTCCCGTGCATATGAAATCCACGTTATATCGCTTGCTCACACTAGTGTACATAATCAAGAAATAAATGGTGAATAATCCATCAAAACGTTAAAAATTAAACTTAAACTAGCAGAATCACTAGTTTTGCAATAAACATACAGACAGAGAAGCCAATTTTTTCAGCTAACGCGAGATAAAACTTGTTGTCCTATAAATATTCTATCTGACTCATCTTAATTCCGTTGATAAAAGCTTTGATCGATTCTTGATTCTCGAATTATTCGAAACAGCCTCATATATATAGCTCATCTCTATAACTCGGTCCACATTTCTACTACAGTATTCCACAGACAAAACTAAATTACTTTTCGCCAACATGACAAAAAATGTCTTTGGTTGTAAATCACCTTTCGGTTCTTCAAGCCTACGTCGACCTGGGCTTGATGTGTGGCTTGATTTCAATACGTGGAATTATCTGGCAACATTACATTAAAAAAATAGCAATGCAGACGGACGTCGTTGCGACTTTTCTTGCCGTCATGCAATAATAATTTTTGTCATTCATGAATTCGTTGATAGAAATTAATTTAGATGGTGTCTACGTGAACATTAGTTGAAATATAGTTTTAATGATGTGTTAGTATTTTCTTTCGCATAGCTGATGTACGTAGTTTTGTAAAATAGGTGTGTGACAAGTTCGGTAATGGTGGCCATGTCATGAAAATCCCTACAGCCATGGATGATAGCTCCGTGTCTCATCACAACGGAGGGCAAGTGGGATCTCAAATTAGTGTAAATAACAAACAAAATGACGAACCTAGCCAAAGTGTCCAGTATTCGATACCGGGTATCTTACATTTCATCCAACACGAATGGGCGAGATTCGAGCTCGAGAGATCACAATGGGAGGTGGACAGAGCGGAGTTTGAGGTGATTTTTAATTTTTTGTTACCATATTAAGACATTTTGTTCATAAATTCACTTTATATTATTAGCGTCCTATTCATTTTAGCGAAAATTTTCTTTGATGTAAATAATACTCTGTCGATTCTGATTAGAAATTCGTCTTGATTCCAACACAAAGATTCTGGTAGTATTATTTTAGCTATCGGTTAAATGTATTCTGTCATTCCTATACTGAATAAAGATCGTTATTTAAACTTTAACCAGCTGTGGAGCTTAATCACTATAAGTATTGGATATAGTTTTATTACTAAAACAGATGTTTTAATTAATTCATTTGCAATATTTAGGATTCCATTAAAACTTCAGGTTGTTTATATGTACTGATTAAAGATTCTATTATTAATTTTTATTTTATCACAGTATGAACTAGTCTATTTTGTGTACTAAAATTTTAATATATACCTACTATATTATATTTATTCCATTTCATACTGTTATATCTGCTAAATTTTCTACTTCTGGTATACATATAGCATTTTTTTAGTTCAGATATGATTTTTAGAATATGTAGGCATAATTCTTCTGTAAATGGTGTTTTGTTTTGGATAATTATCTAGGACCACATGTTTTGGTATATATGTGTATCAGTTAGTAATGAAGCTTATTCCTGCAGTTAACAATATTAACCACTTTAATGTGTTGATAGATAAAAGAGGCTATGGAGATAAAGGTTAATAGAGTGAAATACAGGATGAAAATGTGTCATTCCCACATAGAAGAAGACAAGAATGCTTACTTAAACAGCTCAATTCTCAGTGATGATACTGATAATATTCCTGCCAGTAAATCTCTAGTAAACTCTACTCCCTTTTTTATTGATCTCTATATAAAATTGCAGTTTTTGTAGCCAGTTACACTTGTACAAAATTAATATGGATTGTAATCTATTTCAATTAACACTGGCAATGGAAAAGGATGTATTTTTTATTTGTTTGTCCTTCCTTCACATGTAGACTCACAAAACAGTTGCACTGAATTATTTATGTGATAGTCAAAATGAAAAACCTACTTACTTAAATATTAACTTAATTCTTCTTTATGGATTCTGTAGCAACGAAAATTATAATTTCATTAGAAAATCAGAAAGAAGGCATGCTTGTAATTGTCATCAACTTTTCTATCTGCTGGTCTTTTGACTCTTTAGATTTAGGTAGAATGTTTTGAACAAGTCTTCATACAGAGGGAATTAATTATTGTTAATTCTGGCTTGTGATAAATACATAGTTTTATAGCTTATAGAAAAATTTATTATGCCCTTATTATAGTTGCTATATATAATCCTATATTATAATACCATTCTCAAATCATCATCCTTCATCATCCTTTTAATACTGCTTAATTTAGCTACACTGAATTATTTAGGCATTTTTGCATGTTATGGTAATTTTTTAACCTTACTAAAGAAACATTATGTTTGCCTCATAGCATTAAAAATTTGATTTACTTGTTTTATTTTGGTTTCTGGTTAGTTTATTGTGCTTGGTTAGGGCATTTCTACTTTACAAATTTATCCCTTGAATGATCACTATGCATAGTTCTGTTAGAATAGGAAAAATGTGTAAGATTCAACTAATGTAATTTAAGCATACAAATATAATTTTCTTAATCATAGTTCATTAGCTTTTTAAGTGTGTTACTGGGAGATACCCTAAAACCTAGAACATGCATTGAAACTTAACCTGACCAGAAAACCTGGCAATTTGCCTTTCCTGCAGATGGTTCTGTCTTCACATAGCCATGGATAGCTCTATCTCATTCAATTTGTGGAGTTCATCATATTGGTTGTTGGTGTATAGTGCAACTGTATACTACTTTATTACAATCTGTTTGGTATGCACGATAAAGTAAAAACTTAAATCACATTTACAATACCAAGTGACCAAACAAATAAATAGTATTTGTATGCAACACAAATCAGCTGATCTCTCATCAAACTGATTTCCTTATTAACTGATCTGATTACTGATCAACCTTGTATTAGGTAAGTTCTATGGCTTAAATAATAATAACTACCATATGGTGCAGGCACGGATCGCCTTCCTCCAAGGCGAGAGGAAGGGCCAAGAGAATCTGAAGAATGACCTTGTGAGGCGGATCAAGATGCTTGAATATGCGCTCAAGCAAGAGCGTGCAAAGTTCCATAAGCTGAAGTATGGTGTAGACCTACAACAAGGCGACGTGCGCCCACCGCCTGATGAACAACCGCCAGAGCCCGAACCAGCGGAACGCGCGCAGTGGAAGCAGGGCCGTCAGCTCATTAAACAATACTTGCAGGTATAGGCAGATTTCATTTTATTGCTTTTGCCTTTGTATCATTAAGATAGTATTACAATGGACCCTAATGGACGGTGTAGGAGAGAGGAAGATCTTTATTGTAAGGTTAAAGTAAGTTAAGAAAATAAACACACTGATAGGTACAGCATCTAGGCTCAGCGCATACATTCTGATGTTACTAAGAGCGGGTATAGAAGGATTAACATATTCTCCAATTTCCTCCTTGGTTTTTGCAACAAGAGTGTATACTTTTAACTACGATATGAACTATCAGGTTAGACTGATTTGCTTTCAAGAAATTTCTTCATATATGAAGTAAATGTTTGGCTTATTACTATTTTAAATATTTTTATTTTGTCTCTTTTAGTAAATTGCTTAATTATAACATTACATCTCAAATTCAAAATTATGTCACAACACAGTGAATGATGGTGGTAATCCCAAAAGTGCTAGGAAGCAGAATCTACTTGTCTGTTTCATAGATTTATATTTATTTAATTGGCTTTAAAAAACATAATATTTATTTATATAAAACCTTGATATTTACAAAATAACCAGTCAGCCTTTATAGAAAATATATTCATTTTGTCATTGTCACATAGTAGTGATAATCTCGAGATACAGAGGGCTTCTCTATTCTTATTCATTGCCTACTTTGTTATATTCAAGGAGTCTCATTTGCATTAGAATTACAATTTCTGCTCCATTTTAGGTGCTAATAATACATTCATGCTATGTTACAACGTCGGCAATTGAACATGATTGGAAATAGTTGGTACAAAATAACTATGTATATTATTTTTTGTCTATGAATTCTTTATTTACTATGCTTTTCAACATAATTATTAAGCTTTAATTAAAAAGGCCACTACTTTTGAAGGTTATAAACCATACTTCTTTCTTAAGGTTTTTTCCATGTCTTTTAGCTGCTTGAAAACTGTGTGCTATAAAAATATTTTGAGATCAAACATATTTTCATAGTTGAATGAAAAAAAATGTAATGGCAAATACATGTCACCATATTTAATAGACTGTAATAGTCATTCTGGTCCTAACCATTTTATGGTGTGGAATATTATGCATATAAAATTATACTTTGAATTATACTGGAACATGGCAATTTATGTATTAGAGATGTTAAACTGAAATAATGCATAGGTACCTAATATTATCTTAGGGTGATTGTTATGAATGTTAATATTAAATTATTATTCTTGTGCCCATGGACAGTGTAAGTTCAATATGTCAAAGAAATATTATGTCAATTAAAATATATCACTACACATATCTACTTTAATTTTGACTCATACATTATTTTTAACGTTGCATGTATAGCAGCGTAAACATAAAGAAATGAGTATTACCAAAGAGGGTTATTTATAAGATTATAGTGCCTAGAATTAAAAAAAGCTTGGTCGAGGTTAAGTGCTGAAATAAAAAACTAATAAGGAAGGAAGAAACTTATAGTTGCGCTAGATAGACCATAGTGTATTAAAGCTCAAGGTAGGAGAGCTCGTACCCTGAGCTTCGACTCACTATGGTCTATATTCACATTAGTGAATCAGCTGTTAGCTCTTATAGTTGATTCACTAATGTTTATATAGAAATACTATTCATAGTCTCCTGATCGCGATTTTTGGCTTTGGGTTTTTATCAACCTTTGAATTAGTAGCTAATTCTTTTCATAAATCAAGTGATTTTATTAACCAATAATTTTACGGCCAGTATAAACTGACCTTTGCTTATTTATTTAAGGCCCGATTTTTGTTGCTAAATATATTCGCTTCATAGCTGTTAAGGCAATAACTTTATTTGCCTGTGTTATCTAGCTTAGTTCCAGTTATTAGAACATTGATCAATTCAAAATTATGCTATCAATCCAATAAAATATGTTTACTTAGTCTCAGTCTCAAAATCCCACCTTACTTAAATAAATTCTCTTCTCATACTTCAGATTGTAATTTTTTTTTCTTTGAATAGAACTCATTAGAATTTAAGTTCAATAAAAATATTAATATAAGTAATAATGCCGAAGCGATATACATATACCCTTTCAAAAAAAAGAAAAAATTTCAAATAAGTCCACCCGCCTCTGAGAAGTCAGGTAAAGTGAAATTGATTATGATATAAAGAAATAATATTACTCATTACTATGTTTGTCACACAGGAGATCGGATACACAGACACCATTTTGGATGTGCGTTCGAACCGAGTCCGCGCGCTTCTGGGCCTCAATAATGAAGAGGCGGACAATGCCAACTACCAGAATTACGACAAGCAACAGCACGACCGGTGCAGGGACTACTCTATGAACCACTTGGGTCGCAAATATGTTTATGGTGAGTTCTAGTTGTTTTTTGTAGTGACTGGACATTGATCTACAAGGTATCTTGGTTATGGGGTGTATTAGGCGGTCAATATACTTACTTTCCACTATAGGACCAAACCAAACTAGGAAAGAAAAATTAGTTGTTTCTTACAATTTATTAGCGGTGAATAAACCATTTTTTTTTGATAGATGTATTTGTTGGCTACAATGAGTTCAGTAACCCTCCTTCAGCTTAGAAGCACTTAAACGATAACCCTGTATATAGTTGCAGAAGGCAATGTTCGTGAATTAACTATCTGTATAATTTTCTGACACGGCATTTTGGCTTCTGGGTTACTTTTTATTAAACCCACATAAATGTTATCTCTTCTGTGACTGAACCTAATTCCGACTGCTTTATTTTTGTAAAAGATTGTTTTTGGAGTTGTAACTAGTAATTATTAAGGGCCAGACTTGGATGCATGCGCCCTATCGCTCAGACTATTTATGTTTTATTAAGATACAAAATCAATACTATAACATATTTTTTGATAAATGGAACCCTTTGTTCGGTAGGAGAAAAAAATCATGTTTATTTTAGTGAGTTAGTGTCGCAAAATCAAATGAACATTACAGAAGCAAGTTAATATCGCAAAAAAAAACAGTTTTTTTGTAGTATTCAGGAACCTCTATAGAATCAAAAATGATGATTTTCCTTCAAATGTCAGTAAGGTAAAACTCTTATTTTTCCACTTGTAATCATCAATAGCCACATAAGTGATTAGGTCCCTTGCAAACAAATCCAGAAAAAAATAAATCTTTGTTGTTTAAATTTTTTTTCCGCGCTCTTTTGTTTCTGCAATACAGATATGTTTCTCTTGTTTCTTCGATGTTCTCTTGTTTCTACGGTGATCACTTAATTCCAACGCTTTATTCCATAAACATAACTAAGTTTGTTTGATATAAAATACCTAAAACAATATTTTAGTATTCTTTATCTTCGAATGTACTACGTCCAACAGCGAATCTGTCAAATACAGAATCTGTCGAATTCAGGATCGGTCCAATCAAGAATCTGTCCAATTCCGAACATATTACAATCAAATAAATTTTCTTACACCCACAGTACTAATGGTACTTCTTTATATTAGTAGTACTGGTACTTTATTTTATATTTTGCTTATGCAAATTTTCATATATGAAAACTTTTACGCATTGAATCTATAAAAAATTCAAAAATATTGACATTGATATTTAAAAACATTATAATTAAAGCCTATCTTTCAAAAAATTGTATCTTAAGGTAACTTAAGGAATTGAAGGTATACGCCTTCAATTCCGGCTTTTTTCTGACGAAACATTTACTGGTTAGATCTTTTATTACTTATTTTTACATATTATAAAGAGATGAAGAATCCTGTTAGAACACCATAGTTCCCGACTGTAATAAATCCACTAGTTACATTTAGTTGCGTGCTTGCGCACGTTCACATATATACGTAAAAGTGCTAAGCGTCGAAAAATATGTGTTAAAACACCGAACTATGCGATCGCTAGGTTATCAACGGTTTAAAATACAATACCTTGAATGCTTCTTGAATTAAACTCTTAACCGTTTACACAAAATTTCCATTGTAATATGATTCGATTAGAATGTTTCCCTAGTCGTGTAGACCGTAGAGCATTTTGACGATGTGATTTATAGGCATACCTACATTATTGCCTACAAAGTTATGGCATAATCACATTCATTTACGACGTTCGCTGGCGCGACGCCAACCACTCATTGAGGCATAGACGCCGAATTTATATCCTGTTGCGGTCGTGAATAAACGAATATATTCCTAAGACTAATCGGCATATTAGTCTTCGTTTGTATTGTAGTATTTTGTAACAAGTAAAAAACAGATTCCTCAAAATATAGAACTGTAATGTTTATTTCAAAACGAAAACGAAACAAATTTACACAGTTTTAGCGTACTGCTCAAATGTTGCAGGTTTTGATTAATTTTGCTGAAACGATCATTAGTTTCAGTCGATGCGACTTAGTCCATAGTCCTGATAACAATTTCACCCAAAACCTTTTAAGGTGTATACGAAATTGAAACTTTAGCTAGCGCACCTAGCGAGCTTGATTGGAACTTTTTCCTACGTACATGCATTTGGCTCTTGGCAACTTCTCAATATTTTCTGTATTAATTTCACGCTAGGCTGGGACTTATCGCTCATATTTCAAAGTCGCTTGCCCATACATTATATCTTATCTACCATTATACTATTTAGTTTTGTAAATTGAGGTCTCATGATTTAAATGTAATTTTGGTACATCTTTATTTTTACGACTATAGCAGCTGCCTTAACTCAATCACTTGAGATACATGGATTTCTACAACTTTCCCTAACATGTGATAAACTTGATGATGAGAACATGATTTGATAGAAATGATAATTATTAAAATATTTGTTCAAAATATCGTTAGTGGCGTCGCTGTTAACATCCCAATTGTTTGGGATAGTCGGTTGGTATAAACAGACCAGATTTGAGGTGTTGACTTAAAACGCTATTGAGGTTGAAGAGTCAATATCTCCTGAGGATGCCGTGTGCTAAGGCGAAACACGTGTCGAGGAAGTCAGATACTGAAAAAAAGGAATAATAGGGTCGGTTGAGGAAACGGTGAGAAGAAGCATAAAAAAAATCTCACGCTGTTTTCCCAATTTGATTTGATGTCAAAACAAAGTCTAGACATACTTTTTACAACATCTTATTATAAATGAATTTCCCCAAAGTAACGCCTGACTCCATTGCTTATTATCTGTACCTCCAGGCAAAGAGATACGCAAGCCGGGCAGCGGCAGCGGCTATAACGAGGAGGGTCTATCAGTTCAGGAGACAGCCGCAGTTTTCGCTAATTTCGAGTTCCTCACGCACCAGGAAATGGATATGGACGAAATTGATGACCTTGATTCCAAGCAGCCCCACCATACCCAAGGGAAACAAGGTATCTGATCTCATTTTTGCAGGCGTCAATAATATTTTTCATTTATTTTTAATTAAAAAATCATTACAAAATTACACGTTCCGAGTGTCTCTGAAAAGGCAATATGGCAAAGAAAAATATAAATGCTGACCACTAGGCTACAGGAGTCGTCAGTCGTACTTTCTACAACTAAATGGTAAAAATCATCTGTTCCGTACAAAAAGTTGACGTTGACGCGTGGCCGAATGTATGGAACATCTGAATCTCCTAGTGAATTTCCAACACTCGTAGATTCAAAGTCTTGACATACCAAAGCCGCTCTTCAAAAGGTTTTGAGTTAGTTACAAGTAACCCAGTATTTATAGTAAACTTAACCTAATCAAACAACCTTAAGGTTAGTTGTTTGGATTTATCTAAACCAGAATAATAAAGAATACATTTGTTGCAGGTGAAGAGGTAGACCATGAGGCTGAGGAAGTGCTCAACGAGCTGAACCTCATCACCGAGAGTGAAGCCGACACCGGCGGACAAGGAGACGAATATCCACCCGGTAACACTTTCAAACATGTTTTAAATAATACAATAATTTTATAATTATTTTGTATGTTTAAAAGAGTCAATTGTTAAATTTTTGCAAACATAAATAAATCTAGTAGTCAGTCAAGTAATAGTATTGACACAATGTTAAAGGAATCCTGAAAGATGAAATTAAATTTGCAAGTAAATTTACAGCTTCAACCACTGTCTCCTACATGAGTAAATTGTTATGTATTGTTTTAGTAACATAAAGTAATGAATGAGTCGTTAAATAGATATTAGGCCTAATTATAGAATTATATATATACTACATTAAATAAAAGAATTGTAGTAATACACGGACTGCTCCAGCAATTAGCGCAATGAGTGTTCCTCTGTATGTAAAAGAACTCCTATCTGGTTAGCCAGATATAAACATATTTAAGTTTAATCTACTTGAAGTTACTGTTGAGCAATTGAAACTGACTGCTGCAGCAATTTAAAAAAAGCCATTCACATTCCAATCGTCAGCGTCACACTACAAGTATTGTGACGTCACAATGTTATGTCACAGCAAAATTTCCAGGCGGTAGCGCCGTGGCTAACATCCCCGCGGGGCCGGCGGGCGCTGCGGTTGGTGCAGGCGGCGAAGCTGACGAGGAGCCGCTAGCGCTTGGCGAGTTAGCGCAATTGACTGTCAGCAACGAGCCTGAGGCTTACGATGTGGCGTCTGCTAACAAGGAGTCCTTTCGCAAGACTTGGAACCCCAAGTATACACTGCGATCGCACTTCGACGGGGTCAGTATCTATCTTATATATCTAGTCAGTACTGGTTTTGAGTGAATTAGCGCAGTAGATCGTAACGAGCTTTAAGCATACGACGTGGCATCGGCCCACAAAGAGTCGTTCTGCAATCCCTTTAAACGACTTGGGACCCCTAGTGGACTGCGATCTCACTTTAATGGGGTCAGTATATTGTTTTCACAGTGTTTTCTGAGCTACGAGCAATAAACGAGAAGCTTATACACGTATACACTGTAGTCGCAGTTCGATGGGGTCAGTACAATTGTATTATCTATCTAGTTACTAATGAGCCCGATGCGTACTGTTTTGTACCAGCAAACAAGGCTTCGGTAAGAATCGAAACCCGAAATATACTCTGTGCTCGCATTTTGAGGGGATGTGTTTTTTATTAGCAGAATATCTAGATAGTTAATTCGCCTTACCATGGCAGCGGTGCCAGCGCGATCCAGTTCATGTGCGGCCTATCGTGCAAACCAATTACGCATCTTATAGCCGCGGTAAATGATTCAAAGTTGTGAACTTTCGGCTTTCCATCTTACGTCTTACAAATGGAGTTGACAAACATTTTTTTTTTCTAAAAATGCCAAATTAATCTAGAAAAAATTACGATAATAGGTAACTGTGTTTTTACTTATTTTTCTATCATTACAAAAAGCTGAGAAAATTAAGATCAAAGTGCGCATTTTCGTTTGACATAATTTCAAAACGTACTCGACATTCTAAAGCGTGGCGTATGGCCAATTCGTTCGCTGGCTGCTCGCGTTACGGTTGAAAGCATTATATTAGATTGTTTGACTGGCCTTTCTGGAATCCTTCCATGAACGGTATTAAATAATAAAAATCAATCTTACGAATTAATACACAATTAACAACAAACTATCTGACGCATACAAGTATTATTTAGGCAACAGAATCCAAACAAAGAGCGCGAGAGTGTCTTTATCTGTATGAGATTCAGTACCGGCGAGCGGCGCGCGGGCGTACTCGACCTACGACGTCGTCACAATAGGCGAGAAGCTCGGCAGTTCAAAAAAGTTGTCTAAACTTCTCGTAGTGATAACTTTGGTAATACTGCATGTATTTACGTGAAACAAAAACTCGTATAATGTACATAGTCTATACTTTAATGTAGGTATATTTTAGTGTTACATTTTAACCCTTTTGTGTTCTCCATTGTCAGATGGTAGTCTTTTTGCAAAGCTTGGAACTTCATTTTGTTATTACTTAGGTCTCTTTGGGTTAAATGCTAAGTAATGAAACAATACAATAATACATTGCCAATTGAGGGTGACCAATATTGGAATAACATTACACCCATGTGTAAAATTATAAAAAATGTGCCACTATTTCTAACCTAGTCTTACAATTCTAGGTCCGAGCGCTTGCATTCCACCCAACGGAAGCCGCATTAGTAACCGCCTCCGAAGACCACACTCTCAAACTGTGGAACTTACAACGCACCGTGCCCGCTAAGAAATCCGCGGGTCTCGATGTGGAGCCTCTATACACGTTCCGAGCGCACACGGCGCCCGTTCTCTGTCTGGCTATGGGCGCGCCCAGGTCCGAGGAGTGTTTCTCGGGCGGCTTAGACGGGACTATACGCGTTTGGAACCTACCGCCGCCCACTGCCGACCCTTATGATCCCTACGACCCCGCTGTGCAGGTGAGTGATGAAATTTGTTGGCAGATTTGACTAACTGTCAAGGTTTGCAGTAGTTTTCATGCAAGAATTTCAGTTTCGGGAAAAAAATTCTCAAATTCATTTCGCAAGACATTTTTGATCATAACTTGCAAAGTTTGATCAGAAATTTTTAAAGTTGATAGATAGTTACTAGGAGCTATTTTTTTGGCTTACTAAACTAAATTGTGATTTGTTATTCGTTCCAGGGCGCGGTTCTCCGCGACCACACGGACGCTGTGTGGTCTCTAGCATCCGCTCACGGGCGGCTGCTCTCGTCGTCTGCCGACGGCACGGCGCGGCTGTGGGCGCCACGAGCCGCGCGCCCCCTGCTGGCCACACTCAGAGACGATTCGCTCTCTGCTGTGCCCGCGGCGGCTGACTTCGCAGACGCGGCCGCACGAGCTGCTGTTGTATATCGCGATGGCACTTTGTTGCTTTATGATCTTGAGACTGGACAGGTAAGTTGGTGATCCCACTTCTGATTACACACTTGTTCCATAAGACAAATAGCCTTTTTCCCTTTCTTTCTCGTGTCACGGTCCAGGGCTATTGTGCGCCAGTCTCCCAGTGGTCCAGGTCATTTCTCCATCTGTGAAATAGAAATAGAAATATATTTATTTACAAAAAAAAACACAACTTAAACATAAACAAAATATGTGACATGTGCTTTCTGTCACAAACTGGTCCCAACTGAACACAGTGCCGAGTGCTGTGAGGTGGTCTGCCGCGAGGTCGTGTGCCATCAGGAGATCACTCTGTTGTTATTAGGTCATTACATATGAAATTGGCGTTTTGTAAGGGAGGAACATAGTCTTTTTTTTATAATAATATATTTATTTAATCAAAGTATGTACCATTGCTATCTATGCACTTTTGCCATCTCATAGGTAGGTAGTTCATTGATCCCTTTACTAAAAAAACCATTAGGACGAGAATCAATGAAATCTTTGAAGGCGCTTTGGACTGCCCCATCGGAGTTGAATTTTTTCCCTTGCAAGAAGTTATCCAAATTTCGAAAAAAATGGTAATCTGTTGGAGCCAGGTCCGGGGAGTACGGTGGATGTCTTAGACATTCCAATTGAAGCTCCTCTTTTTGGCAGCCGTCTGTTGTGCAGTGTGTGGTCTAGCGTTGTCCTGAAGCAGCAGTGGCCTAGAGCGATTGACCAACCTCGTTTGTTTAGCAGCTAGCTTTTCCATCATGGTTTGCAGTTGCTGACAATAGATATCTGCTGTAATCCTCTGGCCAGATTTAAGAAAGCTGTAGTGAACGACACCGGCACTAGTCCACCAAGCTTACACAAGTAACTTTTTTTGAGTCAATTTTCGCTTGGGGCAGGGTTTGGCTGGTTCGCCAGGATTCAGCCATTGCGATGAGCGTTTCCGATTATCGTACAGGATCCACTTTTCATCACAGGTAATGTACCGATTTAAAATCCCTTCATTATTGTGCCGGTTGAGTAATGTAACGCAGCAGTTGACGCGCGTTTGTCGATTTGCTGCACTCAATTCATGAGGTACCCACCTTTCAAGCTTTTTCCCATTTGCTTAACCGGTATTAGGCAGATGCGACCAGCCCAGAACCACTTCAGGCTGACGGCTGTAGACCATAACCAGTGTACCATATATTTTTGTGTGGGGGAGTATGGTATTACTAATTCTGTCGGTTAATTTTAATCCAATAATGCTCCATTGTGCGCTGATAAACCTCGAGGATGGACCTCTAACGATCACTCAAAGGTTAAGTTCGCGCTCCAAATGTGAGTAGGACATTTATATAGGCAATATATACATGTCCATGAGTCATTGTCTCACGAGACTTGGTTGCGGGCCGTGTTTCCTTCGTCTGACTTTGCAGATGGCTGCTTACTCATGCTAGCTAGTGTTAATATTTTTTTATTGGAAGATCATAAAACTGGCAGAACACTTGAAAAAATAAAACATAAACTTATAAAATGATCTTACGAGAGCATTCGGCCTTCTAGATATGGGCCCTAACATGCTAAATATACCTACTAGTTACTAGACACATTGTTACTTGTCCTATACTTACTTAATAAATTATTAGATGGAAGAAACAATATATAGAAAAACGAAAACTTACTATCTATCTTTAACAAAAAAATCTAAAATTAACAGACTTCTATTTAAGTCTAGTCAATGAACTGAGTTGGAAATAAATCACATTCATCTTTAATTGAGCAATACATGTTACACATTCGGTAAAAGGGAGAGTGTGTCAAATATTTTGTTCTGCAAAATGGAAAAGAGAAGGTTACCTTTCTTCTTCGGGAGGACCAGCTAGAAAAACTTGATCGGCTTCAAAATTTCTGTATCAGATTCATATTTGGTTTATGCAAATATGATCACATCTCTCAGTTTCGTCCTAAGCTCAAGTGGCTGCCAATTCGTCTTCGTCGGAATGCTTACATCCTCTCTCTTAATTTTAATATTCTATTCAATCCCAAAACACCTACTTGTTTAAAACACACACATTATTTAAAAGATTGTGTTTCGTATTTGCACGATTGCCACACCCTGCCTCTTTGGTCATCGGAAAATTTCGCTCTCAAAATGCCAACACACTGTAAAACTTTTTTCAAAAACTCTTTTGCTGTTCAATCAGTTATGCTCTGGAACGCATTACCTACAGACATCAAAGAAGCTTCATCACTCGCTATTTTTTAAAATAAGGTGAAGCAGTTCTATTTAGCTACTACCTGACCAGAGATCGTCTGTTTTCTGCTGTCTGTATTTATTTATTTTTTGTTTTTCTCTCTCTTCTGCTGTTATTCGTTTATTTATAGTCTTATAAATTTTGATTAGTTAATATTCTTTATTATATACCCCATCCTATTCTATATTTATTTTGTAAATTATCTCCATCCTAATTTTGCCTAGAAGAGATCGCTTTTAGCGATAAGGCCGCCACTTGTGACACTATATGTAAGATTTTTCCTGTATATTTGATGTTTATACATTCTTTCATTCGTAGCCCTGTCCAGTAAAGTACTGCCTGGTCGTGGTACTCTAAATATCAATTTTTGTGAGAGATCTGGACAATCAACACAGCCATGCAACATTTTAAATAGCATAGCAATGTCAGCCACAGCACGACGTTTATCTAAGGAAACCAACTTGTAATGATGCAAGCGAGATGTGTATGTTATAAATTGTGATTGTTGCTGTAGAGACCGAAATGGAATGTGTTTTCATAATATGTACTACACCTGCGGGGCTTGCTCAGGCAGTGTATGAAATTGGGTTTTATCTACCTTCGAGGGTCAAAATTTCTAATTCGAACACTTCTAATCAAGCATGTGATGTTTTGTTATTTCAAATTAGCCGTATAATTTTTTTCCTGTTTCCTTACGCCTACGCTAGATCGCCCATTGCTAATCGGTATAAGTGTGTTAAGAGTTTTTTTTTGGTTGTCCATCAGACGGTGCTGCGCGTGGGTTGCGAGAGCGGCGCGACTCGCGTGCGGGCGCACCCGACGCTCCCGCTGCTTGTGACGGCGCACGAAGACCGTCACATCAGGTTCTGGGACGGCGTGTCGGGCCGGTGCGCGCACGCGATGGTCGCGCACTTGGACGCAGTCACCGGCCTCGCGCTCGACCCCAACGGACTGTTCCTTCTATCCGGCTCGCACGACTGCTCCGTGCGCCTGTGGAACCTCGACACTAAAACCTGCGTGCAAGAGATCACCGCGCATCGCAAGAAGTTCGACGAGAGCATTCTAGATGTCGCCTTCCACCCGCTACGGCCGTACATCGCCAGCGCCGGCGCCGACGGACTCGCCAAAGTGTTCGTGTGAACGCTCCGACAAGTATTTAACGAATAACGTAACTATGAACACTCATCTATGTATAGACGTTTGAAATCTATTATATTTTTAGAATTTTCAGTACGTGAATTTTGCGTTTCATCTCAGACGTTTTTTCAACGATTTTTAATATGCGCAGTGATGATTATCGTCTGAATGCGAGCGGCGTTTTGTATTTACGTGTCTGTACAGTTAGATTGTTACGCGACGTGCGCCGACCTCGCCGAGGACGTACGGCGCCGGCGTCACGTTAGCTAGACTATTTTTATTATTATTTAAATCGATCGGATTCTATAGAGAATATTTTTTTTCTTATTTTGGTTTTGTAACATTTAATAATGTTGAAATGCTCTCATGTTATCTTATTCAAGTGATGAGCGCTCGAACAAAAAATATGATTGAGTAGAAGTACTGTATCGAGAATAACGATAAGTAATGTTTGTTCGTAACGAGTACTGCGTTGTAGAGTATATATTATATAAAACATTACATAATTATTACCTTTATTTTCCTCGAATTCATACTTGTACACATACATCCAAAAATTGATAGTAAAAAGCAACATAACCGATTTGCATGTTGTTTTTTTATGACAATTTTGTTTGTTTTCTTTTACCCTGTAGGTAATCCTAGTCATAATAGTAATGGCTACTACACTGATGAGAACGTGTCTTAAGTTAAGGTTAAGGCATACGATTTTTATCAATTTTATTGCTAAAGGATTTTGGTGTTGCATTTCTGTGATAGATTTTGGTCATACCAACATTCTTGGGCATAATTATGACGAATTTCGTCGAAATCAACTTTAACAAAGTGCATTGATGTAATGACGGATACAAAAGTATGGAAAATGCTCTCTACTGTTTTATTACCTATTTAATATGACTAATACTCTGTTTACATATTGTCTAAAAGATGTTAGTGCATTCCTGAACAATAAACACCTGTGTATAGCTGTTATTGTTTACATAGCACTAGTTTAGTCACCCTAGTTAGACCCCATTAGAAACTATTCATTCTCATTACTACTCGGTGTCTTCATCGGCGGCATTACATATGTTAATTTTCTAAAATTAATTTCACTCTATTGCTGTTCTTCTGAAACGGTAAATTCATTAAGTATATCAAATACGTCGCGGTTTTTGGTGTCACAATTAAAAAATGTTGAACATGTAAGTATTTTTATGTTTCTAAGGTGGTTGTCTGTAGAAATGTATTTACGACCGATATACGAGGGTGGAGTGATAAGTCTGGTAAAAATTAAACAAGGAGTGATATTTATTTAAAAATTATTATTTATTTGTCAACGTAGTTTCTTTAAATGCACTTCATCCAGCGTGTCTCTAACTTTTCGATCCCCTCCATATAAAAAGACTTCGGCAACCCTTCGAAATAGGCGTTGGTTTCATGCATGATTGCTTCATTGGAGCTAAATCTTTTTCCACCAAGCCATTTTTTTAAATTCGGAAACAGAAAATAATCGCAAGGGGCTAAATCTGGCAAATATGGTGAATGAGAAAGCAACTCATAGCGTAACTCATGAAATTTGGCCATGGCAATCGCGCAGGTGTGCACTCTTGCGTTGTCTTGGTGAAACAGGATTTTCTTCTTTGCCAAATGCGGTCGTTTTTCAGCTAAAATTCTGTGAAATTTTTCTAATAAATTGCCGTAATAAGCGCCATTAATCGTTTCACCCTTCTCTAAGTAGTCAATATGGATAACTTCACGGGCATCCCAGAGAACTGTAGCCATAACTTTATTGGCCGATAAAACTACTTTGGCCTTCTTCGGAGCTGGTTCACCCGCAGCAATCTACTGTTTCGATTGTTGTTTGGTTTCGGGTGTATGGTGGTGGATCCATGTTTCGTCTACTGTTACAAAACGTGGCAAGAATTCCGTCTTATTTCGTCGAAACAACGCCAAACCTGCTTCCGAAGTGGTCACACGCACGCGTTTGTGATCAACATTCAGTAAACACGGCACCCATCTCGCGGAGAGTTTCCTCATATCTAAATGTTGGTGTAAGATATTGCGCACACGTTCGTCTGAGATGCCTACTACCTCAACTATCTCGCGCACTTTTACTCTTCGGTCGTTTAACACTATGTCATGAATTTTAGCGATCATTTCTGGAATGGTAACTTCAACCGGGCGTCCTGGACGTACGGCATCACTGCTTGTACGACCACATTTAAAATCAGTAAACCACTTATGAATCATTTTAATTGACGGAGCGGAGTCGCCGTAATATTTATCAAGCTTTTGTTTTGTTTCCGTAATAGTTTTTAATCTCAAAAAGTAATGTTTAATTAACACACGAAATTCACTTTTCTCCATCTTTGCGAAAATGCGTTCAATTGTTTTTCTTAAATGGCTGTTAAAAAAAATAACCGGCGGTACTAGCTGAAATTTTTAATTTAGTCCTTCAAAAAGAGTGTTTAACATGGAGGTTTCATGCAATTTGCGATAACTTTATTCCAGAATATTTTTTCACCAGACTTATCACTCCGCCCTCGTAATAAAAAGAACTAACCATAACAATGAAAACTAGAAAGAAGAACTAAGGCTATAGAACGAGTGCAGACGATAAACTTTTGCTAATCGCTAAGGAAGCAATTATTCAATCTTCTAAATAGATATTTGAGATGTGCAAAAAAAACCCGCTCCTCCTATCAATCCGAGTTTCTATCGGAAGACATGGAAAATCCCAATCTACATCGAGAAACAGGATAGTAATACCAAACATTTTGATAATATATATTCTAGTAATTCTTGTATGGTAATACTTTGAAATAGTTAAGACACGACCTCAGTGGGACAGGCAAACTTTTCTGTTATTATGATTTGAATCGACTCTTTCACATAATTAAAATCTAACTCTGTCCTTAGGTCTCTCATAAGTCGGGAAATATATATAAAAGAAAAATTCTGACGAGCTGAAAATCCTTTCCTATTTGAAGTCGGTTAATCGTTTGCAGGCTATCAGGCACTGGCCTAATTGTGACATTTTTGATCTGGCTGACGAAGCAGATGCAGAGCTGGCCGAGTCCGCCCGAGTGGGACGTGCCCACTACACCAGACCCGGCCGGTGACAGACATTACGTGCCGCCACCTCCAGAGCAGGGATAGACAATTACAGATTTTTTTCAGAACTAACGCGTGTTTAATTAATTTTTATTTAGAACACTGGTTTTTACGCGTACCGGGGGCCGAAGTCTGCTATTTGAATTGTCTCACAATTACGATTGGATTGTGTCATAATGGTCGTTTTTGACAGTTTTGGTAGTCTGTTGACCATAATGACTTTACGATTGTGGCAATTCAAAAACTATGCAATAGTCATTGAAGTTTTCCCAAGTCTCTAAGCAATCACAATTATGATTGTCGCCAATATTGGTAGTCTACTAATTTTTGACAGCTGCTCCGATTGTGTTTTGTCTATGGAACGACAATTTTGAAGTCATTCTGCAATCATTGCTATTTTGCTATTGTGTTTGAATTACCGACAAGATTTCTTCGAGCTTTTGTATGAAAATGAGTGTTATTTTGCGTTGGCAAACTTTGTCCTTGGCCCACGGGCTACGTGCTCGACGTCGCTTGAAGCTACATCGTATCTGAGCTCGTTGTGATATGCGAGAAACGAGCAATCCTTATAGTGAACTCACTGAGGCAGAATTTATCGCTCCGCATATGGTACAGCGGCGCCGCAGTAATGGACTGTCTATTATTACGAAGGTAAAATTTAAAACTAATAGTTTTCTATTCTCCATAAAAGTCCTCCACCTCAAATTGGTATTATTTCGTTACTTGCCCAGAGTATCACTACTTCTGAGTAAATCATCTTAATTTCAGATATTTATCTCGTTGGCATTTTATGCGACGGGCTCTTACCAGACGTTGGTAGGCCAAAGTGCACTTCATAATGCATCACAGAAGTCCGTTTCTAGGGCTTTAGCTGAAGTAACTGAAGCTCTAAATAAAGGCCATTTAACGTATTTTCGAAACGAAAATACGTTAAATGGCCAACTTAAATAGAGGAAAGAAACAGTATAAAGGCAGGGTAAGTTGCATGTAAAAGTCTAATCACTGGCTAGGAAATTGAAACAACTCATCTTGCCAGCTCTTTATTTTTTTCTATTGTGAGCATACCAAAATAACTTACAATTTGTTTGTATATCCTAATGTAACAGATAATTAATGTTCCATTTTAGATTTTATCAAAAATTTGGATTTCCCAGAGTTTTGGGTTGCATAGATGGTACACATGTGTCCATTTTAAGGCCTCAGACCCATGAAGAGCGATTTTTCAACCGGAAAGGATATCATTCCCTCAATGTTATGATACCTAGTAAGTTCATATTATTACTTTCATACTCTGAATTTTATGTTATCTTAATTTTATTGCTATAGTTTTAGTGTTTAAATAGTCATTATTCTTTGAAAAGTTTGAGCAAATCAAATGTTATTTTCGGATGCTGTCATTTATCTTCATAAAATATTGAAATAACTGACTCTGTATGTTTGCATAGATGTTGTGTTCTTTTGCAAAAAGGTACCTGAAATCATGGGTGAGGTATACTTATGCCCTTGTTGCATGTGTGAGTGAAACTTCAAAAAAGGATTAGGGATTTAGTCAGTTTTAATGATAGCCAGTAGCTACATATTTATCTTATTTTTTTCCCTTATTCTGCATGTTGAACTATTGTAGTCTAAAATTTTACTATTGTAAATTTTACAGATATGTGACTCAGATCTTAACATTTTATGTGTTGACCCTAGCAGCCCGGGTTCATCACATGATTCAAGTGTGTGGCAAATGTCGTCAATGCTTGTTGTGTCTTGCACAATATAGCAAATAGACTGAATTTGCCTTTCATTCCCCTGGCAATTGAAGATACTAATGCCGAAAGTCTTGTGTGTTATCTATATGCGTTATAATTGTATATTTATATGTTCCAGAAGAAAGAAACCATTAGCCATCAAATTTGGGGGAAAGCGCTGCTGTGAAACTTAAGAGTTAAGTTTCTAGATATTATTACTTTTCCAAATGTATAGCTTAATAAAAATAAGTTAAATTGTATTGAGTTTAATTAAGATGTTTTATGTATGTTAAGAGAAGTTTAACAGCTGAATTTTGTACCTTTATCCACTAGATTACATTGCTTTATCAATTTTGTTGCTTAATAAGTGAAAATCTATTTCTCTATGACAATCACCTCACATTGTTTATGCTTGTAGTAAGTTAATAGTTCTCTAGCTCTTTCCTAGAGTGCAGTTTTTGGACAGGGTGGCAACATATTTTGAAATGGTATCATGAAGTCTTTGGGTTCATGATAAATAAAATTTGTTACTACGAAGTATTGGTTTTACTTGTGTTACTAAAGTCATAACCTCCGATAGGGAGAAAAGATCTTACAGGTGGACTAGCATATGCCTCATCTCCGGGCAAGATAAATCAAAACAATTCATTCTTAGACACTCTATTTTAATAATCACTTTCAAATATTGCCTATATATATATACTTATGTAAATCTGATTAGATGAAAAAAGGCTGAATCTGAACAAGCAAATTACTACTTATTAGGAAATACCCAATTTTCATTCATATTATATAAAGTTTGATTTATAATTTTAAACAGTAAGTCAGGAATATTTTCGCTACTAGATTTTATATTTATTGTTTAATTTTATACATAGGTATTCTATTCTATCTTTGTATATGGCCTCTGCGGCAGAACCGCAATTTCGCCAGTGTAGCGTGGTTAAGTAGACAAACGATGTAAAGATTGGCCGGTTTAGCGTGATTTTCGTGCACTTCACAGATGCTCAATGACCATATCTAATGTTAAATTTTGAATCTGAGCTTATTTTTATGACATATACCTGAAACAAACACAAGGACATATACAAGACAGCACAAGTGTTAGTAAAGTTTACAAATATAAAATGTCATAGCCGAATATTATTTACAGTGATAAATTTACATAGGACATACACAAATGGAGTAAATACAAGAGGGAGTAGGGAGGAGAAGTTAATTGGACGAGGGATTTCTTCAGGAATCAAGTCGTATAGAGAGCAGCGATTCCTTGGGCAATCAAAGAAAATATGATCGGTGGACCCTATATCCCTGCCACATTCACATAGGGAGTGATCGCGCACTTTAATTTTACCCAAGAAGACTGGTGTGCAAGCATGACCCAAACGAAGGCGACATATGGTAGATACTGCCTGTTTATTAGATTTTTTGTGCTTAGAGAACCAGGGTTTAGTAGGATCAGAAGGTTGGATGAGGCCAAAAATCTTTCCCTTTACCATTTTATAACTAAGTACATAAGGTTTTTTGTTTAGTTTGACTTAGACTTTGACATTTACGATTTTTGTATAAAATTGTCTATGATAAGCTAATGAGCGATATATGTTACTTTATTTTGGAAATAGTATCAATTAATGACTTTTTTTAATAAATTGAAGTATTTAATATGTTAAAGAGCGTTAGTTTTAAATATTGACCAATAAATGAGTGCATTTAGACGATATTATTTTGTAACATGCATAGTAGACATAACTTTCAATGTAATGGTCACAACTGATATTTTATTGTAATAGCAACATTGAGATTCTACCAACAATTCAAAAACCATACAATAGTAATCCAATCGACATTGAAATTGTGTTCTTAGCGACTAGCTATTCAAATGAAAATGACTATTGAATATTGATTGGATTGCTATTGTCCTGTATTTTTTTGGATCCAACAGACTTGGGCCCCTGGTCGTTGGAAAGGACTAACTATAGTTTCGTTCACATTCGGTAAACTTCATCAGAAATGAAATGAGTCGTTCGTGTCCACAACGATGGCACGTCTCGCACTGCGCTCGGCCGCACACCGCGCGTTCGATATCATCGCCGGCTGCAGGAGTGAGGGGGTTGGTGGACAGCGCTGCTTCGTCGAATCGCCTTCAAGTTCTTCGCTGCTGGAGACACGCTGGGCTCTCCCAGTACCTCTCCAACACGTATAGCTCACTAAGTCTTCACTAGCTATTTGACTCAAAGACTATTAGCACAGAAAAGCTAGTCCTGGATCTCAGCTATTAGATACAACCAAAAATTGTTTAGTCAACGTTGGCCGCTGACGATATTTGATTGTCCACGATTTTACGTATGAGGCAATTCTTTGATACTGTTATCTTGAATAGATCTGATTTTTTAAATTATTTGTAGCAGACAATTGAAAAATAATAACCACATAATTTAAATAACATTTATTTATGATATGAATCGGCTAAAACTCAGCACAGTGCTGGTTGTATACAACCCGCTGATCTTCCGTTATGTTAAGATTGCAATTGCAATCTATCAGGCACAAGTCTTATTAAAGAGCTTTGGTACTATGTAAAAGAAACTTAGAAATACAGTTATTTTAAAGGTTTTATCAAGAAGTGGCTGAAAGAATCATATGTATCATGTTATCTCTGTATAAAGAGTATCATTTGGTCATAATTTTGAACCCTAAGCTTTGGGGGCACTTTTCGCAAAACTATCCTGCTATAACCCTTTAAATTAGACTTCAATAAAATAAAAAATAGAAGATTATATTGTAAAAAAAATTAGTATACTTGTAAAAAACCTTCCGAGTGAAACTCCTGTACCCATAGTTCTGGATTTTGGTAGACGGAACATACATACTTAGCACGTGTGTAAAATGTCGACGTAGGTATAATTAAAACCCAAACCAATTCTACTCCACCTTCCTATACCTAGGTAGTATGTAGGTACAATGGATTCCAACAATACGCATTACAATTCCTACACAGGAATTTAATTATGATACACAATGAAAGTAATCAAATGTTATTGCCATTCATTAGGTAGGTAACCAGCTGTCACTCGCTATCACAAACGAATAAGAAGATACTACTTAGATATCCCTATACGTTACACGTTGTTCACGTAAATCCCAACGATACCGCCTTTTGTCTTCGAGTGAAAACTGAAAAGTAGCAACAAATAGCATAATTTTATAAGTGAAGTCTCGTGTAGCTTCCTATATGCATAGGTATTTGATACTTACTTTATCGACTCTCTAATCTGTATTCTACAATAAACATAAATAGCACCATTTACTGTAATTTTTTACAGTAAATGGTGCTATTAAAAATACATTCATTACTGGCACCCATTAAATTTAATTTTGAAACGATTTTCCAACCATGCGTTAGTTGATTGTAACTGATTGTAACTAATCCTTCACTAAATATGACGTCCAACCGGATTTTTCTCATTTTATTATCATTAGATATTTCTATGGTTTATCTTGACACAATGGCTAAACCAGCAAAAAACTATGTAAGTAGTCCGCAAATTTTATAGTTTAGAATTGTTAAACTTCACCTAGTTACATGGAGATTACAGTGTATTTATTTGTGTTTCTTTGTTCCAACATGACTTCTAAATGCATGAACAAATTTAGATAAGGTGTCGTTTGGTTTCCTTACATCATCTCAAAATTAAGTGACACTGTTTGCGACAACAACAATAAAGCAACTTTATTAAGAAAAAATAATAGACCAACGTACCCAAGAAGAAACATATTTACATAAAAAAATAAAAACCGTTAGTAGGCAAGTGCAGTCTCGTTTTTTAAATTATCAATATTAAACTCTGGTTACCGCGTGTTTTCGCGTCAATAATCTGGAGTTGGTTTATAATGAAAAGCTACATTATCACTGAGTAACATGGCTATATTCATTGCTAGAAAAAGTTTGATATCCTTAAAAATTCCTACAAAAACCAACCAAGGTGTAAAATAATTCGCTATATAATGTTTTCTACAATATTATAGAACATATCAATACACTTACTTATACAAAAAACTTCGCGAGGCCATTATTATGTCCAACTATTTTAGTTACTTATGGCCATATTATCTATACATTTGTATCAATTCTTATCAAAATAAACTATTTCGTATTCAAGTCTTTTTCAAGTTTTGCCAGTCTATCTACTATCCTTTTCAATTATTGAAACCGTATGTACCATTCAAAAGATATTACGAAATTAAAAAACTAAAAGTCTTACTTACTTTAAAAAAGTTAAAATAGGCTTCCATTGGGCACGCTAAACTTACGTTACTGTCTTCTTTGAAGATTAAAAGTTATATTGAATAAAAAAACTACAAAACCGATGTTGATATAATTTATATTACCGCTTAGAATTAAAAATTGATGTTTTTATCGGTTCACAATAGGCAAAAATATCATTTTCAATAATTGATGAAGATATCGATAAACAAACACAAAAAATACCTACATTATTATTATTATATAGCTATAGTTTTGAAAGCAATATTGTCGTTACGTACCGGCTACGAAAGCTATGCCTCTAGTATTCAAGTCGGAGTCGCGCACAGAGGGTTGCGTATCTACCTATAGGTATAAATAATTTAAAATGATTAAAAAGAGTGTTTATTATGTGATGTTACTACAAATTTATGCCTTTTGCTATTTTTCCTTTAGGTATCTATAAGACGTTGCTTCTTACTAAATATTAAGATTCTGAGTTCACGGGAAGTAGGTTTTGATTCTCCTGCGAGTTTCGAAATTTGCAGCATAAGTAAACGGCTGTATCTTTTGATTGTGTTGGCTTAGAAGTTTGTTTTTTTCACAGCTCTAAGGGACAGTAGACTTGAGTATTGGATATGAATTTCAGCTTGATACCTCCACGCGTTCCTCAGAACAAGGGTCTTGAGAGACAGATTGACGACAAAGTGATAATAGTAGTTTCCTATACAGGTTCCGTTTTTTTCTTTTGGTGTACGGACCCCTTAAAATACACATAGACGAACATAGAACCTCCTTCTTTTTTCAAGTCGAAATAAATAACATCTGCATTTGCATGTCGGACTCGCGCACGAAGGGTTTCGTACAACAGGAAGTGTTAAAAACCAACAAAAGTCACGTATGTTGTATAGGAGCTCCCTTCAAATATTAATTATATTTTATTATTTATTTTTAACAACTAAATATTCTGTGATTATTTTAAGCATCTACCTGTTTTCCTTATTGTAATATATAGAGCAAAACATAAGAGTTTGTTGCATGGAAGCTCCCCTTTAATTTCATTATTTATTTTTCAAGTGAATATGCTACTAAATATTCTGTCTATATTTCAAGCGTCTGCCTGTTGCTGTTATTATTATCGAGCAAAAGACTATATCATGTATTTTGAAAAGCTATATATCATGTTTTTTGTGTGGGAGCCACACTTAAATATTTGTTCTATTCTATTTTTAGTATTTTATGTTATAGCGGCAACAGAAATAAATCATCTATCTAGCTTTCACAGTTCATGAGATACAGCCTGGTGTCCGTGCGAAGCCGGGACGGGCTATATAGGTACATATAAACTAGCGGCCCAGGCGATTCTAAATTGAGTGCTTAATTGCTTATATTTAGTATACTGAAAGAATATTGAAAAATAAAATATCCGTTGTATACGCGATACAGTAATTAAGTAGTTTAACGAGACTTACTATTTATTAAAGTTAAGTTGTGTACGCGCCACGTTCACTCATATTGCAAGAGAGCCGGCACCGGCTCGCGTCGTTGGGGTTCTCGCTTCCGTCCGATGCGCGGTAAATTTGAATTATCTTCGCGGTATGTTTAATAAGTACACTATATGCATGTACACCCGTTTTTTGTTTCACCCACCTTAGTACAAAAATATTGACAAAACATAAATTGAAGTCATGCAAAGTGAACGTGAAACTCATGGACACTATAAGCCGTGGCGCCGCCACGGTGCGAAACAAGGTCACGGCGACGGCAAGCGCGTTCGCATGACCCAGATACGTAATCGCCCTTAGGTGAACATACGAGTATTTCGCAGTTTTTTGTAAAGAAAAATACAAAAAATTGTTTTTTTAGTGTTATATTTAAGCTAAGCTAACGATGCTGATTACGTGGTAAAAATATACGCAGACAATTTATAATCACCCGTATATTATCGATCGTTTATATGATCAAAAATTTAGATTTAAAAGGACATTTGACTTCCTCTAGGGACCATTTACCGTCGACATTGAGAAAATCGAGCAATGCAAAGGCCCTAAGTCAACGAACCTGACCAGTGTAGACATGCATATGGACCAGAAACGGACTATATTTATACTAAAAATGACATTCACGGCTGATACGAAGATCGATCAGGTAAGCAGAAAATGTATGTAGGTACTAAATATTTTTATTTAAATAAATAATATTTATGATAGTATTAATGGTCATAAATATTGTTAGAACTTCCTCTCAGTCTTATAAAAAGTCATCACAGCCTACATATATATGCCTACACTCATATTTCGTTCATTTACAGGTTTATCAATGAAGGGTGTACGTACATACACCCTTCATTGATAAATACGGGTGTGTATATACGTAGTTACGTCACACTCGACACAGGCCATTTATAATACCACAAACGGAAATATATATTACAGAAATGTTAGACGAGAATACTTAAATAAATAGGTATATAATAAACATAATATGGAATAATATTACTTATAGAGAAAATCAGATTATAATTATTCTATAGTCTGTAAATAAACTGTCTTCAATGTTTTATATTGCAGATTAAAGTTGTTTTACACAGCATAAATAATGACAGGAAAACCTTTCTTTATAACTACAAAGTAAACGATCCCTGTAAGCATTTTGCTATATCAGCTATGTTAAATCAGTATTTGAAAACGACCGACTGTTTGGTAAAGAAGGTTAGTTGAAGACAATGACCGTTTTACAAAGGGAGACACGTGACATCAGGCTTAAAGCTTGTCTTACAAATATGTGCCGGAAATCACAATTGAGCCTTTAGATGGCTCGGAACGTTATAATTTCCATGCTTTTCAAATTAAAGCTAATGACGTCACCTGTCTACTCTTCTGTAGACCTTGTAATGGTTGGAGGGCTTATTTAAAAGTATACCTGTTATCGTACTCATAGGTGTGTGTAGTACGATACTTCGACAACTCTACATAATATAGGTATTTACACACATATGTTTACAATTGTGTAGGTATACTGCAAGAAAGTGTTATTACAATTTCGCTTTGTCAGTCCGTCTGTCGTAGCGCCCTGTCACCGAATAAATAATAAATTGTGCAATAGTGAACTAAAATGTGTAAAATTGGGAATTTTATATTTCGTGGGACTGATTAATTAATGCAAACCTATTTGTGTGGGGCATCGAACAGGTCCTTTGTAATCAAATATAAGAAACGTCATATATTTTACTACTTTCAATTTACGGACTTTGAACGAGCAAATGTTGTGGTACGGTAGGTATTTACGTCGCCGGAGTGTAGAATAGGGCTTTCTTCTCACCAACCTTGGTACCGTCAAGTGGTAGCCTAGTCGGAAAACCCTCGCAAAAAGGCTGGGTTTCAATCACAGGATTACCAGCCTTATACAGCTAGTTTTACGAAAACGAAAGACTTTTCGACGCTAATCGTTGCTTAAACGATGAAGGAATACATCGTGAGGAAACCTGCTTGTCGGAGAAGATTTGATAGCTTCCGAAGAGAATTTTATAAATAAGTATCTACGTGCTATAAGTACCTACGTAAATTAAGTCCCAGACTAGCAACTTGGCCAGTGTGGTGTATATACTTTGACCTACACCCTTTCATAGAAAAGACTCGTACCTAGCAGTGGGACGCTATGGGTTGACAAAGTCAGTGTATTAATAACTGTATGTCGATTGTATTTATCTTAGGAGCTGTCACTAACATTTATTTGATTTGTTTTTAGGGTACTTATGAATTCGAAGTGAATTTCGATGATGTGATAAATAATTTTCTGGGAGGAGCGTTTTTTTATGGAACTTTCTCGTTAAAAGCTGACGTAATATCAAAAAAGGGAAACATTGCATGTATCAATAACATGGTGAGTTTGAAGAAGAAGCAAATATAAATAAAGAACATCTTAAAACTTAATGGTGTGATTATAATATAACTTGGTAATTATACACCTACTTATTACCACCTTTTTAAATATAGGCATACTACCTTATTTTTATCTTGATGAACTGTGGTAAGTAATGAATAAGTCGTAATTTAATATTTATCGTTGGTAACTGGGATTTCAACAAAATTTATTTAATGTCTTTAATATATTTAATGTGCTTTTTGCTTATTGTACGGTTAAGCGTTGGTCAAACGCAGTGTAGCGCAGCACAGTCAAGCACGGCACGGCTAATGACGTTGTAATGTAAGGGACATTATGGAAAAAAACACACCGGACGCACGATGTTGTGTTACGCTGCGCAACTACGCGCGTAACTGCACGTCAAGCCAGATTGCGTTGACTACGCTCGTAGATGTGTAGCAGGGTAACGCGTCTGGTTACGCTGCAGCCGGTCTGGTTCAACTTTGCAGTCTGATAAAATAACTGTTAATACATTCACTTGTTGAAATAGGTACAGTAATCTGAAGTTTTTGAAGTGACTTCTAACCATCATCTTCCTGACCATATCCCGCTACGTGGGGTCGGCACAGCATGCCTTCCTCTTCCATTCAACTCTATCAGCCGTCATATCTTCGTTCACTCCCTTTTCACACATATCCGTCTTCAAACTCATCCATGTCTTCTTAGGTCACCCCTTCCCAGCACTACCATTTACCATAATTTCCAGGGCAATCGTCCCATGGCTATCTTGTCTACGCATGACATATTCTCCGAGCCTACTAAACACTCGCTGAACCTGCGTTAAACACCTGTTCGAAAATTCCGGACGACTAAAAATTCTAAAATGTAGATCTTGCATATGAAATTTAGGCAAGACGGGTTGCAAAATACGATCATATGCGCGAGTATCATCATACTGACAGACCAAAAATCTAAAATGTAGATCTTGCATATGAAATTTAGGCAAGACGGGTTGCAAAATACGATCATATGCGCGAGTATCATCATACTGACAGACCAAAAATATTTTGCTAGACTCGAAGCAGAAACTCGTCTAGAAACTAGAAAGGTCTATACCAATTTATAAAAAACTCTTAGGCAAATATACGCACAATAAGATTTAAGCAATGTTTTATTGCATTAAGTAATTCATCGATCACTAAGACATTGTAATATACCCAAGAAGATAGTTAATTAAGCCTTGGTAATTTTGCAAAACTGACAGCTGCATTCTTTGAGCGCCTTTCCGAGATGGCAACAGCGCGACAGCTCTGATTGTGCCCCTGCAGCCAATCTCTCTTGTGAAGAACTCCTGTAGCCACACTATGACAAAATATAAAGATGTCAATGCCATAGTAAAAATATCGGTATGCTACTTTGTACCTACGTCTTTTTACCTTTCCTTATATGATGTGCTCTACCTACGAGTATTAGACATTTACAGGTACCTACCTACATTTTGTTATTGAATTTTATTAGAAAGAGTAAGGATTTGATTTGTTCTACTGTGTAGGTACACAGCTACTACAAGAACCCTCTGACTTAGCAATAGATAGAAGTATATTGCATAATTATTACGTAAGTGCTTTAGTTGCTTCCGAGAAACTTATAGACTAAGTCAGATTAAATGCTAGCTGCGCCCAGCGTTGTTAAGCATAGCCTTTTAAATGTGTTATCTCTATCTATGTGGTATAAGCTATTTCCGTACAAAATTTCATCCATTTCGATTTAATTTTATCAGTTTTTGCGTGAATGAGTAATAAACATGCATACACACTTCTACACATTCTTACAAACTTTCGCGTTTATAATCCAAATACGATAAAAATAGCACATAAATTACCAATAGACTACCTAAAGTGTACCTACAGATAATCCAAATGCTTCTAATCACTAACTACCAAATGAAGCGTGCTTAGTCACTAGCGGTATTACTACACTGAATAGCAATGTTGCTTATGTCAATTGTGGATCTCTGACGTCACTTCCTCAAACAGCCACTAAACATCAATTTCAGTTTATATTGAAACTCACAGCTACTGCCATTCGCATACAGTGCAGGCGCCTCGCGTTCGGTTCAACTAGTTTGGAGAGTAGAGCCCAAGCACGCGCCGCTCGGCGGTCATACTTCAGGGCTTGGATGGCACACAGCGATGCGTAGGTCAAGAAGGAGGCAGGAGAAAATTCCCCTGGGCTCTGTGGCTCTCCATTCACTTCGCCCGCAGCAGCTCTCTTATGAAGAAAAATTAAATAGAGCTAACTTCTATCTTTCTGGCTCCAGGTTTTTTAATTGGATTTGATAAATTAGCCTTAGATAGCAAATTCTATCAAGTTTACATTTGTTAAAGTAACATCAACTGATATAATGTAAGGTAAACTCGGGTGCCAAGATACAAGCCTTGAGCTTAGTTTGGAGCCCACTCTAACTTAAACTTTAGTTTTATTTTAATTAGGAGTTGTTTAGTAGTATAAGTAGAATGTAAATGTAATAAACATATCAGTAATATTAGGTCATTACATATGAAATTAGCGTTTTGTAAAGGAGGAACATAAAGTCTTTTTTTTATAATAATATATTTATTTAATCAAAGTATGTACCATTGCTATCTATGCACTTTTGCCATCTCATAGGTAGTTCATTGATCCCTTTACTGAAAAAACCATTAGGACGAGAATCAAAGAAATCTTTGAAGGCGCTTTGGACTGCCCCATCGGAGTTGAATTTTTTCCCTTACAAGAAGTTATCCAAATTTCGAAAAAAATGGTAATCTGTTGGAGCCAGGTCCGGGGAGTACGGTGGATGTCTTATACATTCCAATTGAAGCTCCTCTAATTTGGCAGCCGTCTGTTGTGCAGTTTGTGGTCTAGCGTTGTCCTGAAGCAGCAGTGGCTTAGAGCGATTGAACAACCTCGGTTGTTTAGCAGCTAGCTTTTCCATCATGGTTTGCAGTTGCTGATAATAGATATCTGCTGTAATCGTCTGGCCAGAATTAATAAAGCTGTAGTGAACGACACCGGCACTAGTCCACCAAACGCTCACAAGGAACTTTTTTTGAGTTATTTGAGAACAATAAACACCTGTGTATAGCTGTTATTGTTTACATAGCACTAGTTTAGTCACCCTAGTTAGACCCCATTAGAAACTATTCCTTCTCATTACTACTCGGTGTCTCCATCGGCGGCATTACATATATTTATTTTCTAAAATTAATTTCACTCTATTGCTGTTCTTCTAAAACGGTAAATTCATTAAGTATATCAAATACGTCGCGGTTTTTGGTGTCACTATTAAAAAATGTTGAACATGTAAGTATTTTTATGTTTCTAAGTTGGTTGTCTGTAGAAATGTATTTACGACCGATATATGAGGGCGGAGTGATGAGTCTGGTAAAAATTAAACAAGGAGTGATATTTATTTAAAAAATATTATTTATTTTTCAACGTAGTTTCCTTTTAACTCAATGTACTTCATCCAGCGTGTCTCTAACTTTTCGATCCCCTCCATATAGTAAGACTTAAGCAACCCTTCGAAATAGGCGTTGGTTTCATGCACGATTGCTTAATTGGGGCTAACTCTTTTTCCACCAAGCCATTTCTTTAAATTCGGAAACAGAAAATAATCGCAAGGGGCTAAATCTGGCGAATATGGTGGATGAGAAAGCAACTCATAGCGTAACTCATGAAATTTGGCGCTGGCAATCGCGCAGGTGTGCGCGTTGTCTTGGTGAAAAGGGATTTTCTTCTTTGCCAAATACGGTCGTTTTTCAGCTAAAATTCTGTGAAAATGTTCTAATAAATTGGCATAATAAGCGCCATTAATCGTTTCACCCTTCTCTAAGTAGTCAATATGGATAACTCCACGGGCATCCCAGAAAACTGTAGCCATAACTTTATTGGCCGAAAACTACTTTGGCCTTCTTCGGAGCTGGTTCACCCGCAGCAATCCACTGTTTCGATTGTTGTTTGGTTTCGGGTGTATGGTGGTGGATCCATGTTTCGTCTACTGTTACAAAACGTCGCAAGAATTCCGTCTTATTCCGTCGAAACAACGCCAAACCTGCTTCCGAAGTGGTCACACGCACGCGTTTTTGATCAACATTCAGTAAACGCGGCACCCATCTCGCGGAGAGTTTCCTCATATCTAAATGTTGGTGTAAGATATTGCGCACACGTTCGTCTGAGATGCCTACTACCTCAACTATCTCGCGCACTTTTACTCGTCGTTTAACACTCCGTCATGGATTTTAGCGATCATTTCTGGAATAATGACTTCAACCGGGCGTCCTGGACGTTCGGCATCACTTGTGCTTGTACGACCACATTTAAAATCAGTAAACCACTTATGAATCATTTTGATTGACGGAGCGGAGTCGCCGTAATATTTATCAAGCTTTTGTTTTGTTTCCGTAATAGTTTTTAATCTCAAAAAGTAATGTTTAATTAACACACGAAATTCACTTTTCTCCATCTTTGCGAAAATGCGTTCAATTGTTTTTCTTAAATGGCTGTTAAAAAAAATAACCGGCGGTACTAGCTGAAATTTTTAATTTAGTCCTTCAAAAAGAGTGTTTAACATGGAGGTTTCATGCAATTTGCGATAACTTTATTCCAGAATATTTTTTCACCAGACTTATCACTCCGCCCTCGTAATAAAAAGAACTAACCATAACAATGAAAACTAGAAAGAAGAACTAAGGCTATAGAACGAGTGCAGACGATAAACTTTTGCTAATCGCTAAGGAAGCAATTATTCAATCTTCTAAATAGATATTTGAGATGTGCAAAAAAAACCCGCTCCTCCTATCAATCCGAGTTTCTATCGGAAGACATGGAAAATCCCAATCTACATCGAGAAACAGGATAGTAATACCAAACATTTTGATAATATATATTCTAGTAATTCTTGTATGGTAATACTTTGAAATAGTTAAGACACGACCTCAGTGGGACAGGCAAACTTTTCTGTTATTATGATTTGAATCGACTCTTTCACATAATTAAAATCTAACTCTGTCCTTAGGTCTCTCATAAGTCGGGAAATATATATAAAAGAAAAATTCTGACGAGCTGAAAATCCTTTCCTATTTGAAGTCGGTTAATCGTTTGCAGGCTATCAGGCACTGGCCTAATTGTGACATTTCTGATCTGGCTGACGAAGCAGATGCAGAGCTGGCCGAGTCCGCCCGAGTGGGACGTGCCCACTACACCAGACCCGGCCGACGACAGACATTACGTGCCGCCACCTCCAGAGCAGGGATAGACAATTACAGATTTTATTTAGAAAACTAACGCTTGTTTAATTAATTTTTATTAAGAACACTGGTTTTTACGCGTACCTGGTCGTTGGAAAGGACTAACTATAGTTTCGTTCACATTCGGTAAACTTTCATCAGAAATGAAATGAGTCGTTCGTGTCCACAACGATGGCACGTCTCGCACTGCGCTCGGCCGCACACCGCCCGTTCGATATCATCGCCGGCTGCAGGAGTGAGGGGGTTGGTGGACAGGGTTGCTTCGTCGAATCGCCTTCGTTCTTCGCTGCTGGAGACACGCTGGGCTCTCCCAGTACCACTCCAACACGTATAGCTCACTAAGTCTTCACTAGCTATTTGACTCAAAGACTATCAGCACAGAAAAGTACTAGAAGTCTAGTCCTGGATCTCAGCTATTAGATACAACCAAAAATTGTTTAGTCAAGTCGTTGGCCGCTGACGATATTTGATTGTCCACGATTTTACGTATGAGGCAATTCTTTGATACAGTTATCTTGAATAGATCTGATTTTTTAAATTATTTGTAGCAGACAATTGAAAAATAATAACCACATAATTTCAATAACATTTGTTTATGATATGAATCGGCTAAAACTCAAAATTACAGTAAATGGTGCTATTAAAAATACATTCATTACTGGCACCCATTAAATTTAATTTTGAAACGATTTTCCAACCATGCGTTAGTTGATTGTAACTGATTGTAACTAATCCTTCACTAAATATGACGTCCAACCGGATTTTTCTCATTTTATTATCATTAGATATTTCTATGGTTTATCTTGACACAATGGCTAAACCAGCAAAAAACTATGTAAGTAGTCCGCAAATTTTATAGTTTAGAATTGTTAAACTTCACCTAGTTACATGGAGATTACAGTGTATTTATTTGTGTTTCTTTGTTCCAACATGACTTCTAAATGCATGAACAAATTTAGATAAGGTGTCGTTTGGTTTCCTTACATCATCTCAAAATTAAGTGACACTGCGACAACACCAATAAAGCAACTTTATTAAGAAAAAATAATAGACCAACGTACCCAAGAAGAAACATATTTACATAAAAAAATAAAAACCGTTAGTAGGCAAGTGCAGTCTCGTTTTTTAAATTATCAATATTAAACTCTGGTTACCGCGTGTTTTCGCGTCAATAATCTGGAGGTGGTTTATAATGAAAAGCTACATTATCACTGAGTAACATGGCTATATTCATTACTAGAAAAAGTTTGATATCTTTTGATATTTGATAAAAATTCCTACAAAAACCGACCAAGGTGTAAAATAATTCGCTATATAATGTTTTCTACAATATTATAGAACATATCAATACACTTACTTATACAAAAAACTTCGCGAGGCCATTATTATGTCCAACTATTTTAGTTACTTATGGCCATATTATCTATACATTTGTATCAATTCTTATCAAAATAAACTATTTCGTATTCAAGTCTTTTTCAAGTGTTGCCTGTCTATCTACTATCCTTTTCAATTATTGAAACCGTATGTACCATTCAAAAGATATTACGAAATTAAAAAACTAAAAGTCTTACTTACTTTAAAAAAGTTAAAATAGGCTTCCATTGGGCACGCTAAACTTAAGTTACTGTCTTCTTTGAAGATTAAAAGTTATATTGAATAAAAAAACTACAAAACCGATGTTGATATAATTTATATTACCGCTTAGAATTAAAAATTGATGTTTTTATCGGTTCACAATAGGCAAAAATATCATTTTCAATAATTGATGAATATATCGATAAACAAACACAAAAAATACCTATATTATTATTATTATATAGCTATAGTTTTGAAAGCAATATTGTCGTTACGTACCGGCTACGAAAGCTATGCCTCTAGTATTCAAGTCGGAGTCGCGCACAGAGGGTTGCGTATCTACCTATAGGTATAAATAATTTATAATGATTAAAAAGAGTGTTTATTATGTGATGTTACTACAAATTTATGCCTTTTGCTATTTTTCCTTTAGGTATCTATAAGACGTTGCTTCTTACTAAATATTAAGATTCTGAGTTCACGGGAAGTAAGTTTTGATTCTCCTGCGAGTTTCGAAATTTGCAGCATAAGTAAACGGCTGTATCTTTTGATTGTGTTGGCTTAGAAGTTTGTTTTTTTCACAGCTCTAAGGGACAGTAGACTTGAGTATTGGATATGAATTTCAGCTTGATACCTCCACGCGTTCCTCAGAACAAGGGTCTTGAGAGACAGATTGACGACAAAGTGATAATAGTAGTTTCCTATACAGGTTCCGTTTTTTTCTTTTGGTGTACGGACCCCTTAAAATACACATAGACGAACATAGAACCTCCTTCTTTTTTCAAGTCGAAATAAATAACATCTGCATTTGCATGTCGGACTCGCGCACGAAGGGTTTCGTACAACAGGAAGTGTTAAAAACCAACAAAAGTCACGTATGTTGTATAGGAGCTCCCTTCAAATATTAATTATATTTTATTATTTATTTTTAACAACTAAATATTCTGTGATTATTTTAAGCATCTACCTGTTTTCCTTATTGCAAGACATAAAGTTTGTTGCATGGAAGCTCCCCTTTAATTTCATTATTTATTTTTCAAGTGAATATACTACTAAATATTCTGTCTATATTTCAAGCGTCTGCCTGTTGCTGTTATTATTATCGAGCAAAAGACTATATCATGTTTTTTGAAAAGCTATATATCATGTTTTTTGTGTGGGAGCCACACTTAAATATTTGTTCTATTCTATTTTTAGTATTTAATGTTATAGCGGCAACAGAAATAAATCATCTGTCTAGCTTTCACAGTTCATGAGATACAGCCTGGTGTCCGTGCGAAGCCGGGACGGGCTATATAGGTAGGTACATATAAACTAGCGGCCCAGGCGATTCTAAATTGAGTGCTTAATTGCTTATATTTAGTATACTGAAAGAATATTGAAAAATAAAATACCCGTTGTATACGCGATACAGTAATTAAGTAGTTTAACGAGACTAACTTATTAAAGTTGTGTACGCGCCACGTTCACTCATATTGCAAGAGAGCCGGCACCGGCTCGCGTCGTTGGGGTTCTCGCGTCCGTCCAATGCGCGGTAAATTTGAATTATCTTCGCGGTATGTTTAATAAGTACACTATATGCATGTACACCCGTTTTTTGTTTCACCCACCTTAGTACAAAAATATTGACAAAACATAAATTGAAGTCATGCAAAGTGAACGTGAAACTCATGGACACCCTAAGCCGTGGCGCCGCCACGGTGCGAAACAAGGTCACGGCGACGGCAAGCGCGTTCGCATGACCCAGATACGTAATCGCCTTTTTGTAAAGAAAAATACAAAAAATTGTTTTTTAGTGTTATATTTAAGCTAAGCTAACGATGCTGATTACGTGGTAAAAATATACGCAGACAATTTATAATCACCCGTATATTATCGATCGTTTATATGATCAAAAATTTAGATTTAAAAGGACATTTGACTTCCTCTAGGGACCATTTACCGTCGACATTGAGAAAATCGAGCTATGCAAAGGCCCTAAGTCAACGAACCTGACCAGTGTAGACATGCATATGGACCAGAAACGGACTATATTTATACTAAAAATGACATTCACGGCTGATACGAAGATCGATCAGGTAAGCAGAAAATGTATGTAGGTACTAAATATTTTTATTTAAATAAATAATATTTATGATAGTATTAATGGTCATAAATATTGTTAGAACTTCCTCTCAGTCTTATAAAAAGTCATCACAGCCTACATATATATGCCTACACTCATCTTTCGTTCATTTACAGGTTTATCAATGAAGGGTGTACGTACCCTTGATACACCCTTGATTGATAAATACGGGTGTGTATATATACATAGTTACGTCACACTCTACACAGGCTATTTATAATACCACAAACGGAAATATATATTACAGAAATGTTAGACGAGAATACTTAAATAAATAGGTATATAATAAACATAATATGGAATAATATTACTTATAGAGAAAATCAGATTATAATTATTTTATAGTCTGTAAATGAACTGTCTTCAATGTTTTATATTGCAGGTTAAAGTTGTTTTACACAGCATAAATAATGGCAGGAAAACCTTTCTTTATAACTACAAAGTAAACGATCCCTGTAAGCATTTTGCTATATCAGCTATGTTAAATCAGTATTTGAAAACGACCGACTGTTTGGTAAAGAAGGTTAGTTGAAGTCAATGACCGTTTTACAAAGGGAGACACGTGACATCAGGCTTAAAGCTTGTCTTACAAATATGTGCCGGACATCACAATTGAGCCTTTAGATGGCTCGGAACGTTATAATTTCCATGCTTTTCAAATTAAAGCTCATGACGTCACCTGTCTACTCTTCTGTAGACCTTGTAATGGTTGGAGGGCTTATTTAAAAGTATACCTGTTATCGTACTCATAGGTGTGTGTAGTACGATACTTCGACAACTCTACATAATATAGGTATTTACACACATATGTTTACAATTGTGTAGGTATACTGCAAGAAAGTCTTATTACAATTTCGCTTTGTCAGTCCGTCTGTCGTAGCGCCCTGTCACTGAATAAATAATAAATTGTGCAATAGTGAACTAAAATGTGTAAAATTGGGAATTTTATATTTCGTGGGACTGATTAATTAATGCAAACCTATTTGTGTGGGGCATCGAACAGGTCCTTTGTAATCAAATATAAGAAACGTCATATATTTTACTACTTTCAATTTACGGACTTAGAACGAGCAAATGTTGTGGTACGGTAGGTATTTACGTCGCCGGAGTGTAGAATAGGGCTTTCTTCTCACCAACCTTGGTACCGTCAAGTGGTAGCCTAGTCGGAAAACCCTCGCAAAAAGGCTGGGTTTCAATCACAGGATTACCAGCCTTATACAGCTAGTTTTACGAAAACGAAAGACTTTTCGACGCTAATCGTTGCTTAAACGATGAAGGAATACATCGTGAGGAAACCTGCTTGTCGGAGAAGATTTGATAGCTTTCGAAGAGAATTTTATAAATAAGTATCTACGTGCTATAAGTACCTACGTAAATTAAGTCCCAGACTAGCAACTTGGCCAGTGTGGTGTATATACTTTGACCTACACCCTTTCATAGAAAAGACTCGTGCCTAGCAGTGGGACGCTATGGGTTGACAAAGTCAGTGTATTAATAACTGTATGTCGATTGTATTTATCTTAGGAGCTGTCACTAACATTTATTTGATTTGTTTTTAGGGTACTTATGAATACGAAGTGAATTTCGATGATGTGATAAATAATTTTCTGGGAGGAGCGTTTTTTTATGGAACTTTCTCGTTGAAAGCTGACGTAATATCAAAAAAAGGAAACATTGCATGTATCAATAACATGGTGAGTTTGAAGAAGAAGCAAATATAAATAAAGAACATCTTTGAAAACTTAATGGTGTGATAATAATATAACTTGGTAATTATACACCTACTTACTTATTACCACCTTTTTTATTAAAGGTATACTACCTTATTTATATCTTGATGAATTGTGATAAGTAATGAATAAGTCGTAATTTAATATTTATCGTTGGTAACTGGGATTTCAACAAAATTTATTTAATGTCTTTAATATATTTAATGTGCTTTTTGCTTATTGTACGGTTAAGCGTTGGTCAAACCGAATGCAGTGTAGCGCAGCACAGTCAAGCACGGCACGGCTAATGACGTTGTAATGTAAGGGACATTATGGAAAAAAACACACCGGACGCACGATGTTGTGTTACGCTGCGCAACTACGCGCGTAACTGCACGTCAAGCCAGATTGCATTGACTACGCTCGTAGATGTGTAGCAGGGTAACGCGTCTGGTTACGCTGCAGCCGGTCTGGTTCAACTTTGCAGTCTGATAAAATAACTGTTAATACATCACGGTTAATGAATTGGATTTGTCTTCCTCTGCAAATTGTTATAAGCTATGCTAGTTGCATACCGCGGTTTCACTTGTTGAAATAGGTACAGTAGTCTGAAGTTTTTGAAGTGGCTTCTAACCATCATCTTCCTGACTATATCCCGCTACGTGGGGTCGGCACAGCATGCCTTCCTCTTCCATTCAACTCTATCAGCCGTCATATCTTCGTTCACTCCCTTTTCACACATATCCGTCTTCAAACTCATCCATGTCTTCTTAGGTCACCCCTTCCCAGCACTACCATTTACCATAATTTCCAGGGCAATCGTCCCATGGCTATCTTGTCTACGCATGACATATTCTCCGAACCTACTAAACACTCGCTGAACCTGCGTTAAACACCTGTTCGAAAATTCCGGACGACTAAAAATTCTAAAATGTAGATCTTGCATATGAAATTTAGGCAAGACGGGTTGCAAAATACGACCATATGCGCGAGTATCATCATACTGACAGACCAAAAATATTTTGCTAAACTCGAAGCAGAAACTCGTAGCTAGAAAGGTCTATACCAATTTATAAAAAAACTTAGGCAAATATACGCACAATAAGATTTAAGCAATGTTTTATTGCATTAAGTAATTCATCGATCACTAAGTCATTGTAACATACCTAAGAAGATAGTTAATTAAGCCTTGGTAATTTTGCAAAACTGACAGCTGCATTCTTTGAGCGCCTTTCCGAGATGGCAACAGCGCGACAGCTCTGATTGTGCCCCTGCAGCCAATCTCTCTTGTGAAGAACTCCTGTAGCCACACTATGACAAAATATAAAAATGTCAATGCCATAGTAAAAATATCGGTATGCTACTTTGTACCTACGTCTTTTTACCTTTCCTTATATGATGTGCTCTACCTACGAGTATTAGACATTTACAGGTACCTACATTTTGTTATTGAATTAGAAAGAGTAAGGATTTGATTTGTTCTACTGTGTAGGTACACAGCTACTACAAGAACCCTCTGACTTAGCAATAGATAGAAGTATATTGCATAATTATTACGTAAGTGCTTTAGTTGCGTCCGAGAAACTTATAGACTAAGTCAGATTAAATGCTAGCTGCGCCCAGCGTTGTTAAGCATAGCCTTTTAAATGTGTTATCTCTATCTATGTGGTATAAGCTATTTCCGTACAAAATTTCATCCATTTCGATTTAATTTTATCAGTTTTTGCGTGAATGAGTAACAAACATGCATACACACTTCTACACATTCTTACAAACTTTCGCGTTTATAATTCAAATACGATAAAAATAGCACATAAATTACCAATAGACTACCTAAAGTGTACCTACAGATAATCCAAATGCTTCTAATCACTACCAAATGAAAGCGTGCTTAGTCACTTAGCGGTATTACTACACTGAATAGCAATGTTGCTTATGTCAATTGTGGATCTCTGACGTCACTTCCTCAAACAGCCACTAAACATCAATTTCAGTTTATATTGAAACTCACAGCTACTGCCATTCGCATACAGTGCAGGCGCCTCGCGTTCGGTTCAACTAGTTTGGAGAGAAGAGCCCAAGCACGCGCCGCTCGGCGGTCATACTTCAGGGCTTGGATGGCACACAGCGATGCGTAGGTCAAGAAGGAGGCAGGAGAAAATTCCCCTGGGCTCTGTGGCTCTCCATTCACTTCGCCCGCAGCAGCTCTCTTATGAAGAAAAATGAAATTAAATAGAGCTAACTTCTATCTTTCTGGCTCCAGGTTAGCCTTAGATAGCAAATTCTATCAAGTTTACATTTGCTAAAGTAACATCAACTGATATAATGTAAGGTAAACTCGGGTGCCAAGATACAAGCCTTGAGCTTAGTTTGGAGCCCACTCTAACTTAAACTTTAGTTTTATTTTAATTAGGAGTTGTTTAGTAGTATAAGTAGAATGTAAATGTAATAAATATATCAGTAATGTTATTATATTAGGTCATTACATGTGAAATTGGCGTTTTGTCGTACTGGCCACTTTGATCTCAAATATCTCTTCTTTGGTTAGGGATTCCAATTTCAAATTTATACAGCTATTTATTCATATATTTGTATTTCGAAAACCGTAATATATATATTAATATATATATTATTTTTCTAGTAATAAATGTATTCATAATGAAATGCAAAACTGTCTGTTTGAGGTTAGCTTTTTTGCGACATGATCGTCTTTCGGATTTTTCTGCTATTCATTTACATATGTTTATTTCATGGTGACAAACAGTTGTAATGTAAATGGATGGATCGTCCATAGCATACTTTCATCCAGTCGTAAGCCAAGGCTATCCACACATAGGCACTGGGCTGCCGACGTGATAGGTCCACAAGAACGGCTCGGGCCCTTTGCTGATCACGGCATGGCGTCGATAGCAGAATACTGTTTAGTACAATAGAATTTCTGATTAAAATACTAGCGAGAATCATACTTACCTACTCGAGAGTAGGTACTTTAATTAGTTTCTAGGTAGTCCGAAGACCTATTATTTATGGTAGATAGTTTATTCTCTTTTTCTTGCCTACCGTCACCGGTCACAGTAAACCGCGTAACTGTTCGGTCGGTGACCCCTGCTGTCACCCCACTACCCTCGGGATTTTGGTCGTATGTTCGTCAAATGTTAATACTGTGCGACTTCTAGCGACTCTAGAAGTCTGCTGTTTATATGTAGTGTTTTTGGCGTATTTTAGCGCATTATGAGCCGTACATACAGATAGTGTGTGATGTGGTAGCTCATAAATAACATACCTAAAGCTTCCACTAGCACTGCCTGCTTTATCAAAAGCAGCATTGGCTCCTGGGATATCATTCAGTTTGTGACAACACTCCGCTTCAAGGCTTCTCAGATAACTTATCTGAAATATAAATTGCAAGAGACATAACTATTTTAAGTTTTCATAAGCGTGCTCCATCTTAGACCGCATCGTCGCATCACATCATCTAACGAATGAGATTCCTTGCTGAAATCACGTGACGTGTTTGATGAAATGTTGACAAATAAGCGCGTTCCGTGCCACGACACGATATAAAATTTGACATAAACTTGTGAATACCGTTCCATGTGAATTCTACGCACTTAACGGATGCGCTACGTGTTGACATGTTCATAGTGAATAAGGGCTCAGTGGGGTTGCGGTCTAACGCTACTAAGGTATATTATATTGAAATTTTGTTAACATCAGACAAAATCAAAGTATAAATTTGAAACATTTGCAATCAAAAGTGACCACAAACAATTAAAAAGATCAAAGATCTTAATAATGTTATGATTTTAGAAAAGTGGTTCAAACAAGTCGTTAAAAAAGACTTTAAAAAACCCAGACTGCAAGAAATTTAAAACCTAGCATCTTAAAAAGTGAAATCAAGGGATGCAGCTAGTATAGCCCCTGACCATCTGCTCTAGGGAGTGCCGAAGAAATATACATACATACACAGGAAAAACACAACCCTCCTTCTTTCGCAGTCGGGTATATATAGGGCGCTTCTAGCAAATTAGGCGCTTGTTTGCATTACGGTAGACTAACAGGGCGCAAGTTTATTATTTTTAAGCGTCAGTATTGTGTTTGCATTCAGGCATTGTCCTAATTGTTTTTTCTGGTATTAAAATTGATTTTAGTAGACTACCGAATCTGAAAGAACGACCACAATTGTACCTACAATGCAATCAAAAAATTCTTTTACGAGTACTGTCACTTTACCTCGCCATACTTATCGATGCCAGTGCGGAGATGGCACAGGGCGTCTTTTATGTTCCCCTGGAGACGACAGCAGAGCGCCAGTAGATGATAGTATGCTGCCGTCTCTCCTTCGCATAACACTAGGGAGACGCATGCTTCTGCCAACTTCCATGAAAATAGGATCATATCATTAGTAACATAGACTTACAAGTTTACCCGAATTCCATCCTGGAAAGTAATCGCTATAAATCGTAAGTTGATTAGATTGGTCAAGCAAGACTTGGAGGCCTTAGAATTGGACTCGCGATGTTTATTCTAATGATTATCTGGCAATTTTGTGTTGTTTTAGTAAATGTTCAGTACTTTCAAAGATTTCCGTTATATCGGTCTAGTTCACATTACCATTAAATTTATATATACGTATCATTATAGCAAGGTATAATTAACTTCAGGGTAATTGTAAAAGGTAATTGTAGACATCGTCCACACAAGGACAGACTGGGCATAACAGTATTATATCGGTAATATACTAACTCGTAGTTACAGATACTTAAATTATACCTACATGCTATGTGAAGTCCCCAACCTACAATTTAGCCTGCGTGGTGTGGCCTACACCCCTTCACAGGAGATATTTGTACCCAGCAGTGGGACGTTATTTAAATAAAAGTTTATTAGTAAGTTTTAGGAATGCTGTGAATATACAAAAATATTACGACTAGCTGCGTAATGCAAAGGATGAAACTACAAATTCTATGGGATTTAATTGAGTGTGAAAATCCGTAAATAGTGCGTTCAAGGTAATTGTAGGGTGTCACAGGTCATGGCGCAATTATATCTGGGCTACTGGTGCCATCCGATTGACCTTTCTGGGGTTCTTAGTATATTAGTGTCTAACGTAGAGTCGAGGAAATCGATATGAACGTTTAAAGAATAATTGTGAACAAATGTCTTATAAACAGTTTGAACTACATACTTCGTATAGCTCGATATTAAGTTTTCCTCATTTGTCGGACTGATCGTACCTAACGCTTAAGGTGATGGTCTCCAAATAGATGCGTTTTTGTTACCATTTTCTAGCTTTACTGTATACTGTGCCATGTTGGAAGTTAATACATCATGTAATACATATACTCAATTAAAGCATGATGTTTCAAACTATTTTAATATATTTTTGAAGAACTTATTATCTCATTATTTTGAACATGTTTCTTTCGGTATACGTGGAATGTCTACTTTGTAATGTTGAAGTAGATTAATCGAAATATTGGCACCTTCAGGCTAATGTATTGTTTTTGTCTTAGAATGATAGGTAAGTGAAGTTTTAAAGATAAATGTTATTAGAGCCTACTAAAAAGTATTCATTTAGAAAAGCACGTTGCTAATATATTTAACTAGGCACTTTGGTTTAGCTAGCGGGTAGCGTTAATTTTATGCGACGTTGCATGCGTGCCCGCCTCATCCCTGTCACTTTGCGTAGTGCGCGACGTTGTCAGACTTCATCTAGTGCCGCGTGAGAATAATTATATATAATATTCTTTCCTAGGATAGTTCCCGCGTGCGCGTAATAACATACTTATAAGCGATTGTGTTTTACTAGAAACATTCTCTGCCGTGATTTTGACATTACTTGTAAAAGTGTGATAATATACAAATGGGAGATAAGAATCAAAAACAAAAAATATCACTTCTTATAATCTTTATAAGTAAACGTTCATCGATGATTCCGCTAATTTACTTTTTTTTTTATTGAATATTTTTATTTATAAATCTAACTATTTTGACCGATTTTTTCTAACTTATATGAATTAATTGTTCGTTAATTTTAACGTCTCTAAGAAAACAGAAAAAACTTAAAAAAAAAAATAACTGAAATAAAAGGTAAACAGTTAGGTATTTTTATTATGGCAGCTGCTCCTTACAGTGAATAATATTTTTTTTATAAGATCTCTTCCCGTAGCAACCATCAGCTATAACATCTATGATGGCAATGCCGTTCGAATTCACCCTTCCGATTCAGATAAAAACACTTACATTTTTTAGTACCTACACTGTAAACACTCTTTAGGAGGACACCTGTACGCTATTACGAAATTTCTTGAGAAAAAACATCCATACATACAACTGACAGACAAAATAAAAATGTACCTCTAAGCACAGATGCTTCGCTCGTTTCACACATAGCTACGTATTGAGTCTAAACAAACGCTCAATTCGAATTTCAACGCACAGAGTAGTCTTGTTACAGAAACTTATTGTAACAAATGGTAATACGAGGATTTTTTTCTCAGTAATCAATACCTACTGTTTTTGTTATAGAAACAATCAAAATTTGTATTTTATTTACGTAAAAAGCGTTTACAGTGTAGGTACTAAAAAAGAAAATTGTTTTTATCTGAATCGGAAGGCTGAATTCGAACGGCATTGCCATCATAGATGTTATAGCTGATGGTTGCTACGGAAAGAGACCTTATAAAAAAATATTCTTCACTGTCAGGAGCAGTTGCCATAATAAATATATGTAACTATGAATGTTTAGATTGATTATGTGAATATGACTTTTTCGTTAATTTAAGCGTCTCTAAGAAAACAGAAAAATACTTTAAAAAAACAATAACTGAAATAAAATGTTTACTTTTTATAAATAAAATATGCAATTTTTTTTTTTTACGATTTTTTAAGTAAGTTTTATCTATACCAGCGAACCTCGTTGTTGATAAATAATGTCATCACTGATATGAGCTGCCAACTGCTCACGATAGCGGAATTTTGAAGGGTGCAACTGGCACGATATTCAACGAACGAACTCGAACGATAGTTTCTACGAAATTTTCTCAATTTTTTTAAATGATTTTACGAGGTAAGAGAAATCATTTTTATAAAAGTTTAATGAAATCGAGTTGTTATTATTCTATAATGAGTAAAATTATATTTGAATTGAGTAATTACTACATACTTCACCTTCTGTACAATAGTAATCTTTGACCTAACTTTCAGAAAAGTACGATGTTATTTCTCTGAACTTACATTACTCTATGTCAATATCCAAACTGTGCATAAGACACCATCTATCTATACAGTTGACAAAATTATAGACGGCAGGCCAATGCCCGCTCATTTGTTTCGCCCAGAATCAAACAGATGGCATGGCATAGGTAAGTATCAGTACATATTATTATTTATTCCCATACCCGTCGCCTTAATACAGACAGGCGGTAATCTCAACATATTATATCTAACTATCGAGAACAATACGATTATGGCGGTCTAGAAACTGACACCAGAGCAAGCCATTTGCATGGTAGTAGGGCGCTTCCTATAGCTCGCCTGGCTAGCTACCACCCTCAAGTTGTAAAATCTGTCGCCAAACATCTAACCAGTGTATTCCAGACTAGGTATGCTCCATCTAGGGCTACAGTATCGCTGACTTCCTTGGTCGTGCGAGCTTGTGGTCAAATATAGATAAAAAAAGCCACTCTGCAACCGCTACGTGACCAACATAGATTGTTAGGAATACGAGTACAATCAGCCTTACACCAAAAGCGCGGAGTCTCAGCAAACAGTCAGCAGCATTGTAATACGGGCTCATGCCGGGTAATATAGGCGTGCTATCCCACCAGTCGCCCAGCTCGTGCTCCCAGCTACGAGGGAAATCTAAATGTTCCGTCTTGCCTTGTCTTATCGTACTGGGAACAAAGACGAGCAAAATTTTTGGTGCAGGTGAACTACATTTTGCTAAACCTAACTTAGTAGGTTTGAATAGAAAAGAATCGGGTTCGGCCAATTACGTTAGGTATGTCGTTAAGCATTAGACCGACAGATTATTCTGGGGCGTATGTCACCTGTCTTATCTCTCAACCCTATTTCCTATTCCCCAATAACTATTTCCCAATAATACCTATCAATTCTAAAATAGCTTTATGTTCCCTAATAGCTTTTTATTCTGTTTCATCGAAAACTTCAGGCAGACCTTTCCTTGTACTCTAGGATTTTTCCAGCCATGTGGAACAGCTGTCTTTGGTGGTAATAGACGCTTGCTACGACCCAACCGGTCGACCAATAGGGGCACAGGCCTAGAAGAGCTACAAAGAATGGTTCTGCTAGGTCTGGATCCTCTTCGGACAACATGCAGCCTTTAGACAATAATCTGTAAAAGCGAAAAAACTGAAATTAATACGCGTAACTACTACAAATTTTTTGAAAAGCTGATGACTTAATGACTTATGATGTCATAAATAAAAGATGAAAGCGATAAATGTGAAAGATTATCAAGTGAAAGGAAGTAAGCACCCTTGTGCTCACTCATAGTTGGTATTATTGTAGCTATAATTGGTCAATTGTTCTTTCCTATTCTATTGTATCTGTGTTATTTAACAATCTATGCCATCTTAAATTAAAAGTTGTACGAGTAATACGGCCTACTTCCAGAATTTATAGAAGAATTGTTTGTTAGTATTGTTTGTTGAGTTGCGGTGAAGCGCAAGATTATTAGTTTTAAAAAATAAATAATAAAATAGTAGTCAGCCGTTTTTCGAGTAAGTAGGTACTTACGACAAAGGATGTCTAGGATCCAGTACGACAGATTTGTTGATGCAAACACTTGCCCAATCCCTGTCGACGTCTTTGAGGCAAGTGGATAGCTCACGCCAGCAATTTGCATCTCGGGGCTTCTGTGCTACAAGCTATACCAAACATTACAGATTAAATATTGATCCCATTTTCTGTCCTAGACATACAGCGAGAAAATAAGTCTCTACATATTTACAGAAATAATTATGAACCAAACCTAAATTAAATATATATTAAGAAAAATTTACCACAGTAAAGTTTTGAAGTTTTGTAGCGATTATGGCCGAGTGGTTAGTAGGGTCGATGATTGCCGTGTAAGAGGTACGTGGCCCAACCCACAAAATATGCAAAAAGAGCTTCAGCTACAGGTGAAGGAAAACATCGTGATGAAACTTTTGCGTGGCGGTTTCTAAAGCCCAACTGGCTAGCTACCACAATCAAGTTAAAAATCTGACTCCAAGCACATAACGGTGTGTTCCGACCGCCCCTTGAAAACCAGTTTATTCCAGACCAGGCATTAAATTTTTTTTTTTTAATTTGCGCGGATTCACGCGATAATTAAATTATGAAAAACTTTCTAAACTAACAAAATGCTGGTGCACCTAGTGCTTATAGGTAATCCAGTTAACAAATCTCACGATTCTAATTGTAACTTTGCAAGGATACACTAACTTCCGGCTTCGTTTTAAGTACCTATCAACTTAGGAATAATGCTTTCTACGCTAAGTACCTGTAGATACAGTTCCGTAGCATGAGCAATATCTTGCATGTGTCGAGCATGTCTGGCTGCTCTGAGCGTGGGGTCTATATCTTGTCTCTTGTCTTCGCCAACCAATGTTACGCAAGCAGTTCTCATCAAACAAGCGTGAGCCATCATCAGCATTTCCTAAAAGTGTTAAGTGGGTGTGTTACAAGTTACCTACACCAGACAATTTGCAACCTGATCATTTAGCATATTATAGCAAAATAAATATTAAACCTAATAGTTTATACCTCATATGTCTCATCAGACTGCAGAAAGTCTTGAACTATAAAATTATTGTTGACGAAAACTGCTGCGTCTTGCCAACAAGAAGTCATCAACTCAACTCGAGTTCTTGTTTCACTCAATTGGCGATTGAAGTTGCAGAATTCCGTCATTCCTAAAATATATTTTTGATATATGCATGACTTCAACATGCATCATACATGTTTACTTTAAACATGCTACAGCTCCTTGATGCATGTTGCTAAAGTTCAGTGTGCTCGACATTAATATAATCTAAGAGTAGATCCGTTGCGGCATCCTAACTCGGATGTTGTCCACTATATAAAAAGGACCCTATTACTAAAACTTCACAGTCCGTCCGTCTGTCTGTCAGCAGGCTGTATTTCATCAACTATGATAGCTAGACCGCTGACGTTTACACAGATAATGTATTTCTTGTTGCTTCTATAACACAAATACTAAAAACCGAAGAAATTAAATATTGCCGTCATCGAGACTTGAACTAATGTTATATAGTTAATGATAGCCCTTAGTGCACGAGTCCGGCTTGATTATTTGTAACAATGTGGTCAACATACTATACCTACCATAGTAGGGAACTTTTCGAAGAGCAGCAGCAGCGTTTTTGACTGTGAATTGCCAGTCTCTGTTTTGCTGGCCGCGGCCAGTGCATTCGCGTTTCTGCGGCCCTGCTTGTTCCATTTCCTCCAGCATGAGGCTTAAATCCATTCTGAAATTTGAGAATCCAATGAATTTATACCCATTGTTCTATATAAATGTCTCGCGCATTTATTAAATGGTGTATTATACTTAATGATTGTAGATTTATCATGGTCTTTTTTAGCATTCGATAATCTAGAGGTTTCAACGCAGTAAAGACGCAGAAATATATGTATATTCTGTGCTTTTCAGTGTTATATAATAATCTATTACCATTTCGTAATTAGTAACATTTTCTAACTATTAGTATGATACGTACAAAGATGAGACTTGCCTAACCACGTGGTTTGACTGCGCAGTGTAGTGTAATACCTACTGTTAAAAGACATAAATCGCCTACTGCGCATGTAAAACTACATGATTTGCCAGGTCTATTCTCTTGTGGAACGTTTTGTAACATATTGAAATTCTTAAGCTTACGGAAAAATAACCGGTGGTATCACTACCCGCCGCAAGGGGCGTCCTAGCTGGACCACAACCAGGACAAATGCGTTGTTTTCATAGGAGCCTGTCACTCTTACAAAAGAGCTAGTATCACGAGAACTGGTGATGGGTGCCGGGGATAATGGAGGATCTGATCTGTAAGGTGTTAAAACATGATAAAGCAGCTCAATATTTTGCTTAGCCTAGTGAGGTAGCAACAAGAAGTTACGTTCGCTTTTTTTATAAATCTATATTTCATCATCATCAGCCCGTCGACAACTAAGCATAAAAGACTTCTTAATGAACGCCACCGAGCTCGGACTAAAGATCATTTCATAAAGTTAATGCCCACCGCTTTCCACAATATAATTTTGCTAATGTATTTATTTCTTTTCAATCAATTCTCAGATTAATTCTTCTGACATGTTTCAGATGTTTTAACTGTTGATAGTGTAGAACTACTCGTAGAACTGCCTCTATTGAGTTTCATAAATAGGTTTGATGTGCCCGAAAGTGTAGCAGCCTTATTTGGAATAGGAACAGGCTTTCGAAAAATACCATCTGGTGCTGGGCTTTAAATCATTTCGAAACCGGAGAGCTTTAGCTTTAGCCTTTTGTAGCAGCCTAATCTAACTATGAATATGCGCTGCTAGTTAACTGTAGTAGATAAATGGGTCTCTCGTTACGATGTTTTCCTTCTCCTGAAAGCTTAAGCTCAGGCGCACTACCACAAGCACGGACATTGAATGTAGGTATTTGTAAATGTACTCGTGTCACTTTTATAAATAGTTACTCGCACTTTACTTATTGACCGAGTACGACAAAATTTTACAAAATCACTGGACATCAATTAAAAGGCAAACTATCAACCAATGAAATTTCGTTATTTATGAAAGTTTCTACAATCATACTGGCCTTGTCTTGTTGGCAGAAGATGCCTTTGAGTTTGGAGTAAGCATTAATTCGCAGCCGCACATCCGTTGCATTGTTTCAGAATTTATAAACTGAAGTGGTACTGCAATACGAACAGTATCCTCTGAAAAAATGAAATACCAATCATAATAAATTAAAAAATACGACATCTTGACGTAAATGTGCCCTTTTATTGGAAAGTAGCGTCGTCGAATAAGTAGTATATTAAGTTTTGTCAAGGTTAGTTGGAAATAACAACAACGCGAGTATTTTCAGTCAAATATCCATACATACGAGTACAAGCTGACAGATGAAATGAAAAGTTGCTTGACCGGAAGCAGAGAGAAGAGCTCTATCAAAGATTAACTGCTTACCTCCGGGGTAGAGTAATTTGAATAAGTTCAAAAATGCCATAAAGCTAAACCCCTGCGTCTCGCCGTATATGTGCACTTCTATAGGCCAGTGGTATCGGCGGATGTTCTTCCACAACCAGCTATCGGCGTTGTCTAGCACAAGAGTCCGGTGGAAGGAGCCCCATATGGTGGAATCTTGAACAATGGATCCGTTCAATAGCGCAGCATTAACAAGTAATAACATGCATGCCGGAGTTTAATAGTTCGCTTTCGTAGATAAGTGAACCTAACCCTCTATATGGCCATCATTGTGGACAATGGCTTACACTCCTTCATAGCGTAGACCAGAGGCCCAACAGTTATGGATAAAGAAAAATAATATCTTAAAAAAATGAGTGACAAATTACTTCAGTAAAGGCGGTAAACAACAATCAAACAATTAAACTCTTAGAGTTAAGTACTTTTACCTACTTAAAACTTGGTTAAAAATAAATAAAAATAATAACTTCCACTAGGATTTCTCATGTGTCGGATTTCCATGAAACATTCACGATCATCTACACATACCTACGCACAAACAGACCCAAGAACTGATATCTAAACTCATCATTGGAACACCTGCGTCGGTCGAGATCTGAACATAACCGCCGGGATATCAATTGAGTTTCTTTATAAGAATATTGGGCTCCATGAAGTAAATAAAACAATGGTAACTTCACTGTGAACTATATTGAATCCACGGGTACAGCGATTCCTATTCTAATCAATTAATACAGAGCATTGTTAACACATTCAGTGCCGACGACTCGCCTGGCGAGTCGACTTAAATTTCGTTTATGTGCCGGCGACTTTTTATATTTTTCGCCAATATTTCCAAAATGCGTCCATATTTTCTACTGAAAATGTATACTAAGTAAATGCTAATATAAACATTTATACTGTGGCTCGTATATATGACTAATTTTATAAATTAAGAATAAAAAAATGCATTCAACAATGCCTTGAACTCGCTAGGCGAGTTCACTGACGCAGGTCCTCAACCGTTTCTTTCAAAACTCAAAAATATGTTTTTTTTTGTTCTATGAATCACACTAATATTATAAAGGCGAAAGTTAGTAAGTATGTTAGTTCCTCCTTCACACTCGAAAGGGTATAGGGTACCGATTTCGATGAAATTTGGTATGGAGATAGCTTAGACCCTAGAAATGAACATAAGATACTTTTAATTCCGGATTGACGCGGGTACTACTGCGGGGCAGCTAGTAACGTAATAAGTTACTACAGCGCCACTACTACACTTAAACACAAGATTATAGGTACATTTACAAAATGGGAATCTTTTTTCATAGAAATAGAAGTTGCACGAGTTAAACTTTAAATCAATTTCATATACTAAACTATAAAATTTAAACTCAAAAATAAAACTTTATCCAAAGATTTACAATCCCTGCATAAATTACGTTTTTCAGTCATTTTAATACGTGGAAATACACTAAACACTTGCCAAACTATTTTTGATACCAATATAAAGGTTGTAGAGATTGCGACAGCCACAATAATAACAAATCATTAAGTTTACCTATATATTATGCCAGTAAACTCGCCTAGCGAGTCCATTTAAATTAGTATGCAGTGCCGGCGACTCGCCTGGCGAATCCATACTAATATTGCTGGCACCTCAGAAGGAATTAAGAAAATCATAGTGGCAGTGAATGTGTTAAAAGCGATGCGCGTGTCATAGAGATTAGAGCGGCCGGACAAAGTGAGCTCACTGTCTTTGCGCTCACCTCTCCGCTTCATGACCCGCGCCCCTTGCGTTTTGCTATTGCCATAATTTTACAACGTTTAAATAATGCAATCCGCGGAAGACATCGTTTCGTGCAGTGGTGGGGATATTCTCGTCGCCACAACTTCCATCTCCTGAATTATTTAACGACGTTCCACCGTAATGTCAATTATTCAATATTATTACAAATACCTATTATGCACCATTTAAAAAAAAACAGTGAAACAGTAACCTACATCTAAATTAGATGATTGCGGTTTTATGGGGTCAATAGTGTGTCGCTAATAGTTTTATTGGTTAGTTATTATTATATATATATATATTTTCGTGTCGGTATTACAAAGTATATTTATTTACGAATTGAAATTGTATATTTAATTTAGATAACCGAAAGCGATATGCATGATGATAAGCTTTCGAAAATATGTTTCCGCGAAAATTTGCTGACGCAAAACATTGTGTCAGTTAGATATAACATAATCAATTCGCTATAACCTGTATATTTCTATAAGTACCGTGACATACTCACAAGTAGGGTCATCCAAATAAGCCTGAAGAGGTATATCATCATCATTCTGTATATCTTCTACTATGGTTTCAAACATGACATCTCCTTGAGTAAAATTTTCTCCTACCCTGAGGCTCTCCCACTCAGGGTTAAAGTTAATGCTTCTAAATCGTTTTGGCAGCTTCTTTCCTTGGTTAAATGTCATTAATCCGAAATCCTGTGACAAAAGTAAAACTTCGGATATGTGGGTAATTATTTTTAATATTTTTGCATTCAAAATAATTTTACTTATTTCATGATATGTATGTGGTTGGCGTAAAGGGTGTTATTGAAAAATAGGTAGGTACTTATTTGGAACGAATTATTAATATATATTAAAAATTAACAATAAAAATAACTTCAACGGTGTGTTAGGTACTTACATTCTCATTCTGTAACGGCAACCTAGAAGCTGCAGTGTACACATATTCTTCGTTATACGGAACCAGCATGTTATAAGCGCCAATAAGAGTCAGTTTCATGACGTTCGCTTCTTTTAGGACGTTATGATGACGTACATTATTCTCATTTCTTGTAACTTCCACTTTTATGTTAAGCAAAGGAAGATTGTCCCAGCTCTTTTGATATAGCACCGAAGTTTTAATTAAAGGTTGCATTCGCTTTTTAACGTGTATTTTTGTTCTACCTAGAATATTATTTAAATGGGTAAGGACACCTACTTAATGTTTGTTAAAACATGTGGGCAAAATCTTATAAAAAACTATTATGTAGCTGTCATCTGCGTCGTTGCGCGGATATCAGCTAATTTAGGTAACATACTTACCCAGGAACAAAGGTAATATATCAATATTGCAACAACTGATATCTTTCAAGTCTTCAGCGGATTTTTCAAAAGTTGTCCTCATAGTAACAACTTTTGATGCTAGCCTAGAGGCAGAAGCCAACAAAGTTGATTCGGAGCCCTGTATTGGTTGAATCTGTACTGTAAGTTAAATTTTAAAGTAATATGTCTATTTTATGATATCTGTAATAAGATTTCGAAAAGTTTGAATATTTACTGATCAATCTATAAAAGATGATAAGCTAACTCTATATTACTCTGTCGTAATTAGTGGGGTTCTTGGGCTTTTTATACTACACATGAGGTAAAAACTACAAAACTAGCCCTCCCTTACTCTGAAGCTACAATTTCCTACTTCTTCCTACTTAAACCTTTACTACCATTCCTCTTTTACTGTGCAGGCTATCCCTTTATGGATTGCACTGCCATTGTCCATTAGGCATGCAAAATCCCTACCCACATTTCAGGACATGGTGTTCAGTCATTATCTCTCCTAGTATGAATCGGTCTTGGTATATTTACAACATTATAAATTGAACAGGTATACAATCTTATAGCTCATTTTCAAGTTTAAATATATTTTATTTTATTCGATTTAGTTTGGTTGCACCAATCGTTTCTTATAATATTAGTTCTCTCCATCCAAAGGTTGCCTGGAAGAAATTGCTTTTAGGCAATACTACCGCCGCCCAGTGTACTACCATTGTATAGATGTGTCTTGCTATATATTTTATTTTATTTTGGTGTGTAATAAAGCTATATTCATTCAACTAGGTTACCTTTTTGAAAATCTTATACCTAAAAACAAATGTCCCTATAAGGAAAAATAAATGCCATTTTTTACAAATAAACGTCATAGATTTATGGAATGCAAATAAATTATATTTATTATTTTGGAGCAGTAAATTATTGCAACACATTATCGAATGCTAAATGCAGTTATGTTTATTTTGTCACATAAGATGATGTAATCATACTCGTAACTTGCTGGAAAACGCATGATATAATTAGTCAGGTGGTTACATGGATTTCCAGTTCTGTAAACAACAAATGATACCTTACCACAGAGCGGATGATCCGGAATTAGACACATTCTCTCATAATCTGAGGGATCGTAAGGCATACTTCCCATTAGTACCGTCTTCTCTTTACTAACAGTTCTCGCAGGAGTTGACCTTAAGATCCCGTTGAGTATTAGCTGGTCATAGAACGTAACATTGATTGAGAACTTTGATGACGTGTTGTCTGCGATACGAAGGCTTTTAATCTTGACTGTCAGCACGTCCACGTCTAGAGGAAGTGGTTCTGGTTCTGAGACTGGTGGTGGTCGGACAGAAAGAGTTGACCGATTCTAAAAGCATATATTAGTACCTAGTACGAAATGGCGGCGGAAATGAAAATAATGAACATTTTATATTTTTTTACATTTTCTTTTATTTTTCTTTATATTGAAAGTGTGTTGGAAATATCGTCTTATGATACTCCTGTACTTTTCGATTTCCAACCCATTTTCATCAAACATAGCTGAGAGAAAACACTCCAAAATTATCAACCTTTCAAAGAAATTCAATATCTGTTCATACGTTCGGAGGCTACGATGCAGCAGACAAACGTCAAACAAAATTAAAACACCCCGTCGTTTTTAATATGGATTTTGGATATAACGCACTAAAATGCTGGTCCCAATATTGTATAGGTACATGTTCCCTATACGAGTATTACAACATCATAATCCATGCTGTGCTGGGCTGCGATGTTTTGGGCAGCATGCGGTGTGCTCCAGACTTTAAGTATCTGTGATTTTTTCAAAACCCGTTTACTAGAGATAACTAACAATGTGTTTGAATAGATTTGAGGTAGACAGGTGGCATTCTAACATTAAAGCTGAAAACATGATCTTCTTTATTCTCGATTCAATAAAACTTGCTCGGTTTCAATGCCAACTAACGTCTCAAATGTGACGGCCGGTACACTTTTGCAGGATCAGTTAATTCCAAAGTCACTCGTCTCTCTCTATAGAACTGTCATTGCCTCTGTCAGTCGGTATGTTTGTTTTTCCAGTTGTTGGTGTACGGGTCATACCTATAGCTTTCTTTTGAATATACAAACTAAGTCGAATATGCAGAAGCGTAAGTCTACCATCTCGGTGAGTATAAATAATTGCAAAACGTTTGATCTAGCGATTCTACTGTTCGCAGAACTATACTAAACTCAGTTATTTAAATAAGTATATTTAAAACGTACCTTTCCTTTTCTCATTCTGTAACAGAATATAATTTACTTATATCATACAATAATATTGCGGCAGAAATCTCAACTTGGTTTTGGTGGCGTGACGTTTTTTGACAGTAGATAATGACAACTTATTGACTGATCACATAGATTGAGGCAGAAAAGAGCGTTGGACTCTACGTAAAAGAAACTCCTTTGGTATAGTTTTTTCTCAGATGTTAAGTTGAATAATAGAGGTAATAGGCTAAATTCCTAAAGTCACTTAGGTGTACATTAAATTAAGGATATTTACGATGATGTCGTCAGCGGATAGAAAGTTAATGTCTGCAGTGGTTTACTTTTCGACAGCCTTATTTTGAAAATGTTGTATTTGAATTTCTGTTGACACTCATCATAGCCAGACATAAAATATAATCATATATCATAGCCATTATTATTATATATTATATATATCATTATTATATATATTGAGGAAATTATCCCTTGTAATGAATTCTTCTCTAAGGATTCCTGATTCTATGGTTCTTTTTTTCTTTTTCTACTGACTTCCAAAAAAGAAGGTAGGTAAGTACTCAATTAGACAGTTATGTTTTTTTAAAATGTCTTTTAATGACTGCTGGATAATTTTTTAAAAATTCTTCTTTTATTTTAAAGGACAACTTCTCGAGAGGTCCCATTTAAATTTTATCAAATCGGTCCAGTGGTTTAATTTTTAAATAAAGATAACTGTACAAGTTCTATGAGCACATGTTGTTATGGAAGTCGGAGAGGAAAGAACACTTTGTTTTCTCTATAAACGCTGTTTATGGTGAAGCAATCATAAATTTCAATACAATTTTTTTCAGGTAACTTAGGGATCGTTGGGTGATAATTAAAGTCAAGTGAGTGTCCTTTTTTCTGTTACAACATATTTGAACACGATCATGAACTTCTAGCCACTGCCCCTGCCCACTGCAACTGCCCCTCAAGGCGAGTCACTTGTGTATATATTATAATATTTAAGATGCTCTTACTTTTTATCGATACTACATAAGGCCATTACTAACGTAGTTTAGTTTCCGGTCTCAATGAGGTTATTTGATTCAGTCTAAAGTATTTCATGGCTAAGACGAAGCAGCAAGCTCGAATTTTCATACAAAAGTAGGTACTTACTACGTGTATTAAAAATGCAAAGGATTTCAACAAAAAACTTTGAAAACATGTTGAAATTAACGCGTTATTTTCAATGAGTATAATTGATCGAGCGAGCGAAGCAAGCAAAGCGTGTCTGCTTCGGGTGTGACATTTTTTTCCTTCTTCTGTCAATTCGTATATTAATGTGTTTGTATGTTTCCTGAAATTTCGTACTCGCGTATACAGGACGTAGTTTCCAACCAACCTTGACGAAACTTGGTATATGGATTCTACCAATGTTTAGAATTTTTTAGTCGTGGCGGGGACTTTAGACTGGCGGGCTATAATATTTGGTAGGGACATGCGGAACACAGCATTAATTAAGAATATATTCTTTTACATAAATTATTTATGAATATAAGTTTCTTCAAGATATTCAGGAGACATACAAACTGACAAAGCAAAGAAAAATTTGCCAGACCCGAAGCTTAAAACGCTTTGGTCGCTTCGTCAATAAGTGTTACATTTTTAAGGTAGAGCTTTGAAACGGAAATCTAATAATGGGTAGAGGGAAATTTAGCAAATAAGTTATAGTAAGGAAAAAACGAGTGTATCCTATCTGGCCCGGTGACTTGGCCCGGTGCCGGGCCACATGGGAAAAAAAGTTTTAACTGGCCCGGTGAAAACAGGAATATGTGATATATCAAAATAATTGTATGAAAATAAACTCTCATTTAATTCTACGGAATGTACGCGTTTCGCGACACGTACTAGACAAACTTATTTAATTTAAAAGTACAATGTTTGTGTTACTCTGTGGGGTGATAAGATTTCTTTGTGTTGGCTAATGAAATTAAACATTCATATCTATAATTCAAATAATTTTATTTGCACAACACATGTACACCTCTTAAAATGGTCAATAGAACCAAAATGGAGACAGTTTTATAAATATAAATTGATATTTTACAAATCATTATATTATATATGCCTAAAAAATACCATACATAGAAACTTAACTTACTTTAACATTTCTTATCAAGCACCCTTGTTATTTATTTAGTACTTAATTAAACTATCAAACAATGTACATTAGAAATTAAAACCGTCATTCATCAGGAATATTCCTTTTCCACATATCCAAACCATACAATTAGAGAAATACCTTAACCAAGTTTAAAAAAACGTTACATATTTGTATCACCTTCTTTATGTAAATAGCTAATTTGTACATGATTTGTGCTAAACTCAATTCTTATTTCTCAGTAAATGCATATTATCTAAATGATAAAATACTGATAGTACCACGGATATTCGTGACTTTTCTAAATTAGTTCAAACCGTAGACGTAACCAATCGACAATCTCTATTAAAAAGTTCACTAACATCCTACAAATTGTCTGGTTGGCATTGTGCTTTATTTAAACGTTGCATTATAACTTACGAAAAAATATAACATGTACCAATAAACAGCAACAGAAATACCCTAGTTTAGTATTTTCTACGTTTGTAAAAAAACAATGAAACAGCGTGATTTACAGACTCCCGCGTAAGCTAGACTTTCGCTTGCATGCGAGGTCTATAGATAGTGTAGTGGTTTCCACAGTTGCGGTGGGGTGGCTTCATTTCTTATAATATTTTATAATGTAGAACAATGTTCAATATAGACCCAGTCCTTATTACTAATTTATTTCGAGAAACGAATATCTAACTATCTCTCTTTAATTATTGCTAGTATGCAACTAGTCACAATGTAAATCATGTCTTGACCTCTATTAACCATTGTATGTAATAAACAAATGCAATATAGGTATTCTGCTATATCTGACTGTAAGTTAGAACCCCAGTTTGAAAACATCTCAAAGCCTCTACTTTTCAGATAAGCCTGTTTGTGGTGGCTGTGTACATCACTCATTTAAAATTTGTTCAAAGCTTTTTGATTAGTATGGATCGTCGAAACATTTTTATTTATTTCTACCTTATATATCGTAATATAATTATCAAAAAAGAACTTTACGTAATGTGTCGGATCTAAACCTAAATACTAACCACCTAGCCTAACCATAGCCGTATGCCAGTCCCAAAATTGATTTAGTTCCATATAATTAAAGTATTTAATACACGTTTCCTGAGCTCGATACTTTATAAATTGAACACGTCTATGAATTAATTAGAGTTTTTCTTTTCCTAGCGTATACGGTTAGAGAATTGTAGGTCACGGTTATCTGGAAGTTTTTGTCTACGTTATTATTTTCAATATCCATTACATTCATTTCTCTCACCACATCTCTGAAATCTTCCATGAAGTCATCGAAAAGTTGTTTGGGAATATCGAAGGGGTTGATTGCTGCAACGGCTTCTGTAATAAGTTTATAAATTGTTAGCAAAAAGGCTCTAAAAAGTGATTGCCAGCTTCAGTTCGGCACGACTCGATACAATTCAGTTAAATTAAATTTATAACCTAAACTACTGTACCGAGTTTGATACAATTGGAATAGGACGGCTTTGTGTTTGACCAAACAAAAAATATTTTGAACCGGTCGAGCCGTTACTGAGATATCGGGACACAAACATTAAAAAAAATACAGTCGAATTGAGAACCTCCTTTTGTTTGGAAAGGCGGTAAAAAAGAAACTCATAGAGCTTTATCACTAAATAGCTGTATCTATTAGGCTCTAGAGGTTGCAGAAGTAAGTATTCAAGCTTTTGTGGCAATAGTTAGTTACTTCTAATATACTAAAGTAGGTATTTCAAACTTACGAGTATTTATTTAAATAGTTTGTTAGTAATTTACACAGTAAATAGCAATAGCTTACTTTTCCATTTCGTTTCGTCATCGTATATAAATTCTACTTGTTTGCATGTAACTTCAACATTTTCGAATCCGATATTTTCTAACATCTTGGTGATTTGTTTCTCGGGATCCTGTAATTTAAAATATGCCTTAGTACTTTTTACAAAAAATAGTTAAAACACTTCAATTCGGCTCACAAAGCTTGCGTAAAAAATATGTCATCCTACTTAAAGAAAAATAAACTTGTATTGATAAAATACAACTCCTTGACCGAATTTAAGAAAATGTGTATGGGACAAATGGGAAAGGAAGGCTGTTAAAAATCCTTTTTATGGTTCCTATAGCTGTTTATGAATTTGAGTTACTGATAATATTTAAACATTTTTAGAGTTTTGTTTATATGTTTGTGTAAGTTTCTTAGCTTGCGTTTCCTCCAAAAAATTATAAAAAATATATTACTTATCAAGAAATCTACTTTTTACTATAACAATTGTTTTAGGTACATAATATCTGTTCATTTATTTAAATAATTAAAGAAGAGACAGAAGTATATGTACACGTTTATCAAAATTTACAAGAAAATATACTTATCTAAGTGAAAGAGGATAATATCATAGCATGTCGAAAGATGACGAGTGTGTCTAAAAAAGGCGTTATTAGATGGCTACTATACAAGTATGTTGGTATTGTAAATAAATGGAAACATGTACTTACCACGGTGTCATGGTAAGGTGACACAAAATCGTCAACGTTTGCAAGGCATTCGGACCACTTGGAGTTTCGTGCTAAAATGCGATAAACGTCGTATATCGGCATGCGCCCCATGAATAGAAGCAGGCAATCCCCGTTGTCTGCTAAAAGATCGTGAATGTTCCTGAATGCAGTACTGCAACAATAGAGTTTAGTTAGTTTAATAAAGGTTTGAGTTTAGTAACGTATTATCTTACAAGAACTTCAAGAATTATTTACGCATTACGCGACTAAAAATATATAGAGTGTTTCTGATACTAAGAATAAATTATTACTCATAAATAATTAATCGAATTTCAAAATATTTATTGCTCCCATACGAGGTTTAAAAACACACTTGAGTTCCGCGCGTTGAGAAGAGGGTTTTAATATAAAGTTGTTTTACGCCTAGTATTTTTTATTTTATTTTATCTAGGACTTGACAAACTTTTCTATTATATTTAACAAAACTTCGTTAAATTTAAAAACCTTTCCAAAAAACAGTACGGGAGAAAAAAATATTCAACTTTATTACTGAAAAAAAACGACTCACTCTTGTTTTCTTATCCAGTGCAGCGCATTGAACGACACGATGTGATCGAAGCTGTCTCGGAGAGCTTTCGGCACCCTTCCTTCTATGTCTAGTACTTGGAACTCCGTCCTTCTGTCTCCGTGGCGCTCATTCGCGAACTTTATCATGTTATCACTTTTATCGCAGCCTACCACCTTACTATAGCCCTTCGGCATATAGTAGCTTTTTAAAATATCTGTGACACCGCCGTCGCCGCATCCTATGTCTAGGACCCTATCTCCGAAGGGTTTCCACTGCATTTTCTTCGCGTGCTCATCAAGACATTTAATGGCATCACGTTTCTGAAGGCTGTTGCTTTTCTCATACAACTCTGCGTTGTGCATGATCAGGTTTATTTATTCACCGGGTATTTAGAATGTAACGTGTGCGCAGTTTACGAGTTTAGGTCGGACTGTGGTTGCTGGCACTGTGGCCGTATGCATTTATATGTAGCCAGAGTGCCCAAACGTTCGACCGCTTCCAGTAGCTGGATATGTTGATGACTGGTATCGGAAATGATCTGAGGAGGAAGTAAATTAACTGATTAGACAAGATGTCACAATTCAGCTACGTACTTAGGCTGGAGTTGCGATATAAATGGCATTATGAAAGATCGGTAGCTTTTAATAAATTAAGATATTTGTAATTTGTGCTTTTACTCTAGAATAACAACATATAAAAACACTACCATAGACAATAGAATAGCCGTGCGCGTTTTCGTGCATTTCGTTTAGGTTTTATTTTGTGACACCTGCTTTGGGGCTTATGGAGCGAACCACTGTAGGAAAAGTGCATTGTATCTATTAGGCTGTAGGTCTCAGGTTACCCTGCTAATACTTAATGAATACACATTCATTTATTTAACCTTTAGATATTTAGGTTTAATTACAATATTTAGGTTATGAGGCATTTATAACATCACAAAGGGATTTTGTCATCATAAGTAGGTACTGGGGTAGAGAATCAGTAATATGCTTTGCTGATGCGCTAAAGTATGGTAAGAGCAGGTAGACTAATAGGTGCGTAAAATTCTAATTCACATTCTATGGGCTATAATATCATTCAGGTAATCAATATTTACAAAATCTGGGTCAATATGCCACCGATATCAAGTTAAAGACGTCAATAAGTAGGTACAGTTTTATACCGTAAAACCGTTAACTTAAAGCCGAAAAGCAGAAACTTGATATTGCTCTGGAATTTTTAATATTTTCCTTATAATACGGAAAATGCGTAGATATATTTAGACAGGGTATATCGGGGTTAGGATCGATATCGTCTGCTTTTTTGTCGTTGTTGCGCAATTGAAATCTGTGGCCTTCATCTAATACTTACTTCGCGCCAGTAAACAAATTTTCAGGATGATTAAATCTCATTTCTGGAATTTGTATACTTCTATTGTTATACATAAGTATTTATAGTTTCCCTTATAAGTTATGTAGTTTCATTACAGACGCTAGTAGATTGATAGTAATAATTATAATTTTATACTTATTTATTTTTATGGTATTGGTAATACCTTAGATGGTATTAAAATTAATTTAGTTTAATTAATTGTAACTGATTTTCATGGTCACTTTTCTCAGTAGATTTTTTATCTGTTCGTAAATGTGTAGGATAAGAAATAAAGAGTCTTAGGTTTTTAATGGTTAACGCTTACCTATCGAACACTTTCCTTACAATGCTACCGATTTCCCAGAAAGACAAAACTTGTGAAATAATACAAGATACGTAGATATTTTTTTAGTTTTTAGCAAAATTGTTTAGATGTATCAACGATTCATAAGGAACTAGAAGAAACATAGATCCCTTCAGCAACGATAATATTATTTGATGTTTTTTAATCACAATTGAACGCTGAAAAGTTATCTCTATTAACATTCAATAATTGTATGTATAGCTATTTACGCGGTATGGCTCAAACCAAAACACTGACCATTAGAGACCAGTCAGACACAATGCGGTCTATTGCACCGATTTAATTTCTGACCTCGAAATCTATGACAGAGAAAATGACTAGTTAATTTAAAATTTAATCTACGTGTCTAATTGTTTCCTTTACTTTATTTTCTGCCAATAGTTCAATTAAAACAAATTGCTCATAATATGATGAATGCGATAATAGAATAAATTATCAAGCTCCTTATTCGTACATCACACCTTACATCATTACCATTTTTTATGCGATCGGGCTTCATGAATGCTTTGCTTACATTCATGAAACATCAAACTCTGTTAAGGACGAGTGTAATGCTATCTATATATTTAATTCCAGAAGCTCGATTGGCAGTATATGCAAATGAATACCTACTATAAATTTGGTACAATGTACAATTGTACATAATATATTAAATTCATAATTTACATACTTACCTACTATTGTAATCAATCTATCGATTTGCGTGAATTATTTTTTTGTAAAAAAGTATTTTTGTAAATACTGATGAAATAAATACATTACACTAGGATTTATACTGTGTAGAGTACAAATGTTTAACTATATATCCTCCCATGATCCTGTGTTTAAATACACAAAATTAAAAAAAAATGCTATTTACGATGAGGCTCAATTTGGACGGTCCTGTTTCGCCAAATTTGGCATTCCAGTCACAGAATTTTCGGCAACGCGATGCTCTCCGGCGACCACGTTTGTAGGAGCATTGCCCTGCGCTTGCGCCAGTTTCTTTATATTTTTATTGGTGTTTTGTCGTGTTCAACGTCTACTCAGGCGTTGTGTTAGGCAGGATCCTTGACCTATCCTAATCTGATTCATCTTGACCGCAACCTACAATATGAGTCGGTCTTTTGTAGCTGATATTCGTAAATATTATGTAACTTATGGAACTCAAATAATAATTTTTTTTGTTATTGTTATCAATAAACTTGGGTACTTAGCAATGACTTTTATGTAAAAAATATCTTAAAATATTACAACTATGACTCCGAATCTAGCGCACGCTTTGTATTATCACAATTAAACAAAGTTATTACATACAATCTTCCTTAAAAATAAAAACAAACACATTTATTAAGATAGGTGCATAATATTCAATGCAATTATTAAAATGTAACTTTTTAGAGCTAAACGTGTTTTGGATAATACGAGTATGCACGGCGTAATCTAAACTCGAAATTCAAGGACAAAGTTAAAAACCGATGTAAAAAAATATAAGTCGGTGCATCCGTATGCTTTAATGCAAGTGCAGCGTACATTAAAACGCACTTACTGCGTCCGGTCTGATTTGATATTTGAATGTTTTTTTGATGATTGCCTTTAGTGGAAAAGTCACTACTTAGCTACTACTACAGAAAAAAATTATAGAGTACTTATGTAACTCGCAGATCATTAAAGATCTACAGATAATTACTAGAGTTTTGGGTTTGTGAATCTAATGGAGTTGATATGTTATTATTAAAAATATCGTATACCTAGCAAATTTTGTTCACTAACTAACTAAGACTAAGTTACTTGAAGTAAAGTGCCACCACAAACTTACGGTAAAAAATAATATATGATATAATTTAATTTAACTTAAAAGTCATAAAAACAGATCACGGGCTTAGTTCAAGTCTTGACCTCTGCCAACTATATTTAAAAATAGCATCAAATGTAGTGAATACAATCCCAAAGCGTTTTCTGTTTCAACGGCATAGAGATGACAATTGCTTAGGCGATGTTATCGCTTACCAATTGTAGTATCAACAATGTTTGCACGTGGAATATGACAATGTAAGCATCTCAGATAATGACAATGTACTATTGCCGAACTATTTTTCCTCATTCCATTTTGTATGTGGGTACTGGTAAATACTCATCGATGTTTCAGTTTTGAATAATGTCATTCATGTATTATAGGACACACGTTAGGTAGCTATTCATTGAACATTGATTTTGAGCCACCTAACGGGTTGGTGTATTCTGTTTCAGTCCTTTACGTGTAACAATAATACCAGAACTATGAGCAATATGAGCATAATTGTTTTTGCATTTTTTATAAACTTTTTAACAATTTACTAAGATGTATTTCCTTCATCTTAATACATCTTAGTAAATGTATCTTTTATCATATTCCTTCTAGACGTCGACTCAAGATTTAATTATTTCACACACTGACAATATTTTTGTTAGTACTACGAAAAACCTGTTCTAATCGCACTACTACACTTTTCTACTTACACTAACTAACTTTACACTGTAGGCTATATAAATGCTACGACGCGTGTATCTCATAATAATAAGATTTTATAATATTATATATTATTAGATAGATTATAATAATAGCTTGAAATGGGTTGACTGTTGGAACATTTTACTTTGTGGTCATCTTGTTTATGCAAAACATCTATCTGATTCTTATTCTTAAGAAGCTCGAGTACTTATCAAAGTTTTGCATAAGTATCAAGTGTAGTTAATCGCGCTGCTAAGTGGTTGCAGCCACTTGCAGTCCGCAATGTCACCCCGTACGGGTTCAACCGCCGAAATGTCTGTCCGCGGGAGAAAGGGCTCGCAATAAGGGAACTTTATTGCGCACACTTATGCACAGGGTAACCATCATCACAAATACAAAATTCAGCGCAACAATATTAAGGATGTGAAAAATATCATCATCTGATATCAAACAGATTGCTAGCTAAATATGTAAGTCTAGATAATTCTACTTAATATTATAGATGTGAAAATTTGTATGTATGGTTGTCTTTGGTACGGAGTTAGCTTTAGACCCTAGATTTAATACATAGCCTACTTTTTATCCTGTTCCGCGGGTTACACCGTGGGGCGCAACTAGTTTGGTATTAAACAAAAAATGCGATTTAGAAAGAGCTGTCTTATTTTATAGGTAAAGGGCGTTTGGCTTTGACCGTAACCGGAAGTAAAGTTTCACCTAAAGTAAAGGTACGATACGGCCTAACATAAAGCTAGCTGTGACACCTGGAAAACTCCAAGTATCAAGTACCTATCGGCTACTTAAATTAAAAAAATCACAAGCTCATCGTTTACTTGCTTACAAAAAAGTCTGTTTTAGTCCAGAAATTGTGTGGTTGCTTTAGCAAAACAAAAAACAAATGCACACTTGCAATTCGTTTTAATCTTACTTTACTGGAAAAGATAAAATTTTATTGTAATTAATATTTAGGACGATTTTAGAATTTTCGATCCGTGAGAAAGTGGAAACAATATTATGGCGTCTGCAAATTTGCGTAACGCTTTCATATATAGGTACTATTGTTATTATTATTTGTTTAGTAGTAGGTATTACGCTTACGTAATGTTAATTAATCATAATTAATTCATTAATTGGGACACATTAAAATATAAAGATTATTATGTATTGTTCAAATGTATCTGTTTTAATTGTTAATGTTCTGCGTACACGTTTCAATATACGCAGAACACTTATGTACTTCAGATAGTTCTTCCTAAAGCTGTGCTTTTGGTAATTTTCATATTTATAATTTTATTTATTATCTTATCACATATAATAATCATAATCTATAAAAGAAAGTCGGGTTTGTTACACCATTTACCTATAACTCAAGATATTGGTTGGACAGATTTTGAACATCTACTTATGATTTGATGGAAACGTTGCCGCTCAGAATAGCAGAACAACTACTGAAGTTTATGTTTATTAATACTAAAGAACGGACAATAATTATGAATAAGAACAGAAAATATTTATTATACAATAGACAGTTCACGGACGTCATTGACGACATCATTCATCGACTGTTAGGCGGTAAGAAGTGCGACGGGTCAGCTACAGTAATATATAAAAATCCTGTGTTCAAACTTGCCCCATCCTTACTAATATTATAAATTCGAAAGTAACTCTGTCTGTCTGTCTGTTTCGCTTTCACGCCAAAACCACTAAACTGATCTGGATGAAATTTGGTGCACGGGTAGATTGGACCCCGGAGAAGGACTTAGGATACTTTTAACCGACTTCAAAAAAGTAGTTCCCCCATTATCTCGACAATCCAATGGGGAACTACGCGGGTGAAACCGCGGGGCACAGCTAGTACATTATATATTACCTGCATATACGGTCCCATGAATATTACAGCTTTGAATTTATTTATTTATTGCAACCCAGGTGAATAGTGAAAATGTTACACAGCATGTATCCTGTTTGATAGGACGAAAATAGACAATTTTAATTAAAGACATTAGGCCAATATGTCTGCCAGAGCTTTTTCCATTCATCTCACATAGGAACTAATTTATAGTTTCTGCGTGAAAATTCTGGTTGACACTCTGTAAACCAAAACATTTCGACATCGAATTCCATTTTACTCTCACTTAATCGAGCATCACAAAATAACTCACTGTACTATCAAGTAATTTACGATCTACATAGACCAAATGTTTATCTACGCTTCACTTATTAACAATTTATCTACTGAATAAACTATTTGGACCGTCTCATTTACACTTAGGGATTCCAATGTTGAAATCCCAGTGAAAGTTATAGATAGAAAAATGTTTGGAAACCTGTTACAATCGCGTTACAAGCATCTAGTTAACGAATTTCGTAACCGAAGGTAGTTGACCCGCCAGATTAAATAGCACGAATTTAAAAATAATTTGTACAAATCTTCTTTTGCTAAAATTGCATGAAACAAATAAACCTATTTGAAAACCCATCTAATAATCGTAGGCATATATTTTATTTAACAAATATTGACATACTCGTAGGCAGTAATACTTAACAGGTATAAGTATATAATTTTAATGTGCTCAAGAAAGTATGTGCATTTTGCGCACCCGCACAATTTTCACTGATTAAGTATTCGCAAAAAATTCGTACTTTCGTCCTCTCCCAACCAGTTTCAAAGTACATTGCCCCAAGTACTTCTGCCCAAATTTTAAATTGCTTTGCTTTCTCTGTCACGTCTGTCATTGAATGTTCGGGAGTGAGCGAGTGAGCTGCTAATGTTTAGTCATCGTTGTCGGTTAAATTCGTCTGTTGTTGACGACCAATGTGCCGGGCCTTAAGGCAGGTTATGTTATGGCTAAGGTCAAAAAGGAGAAATTGTCGTAGGCTTAGATATGGTGTCTTGAATGAGAATTAGTGTCATCAAAACGTGAGACATTTAAAGGAATCTTAATATACTTAGGCTTTCCTAGGACTTTTAAATAATGACACCTATATGTATAGAACTTGGATATTAAAGGTATAAACAGTAGCGGATATCCAAAAGTGTGGAGATGGACTAAGGCATGTAAGCTAATTGAGATTTAATATTCTTTATTAGGAAAATGTTGGCCTATTGGTAGGAAGGCGGCTACCTGCGTACATAAGTAACATGACAAAAGTTTTAGCTACCGTCATAAACAATCATGTTATATAATTAGTCGTATGCAGCTTATACAATACGTATTTTTTGGATATTATCGGAATTAAACAATTGGTCATACATACATAGTAAGTAGAGGCAATGCGGGTATCCCAATGTAGCTTTTGGTCTGCTGCCATCTGTTCGTATATACTAGAACTTTATGGACGATGGAAACCCTCTCATACAAATTATGTAGCTATAGCGTAGTACAGTTACGTACATGTTGAAGAGATGGCGCTTAACCACAATATTAAACCTTTAATAACCAAATACAGACCGACAAGCTTTTATTGGTGTCTCGGTTACATTTTCTAGGGTCTCTGTACACATAAAAGTTTAGTTTAAGAACTTATGTAAGTGCATTGTGCCATAAATATATAAACATAAATATATGTTATGTTGCGTTAAAAGTACCTAACTAATTTGATATAAGTGCCTATGTAAACAGTGACACTACCTACACCGCAAATTAGATAATAATGTACAATTTAATTTAGCGATTCTTTTGAGGCTGTTTTTAAAGTTTTACGCATTCGCTGAAAAAATTCCAATATTTTGCTTAAGTAGGTAGTACCTATTTTTTGCAAAATTCGTGTTTCTTCAAGCGTTGATAGTAATAACGATGTATTACCTATTAACTATAATTAATGTCTTGAGTATGTGTACGATTGCGGGAAATGGAATTTCATTTACGTGGGAAATCTGCACTTTTAGATTTATGCTCTAGTAACTATCTACCTAGTAGTATGTCTCCATTTCTCCACCGCTTTATTAGCGCGCTACATGACACGTGTCAAGTCACACCGATCCTTGATTTCTATTCGAATTTTATTTAATATATTATTTCTTAAGAATTTTTAATCTAGACGCTGGCAAATATACATATCAAATCGTTCGCTCGTTCGTTTCAGGTACCTGAAATTCCCTAAAAACCACAACCTACAAAAGAACCTGAAACATTTCGAAATAATAGTGCCTAAAGCCCGAATGTGAAAATGTGAACATTTTCAGCAAAAACGAGATTCGCGCAATATCAAAAGAAGAAAAAAGAAAAGATATTCAGTAGCAATATTGGCTTTGCAAAATATTATTTTTCACAAACTTTTCCTCCAATACAGCCACTTTGCTGCGAAACAAGAAAAAACCATTTCTCGACATCAATTTACAAACGTCTAACGCAGACAGAGACACCATTCGTATACCGTATTATTTACTAACGCACACAGACATTTTGCACTCGAACATCTAAAAAATATACAAAAAGCTTTTCCTAAGAATAAGCAGGACGGAGTACGGATCTTATTTTTCTCGCGAGCGTTTCAGTCTCTCCCGGTGGGGGGAGTGGGGGTTGGTGGGGGCCCCTCCCCCTGCAATAATACTGCGTCACTATTTTGCGCCATTACCTACACTCGCTTCCTATTCTATAAGTAGCGTGGGACGTAGAACGTAAAGTTTTGCTGAAAGTGGAACCTGCTGAAACTGAACTATTTTTTTGTGTGATTTCGTTTATTTGTCTAGATGTTGGTACTCGCGCACAGGTCGTATGGTTCAACTAGGTAATCTTGACTATACTTGGTATGGATATTATACGAGCTTTTCTATTATTTTAACTCTTTTTATTCTCCGAAAGCTATGTTTTCTCACGGTAAATTTGTATTAAGCACGTGATAATGTAATAAATCCTAATTTCCGCGTGAGCGGAAAGATTCAGACAGTGAACTAGGATTCGAACCGACGATCTACCTACGAATCTATCCTTATAAAATATCTTCAGCTGCTAATTATGCACAATCAAATAAAAATCAATAAATGACAGCGTCGTCCCACATACCACTATGCATAATTACATATCAAACGGATTTATGCAAGTAAGTATTCGCTACTTATAATCCTTAAGTAAAATTTTATCTCAAACTAACGCAATCCAGTTACGTAGCCAGTCTCCAGGATTTCGAGTAGCGCTCCATAGAGCTGGATAGAGCTTTATATGTGTTGGTCTGTTCCACCAGTAGGTGTGTTCTGTCTAATACATAGTCGATACCCATTCTCGTGCTCGGAATAAATAGGCACGGTGCATAAATTGATATGATATAGGTATTGGCACTCACGAGAATCTTGTGTATAAAGATCAATTATTATTATTTTCAGTTAATCGAAGGCAGCTTTAAAGAGCTTTTGTACTATTATTAACAGAGGAGTAATTTCAGATTACAATCGTCACTGATATGTAAAAGATGTGGTAAATGAAAAGTTTAGTGTAATTAGATATTAGGCTCGCTTACTAAACATTTGTACAGTTTAAGGTCTGCATCTCGTGTTGAATTGTCAGGTCTTCACGCGGATGTTACATAAAACGCATACATAAAAAAGTGGTTCCAACAGGACTACAACAGCCAGGGTAATGTATGAACATGGGTAAAACGTGTCTCGTAATGAACAGCTTGATTATAATCGGTGTTCAATTAAACGAGGCTCGGGAACATGTCGCGATAATGTCTGTGCATTGGCAACTGGGAGTCACTAATAGTAGGGACACTAATGTGTCGCGCAAACTAATATTATACTAGTATCTCTGCGAACTGTTGACCTCACGACCACAGCAATTTTGCGATATAAAAATATTAAGCTTACTTAACTTAGCTTCTAAAGTAGCTTTTTCCAACTTCCAAATTTCAGAGCAATGAGATCTCTATAAAAGAAACTATTGCTTTGCTTTATGAAATAAGGTTATATTGCACCTAGTACCAAATTACTTCCAAAAATTACAAAAGTGGCATCTGCTGCATTGACGGAATAACAGCTTTGGTAACATGTATACATTCTTCATTCCGTATATATCGCCACGCTATTTTAGGTCTTGTTTCATGAGTAATTAAATATACTTTTATAGAATAGTCGTGGTTTCTGTATTTTCAACTAAACTTTCCTCTTTTCCGAGACAAATACCTGCCCAATCGAAAAACCCCGACGACTAATACATTCTGAAAGTTCTTAGAAACTACGACCTGTAATGATGCGACTGTAGCAACCAATGTTGAATGATAGTATTTGTTTGAGTCACATGCAGTCTTCATACATACTGAAATACTAAACTTTGTCAGTAGGGAGAAAGGTTGGCACAAACGAATTTGGTAATGATTGGGAAAGAAATACAATTGACAATAACATACAGTGCTTTACAAAAATCTTACCCTAGGCTTCGTTAGAGATTTTAAAAGGAAACAAGTACTTACCTAAGTCCAATCTAAGAAATGAAATCTGATTTCAAATTGTAATTTCACAAAAATAAAAAAAGTTAAAACAAAGAATGCTGATGGTAATTAAACCTTTTAACTAAAGTTCCATCCGCTCAACAGAGTTTTTGGATATGAAATATTTGACTGTTCGCGATAATCCCAACATACGAGTAGACTGAGAATCCACAGTGTGTATGTGGCTTTACGTACGCTATTCTCTACTATGGATCGGAGTACGCCCGACTATAGATTGTCAATAATTTGCAGCACCGCGGTTAGACTTACCTCATTGTTTTGCTAAATTATAGCGTCCCGGAGCGCCGGCACTGCCATCTGTATGCGATACGTAATATATGGAAGTGTTTAGAATCGAATGGGTTTCAGTTCCGAAATAGATAGTTTATGGATGAGGTATAATATTATGCAAATAATAATGGTAACCTACGAGCTATGTCGGTGGTTCTGTTTCTGCGGCGAATATCCTCATTGCAGATTCTATTGCGCAATCTAAGCATATCTCTTTTCATTGCCCGTTGAGCAACTTTGAGCCTGTCTATCAGGCTAATAGTTATAGGTCACAAATAACTTGTGAATGCATTTGCCAGCTTTTCGTTCGGAATAGCGGTCTAAGAAGGAAGCTGATGTTCAGCAGTGGACGTCTTTTGGCTGATGATGATGATGATTATGAATAATGGTATGATAAATTTATTCTATCCAATGACAGTTACATAAAAGGTAGACATGTGACGTTCTAAATTTAATGATGAAAATTATGATTACAGAAAATTTATAATGATGTATCGTATCATAGAAGTACTTAAAGCCATTGTAAGTATTTTATAACTTGCAACAAAGACGGGAGGAAGGGTACTGATCTATACAACAAAATGAACAACTCATATAACACAAGTTTGTAAAGTCTGAGAAAGAAATGGTATAATCCATACAAAATAAATCAAGTAATCAGTAATTTTATTACGAAGGTTAAACATTTTCTAGTTTAGTTTCTTTTCTTTTCTGAGAATTCGAATTATGGTCAATTTATTTAGTTTAAGTTAAGTTAAAATAAATAAGGTACTGTATACACCTACGAGAAGGAACCACATAACGTAAAATCTGATTAATGGGCAAAGAGTGCACACAGCAACAAATGCTGGAACTCGACGCAGCTCTCGTATAAACTAGTGGCAAACAATGTTAAGCTTTAATAAAACTCCACGAATAGTTATGTACAGCAGACTGGAAATGCAACTATCTGGTCTGGGGACATCTAAACCTAGGCATAGCCTTGCAGATATAGGCATGGAGACAAAACACGTACCACAACATGGTTTTATAACAATTTTCTAACAAAAATCTACGTACATTGCTGTGCGATAAGGAGTTGAGCTTGCAGCTTGTCGTGCTAACGACGCAGTGAATAGCTTGGAAAGGTAGGTTCTACGGAATGGCAGCGTGGAGGATGTGTTTGAGTGAGAGGGCGGGTGAGAGGCGACGGTCCTTTGATTCTGGCGAGATTAAACGTGCGGCAGACGGTGGCGCCTCTATCGATTGTTGTTGTAATTACAGCGCTATCCTCGCCCAGTCGCAAATGAAATTGTTCCGGACAGAGCTAGCTGCGGATGCCAACCGGTTGCTACTACCCCCATAGTAAAACGATGACATTTTGCACCGTATTCCCTAGACAATAAAGCCGGTCGAAGTTTCATGTGACGCTCAAAGAGTTGTCACCGCATTATTGCTATCGAGTGGTTTTGATGAAATTCTGATGAAATGCATTAAAGGTTTCACGGCGTTTAGTTTTGTGTTGACCTTTTTCCGTTTGCATAACGTTACTGTCATTACGTATAAATAAAAGTAACGCTACGCAGCTGCTTTACTTATCATCCAAAATAAAAAATATATGTATGTCGTAGTACCTACGTTTGTAGGTAGTGCTACGAATCTAGCTAAGACAATCTTAACACAATTGTATGAAGACGTAGGTATTCTATACTCGTATATGAGTTAACTAACGATTTTTTACTACCCTCACTATGGCTACTTTTATACATACATAATTTAGTAAATCTTTCGATCTTACTGTGTATTGCTTTGTGCTACAACACACGTAGCAATTGCAATGGCCTTTAGATCTGATAAACTGCATAGTAGAAAAATCAAAAACTGAAGAGATAGATATGTAAAACATTCTGCAAAATGAAATTCCGTGTTTCAGCTACGGCTGCGCAATAGGAGCAGCCGCAAATCCACAATTCGAGTTCCAAATACGAATGGGAACCGAGAAAGCAATCCAATAAAATATTCGTAGCATCAAACGTATCTACGCGTACGTGACGTAGCCGCCTCCCGCACACGCATGCGCGCTGCACTCGTACAGAACAAACGGACAGTTCCAATTTCAATTGTAGAAAAAAAATAACCAATTCGAAATGGAGAAGGCTTCGCGGCGACCAATGGGAGCGCTCACAGTCGTAATGCCGACTGTGTGGGCGGGGCGAGTGATATCTAGCATTGGAATGTTCGTTGTATTTGTTCAGTTGAATCCGAAGGCTCTATTGCTCGGTGTTTGAGCCTCTTTCCCCTTGAGGCTGGCGTCGGCGGAAACCTCCAAACGGTTTTGGGATGACGCTATTCACATTATGTACGATTCTCCTTCGCAGCCTTCAAATGGGTCACATATACAATTGTACATTTTCTATTTCAGGTTTGGTACATACCCTGAAATATATCGTAAATGAACTGGATGGTCACATCAGTTAATAAAGTTTCAGAAGTTATCCGTCTCGATATTAGACAAAAAATCAGAGGAAAATATATTAAAAAGCTTTCAAGCACGTAAAAGGAGGTGCTTAAGAATTAGTCCGTAATAAAGTTAAGGTGTGTCTCTCGGCGACTTTATGAAACTGTGAGTATTGATTTTCCGATAGGGAAAAAACGAAGGCAACGATCTATGCAGATCTGGAGTGCTCTCGGCACATCAGATGGCACCGGCGGGCCAGCCTTCGCAGACAATCGGAAGGGGGGCGCCCCCCTGGAGGTCGGGGAACCGCCATAGACTAGCCACGCTCACTGTTGCAGAGGGACTACGCAGTACTACTTCTTTGGCTGTTTACGAAACATATGCTACGTAACTAGTGTCGAACGAACAATTTTTCTACATATTAAATAAAGATCACTTATGCAAATGTTAAGTGGGTATTCAGGAAAATTACGTTTATTTAAGTCTGCTTTATATCTATCTTATGCCACGTAAAAGTCTTTTAGGTATCCTAGATACTCCAGCAAACTAAGACGACCCATTCCGCCTAAACAAAACAAATTTCAAGGTTAATATAATACTTATTTGAATTTAAAAGTGCTTTCAACGCACTTTAAATACTTTTATAATTAACTTATAAACTAAAGAGGGACAAGTTTACCTAGGTGTGCCTTTAACAACCAGAAGTAACTACTTAGTTCATTATCTACAATTGATGTTACACAGAATTCACCACAATTTAAACGTCGATAGAGTTTTTGTCAGGGTGTATTTTAATAGTTAATATTGATTTGTTAATTTATTTTTTTTAGAACATCCACACTTCAACTATACAGTTCTGAAAATATGAAAAGCAGTAGAATTCCGTTGATACATTATCTTTGCGATATCGACCCAACGCCGGCGACTTCCCATTCTCGAAGTAAAACACGGTGGGAAGGAAACCGCGGGATAAACCACCCCCACCCGCACCCGCGCACCCCCACCCGATCTTTACGTTTCAGGAATAAATATTTCAGAGCGTGTGCTTCGGAAGTTAAAGTTATGTATCGCCCACGCGAACGGTAACAATCTGAGAATGAGAAAAGTGAGCTTTACTTTTATGTAAGTTGCCTTTTATGTTGGATTTTCGTTACAGAATTTGTACGCGAGACGTTCGGTGTGTATGTGTGCCTTAACATTGCACGTACGAGTACTCATGCTGGGTTCGAGTACGCAGGTAATTGTACGTTTTCATGTCTGTAAAGTTATACAGGAGATCTTGTCTCGTAAGAAAGGATTTGTGAATTAATTTTGCTAACGTGGCTGTACTTTGGAAAAAGTCACTGAAAAATGAACTGTAGTTTGTATTTTTTTCCTAATGTTTATACCTTGGTATTTAATGCATATTCATGTATAAAAATCCAGAATATGGTTAATATTTTTTTTTAATTACATAAATTCAATATGTACTATTGTGTTAGGTTAGTTGGGCGGTTTTCTATGCGCTACGTACTACAGTTAATTTTCCTTATCGTAAAATTTATTTCGCCTTGTCAAGGTTCTCGATAACGTCTACCGTGTTCATAAACTTGGATTTCTATTTTGTTTAGGTCAAGATTACAATATTGGAATAAGAAATGTAATAATATTTTGTATATGATATATTTTATCTGTTTAAACTGTGTATTTAAATAAAACTTATTCTTTACTTAAAAACTTTATAGTAGGTCTAATTATATATATATATATACTTTTATTAACTACATGGTAGTTCCGCGAACTGTTAACCTCGCCACAATGATGTTATTTGCTTTGTCAAAAACGACAAACAAACTTCCCCCGTCTTTGAGAGACATACAATAAAATATCCAAACATCCCTGACGACTTCAAAATTTAAAAAATGTAGGACCTATCGATATGCACCAAGTTTCGTCATGCTTGGTTGCAAACGACGATTTTTACGAGAGTACGAGATTTCAGCAGAGGTATACAAATATACAATCACAATAGGGATTTTAAAGTATCACTTACCTATTTATGAAATAAATTAAACATGCATTTAAGAAATTAGCGGCCACAAAACCTTCTTGCACAATACAGGAAATGATTAACACTGATTTATAAGAAACTATCGATTGCTTATATATACCGGCATTTGCATGAAGTATACGTCGTAATAAGCGCAATTTTACTACAAAGTTTCAATAATATACTACGAATACGCGTTCATAAGAACGTCATGGTATAAATGTTAGTCGTCATACTATGCATGCAAAACTTATATAGTGCGAGTCGTTTCGATTTCGACTCGACATTAAATTGTTTTGTCAAATGCGTGTCGAAATACGCCTAGTACGTATAGAGTTTTTGAGAGCGTATTTTCATATGATTTATGAATTTATACATATTTCTTGACTGACAACAGCGCCATGTAGCTAGTCTGTTTCCTGCGAACTCGATCGAGCGAAATGTCTACTTGTAAATCACATTGTTGTTAGATTTTTTCTTAGGTAGTTAAAACATTTCGCCTGATTTTGCTCAAAAGTATTTTTCATTTAAAGCACTAACGCGTGTTTGATATATAGTTTCATTATATTATATTTCATTATTATATAGTCCAACTATATAGTTTCATTCACAATCGGTGAACTTCATCAGAAATGAAATGAGTTGGTCGTGTCCACAACAAAGACAGGTCTCGTATTTTTTAAGAGTTTATTGCGTGGCCTTAGTACGTAAACATTTCGATGTTTTGTACATCGAATAATGTAAAAATTCAAACTTGCCCGTAACTTAAAAATGGTACACTTTATAATATATGATGTATGTGCTCTATTCGGTGTTTAATACACGATTATTTTAAAAAAATATATATTTTTCTTTTATATTCACATGTAAGGGAAATATAAAACTATTATTTTATAGAAAAAATAAATTCTATACACATGTTGCACAATTTCACGAATTTTGGTTCATATAACTTATACCTACTCAAAAATAAACAGAATTGATGTTAAGAGAGCTAGGCTTAAGTAGACTAATATGCTTAGCAGTAATTATGTTTAATTTTGGGTTTTTCGTGACATAACCAGCAGAATAATAATTGTATCGTCATACATTTACAAATGTTGTAATGTAAATGACTTCATATAACGGCATAGCCATGCTGACGTAATATGCTCTTATGTACTAAGCATTGCATACGTCTTGCAGTCTAGCCCGCGTATAATCTATGTACGTATGTTTGGTATGGTATGTTTTTAAACTTGAATGTTTTGATTTTCAATTGGTTATGCAGCCTGCGGTTGCTGGGTGATATGTAGGTACTTATGTTTCGAATTATATATATTCCTATGTTATGTGTCGTTTGTAAAGCCTGATTTTTTTGCATCCAAGATTGCTAAGTTTAATTGTACAAGACTTTCCTACACGATAACTGATTAAAAAGAGTTTTCAATAAAAATAAACCAATCCTGATTCCGACTTCTGAGAACACTAAATAATAGCTGTTTCATACAACAAGTGATACTTGTAAGTAAATAAAAAAACTATTCAATACACATTAATAACAACTCAAAAGTACTGGATTGGTTATAATAACATTTAATATAATAACATTTATATGGAAGCAATTGAATAGTACACAGTTTCGACCAAAAAACATATTTTTAAATCAGTTCAGCCGTCTATGACAAATCGTTGAACATAAGTGCATAAAAATAATGAAAACAAAAGTTTACGACGAATTGTGATTCTCTTCCTACTTGCAGTCGGTGAAAAAGTAAATACCGTCTTAAAAACTTTCGCCGAATTCAGGACTTTTACAAATCATTTTGAGTTATTTTGGATTAAAACCCAAAGTACTTAACCAGTTTTAATAATATATATATATATATATATAAGACCACATGAGAAGAGCACGAATTAATTAAAAATACAAATCGGTTCAGGAGTCTTTGAGTAATTGAGTAATACGTAAATAAATACAGTCGAATTAAAAACCTCCGCCTTTCTTGAAGTTGATTGAATAACTAATCGCACAGCAACGTCCGAATTTTATTTGCTGTTCTGGTGGTTCCTATCTCATAATTGAAATTCCTTATAGTACATTATATAGTCATTTATTGAAGAAAACATTAGGAAAATAGTAGAGCGATTTATTTAGATTGTAGTTTAAAGTATACAATCTAAATAAATCAAGTCATAGAGACGCTTTTTATCTTAAAATTAAAGTTTATCACCGAAACCGCTACGCTATAATTTTAATGATATAAGGGAAACAGAATTTGGCTTAAATACGCTCGTTCTCGCTTGTAATACTATTTTAGAAACAAAACTTTTTTTACGAGTACATACTAATTCACATTAACAAGAACATATTACTTTGTTATCAAATGTAAATAAATAGATAATAAAAAAATCGATCATAGTTATCAAACCGTTTAACTGATCACACAAAGCTAGGAACATTCGACTTTACGAATACCTACAATTCTTTTTGGAAGATATTCTTAATAAATATGGGGGCATGGCAGTGCCCCCGCCAAGTCAAGCAAAACTAGGCACGACACTGTTTTAAGCTTCGTAATGGGAGAAACCCATATTTTTTTTTGTGAAATCTATTCTTTGCTTATAAGTGGGGTATTAATTATGACAGAGTAGTTAGAAAGTTTCTCCCATAGATAAACAGATACTGAAATAACCGACTTGGTTCACATTCGATTTCACAACTTTTTACGGCAGACAAAGTGTGCAGCGAGACTTGTGAATTTTTGTACATGTAATGTTTTTGACGGGATACTCCATTTACTCTAAGGGTAAATGTTCAGAACTCTACTTCTGGATAACTTCTTGTTGTGCTTAATATTACAAATACCTATTTGGGATTAAAAATTGCATTTACCTCCGAATTTATTGCTTAAACAACACCGACAATGACTTCAACTGCCAGCTTATTTGGAAAATAATTATAATATATTAAGATTATTCTAAAATTATCTTCTGATTTAAAAGTAAAAAGTCTCGACATCTACAAAATAAAAAATAATTATTAATAGGTTAGTACTAAGTTTCGTTAAGATTGGTTGAAAACTAAACCTGTACGTAATTATAAACATTCTAACAATGATACCTTCATATACTGTCGGATAAAAACAGTTTTGTAGCGGAGACGCTGCGCTCGCTCGATTAACTTCTATATCTAATGGTTACAGTACGGGTTGTAATCACCTTATCTGGGCATGTGATCACAAACGCGCTCCATTGTTTCAGCGATTACAGTTGTTATGGGACTGCAATTAGCTTTCAATTGTTCAAAGGTCAGTACTGTAGCTATAACAACTTGGCAACAAGACGTTCAGTTCCCTTGTAGTAACAAGCACTCATTGGAAAATTATGACGAGGAACGCAGGTGTTGGTAATAGACATAGAGACAGGTCAGTTTTATTGTGTAATATTTTAGTCGTGAGAATTGATTAAGTACTGGCTATATCTCCAAAAGGACAAAATACGCACAAATGCAAGCCCAAATTATAACGCTCGTATCACGGTCAACTGAGGTGTTTCTAAACGATCATCGTTGTTAAGCAACTTACTAATGGCATGCGTATGTGTGACCGGCGAGTGACATTTTTAACAGAGCCATATTGGGTCAGATGCCTAGATGAATTGTAGGTACCAGTTGTTTGTTTTGGGATAACGATCGTAGCCGTGTCAGAGACCGTCAGACGGCTAAGAAATTATAACTAGGGCGAGCAACACCGCCTAGTTGAACAAGCGAGCTATGTATCTCTGTTTCCAGTCTGGCAAATGTTTTCATATTTGTCATATTTTCGTACTCGCGTTCAGGCACGAAGGTCGTATACTTGCTGTATGTATTTTCAGTATAATTTAGTCATCGGGGATTATTAATTCGGGGAGTTGATACTAGTCTCAAAAGGAAATTGCGACCACCAACATTAACCGGCCAATTTTAATGTTTGGTAAAAACATACGGATTACAATCTTAAATAGGAATTCTAAAGGCAGTGGTTCATTAAAAAAAAGAGGTACTTGAATTCACTGAACTAGTATAATAAGGATTATGATGAGGTCTATATCGTTACTTGAACCCTCTGCTATTATCTAAATTTAGTGCTCTGAATTATTAGTCTGTTTTTGTTCTAAATAGTATAGATATCATCTACAATATAGGACCGTTTCTGTTTTTGTGTTGAATGAATAATGTACACACGACTCACACTATTAATGAGGCACTTAAAAATAACTTAAAAGTTAAACTCACCTGCCAACTATCCTGCTCTTACTCTTGATTACTCTCAATATTCCCCACGATCTGAATTTTCCTTCTAGTTGTACATTGTAGAGGAAAACGTCCACTCGTTTATGTCGAATCACGTGTTATGGCAGCTTCCGCGGTGGTACAGGTTCGTAGGTCAGTTACAATAGTACTATATGAATCGAGCCGCAAGTAGTATGTGCGTGGACGCAGCTAGCTTGTTCCACGAGCGAGGCGATTAGCGATTGTTGTGATCGATATGGGGCATACTCATCACATCACATCACACCAATATTATAAAGAGAAAGTTTGTATGTTTGTGTGTTTGTTTATTTCTCCTTCACTCTCAAACGGATTTGGATGAAATTTGTTACGAAGATAGATTATGAAAAATATAGAATACTTTCTATATTTGAATGAATAATAAAAATATATTTTTTCTTGAGTAAAGCCTACGGCACTCTCCGGTCCTCGAACTATGCCTGTACAAAATAAGAAGTCGAACCGTCACTCAGTTGCTGTGTAGAAGAAGGGCAAACAAACCAACTAACAAACTTTCACATTTCCTTACTTGTTACTCGTATAATATCAACTAACAGATGTGTATTGCTATTATTGTTATTAATATATACTCGTATATTTATATGTATGAGTAAATTCTGACTGACTGACTGATATTTGCTAGACATCAACGCAGAGCCTAAACCGCTGCACCTAGAGACATGCAATTAGGAGGGTGTATTCAATACAGGGTGTAAGGATGTACTAAGAAAGGATTTTTGGAAGTTCAACATTGTAAAAATTTGAAGCTTCTTTAAATTCTATTTAATGTCGCGGGCAACGCCGCAGGTGACAGTAGTCTGTTATATTGCGACTGCGAAGCGGATTGGCATTGATACGTGTTATGATAGATTCGTTTTGCTTTCGTCGTGTATACGTTTGCCTTGCAACGAAGTACCTATTGATTTGCGATAACGTAGAGTTACGTTTTAATTTTCTTTGCTTATAATAAACTTATTCAACACTAGAAGTTGCTTTCTTTGCAGCATGTTATTATAAAAGATTGTTGATTCTAAATTGACTGCGTATATTTTGTATACTGAAATAATATTTAAAAATAAAATACCCGTGTTTTTTTGGTTAACCCATTTTAGTGCAAAAATATTAAGAAAACTTCAATTGAATTCATGTAAAGTGAACGCAAAAGTCATGGTCATCCTAAGCCGCGACCGACGCCGACCAGTGCCACTAAACTAGGTCACAGCGAAGTCAAGTGCGTTTGCATGGCCCCATATTTCTCAGTTACTAGTAAACAAAAACGCAAAAGAAAAATAGATTTTAGTAGTGTAATATATTATATTAACGATACTGATTGCGTGGTAAAAATATGTGCAGTCAATTTAGAATTATCCCTAAGTATACTGACTGTAGAATATGTATGAATATGTCTTACTAGCTTTTGCTACCAAAGCTGAACGTTTAATTTGTTTTCCCGGGAAAACAGTAACTTTGAACTATTTCTTTGTACAAAAAGTTACTTGCTGCTAAACGAAAAGGAAGTCATATACGTTTTCGCATATAATATGATTCTTACTTTTGCTGCGGGTTTGCTCGCGGTGAGTTTGTTTTCCGATAAGAATAGTAGCCTCTTCGAACAATGAACTATTACTTTGCAAAAAATCTGGACTAGCACTCGCTCAGCTGCTGAAGAGAAGAAGGACAAACAAACTAACAGACACACTTTCACATTCACAATGTGTAGTGTTAGGGTATGTGGGTTTATGTGTCGAGGTATGAAGACGAAGAGATAGTATTAAAGCGTAAGGACATTTGTGGCACCACATGTAAAACAAACTTGGTTTCTATATTCTGTTTTGTGTGTTTCTTATAAATAGGTAGTCCACATAATATCTATCTAGTAACTTTTTTATCTCTCCTACTAAACACAGTACAAAATAATCGCTCTCGTCTAAGTATTAACCTCACCTTTAGAACCTAGTCAATGATTGCATGCCTATTTAACTTGTAATATATATTATTATGTTTGGAGTCTCTACTGAGTACTGCTCGGTGCCTGTTATTAAAACTTAGCATAAAATTATAGGACAAGTTCATTATTATGTTACCTTACGAGCATTGTAACAAACAAAGTATATAATATATAATAAACAAGATATCTTGTCATCGATGGAGATTAATATTGAATATATTGTATGAGTGGTAATTCCAATGTTTTCTGGAGCATAATGACTCTTAATTATAATGTTTATGAAGAAACATCGTGAGGAAACCTGCTTGTTGGAGAAGGATAAAAGCTAAGTGTATATTCAGAAGATGAGTGAAGCCTACACTATCTACATAAGGAGGAAAGGGGAGATCCGTGTTCAGCAAACGGTTAGGGTTTAACTACATATTTTATAGGTTGACGACCGTTTTTTGGTTTGATTTAATAGACTTTACCAGAAATAACTAGTAAGTACTTATATAATACGATACAAAGTATGTCGTTACTACGCATTTGTTCTACGCGACAGGCGCCATTAAGATTCTGATTGCATTTTTTATCATAACTCAAAACAAGTCAATTAAATCTTTGAATGGAATCAATTGACTGGGAATTTAATGCGTACTGGATATTTCTGCGTCAATGATTGCTAATAAAACAGAGTTATTACACCTTATGCTGTGAACCAGACGAATGAACGTAATTGGTTGAGCGATTGAAGCACCTCGGCTTTAAGACAGCCAAACTTTTCTTTTGTACTTCAGTTTATAAAATCGTAGATACACGGTTTTTTGTGATATTTGAATAATGAATTAACTCTTTATTGCAGACACACAAACATCAAATATTCAGAAAAAACTTATATCTAGTGTCACAAGTGGCGGCATTATCGCTAAAAGCGATCTCTTTCAGGCAACCTTAGGATGGAGATAATTTACAAAATAAATATAGTATATAACGGAGTATACAATTAAGAATATTAACTAATCAAAATTAATAAGACTATAAATAAACGAATAACAGCAGAAAAGAGAGAAAAAACAAAAAATAAATACAGACAACAGAAAACAGACGATCAGTCAGACAGTAGCTAAATAGAACTTCTTCACCTTATTTAAAAAAATAGCGAGTGGTGAAGCTTTTCTGATGTCTGTTGATAATGCTTTCCAGAGCATATCTGTTTGAACAGCAAAAGAGTTTTTAAAAAAAGGTTTACAGTTTGTTGGCATATTAGAGCAAGATTTTCTGATGACCGAGGAGGCAGGGTGTGGAAATCGTGAATTTTGAAGCCGCTCAAGTTTGTCTAGCTGGTCTTCCCGAAGATCTAAATAGTAGGCGTCAGCGTAGTCTAATATGGGAAGGAGGAAAAATTGTGCGAGCGCAACATTAGTAGCAGAAGGGCAAGAACTTCCGAAGACGTTACAGAGGTGCACCAGAAGCAAACATTTTACAGCTGATGGTTTGCAATTGGTGCATCCCAGCTAAGAGTTTGGTCATAATACCCAGGTAACCAGGGATATTTGATTGAGGAGTATTAAAAATAGGAGAACGGAGAAATATTAAAATAGGAGAATGTTAAGTACAGCCTCATTCTTCATTCGATTTCAATTTATTTCGCAGGGACATGGCATGAATTCCGAAAAAAAAACGGTTAAGAGCTTGTGTTTTTTTGAGTCTCTAATTTGTTGTGGTCCCGAGATTAACAGTTTGCAAAACTACTATTAGTAATTTTGTTGATACTAGTTTTACCAGGCAAGCATCTGGGCTGGGCGTTTTCCAGAAGGATGCAGTTAGAAAATTGCCCGTCGTGATATTTTTGGCAAACCGTCGGGGAGAGGCCTCATATAAAGGGGAATGTGCGTGGAAAGTAACACACCTCTGCCAGCTATTGAAGTTATTGTTTCGGTATGAAGTTCAACATTCGTAGAGAAATTACAGAGCACATCAAGATCTAACAACAAATATTTCAGAGCAAAAAGTTCTACAGAGATCCTCAGTGACATGTTGTGCTAGTTATATAATATTTTGTAAGAAGCTTCACCAAAGAAAATGATGATAAGAATAAGTTGGACAATAGAGGTTTTCAGCAATCGCACCCCAAATTGGCAAAGTAACACACGTATCAGCCGCGTGGGTGGCTCACGTTATTTTTCCTCGATGTGCTGTCTCACGACGGATTCATTCTCTACATTTTGTCTGTCTACTCGTGTGTTCACTGTGTTTTTTTTCAGCTTTATTTTTGTTTGGTTGAGCTTTTGTTGGAAAGCGTACGTTCAATATTAGGCCTCGAATCGAATATGGACAGTTCAGCGATGATAAGTTGTAGCAATGATGGCCGAGAGGTAAGTGGGGTCGATTGCTGTGCGAGAAATATATGGTACGATCCCACGAAAAACTCAATAAGCCTGAGTTACCGGTGACTTTAAACATCGTGAAGAAACTTAGGGCATTGTTAACGCTCGTCTGGCTAGCTAACACCCTGAAGTTGATAAAATCTGTCTCCAATCATCTAAGGGTGCCTTCCTTGAAAGCCTAGACTAGACTAGGCATAGTCTAAGACCACAGTGTCCTTAGTCGTGTGAGCTGGTGGTCAAATGCCTAGCTGTCTGAAATAAAAAAGGTCAGTTCAGCTGGCAAGTAATGAAGGTCTTCTCGATATTTTTATTTATTATTTTTCGTTTTATGTAGGCGCTGGTTATTTTCATATCAAATTATGTTTTAGAATTTGTATCACCAGAATACGCAACTATGTTTATATAATATTGACTCTATAGAATAATTAATAGAGTTAATCAAAGCAAATTTTAACTACGGCACACATCAAGAGAACAATGCAACATCTCTCATGCGACGCATATGAGACGTCATCAATTCATAAAGTATCGCCTTACATGATATCGTTACTGATTCACAAAACACATCATCACGATTTTTAGTTAAATCTCACGTTACCCCAGAACCAAATGAAATCCGCAATCTGACATCGCAGACATGACATTGCCAAACAAAATTACATTCTGGGGGACCAGTAAAAATCAGCTACGATGACTGGGCGATTCTAGCGGGGTGCGTTCTCAATCCCGAACCCTTCCTCTCAATATGATTTGCGTCAGTGGAGATGCGTTCTGAACAGATCACCGGACGGTAACCGAGTGGAAAAAGCACTTCTCATCGGGACTTCGACGGTTTGATTCAACTTGACTTTGGAGAAATGTTAGCAAAGTATCTACAGTTTTGAGGATGTCCTCGTGTAATATTGCCTTGTATAGGGAAATGTTAGGATTACGAATAATATTTCCAGGAAATACATATTTGGAATCAGAAAGAGGAGGTGATTTTGAGTATCAAATTATTTTTATCACTACATAAAATAATTAAGGTAAGTTCATTTTTTTCTTGTAAATGAAACGTATATTACACATAACAAAGTCATCGTATAGATGCTCTAAGAAACTACTATTCACATTATATTTATATTGTAGACAAGCATTATTATCAAGGAAAAGCCTTGGCGAGTGCTTTTGTTCGTCGGCACCTTGTTTGTACCACAAGCAGTTCCAAAGGCGTCCGACCACGAGGTGGGTAATGTTATCATTCCATTAATTACAACAGCCACCCCCGCTTTTTAAAAGTAAATTAATCCGATTAAGGGGGGAATCGAAGAACCCGCTCCGTCCGAGTTTATTCAGCCAACTTTCTTTAGAATAATTATTTTTTGTAATTAAATCCATCAACACGATTTTTTCCTAATGATTCTCCCGTGGGAGTCGGGTGGAGGGGGAGAGGTGGGGGCCTTCTTATTTTTTCTTTAATTATCATGTTTCGTTGTATGAGTGCGGTGTGAAACGACGGCGCCCGAAAGCGTTAGATTAGTGTGGATTTTATAGAGTAATTTTTTGTTGGTAAACGTAAAGTACCCTTATTTTATTTTATTCCACATGGCATATTGTATGTTTGTTTTTGTTTAGTCATAGGGACGGCCTGCGTTTGCTAAAAGAGGTTTCGATGACAATAAAGGACATTCAAGAAATTCAAGAAGAAAAGATTTTTAATCCGGTGTTAATACCGAATATTTTTTACGCCAATTCACATAAATAATAAAAACTAGTAGTTTGAAAAATAAAACTTGTGCGCGAGTACCAACATCCTACATGACATAAGAAAGAGAAAGGAATCCAGGCTCGAAGAAGAGACGCTTCCATAGAACAGAAGTTTTATATTTTTTTAAAAATAATGGCATCTCTATACAAAGATACCAGTTAATAAATTCGCCGCCATATCTGTAGTGGTCCCTATTTCTGCCGCCATTGCAGTGACTTCCCTCTCTTCGGTGTTAATGATATCTTGGTTTTAAAGGGCACATCATTTACTTACTTTTAGCGAAATTAATTGAAATGAGTTTTGACGTTGAAAAGATGGTAATACAAAAGAGAACGGTGGCCGCTAGGTGTCGCTTCGAGATAGCTTGTTCTTCCGTTAATTAATATTATTTTGTGGCGAGCAATTTATTTCCTTTGATATAATTCTGCTTTGATTATGTTGTTTGAAAAGTAAATACAGACTTGTATTTAATTTGATGCTACTAGTTGATGGCACCAGTTTATTACGCATCGTCTGTTCAAAGCTAAGTGCCGTATTGTCTAGTTTGCAATGTCCCTACCGCTTAGTAATCAAATTCAGTCCAGGCGTCCTTAAAAAACACAAAATAAGATTCCTTCCTCTTTCTTATTTTGGAGTCAGTTGTAAACTCAAGTCCGTACCTAACCAAGATTCTATCTTAGATTGCTCTACACTAAACACTCTAAATTACTTTCTAGGTATAAGTTATAACATTAACTCAATCCTTCCCCTTCTTCTTCCATTTTTCCAATCCAGGTCACATGTTTGCAGCAAGAGGTGTAGGAGAATAATATATTAAAATATATAAATAAACGTTTCACACTCGTAGCTCCCCACTAGAATTTCTCCTGTATTGGGAATGCCAGCAACATTCCCAAACACACGCATAAAGACACCCAGGCTCAAAGATAGATGTTCGAACTCATCATTCCAACACCTGCCCCAACCGGGAATTGAACCCGGGACCGTAGGACTTCGAAGTAAGCATGCTAGCCACCGAACCGCGGCGGCCCTCGGATCGCGGCGGCCGTCTATACGGGTTAGCTATGCACTGTTATCGGTTAGGAGTGTATTAAGCCGAAAAGCGGTAATTATACTCACGGTAATGAATAACAATGGAACAAACTCCAAATTCGTAAAAAAATCGACCAATTTTTTCTCCTACACAGCTATTTTTTTATCTATTTCAGAGTTTATCCTATAGTAAAACTTGTTTGTTGTAATGAGTATAGCGACCTCTTTTTGCCTTAGTACACCCCTAACCAATACCCCTGAATATATTTTCTGAGAATTCAATAATATTAAAGGGAATTCTTCCTCCCCCATCCCTTGACCGTATTCAGGTCACATGTGCGAATGGCTGTAGAATGTAGGACATTAATATATCGAGAGAGGATCGCAGATTGATGAGCCCCGTCCCCTGGGCAGCCGCGGACACTACGCTCAGCTTGTTTTACTAGAGAGATGTTACATATACCGACGTAACAGTGTATGTAAGAAAGTATATTATATAACTAGTTTAGGCTAAGCATTGATATATTACCAGTGCTGTAAAAGATACCCTATACAAAGTATCTGAAATGGTACATGCAAGATACTTCAGAAAAAAGCATTTTAGATACCAGATACAAATAATTTTCTTAAAAGGTATCTGAAATACTAGATACAAAATACCTGTCTTTTAAATACCTTTTAAAAGATAGGTATTTTAGAATACTTTTGTAAGAAAATAATATTTCATTCAATTTAAGTTTAATTATTCGAGAAATAAATTTTAGAATAGATCGTGTTGAAAACGAGATTCAGGCAAATGTGACAAGACAAAATATGAAGGAAGTATTGAAATTTGAGTAAAACTAATCCTCAAACATATTGTCGCTCATCTTCCTTCGATGAAGCCTCATTATCATGCCCCCAAAGGAGAAGAGTCGAATCTGTCCCCAGGGGCAGAGCTGGGCAAACAGGTGTTATATTTTAGGAATATTTTTTTAATTGTAGGATAAGCAATTAAGCTCTTAGAGTTTGCATCTTTATTGTTAAGGTACTGGAGAGTCTCTATATCACTGGTGCTGCTTGTGTTTCGCCACTAGCAGTAGAGGAATCAGACTCCTCTAGAAACATAATAAGAGTCATCTTTTGACTTTTTTTATATCACCTTCAATGTTGTTTAAAGCCTCCGATGAAAGAAAAACTGCTAAGTGCATTTTAGTAAAAATATCTTAGGGAACAAAGTATCTTCAAAATACTAAGATACCAGGAAAATGTATCTAAGTATAAGAGTCAAAATAAAAAAATTAAAATATTTCTAATGCAAGACCATTATCAGATACTTTTATCTAAGATAAGTCACACACACGTCGATAAAGCTAAGCCATCAAATAGTGCGTGTCGGTTCCGTAACTTATCATCTGAGTATAATTCCAGGCAATTATTGTGACCTCATTCATGTTTCCAAGAGTAATTTAAAATTAATTTAATTATTTAAAATATACGGAGTTGCTTACCTAATATACCTACGTATAGTAAAATCCATTTATAATTGACTACAGTAACTTCGTTACATATCTACTCGTAACCGATAACCCCTCTATAAACAGACGAATTGAGCACTTTTTTCTATTTTATGTCGTCGTTTTAACTTAACAAATTCTAACTTGAAAACTCTATAAATATGCCTTAGTTTCGTCTAAAATACGAGGCACACTGGAACCATTACGCGGTACGCCAGTATCGTACCGCGCAAATTATAATGTCATTCGATATGAAGACGGTCGCGGAGAAACTCTTCCGATGCAATTATTATGCAGAATCATTAACATCTTAACGAGAAGAGCTTCAAGTTGTACGCGATCGATACATCGCGCTTCCAACTCTTGGGAATTGAATAGACGCTGTTCTGCTTTTTCTTTCTTCTTAGATATAATTTCGTAATGATAGTACGAATATATTAAGCCAAAGTTAAATGTATAACGTGCTCACAGCTTGAGTGTTGTTAAGCAACCATCGAAGTTAGCCCGGTCAGGAGTAGGATGTAGAGTTACAAGCGCTATTGTATCGGATAACGCTTTTAATTGTATAATTATTTTTTAACATAAAATGTTTGTGAGATTTAGATATATCTAATACATTGGATGATTAATAACTAGTACAAACTAACTAACAATATTATTTATTTATTTGGACACACACAGCAATAGCATCATGACAGTAAAAACTAAGACGATACTACACTAAACTATTTTATAAAGCAAGAACTTGCTACGCTTTAAATTTTATAATTACACTAGATGACCAGACAAACTTCATACCGCCTAACAGTTGTATTTTTTTAAATACTTATTCTACTATTCGGGAAGTGGGGTCAGCAAATAATGACAAAAATTGACATTAATATTTATACGATATTAACGTCACTCAATTGTTTTGCCTTCCCGGAACCTCTGCACTAACACTTAAACTTTATGGTAAGGTATTAATGTTCCAATTTACTTTTAATTGTATTACGAATCAATTGCATGGGATTATAGAAAACTGTTGTTTTTAGACCTTTTCAGGTATTTTTTTATTTTTTTCTCTCCGTAATAACCATACTCGTACTTCAAGGAATATTCTAAAAAAAGAATTAGTATAATCGGTTCAGCTGTTCTCGAGATTTGCACTTAGCAACACTTTCAGCGATTCAGTTTTATACTATTGATTTTAGTAGGTATCATAATGATTGTAAGATTTAGATATATATGTATTGGTTGAATCATAATTAGCAGCTATCACCCGCGGCGTTGCACACGACGAAAATGAAATATAAAGAATTATTAGACTTTGAACCTATTTGACCCATTTATAGGGATTGAATTCCGAAAATACTACCTCAGTATATCCAGAGGATTGCAAACAGGCCAGTCACCCGGGGCCTCGCTCTTGCAGGGGCCTCGTGCAACAACCCATGCAAATTTTTAAAAATTATTTTGTATAGACACTAAAATATTTTAAATGTCAAATTATATTTTAAACATGACAATTTTTTTATATATATTTGTCATACCCTCCGAATACTGTGATCGGAGACTTGTTATGCTCTATCCATTCATAACAGTTTTCGCATGCATACCTATCCTTTCACTTTCGTCCGTCATATCTTTCACATCACTATAAATTCTGTTTTACATAATGCTTATTCTACTTTTTATTACTAACTTACATTATGGGCACTTACTGTTCAAACTCAATTGTGCAGTAGTGCAGCCTATTGCTACGATTTGTTTTTGTTTACAACTATTAACATGACAAATCTGTCAGTCAGTCAGTCAGTCAGGACTTTTATATATAGGTACATATATATATATATAGACTAGCTGTACCCGCGACTTCGTTCGCGGTTGCTAACCATTCATTATTATGTCAGTGGGACTCAAAAATTAGAGAAATAATTTCAGCGGTCCGTTTAAATCTTATTCTTGTAAAATATACAATAAGATAGCAATGTTTTATACTGTAAATTTTATTAATCAAAGCGATATATAAATATTCGCACAATTTTGTTCAGCATGTGTAGTCTGGAATACACTGGTTCTCAAAAAAGGCCGCTGCAACACACCATTAGGTGTTTGGTGACAGATTTTTCAACTTGAGGGCTAGCTAGTTAGCCAGGCAGGTATTAAGATTACCCTTCCACCATGCTATGATTTCCACAAGTAGCCCACCGGTAGCTCAGGTTCTTCTTGCATATTTCGTGGGATCGAACATCGTACCTCTCACACGGCAATCTACCCCCTACAACTACTCGGTCACCACCGCTACAAAAAATTGTGGACGCTATGTGTTGACACATATGTGACATATGTGTGCTATGTGTTCCATGTAGGGCTACAGTATCACTGATTTCCGTGGTCGTGTGAACTTGTCGTCAAATGCCTAGTTGTGTAGTATAAAAAAATAAATATATGTACAATAAATAATCTATGCCGCAGCTATAAACTCAAAAATAATAATAATAAAGAACTACAATACCGATGTCGTATTTTTTGCAGTACAATGATTTCAGATAATCCTTTCTAAAAAAATAACTATGCAAATTAAATCTCAATAGTAAATACTTACTTGCTATAATTTTTTATGTAGGCTTCCAACAAAAGATTCTTTGTTAAAACTACAAAAATGAATGAATGAATATTTCTTCTAACAAAAAAGAATCATCCAAATCAAAGTATGCATTACTGAGCTAAAATTAAATAAGACTTTCATCCCCCTCCTACAGAAACCCCTTCTGAGTTTCGGGATTAAAAGTAGATAAGATCATACCTCATGGTATAAACCTTAAGCATACCAAGTTTCATTAGAATCCATCCTGCAGTTCTGAAGTTATAGAAAGTCCAGAAACAGACAGACAGCCAGTTTATTATTTTAATTCAAGTTGTTTGCGTTCACACAACAATCGTAAGTCAAGTTACAAGTGTTTGGGTGGCTTTAAATCTCTAACACGAAGTTCAGCCACTCTAGTTATATACAAATATGAAAATATACAATGCTAATGTGTTTATTTTAGGAGCTTGTTTTATGTGATTTTTTATTATTTATATAAAAATCTGAAATATAAACTTTTTTTACTCTATTATACACAATGTCAGTAAATTGAAACAAAATTTTTGTTTACTAAATTTAGTTTTTTTAATTATTTTTTTATACGTCTATTTAAGTATATTTATATATCTCTTACACTGCTACGCCGTAGACTACTAGCGGTCGCTACGGCGTAGCACAGTCAAAAAGCAACACATGTATTTGCTTTTTTGACTTTTGTTAATAGTAGTATCCATAAATACAATTGTTGGAATCGTATGATTATTTACGTTTCGTATGAAGAATACTCGAAGAATACCACGTAAACATTATATTAGTGAGTTAATGAAAACCTAAAATTGTTAGTCTTTATAATTTTACCGATTTCTTGCAGGCAAACACCCATACATACAACCCAACTGACAGACGAAATAATAATTTGCCAGCCTCGCAGCAGAAACGTTTCGCTTACTTCGCTTGCCTAGAATAAAAATAATTAGGGAACAATTTAATAACATCTAATTTAATTTGATCAAATCCACCTCGGACTGTGCATATATTCGGTGCAGACCCATTACATTTTCCGCATGTCCGCGTTGAATCGCAAGTACTAACTTTGTACCAGATACGAGTTGGTTAGTTTTTCTTCTTTTTTCTGGCTCATAGCTATTTCTAAACAATAGTATTGCGATTCCCCGAGGCGTAGCGTTGGTGAAAACGTATCGTCCGCCAGTCGACCCCCGACCGCAGTCCGCTTTCTCACCGATCCCATCTTGCAGTATATTTGCCCATTTCTTTGTGAAACACCCTTTTATGCGGTGAAATATGGTTATGTTTCTATTGTAATAAGTCAAAAAAGAAAAAAAAGTCGAAGTGCGAGTTGGACTTGTGCGCCGAGTGTTCTGACTAACTTGTCCTTTTTTGTCTTGGTTGTCTGGAAGCGATCGCTTTTTAGGGACAAGACTGCCCTTTGTGTATGTTTTCTTATGTAACTGTAACGTGTAAGTAAGACAAACGTAAGTTAAAGAAATAAAATATTTGCCGTTGGCTTCTCATAAATTTATTGCATAAAAAAGGATATTATGAGTTTGTTATGATAAATTTAGATTTTTCCTAAATGTACTATAGCACTAAATACGTACATTTTGCTAAAATATATAACGCACTTATTTAAATACATATTTAGTTTTACGGTAGTAACTCGGTATAGTTTTTTATTCCTGTTCTAACAACTTTCAACTGCAGTAGTAAGAAGAGAAATTCATTTACCGTTCTTACTACTGCTAATAAACAATGTTATGTACTTCTTGCTAATTTCAAGATTCTAGGTCAACAAGGAATACCTGTAGGTTTTGATTCTCTTGCCAAACCGCATAATAGCTACCTATGACAATTGTATATGTTTTTGAGAAAGAGAGTCTCATTTTGAAAAGTAACGTATTTTGTTTAACAAAAGTAGTTCGTGTCAGCAACCAGTGCGATTCGTGCCATCGTTGTGGACACGCACGATTCATATCAGCCCTGATGAAGTTCATCAAATGTGAACGAAGATATAGTTAGACGTTTCCTAAAATAAGGTACGCGTGAAAATTACGTACGCGTACTCGTATTGTTAAACATAAAGAGAGTCTTCAAAAACTCGAAAATAAAGGAATCTTATATGACTTCGATTTTCTTCTAAGGCACGGAACTCTTAAAATATATATGTATAATACGTACGAAGTAACTATGATATTTGGGGCTTGTTGACTGACCAAAAATCTTTTGTATGTTTTTATTTGTGAAACAATATTTAAATGTAGCAAAAGATAAAAACATTATACTTTAATTTGGTAACTTTTTAAAGATATCTTCATTATTTAAGGAAACTTGGCTACTATTAACAATCACTATAAACAAAATTATTACATAGTAGAAAATTCACAAGATTTACACACAGCATTTTGCAACAAACCATCGGTTAAAGATCCATTAGCTAACTTTATCTAATATTTGCATATACGTGGTTTCTCCCGCGGTCAACCTAGAATTATAAAACAAGTAAAGGAGCCCCTACAAACCCTCACGTAGCGACTACCGAGCAATACACATGTTCCAAATAGTTCAATACGAGTACAAAGTGCAAGATCGAAGAATAAGATCGTAAGTGCTTAGGAAAGTATTGATTTTTGGAGTTATTATATGAGCAGTTTGTAATATAATTGAGCTGAATAGATATTTATTCATGGAGTATGTTTTATAATATATGCGTGCTTATTCCTAAGGATACTGGGAAAACTTCAGGAGTCAAAATAGAGGTAAAACCACACAGATGTAAAAAATATGATGACGTAAATTAAGTTCTTAATACTAAAAGTAAGTAAGGAGTATTGATTGGTTTCCCTACCAACAACAGGCCTATTTAATCTTCCATGGTGATCTATTCCTCACGAGTGTGAGTAGGTAAACTGCCCGAAGGTCCGTTAAAAGCTGTCAAAGTGTGCGTGAGGTCGTTAATCATAATTTCTGATGTTTGTACGACTACGTGTGTATGTATGTTGGTTCACATTATTATGTTTTGGGATAAGAAATTAGTTAGTGGACATCAAACTTGGGTAGAGTTCGGGCGATGTATCTTGATCTTTTCAAGGCTCTTAATTTATTGGTAGGTTTATACATGTCCAAACATGAACATGCTAATACAATCAAACAAATGGAGGTATAGCAATTATCTTAATAAGATTAAAATATCTTTTACTTTTGAGAGACAGAGATTTTAGCTGAAGAGAACTAGATGCTGTGGTATCTGTATTAAAAAGAACTTTATTCTTATTAAATTCACCTGTCAAAGAATGTGGATTAATGGTACTATCAGTAAGACCAAACTCCTTACAATGATCAAGACGTTACGGGCACCGTAGCAAAACTTAGAAGCATTAAGGGCTGGCACATAGCGAGGGACTGACCCGTTATGAAATTCAAATCTAGATCAATAACCGCGCTTATATCATTGTCTTCATTAGAGATAATTGGGTGTGCTCCCGTCGGCCGCAACTTTGTTTGTACTCCTATAACTTGAGACGAATTACTTGGAGGTGGTGCCCTTACGTGGGCATATGTGGGAGGTTAATGAAGGTCCGCTGATGTTCTGTGCGGATGTACTTCGGCTCGTGATGTATGGAAGGACACAAATATCTGGCTGATCGATCTGGAATACATTAATCTAGAATCGTCAAACGAAAATAGATTTTCGTAACTGCAAAATCTAGACAGTAATTTCTTTTGAAAATAAGCAGCAAATTCATATATATATATATTCATATATATATAAGTTATTTTTATACATGTAGAAGTATATATATATATATATATATATATATATATATATGCGTATGCGTATATATAGATTAATTTTATTCTCAAATTTTATATTCCATCAGATCTATAACAAATTTACCTACAATACGAGTATTTCCAGTGAACACTTAACGCGATAGATTTTAATTTGTTTGGTATTCTATAAACCTAACTATGTATGTAACCTGGTATGTTAACAAAAATATTTATACTTTTTTATAGATAAGCTCAAGAGCACATCTTGCTCAGAGCAAGGAGATAATAATAATTAACTCTTAAAAAAAAATTAACTCGTAGATTATAGTTATCGCGAAATAGAGGAGCCGGTTGCGAATTACAAAACCGGCAAAGAAAGCTTGGCATTCCCGTAGTAGAAAATCTTCAAGACGCTACAATATGAGTCAAAAGCTAAGCTGCTCTACTAAATACAGGTAGGTAAAGCAAGCAGGTAGGTCGGTGAGGCAACCATTCCAGTATTTTCCACAAGTAGTCAAGTAACGCCGTCATTTAGAGGCGGGTCTGTTTGCATTCGGCAAGTCAACACGATTAGCTGAAATTAGGTTGGAACGTTTTATGTTATTTATCCTGCAAAAGCATATGTTGATTTACTCAATAAAATGAGCCTAAATTACCCACTTTAATTAGCAGACTTAAATTTATTACAGAAAACTAATTAGAGCAATTTATTTAGGTACAAGGATCATAATAGTTCATACATATAATATTTGTAACGTTTACTCGTTATAATAGTTTAACTATATTTAAAGTCACATAGTCTAGTTCAATAAATTTTACTCAAATACTCGTTACGTTTTTTGTAATAGTACAGCAATCTTACATTCTTTTTGAAATTTCATTTGTACTGACAAAATTTACTCAGTATGTCAATACAAATGAAATTTTGTAATATGTTTTTTATTATGCTTTATATTATTAATGGCACTTGATGAAAATATTTGCTTGTGGTATATATTGTAAAAGAATATTAAAGTCTACTTTAATTTAAAGTTACAAAAATAAGCGTGACTATTCCTACTGCCATTCTTCTGCATACGGCAGTTTTTGGCGCTACATCTCCTTATTGTATGAAAAGTATCAGTCTTTTTCTTCCGTGTCTCCGTGTACTCATGTTTATGTAAAGTATTGTGAGCTCTGCCATCCTCCGTATCGTCACAAGCACCACAATGTTGACTCGCATCGATTTCAACTCGATCGGTTTCTAATCCCCATTTCTCGTCGCCATTACGATTTTTCGTGCGCTCACCTCACTCCATATTTCCGCGCATATCGCAACGATTGGAAGATCCATTATTTTTTATGTTCGGAATACACGTTTAGAAGTGTCGCTCCCTGCCTACTGAGAGTTAACGTCTGCTGGTTCGAGGGGTGTCAATGAGGTGAAATGTTGCTAATATTTTTGAATAATACGGTTTAAAAACGGATTATATAATGAATTTTAAAATTTTAAATCTAGTGTCGTTGGAATGCCAATAGGTTTTTTTCTATTAAAACACATTAATTCTATTATAATTTGGCAGAAAAAAGTTAGTATGTCACAAGTTTAATTTAAAAAAAATAACGCCTTTGCCTCTTTAGTTGCAGTCCAACTATAAATATTCCGCTTATAAAAAATCCATAGTAAAACACATTTCAGTCCAAGACTATAAGATATTAGATAGTTAATTGGAAATTACATTTATTTCTAGAGTCCAAAAAGTCCAGAGAGAGTGCCAGAAAGAATATTAACAGTTGTATAATATTTTTGATCCCATTTTAGCCACCCCATCGAAGACAGCCGTTCCACATCCACTCAATACATTTTATCGACAAACGTCAGTGACGCTGCGTGACACTTATGTAAATATTTAAATACGATCCAGTACAAGCTATGAATATTTTAAACTCTAAGTAAACCACTCGGTTTTGTTCTGTCACAAGGATCCACACACGGCAATGAAAGAAAACCGACTGCTATTCCGTATGACACAAGGTGTAATTTTGCTTATGATATATGCAGATTTTGTTTGGTCTTCAATTTTATATCTACGCATAAAGCGATTTGATAAGTGCTGGCAAATTGGGGATCGATATTAAAATGACGAGTTATGCTGATTGCATTTTTTCAAGTGGTTCAAAGGGCACGGTGAATAATTGAGTGCGACTTAGTTCTTAAAGCGGAAAACGCTATTTGAATTAGAATTAATTTAGTTTTTACTTCGTTCTTCTTTTGAGATTACTTTTAAAATGTATTTTCATCAGTATGGAAGGCTTGTTTATCAATGATTTAATATGCAACACTTCTGGAACGCTTTTGCTGTTTTAGTTTCACTAGGAGTTACCTGCGTAAGTATAATTGTTTAACAGTTACTTTGAAACTATTAAACTATTTCGTAATGAGTGTTTTGATAATGCTATGATTCGATTATTAATGATCTTAGAACAAAAAATAGTTATTTGTGCAACAAGAGAGCAAAGTGGATTTTTGCTGCGAGTGCAGATTTTGAGTCTCGAAAGCGAAAGATTCAATAATTGAATCACGCGCGAAGCGAGTGATTAACGATTTGAATCTTGAGCGTTGAGTGACTCAAATAATGCACGAGATGCAAATATCTTTGCTCTCGTGTAGCACATACAACTTTTCACATCAGAAGTGAGAACATCAGAAAGGATAAACGAATATTTTGTTTTTTTTTTCAATTTATGTTGAATGTAAAGGAAACCACTTTTATTTATAATCGAACATTATTATTACATATAATCAAAAATTAAAAGTTAAATGTATAGTTCCCTGCGATTTTTCCGGCAGAAAACTCAATTCTGCGTCTTTAACCGTTCTTTTTAACTCCTCTGGAGTACACATATTGTCGTCATCGTCACTCGTTACACTCATAATTTTTATTAATTATATGCAAAGAACTGCAAAGAATACTATTATTTATATGGTGTCAAATTAGAAACACAAAACTTTTTTACGTAAAATATATAAAGAAAACATTTAATTTGACAATCTAAACCAGAATGAGGTTACGAATTATGAATGGAAACTAATTGCATGGCCTCCCTGATTTTTAATGATTTTAAAAATCAGGGAGGCCATGCAATCTGCTGAAAAGGGAGTTCGAAATACTAATAGGAACTCTTTGCATTGTTATGCCACGGCGATTTGCGTATGGAGTTGTTTTTTTTTAGTGTCCAAAACTGTGTATTGTGCCAGTACTGATATGAGTTTAAGTAATTTTGAATCTGTTTCTGTATGAAAATTAAAAAGTTACTTTGTATCTCTAGAGAGCAAAATAGGGTTTTGCACACTGATTTCTCGCAGCAAAATGTACTTGTTCGAGCTGCTGAGATGAAAAAAGCTTTTTTAATGCTACTGCACTACCTATAGTATTTTTTGATAGCTTGGCATTTGACCACAAGCTCGTAGGATCACGGAAGTTATCGCTGGAATATACTGCCTCTCAGTGAAGGCTGCCGGAACACACTGTTAGGTGCTTAAATGAACTTGAAAGAGGTAGTTAGCCAGGCAGACATCAAAAACACCTTACCACCATGCAATGCTTTCCTCACAATGTTTTAATTCACCGGTAGAACTCTAAGCTGTATCACCTACTCAACAAAAACATCAGAAGCCCAGCAATAAGTGTTCATTCAGAATGCAAAAACTCGCCACCAGCAATATTACTGAGTAGGTCGTGATGGTATCATTGATCACGCAGATCCTCTGTTACAGTGGCCTTCTATTCACAATCTACGAGTACCACCCCTGACGCTAGTACTACAGACACAGTACAGAAGATCATCATTATCAGTTTAAGAAAAATAAAGGTCTCTTGGATTATCTTTCATCTAAAGATATATTTTGGAGACTATTGAGTGTTCATTCTCATCAGTCTTTATTTTTTTTGAAAAGGGATTTTTTTTAAATTAAACTCGTATCTCTATTTGGTCACAAAGGCTCGAGGCCAAATATTCAAGACATGAACATGTTTATATATATCCTCAAGGTGAGCTTTGTACGATTTTTGATACACAAGCCATTAATCGTTAATAATCCACCATTATTACACATTAAAACTTGCAGAATCACTAGTTTTACAAAAAATACACAGACGCCATTTTTTCAGCGAACGGGGGAAAACTCCAAAAAGAATGTAATTGGCAAGGGGAGCCAGACTTATTTAAGCGGCGGTTGACAAGCTTACATCGAAATAAAACTAAGCAGGCATCTCCGAATATTAGCCGACGATGAAAGAATACTAAGTGTAATTATGATTTGTATAAAGCTGATATTCTGGAAGCTAGGAACTTTATATATACCTAAGTACAGAGGTTGGAGTCGGTTCGACGTAGAGATCTCTTATATTGGAGTACCTCTCACCTACCTTTCCGGTTCTTTTTCTTTTGTTACGCGAGTCGCTGTCGCCTCTCGATAGGATGTCTTTGTTTCCCTCGCTTTGATAAGCGACACGGATCTACGAGAATGATATGAATTTTGGATAAATTGTCTATTTGAATTAATCGTCGTCAACTGGTTTCTTCGAAGTAATCAAATTAAGAAGAAAGACATCATTTCTTTTATACTACACAGCTAGGCATTTGACCACAAGTTCGCACGACCACGGAAGTCAGCCCTCAGATACTGATAGATGGAGCATGCCTAGTCTGGAATACACTGGCTCTCAAAGAAGGCTGCCGGAACACACCGTTAGGTGCTTGGCGACAGATTTTCCAACTTGAGGGTGGTAGCTAGCCAGGTGAGCGATAGAAAACGCCTTAACACCATGCTATGGTTTCCTCACGATGTTTTCCTTCACCCTGGTAGGTCAGGCTCTTTTTGCATAAATATATTGCATTTTACATGCGATGTTTACCTATCTCCAACAATTGCAATAGAAATAAAAAACATTTCCATATAGGACCACTGAAACACATTTCTGAATTTGATTTAGGTTTTGTAGGCTTATTAGTTCCCGCAATATAAGAAAAATATTTTGAAAACCTCCGGATTAAAAGCCATAATAAATGAATTTTTTCCGAGTGTTTTAATAGTTATTTACATTTTATATTAAATTCCTTGCTTCCAGGCATTGTACTAAGAGATACAATGGTTATTACACTATAAACCATTAGCTTCTTAGCTTCGCAAGGACAAGTCAGAAGGTATCATTCAAAAAGCCTACGGGCGTTACAAAATAGCTTCAATCGACTGAGTACGAGCACACAGTAAGAAAATAACTGGCATTAACTTTACGTATGATACAGGTTGCAAAAATAACGATACTCCCCGAAGTGAAACGTAAAGGAATTTTTTAAAAGCCACTACCCCCAGGTGGCGACTGGGAGAATACAAAGTGTGCATGGCGGGCGATCTACCTTCGTACTAATTACGTGTTTTAAAGGACAATAAAGCAAAAGGTGAGGCATGAGATTTACCAAAGTGAATGATAAATGTACCTGGTCCATACAGTGTACAATTTTGTAATGCAATAATTCAACGAGTATCAAATATCTAAATCTAAGGAACATCATATTTGAAATGTTACCTGTATGTTTTTGTAGTATTCACTATTTTTTGAAATAATACATCTCAGACAATAAAATTTGCGGCTCAACACTTTTTATCTAGCCCTGTCTACTAGCGTCTGAAGATGATTCAAACAATATGTTCTAAAACTGGATACATATTACTCGTATCTGGTTTCATGCTGTGCGTAAACTGTGGATAGGTATCTAAGAAAGAAAATTTCTCCCACATTTTTATGTTTCCTTACAAGCTTCTCTTGTTTTATTATTTAAATGTTTGCTCTGTTGTCTTCACTTAAGAGGAGATATTTAGAAGTTACATTTCAGGCGTCGTCATAATATAGATCTATTATCTATGTAGTAGATAAAAGTGCTTTTAAATATTTCATAAAACAGAGAAATATTTTTTTTTGAGAACATGTCCTACTTGTTTGGGACTTTTACTTTTACTTGTAAATAGAATTGAAAATGAGCGGTCAAGGTGGACGTTGATGTCTTTTACATCAAATATCATTTGCGATGGTCATAGACATGAAAAGTTATTGAAGTATATTGCCATCACAATACGTTATAAGACGTGCTTGGGCGGGCGAATGGCATTGATCATAATATCGACGGAGGCTTACGAGAGTGATAAATGGACGACCGCAGCGTCACTGGCGGGATGACGCCGCCATCGCCGCCATATTTAAATCGGCGCTGTCACATCCGCGAATACCGTTGGATTCTATCGCATGGGTAATACGGCCGTATTTTTAAGAGGTTTATAGGAACCGATATTTTGTTTTGATGTGAAATTCACAAAAGATGCGAGTAGAATGAAAAGTAACGCTAGTATTTAATGCTAAAGCTAGAAAAGTACAGTTAGTAATCTGTCCACACTAGTACTAGCCTCGTCCGTGGGGATCTATGTGGATTTCAATGAGAACAGTATAAATATGAAAATGTTGCTTCGTAGTATGTTACAATAAGACTATAAGTGTCCATCGGTTTTTTGCTATTAGTACGTAGTCCAAAGCCCTTTTTCCTTTTTTCGTGAGTTATCTTTTTTCTTCTCTTCTCTTACCAAATTATAACTAATTGTTACCCGCGACAGATCCGCTGGGCACAGCCATCCACTTTCCCGGGAGGTTCCTGTAATTCTTTGTTTCACGGCTGGTCTGTGTTTTCTCATCATCATATTTCAAAAAGTTTATATTTTTGATAGTCTGCTTATATACTGTATATTATATGCCAATATTATATATAACGTGTTGTGTCATCTTATATTGCCATAATTAAAAGTTAGAATATACAAATAAAAGATCTCCAATAATAATAATAAAGGAAATGTTACTAACTCACTGAACTTTGTACCTTGTATCCACCGCAGAATCAACGAACCAAGAAGGAAATTAAAATCATCAATCAAAGTAAAAAATACAAAGGCCCGTTTCCCATTGTCACTGATATGTTTGCGCAAAAACGACTTTGTCGCATCACAGTCAAAGTAATAAAAAACCCGTACGAGGATACCGTTTTTCTAGAAAGGTTATCAGGTGAGTTTTTGGTTATTTGGAAAAATTTGTCGACTTTGTTGCTTAAATCTAATTGTTATAAACTTACCATTTAAGACCAATTTATTTATTTTTTTTTATCTTCGTCATACATTTTTAAATTACTATTATGACTGTTTTTGATTGGGAATATCGTTCTAGTACGAGTAGTCGTATGGTAATTATGTTTTTATTATTATTATTTCAATCAACAATAAAAAGACAAGTTGGTAACAAACAGGCAGAGTCGCTCTAGAGTCAGAGCGCCTTGACTGTTTGGCCTCTGACACGGCCTAGTTATAATTATTATAATTATATAAATACTCTGTACTATCAGCAAAACTGTTTTTTTGGAATCATTGCTCTTCCAGTAACCCCATATTTTGGGCGTCGTCAGTGCGCGGCTTTGTGATAGAACACGTAATACTCTCACAATTGGTTATTGCGATGCAATGACTGCGCGGTTTGGTCGGCGGATCCTGAGGAAAATGGAAAGGACCTGCCGAGGTCTTGTATAGTTTTTTCACCGAGGAATATATTAGGTTTGATGACATGAAAATAACGGACTGTAACATACGAGTATATAATAGTGGAACATTGATTCAATACCTATATGTAGGACATGTCTATAATTATCTATTTTATAGCAGATTTTTTAAAAAGCTATTGATTTGTTCCAATGGTGGGTTAATAAGCGACGGCACGTATAAGGGATAGATTAAAACATTCGATTATTCGATTAATTTCCTACGATTAGATTATTTAGTATGATAATAAAATTATAAGACACAGCACTGAGAGTTCAAACTTTTGGCTGAATATCTTTCTTTATGCGGTATTGCCGTTTACGGCATCAGTCAGACGAGTTCTTTCAGAGGCAGGCAAGGGTTCGTGATCCTCAATGATTCAACACTTTCCATTGAAACTTTATTTGAAGATTACTCCCTTGTATAAATGTAATAAGCTTTGCAGTGACGAGATTAGACCCCGAATTTCACTCAGACATTAATGACATTTTCAGTGGGAAAGGGGATGTCGTTGTTTACGCCGAGACAATGATATTGAAAGTCATTTTGTTGAGGAAAAACTTAGCAGTGATTTGGGTTAAGAATTTCGGAGTTTGTAGAGAGCGGATTTCGTTGAGAAGACTTCTTAGAGAAAGTTTTGAAAATTATGTTCTTCTCTGAAGTAATAAATGAACTTACAGAGACATCTTTTATTATTACAAATAATAAGGGATGCTTCATTTTTCTAGACATAAACGTGTTGTGTTTTTACCTGGGATTTTATTGAAATACATATTAAGCTGTCAGAAAGAGTTTTAGTAGGGCGATTAAATCTGTGTAATAAAAGGATTAGCAATATTTAGACCTGGTCCAGTCTATGATGGGTCACTTTCAAGAAGACTTAACTAAAACGTTATAGTCAGTCGGATTGCAAGTTAGATTCTTATTGATTATGGTAACAATCCTAAGCAATTTCAGGCAGACTATGAAAACAAACACAAGTGACAACCATTCCATTTACACAAAGAAAGAACAAAAAAGAGGATATCGAAAGAGAGTGCAATGACCTGTTTGAAATTTAAATTCGATTAGAGTCATTTAAAACATTGAAATAAAAACGAAAAGAGAAGTAAAAGAGGTGATTTCTTCGATATAACGAATCTCATTCGACGAGCACCGAGCGCGCATGAAATTTACATGGAATTTTGTGCTTGTAATAAAGAATGATGAATTGGGCCCGCATTGGTAATTACGGGCAACAGTGAGCGAGCTCGCCAATATTAAATTGCAAAATTCAATAATTTTATTATATGACTGTAGTTTTTTGGAAAGAAATGTAAATGAAGTGCACATTATTTTCGTCTTAATAACATGTATGGGCGATACAAAATTAATTCTCTTAATAAAAGAAAGTTATGATATTTCAAATTCTATGTGAAAGGCAAAATCTGTATCTGATGTTTATTATCATAAAATCAGGAAAACTTACTACCTTTATAATCAATATAAAATCTAATCCTAATCCAAAATAATACAGTCAATCAACTGAATCCTGATCTACCGTATACCCATGATTGGTATTAACAAACAACAAGATAAATAAAGCAGTATTTATATGTATTAAGCGTGTGAGACTAACAGTTTTTTGTCAGTAATTGGATTCCGTATGATTTACCGAGGCCGCTTGAGGCATGGATGTTTGTCACGATACCATTTCGCAGGTTCTATTATTTTCTCGAGAGGCTCTCCTTCGGTTTTCTTGTATTTATCAAACTATCTATTGCAGTTATTGTTTTTCAGCATAATGCTTAGCAACCGTTTTGTACTACGAAAGATTTTCTTCTCGTTATATTTGCTTTCTTGATTACTTGGCTTCTTTTTTCATCTCTATTATTTATTGACCAAGTGTATTTTCGGTCTAGAACTTTTTTGCGTCTGTTAGTTTGTATGTTAGTATTTTCCTAAAATCTAATATTCGCGTACAGGACGCAGTTCCCAACCAATTTTAACGAGACTTGGTGTATGAGTCCTACATATTTTTAGAGTTTTTTAGAGTTTACAGTTATCAGAGATATTTGAATCTCTGGGGGAGAAATAGGAGAAACAGTATCGTTGAAAATGCAAAAACCACGACAAATATATGATAGATTTTATTATTACACACAGACCTCATCAAAAAATATGGACGTAATTTCACCAAAACAAATACTGAAGCATACAACGTAAGTCGGTTCGTTAGTAGGTACGTACGAGTACGCACGCACACATTCACATCAAAGTAAGTCGGTTGGTTGTCATTACCGCCCTAGACATTGCGCGAGTGCTGCAAAACATGTACAAGCGGCCATTTGCAGACTTCTGTTCAAACCTCGTAGTCAGACAAGATTACGTCCGTATTTTTTCGGGTCCGTTTCATAACATAACTGCATGACCAGAATCTAAGCTGTTTGTTAGTTTCCACGGCAAACACGGTTCTCACATATAGGCTATAAAAGAGATGGATGGTTCTTACAGTTTAATCTTTCCCTGAACTATCACAAACATTTCAAAACTAAAATCAGCCTAATAGAGTTTTAGCGTGACAAACGAGCAGCAATTAATATATAAATTAATTGCTGTATATAATAATATACATTATAACAATTAATATTGTAACTCGGTACTTACTTGTGTATCATAATCCGACGAGTAGACTTAGCTCCACGCAAGTAAAACTCGTTAAAGGGTTAACCCGATGCATGTTTTAAAATTATCAGTTTCCCTGTTAATTCTTCATTTACTGGTTGGGTGGCGGCAGTAATATAATTCGATTTGGCGAGATACCTCGCCAGCGGCAAAAAGTCACTGGACGGTGCCAAGATATTAGTGCAAGTGGGAGATCACTTCACCGCATTCGGTACACCTACCATGTGGGGATGAGATACGGACGTGTGGGGTTTATTATTATTATTTTTATGGGGACTCGGCTAGTTCTTTCACTTTACTATTGATTTCTAAACATTAGGAGGTACTAAATTAGAAGTATTTTTTTTTTCTTACATGATTTCTAGAGACGACTAAACCGATTTTAACACTCGTCCTTTCAAAAAAATACATAAAATGCCTAATTGCTACGAATCTTGCGTAATACCCAGCTAGATTAGATTTTTCTAATTACCAATACTAAAGCTAAGTCCTAAGCTACGTCCAGCCTGTGGTGCAATTGATTAGAGTTAGCGATTAAAAAAAAGGAAGAAGTGTACCTAGGTAATATGTGGTATTTGTACGCGTTACCAGCCTAAAAAATCTATCAAGCTGTGAAAACGATATCAAGATTGCTTACACCTATTTTATTTCTGTCATTGATAATTTTACGTGATAGCTCTACTTTAAGTCTTTGACCGCGGAGTAGGTCATGTTATAAATCAGTCTAATTATTGTAATCGGTATTAAAATCAGTCAGTTGTACACTTAATAAAGTTATTATAAACCCCTAAATAGATCACCATAATGCACGTGGAAAAAGTGTGTTTATTACACCTACCGGTTTTATGTGCAGATAAAACTAATAGGCCTAATTTCCTGTATTAGGCCGCCAACTGAAGCCAAACGAAGCATATCTAACGCAATAATAAAAACAGTGAAAAACCAAGCAAATGTATGAACGTAATTTAACTTCAATGTAACATGATAATACTAATAGCTTGTTGTTTATTGTTTAATTGCGATGGCTATCTTAGAAGCGCTTAAAGTTGAAATATTACAAAATATCAACGACTTTAAGTTTTTGCGCACGTCTATTTTGTGTTTGCTTTTATTGCATGTGTTATCGGAATAAAATAGAAACTAATAAACGTGTAGGTTTGAAATATACATTTTTGAAAATCATTGAAAGGAATGAATTAGATTTATGTCATAATCAAACTTTACTTCTACTATACATTATTGCAATATTTACGAAAGATTGTGTAAGTAGATTTTTACGAAATATAATAAATTTAATTACATTTATAGTTAAAGTGTTAAATTGTACGCCGTTCTTCAATTATCACGGATATTTTAATAAATGAAAATATGACTAACAGATTCAAAGATAGTAAACGAAAGAGTTTAATGAAAACGAAGCGAAGCTAATAGTGTGCCTTCCTGACTGATACCGATCTTTAATATACCACGAGTGGGTGAAATATTAAAACGAGAGTCGAGCGGAAGCCAAGCCTTCACGGGCTGTTTGCAGGCCTTTGGAATCAATTTGAATTTGCTTAATGGTTTATCATTTGTAATACAGCCATTTATGATTATGTTAAAGTAAGAAACTTGAATATCTTAATTGTAATTATTTTTTATGATCAAAAATCACGTCCCATTAATATCAAATTATATCACCAGTTATTTTACTCATGATAGTAAGACCAAAGATATTATTTGACATTATTGAATTAATCGAGGATATCTAGTTATATAACTATATGTTATATCTATTATAATATAAACCCTGCATGATTTTAAACTAGATATATCGTCTAGGTATATAATACAGTTATTTATCAAAACACAAAATCAAAGGAAAAAAAACATTCACTTAAAAACTAATCTATAATAATAAACCCTCAGTAGAAACCCTCAAATTTTTTGACCAAAATAAGAACCACCATTCTGTTCACATGCAGCTTCTACTAGACGTTATGATATTTCTAAAAAAATATTATAAAGCGCTCGGTCCCCATGTCCCCAAAAATTCTACTGCAAACGACACAAAAATGAAACTTCTGTAAAGGATTTCATATTTAGATATATTGGTATATTCGATTGCACAGTCAAGCTACCCCATTTAAAATGTATGAAGCAACGAACCTTTTTCTTGTACTTACATACTTCATACTCCACACAACCGTTGAGTTCTCGGTAATCTCGGATACCGAATTGTCGTATAAATCCATCAATGTTCATTTTTAAATTGTTTTATTTAGCCTTTACTTACAGAAAATTCAATTACATGTCGTTATATGTAAAGCAGTATGTCAATTTATATGGCGTTCCGTGAGCTAATTATTTGGCTAAACGGCTCTTCGCAACTACAGTTGCTTGATATTTATTAAGATTATGTTTGAATGAATTTTATTTTTTGTACAACAGTTTATGTTTTTCAGGGCCTTGAAGTTTTGACTGCAACCAGAAGTAGGTAGTAAATACAGTAAATACATGTTTATGTAGATTAATTAACTATATAAAAAGGTCACTCATTGAAGTGCCAGTCATGATTTTCCCTGGTTTTTAACCGCCAAGGTGAAACACCCACTGTGGTACTGTGAAAACAGTATTGTGTTCCTGTTAGAAGGCACATGTTTACGGAGAATTAACCTAACAACAAAAATCTTAAGATAAACGTTACAGTGATCTCACTTATGAAGTAAAACATTTAAGGTACCTACAACAAAGTTATGCGAGCGATGCTTACCTTAATGCAGGCCAAGTACTTTTTTTTGTGTATGGGTTTTGCGACCATATCGCCCCGTAATTCTTAACAAAAAATTTTTAACCTTATACTTAAGGCTTCAATTATGTACAATTTTCTTTATCTATTACTAAGGCTTAAGTCTACTCATTTGTACAATCCAAGCGCTTCATCAGACTACGGTAGTGATAAAATGGAGTTAAAGGCCAAGTACTTGTCCGTCATTTTATTTCCTTTACACTGGAACTATTTATTAAAAAAAAACCTTTATATTAATATACGAAACACACCCCTCTTCGGTACCTCAAAATCACCTCCGCCATTAAGGCATGGAGAAGCAGCAAAACACCTTAAACCAAACATTTACCTATCCAAAACGCGTATAGATATCATTAGACGTGGCGGAAACTCGTAAGACACGAGATGCAAGGCAATAACTCGATTACAGGGGGCGGGCGGGATTATAAGAACTTCGTTAGTCTCTCGGAGGTGTCTGACACAGACTCGGGATTATCGCTCTCGTGTGTTCAACGGATTCCTTATCTATTTCACTAATGGACATGATATATTTTAAGCATTTACTATTAGTGTATTTATTCCGTAGTTCTGATAATAACTAGCAAGTTACACAGTTTAACAAGTAATACTTTAAAAATAGATTTATTTTTTGGACACTAACTTTAATTAGGCAAACTTACGTTACAAAAATTTCATCTATATTTACTCAAAGATAATTAAAAGTTTTAATGATTACGAATAAAAGCTACCTGGCCTATTTTGATATAACTTATATGGGACGAATTGGAAAGTATACTCGTTAAAAAAGCCATCTCTGAGTAATCGGAGACATAGGTAAATCCACCTCCATATTGAACTCGGTTAAACAGGTGACAACGCTAACTTGCAAGCGAGCCTAGGACTGACTTTGATAGTAATAATATGGAACTACCCTTTCTAACAAAACAAGACATCAAAATCTGTTCAAACGAATATATAAATTGACAAGGATTCGGATTCATTAAGATTTTGATTATTTCCATTTTTGTAGCAAGTACATACTAATGTATATAGACTGATGAAAATAATCAATTTAAATACCATATAGGTCCCAGTTGTGTATCTAGTCAAAGTTATACATGCTAGCTTGGCCATTTTATATTAATATCCTTTTTAAAATTTACTATTACCTAATTTTCATGCCTATTAGAAAATACTGTGACCATGTGATGACCATTAAGTATAGTTGCAATTTGAAAATTTCAGAGTAATTGAGGACACTTTTTAATACATTACTTATTCGTTGTTATCCTGTAGTAAATCGATGATGTTTTGCCTTTGCTGTGGTTTTTAAGTGCTATAGTTTGGAAAAGACGATCGCATTGCATCCAATTCCATTAAGCGCGGTGAACAGGGTGGTGCGAGTGTAAGGTAAACGCGCACTGCTTCACAAAGGCGCTTCGCAAACACAAAAGGTATCAAGAGTAAAGTTGTAGAGGATGCGATCACAAGTTGCGCAGAGCCTCGCTCAAAACTTGATGTGTAATCGCCTTAAAATACCCTCAGGTAGTAGATGGAGGCTACGCAGAGTCCAGAGCTATGTCCTCACATGACAATGAGTTAACTGAATTTGTATATTCGCTGAGATTTCAATGATAAATGTATATTTGTAACCGACTTAAAAATGGTTCAACGGTTCTCAATTCGTCTTAAGCTTTGTTTTTCCCCGATATCGATGATTTCTTCCCGGTTGGACCGATTTAAACAATTCTTTTGTATTCAAAAGGGCAATTGCGCTTATATTTTTTCTTCAAATTACTTTTGATTTTCTTAAATAGACCACATTTACGACAATCTTCTTGTTACATAAGAATTGAAGTCGGTTGTAATTTTTTTTTAATTTAGCTACTTGTTCACTCACTTATTCATTTTCATATATGTGCTAATATGATTAATTAACTGGTGTGTAGTGGATACGTATTAATTTTCTTACACTTTTTTTCTTTTTCATTTTCTTTGTATCAGCTCGTTTTCGATTATGGCTATTTCCTTTAAGTTTTTTAGTTGTTACAATAACGTAGAATAGATATATCCCGACTGATGCTGTCCGGTGTAGCGGTTAACAATTCGATGAATCATTCATTTAATCTTTTTAATTATCAAAATACAATCAATGGCAAATATAATCCAACATCTACTAGTAAATGAAAATAAAATAGCTCCAGGTAACTATGCATACATTATACTATGTATTGTATAGGTAATGTTTCTCAAGTTTAAATTGCAATTTTTAAGTTGTACATCCCGCAGTAACGGAGCATGGATACGAGTACGAGTACGTGCAACGTGTATGTTACACGCTCATTTAACTTTTCTGTTTTAGAAGTTAAATATTTCATGTCTAAACGTTTTCCACCACACGATTAAATACTTTTATATTGTGGTGAGTTGAATTGGAAGCAAGCAACGCGTCGTAGGTACATAATATAGTGCGTTGTTGAGGCTGGTAATTTATAACAGTAATATTTTTGAGTAGAGAGCAGTATAAAATATTTTGATAATAATTATGAAAATCTTTTAAAAAAATAATATATATATGCTTAGTTTCAGTGACTAATAAACAACATTAAAAGAATGAATCTTTTCAGTTCTTTAGTTACAATTAGCAGCACCCTGCTTCGTTATATGTCTCAATACAGGATAAAAATCCAATGTGTTAATCCAGGGTCTAAGCTATCCCCGTACCAAATATCATCCAAATCGGTATAGCTTTTTCAGGTCCAGGTTCAGTTTTTGCGTGATAGAGTAACACACATACATCCACACATCCATACATTTTTACAAACTTTCGCGTTTAATATTAGTAGGAAGAATTTAAGATAAGTATTAAATATTAAGCCATGTTAAAAGCCTTTAGTCGGCATAGAAATTATTTTATAAAATGTATTAACCTATTGATAGTGTGACTAGTAGCTGTCACCCGCGGCGTTGCCCTCAAAAAAATATATATAAAAAATGTTTCGAACTTTGAAATTCAACCCCTAAGAGGATCAAATGAGGGATTTGACCCTCTTAGGGGTTGAATTTCCAAAACTCTTTTCTTAGATTTTCTTAGACCCCTACACCCTAATTTAAATATACTCTCTAAATTTCATGTCTCTAAGAGCAGCGTTTTGGCCTCTACGTTAATTCCTTGAAAATATCAGTCAGTCAGACAGACAGAACTTACTTTTATATATAATCCTATTGGCATATTACTTTAATTGTTATTGATTTGGTATTTTTAAACTGCGGGCACAAGTAGCGGTAACACGAACTTTACATAAAATTAATAGGATCTACAGCATAATATTTGTTTTTTCAGGATAACTAAGTTTGTTTAACAGTTTTTAAAAAAGAAGGGTGTTTTCTCAATTCGTTGGGTTCCCAACTCACTATCACGATTTGGGAAATACTTCTTTTGTTTGGAAAAGGTGGAAGGTACCTTTGAAAATTATATAAGTTTAATGGTACAGTTTATATTTTATTTAGTTGTCCGTATCGATGAATGCAATGACTCCTTAAGTATTATATATTCGTTGTTTATTTGAACTTCCAGTATTTGGACCTAATTAATTATGCATATATCACTGACTTTAGAAGCAACCGACTAGTTCCAACTACAAATCCTACCATAATAATAATTAATACAATTCGGCAACCCTTTCGGAAGATCCGACCACATCCTGTTTAAAGATGTTTCTGGAATTATTAACTAAGATTTGACGTAACAAACAAGTTCGGTCATAAGGGATGAGGAGAAAGGGTGTTCCGGTCCGAAGTCCGGGGGATGTGTTATTGAGTTGTGTAGTTGTGCCTTCATTCGTCTTAGGTAAGCGCGATGGGTATTGTTTCCCATTTAAACTTTGGGAGATTTGGATTGATTGAATATGCAACCCTTTTAGTGGGAATGCTTACTATGACGTAATGATTTTGAAAAGACATTTTGACTGAATTATACGTAATGTTGCTAGTCCCTCCGCCTTCAGTCTATTTATGAATCAAAATACTTGCCATAGTTATAGCAATATATTTGCAAATAGATTTTGATTTTGTTATTATAGTTTTTTTATTAATATTTTATAATAATTGTATATTTTAAGTTTGGCGGCTCTCATATACTATTCATATATATATGCCGATAAAATAGTGTAGAATTATCGTAGTGGATTAGTTAATATTCTGTGAATAATTCTTAATTACTGTATTTTCTGTGGCTTTAGGTATAGAAATAAAACTGTATAGACGATTAGTAATAATCTTTTAAATAAAATTAAAATAAACTTTCTTTTGGATACATTTTAAGTTACTTTGTTGTATTTTACCATAACATTTTACTTAGCTCATGTTTTGAAATTAATCAAACGTTCTAACTAAAGCTTAAAAAGAAGTCCAAGTTTCTGTTCTGTCACTAGTAGACCCCCAATAATAAAAAATCATTAGACATAATAAATAGGTTTCTAGATAAGACGACGTGTCGCCACTCCGAACTGGCCGTTGCCATCGCCTATTACGTATCATGATCGATAGAAATTGTCAAAACGAATGAAATGATATTACGGTTAGAATTTTGTCGCCTACAAGCAATTTTTTTTAATGGTTGCCATAATATTTTTACAAGGTCAGATAGAAATAACACTATTGCTGTGCTGTATATATTCAGGCTACTCGGAGTAGCAATTTTTAACCATCTGTAAATCAACAACGGAATCGCATAAAAGAAAATGATTTGACAATATGTAAGTATCTCTTACTCTTGTCTATAAAATAGAATTAGTGATAATCAATGCATTTCTAATAAGATGCACTTTATCTAGTATTTTCCGCTTTGTTTTGGTGGCAGTATATGAAATCGAAAAATACCTTATTGTTTCTCCTTTTCCATATCTCAGTATCTGACTTTCTCGACACGTGTTTTGCCTTAGCACCCATTCTCAGAAGATACTGATTCTTCAAATACTCAGTCGTTAGATCATTTATCATGTGGCTCGTAGAGGTTAGCTCAAGAACATTTTACGAAAATTTTAAGTTTTAGTGTTTTCGCATTTGATAAAAGCTAATTCGAGGTGGGTAAACATTAAACCAAGAGACAGTAAGTACCTATCGATAGCAATAGTGACAAAAAACGTACACGTAATTCAGCTACTTTCTGGCAAACAGCCCAGAAGGGCGGGCTAATGGCGGCCAGCACGCGACTCGCACTCACTGCCACAAAATGCAATTGGCCATACACTTTGCTACTTGTAGATTTTTACTCTTTTTCTACAATAAATGTCATGGCGGCTGACGGAGCGTTATTATTACCTCTTCAGAACTAAACCTCGGTTATATACGTACTTAATAAACCTTACAAAGTTAAAAAAAATTGCCTATAGATGATTTTCATAAAGAGTGTTTACTACATTTAAATTTATATATTTTAAAATTAAAATTGTCTTTAGTAAAACTATATAAATAATACCTACAGCTTATGGAATGAAAAAAACGGCATTTGCTTTGAGGCGCAAATAAAGACATTTTAATTTAAAAATATTAATGTACTTAGCAAAATACTTATAGACAATATACAAACAATACGTTTCAAAATTATTTGTAATTATATTTATTCAGGGTTAGCTAGTTTTTATAAAGGGTTATCAGGCATGGGGGTTCAGGCTTGTACTGGGCAAAAAACTATTAAAATCATCATACAATTTTTTTTCGTTAATTTAGAGTTGGCCCTATAGTGAAAGTTGTTCTTTAGGATAAGTATAGTATACTCATGTTGATTCAGTACACCCTTCATCGATAACCCTAATGAACCTACCTTTTGTAGGTTGGTAAGTAATACTATAAATATTCCATACATGGCAGCTGTAAGCATAAGTACTCATGGCGCAACTAAAATTCATCTACGTGTTCATACAACCTAGATTACTGAACCCTGAACTGGAGTGGAATTGAGTCTCAAAATGCAGTGGGAATTCGTGCGTTTGAGCCACCCAGTCGGACTAAAGTAAACAAGCGGAGTATTGTGTGCCCGAAGAGTGCCTGTGATGTGAACCTTTGCAGGTATTTTGTGCGGCAGCTTTATTGGACATAGTTTGTTCGGTATATAACAAGTATACTTCCCATAAACGTTGTTAAAGGTACTATAGTTTAATTTGTATAAGAGAGTACAAGATCTAATACGAGGGTTAACAATAGCTAAAAAACATATCCCACTTTCTTTCGCAGTCGGGTAACAAATGAGTAAGTTTAAACTATAATAAGTATATTAAATTTATTAACTGTATAATTCAATGATTAATAACATTAAAAGATACAACTAAATAAAAATTTAAAAATAATCTAAATTTTAAATCGCTTGAGTATTAATCCACGAAACACTTTGTTATGGTCCTTCGATCACCTGCAATCTTTTATTTTGGGTCCAAAGTTTGACGTTTACGACGACCATCAATCATTTTATTCCTGGCGCCAAATTATTGTTATAAGTTCATAGTAGGTTATAGTCTCAAACAACAGTTTTATAATAACAGTAATGAAGGCTAGTTTATCGAAATCAAATCCTTAGGCATTAATAAAATACTGGTAACGTTTGGAGAATGTTTGTTAAGCTATAGTATGTACAATTCACTGCTTAACAGTTCTTTTATTTTTTGTTTTGTACAACTGCTAAAGTTAAGTACGTGATTAACAAGTTATGTATTGAATTGTTTTTAAATTTATGATCTTTATCGCTTACCACATTTAAATTCCAATGAAAATGGGTGAAAATATCGAATTAGTGATTATCCCCACCGAATGCAATAGCGTTCACGGCGAAACGTTTAAGGGCATAATAATCATTAAAATGTATTCTCATTTTATTGAGGTCCAAACTCGAACCACTAAGATTACGATCTCTATCCTTATTATTAGAGATCCTTAAGACTTAGATGGAAATTAAACGTAGAACTCTTGCTACATCTAACTATAAGTTAACTTTTTAGTTTACGAGCAAATCAGGGCAATATGAACATACTTATTAATTATTACACGTATGTATTTAAAGAAAAAACCTTTTTAAGTCAAATTCATGAAATGTAAATTTGTTAGAGTTTATATCTTGCAAGATTATACAAAATATTCAAACTTTTTTTGCAAAAACTGCTACAATAGTTCATGGCTACTAACTCACTTAACTTTAGGACACAAGTAAGGTGTGGAATAATAACAATTAGACATGAAATAATCACATAACATATCGTCGTTTTCAGCCACTAAAGCCAACCTTTGACAGCGCTAAACTTTGAAAGTTCGCCGTTTCAACGCTGTTAAAATGAAACCAAGTTTGTTTGCTCTCGTTTTCACCTCTTTCATGCCTAACTCTAACCGACAGCCTTGCTGTATAGTGCCTATTGCGTCTTTACGTAATTCTCCTAAAGTTCGTACCTACATCAAAGTAATAAAGGAAGATGCATGTAAATGTCATACGGAGATGTTAATCGTACTTGTATCCTGTTGTTATGTAATTATTTTTCACTTAGTTTTCGCAACAACATACATAATCATCAAGGCCTTGCTTTAACGTGGTACTATTTTGAAGTAAATATTAAAACGGCCACCCAATAAAAGTGGCTAAGATCATTTTTATATTATTTAATCTTCAGAATTTCTACGGAACCATCTTTGCTTGTGAAATTTTTAAATTAAACAGACTTGATTGTTTTTTTTATAAAAATCGTACTCGAATATAGGGGATAGGAAAATAAAGCAAGTGAATGCTTTGAACCTTTGAAACGTGTAATTTTGGTAAATAACTATCCGATACGTATCGAAACATTTCTGAAACAAAACAAGGATGGATGATTAAAATTAATGCTTGACGGTAATGTTACTCATCAGAAGTCGCGGAAACTAAAATAATCATTTTGTTTTTTATTTTCGTAAATAGTTGGTTTCAAAACGAAAACTATAATATTTATAACTATTTCAGAAAAACACATGCTCTCTATAGGTCGAATTATAATTAATTAATTATAGGCGCCTTTATAATTATTATTTTTGACATATAATATTACATACACTGCGTTCCTTAAGACAATCAGTGAGATAATACTTTTATCCGGAAAAGGCTTCATGGAACTTGTTTACTTTTTCAATGTATAAATGTAATTGAATTTTAGGTCTCTGTAGCAGAAGATCCCGGAGCTAAATCACATTTACCACGATCCTAGAAACAAAAGTCTCGTGGCATAAAGTGATAATTAAAGACTTTACACGATGATAAGTAGTATGAAAGTAAGGAGAATTAGAGAGAGATCAATGACCCTATGACAAAAATATCTGCACTAGTAACATACATCAGCATGTTCAGCTGATTGTCGCCTAGCAGCTACACACCCAGATCGAGAATAACCATCTAACCTTTACTCACACATTAATTACCTGAGTGGTGTGTGTAAAAACTGCACACACGTGAGGAGGTGGTGTTCGAGGGGGCAGGAGACCACTCCCACGTCGCCGCCCGCTCATTTTAAATTGTAATTACAATTTATTATTGTCTCTGCCGCCTTCATCGCCCGCCGCCATTTTATCGATCATAAACTTTGTATTCGATTCGGATTGCTGCTTTTGCCGCTTTGGGGCTGATGATGGTTGAGAAGTTTTTTCCGCCTTTGTACAACTAAATAGGTCAAATTTTGAAATAAATTATTATGTTGTAGTTGTGGATAGATTATGATTAGCGAACGTGGATTTACATAGAGAAGACTTTGGTAAGTACTCATATTTTATTATAAAGGTATATTTTATTGAATTGAGACATGCACATCCAAGTGTTTTATTTATGTGCGTATTAAAATAATTAACCACTAATGGGGAATGAAAAAAAGTCGTGAGGAATCATGCTTGTTGTTTTCAGCTTTCGACGATAAGTGTTCCCGACAATAACTTCGGTCAGCGTAATAGACTACACACCTTTTATAGGGGAGACCCGTGCCCAGCAGTGAGACGTTATGGGCTATAAGTTGAAACGATTTGCTAGATCTAATCTGCTTGCTAAAGTTACCTTAAAGGTTCCCTTCTCCGAACGTCTCCGCAAGGAGAGGGAGCATTATGAATTCTACAGCCTTCAGCACTTGTAATCTTTATTCATTTCAATTAAAATGGAAACGAAAGGCGATTTGGCGACACTCAGTTATGAAAACATCTTAACCCCTTCCCAGCTCTAGGGGCCGCTTGTGCCAATTTGCATTTCATCTCGATTCATATATCTACTTGTTACTTGCTCTTTTTGGAATGTTTCGTCTTAGAGGTCTCATTTTGTTATTATCGCTATTGGTTATTGACCGAGCGACCGAAGTGTCTCTATTTCGGGTCTGGCACTTTATCTGGCCGTCTGTCAGTTAGCATGTTTTGTGTTTGTATGTTTCCTGGAAATGTTGTACTTGCGTACAGATCGTAGTTTCCAATCAGTCTTGATAAAACTTGCTATATGGGTACTTTCATTATCTATTATCTACGCGATTTTTTTTGAATTTTGTTGTCGTCGGGATTATTGAGTTGGATTTATAATTTCTCCCATAATGGCGAAAGTTTGCGATTATAATAAATATTTGGTACAGACATGCGAAACACAACGATCCCTTAACTTTATGTAAAAAAATCGGTCAAGCGGTTGTCGTTTTTTTAAAGTCGCAAAAAATATTGTGGTCTGAGAGGTTGACAGTTGACGGTTTTAAGTCATATCTCAGATACCGGTTACCGTAATTATTAAATCGGTTTTTAAAATGCACGTCATTGCCAACAGAGGTATGAAGTACAAATCCCAGGTTGCTACTGAAACTGAATTAAATTGGCAGGCTTATACCTACCACCATGAAGTTACCATTTTTGTTATTCGCGACCATAATCAAAAATAATAATTCCACCTGAAGTCATAAAATAATTATGTTTGCCTAATGACATGACGAAACAAAGAGAGAGATAGAGAAAAATATATTGCATTAACTGAATCCAAATCAAAGAACTACAAAGTAACTAAACTTAACTGATTGGAGCACTTAGCGTTGCAGAAACCAAGAGATCTTTTTATTATCCTTGATTTATATAGGGGAACTCATTGGGATTTGATTTCTTCGATAAACAAGATAAAATAACAAATTAGTGTAACAACAACATTGGTAACAAGTGTCGACAGCACTGAAGTCTTCATCTCACAAATTCATTAAGAAAGTCACATAAACTTACTTCGCTTTTAAGCTCAAACCCTCTTGTTTAGAAATCCAATTGGATTTGTGACCGGGATATAAATACTTACTCTCAAGTTATTAGAATACTTACAGAAAAGTTACAAGGGCGGTGTTACGTAATTTCTCGATAGATAAATGTCATAGATTAGAAAAAATCTTGAGTTAACTGATATATTTATACCATCTATATTTATCCCAACACAGAAGGTACTGGAAAAGTTATTAAGAAATATCTTTAAGTATAAGTATGTATAATTTAAAATACAATTTAAAAACACACAAAAAGGTTATAAAAAATCAGATAAGCTTATATACTGTTAAGCTATAAAAGCGTAAATATTGGGCTATTAATTTAATACATTTTGACAATAATTGTATTCTTATAACACAATACAAAGTAAAATAAGCAGTAGTTATAAAATAATTACTTAAAAATGAGACATTCTAATTAAAATTGTGATTAATATACTTAATATATAGTGCATAAACAAATGCACACGCCTTTTTTTTCCTCAACCTGTTGTGTCCCATTGTTGGGCAAAGGTCTCCCCCATATCTCTCCTTGTGTTGGAATTCGTAAGGATCGTCACGCCACCTCTTAGGCTGCTGACCACATGGCAGGGTCTCTGTAGGCTCCCATTGAGTGCCGATCTTTGCCCATCTTTCTGGATGGTTTTTGATCGAATTGTCGTGTTGCGAACTCGATCTATTCTTTTGATGCACATGCTTTACCTTTTTTTTCCTATACAGCTAGGCATTTGACCACGAGTTCGCACAACCACTGAAGTCAACGATATTGTAGCCCTAGATGGAGCATGCTAAGTCTAGAATACACTGGCTCTCAAGGAAGGCTGCCGGAACACACCGTTAGGTGCTTGGCGACAGATCTTACAACTTGAGGGTGGTAGCTAGCCAGGCGAGCGATAATAAACGCCTTACCACCATGCTATAGTTTCCTCACGATGTTTTCCTTCACCGGTAGCTCAGGGTCTTTTTGCATGTTCGTGGGACCCCACTAACCACACGATCATCATCGTTACAACCTTAACTTAATTTCATGAAAGCTAAACTAACTTTTTAGTAGCAATAGACTTGATAATCAGTCGTCTCCTTATCGGCAACAGCTAGGCATACAAGTGTTTAAAAGTGACTTCAAAAAACCTGACTGCAAGAACTTAAGACCCAAGTATCTGAACAAGTGTATATAGTCGCGGGATGCAGCTGGTATAGCTTATCACCATCTGCAGGTAAATCTATTGACACCACTCGCATAAAAATATTACAAGCCATTTTGGCTCTACCGCGTGCCAAAGAAATGTACATACAAACATACATACACGCGAAGAACTTAACCCTCCTTCTTTCGCAGTCGGCTAAAATGAGAGGAAAACCAGAGCAAGTAAAGTTGGTTTCATTTTGACAGTTCGCTCGCCGCTTCTACGCTGTCAAATTGAAACCAACTTTACTTGCGCTGGTTTTCACCTCGTTCATGTCTAATTTTAGCGATAAGCGAGCCGGTGTTCTTTTTTGGATAGGTATTATTTCAAACACGGTTATGAAATGGCAAACTGTGTTTCAGAACCGTTTTCATTACACCACATAACATAATCTCATTTTCATCTTATAAGATAATAACTTTATCTTCGGAAACAATTTCCACGAGTACACAGGTAATAAAACAAAGCCCCTGCCGCACGTTACAGCGTTACAACCGAATATCCAAAGACAATAAACGCAGCCATGCATCACTCCGGAACATAGCTCAAAGTTATTTAATTACCGAAAGGAAAAACTAATCCTTCGACTATGGAGAGCGAAAATTGCGCCCTACGAGACGCTCTGCAGGTGCGTACGTAGATGTGTGTCGCTTGCGTGCGTATACAGGCTGATTTTTTTATTATAACACTTTGTTAGCTTTGCAGATATGTGGTCCTTAAACCAATCTTTGGTTTAGTATTAACTTAACTCTAGGTTTTATTTTTTGAAAATCCGAAATAAAAATAAAGAATCAAATTGCAACATAGTAACAAAAAAAAAATATTCTGTCGCAATGACCAAATCAATGGGAGAGGGGGGAATTAAAAAAAAAATATATCCAGCAGCTGCATAAAATGGGTAAGCGTCGACTAAAATTTCACATTTACTGCTGTAGCTACGAATAAATCAGTAGGATAGACGTACATGAAAAAGTTTCATCAGCAATAATTTCAACTTAACTTTCCTGTTACTTTCATTGGTGTCTTTTCTTAGGTATTAAGCATTTGAAAATGATCATGATTGTATTGACAGAAAAGTTCATTTACGCTGGTTTCGTAATAATTCAGAGTCTTAAGCAAGCTAAAACACTAATATTTAAAAACTTGTTATATTTTCAATATTCGCACTCGTATTACTTTTTTTTAATTACTACAGTCATCTTCTCCCAGCTTATAATAAAATCCACTGATGATGACATAGATCAGTGTCACTCATATATCTCATCATTCACTAAAAGCCGTATCTAAAACGATTTTAAATTTAATTAAATACATGATAATAAAACACCAGCCTGTATAACAGTAATACTTCAATAGAGACTACAAGCGGCGAGGCGCTGTCGTGTGCGACAATATTTATGCGCGCAATATTAACTCTGCGAGTACTTTTGAACATATCCAAACTTAGAACACGCTGTATATCGCGCAATTATTTTATTATGTAAGGCTTATATTGGTGGCATAATAAATGTCTTATAAATAAAATAATATTGTATGTATATTGTATGTATTGTAAATTAATTGATGATACTTTTCCGCGAACTGCGTCAACATTTTTTGCGGCCTTATAAACAAACCGATAACCACTCGACCGACTTTTTATATTGAACAATCTTAATAAATATTGTGTTCCACATATTCATATTCATTGAAATCAGCTAGTAAATGATACCTTCGCAAACAACCAGCATTTTTGGGATAAAATACCTCATCTAAAATCTCCGTACGATTAAAAATTCTAAGTATTCGTGTCAAGATTGGTAGGAAACTACGAATTGTACGCGAGTCCAAAGTTTCAAGAGATACACAGACCCACTTACATATAAACATTCTAACTGACAGACGAATGAAAAGTTGCCAAAATTGATCGCTGCGTTCGCTTGGTCACGAGTTCAGTCTAGATACTTTGTTGAGGCAAGTTACTAGGTACACAGGCTAGTTATTTTCAACTAACCATTATTTCATCACACCGCTCGTTAATTTACACATATCTTATTCGAAAAAAATCGATTTCAAATTCGAACAAGTAAATCTACACTATGGCTAAATTCACTAATAGGGGTTTCTCGATAGTGAATAGAAAAGACGTGTATACCTATTGGCCCTATTTTAATAAGTTATTAGTTCCAACGATTACCTACCGACTAAAATACTTTTTTCATATACCGACTAAAATACTTTTTTCATATACCGACTAAAATACTTTTTTCATATACCGACTAAAATACTTTTTTCATATACCGATTAAAATGCTTTTTTCATATATCTGTATCTAAGTTCTTTTACTTATATACAGATATAAGAACAAAGCATTTTAAGGGTCAGTAACACCAAGTAAATACCAACTCCTGATACAAATATCCATACTTTTGATTTGTTTAACAATTAGCCAATTTTAAAAGATGATAAATCTTTTAGAATTTTAAATAAGTTGATTAAACTTGTAGATACATATACTCAAATAAGTGATTTATCTACATAATGATTTCAAATTAAGCTTAAAGATACTAAAGCTTCGATTTGTTCTACATTTTACCAACGTTTCCCTATATATCTAAATTAATTTGTATCTCAAACGAAGCAGAGAAGTCGATTCCAAAACTCCCGAAATACCTTGAAGGGTCAACGATTGCCCGATGGCCGAAATCAGAGGGAAAGTCACATCAACGCGCGTTCCCCCGGGCAAATATAAAATCATTCATATGGACTAAATAAAATTGCATCCCAAATAACCCTGTGCTCATCGGCCGAAAATCTATTAGCAATAAATATGAAGTTTTCCGATTTCACAGGATTTAAAATGGCGCTCGTGCACATAAAATCGGGGAGTTCTTATGACTTTTCTGCTTTATGAGCCCGTAGTTTTATTGGTTTGCGGATTCATTAATTGCGTCGCCTATAATGGGAGGTTATACTTAATTTGGTAAGTTGCGAGAAGAATAAAGACTGTGAATTAGTTAATGTTTAAAGTTTTCAGTGCTTTTAACTTTGGCAGGAAGGTAATAGTAGAATATTCAAAATACCAAGTACTAACTAAGGTTAATTTAAATTTTTTTTTTAATTCTAAAGGATCATGTAACTTATAGTAACTGACTACTTTGACAGGAGCTAGCAAAATATTGTAGAGTTTTTAACATGATACTCGTGGCACGTAGCTTTTGCAGTTTAAGTCACGTTGTACCTGCAACTGAACGTCTGCCTGACTTCAACCCCTTCCGAACATGTTCTTCGTTTAGAAATGGCATGAGCTTAGCATGCTAGTAATCTGAAAAGATTTTGTAGTAAAAGTTAATATTGTCTACTGGAGTTCTTAACTTTTGCCTCGAAAGTTTAATTATCTACATTATGTAGTACATACTTACTACTCGAAAGTTAAGATACCATTACTACAAGTTAAGCCTAAGTTAAGTATTTGTGGCTGTCAAATATGTTTATATGTGTGTAAATATTTAGAGTAAAGTTAGGTAACATTTATTTACTAAGTATATTTAGTTATTAATGTAAATTGTTAGTACCCCATCCCTTTTGATCCTTGCACTACATGCAGAAGTTTATTTTGTTTTGTGTATGTGCAGTAAAGAGTTTATCTATCAATTTATTATGCTTATATTTTTACCGGATATAGGTATGTAGAGGATTATATCAAATCTTCTTGCTCGGAAAGTTGAAGAATTAAGTGATTTTAAAAGAGACTAATATAGCTAGAAAAAAGTAGATAACAGAGAGATTAATTTGTATAAGTATAGTGTTTGGCTTAGTACACTCCTGACCGTATTATATGCTAGGTAAAGTCCTAAAGATTTTTTCACCTTTGTACCTACTGGCTACCTACTGGCTTACCTGAGTATTATGTATAGATATATACTACTGTAGTATTGTGTATTTGTAAATATGGGTATCTATGTATTATTGGGATAAATACCTAGTAAGTATTAAATTGTAAATGTAGATCTAAAAAGAAACAACAACTTGATATTTTCCATTTTTAATCCTGATATTTTCATCTACGATACAAGGCACACACACAATTTTAAGTAAATTAAGAATAATTATATTAGAAACAATAAATTAAACCACATGCGTCCTGAACATACTATTACAGAAATATAAAAAGTAAAGGTACATTGAACAGCCTCAACATCTATAGTGACAAAGAAATAAACTACATTAGAAGCGACAATAGGTACAGATAAATTTAAAAGTGCGAATTTCGAATTGAAATGTTCGTACGGTATTGTCAATTTTTAAAATGGAAAATGAATTAAGTATCGCAAAATGTACCACATTCATGCTCTTTACACAATCACACATGTCAGCTAAACATTTATAGTAACAACTAAGTATATACTCATTACGTCTCGATATCCGTACAGACAATAATGATATCGTATCGAGCGAGCTAATACATCGGCACTCGACTATTTACTGCGGAATATTGAACATGATAATACAAAACGAAAACTTGAAATTCAAATCCGTTCTTACAAAAATAACCTAATTAGAGCACTGATATCTGAGCACTGATAGATCGACGTTGTTCATCATAATAAGTAAACGTAATAGGTAGGTATTATACAATGCTGATTAACGATAGCGGCATATAAATTAAAATTACACTTGATATTTAGGAAGCTAAATAATATATAAACATATCGTTTTATATTTGATTTGTTTCGTATTCAAATAATATAATAAGTTCAATAGTCAAGCGCCAATCCCTCGCCCAATACAGTCGTTGAACCTTACGTAAATCTATAAAGACTTTGAAAATTGTCTCGTAACTAAGCATAAATAACACTATTGATACATATTGTATGTTATACCTACTGAACTTACTGATAAAACACTTCTACTAGTCATTATACATTGAATCTGCGTCACAGATCAGTTAGCAACTATTTATACAGCGTCAACTATACGCGTCAGGTACAGCCAAATAGGCTGAAGGCACAAGATAAATGTGTGCATGAATTTCCTATTACATCATTAACTATTTAAAATTAAAAACATGGACGATGATAAACCTAGTTAGGTACTTTATGACATCTGTCGTCTTTTTTTACAAATTTGATATGGAACTGTCTTCGTGATACGTGTGAATAAATAGAATTTCAAAAACGTAGATTCGTGCCTTGGCCAAACTTGACTATACCCCTTCGAAAGAAAATTCTTAAGGTATATTGTACGCAGTATAACTGTATCTTCTGAATTCAGTCAAATACTTTGAATTGTAAAAATGTAATGTTTTATAATATTAACTTAAAATAACTATAGTACACAATTTATGATTTTAGTAATAATCTAGAATAATTATATCTAATCATTGCACTAAAGTTGAATAAATTACAAGATAGTGAAGATCACATTATAACTATTGAACGTGAATTTACATTTTAATAAAATTATGAAAATGTGTACCTACTCTTCAGTTTAACTGACGATAGCTTCGTTAAGATTTTTATTTTGCCGAACACAATAATATTTTATATGTTTGTTGTTGAACGAACTTATAAAAAGTTTTAAGAATCATTTCGGAACAACCTGTGCCGGTTGCAGTTTTAGAAAAATATTCAAAAAGCAGTCTTTGATCAATTCCAACCATTGTCTCAATCGATCGTGAAATTACTTACAACAGAAATCGAAGCTTACAATGATATGTATGTAGGTACAATGGAACATTTCCTTGCGATAGAAATGCATTATAAAAATTCACACAGCTAAATAACGATGGATACTTAACATATAAATATGGCATTTAACGATAAGTAAAGGTACTCTTCAAAAGATTAAAATATTGTCGAATAAATAACTCGAATCGTCGACAAAACCGTACTGTCTTACCACTAGTAATATTGAGAGATATTTACAAATTTTTCTATGGAAGAAGATTTCGCACAACTTCGCTCTACGCGGCGAAGTCCACGAGATACTTCGCAACAATATTTACATAAATCTCAACAAAAGGAAGTAGAACTTTATAGAGATCTTTGTGAACAGTTCAATTCGGTAGACATACGAAAGGGTTAATGTTGCGCATCAAGCGTCGTCCGATTGAATCTTTGGAATTATTTTTCCCTGAACTCGGGTTTGACGCTGATCATTGGTTTCCTCGTTTCGTGTTCTTTGTCTGTCTCTTGGTCGGGGTACTCGGGGGCCCCGGAGGTTGGTAGCTAAGTGGCCGAGCTGAAGAGGACCGAGTTCTTGTAGTAAGCGGCCCGGTCCGACAGGGGGCTCTTTACGTCGCGTTCCATGGCCTGCTGGCGTGACTTGCGCTCCATCTCCAGCTCTTGCGCTAGTGATTCTGTTGATGGAAAAAAAAAACATTAGTCAACATAATTAAATCTTTATACATATATATTAGTATATATGTCATGTTAGTTACACTATTTATAACTCAAAAACGGCAGAACCGATTTGGCTGAAAGTTGGCGGGGACGTAGCTTAGAACCAGGAGGCAGATATTGGATTAATTTTTTTTTACTTGATAATATCCAAAATCTGCTCATTTAATTTTTGCCTGAAGAATGTTCGCCGGGTCTGCTTGTATATGTATATATTTTTAACTCTATCATCAACTTTTTTTACTTTTTTACGGAAAATATTTGAGAAAAACAACTAACCAAAGTTTAAAGTGCTCCATTGGAGCACCCAAACAGTTCAGCTGTATTTTATAAAGTTTTTTGCTTGAAAGTGACTTGAATGAGAGCGTTCTTTCGTATAATTCTTAAATATCGTTTTTTTTTTTAAATTGATGAATAAAGAAAACCTTGATATTGAGTATTGTATAATACTTTATAATATATTCACCAATAGTATTGATTTAAGTAAGAACTTTACCTAAAGTTGAGAGAGTTTTATAGAGACAAGTGCCATATTATTCGTATATCATATATCAATAATAATGTAATCTAATGAAGAAAGCATTTTTAAAATCGGTCCAGTAGTTTTGAGTTTATTTGTTACATACAAAACTCTATCCTCTTTATAATAGTGGTATAACCTATAGCCTATTCATTAATTGTGAAAAATAGGGTAACACGCCTTGTATAGGTATCTAGCGGGAGTTTTCATTTCTCCATACACTCAATATTGACTGCGTTGAGTTTCGAATCAAAACGCACTTGATAATATAATTCATTAGTCAAGTTCCATTACGGAATACAAGTGTGTCGCCCCGGAAAATGCCATTAGCGATCGTGGAAGCGAAGTCACATCAAACGGACTTCACATACGTATGGCACACCATGTTCAATTAATATTGATATTACACATACAAAATGTAAAATAGAAGTAATCAAGTTTCTTCTCGAGGAGTTGTTTCACTGACTTGCGAACATTATATTATTTTATTTATTAAGAATGTAATTTATAGTTCAGTTGTTGTGTAGTTGAGAAATTATTTAATCAAACGCAGTCAGTTTTTTTTTTACTAAATCTACATATATATTAAACATGCAATATTTATTACCGCGTGCCAAACGCGTACTTCTTCATACTCTCTTTGATCCACAAATAGATCTCTACAAATTAAGATGAAGAAATTGAAACGCGTCTCAAGCACAGCAGACGCTCTAATAAGATTTTAGGAAAATTGACAAAGTTCGTGAAGAGGCGCGAGTAGGTGAGGTAAGGCAATTGTCTCCCAAAACGTCGACATTTTACGAAATATGCTTATTCAATTTCATGCAACGCTTGTCTCCTCCTGCAATTTACGAGATATAAAAGATATAAATGGAATCGCGTTTTTGCTTACTTTGATGGAAGATTTTCTCAACGGGGAATTCAATTTGTCATCCCAACATTCGTTTACAATTTATACTCCGAACAGACAAATTTATGACTTTACATTACCTAGTTTGTATCTCGTGTTCCAAAAGTATTTATAATGTCTGAAAGTATTTTCATTTAAATGTTTATTTTGTTTGCAACAGTCGTCTGTTAAAAAAACTCGATTATAATCCGATTTGTGTGAGTGTAGAGCATTGCTGGAGGGCTTGACACTCGCAAGTGTCACCGTGGAGGGTTGTTCCGAAACAGAAACCTATTATCTCGGGCGAGATTATACGCCTAGGGCGTCACAATTAAATATTATACACTTAAAAGCTTCGGCCTTTGCCGTTTCACTTCGCTGCCACCCCTAAATGTCCCATTAGGTCTGTTTGAATACGTAATATTTTTGCATTTGCCTCTTCTAAAACAGAATTGCCGGTTCCTTTGAGAGCTATAATCTATTTGTTCTTTGAAACAACTGTAATGGCTGAGCGTTCGGCTTGATGAAAGTTATGCTTTAATCTTCTTTTTATTTTTCTTCTTCATTGCCTTGCAACAAATAGGTTCATACTGTACGAAAGTACCTTAACGAAAAATGAAAGCTGCTATTTAACTATTTCTTAGTGAAATCATTTGACAATGAAACTTGCTTTCACGCCAACGATGTAAATCGTACAAAAACAGTAAACAGATATTCGATTTCGATTCGATCAAATGATCAACGAATGACAAAAAAGGACTCCCCAAGACGGACGTGAAATAATTTACTTGAAGGCAATAAGAAGTCACAACATCGATCGATAGTCAGAATAAACAGTTTTTTGTGTTAACTCTATGTAAGTAAGTAAGTAAGTAATCGATGGCAACACAGAAACAAATTACTTTATTGGTAGTAAATGGAATTATCAAAGATTAAAGCTATAAGAAAATTATAAAGACACATAAAAATGTGATGCTGCATTTTTCCCTATCCACACTACATCGTTGGAGAAAAGGGGTAAAGAACAAATTATAAAAAAAGAATTAAAAAAGTAGAAATTTAAATCGGTCAAGTTTCTATCTTGTAACATAATATTAAACCTTAACTTTACGTCGTCGGTATCGAGAACTCATTATTTTTTAACATTTTTTAGAGCAATCGACACCTTTATCCATTTACTTTAGCGAAATTAATTACTGTCGTAAATTAAACCAAAAAAAAGGTGAGTTGATTAATTCCTCAGTTAGAAATTCGAGAAGGTTGTGAATAAAAGGGGTGAGAACAATTGTGTGAGGGAGAACACCAGTGTTAGTTAACAAAATAGATACTGGTCATTACATTACACAATAGTAATAAAATACTATATAAAGACAGGTCCGGACGAGAGGTGTCTCTATCGGACCATAACGAATCCCAATGATTGGATTGATTTTCTATTACGGTAATTTTTGTTCACTTTTTTCCAAGAATCAATTGGATCATGACTTGGATTCAATTTACTTAAAAGGAAGATAGAGTCTGATTTGATAATTTTGATGGTATTGTTAGTTGATCTAGTCCATAAAAAGGCTTCTATAATCTATAAAATTTTAGAAAAACGTGATAATTTTAGACTTTAAAAAGAGGAGGCATTGTAAAGTCACTTCACGTTATATAACATTCAAATGTCCATCACATCGTCTTAGAAAGTGGTTTTATCAGTCAATTATAAATTAAAATACAGTACCCACTACTTTTCTTTAATTTATAACTCACTGTTCTGCAAATTTTGCAAAATACTAAAAAGTATTTCAAATAACAATTGGTAGACGAAAACGCCTACTGTACCACGATTCTATTACGCTATCGGAGGATAAAGAAAAAAGTTAATATCGTCAAAGGTTTTGGACGCACCTGTGCGGTAAGTACAATTTTATTCCCATTCATTTTACAAGCTCACCTAAAACTGGCAAGCTGAAGTTTCCTCTTTATTAATTTTTCAACTTTATATTACTTGTGTTACATCGGTCGGTTCATCCGTATTACGACCGAGGATGAAGTTATTATTTTTTATATTTACTTTAAAAGACACAAGAAATAAAAAACAGAACGTCGTATTTACTATTGTATATAATATTTCATTAATAATACACATTTTGCTTATAACTTTACTTTATTTCGCAAGGTTATAAAATATTTCATAAAACAAAACAAGTGTTTTAAAATGACCTCGGAAAACCCGACTGCAAGAACTTATCTTTATATTATTATATAGGCCCACGTATTTTAACAAGTGAAATCGCGGGATGCAGCTAGCTGCATCCGGCTTGTCGTTTTTTTTGTGAAAGGTGTCAATAGATTCGTTTTCACCTGCAAATGGTCATAGGCTATATTAGTATAGTTTAGGCTTTAGGGTGTGCCAAAGAAATATACATAATACACTCGAAACACATAAACCTCCTTACAGTCGGGTAATAAATTAATTTGTATGAGAAGTTTGCATGAAAACTTATAACATAACTACCTGTCTCTCTTCCTAATGATAATGCGACTTTGCAAATGTATTAATGATTGATTACAGGCGCAACCCTACCTTCGTACAAATTAAACTCGACGCCGATATTCCAATAAGTACCTACTAATGCTCTTGTATTTCTGATTTACATCATCTCATTTTCTCTAAAAACTCAGAGAAAAAACTTCTCTAGTATACGAGTAATAAAATAATTGATTTTTCCTAGGCTCTAGACGTCACAGAATAACTAGAAAAAAACCCCCAAATTTCAATTTTTATTTGTTTTGCTAAATCTTTTTATGTTCCCACCTTCTGGTGTTCTATCTGTAGTTTTAAAACGCTTTTTTATTTTCAAATTTGTAAATGAACTATTTGATGCATATTTTTTAACGTTGCATTGCAAAGTTAATACGTTCTTTTCCATTTCTCTTTGCGTGCTCGCGTGTGGACAAATACTTGGGGTGAAGTAGCACTTAAATTAGTTGCGATTTCTGGTAGAAAGCTAGCAAGCAGCCCGTCAGCAAAAGGCACTCGTCAGGGGAAACGGAAATGATTAAATCGGTATCAATGTTTTGTTCTTAGTGGGTGGCTTTTGCACCATTAGTTTTTTTGCAAGTGTTTAGTTATTTCATACAACATTTTTACCAACACAGGAAGTGTTAGAGCCTTCTTAAGTTCTTAAAAATAGTTATATATTTGTTACTAAAATATGTAAAAATACTCAAGCGTTACTCCCAATGTTTACTGTCTTTAAGTATCCAAAGTCCCAATTGGCGCTGGCTGTACTACATTTTTTCCAAGACTTGAAAATTGTAATGATATTAAGCGCTACAATTATTGTGGTTTTACTTTTTTAGAATCTAGCTGCTTTACAGGTGTTTCAATGAAATCGACAACTCAAATAGCTGAGAAATTATATCAAAATATACTTGAAACTTTCTTGAAGTTTAGTAAAAATACTGGCATTCGTATAGACGAAATTATCTGTAGAACCCTCCCTTGAATCACAATACAAACCGAGGGGCATGCAAGTATCGCTTTGCTTTTTAAATACTTGAAATTCTCAAATTCTCGATTCGCAAGGCACGCAATATGATGAGTATAAATTTCATTTCGTCGAATTTTTCCGTCCCTTTTACATTTGATGAAAACCATACATTGTCGGACGTATCAGTTTGGATCCAAGAATTCAATAATGTGAATTTATGAATACTTTTGCTATTGAATCCGAATTGTGAAACCCAACCTTTATGGTGAAGTAGCTCGAGCCGGAAATTGCGGTGGTGCTATAATTTTTCAGAACACATCAGAGCTTAGGTTTTTGATTTCTTTTGGGACCTATTTTATACTTTCGGTAAAATGAATAAACCAGCATGTTTAGTCGTACTTATACCACGTTAGAAAATAATCGAAAAATACAATTTTACACTCATTTAGTGTCGGATTTTTGAGTACGAGAGAAGTGAATTTAGAAATAAGACCAGTGCCATACGTAAATCCATGTTTTGACTTTTGTATTTTTGTAATTTACTCGTAAGCTGCATTCATGTTTATACAAGGTTATAGTTTAGGGGTGAGCTGAAAGAAAATCAGAATACTCATCATCATCGACAAAACCTCTAGCCGATTACCATGAATATAAATCCACTGGATTAAATTAAATGTAGGTTTACCAGAGTAGTTCTGCCAGAAAGCTGCTCCCCCGCTCATGATGTCCACGGGTGGCGGGGGATAATTCCACTGCGGCTTCTCGGGCGTGCGGGGGGGTTCCCGCTGGAAGGGGGGCGATGTGGGGGGCGGCTCCGTGCTCGGGGGCTTGCTCTCGTTGCCGTTCTCTCTCTCTTGGCGAACCTCTTGCGCGGCCGGTGACATGTTCTCTGCAAAAACTGCACAAGTTAGAACTGCTAATAGGACACGAAACTTTTTCTTCAATATATTGTCTTCAAATTCATTCTTGAAGCTCCAAAAGTTATAACGAACTTTTTATGGGACTACCATGGAACTATTTACTAATTTCTTGGCAAAAAATAAACCAGTAAAAGTACATAATAGTAATGCACAAAGAAAATAAATAATATAATGGCAATTATTTTGAAAGAATTGGGAGTGCATTTTGTTTCCCCAGATGTAATTTTTTTCTCAAAATTGTTTTCTTATTTAATTATATTCTCCTATATACAAAATGAATACACCAAAATATGTAGAAAGACAAATATCAAAAATAGTATCGAGCCATTATGACAATGGATATGATGAGGAATAAACTGTTTGTGCTTATATACAGTACATTGCTTGTAAGGTTTGCTCAAAGTTCAAACACTATTAGAAATAGCCTTGTACACTATTTTTAGCATTTAAATCCCTTACATTTATTAGTCAATCAAATGGACAGCCAATAAGTGCAGCAAACAACGATTATGCAAGGAAACTCGACTCGAATGCGTGTTAGTTCAGCAACCCTCGTTTCAAATGGTCTGCGAAACGATTTCCTGACACGGAGATTAGTACAAGCCTTCACCAGCGCACCCCTTCTTACGTCACGCACTCCGCATCCAGTCGACAGGCAATAAGGTATCAAATCAATGCGATCACCGATCAAGAATCAATCTTATGTCAACCGTGTAAAGTTGAACCTGGTTCACGTCGGTGTTGGGAGATGTTTGATGTGATTAGATGAAATAGACCTGATGCAGAGATAGTTCGACAGAAGACAAGTTAACATGTCAGGGGCACTTGTAGGTTGAAACTTGTTGAAGTATGATGAGCGGTGCTATTGACAATTTTGACAAGATAAGATTTTGGTGAAACTAATACATGAGAGAATCTTTAGGCTAAACTGGCAATCATCTGTTAATGGTCAAGTATTATATTGTCAGTCCTTATTTATATTCTAAATGTATCTTACTATTGAATGAAAAATATATCTACCTACTTGAGTAAAAAACCACATACTATTCATCAAAAACATAAAACTATATAAACCTCGATTTCTTTTTATTTTTCCTAAAGTTAGGTACGAGTATGAAGTTAAAAATAAGTGGGTATAATTAAATGAAGCTAAGATTGTCTGGTAGTTTAACGTGGATTTGAAAATTTAAACTATCAATAAATATATTCATCAATATAATGCTTACCAGTTACAATTCTGAGTATTTCAGAAGGAGCGCCCGATTGCTTAAGTGCTTCTTCGATTTTCTGCCGCCTCTTAAGTTCCATCTCTAGCTGGTCCTGTATCATTTGCCGCTGTTTTCTCTCCTTCTTTAGCCGCTTCTGGTACATTACTGTTGAAAAAATATTTAATTAATGTAATAAGATATCCTAAAACTGAATTATAATTATTTTTTTGTATCAATCTATCGAGAACTCATTACAATCACATAAAATGTTGACTACAATGTATTTATGTAGGACTCATTGATGTAAATAAGAACAAACGATTATTATCTGTTAATGGCTCATCTAATTCATACGTTTATGATAATGGTAATAAAATTATATTGGCATTAATATTAATAGAAGGCGGTGAAATCGATCCCAAGCTGTACCGTATCGAAACAACAATTACTTGAATGCCGCACGCAGAGCAAAACGAAATTCCCGGCTAAATATACGGCTACATGCCAATGCGCCGGTACGCTATATTTCTCTTCACCTGTATACCATCAAACCTGAAAACTGTTGCGCCTGCTGTCTCTTTTACTCTTATGACAACCTTTTCTCTTTATGAAGCCTATAACTACAGATTCTTGATTAGATTTGGCATTAACTCGTCAATGATCGCTCGATCTCGCGCCGATCGAACTTCTCGTTCTTGCATATTGATTGACTAATGTTCCATCTTTTTCGCTCTTAAGTTCAATTGACGAATGATTGAGTCGAGAGTGAATCACGAGTTGATGGAGGCTGTGCTTTTGATGAGCGGAGGGGCGTTTTGAAAATCAAGCAATCGCGATCTATAGCTAATTTTAAAATTATTTTTTAAAACAAATGTTCTTTCTTTGGTATATTACTCAATTAAATACACTTGTAAGTTAGTTAGGCATAGTTGAAGTCAGGTTTACAAATCAATTATATATAATATAGTAAATGATAACGATTTAAAGCATAGGTATGTGTTAGTAAAATATTATCGTCTCAGCTTATTACTTGAACCGCGAATAATCTCCGAGATCTGTTTCGAGATGGTAAAAGATAGAGTTTTGATGGAGTCGGCCCACGATGAGGTCGCAGATAACTTGTTCGTTTTATGGAAACGGTATGAATAATAAACTAATAAAAATATAAAGGTACACCCCTTGCCGCCGTTCTGAATTGCGAAGAGGCGGTGCTTAATTTTATTGAGAATTTAAAATGCCTAACTACAGTAGTTACAGCCTTCTTCAAATTGAGGCACTTTGAATTTAAAGTGTGTAGATTTACACAAATATCGGAATGATTTGAGAGTTTCGATAATATTGGAAACGAAAATGATTTTAATAAGAAAAAAACCACCAAATGATTTTAATGTGAAAATAAGGGAGGGATTTTCTCATTAAAGATTTGCTAATAATTAATGTTGTTGCTAATGAAACTGGCAAGGTTCACTAGTGATCGACTCCTACGCATCATTTGTCATCGGTCGACCTCCGACACGGCAGCATAATGACGCTGAGGTATGGATTTCAAACCTTTTTATTTTATCTCATTTAGTTGCTTTTCTTGGCTAGTCAACTTTTACAGTAGCTGATTTTATACCCGTACATCGAAAATGTTTCCCAGATCTGAACCCTAAAGTCAAATATTATATACGTGACCGTACATAATTACTCTGTTAACAAAATTAGGATAGAAAGGTTCTCTTTCACTTAATTTCTCGTCAATACAAAGGTTCCCGTCCAAATGTCCGTTCAGTGGAAAATTCGTCGGACCATCGAGTCCGAGTATCGATTCGGTGTAACACCTCTGAAAAACAGTTTCGCACTCGACTGAAGCTTATTTTTGAACCTTTCATCTCATTTTTTCTTGTTTATTAAGGCGTAAATGTTTCATTTTGCGAGTTCTATTTAAAATAAGTTGTTGGCTCTATTATAGGCGTAATCGAAATCAAAACTATAACGTCAATCAACATCTTCCCACGTGTTGTCTCAGAGCACTAACCGCGGCAGAAGCGATGTCGGCGAATCACCTCACATTGTTTCTACGAGTCAATATTTGTCCAAAGGCCGTCGGCTCCGCTTTGTGCTCCTAATCCGAACCTATTGCTTCCTCATTCATAACTTCACAGACGATGAATTGTAATAATTCTCGATTGATTATTTCATTTGAAGCGAGGCTTAACAAAAAGTTTAGAGTCTTTGTTACCGCCTTTGTTGCTCGATGATGGTTCTAATTCTGAACGATTGAAAAGCTATGATGCAGTTAATCTTTTCTTTGTTCTATTTCATTTTAATTCAAATTTATATACCTAGATATCCTATTGTCGATCGATCTCTTTTATCTATAAGTATGTACTTGACTACGAGTATAAAACCAATGAAATAAAAATTATTTAACATTCAGTAACGCAGTTCAATCGAAATAACAGTAGATGCGAACATTCCCAAAAACACAAAACATCAATAAGCGCAGGATTAAGAGAACAACAAAGCGTGCGATATGAAGCGAAACAATTCGATGACCGAGCGTATGAATAAAAACGAACCACCAAAATATTGAAGGAATCTGTTCAAAGGGGAAAAAATGCAATAAAACTCGAGGCTGATACAGAACGAGTGTGGCTAAAAAGCAACGAACGAATATGGTTGCGAACATCCGTTGCAGACAAAAGTTCGGCTACTTGACTATGCAAATTATATTTGCGGACCGCCGTCGCACCACGGCTGAGACCCGATCTCCGACGTTTCGTTTCACTTTTACGTATAACGTGTATTCTTTTCATATTTTCATCCGATTTCCTTCCCCTCGCTCATTTTGTTCCGTTTTAAAAGTCGCGGAACAATGGCGCTTTCCGCGGGCGGTATTCGCCGCGAGCCGTATTCTTGCACGCGGCTTCTTTCTCTTGTTATTATATCTACCTACGTATCTTTTTATATCTATCGAGTTTTCTTTTCTTTAATACTTTTTAACTCATAAATGGCTGATACGGTCCCCTAGGGTTTGTTGCCCGAATAACATGTAAATGAGACGGTTGTGAGAGTAGGTTGATACAAATTCAAATTGGAATCTGCGTTATATTGTAATTTCGGATGGTAAATTCCATTTTCTTACGAGTACACGTGTAGGCGTTGTTATTTTGTTTAAATATTTGGATTTGGATGAAACTAAAATATTTTTTTAATAAGCCTCAGATTATCCGACTCAAGGACTGATTATTGTGTACCAACTACTTGTAGTACTTTTGCAAACTGTTTTTATCTTTGCGGTAACAACATTATTTAGACTTTATAAAGATACCTTTTGACCACTTTTTTTTCACATAAAAAATTAATGAGTTCTTATTTATGAAAAATCTTAATTTTTCATGTTATAGAGTTCCACGTGTTATATATAATAATATTATGTCAAAATTATCGACAAGAACTTTTTTTGGTACTGATACCAATTATTGATATCGGCCGGTAACCTTCGCCGCATAAGCACTTACAACATATATTGTAAGTGCTAATATTATAAAATGAGATATTAATTATTTATCGCATTTATAGTCTTGACAATTTTGTATCGCTTAATAAGTATGTATTATTATTATTTTAGAATAATGAGGAAGTTTATTCCAATTAAAATATTATTTTTTCCACCAAATTCAATATCAATTTATTTATTATCTGCTTGGATACATAACGTATACTTGCGAAAGTAAAAAAAAACACGGTTAAATTAAATAACATTTAACTTATAAAAAATTAAACAATAACTAAATACTATTTGCTCAGGCATAATCTACGAGTAGTAGCCAGGATCATCCATCAGCAACTTGCTCTTCAATATGGCCTTGTCGAGTCCGAAGTGCCGTACTAATGCCTAAAAATTTTGTATTGCTTGATAACCAATGGTTTGAAATTGATCAAGTTATCAAAATCCTTAGAGACAAGCCAATCAAACATAAGCGCTTACATGTATAGGGATGACGAAACGGAAAAATCATCGCTATCGGTATTAATAGCATATCTGTCCCAGTAGTGCACTATGACGTAAATAAGCATCGACATTTATGACGTTTGCACCCCTCGCAGCGTCGCCGAACGATTTAGATAAGTCTTTTTATAGTTCTTTATTGAAAATAAATTGCCTAGAATAAAATCAGACGCAGTTGAAACGGCTTTCCGATAGATGTGTATGAAATAATGTTACGTAGATAAGATTCAACGTGTGTGATGAGCGTATGTTCGAGAAAGCTGTGGCTGATAAGTCGCGATTGTGAAGCTACTTCTCGTCACGAACGATAAGGTATAGTTAATGGTGCAACGTCTGCGAATGTTTTTAGAAATAATACCAATGATTTATCATAAATAGAAAATTAGATGTATATAAGAATGTATACCTAATGATGTAGGTATGTAAAAATGTGTCGCGCGTGAATCCGTTTTAACTTATTAAGCGTGCTTTACCATAGGCCACATCGTCGCTTTACACAGGTGAGATGCAAACAATTGCAAGCTATTAAAAAAAAAAAATATAATCTATAAAAAAAATTAAACAACACAGTTTTTTTTGATAATGTAACATTATGTTCATTAAATAATATTTTATACTAGTTGTATTTATTAATTTACAGTCGTAAATGCTCGTTGATAGTGTAATGTGGATATAAAAAGTCTACGCTGCATTAAACAAAAACATGCATTAAGTATGAATCCATGTGAAAACCATAATTTTTGTCTTTATTTATTAAAACAATTTATTTCAAAAATTTTGTATTCTAGGGCTGATCCTTAAGTTCTATGTGCATAGAAAAGAATTCATAATTCAAAAGAAAGTTGTCTCCCATCTAAAGACATTTGTCAAAGCTGTCCACACCAATGTCCTGTCCGGTACAGTTGGGTACACTCGCTAACGACCGTTTAGCTTTTTATCTGTTTCCTCTGTTTTATTCGGGCGGCACTATTTATGGGGCGGGTGTTCTTCGTGATAAACATTTTTCCTCAAAACTGTATCGGATTATTGTTTCTGTCAGACAAGTGGGGAGCTTTAGTTACGAGCTCCGAATGACCTTCGGTGATAAAACATGATACTTTCTCTTCAGTGTTTACGCAGCGAGATTATTTAATCTTTCATAACATCTCATCAAACGTTTCAAAGCAACAAAAATATCAATAAAGGTGCACGGAGAAAAAAATTATGAAAAAAGAGAGAAAGATTGCGCGCAGTTTTATCATGACGATCAAAGGGCCGGTCGGGCATTCCGACTTCTTACGACGTTAGTAAAAAATACAATCTCTCTTTATAGTTACCATTCCACTGGTTATTATATCCGTATCGATACGGTTGAACTTACGGACCGTGAAATGTCCGATTTTTGATATTGCCAGCCCCCGGCGCTACACGCGTTCTGGATACTTTTACACTTATGGCACAGATGAAAAAACAAATTTACAAGTTTATATTGCCAAGGCTAGCCAAAAGCGATCATTTTCTAGGCATAGGTACGTCAAACAAAAATATAACATACGTCCTACATCATCTTTGGATATTTATGTAAAATTGAGATATCTATAAGATTAAAAATATTGTATTTTATTAATACAAGAACAACACATTTACAACATTAAAAAGATAGATTTGCATGAACAGCAAACAACTTGTACCCAATTCGACAGAATTGTCTTTCCTTGATCCGATATGATCACACTTTTTATCGTCTATAAAAATATTTTTCTGTTTACACTCCTTCATAAAACACTGCTTTCAAATTCAGGTCAAAACGCCAAACATACGAAACATTATATTAAAAATTTGACAGATTAAATAAAAAGGAATCGATTCTTGGTAAAAAATCGTATCGGGATCGAATAATGTATTATTTTCGTCGGAATGGCTCATCGGGGCATGCTTCCTGCGCCATCAGTGTGGTCGTAACTTGACACCATTTGTTAATATGCTTGAATTAATAATATTGTAGATATTCGTCGGCAGGGGTCGTGTGTATCGCGTGCGAATGTCCCGTGAGGCTTCGATACATCGATTTGAGAAACAAATATCAATTTACATTAGTAGGAGATTTATTAGATACTATACATAGTTTTTGAGAAATATTAAACATGTCCTTTGTGTGATCAGTAAGTTTCAAAAAAATATATATATTTTATTCGATTGATCTACATTTATTTTAGTGTCCATTTACAATAATTCCAATTTCAATCCTTTTCATTGTCACCTTTAAGTAGGCAGCAGTATCAAACTTTTTGCAACAGGAACGTGAAAACCGCAAGCAAATTTTATACAATATCGTAAAACACAGTAGCGCAGCGCAGGTAGACAAAACACAACCAATATTGACAATAGATGATTGCAGACCGTCCGGCGATCCCCTCAGCAAACTCAGAATTAAAACGGGGACGAGAAAAATTAATCCTAATGCGATTTTAATGAAGCCCAAATGAATGAATGCAATAATGAATTGCTAAGCCGCAGGTTATTCGTTTTGTGTTAACAGACGCCGGAATTAAAATGAAAGATATAAAACACAAGCCACGAACTTATACATATCTGATGCGCTCGTTATGCATACGAATCCTACGAGCGTCTATTTATCTCGGTAATTAGTTCTTTGCTTAACATAAACAACTAGAGATAATACATAGTACCCAAGCTCGAAGCCTCGTAGCGTATTGAAGCGTAGAGGAGATAAAATGTAATAATAATTAAGGCTCAGCATTGCACAAAGACGCACGCCTTGGCATCGAGTATAAAGCACACAAGCGCTGAAAATGTACACCTGAAGTCTATGCTCGCTTTTGCATTAACGAATGCGGAAGCGGCGCTGTGCATACAGGACGCGTTGCACCCCCTCCCTGGCAGTACCCCCCGCCCGCCACCCTCGGGCCTCTCGCTCGAACCAGGCGCCTGCAGCCACCGACACCGTGTCCCACCCGCGTGCGTTCATTACCTCTACGCGACGACGTCGACCCAACAATTCAAGTTTGCTTTCCGCCACACAATCTACGCTACCTACCAGACAGACTACACTACACCCATACACACCGGCCACTCGAATAATAAAGATGCAGAAATTAACCTGGCCGCACTAAAAAGAGGAAACTAAGTGAAGCTATCTCCGCCTGAATGGAGGTAATGCAACGCGAGCACTTGTCCGGCGAATGAAAGAAACTCTTTGGATAAATGCTGAGCTTGTTGAAACAGAGGGTAAATGTCAACCGCGGAATAAAAACAGTCAACAGATAAATGCAAACGATAAACATACGAGCAAACTGAAAAGGCGAGATGTGAAAGCGAATGTTGACTCTGTAAATATACCGTGGAAATATACTTTTTGTAATGTGAATAATATTAGTTCTCCAGAAGAAGAAAGGTACTTTTCTAAACATGAAATCAATATGAGTAAAGTTTCAGCACTAAATTTGCTCCAGCCTATAAAATATTCAATTACGCATAAGCACACATTTGCGAAGGCTAACAACGACCACGCGGCACCCCCATTAAAGACGCCTAAGGGCCATTTAATCGGTCAATGGATGTAAATTCGAGCCCCAAAACAAATATCCCGAAACTAATAAGGAAACGAAATATGTAAATCGTTTACCATATTGTTTCGCAAGTGAAATCTTCCTTTAATCTTATAACAAATCCATGTCCAAATGGCCGGTCCGCGCCAAATTTGAATATAGAAGGGTCGAGTGGAGGGTCAGGTCGTACTGGAAGAGCGTCGTTGCGGCAGGAAGGAGCAAATGTATGCAAGACACGCACGGAGGAGATAGCACCCATAATGTTGTCCTATGCACATATTGCATCAAATTAGTTGTCGACTTGTAAACAAGAAGGAGGAAAGTACGGCCGCTAAGACGTCGTCCGTGGGTAGTTTGCATAGATATGAGAGCGGCAATATGGGGGTCCGCAGCTGCTAGCTGTACTCATTAAGATGTTTTATGGCTGGCCCGCCGGACCGTGTTGCCAATTTAAGATATTTCTATGCGGGACAGCGCCACGTTAGTTTGGCATCCGATTAGGGGATTAAAGTGGTCCTTTAAGGTATTAGCGTAATAATTGCGGCGCCCATTATGCGGTCGGCATTGTTCCCGATACTCCCTCGAGGACATTATTAGGGTAATTTAGGAGCAAATATAACTATTTCCAATTTGCTACCTGTGATCGCGGGATCAATAAAGGGTTGGGTCGTCTACGTCTCTGTTTGCTGACGAGTCGAAGAAATAAAAGCAAAAAGCGGTAGGCAATAAAATCGAGTCGCAGTGAAAAAAGACAAAGTTCAAACAAATTCGGTCCGTCCGTCGACCACCTATTCCGCACGGCAAGTAAATCAAAGGGTGTTGAAACTTTACACCCACTTAAAGCCGGACACAGTAATAAAGCGTTCTAACTTCGTCGACCCTGGACATCAAATGGGTCACCCCTTCTGCGTTACGTTCGACTGAAAATTAAAAGTTTTCAGATCTTTTTCCGATGCAGAGTTTAAATTTGTCAGGATGGAAACGATCAATTTTCATTCTAACATCCTATTTTCAGAAAAAAGTAACGATATAGAGAAAGCAATAGGAGCGGGGTATGTAAACAAACTGTTTAGTTACCGAATTTTTATCTTAATGCGATTCGTACTTTCTTGAAACTATGCAATACAAAAAGGTGACTGATTTTTTTTTGGTTTTTTCAGAAACAGTTAAAAATATGGTAGTACCAAAGTAGGTGGTTGTTACTTGTTTGTAAGTATTACCTACGTTTTTGTTTTTTTCTTATCACAGACTTACGACAGAAAGCAGTATATACCGTATCTCCAAGTTACAATAATCTGACACCGGCCACCACTGTTCGGTCAGTTGGGTTCAATAATTACAGATGAGTCTCCACTAAGCTTTGAAACTTAAAACCTTACAGGAATTGCACAAATAAACTTCAAAGGATTCAAGACGTGAACGTTGGTTGACCAAGTATTAATTGGAATACCTAAGAATCCAGAAAACGGATGCGCTTAAAAAGGAAGTTGATTAAACTTATGCACAATTTCATATTTTTGTTGTAATTGGCTTTACTTGATCTGAAAGTCTTCATTCAGAAAAGTATTTTATATTTTTTATATTCCGACCGAACAGATGATACGATTTTACCATTTGGAGTATTTGTATGGTTTCAAAACGAGTTATAGCAACGCAGAACTTAAGGAAGGGCAGAGGAAACGTAAAAGATTAAGTTGGAATTCGCACAATCTGTAATTACCCCAAAGTCATTACAAACCACTCGCTACAACCCCAATAAGCACTGTATTAATTGTTTCCGAAGCGGTGATTCAGACGAATGTATTCCCTGATTAAGCGCACGGGTCGGTTTCCAACGAGAGGGTTATTAAATAATATATTGTCTAGCAACTATTCGTGAGGGAACCGTTCAAATGGTCTGCTAAGATTGTGCAAACTACAGTTATGGAATATTGCTAACGTAAACTTTGTCTGAACTTAAATGGATTCGCACGGCGATACCTTGAAGACGTTGGGATCTAAACTATACTTTGAATTTACACGGCTGTCAATGTTTATGAGAGTATGAAGAAAAATTTGTTGGTATTCCTTTAACCTAATATTTTGACAGTTAATTTAGATAGATAGAAAAGTAGTATAAGTGAAGTGATTTCGGAATAAATTGCCATTATATTTATAACGACAAATAAATACATATCTTCAATTAAACATAATGCTCTTAGTTACTCACAGAACTAAAATTGTATTTAAAAATTATTCAATTTCACACAAACAATATAGAGAACGCGACCCTGATTGGGTTTGCTTGGAACCTTTTACAGCTTTCAATGCACACTTTGAACTGTCAGCAGCAAATTACACTGGCTAGCCATTCACGCTCAAAAATCGCTCTCGATTGAGTCAAGTAGGATAAAATAAAAGGCCAGTGGGGGAGTACGCACCCTGCGTACCGCGTACGCAGCGCCCCCTATTGGCGTCGGGAAACCGAAGCGGGAAACGTATGTCCGGTACGTTTGTAAACACTAACAGGTGCCGACAGCCTTTTGACAGTTCATTAAATTAAATGGTGCGTTTCATTGTGTGAATCGGAACCAATTGACATCAAAGTTGATTTGATTAGGCCTTTTATCTTGGTGATAAATGTTACGGGTGTGTAATTTTTGATTTGGTTAAACTTTTCGTTACTGCAGAAAAAATATATAATAGAGCCTTAGAAATATTTTTTTTTTTTACTGCAAATTGAAGTATAGTTTCAGCAAAATAAATGTCAATTATACAAAAAGCTTTCTGTTGTGAGCGTTTCATTTTCACAAAAACTTTTCAACTCTACTTGCACAGCAGAGTAATGAAAAATGGAAAAGCAATGTACCAGTAAGCTTTAATTTTGGTGATTTTACTGAAAAAACAAATTACTTTAGAATGTTTGCAAACAAACAGTAAAATCACTGATTGATAAACCCAATCGCACCACACAAACATAAATTGATAAAATTATTTAATATTCAATCTACAAGATAAAATATTCCATGCAAAAAATACTTTAAAATAGAAGCAAAAGAGGTTTCGTGGATCAATTTGGGCGCGTCATTTGATTATGTCCAGTTACATACATCACATAGCACGCATATTGAAAGGGCAGGGTATAATTCATTTTCGACGAAATATTGTCTGCTGCGCGAAAAATCTAATTACAGTCCGACCATTTTAACTTGGCGGTGGTGATTTTCGGAACTGAATTTGATATTGGAATTTGATATCTCTCGTTTTGATCATAAAGTGTCGAAGCTTGGTATTTCAATAGTTGATTTCTCATAAGACCCAGGCAGGGTCAGGTTATATTTTGATGGGTCGTTAAGTAACTTACTCATAAGGTGGTTATGTGTATCATTTCAGTGGTTTATAATTTGATTTCAAAAGCATTAGGTACATTACACTCGCTAGATAAGCAGGTTTACATAAATATTAGATTGCGAAAAAGTTAATCAACTGACCGATGTGATAAATTTATAGTACTACTAGTAGATCCGCGATATATCAAGCTCGCGATCACAATATGTTTTTTTTTCAACATTGTAAAAAAACTTATCAGAAGGTTTTCAAATTTTGGTTTGTCAAGATTGGTTAGAAACTACGACCTGTACGCGAGTATGAATTTTTTTGCGGGCAAAACAATCCATAGATTAAATCACAAACATGAGATAAAATAAATAATTGATACACTAAAAAACATTTTTCCAAATTCAAAACACTTAGTTTGCTCGTCCTTAGTAGTGGCAAGAGTGCATTAGTAAAAGTTGAGTAAGAGCACTAATAGTAATACCAGTACGGATCAACTTTAAGGAGAATATGAAATATTTTGGAATTTGTAAATATTAATTCACATAATATTCGCATGATTAAACCTTCATCAACAACTAGGTTTTCTAACGATGTTTTCCTTCACCGTTGTAATATACTTATATCATATATTCCTGATTTGACCATAGAGTAGTATTATACCTTATTCCTATCCATATCATTCTCAAAGGTATGGATAGGAATAAGTATGGTAAGGATTATTTTACCCTACTCGTATGTCATTGCTAGACATGGATCACTTTAATCATTAATGTACGATTAAATATAATAGTGATCATATCAACTTATACTCGTACACTGTAATAAAAGAGTACCAAACTGGTACAGAAACAAGATGTTTATACAATTACTCCAAATAGTGATCGCACTTGCAATAATGTTAATAAGTTTAGAACATTTCAAATAAACAGTTAAACAGTAATAGGAACATGGTAATAACATACTGGACAAGATAAACAAGTAAATGGATTCACTATAAAAACCGATATGTGTTTAGAACATGTGGTAACGGGTTTTGCTATTTGGCGAATGAAAATGTTGCGACTTAAAACTTCATCGCCTACAATTCACTAATTAATGGTAAGTAATCTATGTTAGAAAACTCGCAATTTAAATAATTTAATATAGGATATTGTACATTATTTTCGTTAGATCTGATGATTTTCTTGTTTATTATTAAAATTAAAATATGGTTTATAATAATGGACAAATTTAACAAGGACATACCTTGTATTCAATCAAACAAGAATAGACGTTTTAGGGTCTTAATATTTTTCGTGAAATTACTCATATTTTGAGAAAATCAATACATATTATATCATTATGACCATTTCGGTTAGTAATTAATTAGTCTCCACTTTCAAAAAGTGTTAATGTTATTGAAAGTTTAATTTATTGCAGAACTATTAACTTTATCACTATTTATGCTCTCTTATTATCTACTAATACTTGCAATACGATACAGGAAATGAGTTCACGGAAACAGCCACCATCTATTTTTGTCCCCAAACAGGTTGAGCAGTAAAATATGATATTAGCAACACGAATACGATATCCTGCAATGAAATCAGCGTATGGCTTCATCGACGTCTGTTACTGGTGTGTGGTCGGTAAACAAAGATCTTAATGATCGCGCACTGGTGAATGTAAACAATTTATTAACCCGCAATAGAATGGCAGCAATCGAGCATTCGATTATATCGGGACATTAGTCGGTGTTCCCCGAATCGAACGATACATCTCCAATTGCAAGTGGATCGTTTTTTATTGGTATACATGAACTGATTTACTCGGTTGTAATTATATATGTCTCTTGTTCGCTAACATTTGTACCTATTGTCTCAGAAATTAAACAGATTGTATTACCAATATTTGTTCACAATTAGTGTCGAGATGACTGATACGAAATTGAAACTATCCTTTATTTTTAATTTGGTTAAAAAATTAATATCGCAAATATTACAAATATTTCCCTACGTAGTACGTAGTAATTCAAGGTCAATAAGTGGTGAGACACCGGATGCAGTCTGCCGGGCAAAGGTTCCATTATTATTGAATTTCCCATGTCCTGGAAAAGTGTATCTAAGCTACCGAACTGACAGAGTAGTTTGCTTTTGAGCTGTAAATTAATTTTCCTGTCTTTCCAATGAGCAGGTTAAGAGCATATTGAAATATAATCTTAACATTCACTCATTCAATAGAATGTAACCAAAAATATTCTATGTTTCTCTGACCTCCAATTAGAAATGATTAACTTAACCCCCACCCGCAACAACAAAGAGTAAGGAATTAAACTCTCGACTCATTCTCAAAGTTGGCGAAGACATCGGAGATAGACGTTTTTGTTTGTTTCTATAATTAAAACGCGACTTAGCCGCTTTCTCGATAATTATAATTCCACTCGATGTTGCCGTTCCGGTGAGGATTTGCGAGGGACGGAGCGCCAACTCCGCCGACTCAGGCTAATTGTTTGGAGTTCGCGTGGATGCTTATTGTTTTGGATTAAATTAAAGCTTAGCAAATCTGATTTTAAATGGGATTCTCGTTGTTTAAAAGTTTATCGGTAGCAGTAGCATTTCAACGGAGGTGGTAAACATAGCACGGGTGGGCGCATTACGTAGCTCGATGGCTGGCTGAGTCACGGGTGTCGCCGGCCGCGCCGTCACTCGCCGGTCGCTGGTTTTCAACAGTGTTCTAACTCCCACTGGTCTGGCGCTAACACGCAATTTCGCCTCACTAGTTGCCACGGCTCGATGAACAATTTGTACATTGTGCGGTTAATGATGTAAAATCTCTTCGTTTGTGCCTTCTTTGGTCCTAACAATGATTTCATGCCAACTACTGATTATTCAATTAATAGCCGTTAAAATTAGTGAAAACTAATTGCATGTTTTATAATTTAAATTTAAAATAACAACGCATAATGTCTTCGGTATATCACCTAGCGTTAGAACGTTAATGTCCTGGTATCCATGTACTTTGGAAGTATAAGCATTGATAACGCCTGCTTCTAGGTAAAATCGGTTCGGTTTTGTATCAGATTACAAATATGATAGGGACGCAGAACGCACATGGCGCGTTCATTGGATTGTAGCGGAATCGACAGTTTGTTGGTGGAATAATCGACAAGACCGTCGCAGCACTAGTCGGAACCTCCGCCGTGTTTATACTCTTATATACACAAAAACATTATTAATAATTTGAAGTTTTGTTAATATAAAAAATAGTCATATGCTCGATAGCAATAATTCTTAGAACACATATTTACAATCGTATTGTGTGTAAGTAGACTATTATACTATAGACGTACGCTGATTCAGTAATCTTCACAATATAATAATATTATACTTAGCATAAACTTTTTGCAGACTTCGAAAAATTTAACACAACGTAACGTAGATAAATTATTACCTCAAACAATACATCACTAATTATAAAGTTCATTAGGTATTTCACCGAATCCCCCTAAAAGTTCGTTTCAACTCCTTATTACGCGAAAACATTATAATACACATTGAAACCTGTTCTAACAATTTCACATACAATCATAAATTCTAATTTAGCTCGTTCGCGGATCTTGTTACCACCTCGCCTTCGGTTTTCCGGACTCATTGTATGTTACTCCCAAGACATCGTAGCCCCGCAGAACGTATATACAAAATTAATTAGACAAAATCTCGGCTCTTGTAATATTTTATTATTATTTCTGCGAGGTTTTATTAGCGCGTGATATTTACTGCTTCTCTTTGGTGTAATGTATCTGAATAGGGGTCTTGATTAGCGATGTTCGTACGGATGCGTTACAAGCTAGTAATTATAAGTACTTGTCGTAATTACAGCGTACCGAGCATTGAAACTTCCAGAGGGTTTCATCTCTGTACGAATGCTGATGGTGTGTTACGAGTAAATTAAACGTCGTGCCTGAGTAGCAATATTCCTGATTGCGAACGCCTATCCAAACCTAGTTTGAACTGTTTTAATTTGCACATAACCATTCAAGTGATCACAGATTGTAATTTAAGTTCATAACCATATCAGATAATGTGGCTCGATTTTAATGTTGATTTAACCTTCGCTGTAGGTACTGTAATGGACCAAGAAAAATAATTACTATATTATTATAGGTCTAACCTAGCATTTGCCTACGGCTTCGTCCGCGTAGTGAAGTAATCAAATTAACGTCAATCAAGTCCTGTCTATCTAAGTACTGTTCCTTCTTGGACCTCGCTGTTTCTTTCTCTCTGGATTTCAATTTGCTGTCCGCGAATTGCACATACTCGTAATATGCCGGGTGGTATATTTTCCTAATTAACTGCAACTTACTTATTCGTCATTTTTCAACTCGTTCTTTTTTACATTATTTAATGTATTAAAGAAGTCCAGTAGAGTATGGAACACTTGTTGCAAAGTCTAAGTTGCAAAGCAACTACCTTTGCAATAGCACCGACATACTTGTATCTAAATCTAGTATCAAATGTATTGCAGGACTTTAATGGTCACTGGCTATATTCCTGATAAGGGCAAAATTCAGGACCAACACAACACTAGGTGTGGTTCTTAAAAGGCAGTCAATCTTTGTGTTCTTCGTGAATGGCCAGGGTCCGACCAAGCAGCCGACACAGCATTCTACTTAGCGGTGATATGTGTAATGTCGTTCGTTTTTAGTTTTCTTTAGTCCGCACCGTGCCGCGCTTTTGTGTTCATTTTAACACGTCTTCTGTGTTATTTTAGCAATTAATAGCGTAGTTAATCTTTTAAACTGTATCCGTATCTAAGGATATTACTTTTAAATTAAGATGTTTAATGAAATTTATTCTTAATGGTCTAAGCAAGCGAAGTGAGCGAAGCAAACGCATCTGTTTAAGTAAAATTTTATGAATTCCGTCAGTATCTTCATTGTTTAGATATTGGACTCAGTAGTACTAACTACCGTGTAAGTATGTATATGTCTAGATGGTATTTACAGCTATTGTGACGAAACTTGATTTACAGGAATTAAGATTACTTTAGATTTTTTTGTCGTCGTTGATTTTTGATGTGATGGGGTGAAGTACTAATTAATTATTAAATCTACGCTATATTATTGAAGCTTGCATCTACTTATTAGTTTTGCTGATAATAGATTTTTACAGTTTTATTTAATGAAAAGCTAGGAAAAAAGCAAAAACCAAACCATCGAATAGTCGTTCCAAATCTAATCATTTGCATTATTTACGCGCTCTTGGCGCCATACTCCGCTTCATTTCACCAAAACATTCGCAATTACACGGGTTCGTATTTAGTTTTCCATATAACTAGAAACAATTGAATGTTATAATTTCAATTAAATGTAATAGAAGAGTATAAAATAGTAATAAAAGGAGCCAAAAAAAATCTTTGACTGTCAAAGTTACGCATTTGACCAGCCAAATAAATAAATTGTATAATATCGATAAGCCAAAATTGGAACTAACGAAAAAGATTATAGTACTCAATTGTCTATATATAGCCAACTATCAATTTTATGTGCCCCATCCACTTCCAAAAGCTAGGTACCTCATAATTACAACAATTATTGTTAACTTTTCAAGCTCAGAATCTTAGAAAATATTACAAAAATCTATCACGACCAGAGATCGCAGTGTCAATTTATGTACAAACTATATTCGGGATGGATCCCTAGTTCACGACGATGACGTGTCCTGCATCCCCGAGGTGTTCGGGAATCGGTAAATGTGTCACGTAGTGGATACCACAAGCGCCATGATAAGAACTAAGAATCATGGCCAAGAATAAAACAAAACCCATTAAAAATTAAATTCAAAATATCACCAACAATATTTGCAAAAAGAAACGGCCCAAGATATATACTATGGAACTGGCAGGTCCACCTCCGTAATCGTGAGAACCTGCCAACTATTAACGTCCAATAAAATCGCTCACGGCGAATCCTAAAAAAAAACGTATAAATGAACACGAAGCCTCGAACTGATTGAAACAATTTTTCCAGGCCACCGCTGAACCTCAAGCAAAAAACTGAATAAAACCACCAAAGCAGCGTTCCTGTGTAAATATTTACCCGTCGTCCACGAAAACTTTCGTAGCGCCGATAACTTCGACTGAGACGACGGAAAAAATGGTAATAAATGTACACCGGACAAGCCACCGCAACGAGGCAGATGTGGTTCCGTATGAGTGCAGATACCTTCAAAATATGCAGACCTTACACAGCGACATACGAGTAAGTTCCCGCGATCAAATCACGAAATCTCATGTCGCAAATACTGTGCGGGAAATCTGAAGTTTTGCCAAAAAAGTTGCACCGTCATTTTCAGCACATGTGGTCGGATTGGAGTCCAGAATTCCAAACATCGGTATAACTGGAGTCTGTAATTGAATTCCGCGCACGGCGCCGATACGATCCGATCGACGTTCGCAGCGAGGTCGCACGTCGTGTCGCGGTCAGGATTTACCGTGTATCGGGAATATTTTTTGATATCTTCCCACTGGACTGCAAGAGGAATTATTGGTATTTTTATGAACGAAATGCCTAAAGAATTATTCTTATAAAACTAAATCGTTTTGTCCTCACTAGTAACCGTAGTACATTTTAGTACCAACATAGGGTTACATTATAAAACGCAGCTAAAATTTACTTGGCAATAATTGAATTGCTGAATACTGAGTCACCAAAATGTAACAGAAATGCTTTCTATAGGGATTCACAAATAGCTTTGTCCTGGAGGAACAAGTAGACCGTTGCTCTTGACAGAGCAGATGGGATCCATTTAGGCATTGCAATGCCAAGCCGAATTGGCAGGCTACTGTTGGAACAAATTGTATGGATAAGTCAATAGAGATCTAAGGATGGTATGCAGCATAAACCGTAGAATGTAAAACAGTACAGTTTCTATAGTATGCTCTAGAAAAACCATTAATTTATTCATGTAAATATACGAGTATTTAAGATACTGTATTAATTCGTATGGATATAATGAACCACATTAAATAATAAATGAAGCTAAAATTAATATTTAGTACTATGCCGAATATGTTTTGAGAGAATTAGTGTATCAAGAACTATAGAGGTGAAGACCTAGATACACGTACAATTCATTTCGAAATGACAAAAGAAGAAAATAGATTTAAAGTCGAATGAAAATGCAAATCGAATCAGATCCACGAATGCACCTCTATCTAATAATGCAACCGTCATGATTGAGTGATCAGCCAACTAATACAATTATCATTAGGGTGGCACAGGACGGACACTGACTACTGACGTATGTTGATACGATTGTACGCCTGTTGAGCGATTTCATTTGAATTTGATCACTGGACTGTCCGGCCCTGATAGTGTTTGTTTGTGGGGACGGATAGTCGACGTTTGAAGCTAGGCAAACGGTTATTGTAGTGGAGTAAATCATCAAGGGTACTGTTGACATTCGTGCATAGTCACCATGGTGGTCGAATAAGTTGCTTACTTAGCTTAGTAAGCCATTTCTATTGTTGAACTTATTTCGATATCTAAACTGACAATAATGTGAAGGTGATAGATATGTTTTGAAGAAAGATGAAAGCTCCTTCTTAAAATGTAACATTCGAAAGTAGTTCAATTAAGATAACAATCGATATTTTAGAGCAAGTAAGACACAATAACATAGCAATATTAATAAACTGAGACTAATTTGCACTGACTTTAAAGACTTTTATTCAAGCAAATGGAAAATACATACACGTGTATGCTTATGATTAAACCTATTTCAAAAATTCATAAAATAGTAGGATTTCCTGCCATATATGTTATTCTTGCATATATCAAAAGAATTATTATCGGAACATTAACTCAGAATTAGAGCTATGACTTAATATTTCAAAATGTATGTTAATTAACCCAAGTGAAATCAAGCATTAAACTCCAATATAACAAGAAAAAACAAAGTAGAATTTATTGAAATAAATTTAATCATTATTACACTTTATCTGCATGACTGGATCTATCATAACTTACTTTTACGACTACTTGTCTTATTAAAATTACCAGTTAACAAATAATGATTATAGGAGAACCATTACGGCAAGAACCACAATACATTTAATTAGTGACTCTTATAATATATTACTTGAAAAAATAAGAAAGAGGATCTGTTTATGTAAATGCCATACTTGTAGGTTCCCTATGATTATTAAATAAAGTAAATTATCAGTAAACTCACGAAAGCGATGAACGCTGCTGGTTATAAATATGGACTGAGCAAAATAAATACAAAGAGTAATTATTTAATTGAAAATCTTTGAGTATCTATAAAAGTTACATTACTAACGTGTGACAAAGTAATTTTGGACAGACAAACATTTCACAATATCAAACACGAAGACATTTCGAGGAATTGTGAATTTAACAACAGAAGCATCGATAACCCTCCATTCCTCACATAATGTAGGCATAATTGGCGTAACATCTCCACCGCGCACCCTTTCAAGACATCCGTACGTAACGGCCTACATGTTATTTAATTACGCAATCTCGAGCACAATGAGAATTGCGACTCCTCTGCCGATCTGGTTTACAGGGCGGGATTTGGGGATATTGAGAACAGACTGGTCTAATATAATATCATGCTACAATTCAATAGGAAATTAAAGGGAATTCACTGATAATGATATATTTTAGGACTGATGTTTGGGACCACATTTAATGCACATTTTATAGTAGCAGTTCATTTTTCACAAGTTAGGATCGCGAGACTAAATATTTAATCTTACTGTCTATATTACACCTCAGCTCTTAGAGTGGGTAAACATCAGGCCAACTATTTTTTGCCCTAAAGACACGACGTGATGACAGATATTTAAAAAACACCAGCCAATGTCCTATTTTGGTATACAAATAAACTTTATTTCAACAGTATATAGAATGTAAAACACATTGAGAAAATGTTGATGTCTAGAAACAGAACGTAATGAACAAAGGGTAAGAATTATTATTTTTTTAATTCCTGATTACGGCCCTGCGTTCCTTAGTCAAAAGGTTAAGGCATGACCGGAACGGCTCGGAATCATAGGGCGAGAACTATGGAATAGTATTTCCCTTCATACTGCCGTAATATCCCTTAGTAATGAAGGCAAAGAAGCCGCCCTTCTTGGGTGTCTCTTACTGCAACTAGTCTCTCTCAATTATTAACGAATAAATCAAAATGATAGAGTACCGAAACGTTACTAGTTTGCAAAGTTGCATTGGCTATAATAAAGTAACGTTGTAACTTTAAATGACAGTTCTACATTTGTGAAAAGTCCGAGAAAACTATCGTTTTCATCTTTTGTTTTGATCCCTGGATCATATTGAATTTTATTATATTGTAATAAATTTTGTCAGAAAAAAATCAGACAGTAAGTAACATATATTATGTAACATCATATCTTCCCGCCTCCGATATTACAACATACATATTTTTAACTTAAATTCTTTTGTACCGTGATGATATTCTGACTTATTTGGTGTAGAATTAAAAACTCTAACATTAAAATTCTCATTTATATTATTCTATCACTATAACAAATCACTTTAAAAAAAACGCCAGATTGAAGCCTATTTCTGCTGTCAAAAAAGAGATAATTTTAATGAAAAAGTGTATAAAATTGAATGGCTCCATATCGCAAATCTCGCAGTTTGCAAGTCAACGCTTCTATTTCAATAGGGATATTTACTACTCGATCATTTATGTAATTAACTTTGTAGGATCAATTACTGATTAAACAAACTAACGTGGAATCATATTATTATTGTAAATGTACGAGACATCGGTCGTTCGTAGAATATAATAATATTTACTATGTTGAAGGTGCTTCTTACTAATTGTCATATGTAAAAAATCTGAATATACAAATACAATTTAATGTGTTTAATTAAAAACATTAGTTACATACTTCTGATGAACAATGGCGAGTGCATTTTTCGCCCGAGTATTTTCAGTAATGTTAAGTTTAATTTGATATTTAAAAACAGTCCAGAAATAATTTGCGCATTTACCAATAGCATTATATTACTAACATTTTCTTCAAAATACTTCGTATGCGGTAATTTTGTCCGAAGGCGATATTCTTCACACTCAGAGCCATTTTATGTTAGTCAGACTGAATTTTAATGGCTTTCAATGAAGCCAGGAATCGGTTTTATTAACGTTTATAGTATATAGGTACAGAATAGAAAGAATGCATGGGTTTGAAAATATATGACATCAGTTTGGTGACAATATTTGGTACCGATTTCAGATTAACAATGAATGTTATAGACTGTTCAAATTGTATGAATCATGTTAAAATTAAAGTATGTATAGTATTCTATACATACTTTAATTTGAATTTTAGTTATTAGTGGGTTTTGATAAAGTAAAATCAACGAATATGAACCGTTCTCTAATACGAAGTCTAATAAAGTGATCTTGTACTACCTACTACGAGTAGTATTTGATATACAAATTCTATTGATGATAGTGGAATAGTCACTATTATTTTTAAAAAGTAAGGTAAGAGTTTGCCTACAGCCAGCTCACCTCGTTGCTTTAATGGTATTAAAAAAGGTCACCATATCCCCGTTCCCAATAAATCGCAATAAAACCGATGGCAATCCCGACTATTCGTTACAGTTTCAGGAAAGCGTTGTTTACGCGAGCTTTTGTAACTAAAGTTGTATTTCACAACGTGGACGCGTCGCCCGCTATCTGATGATTGGTTTTTGGCAATTAACAGTATTGCTCACGTCGCAATAGAGTTCATTCACCGTGTGAATTATGTATGGACACCTCGATTTCCCTCTTTGTTGCAACGCTGTACCCGAATACGCGTAAATACCTATCAATGTTTGATCGTGTTTGATTAGAGGACGAATAACGCACAAACAACGAAATCAAACACGCTCGTTTTAAAATGAAAATAGATTGGCTTACACAGAACACCACACTAATGTAAAGCAAGCCGACTATAAAGGTGTTAAGTGATGTCCGAACGTTAAATGTCAAAATGCTTTTAAACTAGATCGAAGATCGCCAAATACCTAATACCGTTGAAAATCCATTACCAGGCGTTTTCCTATCTGTATACAGGTTAGCTGCATTTTGCTCTACTTAACTAGAATTAACTCGCTACAATGTACGTTACATGTACATTTACTGGCCATATAAATTATAACACATGTTTCAGAGGCAATAATTATTTTCATTATACGCAACGACAAGCTCACTGCGACCTGTCGTCCCTTTATTAACATTTAAATTTATATTACATTTAAACAAGAGAAATGTCTACCTCGATAATACATCGCCTTTATGTTGTTTGTGACATGTTAAATTACTGTCATCTTATAATTTACCTGAAATGTGAATTAACGTTAGAAGTTTAAAGTTTAGATTGGCATAACGTTATGTGTTTTCAATAGAATTAAACCCTTTGTCTCAAGGCGTCTGTTCACGTTGCTATGCCGCTTGACATTTGTACAAAGGTTACCTCTATTCTACCTATTTTCTTTTTACTTGCTGACACAATATTGTGTTAGGTCAGAAAGGGTGTTGCATTGTGTTCAAATTAACCTTTATGTTTGTTTGGGGTGAGATTCGCACTTAGTTTAAAAGACCGTCAATAATTGCAACACGTAGGTAGGTATTGTGATTAAATGTCGTTTTCCTAAAGATGTCATGTCTTTAACATTTATGATCTTGTTAACCTAGAGATATCAGTAATGTATCTTCAAATAAACAACATGACTGACGAGTTCTTTCATAAATTATGTAATTATCTAGATTGCGCGGCCATCAAAGCTATAAAATATCATTGAATCTATCTTGTCAGATAAAGCGCTTGACAGAATGAAAAAACAAATACTTGCACCGCCACAATAAGACTTTGAATAAACCAACTGAGTATCTTGCAAACAGACATAGAAAAATTGAATTAATTAAACGCCCACAGTTCATTGTGGCAAATACAATTAAGGAAGAGGCGTCTATGAGTCGGTGGCACGGATAGGGAATAAGCAGCATAAAGCACCTAGAGTAACACGAGAATATAATAGTTTTAATGTTGCAAATAAATAACATGGCGAGGAAGAAGACAATGGTGGTGTAACGAGATCGCTTGTTAATTGTAGCGAGTGCATAGAACCCAAAGTTCGCAGATTTATGAAGCCATTGAAATTACGCTTATTTGTTATTTTTCCTCAAGAAATATGGTGTTTCGTTGAACACATTTTTAGGTTTTATGATCCTTTAGAAACTCTGTGATTGTTATAATTGTTGAAGAGCTATAATTGTTTTGCCGAAATTATTTCTTATGTATTTAATGTACATTTTGCTCTTTATATTTAATAGGATATTTTAATTCTTACCTCTCATTTTCTGCTCATCAAGAAGTTGTCTCTCTAAATTGTCTTTGACTTCTCGTTCTCTCAGAACATCCATTTTTAACTCGGCTGCAACAAACAATAAGCAAAATCAATGATAAGTTTCAAGCTGAACTTGGTGGCATTGGCGATGAGTAAAATTAATAATAACCACAAAGTAAAATCTTTGACCTACTTAATTTCAATAGATGCTACCAATCAGATTGCAGAAAATGTTAGCATAAACATCAGTTAAAGTTAAATAAATGGTTCATTGTGTACAGAAGGCATTGTATAAATTTAACACTGAACTAAACCGGTAACAATGCCTTTAGCAAGGGGCCGATTAGAAGCATAAACACGGATTAACTCATTCGGAATCCGGGACCATTGTGAAGGAGGAAGGAGTAAAATTGAGAGATTTGCATAACTTTCAATTAGATCTAACCTGACGGAAATGATTGGGGGAGAACTTCCGATTTGGATACCTGCTAAGGCGTTATTGGATTTGAATTGTATTCTCTCATTGATCGATTTCAGACAAAATGTAATGGAAAAGAGCTATCACTAATAATGGGTCTAAGTCTATCACGGTCATTAAAAACGAACCGAATACACAGTTTGGTTCTTTAAGAAAATGCACGTCAGCTTTCAATCAACACTTACGCAATCTTCGCCATCGATAAGTGTCGTATCCTGCCATACGGATGAACGCGTGAAGGTTGACGTCGTTCAATTTGAATAGAAAGAGGCCATGCCCCACAGATTCAGAGTTTAATTTGGTCCCTTATTCAATTAGGTACCTAAGCTTCGTCTATCTAATGGAGGTCGTAAAGGGATCAGCCTGATTAACTTGCGTTGTTAGCACCTACGGTAACGGATGTATTACTTGAAAGATTCAATTTGATGTAACCCGCATTGTTTTGAGATAACGATACAATACCTTTAGCAATACTTGGAAAGAGAATGGTGGAATCGTAGTATTTATAGGCGATTCATAAAATTACCAAGGCCTTACATCTTGGGAAATTTAAAGTCTATAATGTAAAAAGACCCCTCTATTTAGATTTTCAGAAGAAAACCAACTTGTAGTCTTTAAAGTCCATAAAATTAAAATCGTATGTAGAATTTTTTTTTGCAAGAACTCATTATGGGCAGCTATCCTTAGAATATTAAACTAATACTACATAATGTTGTCAAACATAAGATTATATGCGCAAACTAGAACTGTTCCAAATGTTATGTATTTTTCTATCTATTTGTTGGAGTCACCTCTCCCTCAGGGCGGACAGACAGATAGACGAACATAAACCAACGGACGGTCAGTCGGACGGACGGACAGAGTTGTAGTACCTACTACTAAAGTCTAAAACATATCGTCGCCTTCATTCTAATAAGTCGTAAGTAATTTTTTACCATTTTTCTTTTATTTGTGATTTCGATAGAACTGACAAAACTACATCTATCCTTTTTATTTATTGCAGTACCTTGTTTAAAAAAAGAGAAAAAAAAACATCAGAAGCAATTAGTCGTAAATCAAGCTGCCAAATTTTGATTCGAATAAGTCGTATCTCTCTCTTTTGCCATAGTGTGCCGGCGCACGCGGATCTTCCGCGTGTAAAACATTAAATTTCAGTGTTATTTGTCATAGTTATCAGGTAAGTCTTGTGTTTTAATGTTTCTGGTAGATCAAAACATAATACTTAATAAGATTTGTAAACATTTGGTGGAATAGAATAACGCAAAACAGTAATTTAATTGAACACTGACTTACGACTAATTCGAAGTATCAATTTGACGCTAACTGCGAGACATACGCTTTATTCGATTTCTGTTTTGCAGATAACATTAATAATGGATAAAAGTTCAGACAGTGATTCTATCGATGACATTGTTAATATTTTAACGAAAAGTGGAATGAAGATAAAAACCGATACTCGAATAAAATTAAAATATTGGAAGATGTAATAATTTATAAACCGGACAAAGAATTACTTGAGAAAATTACAGAAACAAACTCTGATGTTATGAGAACTCACAGTCTTGCATACTATTTAAAACTAAATGGTGTTAGGCGGCAGGTGTATAAAACGATGTTTCTGAACACTTTGGGGTTGAAAGAAAGAATGGTTTTCAACTGGATTTCATCTGAATCAGAAGTTGGCATACCAATAATACTAACAAACAAAAAAGTGGACGAGGAAAACCAAAGTCAACTTTTACATCTGATTCACAAGGCATCACTCAAAACGATCATTTGAATTCCTTTTTTGAAGCAATACCAAAGCTGCCTTCACATTATTGTCGAAGCACCTCAACGAAATTGTACTTGGAACCAGTTTTCAAAAGTAAGAGCCATCTGTATGAAATTTACACACAGAAATGCAGTGAAGATAACACGCAAGCAGTTTCAAGAACCCATTTTTTAAGGAAATGTGTCTCAAGTTGATTATGATGCACATGACAGAAAAAAGAAAGCGGCTAGAGCTGAAAAGGACAAAGATAAGAAATTGGCATTGGAAGGGAAAGCTACAGTTTTATGCATGGATGTTCAAAGCGTTAAGATGTGTCCTAAACTGCAAGCTAGTGCTATTTACTACAAAACAAAACTACGTTGCCACAATTATACTGTTTATAACATGGCCACCCATTAAGTGCTTTGTTACTGGTGGCATGAATGTGAAGCAGAACTACAAGCCTCTAATTTTGCCTCATGCCTTGTAGACTACATCCTCAAGAAAGTACCAAAGACAATCCCTCTTATCATTTATAGCGATGGATGTACTGCTCAAAACAGGAATGCCACAATGAGTAATGCTTTATTACATGTTGTATTAAATGAGAAGATGTCCATTACTCAAAAATACTTAGAAAAAGAACACACTCAGATGGAGTGCGACTCGGTCCACTCTGTGATTGAAACTAAGCTTAAGAATATGGACGTATATCTACCACATCAGTACGCCACCATTACCAAAGACGCGTAGAAAAAGGAGCTAAAATACGAGGTGCAATACCTAACCCACGATTTCTTCCTGGACTACCACAAAATTCAGCGTTATCAATCTATTCCCCCGGTAAATAATCTGGAGATCCGACTGTTACTGATCTTAGACAGATTAACTACCAGCCCGAAGGAAGAATACGGTACAAACTCCAATTCATTGATGATCTCAGGGAATTACCTTCAAGACCAAAACCATCACATCACGTGTTGAAGAAAATGTATACGTCGCAACTACCTCTCAAGTTGAAGAAATGGCAAGATTTACAAGACCTCAAGGCTGTTATACCAGTAGATTGTCATTCATTTTATGACAATCTTCCTAAGGAGTAGTAGTATTTTCCCGCTTAAGTAGATTTTTTGTTTTTTAAGTAGAATTTGCTCAAATATTTAAGTATAAAAGTTATGATAACAAGTAATTGGATAGTTTAAGAGAAAGTGCCATTTAGTAAGTTGACACTCAGTGAGATTATTATAATGTTTAAGTTAAAATGAGAGTATATACATATAACGGTTCTGTGATTCTTAGAAATAATATTTCATTTACATTTAATTTCATTGATAATAAGACGTAAGTCGGGCAAAAAATTTAATCTAATAAAGCGTAAGTCAAATTCTGAGATACGTAGTAATTATGTCAATTTATAATTGTTAAAATAAGGTTTGTCATTAGTTTTCATTATTGTCGTCCATATAAAGCAACTATAGGCATTGCTAAGAAGAAGTATTAGAAAAAAAGTTTTTTCCTTCTCCTGAAAACTATACACTTTTGACTAACGACTTATTAGAATGAAGGCGACGATATTTGAAAGAGATAATCTAACTTTAATACATTGAGTATTGATTTCAAATAAGCAGCTAAGAGTTAGTCCCGCAAATATCTTGTTCATTTCAATGAGGACTGTTTCACTAAATAATTCCGTTAGCCTTTTAATTACTGCAATAGATTATTAACAACTACTATACTTCTATAGGTAGACACAATTTGCTGAATTTTCAATTAAAATCAAACACGATGCAATTATAACTAAACTAAAAACATAATAATAAACACTAAATGTAATGAGTTGACATCCAAAGTGCCATATATAACACAGTAGTCGCAGACTAAATGAAAATAGTAACTATTTGTATTACATTTCGCAAAAGATGAACATGAAATAAGCTAATTAACAGAAAGTAAGCACGTCAAAAGGATCTACTGACGCGATAAACATCTACAATGCATTACAAATGCAAGAAGCCGAGTGGCTTCTCAAGCACCGTATCGACGCAGAAAAATCTCGCGATAACAGAGACAAGTTAACTTGCGCCCGCGCATGCTCATAATAAGGGCCCCCGGATAAAGGTATAAGTATCGCACGAAAGCTATCTCGAATTGAAATCGCTAAATTGAAACGTTCTCCTGAGCATTGTATTAGTATATCATATTTAATGAACTGGTATACCTTCTTAAAATCGAATCTGCGCTGCTCTATAGTAAGCCCCAGGCGGTTTCGAAGTTGCCATGTTTTCGACGGTCGTATAATTAAATGAGCGACAAAAATCTTCAATAACAGGTACAGTAATAACAATAATTTATCAAGAATCGTTACCATAAAAAATGCTTCAATCTCTGGGAGATATTGATAGTGAGATTAATTTCGAATCAATCCCAGTGTATGGTGTAATTTAGAGGGCTTTTAGTTAAGAGTGGTTTCGCACATGCGACGTAAATTACCTTTACGAGGGATGGCCATTAAAGCCCCGCGTCGGATCGGCGCGTATCTCGAATCTCGCGATTTGCGAGTACTAAGGACATAACAAAAGGAGCTCCTGGTGGTCTCTGTGTACTTAGCAGCCGAACAAACTTAACTAACTCGGTACTGTCGCAAAGTTATTATGTGTACACATACACAACATTACTACGTTAATAATATATCGACAGCTAGACCGCAAAGTTCCATGTGACGAAAGTATAAAAAATGGTAAAGGTAATAAAATATATTGAACTAATAAATCATAACAGATACTAAGAAGGTGGGTAATCGTTCTAAAAGTAACATTTATCGATAAAAACAAGAGAAAAACTGAAAGACCAAAGCGGAACATTCGATTATTAAATCGATCTTTATATCGGATCAATCAAATTTAAAACCTGATCGACTTGGCGTCCGACGAAAAATTATTACTTTATAAATAAAATAACAATAAAAACGATGCGCGCGGTTCAAGGGAATATATAATTATGGACAATTATTATTATGATATCGAAATTCAATGGTCGATAGATGATTGAAAGGATCGAGACCCATAAACAAAAGGATCAATTTTGATTACGCCATTTAGTAATGTTCAAAAGGTAAGTAATTAGCTGATAATGATAATCGAGCGATGGAGTTAAACGTTTATGGCTGGAAAATTAGGTTGCAGCGAGAGTAAAAGTCAATTTAGCTTTTATTTTTTCAGACAGCAGCCAAATGTGATTCCCGATTCTTGGAGGGTCGCAGAGAGAAAATTCTATTTCTCTTCAATTTCGTGCACTCAGCAAAAACAACAATAATATTTAAATTTCGAATGTGACGCCCTTCGAGAGTCGTTCAGGAAAAGTCAAGTGAGCACATTCTTATTTACGAGTAAAACAAAAAAGCTATTATGGAATAAGTTTTACGTTACAAATTGGACATAAGAAAATTATTTTAAAGGTGTTAGACAATATATATTATTTATGAGATGGCTTAGAGCTGTTAGAATGAAGGAAACAGTTTAATTTCAATGAAACGTAAGTCATAGGGTGAGCGAATAAAGATGTATTTTCATGGGCCCTGCCAAAGTGAAGAAGAAGTGGAGCTTGCAGTTAAAATAACAATTAAAGTCTTCCTAAAATTTACGACTCCAAACTGGCAAAATAATTTAAACGGGTGTTATAGTAAAAGCGACCAAAATGGTTCTTTGAAATGGGAAACAAAAGTAGCATTCAGATCTCCCTCTCGGCCGACTTGGGTCGTTTCAATTCCTATGAATGAAAAGGAAGTCTTCCGCGGTCTTAAGGTGAAATTTTAATAGTAATAGCATTACGAAATATTACTAAGGAATATTGTTGATTTAAGCACTTTACAGCTAAAGCGGGGAGAAATGTGATTTACTACATAATCTTCTTTGGTTTTTCGATTACATTTTGGTATTTTGTTAATATATTAACTGCAGAATAGGTACAGAAATGTGTTTGAAACTTAAAAAAATCTCAGAAAACATTTACTGTTTTTTATATGCTCCTAATTTTAGATTCAGAGTAACGATAATGGTTGTCACGGTGCGTAAAACGAATTTTCTTCCCTATTCTTTTTTAAATCTACAAACCGTTGGCAATTTTATTTTATTGTTATTAGATTTTTCCGGCTTATGTCACACGGTCGTGTCACTCGAGTGCGGAGGATTATTCCCGCAGTCACCACGCTAATAATCATAAGAAATGCTTCCCTTTATTACATGTGAAATTTAGAACGTAAAAATCTTTTGCTGCCTCTCCCCAACGCTGTCGAGTTTCGACTCTCTCTAGCCGGAAAAAGACATATTTTTAAACAACACAAGCTCAAATGATCTTCATAAAAATACGCAATCTAGCACTCCTTTATTTGATGTGAAGATTTTGTCGTACATGTGTAACACATAATTTTATGAATATATTATAAGGAATTTGCATTTCGTTTACGCGTCCGTATATTTCGACGAACGTCGTAAATTGGCACAATTTCTGTAGACTCTTATTATCCGTAGTAAACGTACAAATAATGAAGTTGTCGTCGGCAAATGAATAAAAAGTAGTAGCGTATCGAGCGTGCAGCGTCCGAATAACTCGCGCGGTTATCGGCGCACGCGCACCCAATCTGCGATCGAAACACACCGGATAAGATTATCCAGTAGCCCTGTATTATTTTAATGAGACTACACGACTCTCCGAGATTCGATACAATACCAAAAAGCTTAGGTAACGAAGGGAATAAAAAGAATACTTACGGGTCAAAAGAGATATCAAGTGGCCGCGATGGGATGACGCGCGCGAAAATACTTCTCCGAGAGGGATTTTTAAATTAGCCACCGAGCTCGATAAACTCGGGTAGATCTACATACCAGCTGACGGCAGATCTTCCGATACCATTATGTCTCCAGTACGGTACCGATTAAAAAATATCCGAATTTATAAGCGGCCAACATCTGGTGGTATTTAAATAAGATACCTATAAACGCACGAGTCCGCGAATGCTTTGTTTCGGGTGTGCGTATTTTGTTTCCCAGCGGACGCTCCCCTCGCCGGATATATTGGTATTAAAAATGTAAGGGAGATTTATGCGAATGGCTCTAAGCTTTCATTAGATGTTTCTTAGGCTGTGTTTTTGCGGTCGCCGCTCCCTGACCAGTAATTTTTCATTTTTGTGCAAAGTTCCCGATGTTTCAGCCAGGAGGCAGAATTTAACTGCATATAAAGAATATTAATGCTCTTAGGAGTAGGGCAGGTGTACGCTATGACTTATTTTATATCAATTCCCCCAGCAATGGGAATAGAAATTACAAGAAATGTGTTTAAATGAGAAGTTATGGGGTACATTCTTTTTATGGGCAATTGCGGAAGAAATGATCTTGAAAATATGCATCTGAGAATCTTTTCTACGTGAATGATATTTAGATGTTTTGACCGAACGTTCAAGCGAAACGTCTCTGCGTCGAGTCTGGCAAACTTTTCTTTCGTACACAGTTTGTATGTTTGTATGTTTCCTGAAATTTTGTACTCGCGTACTACATGTCGTAGTTTACAAAACAAATCAATAAATATAGATTTATTAAACTCTTGAACCAAGGTCTACTGTGGCAATCAAATCGAAAAAAAAACAAAAAAGATCCGTTTGTTTATCGGTTACCGTGGCAACTGGTAAGGCAGAAAATATATCAGTAGGTTATTCACAAAGTTTGCGTGAGGTGATTATAGGATCTTGGAATGTTGAATTATTGTGATCGCGAGGTCAACAGTTGACAGAACTACTAGTTGTATGAGTATTAGCTTCTAGTAAAACAATCAGTTCTACTAAATTAAAAACATATTTTTTTCAGCTAAGTACAAAAATTCGACGAAACAATTAAATAAAAGCGATCATAAATTTTCTATAACAGCCGGTGGCGCCATCTGTGATCATGTAATTACTAGCCATACAATTACAAAAATTTTGATATGTATTTTAACTTGATCACGATTCGATGAGAAGTGCTGCTTTTGCTATTTAACCTACACATTTGCGCAAGTATTAACCACGAAGTTATTAAAAATAAAAGTTTTTATGAAACTTACAAAACAAGTACTAACAAAAATTAACACGATATGCAGGATTCAAATTCCATCAAAAGAGTTTAGTAAAAACCTGTCTTATTAACACTTTCTAAAATAAGTAGAGATGAAAAAACAATCCAGCAAATATGTAAGCAAAGTAACACAATACGATGTCGAAATAAAACCAAGAGACAGAAACTCCTAACACACCCCTGTCTCCTCATAAACAAGGATATCAACCTAATATTCCGGCTTGTAATTCCGTATGTAAATTACAACTACAACAAGTATTCACATTTCACCCCATAGAGACACCGCAACCATCGGGGAAAGATCTACGTTGAGGTACAGCTATAGGGGTACTTCGAGATGAAGTTATATTGGTGGTGAGACCTCAGTTTATGCCAGTTTTAAATATTAAGAGCAGTCAGATGATGTAAGGTACGAGTACCAGAACGAACGTTTGTAGGCACGGGTGAGATTGCGTGAGATAAGACTGCTTCGCTGAGAAATGATAGATTAGAGCTTTTCAATAAACTGATATTAAGTACTTAGTAGAAGAATTTTAAAGGTAATTAGAAAGCTTAATAATTGCAAGCAGTGATAGATAGATAGATAGACAACTCTTTATTCAAAAACCAGCTTAACAAGTAATAAATAACATAGACAAAATTGTAAACATATTCTAGTTTTTAAATTACGGCCTTATCGCTTAATGCGATCTCTTCCAGGCAACCAAGCAGTGCAAGGCAGTGCAAGGCAGTGGTTTTAGTACAATTACGTTTTTAAGAGTAATGATAGTCATACAGAAGATTATGTATTTATTGACATCTTGATCCTAACACATACCTACGTTTGTAATTATGAAGAAGAAAAATATTTAACGCTAAGCTATTTAGTTTAATGTGTAGTTAGTGGTCAAAAATAAATATCTTTTAAATTTTAGACTATAAATGCTACCTTTCTAAAAGGTAGTAAGTAAGTAGTACTTATGTCAAAATACTTTTACAGATTCCTCGTAGTTTTTTGATTTTCAAACAAACTTGGGAGAAATACCTAAATATAGTCGAAAAACTCAGTCAATTAATAAAATCTTTCAATTCGTCAAGATTAGATGGAAACTACGAACTGTACCTAATGAACGATATAAGTATATCTATGAATTTTCTTGCAGACAAACATCTAGACCTACATACAAGATGACAGACGTAAGAACATTTTGTTAGGCTCGAAGCAGAGACGCTTTGCTCGCTTAGTCACACGTGGATTTTATCAGCTTTACTAATTGGTCAATATGTTGAGTATTTACGCACATAAGATAGCATAAAACTGAAGCTTACCAAAGAAGCATAATTAACAGTGATATACTCGTAATGCTAAATGAAATGATATCAGCTTTTCACACACACACACGCAAGAAAGACAGTCCCGAGTGCGTCACATTAAATTATTTCAGCTAAGTAATTCCGAGCGGTTAATTATTGCACAACCTGGGAGGAGAGTTGAGAATGTAATTATTATTAAACTTTACGATTGTCTCACTTTACCCCTTACTTCCCTCAGCTTGGGTAAAATAGCTTACGACCCAGATTCCAATCCAACAAATGTAAGTTTTAAAAGCACAGACACAAAGTTCAAAATAAACTGGAGCGTCGTAGAAGGAGATGGTTCTACGTTTGTGAGTTGTTTAACATTAGATCCAGAGATCCTGAGGGAGTTCTTACCTTGTTGCGGTACGGGATTCATATTTGAGCTATACCGTCTGTGATATGAATATATGTGTCAAATAAATTGTGCAAAGGTTTTAATTTAGCTTAGGATAGTTGTAATTAAATAGGTCACCTGTTTCGGGATTGGGTATAACGTATACATACGTATTTTCTATATAAAAACCGCCGGAAGCGTGCCGAACCTTTTAAAAATGGTTGTGAAAAAATAATGAAACATTACCGAAAGTTTAAGCAGTGAACAAGAATGTGTCAGGATTGTAAAATGAAAAGGAAACAAATATTTTATTTGATAAGTTTATTTGAAACTTTGTAATAGGTACTTACTTGAATAATCTCCTGTGATCCAAGAATGTCAATAATTCAATGGATCAAGAAATCTAATTGGTATGCATGTAAGTATACTTACATTAAAGAATTCTTGAATAAAGTTCTGGCGTTTGCAGCAATCTATTTTAATTTTAATGTAAAGACACACTTGCCAAGCTAGAATAATAATCAAGTACCTCAGACTTATCAAATAGCAGCATAGATGAATTGTAAAGTTAAACAGTGCAGTGGTTACGAAGCCCGCAGGCAGTATTGCTACCCTTTGCTATTTCTAGCAGAATAGGATTATTTTATCAATTGAATTGTTGCTGCGGATAATACAGAGTTAGTTTATTGTTGTAAAATTTTGTAGTTCAAAATAGTAAAGTACTATTCCGTTTAATGTAGTCTTCAAACTTGTTTGTTTCTATTTTAATGTTGTTTTGTTAAAATAGTAATGTGGTTGAAAACATGGAAAACTCTTTGCATCAAAGCATCTAGATGTAATTCTTTCGTATACAAAATCCATCGAGTATAAACTGTCCTGTCAAATTAATATGAAACATACAAGTAATCCGGTAAACCACATCACATTCGATATTTAAACCTGGTCCATTGACAAGCGTCACCGATAGATGGCGCGCGTGTGGTCGAGTCGCGTGCGCAGTAACCGGAGCGACACGACGGTAATCCAATATGGCCGACTGTCTCGCGTATCGCCGTTGCACGAATGGCATTTTAATATGCACAGTTAGTGTCACTTATTGTTTACTTGGTTCAGCGGACGAATAAATGGCTGACCACATAAGGTGATCAAATAGATTGTTAAGTAACCTAAGTACTTACGCTGAAGTAATTAATTAAAAAAAAAGCATACATAGTTATGTTTAAACGGTGAAATCGTTAAAATAACTAACATAATATCCTCCATGTAAATAGGAAGTACTAGAAGAATACGCCCCTATGTTGTTCACTTACTTCATTACACGCGAGCGTGAAGATCGGTGCTAAGAAGAGCGAGTTCCCGTAAACAAACAAAGATCGGTTGGTGGTGATGCGGCGCACAATGGTGCGAAAGCTGGCGCGCCCAACAATGGCGGGTATCAGCGCGGGCGCATCGCGCGGTGGCTCGTTACCTGCGGGCGGTTTGCACGGCCGCCGCCGGCCGCTGGGAGCTCAGTTACAAGACGGACATAGGACAGCAGACGGACTAGTTGAGCATTAATTTGTAGCTTCAGTTACCTTGTATCAGATACCTATAGGTACTAAAATTTTACATTGTGTAGTGAGTAATGTCCCACTAACTATTACTTGACCATATCAATATTATTATACAGTGTTATCGGTTAGGGGTGTACTAAGCCGATACAGGAACATTATACTCATCATAACGAACAACTTTAGTTATGGGACTAACCCTAAATTCGAGAAAAACAAAATCAACTGTTTCTTTAAAATAGTTTATCGGTCGTCGACAAAATGTATGAAAAAGCTGATTTTATTTCTAGAATATTCAGAGTTGTTCACATAGTAAAATTTATTCTTTAGGGATTTCATAATATAACACTGTATTATTCAGTACTAAGACAGTTTTCAATTCAGTTTGCGATTTCGAAATGATGAAAAGATTTGTAATTGCCAATCTAATAGAGAATTGTATATTGAGCATGAATGAACATAACACTATTGGATCTCGAGAAGATGATTACATAATTCTAAGCTTAGAACTGCAGAAGTAAAATAGCACCACGTAATTTGGCTTTGAACGATAATGTCGCGATTGTCAGCAATGTAAAAGCTTTTATATCAATTGAATCCATTAGCTGAGTACACAAGTCCTGTCTGTCTATTTGCTCATCAGTTTTTATCATTGGCCAGCTCGTGTTTGCTCGATCGGTCACTTCCACATTATTGATGGGCTGTTTCCCCTTCGACAATGGCATTTTGCGGTTTCAGAACGGTTTTTATTGCAATATGTCGCTTATGGAGTGTAATTGAAAGGGCTTCAGGGGATTTTGGTGGCTGAAATCCGTTTGGACGGGGCTTATGATTGTCAGGCTTAAGTGGTTAGCAATGTACATACAGGGTTATCAGCTAGGGCACTACTAAGGCAAAAGGGATCACTGTACTCATACTAAGAAACAACTTTCAAGATGGGACTAACTCTGACTTTGGAAAAAATAAATCTGTTGTTCTACGCTTTTTGTCGACAACCGGTTAATCTGTGGAATAGCTGTTTAGTTTTTAATTCAAAGTTGGTCCCACGCCAATTCATAATAAAGAGTATAGTGACCTCCTTTCGGCTTAGTAACCCTGTACATGTAACAAATGTTACAATTTATTTTGAATCAATCTAACAGAGATCTCTCTGTTGAATTATGAGTGTCAATATCGGCTAATTATAAAATATATTCAAAAAGGTAAAAATCTCAAAATATAGTTTAACTGTCTGTAAAAAAAATATTATACTATGTCTTACTGGAGGTCTAACAATTTAAATGAAACGTTAACAGAGATGTACCCAATTGAAAGTTATGTAAAACTCGCACCACAAAATTTAGATGAAAATTTTCGAAGGTACTACTTAGTAAGCATTTTTCGAGATAACATATTGGACTTAATGAAACGAAGACGGGAACCACCTTGCTTTAGCTTAAAACTATTGAGACAATCTACATCGCAATAAGAAATAAAAACTTTTCACCGGCTGTTGGAGTTCGCCGATAGATGTCGCTTGTTGTTCATAATCCCAAGAAAGTTGAAACTTCGCTCACCTTTATCCAGCTGCTCGGAGCAACCCAATCGTATTGATTTTCGCTTAAAACTTTGACTCGCTTAAAACAAAATTATTAAAAGTTCCACAACACAGAGCCATAAAGCGTTCTTGCCGTATCTGCCCGCGTGCCATTTGTCCGCTGAACAGCACTTAGCTTAACAAAAACTGATAGTTGTAAAACAAAACAGTGAAACAAAACCGATGAAACAAGAGCGGACCATTTCGTACATAAATAAACTAAGCGGTAAGAATTAACAGGGATAAAGGCTTTAAAGAGTAGCCGAAGCAGATTTATGTCGCGATGATCGCGATCGCCCCGATTCACCGTGTTACAGACGTTTTGTTTTTTCCAATTGGACTCGGAATGCGCTGATGTGGTACTGAGCGGTGAAGTTTAAATCTTTCTAAAAAACGTGTTCGCTTCGTTTTCACCTTTGTAAATAAATGCAGAAAGTAAACGCGACGAGGTTCACTCGACAAGCGACAATATGACACCTATTTCCCATTGAATGGCAGCATATTTGCTGCAACGAATCGACAGCGCTTTATCACGGCTAGTCCTTTCACCGACCCTTCCCGTGTTTATCTGATAACGTAGTGAATGCAGTGCACATTTGTCTGCGGACCACTCTGCACTAGTGTAAAAATTGTCAGCGAATGCGGCTAGATAGCGATCTGCTATTTGTGGCTTAGAGGGGTGCAATTTCTATTTTCAAGATAGGACTGGAGTACAAAAGTTGTTATATTTGAAGCTGAACTGTGTAAGGTCACATCAACTATGGCTTTTTACGTTACGGATTATTGTATTTGAAATACCACAATTATATTTTAATCACGAACGAGTATGAAACATTTTTAAGGTTTGTTAGGTAGCATTTTTAGTAAAGTTATCTTATACAAGCATGTGTGTATAAATGGTAGGTAAAAATCTCAAAATTATCCTCTCAGAATGATAGGTAATCCATCTGGTATTTTTTGTTGTTGGTAGTTTATTATTTCATTTTTCTTACTAAAAGCACTTGCCACTAAAAAAAATACGATAATTGATTAAAAATACTTTGTACTTGAAAACTCAATACATAGAACATCTTTCCATGAAGAGATACAGAAAAAATGCATTACATCTTTCTGTATTTGAAGTTTTGTGTGTCTATAATGTACCTAATGAAATAATACATGAACCAGAAACGTGTCTTCAATTTTTATTTAATTCAATTGATATTCGTTCGTTCCGTCTCCTTTGCAGGATACTACTCAGCTATATAATTTCATTATTATTTTGAGCCCACTACACAGGACGCAGTAAATAATCATGTAATCCATGGAGCATCGCATTGGCAGTAACACCTATCAATTGAGGCGAGCCAACCAGGAGAACGATTGCTGTAATTTCTATAAAAAAATCGAACAGTAAAGTTCGCCAGACACATCGATTCGAAAAAATGTTTCATCAACAATAATTTTATTATCGTAATAACAAAATTACGGGTTGCATCCATAGTCGATTTTAGCTCTTAGCATCGTCGGCTTAGAGAGTTATTCCCTCGGCGTTTACTTTATATATATCGGGGGGAGAAATGGAACCTTTTGTTAGCCTATAGCATTATTATTTCTCATTTTGTTTTGTTTATTAATACAATTGGCTGGAGGCGCAATATTGATATTCAAGTTTGATGATGACTCGCGCCACGAGTTTTCTCCCCGACCTCTGCTGTATTTTTATGAGTTTTATAACAATTGCGTTACGTTCTTTTTGTTCAGCTCGAATTGAATTTATAATGTATTTACAAAATAAATGTAAACGTAAAACTTTTATACCTAGCTTTCTACTTAGAGATAGGTATCTATCTACACAAATACCATTAAAGGTATTGTTTAATGAAATTGTTTCTAAGTTACAGTTCCTTGCAATTTCGCATTCACGACCATAGAGCACGAATGTTTTAACCCATTCGTTTCTCATGGTGAGCTCTAGAGCGAAATGACGTGAATAAATAACTGGAAGAAATTATCAATTAAACAATTATGCTGTCCGAATGGAATCTTGTGTAATGATAGTGGTCTTGGCAATAACTCAGGCGCATCTGTTCTACGGCTGTTTGTGGAGGCACGACATGCGCCTGCGCAGCCGACTCAAACCTCCCGTGGCTGAGGCCTGTCTCCAGACCATTCTAGATATCTATGTGTAAGAATTTCATTAACAATGCTTTAAAACAGATCAAAAAAATAATTCAAAACATAGTGTGATCATAATCATTATACTTATTAAAGACAAGTAATATTACGAGTACCTATACAACGTTATACGCATATAAAATAGGTGACCCACAACCAAGGTGGTCTAGTAATGGATTTATAACGGCACAAAATCTATTACATCGACAATGAGTAGGCAGATAATGTAACTCCGAAAAACACCTTGACACTGATAAAAGGCGTGAAAAAAAATCGCGTAATGAAGGCGAGTTTATTTATAGCTACTTCCATGCTTGATCGTGTGTTCAGGCATAATGAAGTATTGGAAAATCATAAAATATGTCTATCATTAAAGCATAAAATGAAACGACAACGCCTGGAGCGCTGCCATACGTGCTCGACACACGTAGATATCCAGTATCTCAGCACTTACATACATACCTACCTCTATATATATATATATATATATAAATACCAAAACTGCTTTTTACCGTATATTTTCTAATTTTATTAAGTTTGTGTAATAACGCATTAAATGTACAACATTATAATGCGATGCAAATGAAACGTGTGTCGTTAATACGCGCACTAGATACGGGAACTTAGAACTTGTGGCTAAAATACATGATATAAGATCCTGGCAGTACCCAATCAATGTTGCTTATACGTCAGATTACGCGGAATCGACTCCCGAGAGACGTTTACTAATATCGATTATAGCATTTACATCGATAAAGCTTCCTGCATCGTACACTCACTTCTTATCATAATAATCTTTGACAATTTCGTATGGAAATTCAAAACGGTTAGTATATGATTCTTGGAATTTCGACAAGTTTTGAAATTAAGCTCTTATAACGATAATTATAGCTTCTTCATAGTAAAATTAACGAAGCTTCTTCTAGTAATCTTAAGTAAAAAACTCTATTTAGCACGCAACTATGCAACTATTTTATACCAGTACTTTTTCTAAATCGACGACAGTAATTTCTTGTATAGTGAGTTTTTAATATCAGTAATCACTTCGAAGGAAACTATTACATCAGAGGCATAAATAATTGCACTTTATGGTCACGATATTTCTTACAATTTAAGTACTTATACAATATCTCTAGGTACACATAGGTCTGGAAGCGTTATCTTCGATGGAAATGTCTATAGCGATTAACATCACAACCTGTGACCAGGATCTTTTTATCTTTTGTAATTATCTTTTACGATTTGTCCATATTGGCACCTAGTTACCAGTATCTATTACCACCTTATTATTAAACACTACAAAAATGTTAATGTACAAATCAAAACATCAATTTAAAAAGTACCTACAGGATAACCTGTACACGAATTGTCAATACATATAATTAGTGTGTGTTCTATAAGATCTCGAAATTAGCAGAAATCTAAAGTTTGTCCAATTCGATTCTTATTCCTATAATAGTCCATCTTTCTCATCAGTCACTGAGGCTTATAGGAGTAATTTCATGAACTCTGTTTTACATTTTAAGTGTATCATATTGCCTGCACCATGCCTACACACCTAAATTCGGTACATATACCTACCTTTTTCATAACTGATCTGCCTCTCCTGTTGTCGTGCGTTGTCCGCCGCCACCTTTAGGAGGCCCTGGATGTTTCTGAGCAGCGTTTCGGTGGAAGAGACCAGGGTGTCTGCGGTGGGATCCACGGGTACAGAGGGAGGGGTACCAGTGGGTGCTGCGTAGCTGACGGGAGCTGGTGATGTTGAAGCTGGCAGCTCGCGCTCACCGTCGCTGAGATCGCCACCTGGTGGTATGCAATGGTATTATAAATTATTGATGATCGCTGGTGGTATAATGTCATACTCGCTTTGAAAGGCAATAGTCCTAGATAAATTTCGACTGGGACAGCCATTTCAACGAAGAGATAGAATATTCGTAAACTTTACAAGTATAGTCTAAGCGTGTAGTGCATGTGATAAGTAAGTACATGGGAATTTAAGTTCAATGGGATTACTCTTATATACTAACGTTCTTCTGCGTGGATTGTCAAAATGTTATTGTCAAGTTGTAAAAACCTAAATTTTGACTCGGGTAAGTTAAATATAGATCTTATTCATACCTTCCTTCAGAGAAAAGCTATTATAGATTTTAACGAATTCATTAGTATAATGCCCGCGACATGAAACTCCTATACTTTTACTAATTAATTTTATAATTTTTTTTTAAACTTATTTTGCTTGTGTTTTGTTTAATAAATTATAATTAATTAATTAGGGATAAAGAATAAAGAGCTTGTAGTGCGTACCTACCTACTTGCACGTAGTGTAGTCATATTTAAAAATAACATAATTATAAGTATAATAGTAATAAAACTCGCTTTGAAATGAAACACCTACAGGAACATTACCTTACAGTACAGCATCAAAAGCTTTAATAGAATATGCGTCAAACCAACTGGCTCTGAAACTTTTCTAATTACATAGGTGAGTGTGCCGAGAGAGCTTGCATACATGTTTCCTGAATTTAATTGGTTTTATTTATAGCTTCTGCTGAAATCTCACAAAGCATAATAATAAAATATTAGCTATAACGATACATTTAGATATAAGGAAATTTTTATAAATTTGTATAGATCGGCGTCGAATGAATCAAGGTTCAAGGTTTTCTATATCGTTAGAAAAAAAGCTTGTTCTCAAAGTTTGCGATTTAATATTATTAATCTAGTACAGAGCTATCTATGGATAAGTGACATGTGTCATATCATTATTTAGCTATTGAGGGTTATTAGTTTGAATGCCCTCCAGAAAAATATGTGTAAAAGATTCTCTGATTCAAACGTATAGACTCATCTCCTTTATGTACGAGTATGCTGTATCAAGTTCGGGAAAAGTTATCCATTTCAAAATTCAGGTCAAATTATTCTTAAATAAAACAAAGGTATGATTAAAAATAAATAAGTAGATTTATGAATCATCTTAATGGTCTGAGGATATAAATGTCGAACGCCGCCTACAAAAATTACACTGACCACAACGAATTAATCGCTCATAAAATCGATCATTTATTTTTCTATGAATTATAAGCTATCAATACGAACTCGATGAGGTGCTTTAAAAGGCAATCCAAGAGCAAGAGGCTGAACAGCATGCGATACCGACATACGGTAATATTCGAGAATCGCGTCTATTTATTTATCATTCGAGTTGCAATTATCACGGATAGAACATCGATATCGCGTGGAGATCGTCGATGTTGAGCTTTAGAGAGGTATTCGTGATTCATGATTGTATTTGAATATTTAAAGAACTAGTTGTTAAGTTACTTTTTCTCTACTTTATCTGCGGTTCTCAATAAAATGTTTACAAGTTCAGTCCTATCAGATATATTTCGATGTTTGTTGATGTTTGTTCAAAAGTTATCATTCGAAGTTATGTTTAATTGACATCGTAAACCATGACAAGTTTCTCGCAATTTAGATGTCAAAAAACAAATCTCAAGAGTTTAGGTTATTAAAAACAGCTATAATGCAGGGACGGGACGTAGGACAAAACACGAAGTTGCGACGGACAATATTTTATTGTGACAAAGTTCTAACATACAACAGCCTATCTGCCTTACATAGGTCGTGGTACAAGTGCACGAAAGGATGGGGTAAATCTCACCACTAACACCTCCAGCAGCACTTCGTCCCAGCAGAGGTGGAAGCGATTGCCGCGCAGAAACGTTAGCTGTGGTTATACGAGTATAGAGCTTTCAAAATATATAGAGCGATCAAACTTGTTATCCTAAATATTGACCTAGCAGCTAAGATGTTTTTTTAATAAGTTAAATGAGAAGAAGTTATTTATTTTTTAAGATCTTACTGTGACATATTTTTAGCAAGTATAGTTCATTCAATTTCAACATTATCAGTATATGTATTTTATTCATTTTTAATGGCAGCCTTATACATGAGAGGTCTTAATCAATTAAAACATGCTAAAGCTTTTTGTCTTCTGTAGCATCTAAAAGACAGTTAAGCTTTTGGGATTAGGGTACCTATATTTATTTTATTATCAGTCCTATTTTGTTTCATATAATTATATATTTAATTTTATGCTATATTTATTACAAATTTACTTAATTATTTATAAATATATCTTATAAAAATGCCATGAGTTATCTATAAAAGTTGTAATAAACCATTCAACCGGAGAATAAGCTGATTTTGTAAGCACCAAATCATATAACAAAGTTGCTAAATGGATTCAGAATAGGTACATTGCAATGCCATTCGACACCGAATGGGCTGTCTTTAACCGATTTATAAACCGCACTGCACTATGTCTCAGTTATTCCTTTCGCATCGGTAATCCTTATACGAGTCGAATGCATTTCAAATCAATTATTTTATAATTACTATCTTGCCATTACATTCAGCTCTGTTACTTCAGATAATAATTTTTCATTCGATCTCATAACAGTTTCGAAAAAAATTATAACATACATGATGCAACACTTGCATTAACATTGTTTTATTAAAAATTGATGTTAGATACTTGTATAATTACAGTAATGTATGCCTTGTGTCAATAACGGACCTCACACAAAAAAGAAAGTGTTTCGATTGGCGTCTCTCACGGCCCAAAATAATCTATCGATACATTTAATTTAACAGACAAGATAGTGACCGCTCATCAAATAATGAAGACAACATCGTTTCGTCATTGTCGATGCTCACGATAGCACTCTCGCGTTGTCACAACACCATCTTCCTAATAAGGCCAATTAACAGGACCTTACAGAGCAAAACGCACGAATATCAACTCTAATTCTAATGCCAAGGATGTACAATCACTTGACTTCTTAGAACGATCGAATCGTTTCCCAAACTTAAAACATTTGACTGATCGAAATAAAGAGTTAATTTTGAATGGAAAAAGATCAAAGTTGAATGACATGAGCGTTTAAAAAGTACTTTATAATGAGAAGGGGCCAATCGTGATGAGCGTGAATTACGTATAGACAGAATTAATATAAAATATTGAGAGTGATCACGATACAAAAGTGGGTGCGAGCGTGCTCAAGGATAGATTTAAAATTGCATTAGAGTGAAGTTGATCAGTTCGTCATCAGTGTATTGTTTGCACAGTTCCCCGGAGCAGTACCCGGTGCCCGCGCCGCGGCTATGAGAGTATTTCCTATAAATTGTAGTCAGTCATCCGTTCCCACGCTCAGTGAGCATTTTGTGTGTAGCTTTCAATAACTATCTACAATACACAATCCTCATTGTTTCACTTAATTTAGCTATTGTACGCCTCGTGTATTTACATCTAAGCATAAATATTTGGATTTCAAACGTCTTCGACGGATTCACACTTAGAAACGTTCACTTAGAAAATTCTAGTTTTATGCCCTTAGTTTTATTAAAGTCAATATATTATAAATTCAATTCGTAAATTTACCTATCAACGATTTGATAATTTCCTCACTCGTGTTTTAACTAGTCTGTAACTAAACTAGTATCTAATCTAATAACTAGTTGGAATTTTGATTGATGATGCAAATGAATACGTACCTAATACTAAATTGATTAAAATATTAAATACAGCAATAAACTCAACGACAAAAAGCTGAAGATGGAATGAATCTGGCTGTGTCGTAGGAGAAATTGTCATGCCATCCATCACCGGCCGTTAATAGAGTTAATAGTTTATGATCTTTAGTAATAGCGTCTTGTACATAACTGATGATGTACACAACACGCACTATTATGTCTCTAGGAAGGACCTCAATTTAAAGTATTTTTTCCTTTTATGTATCGCCTATCAAGTATTTGAAAACTACAACAAGCAAGCTGGAAACCTTATTCATGTTATATCAGAGCACAGTTTAAAAGTACGAGTATCGATACTTAATATCTTAAAGACTCACTTGCAAAATTGAATCGGGTCCTTATGTGCTATTCATACATCATTGAGGGCAATCGCGGCCGATACACGTAATAAGATTTTATTATATAGGACCATTACAGCAGACGTGCGGTGTCTAGGGATCAGTGGTAAACGTATGGGAACGCGGTGCATGATCATTCACTAATCGTCTAGGATGCTCAGAGGCAACGTCTCTGATTTCATGTTATTTGCTACCACGATTTATCTGGAAAGTCTCCGACCAGCTACGTATGACTTGTGTTACTCGAAGTCGGCAAAGTCTATTATAAAATAATTAGCGCCGATTGAAACATGGAATCGATTTTGCGCTTTAATAAGTTGGAAGTCTAGAATAAAAGTAACTACGGTTTATGGCTGATAATTTCCAAACTATGAATGCTGGAGGTTCCAGGGTTATTACTGGGTAATTTCACCGTACATTACAAGCAGAGTTTATTGAGAATATCGAGCGGGTGATACTGGCTCGTGTTAATGCAACACGGACAATTTCTTGTCATGCGTCCGAGCTGCTGAGATTACATCGAGCACACGCCCTTTTCTCATTTATCGACACATCTAATTTATAATGAAACGGAATAATATCGGCAATAACGAGATTAAATTGGATTTGCTATTGCAAAATTTAATATAACTGCCTGATCCTCATCATCGACTAACTAAAACTAGGTGGAAAATCATGTATGCTTCTTACGACGAGTACAGTTTCGGTATTCTATTTCATAATTGCAAGATTTTTGGTACTACTAAACTGTAGCCAAAAGCCTTAGAAATGAAATGGTTTTAGAAAAATATAATCTTAATAAAATAGTTGATAGCTACCGTATGGCTTTACGAAAGTCGTGAATAATTAAGATACGCACCGTCATCTTCATCTTTGACATTGTGATCCTCTTGATCAGACATCGCTGCATCACTCTCATCGGAGTGCGACCGTGGTGACGCTGCAGCGGTCGCCGTGGAGGGCATCCGCGGGGGCTGTGGCGTCCTACGCGAGGCTGCGGAGCTCCTGCCACTTGCCGAGCCTTCGCCCCTATCACCGCGGTCTCGGTCGCGCTCGCGGTCGCGCTCGCGCTCGCCCCTATCTGGTCTCTCCCGCTCGCCAGAACCTGACTTGGACAGATTCAGTACAGGACTGTGACCAGGCGAAGACCCTGTGGAAGAAGATGCGAAAGCTGTGGAAAAAGAAGGTTTAAGTTTCAAGGTCGAAGAAATTCAAAATTTGGTTAAATTTGAAATATCAATATAATAGGTAGGTATGCTTTTGAGACATTTAAATTTGTATAAGTGTATATTGTGTTTTTTTCTTCTGGTTTACGAACTGCATTAATGTAACTAATAGGAACGGCGTAATAGACATATTCGAATCTCTAATTAAAAAACCAACTGCAAAAAGTAACAAAACACCGGTGATTTAACAGGTTACGTAGTCAATATTTTGCCGCCGAGCTATGCAAACTGACCTGCTCAATATGCCAACATAAGTTTAATTAAACTCACCATTATGTGAACCATCGCGGGCTTTATCCATCGCCATAACTCGATCCATATCGCCTCGTTCGTCACGCAATCTGCAACAATGATATATCGCACAATTAAAAACATTCTCAAATGGCAAGTATCAAATGATGTGCAAGAAATTTATATTCTCGAAGTTTGTTAGGTATGTAACATTGAATATAGAACTCACAAGTTAAAAGGACTTAGTACACATACGAAAAAAATGGATTATAATCTTGTTTATTTTTGTAATAAATGTATATTATTAAAAAGCAAAAACATAAAATAAAATAAATTAAATCATCGTAAATAAAAAGGACAAGTTCTTAGCCGTTGTTATGAATTTTAAAGTCTAACTGTCTGCAATTGGACACGCTACCTCACAAAATGAATGCGGACAAAGCTACTGACAAACAGTTTTATCATTTGAAACCATAAAGTATACGTCCCACTGTGCCGTGAAGCTACTACAAAGGCAAAAGTATAATATTATAGACCCCCGCTGGGTTTCTTTGTGAACGGATGAAGACGGTGTATGTAATCATTTTGTATGCCGATATCTCATACCGCTACCCTAATTCCGCGTCTGCTTTTTGATTGTGAATTATTGAGCTTTTGATGCTTCCGTTTCGATTCAGTTTTTATTAATATTTACTTTTTTGTTTCATCCAAACACTTTTGTTGAATTTTGATTGAAATTAATTTTGTGCATCGAGATATCGAATACAGACGTTTTCTCATGAATCAAAAAAGTTGTTAGTTAGGAGTGTATTAAGTTGAAAAAATATGACAATAACTTTGAATTAAAGATTCTAATTAAAAAAATATCCGTTGTTTCATACATTGTCATGCATACATGCATGTTGATGACGATCTTTAAACTTTCTTGTATGAATTAGCTGTCAATTTAAAACAAAAAATTTCTGTATTTAAAACATTGCACTTAATATACTTAATATACAACAAAATACGAAAAAGCTCTTTTCAAAACACCACAGATACAGCAGTACCGTGAAAAATGAATTCGTTGTCAGAACCAATTTTCGCTCATTTCAAAGGGGCTAATGCTACAATTTTTGCCCAGTAATGCCTTCTGAACATTTGAATATAAATGACGTCTGAAAGTGAAATGTAACATACATAATAAGTGGCTGTTTTAAGCCTTCGCGGAACCCTTTTGTGGATTAAAGAGCTACGCAAAATTAGAGGTGTAAAGATGCTTTTTAAATTCTTGGTTTAGGAAAATATTAATAAATAAAGTTTGAAACGCACATTTTGTACCAATGTATCTTAAGCCTAACATTAAAAATCTAATTCTATGTAAGGCAAAAATTTCACCAAATTTGTTTCATCATAGCAATACAAATAAGTTTAGCTCGATGACATCATTAGCCCAACTAAAATCAAAATAAAAAAGGGAAATAGTGAGGCAAACATCGTACATGTACTAATATAAAAATTGCATTTTTTTTTAAATGACTACCTACGACAACAAAAAAATGATAGCAGAAAGATTACCTACAGACCATTTAAGATCTACAGATAATCCAAATGCTCCAACCCACCACCAGAGGGCAGCGTGCCTAGATTGCTAGCCGCATTACCACGCTGAATGGCAATGCTTATTTATAATTTGGGCCAGATAAAAGCCAGCATTATGGTCACGCGTCGAATCGATAAAAAAATTGCATAATTGCAATGTATAATAATGTCAATTACCTAAGTATATAAAATTTACTTTTAACCCTTTTTTCCTAATGTTCTGATCTAAAATTTAAAACGGATCTATAAATTTCTATATGGCTTCTTAATTTAAATTAAAAAAATTAAATGATTTCATTTTTCTTGTCTCATTTTGATTAATTTCGTAGCCTCTCTACGAATTCTGTAGCTCTACGCGGCAGCCCTCGAAATGGAGTCGTTTGGTACTTTACTGACGAGTCACGGAGCTCCGTTTGAATCTAATATATTTTTCATTTCCGACGCTATTAATATGTTAATATTTCTATGTACTTTAAAGAAAAAAGACACAGAATTCTCTTTTAAAAAACCAATTTAGTGATTATTTAGATTATGACTATTATTATCATGTGGTAGGTACTTCGGTAATTGTTAAAAATATAAAATAATTAAAAATAAAATTAATACGAGTATATGCATTTTTAATTTATGTATACGATACCTACAATTTTTAACCGACCAATATTCGATTCATCTATATATTTCCAATTTGGTGACTGCATTAGTTTACTCTCACAAATATGCTATTAAAACTAGGGAAAATCGTAATACTAAAAAAATATTCAGATAGTCGTCTAACCGGTTTATATAGTACATTTTATAGTACATTTAAAAGTAATACATTTAAAAGTAGTATATGTAAAAGTATGGCTTGGGTGCAAAGCAATTTTAATTATTTTATTTTAATTTATTTAAAATGTTAAATTCATACAAACATAACAACTTAACAATAACATCACAAAGTCTACAAGATTCTCAGTTCAATCATCCACCCTTACTTCTCATTCAAAAACAAACACACCGTATCAAGTTTTTGTCAATTAAAAATAACTAACAAGGTCCTCGTATCGGAAACTAACAAAAGATAAAGCGACCCATCATCAACACGAGATCGGACAAAAGATACCGTTCAAATCAATAAAATAATAAATTATTTCCACTTCCTCCATTTTATTTTTATAAATGTGTTAGTTTGATTGATGATTCCTCTTTATGCATTCTCACAATCACCTTCAAAACAATAACAGTTTTTCTTAGTAAGTATTTAGATGTGAATGTAAATGGTTCCTTTTTACATGTTTTTTATTGAATTAGTCCAATTTGTAGTTCGATCGATACTATGTTTACATTGCTTAGTTCTATATAACTTTATCAGTATTGACTAGCTTCAACATAAACGAGCCAAAAGACATGTAGACTACGTTCAATGCAAAATGACCGCTATAAACCGAGCTCGAGAATGATTGGATGATACTCAGCTCATAATATAACAGTCATTAAGTTGCACCGGACACGACATCGAGGTAACGAACTCGCATGAAGGTTAACGTAGTTAGTTAACGTTAACCATTGCCATTACAGAATGGGTGGTGGCCTAAACAGATATTCCGGGGCAGCGAGCGCGGACAATGCGTCGCAATCTACCACCGAACCCAACGTTGATTAGTTAATACTGAACCGTTCACATAACCTAATGCCCGGCAGTGGACAGAGCCGCGCCATCGCTGCCCACCGTTCCGAACCATTCTTGTATGCATAATCTGATTAGCCTAAGTATGAAACAAAGCTTTCCGTAACACTGTTGTCAATTTACATAACCTCTCCGAAACTGCAGTGTTGATTGAAGCCGACAAAATACACGATCCGTTTAACGAAATCCATAATTAAGTTATCGGTACAGTCAGTATTTGCATTTCATGGAAACGATTAAGAAAATCGAATCCCTACGGAGCGTCACTCGGTAAAACATTTGCTTGACACCCAAATCAAAAATCGTTTTAGCGCACCCTCGCGAGGGAGGTCGGGAAGCGTCGACGCCTCAACATTTATTATTTCAGACATATCACTCACATGCAAAACAAACTCCGTCCGATCCATCAAAAAGTTTCCTCTCGCCCCAGACGAGTGGTAACACAAATCGAGTGTGTAAGTATCGCGGTCTGAGAAAACGACTGAGCGTTGCGGTTATCCAGTCATTTGATGCTCTGTGATTTACTGAATGAATGCGATGCCACTTTATGAAACGCATTATTGCATAAAGAACGTGATGTAAGTAATAGGGGATGATTTATATGTTTTTGTCACTCGAAACACAAAAACGCAAAAACTATTCACTTAAATCAAATCTCGTTAAAGGAGTGAAATTTTTACAAGAAAAATCGATATTTAGATTAAATAACAAACAGCGAACAAAGAACGAGGCGCACAATCTTGAGAGAGTAAATAAGCTTGTTCATCCAGAAAAAATGAGCATTGTAACCCCCCAAACAGTCAACAAAGCTTCGAAGAAAATCGAGCGAAAAAAGGCTAAAAACACCTTAGGGGCTTACTAATCGAATAAAAAATATCAGCGACCGATGGCAATGTGTGGGGGTGGAATGGAATAAATTATAAAGAAAATACAAGTAAAGGGGCCTATGTTATGAGCAAAAACTTTGAGTTTGAGGCGTATGCAGATAACGTGATGTTTTGTTGGAATGTTGCGGCAATAACTGCGCCGTATGTTGAGATTACGGAATGATGCGGAAAGAAAATACAGATTGAAAGGGAACTTTTAATGTTTTGTTTTATGCTGACTTCACTTATCAGCATTAAGTAATATTTTACAGTTGATACATACGGTTGATATACACTACGCTATACATATCTATATATTAGTTAATTTTATGTCTTTACGAGTATGGTATGGGTGCCACAAAAGCAGCTTTAAATAGGTGTATATAATAATAAGAAATGAAATTAATGGTTAATACGTATATAACTAGAATTTATAAAAACTTGCTAAACGCTACAAACAAATCAATATATTCTAAATCGGTGTAAACAAAAAACAAAGCTCTTAATAACCCAATCAATGTTTAAAACACAGCCATTTAAGGCGGGGACAGCGAAATGCGGAAATAATAGGAAGAAGTAACATGATGACTTGTCAAACTATATAAGTTAGGAGTTAAGTAAATATTAAGTGTTAGTGGTAAATATTTAATATTAAGTAAGTGATTATTGTTTTTTAAATACCCGAGCGACATTGTCGATTACGACAAAGCTCGTTAATAAAGAGAAAAAAAAAAAAAAATGATGACTTGTCGTGGCCGCACCCTTCGCATAAACGTCACGATGTCATTTGTAAAAATTGCGGTCTTTCGAACTTCTCCAATTTGGCACAGCAACTCCTTGGAGTAGTCAATATATTTTCATCTAAAAGAGTAAGTCCTGATTGACTGACTGACTGATATTTGCTCGGAATCAACGTAGGGGCAATTGCGAGTTAAAAAGTAAATAATTATTCATGTGATTATAAAAGTAAATAATTCAGTATGTACATTTATTTTGTAAACATTTAATATTTTGTCCTCAAAAAGATCAAATTCGGAAACGAAAGCTTTCATATTATTATTAGTACATTTCTCGAAACACCTGTAACGTTTTGACGCCTCCATTTCCCTTATAAATATGAAAATAAAAATCACAAACCTTATGTTAAACACAATACGTCAAAAAACATTTGACAAATTCCAAACTTTAGTAGGTGGCAACTCCACTAGTTTTGAAACCTAAAGCGGAAACGACTAACCAAAATAAGCAAATTTGGGGGCGACGAAAAGAAATAGCAGAGAACAGTAGAACCTCGGCGGGGGAAACCGGAGACAGTAATTTAAATTTGAATAATATAATATGAAAAAAATTACATCACTTAATACCGTAATAAAAGTGCACTAAGCGACCGGAGCATTACGCTTGCCAAATGCAAAGAGGGACACGCAAATCTGCCAAGAAACGTGAAATGAAAATATAAAAAGTGTTAGGAAGAAAATAAAATATGTCTCCGGGAGCTTCGGAGCTCATTACGTTATTACAAATACGTGAGGAGATTTAAGTTGTCGCTGGAAAAGCTGCGAAGACAGACGACGTTTTAAGACTGAGCTGGGAGCCGACTGCGTAAAAAGAAAGAAACTCTATAAAAAATATATACATAAAAGAGGATACAAACAGCTAATTTGTAATAATTAAATAGAACTCATTAACGCATAGACACGCAATGGTTGTATTAGTTAATTGAAAGGAGAGACAACAAGCTGTAGGCGCACGAGTTTATGTAAAACAGGCCGGATATAAAGAAATAACGTAAGTAAGTAGCATTCGTTTGCAGGAACCCGTCGAGCCGGAACGATTCCAGCAGCGATCGGTTCCGAGGTTATTAGGATTTAAGCGCCAGCACGTCGCGTCTCGCCAATGTCTAATAATTATGCAAAATTGCTTCTACGATTCGGAGACCCCGGCTTTTTAGGGACATTACCATTACACGTAATGGGAATGCGTTTTGATAATGTCGAGTTTCATTGCGAGATTAGAAACGCGACTCGCTTATTGGACCGTTATGTTAGACTGTTTTTTGTCGATTTACATTCTATTAAGGTGAATTTAAGAGACATCGTTCTTTTAGAATATAGTGAATAACTTTTTAGGTGTGATTTTAAATAAAATGTCTTGTAATCCTAGACGGATAATTGAGTGACCGCCAATTGCATAAATAAGGCTTCGACGCATATGCCGTAAAAATTCACATTCATTCTAGTTGGATTCTTGGTGTAATGAAAAGCGACAACTCTCACATCGGGATCAACTGCCCTTAAAGTATTTCTAGTAACTTTTTTGGTGGACAGGTGGAATTAATCATCGACGAAGCCGCTAAGCATTGAGCTGGCAAGGAATCATCGCATCGGTCGTAATGATCACGATCGAAGCAATCACTCGCCTTGACCGCAACATGTTTCGAACGAGATGATAATGGCAGACGTATCGAATAATGCAAACCCTTTATGTTTTGCGGTGACAATATAGGTATTTTAACTGCATATGAATCGCAGTCTTATAAATTACCTTTTTCAAACTGTGAAAAACACGGACATATGACATTTAATTAGTAGAACTGTGATTGAGACTAGAAGATAAATAATATTTTCAGATTTAAACTGCTGTCTCTTTACTGATATTATCTGACATACAAACGCAGTATCTGTACCGATTTATCTCTAACCACAGTTGGACAATGTGCCGCATCGATCATAGTTTTGTCCACTTTGTAGATAATGGTAACAACTCTTGTTGAAAAGATAAACTTTTATATATTTATATATTTTTTATATAATGGGCCAGAAATAAATCAAATTTATATACATATATTTTTATTTCTTTTTGTGTATGATTACCTACTTTTATTACAGTTTGTTTGCTTAGAAAAAAAAATCTGAAAAAAATAGATGTGTATATTGCTAGGATGACTTTAGCATAAAGTTTAATACGACATTATAACATATTAACTTTCTGTATCTATTTTTGTGTCGGAATTGTAATTATAACTTATTTCTCATCATCTATACGGAAGACTAGTTATTAAATCTTAATTATTTCTTGCGGAAAGCTTAGTACCTAATGGTTTAGATTAGCATCTAAATATCTGTATGCAACCATGGATAGAGATTAAGATCTACTTTCGCTTATTGAAACCGAAGGTTTCTTCCAGACTGTGTACATACTTGTTCATAAAATAAAACAATAATGATTTTATCGTAAAACATTTTTAATTAAGCTTACAAGCCATGTGTAATCTAATCGTAGCAACATGACAGTCAGATTTGAAGATATGCTGCCTATACATATATGTTACACAGTTTTTATCTAATGCTAAATTCTTGCGTATAATGCAACACATTTATTCACGAATCATAACAATATTTTTATTACGAATTTTCAATTGACGAGTGTTTTACGACAGAAAACAAACTCAATAAAAAGTTAATTTTTTACGTACGAGTGTGTAGAATAAATTATAGGCAATATGTAGGTTTTAATACAAGCTTATATCATTTAGTTACAAAGCAAAAAATGTCGGCTAGAACTCTATGATCTGTTTGTCAGGGCTCGCATAGAACAATAACAGGCGCGTAAAATTAACAATCGACGTTTCGGATGAGTGTTCAAAATAGTCATTAAAATGATAACAACGAAAACAAATTCGATGAAACGTGTTAATCAAACAACGTTTCAAATAGGAGTAAACAGATAATTAATGTAACAGACACAAATAGGCTACAAGCGTATCGAGTACGAGTTCCTACATACATACGTCACGTATTGAAACGGGGAGTTTGGCAGAAAGTAAACAGAAAATATAATTTAGAAGCAATTTGCTGGGGATATGTCCGCAATCAAATTGTCTCGTTAATACCACGGTGCTATCAAAACATTTGATTTGTGGCCGCTGGTGGGGCCGCGGTTATTTAGCTGCGCCGCGCCATGGTTAACTTCGTTGGATGACCCCCGCCCCGCTTGTCATCGCCAATTACTGTTTATTATTTCTGACAAATGTTCGATAATTTCGATATTTGAATTTCAATTTTACTATACTGCATCATAAATACAATGTACATGAAATGCCATAAAAGGACTAACCATATAACGACCATATATTAAACAAAATGAAATGACATATTACCCGTGAAACTGTACTATGAATTTGAAAAGCGCGCACTCAGCGTTACCTCGGGTTTTATTACGGTGACAATAACACAAACAATTACACATACAGTAATCAAAATGCGATTTATTCCCCCGTCCTTGTGTTTGCTCGACAATCCGCTGTTTTTTCCGATTTATGCGGACTCACACTCGACTCGCAACTGGCGCGAAGTCAGCGTGCAAACACTCGCACAGTAGAACACTTTTTATTCGCGTTTTACAATTCCCCCAAAGGATTTGCATAACAGAACGGGAAAGGTCAGGAAGCGAACGGAATGGCAAGTGTCCGGTTTGATGCTCACTCAGCATTGCTCGGGTACAGTGCCGTTTAGAACGCGACACCAACTGGATTGAAATACTGGTATAAAAATCCGTATAGTTCGATTTAGCGTCTTTAACACGGCACTTGCAAGACATGGAACGATACTCTAACAAAGCCGCAAACAATGCAAAAAAAATCTTAGCAATGGCAAGTGCCTTTTTGTCGGTTTCTTATGTGAAAACGACTTGTATCATTTATATACAGCTTTAGCAAATTTATACGATGTTAAAGTTTTGATTTTTGAATTTAAGATAAAACAATGATAATTAGAAATACATTAATATTGCTGATGTTCTTTAAAATTAAAAGATATATTCAATTTTACATAATCTACCTACAACAAGCACGTGTCACAATTTTTAGTTAGGCCATTTGTTCTATGCAAACTAGCCAGATCACTTGTCCTATAGAATGCCCTATTTCTTTAGGAATAGTTTTTTACTACTGTCGGGATTTGAACGCAGCATCGAATGTTCAAACGCAGGCGTTCGAAATGCATATTCATGGTTGGCCCGCGCCACATGCAAATTGTGATTTACACTCCATAATGAATTCTTTTGATCTGTAGATTCAGATATTTGATTTACCCCATCGATGTGGCTATTAAACATGACACGTTGATTTCGTATTCATAGTTTTCGTGCACGGTGATCTTTATTTGTAAAATGTACCTAAAAAAGCTTACTGAGAGGTTGAAATATAACATCAATATATACGCAAAACTACTAACACAGTAATCAAATTGCAATATACCAGTATAAGGAGATAGGCAATCAATATGAAGACGCACGAAAACAATCCGTCAAAAACTCAGCTAAAAAGTCTTATAATTACACCAGAGATATTCAACTGTTGGAAAGAAACGGAGAAATGACAAGCCGATGACAAATGAGCATCGCGCATCCAACGCAGTCGGGTGGCGGACCTCATCAAATTATTCCCCACTTAAAAAATCTCCGTAAACAAAAACGCGATACGGGGAAAAACAGAGGATTAAAAAAATAGGTATTGGCAACATTGATTGATGCATACTAATAGGGCGCGAAGGAATGAGGCCAATGCGTAATTAGAGGAAAAGTGACATCTTCTGTCAGTGGCGGCATTGCCAGTCGCAAGCAGAAATAGAACGGTCACGCCTTTTGGGGAGGAAGTGATTAGTGCTAGGAACTTATTAAAAATTATTGAGTGAAGGCGACTAATTGATTACTTACTCTGTCACTTCATCTCTGCACTTCAGTGAGCGTTAAATAATTTTCGTTTTTTTTAGTAATATGCAAGTACAGCTATCGCATACTCTTCGAAAATAGTTTCTAAACATAAATACGCATAGGTAATTACAATAAACTAAATATAACGTGACTTGTCCTGATAAACTTTGTATTAAAAATTGACTGGAAAATATCTAAATAATCTTGACTAAAACCAGCAGTGATAGATTGTAGCTGGTTTTTTGGCTGCCCGTGACGTGACAATTGAAAGAAGTATGAAATAATGAGTATCGCCAGGACACCCTGCACGCGTCTACGCATAACAACGCGGGAGATTAGCATAACTAGAGTCAGACGAATGGCGGGACACTAGTTACCTTTAGCTTTTGTTTTCACCTAGACTACAACAACTTCATTATTATCATAGATTTCTAGGTTTTTTCAGTTGTTATGGTTTAAGTCTCTTACAACTACAATGTATAATACATATAAACCCATAGAGTCCATCTGCTTGGTACGAGTCTCGTTTCATAAAAAATAATATGACAAATATAATAGTAGATAATGTTTTAATCTCCCCTTAAAACGAAACGTTTGAGTTTACAAAGCTCTAACTTGTTTTGGGAATTATTACTACCAAAAAAAATATTATCTCAACATTAGTAATTTCAACGAGTGCAATTAAACATAAAAAGTATTCCATAACATTTCATGGTAAAAGAAGTGAACACTCAAAGTATAATCTCAATGTGACATTACCCATTTTCACTCAAAAGCGTATTCTTATCGGAACATATCATTAGTAATGCAAAATAATGGGATACGGACACCTCGTGCCGTTTGCAAGGAAATGATTAATGCCGTTCGTCATTAATTCTTATTTTTGATGAGAAATTTGACTTGTGCTGTCAGGCGCCGGAGCCAGATTAATACAAGCTGACGGTGCAACTTAGAGCTGTAATATGACAGAGCCGTATTCGACTTTAAGGCAAAGGTTTTAGAACCATCGTAATTTTTACTACAAAGCGTAGTGATTATTAGTGGTCTCTAAGGTTAAAATATAATAATTTAAGCATAAAGTGATAAAATATTTGAATATTATATTTTAGTTGCATTCCTACCCCAAGTGAAATATCTACTTGGGGTTTTGTACAAACGTGCAACAAAGAACCCATGTGTATAAATTTACTAGGAAAATTGTACGACTATGAGATCAAAGCTCACAAAACAAATAGTTCGGTACACCGACAGAACTAGCCGAATAGTTTACGGCATAAAAGGGCAAAGTACAAAGAGCTTGATAAAATTCCAGAGCGACCGCATCGGTGACAAACTCGGAAGGTATTTCGAAGGGCTGCCGATTGCCGCACCCGACCGACGCCCCTGAAGGCTCGACGTCGGTGACTAGGCACCCTTTGCGTATTAGCCAACTGAAAATCAAGTCTTTTATTATTAATGATTCCGCGCGATGACAATCTAAATATCTCCCGAAAACTTTTCTCACTAATCGCGCAAAATTACACCCGGCTAATTCTTAAGCTCCGATATAAATGTACACAGTCACCAGATGCGTCCGCGCGAATCATCTTTCAAAACAGCACAAGAAAATCACTTAAGATTCAAAGCGTTTCAGTATCTTTATCTTTCGGATACAAGAGTTCATTTTATGACCATTAATTTCGCGTTTTCCTCGGGTGTTTTATCACAACGGCTGCGGGGCTCTGTCGCGCGTCTCATTAATCAAAAGCATTTGTTTACAACGAAGGGAATTTGATTTGATTAAAATAATTCGCAATATCCTTGATAAATATCACCCTCAGTCTCCGTTTGATCTGCGCTAAAATTAATGGTGGAGGATTCAATCACGTGAATGTCGCCGCGATTCTTGACATTTCGTGCTGGATGACTCCGAAAATGTATCACAGCCACCCACCATTATTACTATTTTAATTAATTTGTAAGAATATAACTAACTAAAGCTCTCACTTAGTAGATGTTCTTGGAAAACGTGTAGAAGTTTATTTTAATTTAAAATAAAAGTCTGAGAAAAGGTATGAAAATCAAGCCCCTTGTGATATCATATAATAATTTAGGTCTTATAAAAGTGACGGCGCCTAGAAAAACGGTAAAACCTATATGTTTAAATAAAAGCCTCTTACTGTTTTAATTTTCATGTAAGGTCTTACATGAAAATTAACAACACACTTATGAAATATATATCTTAATATACATTTTATGTATATCTTAATATATATTTTATAAGTGTGTGCACTTTTGTTCCTTTCTAAGCTTCAAAAATATTTAAATAGGTATGACACGTTATACAAACATAATGACACAAATATATACTTAGAAAATAATTATTTTTCCAACCAGCCTTAAACCGATTAGTCGCAATAAACTAAGAATACGAATCAAACGTCACTTCAAAAAGGTTCCTAGTGTACAGAACACGGCAGAGATTTAAAACCGTTAAAGGGTCAACAAACAGAGCTATCTTCCTCTGGCAAGGGGCGCTGGATGAATAACGATCGACGTCACAGCGATGTGTGCCGATCCGGGCGCCGGCCGGGAACGCCAGGATTGTCCGGGATACACCCGGAAAAGCCCGGAAACGGCTTAACCCGCCGGCACCGATTAATCGCTGCTAATTCGAACTGAAACGGAATTAAACCGGCCGAATGGATTGATCCCGACGATTTGTCGATTCTTCGTTTTGTGAGCTTTGGCAGACACACCATCACTTTTTCAGATGAAAAAAAGGTCTGGATAGTAGCCGATACAGAAATGTATATTTTTAGATAATAAGGAAAAATAGTATGTTTTGTGTAGATATAATCTGACTAACACACTGTTTTAATTTCCTTTTACCACTAACACACTCGGTTTACCTTTTCCACAGAAACATAAAAACGCAATCCGATTACTAACAGAATTAAACTTTTAAGATAACGAAAACAATAAACAATAAGTACAATAGCTGACAATGATTGCTAATAAAACACGTTCACTCGCAGGGAAAACAAAACAAACAGTACAAATTATATTAAATCAGAGATAATCCTGTCAATTAATTGGAGTTAACATGAGAACCGGTTCGACGCATGCGCAGAACCAACGACGTTAAGATATCGCGGGCAAGAAAACATGATCAGAGACGGAGGATTTGTATGAACTAACGTCGGTCTATACATATATATACCATTCCAAATACAATGTATTTTAAGCAGAAGCTATTAACATACAGCGGAGAGATTTATTTGGTAGCAAATTAATGTTTGGAAATTTGAGATTCTACTCACGTCCGCTAGAAGTGTTACGTGTTACGAAAGTATCCGTAGATATGCTTATTTAATATTTTATGATTAACCTGACTTTTACACGGCAGATGTCGATGCAATAGAGCTGGTAGAGGTGCTTGAAATTAAACAATTGTCACTATAATCCGCCCTAGATTATGATCGAGAGGACAAAAACATCACAATCAAGTTTAGCTAACGTTTAGACATATTAAAAGCCTATGAGGCGTCTAAAAATAAGGAATTTTTAGTTAACTTCTAGATTTTTTTACAACTTATCCATATACGCAAATGATTTGTCCCATATCGGGTAATTATTAACACATGTGAGACTCGCTTATTTTTGGAAGCCATTGAGCTTTCCATCAGTGAGTTTATATACGTACCTACATATTTTAACTATTCTTCTATACATTTAGTCAAAGTAAAAATATGCGGAAAAGTGCATTGTTTATTTAACCGGTCTATACTTATACAATGTAATTTTTATACCCAAAAAGCTCTATGAATTCTTAAAAACGCCCTAATCCAGCACTCGTGGCCGGACGATCGCCAACTGACAGTGACACATCGGTACACGGCCCGTCCGACTGTAATTCTACCCCACCGCCTCTCCCACCACCTACGGTACCACTTTACTTTCCAATTTACAGAATTAATTACAGGATTTAGACAATCGGATTTAAAGGGCCCGACTAAATAATTGTTGGTAGTGAAAACCGAAATTAGTAGCATTTAACTATGTAGATACGTACCTATTTCAAAACGGCATAAAGTCATGCTAAAGCGAATCGAATTCACGAGCCTCAAAGGCTATTCAAAACAATATTGAATCTCAGTTGGATAAAGAAGTCAAAACCGCGAGTATCGAGTCGACCCACCGATCAATCACCATCCATTAAACAAGAAAAGAAAAGCGCTTTCCCCCACCGATTGGCCCTCCAGTGCTCCCTCGAATTGGCCCAATTTACATGAGAGCCGCTTTTTCTGCGTCGAGATTAGCCCCCGAATGAGTTTGATGAATTGTCGCTGGTAGCGGCCGTCCCGCTTCATTCCGCACCGGCCGGTCATTTGTTAAAAATACACCCGATCCACGGATCTAATTGTCTCCTCTAATTTCACACCCTCCTGTGATATCTGCACCCCATTCCGAAATTAACACAGATTTATCTTTTGTTTTTAAAATGAATTTACGCCTCTGAATTAGTGCCACCCGAACCCTTTTTATATGATATCTGAAATGGTGATGCTGTCAAAAGCAAAACAAAAAGAAGATAGTGGCAAATAAATACTTTCGGGTACGCTATATTAATTAGATAAAACTAAATTGAAAGCCTATAATATCGTTATCATACCTTTCGAGATGTTTTACGATGTCCTCATACGCCGCTCTACAATTCTCCCAAATACCAGATCTGCAGACAAAGAAATAAAAATAAGAGAAATAGAAAACAGTACAGAAACGATTAGAAACAGTAAAAACAAACTAAAAGATGAATATGATTATGGAAACTTATATATCAGTAAAGGCTTTTTCTGAGATTTTAAGATTCAATCAAGCAGAGGCAAAAATTGGCAAAACTCTTCAAGATATCACAAAGAAAAAGTTTAACAATAAAAAGGGTTAGATTCAAAGGAATAATTATGAGTATTCAATATTAAATGTTCCGTTAGACCGAGCGAGGGGTCGAAGAAATTAATTATGTTTTTAAAACAATCGCTTATATTTGTGTTGTAGCAACTCATGCGTGATCGTTGAAATTGTTTCTCGATTACTTTGCCTCTTTGTTTTTCATTAAACTTTTCTTCGACATTTGTTAGGGGTCCTATTACATCTAAGTGTTATTCAACTGAAGGGTTAAACAATTACTTGAAATTGTTTTATTGTTTCATCAATATGTTTTCGATAAGAGCGCAGGTTATACAGACAATGTGATGGTTACGAATACGTGGAACGTTCTTACATTTGAATTATTCATGAATGCTTATTAGGTGTAATAATAACCAGACAATATACTAAACAAAACATTAAACAGTGTTATGTTATAACAGATACAATGTTCATAAGTTTTTACACTTTTCATATCTTTACGTACATTAGCTTACTTCAAATTTGTACAGAAGCCCAATAAGATACCTGCAATCCATACCTTTCTCTTGTTACTCAAAATTACCTAATATGACCGGTATTGATTGCGCAGGTCCGTCATTATGTGTCGGGTTACATGAGGCAGTAAGACACTGGGGTAAGTCGCACTGAAGCAAGTAGCGAGGAGGGTAAGTTGTGGGTCTTCAGAACGGAAGTGAGGGCATTCAGTGTTTGTACTTTTCTTATTGGATTATGTTCCCTGTAGACGTTTAACCTACACCACTTGTCGCCTGACCTGCTTACAGGTTTCTTTTCGTGAACGCATTTGACTAAGCCGCTGATCTTCTTACTGATTTGCTTACGAGTGGGTACGAGTACTTGCTGTGAGTTGTCGTTTTCAATTCGGTGTATATGGATCGCAAACAATTAAAATTTGTTGGAATGTATTTGTATTTATCTGTTTCTTCTTGTATTTTTAACCATCACCCTGGGAAAGAAGGAGTGTTATGTTTTTCGAGTGTATTATACAAGGTTGTCGGCCAGGGGTGTAAGCCGAAAGGGTTTAGTATAAGCTAACTATACTCATCCTATGGAACAACTTTCACTATGGGAGCAAGTCTGAATTCGAGAAAAATATTAGCTGTTTCATACATTTTGTCGACGACCGATCAACTTTTTGTATGGAACAGATGTTTTTTTTTCTCGAATATCGCGTTCCCATAATGAAAGTTGTTCCTTAGGATGACTATAGTAAACCTCTCTCCGCTTGGTACACCCCTAGCCGACAACCCTGTATATGTAATATGTATGTATATTTTTTTGGCATACCCTAGAGCTTAAACCGCTTCTCATATTTTTTATGAGAGTGTTGTCAATAGATTCATCTTTACCTGCAGATGGTCATTTATTAGCAGCATTTTGCTGTTTCTCTTGATAAGATACGTGGATCTAAATTTCTTGCATTCGGGTTTTTTGAAGTCACCTTTAATAACATGTTTGTAGATGTGTTTGGTATGAATACAACTATTTAATTGCGTATGTCTAATTATATTAAGCAAGCCTTAATTTTATTAACTTATTTAAAATGCTTCTTATATAAATTCATAGTTTTCCTAAATAGATCCAATATCTTATTAAGATCTACTTTAATTTCCTACATCCTGTAAGCAATGTTCGTTAACGAGTGGCTATGATAATTTTAGGGCAATATTTATTACAAACGGATACCGAAAATTGTGTGTTTTAGAATAATAATATAATCGACCAGTTACCAGTTATAATAACTTCGTAAACAATTCCCGTAAATAAATTACAGCATGAGTTTACTTCTCAATCAATAAAACTAAAATAGTATCACATCCGGTAAAATCCAGAAAAGAGTTTATGACAACTAGTTACATAAACTAGTTGCTAGCCACATATATGTCCTGCCCATAAAACTGTAACATTGGGAGAACAAAAACATATTTCGTCGTTACGGCTTTTGGTCCACAGGTAGATGGAAACCACAAAATTTATGTTTCGATACCCTAATGCGTCTTCTTAATGAAGCTGTGGTTTTAAAACGTCTCAATCGTTTATTTCTATTGCTATTTAGTTTAAATCAGCTTTAGTCACCTGCCGAATTTGCTTTTGGACATGAGAAATTGTCGCCTTACTACAATAGTATCTGCAAAAGCGTTCCCTATACAGCAGAACTCTCAATTTTGTTATTATGGCGAGTGTTTATGTAACTTCTCTTTTTTTGCACTGGACCGGGGTCTATTCGTACCAGTATCTGGCTAAAGTACAAGCGAGTTAAGAAAACTGAAGTCGTATTGCAGCTTCGGAGCAAAGTCGATCAGGGACTTTACACCAGAGCCAATCAGTGTGTCTCACCTTGCAAGAGCTTCCATGTTGTGCATAGGCTGGCCCTTGATGATGGAGCCGTCGGGACGGGGCACGCCGTGGTGGGGCATCCCGGGTGACATTAGCGCATGCTGGTGCATGAAACCCATGGGGCCTAGGTGAGTAGGAGGCGCGTTGTACCCATTAGCCAAGAGGGGGGATTTCTCCATGCGAGCCATTTCTAGAACAATGTAAACAATTGTTAAGTAAGCCTATATGTTGGAATAGTTTTTACGTGTAAAAGGAAATACAAAGGACTATTATGTCTATTTTAAAATACAAATTATGCAATTTTAAGGTTGCCCCGAATGGAAAATAAACAAATAGTAATTTGAAACCTACAGCCTAGTTATATTTCCGTCTTTGCTCAACATTTAAATGCTTCAAAAGTGTGCCGAACCCAGGTAAAATCCAATTAATGCCCGGTATTATCATTTAATTACTCGTTCCAATAATCGAATCGCTCGTAAAATGGTGTATCAACAATAATAAAATGAGCAATGAATTTCGAGACTATTGTTTTCTGGGTACCACAAACAGCCCATGTAAACATAGGGGGGCCTTGTATAAATATTCTTAAAATGACCCCCTGAGAGGGCCGGAGGTAGGTATCGGAGGAACCGGGCGGTCTGCCCATGACCTGTCTGCCGGCGTGAGGTCACCAAACCGACTGGGGCGTCCAAAACAATTAACAAGGTGTCGAATTAAACACGAATTAACGGTCCGACCGTTAAAGGAAAGTACCCTTTTCCATTGTGGCAGCGTTTTACAAAGGATTTCGGGATTGCTGAATATTAAATATTGTTCGTTTTGTTTCGCGATTAAGGGCACAGGTATGTGACGCGGTGCGTAATGGCCGAATTTTAATTATTATGGAATCTTATACCCCTTTGATCCTGCGGGTAGGGCTCAAACAATCTCGTTTCTGAATGATAATTTTTAATGGCAGATTGTTTTGTGCCTTTGGTTCCTATAAAATGTTTTGTTTTAAATCTGTCCCAGTTTTTGGATAGATACCTATTGTATTTATGATTATATGAGTATTTATTGAATAGAATCTTTGTTTTATTTTTCGTTTCCATATCCAGTGAATTTCTAAGGACGTGTGAATGTACATAGAAACTCAATTTCTTCAAACACTTTAAAATGAGTACAAAAAGGTATACAATGTTTTTTTTTATTCTAGCAATGAATAAAAAACTACTACGTTAAATCAGTTCCAGTATTTATATAAGCAGAAAATTTATTAAGCTCTGAAATGATAGTTCTACATATTTATATGTTAGAATCACGTTCGAAGTTACAGCCAAACAAACATTATGACCAATGGACCCTGAATTAATTGTTTGGGTCTATTTACTCGGTTAACCGACTCTCGGTTATCTTTTCGGCCATACCATGCTTTATATTTGTATTTGTGATAATTAATTATTCCGGATTTCGAGAGGTAAATATCCCTTTGTAAACTATTGTTTTCATATTTGTATGTTTTGCCTGAAACTTATTTGTGGAGGCTTCCGAAGTGGGTCAGAATATTTAAATACGTACATGCTACTTGTGGGCCGTAGTTGATTTAGGATCACAAATCTATTTTTCAAAAAGACCACGTTGAAAGTTGCAAGTCGCAGTTAAAATTCAGATACCAAAAAGATATAGAAATATTTTAGTAATAATAACCATGTCATATAAATGTTGGGTTAAGTATAATCAAATTTAATATAATTAACTCAGTACCTACAAATATTGTGTCTTGTCTATAACAACTCAGCTGACAATACAATAACCTTTATAAAACACTGCCGACCAAAATTGGGTTACTAAACCAAAGCATATTTACAAATTCGTGGTCGGTCCCTCGCCCCACTGGTCAACCGCACTTACTAATTAACTAAATACGTGTTAAATCTCGTAATAACCTGCGGTTAAAACAACCTTTTTCGCCATCTCATTCTTACAACCAGCCTGTGTGTCATCTCTTTCTAATTAGATCTAGTAGGAATCTTATTTTGCACAAGTAACTACAAAATGTATTATCAAAAATATTATTAGAATTGAGATAAGAAAGTAGAAACTAAAAGTAGTAGTTAATAGTAGTAGAAAGTAGAAGTAGATTTTTTTTAGGAATTAGTGATGAAAGAAATTTATTGATAAATATTGATAAAAAGTTCAAAACTCTAAACTCATAAAATCACCTTTCATAATCATAACCGCTCAAATGCTCATCGTTTACCATTATGACTATTATTAGAGAGAATTCACTGATCAGGGCATTTAAAGAAATGAAACGTCGATTCCGAACCGCTATTATATCGATTTTCATCGATTTATTGATCGAATATCGACTGTCCTCGACAAATGGTCGTATCAAATTACTGGCCATTATTTCGAATTAGAATCGATAGAATCGAGACCTCAATTATATCACTTATGTGTTTAAAGGAGGTTGGGATACAGATAATCATAACCGCAAAAGTTTAGGACTTTTTTATAGTCACAAAAAAAGTTTACGCCGCGACTTGACCATTCGATATTTGTTTTGATTTTTTTTTCGCGGCAAGCATACGTCTATAGAGTTCAGTGTAATTCAATTAGCCTGCATACAAAATACAACAAAAGACTTACATTGGCAAGTGCTGTAGCAATGAAACAGTCTGATTTTATTACAGTTTGATTGCAAAATAACATAACGAGGAACGCATGTGGGTAAGTAATGATTGGTAATAAAAACGAGATTTGGCTAACATTGTAGTAGGTAAGTACTATCTTATGTTGCTTCATAATATGTAAAGCATTTTGCATAAGTATTACTCGTTTGTTTTGTTTTGTGTACGTTTAAATTTAATATAGTATATAATTTCACATGGTAAAACAGAGTAAGATATTGATTTTCAGTTTTACTTTTAACAAAAAGATTGCAGTAAATCAATTTCGCATCACTAATGTAACTCTTAAGCAAACATACAAAATTCTTATACAGACTCATACAATGTTGCAAATAAAATAAAAGGTGTTTCTTTATTAAAGTCTAGTTGGTGTCGTAAAGTAGGAAATATCTATCGTAAACGTACCCTAGACTTTATAACTCGGTGGTTTTACTGGAAACCTTAAACATTACTGTAATGGTCTGTAAATCACTCGAAAGGAATAAATTATTAGATGCATTAAGCCTCTGTGGATAAATATAAAGATAATAAAAGCAATACAATGTAATATTGTGATTACAGCTGACATTTAGTATACTTAGGATGCACCTAAAACATTTTGATGAGTTAACTTAGTAGGTAAATATCTAATAGGTATACATTTTCCGTAGGATTTGTGTATCCGTATCGACCTGTCCTGCCGCTTGGCACGGGTCTCGAAAAAGGGTTAGGCCTAATTCCACCACACTGGATACGTTGAGAACTACACTAAGCTTCGAAATCTGTTACAAGTAGATTTCCTCATGATATTTTCCCTTCATCGTGTAATTTTATTGATTAAAATCAATCAAAAATTCGCGATTAATCACAAACACGTATGCAAATGGGAAGTGTAAAAAACGAATTTATTTTGATATTGGTCCGGATCTTCTCTGGAAATCGGGAAACATAAATAAAAAATCCGATAAATTGAGAAAAGCCTCTTTTTTTTAAAAGTCAGTTAAAAATCTTTCAACGTTGTCATTGTCAAGAACTCAACAAATCTTTGCGCTCGTGCAAAACGAAGGAACTCGAAAATGATACAAAACGAGTCGAATTAAATGAAAATTACAGCGAGCAGGTAATCTTAGCGTTTACAATAAATACATAATTGCACGGTCAGCATACGAATGGCAAACGTGCACACACTCGTATAACGGGAACCTACGTTTTGGAGATACACTACGTTAATGATAAACTGCTCTCAGTTTTAAGCATCTTTTGTCTCGTTTTAGCTTACAGATAACGTTTAGCACCAAGAAATTTTAATACAATTTTCTAAATCTGAGTCATGTGAAAAGTATTACAACAAATTTAACATAGGTACATACGAGTATATTACTTATTGGGTTCTTAGCTCTTACTTATTATTCACATATTTCTATTTATCGGTCACTGGTTTTCTATGTGGTTTAATTTACGGAGAAATTTTAATATGGTGAGCACACTATCCCAATAAAGTAACTATTTATTTAAAAATAATCAATTAATTATATGTGTAGTACCTATTTTAATGTAATTGTAGTCTATTTTTCACATCATTCTCATATCAAAATTTGTTCAGCATAATAGACCCGTAGGTTAACAATCACAGTTTATATTATTAGCTGTTACAAAATTTACGACCAATTTACTGCAGCCATAAAACTATCAATAAACTTGTCCTCAATATTATTATAACATACGCAATTTAATTATTTTCAGGGACGTTCGTTGCAATTCATTATTTAACAATTAGGTATTAAATAAAGTTCTTAAATACACATTTTGTTAAAAGTAAGTTTCTTTAAATAGGTAAGTATAGAGTTATAATGCTAATGTTTTAATACGAACACCAAAGTGATTAATAACATATAGTTACTTGATAAAACTGTTGTTTTAAATAATATTTCGAAATACAATAGTTTTTGAATAATATTATGTGATATAATTAAATTGTTGAAACAAATCTGGGCACATAGATTTATCTGAGTGCTTACGACAATTTTGGAATGGAACATTTCCTTTACGTTTATAAGTTGTGTTAAGCAAGTTTAAATTAGTAAAAAGGATCGTAACCTCACCTTATAAAAGACAAGTGATCAACAGAAAAGCGCTGTTGCGAATATGCGCTGCAAATACTCGGACACACTCGTATAAGAAATGGGTAGTTTCCAAGATTGCGTAATATGTCGTCCAACAAAAGAAGTGGTTATCAGTGAGAGCTACAATCGTCAACACAAGTCACGCGCCGAGTACAATCAATAACAGCAATACACTGTACAATCGCCGACGAAACGTGGACGGTCAATATTGTGAGTCAACGCGAAGAACTAGCCAGTGCTGCCAGAGGGGGAAAATCAAAATGTCATGTTTTATTTCGAAGTTTCATAAGCTAATCGTGAAAGAAAATTATAGTTAAGCACACTATATTTTAATGGTAAAATTAGCTTTGCAATACTTTTGATATGTGTGTGCTGATAAGATTTTTGTAAAGCTTATATTAGAAGGCAGGTAACATCATGGTAATATTATTTATTAAAAAATATGTACTGTTTAAATAAACAGTTGCCTTCTATCGTTGATTTTGGTGAGCAAGGCAGCTAATTTCAGCCAAGCTTATACATTAAGAAAAACAACTTTCTGCAACAAATGCAGACATATAGTTTTCTACTAAATGAGATTAGTTTTAGCACAGCGGCAACACCGACAGACTTATGTCTTCGCCATAAACTCTTTCATTTGGCTCGGACGAGCCTTATGAACAATAAAACGTTGAGGGCTGGAGATTTGGACTGTAATAAAATATTTGCCCTAGCACACGCTAATCCTACTCCCTTACTTGCGAACGCAATTTGAGAAGTTATGGCTGCTAGAATGGGACGTTTACCCTTAGGCAAGATAATAATGTTGCCATGTACCTATTTAATGCATTAAAACTGCTTCAATAATGACTTTAGGGCCTACATTGTAGCGGTAAAAAAGGAACAGACTTAGCGTGTTGATTGGTCAGGCAATCGGTAGATTTACATTAATAAGTTCATTGACTCTATTTGACAGGAAAGCAAACTTTAAAATTTAATAGGAAACATGTCTAAGACGTTCAAAACATTTGATAGAGTGTAGGGGCAAGCGACGCAGGCGTGTTGCAATACAAAAGTAGACAGGTTTAATTTAAGATTCTCTGTTGTTTTTTATTTCCAACTTTAAAAAGTGCAATATCCAAACAATATAGTTGTAAAAAGAGAGAAAAAAGAAATCAATCAAGATTGCAGCTGACGAAATAGGACGATGGACAAATATTTTTTCTTTTAACTGTGTTTTAAAGTTATTATTATTTACGTTATGGTGTATTTAGTATTTTATTATTTATAGATTAGAAGTCGGCAAGAGAGACAATTTGATAATGACATAACACGTCAGCCGCCTTAAATGCATACACACTTATCAGATTCGCACTAATAACATCACATAACATTAATCAACATCCAGTTTTCCTGGGAAATCTTAACGCAATACCAGCCAATAGGACACGCGTTAAACGGTAATTTTCCCGGGACCAAATAAAAGTTCTCCCCCAAGTGCGAAAGAGGGTCAGGCTTAATTACTCGTAAATTGACCGGGATATACGGTTCTAGAACGAATGTGTGAAAATAACTACGAATAAGGTATAAGTTATATTTTATGTGACGTAATTATAACATAAATGAAATAGTAAAAAATAATAACGTACAGATTTTGAACGTGCTAGATATCTAAATATAAATGTCTAGAGCCTGGACTTCTACTAGCGTCTTTAGCTAGTAGTAGTCCAGGTTCTTGTCATAGGTGACTAACTGATCTAACATAAGCAGCGTTGACTTGGAATTGAGGCACTAGATTGATATAGTGTGTAAACACGTGTGGAAATATGAAATGACTCTGTAAATTCAAAATAGGGGTAAACATATAACAAACAACTACATATTAGTATTTCGTAAAACATTACAGGCAAACTCATATTTTTTATACAATTATCAATTACAAACCACTGTATTACATATTGACCAAAACGACACACAATATTCGCTCACGGGCTTTACTTTTGAATACTTTTTATTTGAATTACGTTTCAATAAGGAGTAGCTCATCCGTGAATATGTTCAATAGAATACATGCCATTGTAACGTTGAGTATCAAAGATGGAATATCGAGCCATATTTTTATTAATAACGTTTCACAAAAGGAAGATTATCTGCCGGCGGTTTTGCCAGATGTTACTATTGAAACTGAATGATATAACATAACCTATTGCCTTTTATAAGATAGTAGCATAACTACTGCTTTTTAGCTACTTATCGCTGTCTTTACCAACCCACAATAGCGTATTGTGATTGACTTTGTATCAGAAGTGATAAAACTTGCAATATCTGATTTTTATCAAGTAGTTCTAAATAAACATTGGAAATCATTATTTTTTATTACATATGGGTAATTTCGGCCAGTTATAACATGTCATCGATTTAATAACAAACGTAAGCACAGTTACGGAAGAAGGAACGTATAATTTTACTCGGACGCGATTGATCGACAATCGCTTGAGCGAACGTGCTGCGGGCAAAAACGTACCGACTTCATGATAAACGGTTCATAAATCAGAGAAATTAGCACGACAATTATATTTTTACTTGTAACTGACATGGTAGCGATAATCTAAGTTCTTTTATTTCAATATGGTAGCAAACGACGTTAATTTTAAATGTCGAGCTTAACGATATTGTTGAAAAATATTCTTATAAGCCTAATTGGTGTAACTCGGTGTACATTTTTTTTAATGAATTAGCAAGATCACGAATAAGTCCTACACAAGACGGTATTTAATTTTACACATTTCAATTATCTTCAGAATGCTGTGCAGGCGCACAAACGACAAACTGCAGCCGGCTGAGACGTCAGTATTGCTAATTAAAAGAAATTCCCCCGCTATGCCTTTCCCTCGGACAAAAAAGACGTGAATCCGCCACGATGAGTTCAAGGTGTGAGCATAAGCAGTATCATAAGTGGGTTGTAAAACCACATTTTAATTGTAAGCGCCGTTGTTCACGACAGAAAACGATGGGAATTAAACACTTGGAAGCTAATGCTTGTATGGAAATTGTCTTGCGGCAATCGTTAGTTAGTGTGATGGGCAAGAAATGTTTATCGCAATTGTGACTATTATTCATCTTGGAGCTCTATATAGATGTATGTATGTTAAGCTTTTGGTAATTGCTTTTGATACTCGCAATTTTGTTTCTTTATCCGTAAAATTAGAAATATTAAATTTTGTGTAACAGTGCAGCACTGGGAAATTCTTTTTTTAAGGTGGCTTCAAATTATGCTGTATAAAATTACATACACAGCAAATAGTTTTCGTTTTCTTTCGTAAAGGGATTAGATCACCCCAAAGTTAAAGATTTTAAGCCGCCTCGTAACCTCAGAGACCTAACAATTAACAGTGTCACTAGACTTTCGGTAGAGCTTGATTTTAATGCTATTCCAATGAGAAATATCTAAGCTTTCCTTACTTTACCACCTATATTCTACCACTATTACTGAAACAGTACAGATTATCATAACACATCAAACAGATACGGGTAACATAATTCACATATATTACGCGAATCTAATTTTTGGAATTTAAATTATCTGCTGCGTCATACCTATGACTTCGTAATGTTTGTTACTGCAGAGACTATGAATTATTATCTGTGCTAATCAGTCTAAATACTACAATATATGTTCTATTTTTCAGGTACTTGTAGCTATTTAAGTATCTACTTAATGCTGTAAGGTAGTTAAATCTTGATAGTACTAATTGCGCTTATACCCATTAATTACCCTATTTCGCAGTATTTGTATTATTTCTTTGTATTTAACGTGTTATCAGTAAAATTTTATAAAGTACCTACATTTTTAGAAATAAGTACTCTTGTATTTGTCTCCTTTTTGTATAGTTAAAATTTTAGTATATGTACTGCCGAAGCAAGAACTTCTAGACTTCTAGACTAAAGACTCTTCAACTTCAACTTCACGACTGTCAAGTACATTTTGACAGATGATGTCATGAATTGACTCACATTTGCACTTCAGCAAGTAATTTGTATTCTTAAATTAATTAGATGTCTTTCAATAGGATGTAGCTCTACTGCTAGCCTATGATTAGAAACAATATAGAAGTCGACGGTATGATATATCATCGTCAACAGTGCACGCAACTTTAACGTCGAATTAATGTTTATTAATATTGCGAGTTGCTAAGCTAAAGCGAGTTGAAAGTGGTTAATCGATTTATCAATTTAAAGAATCGATATTGATAAGTGATCGGCGATGGTCGTTGAAACGTTCGCCATGCGAGGCGAGGCGCAGGTGGTCAGTAAACTTGACCCCACACGCTCAATTATTTTATTAACAGTAACTGAGCACAGACACAGAAAAAGTACAATCATATACAAATACTATAGGTGATTATTACAGTATTTTCATATATTTAAAACATATGATAATACTAATGAAATAGATGAAATTGCATTAATTTGTTTGACTCTACTTACGTTATTGAATTCAAGTAACCTAAAGTCATAACATTTCCTTAATTACTTCTAATAGTTTATGTAGACCTCATCAATAAAAAACGGTTTAATTGAAATAAATTGTACAGTGAAGCTTGTTGCTTCACACTGTCAACTCGCAAAGTTTACCCTGCATGCTAGCAAAATGCATTTCCAATTTTTTCTATTCTTTCTTTATATGTTGTGATCCGCAAACGTACGTCTTTTTGAATCGTCTCGCACGGCTACGGCGTTTAATTATTGTTGCCACCGCGTTTATTATTACGATTGCCTTATACCTACGTATATGGCACAACTGCAATTTGTTTGATTACCCGCAATTGCCAGCTGATGTTTTAACCATTAAAATTGTAAACGATGTTGCGGACGGACGGCAAGAAAGCGCTATGATTGCGGACTGTTCCACTGTTCATCAAACCTTTTTCTGTGAATATGGAAATAAGAAAAACGCGAACTGAGTACCTACTCACTAGTTCTGCTGAATATACGATTCCGTTTTTACAAACCGATAAATGTATAAATAACGTAGTCGGATGTAAAAAGTTGACTAAGATAATAGTCGTTTGCGGCGTCAAGGTTTTTATGAGCGCTGAGCGCGAAGCTTGTTAGTTAACTTTGTAGAAATAAAACGCTAATTAAATGAGAATGTGTTCTAATAAGAAAATTAGCTGTCTTAGTTGCATCAATTTTATTACAAAGTATAGTCTCTATATTGGTTTTTATATGGCATAAGTTCACGAAAAGCTTGCTTGTAAAAGTTGGTTAAGCAAAACAAATGAAATAAAAAGAGGTATACTTCGGTATTTTCTTAATTTTTATTTTTTATAGATGTAGGTATGGTAACTTCTAATCAATGGAACACATTTAATATAAACATTTGAATTATTTAAATATTTATTTATCATTAATAGGTAGGTAATAAACAGTAAACTAATTTATTAGTTATCATTAGCCGAGATATTTATTTTCAGCAGGAACAACCTATCAAATAAATGTACAACAAAAGCAGGATCAGATGCGAGTATCTCAAATCCATCCATCCCCCATCCGTAACGTAAACAGGCAAATCCTTACTTAATTTCAGTCGCAGAATTCAATCAGTGTGTAAGCTTTATGCCGCTTTATACCCGAGTAATGTCATAATGCCTTACGTTATCCCCCCGTTGTAGGAATCGCAGCGACACCGCACGAAACCTTTAATTATTATCAACACATCATTTTCATACCAGTTTTCGGCAGATTAGGGTTGTCAGAACAAGAACGTGGACATGTTTGAGGCTTGATTATCGGTCTCCCAAAAATGGGATGAATGAAGGGTTTTTGTCAGTTAATATGAAGTAAATGACTTAAATAAAACTTTAGTATACTTACTTACAGCGGTACAGTGAAATAAATGGGGGTCCGGCGTATCATGAAACGGTTTGTGTAAACGGTATTTAAAATTTTTGTTAATATATATAAGTATGAACTGGACAACTAATGTTAGTTCCTGTGCCTATACAAGACAAAAGATCATTCATAAGCTAATGCGCTTTGCAATGAACATCGATTGAGATTTAGTGCCATAAGATAAACATCGGTCGACAACCCTTCCACTCGTCACCCGACACATCCCTTTCACGCATTTCATATTCGTATTTCCATTCCGTTCAACCTTCGCAGGAGGATTATATTCTGGCTCCGATGTTTTCGTATCCTATTATTTCACGGGGTGAAAATAGGCCACCCACCTCCTCGCACACTCAAACATTGACACCCCTAGCGGGCATATAAGACTAGAATCACGTACGCAGATCCCGATTGCTATGAATGTGTGCGTGAGTTTTCCCAAGACTGTGTTGATGTGTGTGTTTGTTTCATCAACTGTAAACCACTGTCAACGACTCGTCAAAATAATATTGGCTTAGCGCCGGAGCCGTATACAGATTCGGAACACAGAAACTTGATACGTTCACGAATTAATTATGATGGGCTTAAATTATTATCACAGCGGAAAATTAGGTAGAAAATAATTTAACTGATCTGTTATTTTCGTGTATCTATCTTATAGGTATGTATACAATAAGTTATTACATATAAAGAGTGACACAGATTTAATAAATAACCATTTGTAGGTGTGATATACCTAAATTCTGAATCGCAGCTTAAAGTTTTAGCCATCGGTTGTGTCTGCTTTCCTTGCCGAAATAGAAAAAGGACAAAATAATTTAGATTTTTGTATAAATTTCGTTCGTTGAGCACTGATTTTAACAGACATAACTTAAAATAACACACTGTTTCAAACACTTAACTCGCAGACCCCATCCATCTTCCCACTAATTATGTTATAATTAAAACCATCTAAGCATAGACAAATACAAAACAACAACTGAAAAACATTTCGAACTAACAGTGACAGCCTTCACAAAAAGGTAATTGCTCTCGACCAACACAGTCGAGTGTGTGTATAATTGCATTTATTTTTCTGCAGAAAAGAAGAAAATCGCAATAAAAACGTAACAACGCTCGTTTCACTCATGAGAGTGTTTCGAATTGCAAATTTTAGGAAAAAAGCGAACAAACTACACTCAAAGTCAAATGCGGCAGTGCGCGATAAGCAAGTGCCGCTTATGCAAGATCACGAATGTAATTGCTCCCTTGTCTGGCACGACACTTCGAGCCAGAACGAGAAGGAAGGTATCAAATATGTGAGAGCAAACGAGAAAGCTATATGGCGAGATCGACAGGGTCGTAAGCGACAAAAATGATTGATTGCTCGCCGTCTTGCGCTGAGCTCTATTTAATCACTTTATTCCCTTTTCTCCGTTTGTGTTGGGATAATTTTGTATTTGTGTAATTTGTATATGAAATGAGGAGAATGCCTCCCGAGGAGGTTCATATCCGGCGCCTGTCCGGACCCTGCTTGATGATATCTCCGCATACAGGGTTACTGATTATTAGTCGGCATGGACATACATGATTTGACGATACCTCAAACAGTAACTTACTAAATATTTAACCCTGCAAAGCGCAGAGTGGTTGAGTGATCCTACCAACATTGACTAAGTTTTTGCAGAAACAGCTGTTTTTAAGCAGTTTTTCATAAAATGTAATTCCTTTGTTTTTTTTACTTTGCGCGAAATATTGAAAAAAAGTATCAGGTACATCTAGTGTAAAATTTAGGGATTATTGATATTGTGTTCACTAAAAGAACCACCTCTCAGGAGAACTCAAGAGGTATTTAACTTATTTCCACTAACCCAGTATAATATCACGCCAGTCACATTTGAAACATAAGTATTTGTAGACTTTTGGTGACGCCTTAAAATTCAAACTGAAATCAAAAGCTGATTTCATATCGCATACATTTGGTTGCCAATTTCTGTTTGGTCTCTATTATCTATTGACCATATTTGTTTGCAGTGTTACAGTAGCATAAGTAGCCTGTTGTAAAAAGAGACGAAAAAAATATACCTATGAGATAACATCCACCTAGTAATTTGATATCGGTTAAAAAGGAAACTGAACTCACCGCTCATATGTCCGTTCTCATAAGGCGAGTACTCCCCGTTCTCCAGTCGATGCTTCTTGAAGGGGTGTCCCGGGAACTGCGTGGCGGCCAGTGAGAGACCGACGCCCGACGCGCGCTTCGGAGGTCGGCCAGGTCTGGAGCTGCGGACATAGTAGCACGTTACTGCCGTTAGGGACATTACACTTAGCACTAAAGAGTAAGGGTTAGAGATATTGGAAGTAAATGATAAAATTATGAAACAACAAGTGGTTAAAATTGACTTCAATAAACCCAGCTGCAAGAACTTTAACCAAAGTGTAATAGCGGGATGCAATCTATCTACTCGTAGTAGCCTATGGCCACCTGCAGGTGAATATGAATCTATTGATACGAGGCTCTAGGGCGTACCAAAGAAATATACATAGTACATACATACAAACTCTCGAAAAACATAACCCTCCTTCTTTCGCAGTCGGGAAAAAATCGACGACCGTTTCAGTATTCATCCATTCTACTATAGAGTATAAATAGCATTCATAATGGGCCTTGTGATACTAATAATAAGACAGAAATGTAGAAATTACTAGTAGCTGTCACCCGCGGCATTACCCGCGACATAAACGGAATATAAAGAAGTTTTAAACTTCGAATCCCCCGAATCCAAATTCTATGTCTCTAGGACCAGCGGTATAGGTTCTGCGTTGATTCCTAGAGAATATCAGTCTGTCAGAACTTACTCTTCAATATAGGTATATATTGAATAGTAGTTTGATCAACGATTGACCTTCCGACCTTTTTTAAAGAAAACAACCTCTCGTTCGAAATTTCTTATATGTAGAACTCTTATTTAAGGTGGTGTTCCACATCTCCCTGACAAATACTATTGCTATTTACATGGTTCACTTCTTTCATCGCTAACTCCAGGCAATACAAACTCGTCTGTCGGCAATAGTTAGGAATGAAAGAAATTTCATGCTCATGTTTAAAACTCAAATGTAATGCAATTATTGTCAATTCATAAATTAATAAAATAGTTTTTATAAGATGTATGCAAGGTGCAAACCTAAATCTAATGGCTTATACGAGTATGTAAAACAATAACACTGCACATGCAAATGAATATTCTAGACTAATTAACATTTTAAATAAAATATGCAATTTATTCCAACGTAATCTTTGGAAAAATCAATCGTATAAATCTTCATTAGAAAAAGTGTGATATATATAAATAACCCAGGTTAAAACCTAAAGGAATAGTAATACTAAATATTTTTTTCGTGAAAGTTACTACTTAGCGACTTCCATTACTGCAGGTGTCGATAGAACTTGTTCGGTTATTTTGATTTTAAATCAAAACTCATGAGCGATTTTTATAAAATGGGGCCATGGGAAGTTAAACCTTTCAAACATAAAAATATTTTATCAAATCTAACTAACCGTCTCTTAGTAATTAGGATCCAAAAAAAAAAATTACAACATCCATTTAAAAAAAACAAGTAGTCCTTTTATTCGGAAATCGGTAATCTACCGACCTACTTATCGAATAAATCAAGCTCTCGCGTAAGGGTGACCGCGTCCACAGATTTATTTTTATTTATCTCACTCCCCCAAGATTTAATACCGCAAGACGTCGCCTCAGTTTCCACAATTTCACGCTTATTGTTTTCCCATCCGTGATTTATGTGACCGTAATAGACAACGGTATTTCTTGGACGCAATAAACTTTGTCACCTAAATCTTTGCCCTTAAGCCTATTGCGAACTTCCGTACCTAAGTTTGTCATTTACCCCGCGTGATTTCAATTGTAGAGAGAAAATAAAAAATATGAGTTTAATTAAGTGATTGACTAATATTTTGACTAAGAATAAGGGTTTTCACGCATACCTAAATGTTGGAGAAGTCCAGCTATAGTTTCGTTTCTATTCAGTGAATTTCATCATGGATGAAATGAATCGTTCTTGTCCAAAAAGACGGCAGGTCTCGCACAACCCGTATTGTTAATCAAAATGAACCAAGTACGCGTTAATTTTCTAAATAAGATTATCTAATATTTTAATCATTTATTTTACATTAAGTGAGCTCGTGTAATTTTTTGTTACCATCCGGTCTAGATTCCAGTAACAAGACATATAGTATGAAATCTTGCAAAATGTTAAGTTTTGCTAAACTGTCACAAATGTTGGAACCATAAATATTATCTGTTGTGTGAACGTAGCGTAGTTGGGCATGACGCTTTCAAAAGCACTAGAAGCACCTTAAAAGCACTAGTTTTTACCATTTTGGGTTATACACTGCGAATGTTATCAACAATGGCCTCATAACAAACAACATAACTTTTCTGCAGTCAATAACACAACAACGTAACATAAGCTCTCGCAATAAATATACATCAGGCGATTTGTCACTTGATCTTCTAAAAATGCCACAAATCTCGGAGTACAGTCACGGGTAGATCAATTACATTCATTGGCAGTAATCCTCACATGAGCAGCACAACATCGGCACAACTTCGGCAATTATCGGGGGAGCGATGCTGTTATCATAGTATCGGCTTACGCAGAAACTGACTCTCGCCTATTTATTTTTATGTCAGCAACCGTCATTATGAGACACTCCATTAGCTTGGATTGCGGTGAGTCTCGTTTTCGGTTACGCTTTTGGGGCGCGATTGTGGTGTACCTTTTTTCCTTCTTCGACGTGACACACGCTGATAAAGGGTTTTGGTGATCGTGGTCTTCTCAATTGTTACATCTGCGTTTTATAGTATTTAACATATTTGAAATTGAGCGATGCGTTTAATCCATATAATCGTTACTACAATGCTGGTAGCCAGCAATAGCTACGTTGCCATCAGTGAGAGCATATATTTGTACCTAATCGTGTCGTCTGTGGGTAATTCTTCTTATATTAAGAAAAACTTGAAAACCTGCTCGTCGGAAAATATTTTAATAGCTATAGATTATAAGTGATGTCCCGAACCAGCAATTTGGTTAGCGTGGTGCACTATGGCCTACACCCAAATCATAAGGCAGATCCGTGTCCAGCAGTGAGATTATACGATTAGTTAGAGGGTAAATAAGAATGTACCCTTATCAATATATTTTTTTACAAATATTTTAATTGATAATGCGTATCTATAAGTCGATATTTCAATTGATCGCAATAAATTTAGGTACTAAAATTATTTTACTTTATATACGCTTAAAATACCACTCATCAATTCTCGTAGGTATCCATAATTTTAATTGCTTAAGTACTTTAGAAATAGATCTTTGTCTATCTGCTACCGCCCACGTTATATTCCTTATTAATTCCACCCACACATATTCTTATTTAATGGTGGCTTAAAACCCAATGACGAAATAAAAAGAATCCTAAATCAAAATTGAAAGAAAAAATTACGAAGTCGAATATTGAAAGTGTCAAGGGAGCACAGATAACGTAGCACGCGCCGCTCCCATGCCGCCACTTAGAGGCCGTACCACAGATTAAATAAGGTTACTTGTAAGCCATACTTACTACCCGCAATCTGAATACCGCAAAGCTCACCGATAAACGCCATTAAAAACCGTTCGATTTATTACCGAACGATTTATAGTTTATGCTGAGGACTGTTCAGGAGGCGCATTCCGCTGGGGTCAAATGCGAAATGGGTAAAAGCGTCGTAAGTAAATGTCAACTACATTTTTTATTGGCGCAATCGCGTCTTTTGCGTAGTTTTTGTAATAAAAAATAGAATGAGGCGATAAAAATATTAAATTAACACGTATTCATAGTGATACAATGTAAGAAAAGATCACAAACAAGTAAAGTTTACAGTTATTTACCCACTTATGGAAAAAGTTTGCTCATTTACTGCTAAATTAAGTTTAATTTATCAAAGCTAATTATTTTGTATTAAAGCCGAATTAAAATCTTTCAACTAAGAAAATTCATATACTTTGAAATCTCACTAACTTTAGTGTTTGTTGTCTCCTTTACTTAGAGCTTTTGTACCTTCTTACATTTTATTTCATGATTAGTATTAGCAGTATTTAACAACCAAATCACTATATTGCAGTAGTTTGTGGTAAAAAAACATTAAACTATCGTACTACAAACAATATTACTAATGAACTAATGAATACCTAAAAATAAAACATAATAGAACACATCGGCAGAACATAATATCTAACGACGGAAATGGAAATCCGTCCCTCCCTTTACCTACCCTTTCCCCGTCCTACCCCAGTGAAACTAACACCGCGTATAGTTTTGCTTTTTGTATATTTGCGTGGCAATATTCATCACTCACCACCGTGTCACTGATCAAATACCATTCACAAAGGAGTCCCCAGATATTACTGACAGATACGCCCTTGATAGATAGTTCTGCAAACATAGCAAATCCTGATCGACGAACTCGGCACAGATAAAGCGAAAAATTCTGCGGGACATTCAAAAGGAAAGATAAGTCACAATGATTTCTAGTACGTGATCTCAGCGAGAGATGAAACGGCTCCGACGGAATATTTCCAAGTTAATCCCATCAGTGCATAATAAAAAGTTCAGGATCTTCAAACATCACGTGAAGCTATTAAGTATACAAACAGTATCAACTGCCGACGTACTATGAATAGACGAGCGAGTCTTTGTTATTATATTTGTATTATTTCTTCTCTGCTCTTAGTGTACGTGTTCACACTCACTAATAATTACTGACACTAAATCATAGCGTTCACGTGGCGTAAACATCCTTCGTCTGCTGTTTAAAAAAGGCCTGAAGTAGAAAAGCGACGCGCTGACAGCTCATTGGAAGCTAATAGTCATAATCGTATACTACAAACTCTATTTTTTCGACTACGAGTGATTATTTACATCTTAGAGCTCTCTACGACTCGTATGGGAATGTTTACACTACTTCATATGTAACGTTTTAAAAAAAGGATTATTTAAAGAGTTATTAAAAAACATATTTATTACTTACAGCTTCGATTTTTCATTCAGACTCGACAGTCTTAGTAAGTAGTAGAATATTTTAATACTCGTTAGTGTCAATTCAGTGTCACTTGCCGTTATGTGATTCGTATGAGGTTTATATAGCTTTAATACATTAAGTAATGTCCCCAATTACGCTACCGGAATCAGATACCTGTAAGATACTTATAATACCAACTATGAAGGAGGTCAGGAATCGTGTGTAATGCGTGACACATACGAGTAAGTAGTCTATGAGGCACGGTTTCCTCTTCACCCAAGCCCCTCGGAAACACGATGTCTGGGTATTACACAAAACAATGAAGCTCTGTCGTAAAAATGGTTCAAGAATCGGTAGACAAGGTAAAACAAACGAGCCTAATCTTATCTACGGCAAACTAAAACGCGGTAGCAGTTTGTCTTGGGTTCAGCGCAAACATGATAAATGATTTCGGTTAAAAAATCGTTGGTCTATTTTCTAAGCGAGTTCCGGTCGGAGCTCGGTGCATTCCTTCCTTAGATATACATAATACCTATTCACCTTGAGAAGTACCTGAGGAAGAAGAGAGACCACAATTATTGATAATCTGTATGTCTAACAAAACTACAACATAGGGGCAATATTAGTCGATACGGGTATTTTCTAAGTATGTTGTAGCTCTACAAAAATTAAATGAACTCTAGAAAACAACTGCTGTACATCGGCAGTTTCAAAAAACTTCCGCTATTAAAAACAATGTTTTAATAAAACAACAGAGGAAAAATGTAATTGAAGCCAAAAATTAGAGGGCACTACGACAGTAACAATAAAAAGTTAAAGCAAAGCCGCGTTTAATTGTGTCGTAAAAATAAAAATTAAATAAAAATGCTGGGGGGTGGAAAAGTTTCACGACCGTAATTCTATTTTACAATTATATCCGTGCCGGTCGCTTGTCCTAATGTTACCTGCCCTGAGGGGCCTGAGTGATGAAATAACTAATTATTTTCTTCTTCTTCAGCTACTAGACCGGTATTTGGCTTGTTTGCTACCCACTCATTATGTTAAAAACTTGCTCCTAGTGTTCTGTTTAAATGTTTAAAAACTTTAAGCAGCGCAAACGGTATCAAATATCAATACCACGGCTACTGATTCGTAAAGTACTCGTAACTCGTCAGTAAATGAAAAAAAATAAGCCTTATATTAGTAATAGGAATGAAACAGATTAAATCTCGAATCTAATTTGAATGATACAGTCGACACAACAAACATAAACATATTTTCCGTATTAAAATAATATAATCGGCAACTTTGTGGTGAAAAAAATAGTTTACTAATTCTGACTACCATTTTCAAATGTTATCAAATGTATATCACATATATCACCGTTGGTATTTTCCTTCTCTCGGTAAACTTCTGGTGTTGGAAATTCAAATAACATATATATTTAATGTAAAAAAATAATTTGGAACTCAGAGTAATCTTTTTGGAAATTATATTTACTATTCAGTATAGAAATAATAAACAGAAATAATTGCTTGCTTGTCCTACCGACAGTACAATCTTAAACTAATGTAGCAAGTCACTACAACAGTCAGGTAGCAGTAACGTTTCAATTTCTCGAGGCATTTTATTTACAAAACTAATTACGTTTGTCTGATAGGGTATTAAACAGCTCCCAAGCTCCTCTTGATTCGATGACAGTTAATAAAGACATTCTGAACGTATTTAACTTAGTATTTCATCTTGCGATGTGATCGCTTCATCAGACTGCGGCTTTTGTTCAGTTTTTTGCATACCATTGTTTTGTTTATCGTTCTTCAAAGTAAGTGCCGTAGTTGGTAAGTAAGGTAGGTTCGAGTTTAGTAAGTAAGCAAAGTTATGCTTGGCCTTAAGTCACACATTTCTATGACTAGATATCACCTGTTTTTTTGAGAATTATTGTTTATATAAATTCGGAAAAACTAGTTGCGTTTAAAATTTTACTATTGCTGACGTGACGTGCCATTAATTCGTTCTAAATCTGTATGTCTTATTGGCAATAGCAAAGATTATTTATAAACATAATATTAACCGGGACGAACGTTATTCATTGTGGAGCTTTTTTTCTAATTTTTATTAGTGTTGGCACGAACATCATTGTCGGCACGCCACGTGGTCCGGATAATTGAAATGTCCAAACACTAAATTTATAGTTGCTGAGACGTCACTATTTCTTTTTTATTGCTAATAGGTATACTGTTATCGCTGATATTTTCATTTATCTAGCATGATTGCCTCGGTCAGCAGTCATGTTCTTGTCTCTACTGGCTAACATATTTAAACACACGTTAATAACTTTACGTATAAATATCTATGTGTCATATGATGTCGACAAAATAGCTTAATTTGTTACAGATGTTGAATAATATTATTCTATTTTGTTTTACGATATTATTATAAACATTGCAAATGTATTACCTAATATTATTTGTTATATCACGGATATTTAAGAAATATGATTCAGCGAGCATCATGATCAAAGAAGAGAAACAAAACGTAACAATAACTGCACTGGCAGCATTAAAATCTTAAATATTAATTGTAACAGTAGCAACCCCCATCCCTTTCTGTGAATGTTGGGGCAACATAATCAGCCCTCAAGGGACAACCTCTTGTAATTAACGGCTGTTCATTTCTTAATTTCAATATTTAATTACAAAGGAAACTCGACGACTGCTTCGAATACAAGACGTCATCTTCAGAAAGACTCTGCGAATCCATTTTCTTTCTAATTCGGTAAGAAGCTTCGATACGGGCTTCTTTGCTTCTTTGTCTGTTGTATCAAAGGCTACAGTATAATCGAGTCTGTATTTTTTTCTTATTTATTTTTAACTTAATTGGTTCTGTAGCTTTATATAGTCTAGACTATACTAACATTGTGTATCTATTGCTTGTCTAACAATATAATCTATAACTAATCTAGAGTTTGTTTGCTTGAACATACATCTATTTTATAAGACGACTTCGAGTTATTCATACTATTTATTAAATTCGTTTTAGAGATAATAGGTATAATTAATGTAACTTTATCACACTCAGTGAAGAGCTTTCAACAACAATTTTCCTTTGTCGTACTCTTACCCCATTGTGAGACGTTATAACTCCCGACATATTACCGTTTTATTTCGTTTCTGAAGCCGCTATGAAATTCCCTTTTGACTATTACCTGTCTACGGATTTCATTAAAGGAAACGTCTGGTGAATTTTGCATGAGCTCCATAAAAGCCATAGGATAAAAGTTAGGAGAATGTTTCATTAGTCCGCCTCATATCAAAATTTAATCTGCAAATACTAATGGAGCGTCAACGTCAAAAGCAATAAATAGTCGAAAAGCGTTAATGATTTTCCCTTTGAAGTGGTTTTTCACATTGCACTTTTCAATTGATTGTGTAACATTCGCGATGCGTGCGTTTGGCATGTTTTGTTCTGAATGGTTGACGGCCGATGGTTCGGACGTGGCGTGGCCATTCACGCGGACTTTATATTGCAGAATTGTTTTGTTGTGTAAAATTATACAATTTCTGGCCGGGTGACCACGCTGCCGGCCGCTCGCCACCGACGCGCAGTCACGCCCATACCATTCCGATAAAAATGGAAAAAATCTATTGATGTCACAAAACTGACCTGCCCCTGATAATGAAATACGAGCTGCCAAACTCAAACCCCAAGAAAGTATTGTTATGTTTTTACCAGCGGCGCCAGCCCTTAGTTACCTAGAGCAAATTAAAATTTAAGGTCCATATCGGATCCGATACCATTTAGTTCCTATTTTGATATTTAATAGACTCTATTTATATTGACACGGTTCATCGGTAATAATCGAAAAGTTTCGCTACCGTTCCCGAAGTTTGTGTTATTTTTTTGGGGCAATCGTTCCTTTGTGAGTTCTTAAATGAAGTTTCGCTACCTGACTAGCGACATAAGTAGTTGGATTTTAAATTAATTTCTCCTAATTCCGTCGAGCAATATCGCCGAGTCATAGTGCGGTACGCTTGCCATCAGCGGCTTTTAAATACACAAACGATTTAGGGCTGTAAAAAAGAGCAGCTTGTTTTTCAACAACCACCATTAAAGAGACACTTGAAAGATAGATAGATGCAGTTGGATTTAGATTCCATTTAGAACTGTTGACGAGTACGAGCCGACAAATATGTAAAAAAAAACTAATTGGGACTAAGTATACCTTCAATAATGTAACTTTTTATACAGTTATAGACATAGAATTAAAAATTTATTAGAAACAAATAAACAGCGTCTAATCTTATTGCCTTTGTTCCAATTTTAATTTAATGGAAGAATAAAATTTTAATTTATCAATCAACGCCCATCCGTTCTAGTTTTATCTGCACATTCCACTTGTTCAATGAAAAGTTAAAATAATCAAAGCATAGAAAAGATCTGAAACAGAATAGAGTCCGGGACGTGTGATAGTTCAGCGCGAACGAAAATAAACGTTATGATTTGTATAACAGGTTATTAGAAAAACATAGACGTTGTCGACAGCTAGATTGGAAATAAACTAGAGTATTACAAGCAAGTTATAGTGTGAGCCAATTTTAATGTTAATAGACATAAGATTTATAATGTAACTGATATAAATTTAGAGAATATATTTGAACGAACTATCAAAACTAACAATAACTAACTGGTATCTAAATATCATAAATGTAAGAATATTTATGATATACCAGACCATAGTACTTCTAATTGTTGTTATGGTCGTTTTTTTCAAATAATCATAGAGACGGAGAGGGGCAAGTCGTAAGTTTAATTTAATCACGCTTGACCATACAGCTGTTATTGGGGGCAAACGTGATACTTTGTTACTAATTACTCATATATACAATACTAAGTTTCGAATGCCACATTCAGCATGGTATAAATAATATGCCTTGTCTTTACGTGTATTTTTTTGCATTTGAAGCACTTTGTAAAACTATGCTGATCGAGTTTTACCAAGGTCGTAAATTATTCTTTGTTAACATTCATGAGTCTAAAATTACGCGCACAAGAATGCTGTGTAAAAAATAGATTGATACAAATTATAAAAACCTCAAACAAAAGAAGGGTTTCAACATAAACAGAAGTTAGCTGTAAATCATGACTATTATAGTAACAGCAAGTACTTATATCTGAAAAATATTTTGTTTGATCGGATTCGAACATCTGGATGTTGAACAGAAGTTCATATTGAAATATGATGAAAAAATATGTTAAGTCCTTTTGTATCGACCGCTTCTGTTTGTGTTCTACTTCAACCACATAGCCTTGATACTTGTTTTATATTGATATTAATTTATATGGAAATAAATATAAAAATAAGGCAAGTTATTGCAGTAACTCGATTACGTTAAGTAATTTCAATTAATGGAGTATTGAGCAGTAGAACTGGCATGGACTTGTTTTTAAACATTTTATTTATCATTATCATCCACAGCCTTCCTTATCTACTGCTGAGTATTGACCTCTCTCATATGAAGCCATCTTCCTCGGTCCTGTGCCAATAGCTCCAGGATCGAGCCTGAGCGGGTCCAGCCTGGACACGATTTTCTTTATAGCCACGTCTGATTGCAGCATACGTTTTTATCGAGGGCTATTTCTTATTACTTGTTATTTTCACATATATTACACTGATACAGCTGTACCAAATTATCACAAAAATTAAACAATATTACTGTTATTACTTTCACAGAATGAATATAAAATGTGTAATGTATTATGATCGTAAAGACTGCGTACCTATAGTGTTGTTTAAAAATATATATATTTATCTTTGTAAATGTTGTACATACAAATATAAAGCATAGATGGCATGATATCCATATCATTAATTCAGCAGAACAGATATGGTCGTGAAGATGAAGCTTAATTGTGTATAATGGTACTCGCTACCCATAACCGTGGACCATCATGCCAATTAACTACTGTAATGTATTGCTGCAGAACCAAGTAATTTTTCTATCTATACATAAAATCATTTTATACTTACATGAATCAGAGAATCTTCGAATAACAGGAAACGACAAAATATTTTGATAGAACCATATATCTCTTCAATTAAGAAGACGAAGCAAATCATACGTTATAAACAAAACCAAGCCGCAGACAAAAAGTAGCGTTTTTAGGCACCACAGGCCTAATCCAAAAAAATATCCTAAATATCAAGTAAAAGATTCAAATATCAAGACTATTGAGTCGTCTAATCGTACTGCAACTGAAACGTATAACAGTTCATAGTAACTCGGTGAGATTTGTTTTGATAATACATCATAAAACTATTAAATATTGGATCGCTGAGTGAGACTAGCCGCGCTACTGTTTTCACGGATATGGCCAAGGCACAAGCGAGAGCGATATTTCTTGACTCACATTTCCTGAAGTTAAGTTTTCTATTTTTTTTCACTTTTGACTACTACTTGTTCCGCAAACGAATGGGCACATTTTTATAAGACTTTTTAAAAAACCATTCGAATACTTTTTGAAAATTCGTAGAAGCTGTACTGTACACCAAGTTTCATCAAAAGTGGTTGAAAACAACGATCTATACGCAAGTGCCAATATCCAAACAAAGATACTGACAAATAAAAGACATTTTTTTCTACGCATCCTTTGGGCGATTCGAAGTCATATACTCCTATGGGTATAAAAATTATACTCGCTACGGCTTATGACTTCTGCCGATCCATAACACTGATCATGGCGTAATCGGTTTGTTATTTCAGCGTTTAGACGATGTTTAAACCCTGTTTTGTTTTGTCAGAGGCATGTGGGAATCATTCTATTGTGTTTCACATCCGGGTTATGATTGGTCCTTCTCAGTTTAATTTTAGACTTGAAGAAAACAATTCATTAGTAAGTTGTAAAGAAGGACAGTATCCAATCCATATTCAACAACTTTATTTTGAACATTCAACGGCGTCTGCGGCTGAGTACATAGGTAAATAATTTTTAAGGTTTCGTAGTAATTTAGGAACCTTGATTAGGATATGTGTACAGGCTGTATGTAATAATACTTACTATTATATATATTACATAAATCCTGTCAAATATGGCCAAAATAAATACGAGTATCAGCTACTCGTATTCAGCTATATTTTTATGTTGTATGAACTTTTAATTTGAAAAAATATAACTGTGTGAAAATTGTGATTATCATCGATTTCCTAAAGTTTGGTTGTCTGCTACCATCAGTTTTAATTTTACATCTAATGTCACAAGTGGCACTAGATGAATAAAATATCATAACAATTACCAACCCGTAACTTTGAATACTTCTTTACCTTCACTCTTTTCTATGCTATGTTAAAATTGACCATTATAACACAAACAAAACACAATGTCGACAGAATTGAAACAACAGACTTAGTGTCCTGGTAAATTATTTTCATAACGTCTCCAATATTTGATTAAACGAATACTTCTTTCAATCGTGAGGTATTTATTATCTCTAAGCTCTGACGTGTGTCACATCCACAGCTACCGAGCGACTTCCGTTCCCACCTCTTCGGCTTATCTTGTACAAATATGACAAATTAAAGTAGAGATGTCACATCTTGCTTTACTGCATCTACAATGGACGAATTAAACGAATAACCCATAAAGTGATACGATAGTTATGTCGAGAATATCTAACTTTTTAGTTTAAATTATCTCATAGGTCCGTTTTGCATTTTCAGCCGATGAGTAATCAGATTTAAAGCCTTATTAACAAATATACTCTTGTTACCATTACAAATTGTTGAGGCATCTATTCTTCTTATGATTCTCATCTACACCTCTGGGTGGGACACGTCCATCCTAAACAAATTATCGTTCAAAAACTGTTTTTAAAATGGGTTATCAAAACCATTTACATCAATGAACAGTTAAAAAATCTATTTAACCACAATACCTAATTTTTCATGATAAACGTATAATAGTTTAAAATGCCGAAGTATCCTGGTTTGACATACGCATTTATAAAATTTTAGACAGTAATTAATAATTACAAACTTCTATCGAGGTCTTGAGAACTTAAAAACGAAACCGCACCCTTACCTAATAATCCCCTACCTGTCATTTTATACGAACAAGTTAATAGAGCTAATCAATTTGCCAGAAACCGTGTGGTTAAGAACAAAAACCTTATGATAATAGTTTTGTCTGTCACGCGAAGAAAGCTGTCAGAATTAAGTGAAATTAAGTGAAATCTTACTTTAGTGAAAATACTAATACTTCTATAAAAAGCAAGTACAACGGGAACGTACAAAAAAAACAATGGATTTTTTAAATTTTAATATTTTGCAATTTTACATGATAAAGTTAGGTATTTAAGTAAATTTATTACTTCTTCAATATTACCAGTATCCTAGATCTTTGCTAGTCGGTCGGTATAAATATAAAGAAATCGATTTATTGGTTTCGCCTAATTGCCACTTAATTATTAAATTATGTTATGCGAGGACGTTAAAAGAACTCACTAATTACTCGTTAGTACAATTACAACAACGACGCGTGTTTAATGTTCCTAGTCGAATAAATATTCGTATTCCGATAAGAATCAATTACTTCGCTTTATAAATTCCGAAGTTTTTTGCAAAAGTTTAATTAGTTAAGATTAAAACGAATTAATAATGATGTAATTTTATTATCATAAAAGCAAAATAAAACGAGTTGCACAGGTAAGTACATACTTTATATAGGTACTCGTAGCAAGCAAATAAAGCTGCTTTGCTAACTTAAATCTAAAAGATTATGACATATGTAAACGTGTTACTTCGTGTTGTTTGACTGGTTTTTAACGGTTTTATTCTTTTACTTTTTTTAATTATTAATCCACACTATGGCTCAACGCGGCAAGCAGTATATCGACGGTAGCCGAATGATGATGCAAAATGATGATGAGGCATCTCGGTGTGTCATCTAGAAGTATGTGTTTGTCTAATCTTGCCCGTCGTATTATTTCCGTTAGCTCTCTTGTTTTATTCTGTTGTAAAAATGACGTTAATAATCTAAAAAATAATCCTCATGCCGTCAATTCTACAAAACTCCTCCATTTGGTAGAAACCCGATAGTAGTAGGTGTTAGTACGTGATGGTATGAGTTACGATACACTAGTGTGTCTGTGGAATGAGCCCAATGGACGCGTGCCGCGGTTTGCGGTCAGTACCTATCTACCTACTGGCCTATTAGCATATCTACATTGGTTGTATATTTTCACATAACTATGTATAGTACACATTTTATTATCATTTAAATGTATTAAATAAAAAAACAAATCACTAACTTTTATTTTTGTGCCAAGCACCTGACCTCACGATGATAAGAGGCTCTAATTTTTCCGCCATTTAAATTTTACATGTACTTATGTCCATATGTATAGTCACTACAGTCATATTAAAATCATAGCTACTAAATTAGTAGTTAGATTAGTAGTACTAATCTAACTCTTGTAAATAGTATAAGTTTAGCATAGGTACCTTAGTTCTAAGCCTTACATTTTTCATGACTCTCATTTTCCAACTAAAGTCCAATAAACAAGTATCCTCTCCTCGCATATGGAAAACGAATGAAAGCCAACCCTCTAATCAAACGGCGCTAAATCAACCCAACCAACAACTGTAGGTAACGACAACTATAGTCAAGCTAGCTTTAAATAGAGGTACGTAATTCATTCGTGTAATTGTTCTGCGCATATACTTACTCGTAGGGGACACATTTTGCTGGACTGGTCACAGATGTAATTAGAGGACTAAGGCTAACTGGCCCAATTCGTGTAATTAATATTTTAATAGTACATATTTATATTTTTGATTGGTCTATGTGCAAGATAAAGAAAGATCAGGGTATATTATAAGAACTTAGTTTTATAATCATATTTCCATTATGCATCCGAGTGCATCGCCAAAACTATATAAAGACAACGTATTATTTTACCGACTGTAGGTAATAATAAGTGCAGTTTAAATTTATAGTAATAAAAAAAAAATATGAAACAACTACTGGTGATTGAATTATCGCCAGCGGTTGTTTCATAATTTTTTTATACGAGAATGTAACTGTTCTGTTCTTAAAATAGTAAGTTACTCATAGACAAAGTAAGTAATCAGCAATTACCAATGACAAGGGCTAAGTCTAGACTCATTATTTTACAACCATATATAATATCAACTGCTCTCAATACTTATACCTGTCATATTTCAGTGATAAAACGCTCTGAGCACCATTTTGCATTTCCGTATATACTACGGAAATGCAGAATGGTGCTTTTACGAATAAATAATCTAAAATGTCAAACTACGAGTAGAACGATAAATGTACATTTTATAAATATGTATATAAATGATGAAATCGACTAACATTTACATGACTATGAAAGCGCACTAAGTCTCTCTTCCGTGCCTCTGGAACAATTTAGCAATACATTAATTTTTTTCAGGATTCAGGCACTCGTAGCGTCGACAACCTAAACTTTCTCGCAGTAATTAACGCATCAGTTTCCTATATGCTGTATCGAATGAAATAATAATCGAAGCAACGCGACGTCCATTCAATTATCCCTGAAAATTGAAGCTCATTAAAATAATAAAACAGCCAGCGGCCGAATCAAATTGAATGATAACAAAAGCTTGTGTTAATTCGAGGCGACGCAGTATTTTGCTCATACACGGTAAGAGAAGTTTGATTATTATTGCAAATGTACCATAAATAGGTTCTTAACTACGAGTAATTTAAATTAGTAACTTTTATAAATAGTAACTTTTTTAAATTGTCACAATCACAACCAAAATTTAAATTGTCACATGTGTCGTAATTAGCACACATGTACTTGTATCTACGCAAATACACAGCATAATTTTATCGTGGAATCCAATATAAAAAGCACAAATGTAAATGACTCACTCTATTAAAGCAGTGCTTGCTATGCTTATTGGCATAGTCGACAGTTCAATAGGGCCATTCCACACGGACGGAAGCCCCTGTTTGCACAATAATAGCGTCTATGTGTCAGCGCCTCAATAGTCAATCGAACCCCTAAATGCAATTGTGTACATTCGTGCAGGTATCGAGTTACACTGATGGAAACATTAGCATCTACTGGTTGCTAATTTACTGCGTTAATTATTGCGCTGAAAATGTTGACGTCGTTGTGTGCTTCGGAACCGGCAATTATTTTAAGTGAGCTGTTTGTTTGACCGAAGTTATTGGCATGTACATGTATTTACGCACAGTATTTGTATGAAGAATAATTTAACTCCTATCAAAAACAAAGTGCGCAGTTTGATTATAACTATACCAAAAATGCAATGTCAGGAGCAGTAAATGTTAGTGAGTAGAGTTCAGGCTGACCATAAAAAAATATAAGTGCCAATTCCAGTGATCCCAACAAACGCAGGCTCACGCGAGTGGTAGTCGCGCCTCGCCGTTTTCATTACCGAAATGTGTTGCCATAACTATCGACATTACTAAATACTTCCATAAATGACAATTGCAGTACGCGTATGAGCATTCCGCGTTCCCCTATTTGGTGACCACTTGGCGTCATCGGGCGGTCATCCCGCAAATTGCTCTTTCCCAACAAAATTGTCAATAAAACTCATCTGATTCGCAGTTAAACAAGCGAGCGACATTATTAATTTATGCGTTGTAATATTGCGCAAACGTTGGCGTTATCCCATGTAAATTATTAATAGTGCTGGGGTAAAAATTAAGCTTAAATCGAATGGGTAGTTTCGGTCGTAACGTCCGCTTTATGTTTGTATGTGCAGATTAATTTGTCGGCCCGTTTCCTGTCGCGATCACTCGAATCGTGTTTTTATGAGCGCAGTTTTACTATTAAGTTATTACATATCGGATTATTATCGTTTTTAATGTGATTATGTTTACAGAAACAGATAAATACGCACATAATTTCATTAATTATCAAATAAACGACGGTGACGACATGCAATCGTCCCCTGACCCACGGAGCAGATCTAATTCAGCATAAACAGGGACATCAAACGGAGCAATAGGTCCCTCGCGAGATCCACCTCGGCTGTTGTCTTAAGAGAAAGCGATTACACAAATCTGAAGAAGCTATTAATCCGGCTCGCTGCCCTCGAATGGCATCACGGTTTGTTTAATAAAATCGCGAATTTACATATCAAAACCTACAAAGGGGCATAATTGGAGCCGATGACTTAGAAAACGTAGTGGGTGAGGAAGGCGCACCACCCTCCCGACAAACAAAGGAATTATACCCGCCTCAAGAAACTTTTAGCAATGGAAAGCTCCTTAACAAACAGACGCGTGTGTATCTAATGAAATTCCTATGGTTGCATAACATACCCGTGTGAGCGCCGAGCGTTATTAGCGAATTATTTCTCCGGGCAAAATCTTTGAAGGCGGTCGCTCTTTCGGAAAAGTTGTTAAGAAAATGGGTTGAGATCTTTTCAAGATTTCATTAGTTTGTAACTATGCGGTGTGCTACGCGAGGCATCTAATTTATTAGGTAGGCGTAGTCGAAGGAACGAATGGGCAGCGAGCATTCGAAAATGTTATAGAATTGCCGAATCACGCCGCTTTGAGTCGAGCCGCCAATCGTGAGCTCGCCGCGACACGATTCGTTAGGAGACAAATGCTTGGATTCAATTTCGATATTTTTTCGATTCTAATTAGTAACGGTACCTATATCTGGTCCCAGCTCAGTCTGTAACTGAACGGTAGCCGTATTTTTTAATGATTAGTCTTGATATTAATTTTGTTAGCGTCTAGTTTGACCGATTATGTAGAGTAGATACGGGTAGATTCGATGCGGTGTATTTGAATTTGATTTGTGTTGGTTCCCTAGTTGTGACGTCAACAGCGTTCTCAATATTTCACGTGATGTTCTCGTTGACATTCTCACAAGTGATGGTCGTAGGTAAAGTGCCATTGTGGGAGATGAATGAAGTGCAGGCGCGGATATAGGGGCGTCTTATGCAGCTCTTGCAGGGATATTGATACTTGTGCCTGTCGCCTGGCTTTGTTCTACCACGTGTTTGGTTGCACTCATGCACAATGCTAACATCACACGTGTCCACGAACTTTGGAATTTACTCAGAAACATTTTTTAAAATAAAACTTAACTAGATAACGTATTTGACAATAAACTCCCTAGAAGTGTATCATATTATGAAATTAGTGTTAACCAATCAATATGACACACAATCAAATTACAATAATGGTGCACGTCTTACATAAGACATAAGAAGAATGGTGTAAAAGGACAAGTTTAGTGGAAAACACATGGATTTAGTTGAACAGAGTGGATATAATCGAATCGACCCTACATAAATAATTAGTACTTAGTGGATACACCATTATATCAATCGCTACATTATAATAATGTTAAACACCAGTAAATATGATTTACTGCTCCTTTCAAAGAAATATATCTAATACTATATTCCCAAAGTAAACACAATTTTTGGTCGATAACTACAAGCTCTTGAATGTTCATTAGCAACAAACCAATGCAATTTGTATCTGTCGCCAGCGCTATACTTTTATAGTTGTCTGTGGGACAGTTTTCCTATTTATTGTAAAGTTAGTGTCAGCGTGTCTCGAGACCCTGGGAGTGTGGTTTCTCTGATCTCTCGCGAGTGGAAAGCTAATCTCGTCGACTCGTTCGCGCGTTATAATTAGTACAAATCGTCTGCTTCGCGCCGCTCCGCATAGATTGAGGAATGAGTAGACAAGACGTGTAGAGATAACACACAACAATAATGTAACAAACGCTTATAAGCACATATTCTATGTTAATTTCTTTAATTTCTTTTACATTACAACATCTACATATATTTTTTTACTGTACAAAAAAAGAAAAACTAGAATATATGACATGAATAAAACATGATTGATTATAATTATTTAGATATAAAATGGTGGAGTTTCATCACGGGATATTGACGTAGTGACTAGACACCATAGTAGTGGTAGGCTTCTCATCTTTGCTAGTTATTTAAACCAAACAACAAAAAATTGGTGACGAATCTACTGACTACTTTTTTCGGGGAATACAAACCACGTTGTGGTGGAGCCGCGGGTAAAAGCTAGTACTTATACAGGGTTATTACTACTAAACAGAAAGGGGTAGAAAATTCTAATCATTACGAACAAATTTCAATATGGGTCCAAAACCGAAATAGAGATAAAAATCAGCTGTTCTATAGAACAAATTTATCGGTTTCTGACAAAATGTCTGAAAAAGATGTTTTTTTTTATCTTGAAAAGAATAGAAACCTCTCGGTTTCTATTCTAGCTGATAACCCTAAGTATATACAGCCAAATAATATATTTTCACACATTTGGAAATGGCGCCGTAGAAATTTAAAGACAATGAGACCGTGGAATTTATATTACTAAACGTATTTATTGTAAAAATATGTAGATAATCACGTTCGTGTTAGTAGAAAAATATATAGCATAAACATGTTTATGAATTCTAAATCAAATAAGTACTAAGAACCTCTATGTGCGTATTAACTCTACGCTTGGTGTACGGAATCCAGTAATCTCTCGAGTTAATAGATTCAATAACTCATCGAGTCGCGACTGAATCGATTCGGCTACGATTGATGGTGCTGTCTCGATACTCGCACGACACAGTGAAACGTCGCGACAGATTTCACATCGCCCCTCTATTTTTAATTGTTTCCTAGCTCTATGTCCGTAATTTTTTTATTATGATCTGTCATCATTGCGTTTCTAATATGATCGATTTGATACTGAAAAACTATTTTCATAGTATCCGAAATGGCGTGAACCGATTTCCAAGAAACTATTGTTTGATAAGTATATATGAAGTTTTAGTTACCCTCTACAACCAAAACTGTAGCACATACTATAATGGATTTCCACATATATTCGAATCGTTTTATTATTTTATACGGCATCGACTGCAACCTTTAGAGATGATCCAAAAAATTTATAATTTTAAAAAGTGTAGCTTTGATTATGTAGAGCTTAATAAGTATATTTCAAAAATATAATTATCTACTTATTATATATCTATAAAGGTACTTCTACGAACATATTCATCGGTTGTCGGTTCTGGTAGACTAGAGAAATCTGCTAGAGCCAAGTCATTTAAAAACATAATACCAGATTCCATACCAAAAATAGGAGGTAAGTTACTAAAAAGAATAAGCAATTTTTTCTGCTCCATTAAAAATAAATTGACAAGGACAGTAATTATGCCACAAAATGAGCATTAAACGAGGACAAGCTTATGAGCACTCACATTGTTACTGACTGACAGTGGGCTATGGGCTAAGGTGCTGGTCAGCATGATTATTATAGCAGCACTGAAAGCAGTATGTGTTCCAAACAAAGTTCGTATACGATGTTTTCTACGAACTGCGTTCTGCCCAATTTCATGATACTACTGCTAAATTTAAACCCTAAAAGAACAGCAGATATCCATACACAAACTCAGCATGACAGCAGATACTTACTATAACACATATCAATCCATAGCGTCCCACCGCTGGGCACGGGTCTCACTTATGAAGGGGGTGTAGGCCTTCCACCACCCTTGCCAAATTGCATGTTGGGGATTTCACTTATCTTTCAAAGCTTTTCCGATAAGCAGGTTTCCTCAAGACGTTTTCCTTTACCGTTTAAGCTTGTGACATATGACATACACAATATGCATTTTGCTGACTAGGCTTTCACAAATTTATGTTAAGCTTTAATACTAACCTATATTAACTTAGTATTAAGATAAAAAATGTTAGAAGAAGTAAGTAGATCGAAAATATAGAGGTCGAAAACGAAAGACCAAAGTGTTCATAATGTTGATATTATTATACGTGTTAAGAATACATGTATTCGTGTGATCTCCATTTCATCTGGACTTTGAACCGACTCAAACTGTCACGAACCAATTAGATTTGGTTGGATACTATCCATTCGTGAAACTATTTATCTCTTAATATTTTTTACAGACCAACTGACCGTTTCATTTTCGTTTTGCTCAAGCTTTGTAGCGGCATTCCGTGGATTTGTTTCAGTGTCGATTGATTTTCAAATTACATGGTATTTTAGGAACATTGTTTCTACTTTCGCCGATTCCCATGAAGTTTGTGAAGCAAACTAATAAAACGCCAAAGTAAACAGGAGTATTACAATTCGTTTTCCGTAGCAATGAATGCTTTCAAAAGTTCACCGAGAAACCTTTTAGAAGTCATTAATGTCGATTCCCTTACCCCTAAAGAGTTGGCAACACGGAATGGAATTATACACTCCCTAAAAGTCGCCATTAGAATTAGAGCCACAATTTATACGTCCGGGGCTCGATATTTCCGCCTTCCTTCCGAATCAATGTTCATTTGAGTTATGAGACCTCATCTAACTTATGAGAACTTGTTTTCGCTCCCTTCTAGTTACTTTGGGTAAGTACGAGTAATATCAATTTCTTGTAATTTATTTATAATGTACATATCGTAGCCCTAATCATATATTCGCGTGTACGTACAATTCCACACTTTAATAAACTAACATTAAAATTAAACAGTGGTCATAAAATTACATAAATAAATATGTATTTTCTTTCTTAGTTATTTAAATGTTCATTCGGTTTAAAGTTTTATTGTGTCTGTTCCTGCAATTCAACTCTCGTTCGTTAGGCAGGTAGTTATACGTCAGTTAAATTATAAATCAGCAACATGATTACTATTGAGTGCTTAATTCGAGCAACAGTGTAACCATGTCCAATAAACATTTCAACAAAACAAGCATGCTGTCGAACAAATCCAACAGATATTTTAATGGGCCGATGCATCGGCCCTTTTTATTAGCGATATAAAATGGTCCGCGTAAAACTCACCCTCGCGGGACAAAGTCTCTAGGTGAACTATAAAATAAATCTAGCAAGTTATCGTCCTACAATAAACAGTCGCAAGTCGCCGCGGAAGGCTATCGCTGATTCCCACGCAATGTTGCTGTTAATAAAAGCAACAAAATTATATATTCAAGAGTTAGGAGGTGGTGGTATGGCTGTTAGGGCCTTCTACGTGGTCCGAGTTACAATGCAAATTGCCGTGGAGGGGTGCGGCGATGCCCTCTAACTGTGCGACTCGCAAAGATGGCCGCCGTAATGGCGAAATGAAATTATTAAGCATTGTCTTGTGAAATCGGCCGCAGTCGACACCTGAGACTCGGACCTGGATATATTAGCGTGGACGTTCCCTAATTCAAAAAACGCAGAATATTAACGCCTGAATTGAGATTATCTGGTAAAGAGTTAAAGTGAATCCGACATAGCCTTTCTAAACAAAAGTGTCTTAAGTGAGTGGTCTGGCCATATTCATCATGCATGGTAAAGAATCGACCAAAGAGTAATGTAAAATGTAATGATCTGAATCATTCTTTGTATTGTTACGTTATTTAGGAAAACACGAAATAAAAACAGGCGTTTGTATCATAGTAAGATTTTTATATGTCGACCTAAGATATCTATGACTATCTCTATTCTATGAGATTTAAATTATTACCGATAAAATTACCTTCTCAGTGTTATTTTCGGTGTTGTATTTTTTAAGATATTAGAGATTTTTTGAAATTTGTACCAACCTGCTACCTTTAGATATCAATACACATATACCTTAAACATTATTTTATAAAAAGCGTAAATATTAAAAATAAAATACTAAAGCCAAAAGTCACGAATTCGTAGACGCTGGAGAAAGCACTTCCACACTTTTCCAACGCCAAGACATTACTTACAACCCCCGACTGAAAGCTCCGTATTAAAATTTAAATCTACTTTGCAAAGTGTATTTTATACACGTGCTCGTGCAATTTTGATCGTTCATAAAGCTTCAAATAGCTGTTATTATTACTGAGTATCTTTGTGGTATTGGACGATACACATCTCAGCATTTCCGCGTACAGTACTCGTAGTCACGAACAGAAAGGATGAAACTATTTTGTTTAAAAAAAAACAAAATGCAATTTAATTCATTAGATTTTCTTCGTAAAGATTAGTGTTTCCCCATTCAGAGAAATGGAAAGGTGGTCTGGACTGGGCTATTCTACTCAATCATTTTTTTGTTGATTAATTTGACTTAATAATTAAGACTTTTATTTTTACTTAATGATGTAGTGGACAAATTGCAAAAGTAAAACTACTACTACATGCGGAAATCTTTCAAGATTTTATCCTTAGATTCAAGTTTATTTTTGCTTAATACCCCAAAACAGGCATAAACTCATGTCTCCCTCGCGTTTGCAAGTCTCCTATGAATTTGGTATGCATGATGTTAATATATAATAGATGCCTTAATTACTCGTTTGCGGTACACTTGCGGTTTCTCCGTTGATGTGTATTTCCATGCTTGTATTTGCGTGGCGGTTATAATTTTATCGATTTTAGATACAACCTGGGATCTGAGGTGTCGACTAGTACAGAGTTTCATTCATACATATAGCTAATATAAATCTCATCGCACTTCACACTTCTTAAGTAACATAAGGCGAAAGTTTATGTGTGTTTGTTACTCCATCACGATCAAAAGGCTAAAAATTTAAAGAATATAATTTGCATCAGCAAATTTTATCCAAATCCATGCAGCCATCCTGGTGGATAGCTTATGTCCTGGATTAACACATAGGTTACGTCTTTTCGTCCCGGAAAATGCAGTGTTCCCGTGCGGTAATAAAATTTCCACGGGTACCTACACCCCGGGGCGCTGCTAGTGCTAAGATACAATACAATACAATACAATATTTCTTTATTGACCACCAAAAACAAAATAAACAATAAGATACAGGCATGAACAAAACATCGGTAGTAGGTACATTGGGCGGCCTTATCGCCTAAAGTAATTTCTTCCAGGCAACCTTGACCAAGATATTCCGTATCTAGGTTCCAAGAAGTACCTATTTGTTTAGTTTTATTGATATTTTAATGAGTGTAACAATACAACGTGTAACAATACAACGTGTAACAATACAACGTGTAACAGAGAGGTGTAATAATACTTACGGGTGTTACCCATCAAAGTAAACCCATTATAGAAAATAATTTGCATAATTCGAGTAAAAATTATTGCATCCCTCACACAACTTGGCCGATCGCGTGACCCGTTTTTGTATGAAGCAACTAACATTTTTATTATTTAAAAAAATCTTCTACATTCTACAAAAAATTTCTACATTGGATTTACCTGGATTGGTTGACAAACACCTTTAATTATTGACCACTTTTATGTTACACCTAGGGACAACCTAGTAAAATGTTTTTTATTTAATCTAGAGTTGAAGGTATTACACTAATTAAATTCATTTTCATTTACACTATGTTTGATGACTTCACTATCGTATTCAATTTATTTAAATTAATTTGAAAAGTTAATTTATGCGACCGAATAAGTAATTACATTGATCTATTATTCGCGTAATGCTAAATCGATGTGCAAAACAAAGTTAATGTTGAACTTCGTTATTAACAACAATAGGTTTTTCGACCTACCCTCTTATTGGTTGAGAGAAATTCCTTTTTAATCCAACGCATGCTCACTCAGTCAATCCATGTTTTTAATTTCACACAAAAAACATCGTACAGTCGGTCGGTGATCAATCATAACCTCCCGCTCCTTTTTTCTGTACCTACTTTATTGCAATACACTTTCATCTGTAACCGCTTTAAATGAACCTTTGTTATTTTGTTTGCATAAAGGAAATGGATACGTTGTGTATTTAATTAATTTGATGGATTTTTATCATAATGTTTTCTGCTTAAATTTAATATTACATCTTACATGTTGGAATCCTTCGTCGAACCCTTGATTTTGCTTCATGATATTTTGCCGGTAATCTCTTTTTGACAATCTCTAAGATTGTTTTGATAAACTCTAAGATATCACAATGTAAAAATCTAGTACACCATGTTTGTCGAACCGATATTAGCAAACCAACAGTTAACACCAACCATGATTGACGTTGATGTATGATTGAGTAGTCGCACATATCGTCCGGAACGTGACTTTATGTATAGTTTGATCAGACCTGGCATTTTCTTTATTTTCTATTTGACGACTGAATAGATAATAAATTTATCACGTGAAAATGTAGCGCTGGTAGACATCTGGCTTAGCAGTGCTTGAACCTTCCTTAACGTCGAAGGTCATGATTCTGATGGATGATTGAAGAGGAGCATTTATAATTTATATTGGCATAAACCATATTATATAGAAGGTCCCGAATTTGTCTTCAAATAACAGACCATTTCAGAGAGTGATTTAAACCATCTCTAGACATGGACATCAAAGTCTATAAGAAATCTTAATTGATACTGGTATTTTAAAGAAACAAAAAACATTTCAAAATCAAGAGTATCATTATTAATATCTACGACTAACTTATAATATAGTTATGTCGTTGCATATATAAATCATTTGAATAAATATAAAAATAATAAGAAATAGTAACAAACGCTTAGTTATTTTTAAAAGTTATTTTAAATATCCTAGATTTCGTATTTACATATGTTTTTGTATGTTGTAGACTATATCTATCTTAAAAACCTGTCACTTTCATCCGTTTTTAAACTTACCTAAGTAGTTAATTTTTATTTTTCTCTGTAAAATAAATTAAGTATTTCACTTAAGAGCTAAAACAAAAAAGCAAACATAAGAAGATACCATCTCTAAGGCTTTTAAAATATAGCTAGCAGAGAATTAAATGTTTCGAAAAACATTTCAATGAAACTCTAACTTAAACCATGACATTTTCTCATTACGATTTACTAAAATGTTCTATGAGTATATCTGACTAGGAAACTGTCGGTTCATCTAGACTCAAAGCTCTACATCCCATGTTACGGGCAAGTGCCTTCGAGTGACGTGTGTAAATAAACATTCGCATTTCGTTTACTCTCGAGATGCGTTCACAATCATTCGCCCTCGTTCGCTCGTTCATTCATTCGTTCAGAATCGTTCGTTCCTATTCGGAAATGGAATTGCCTGTCATTTATTCAACGACTCTTATTACTACCGCTCCACTTTTTAACTCTGTTAAATTTTCTTGATCCCAGTTTTCGTTCTCTAATGCATGCTTAAAGCATGACACGGTATTACGGTATTTTTTTTTATTTAACGTTTTGTCGTTGGTCAAAGATCTTTCTCGTGAGAACGATACTTTTATTAGAAGGCTATATAAGCGTATCAATGGCATTGTTAGGGGTCGCTGTTATAAACAAAAAGTTGTACTTCATCATGAACTCTTCAAGAGTTTGACGTAGAATCAAATTTGCTAGAACCCATGAATTATAAGTCTGATTGATAGTTGCTTGATACCAACTCATCTGACTGTATAACTCTTCTAAACAATCAAGAAAGCAAACCCTAGCAGCAAACACAGGTTTCCAGAACAGTCCTAAAAATATTTACTTGACAAATACCAAGACTGTGGCGTCGGTCGTCGTCGAGATAAAGCGAGATTAGGCATGTCTCCATATTTGCGTACGAATGGCGCCTCATTCAAGCGAGAACTGAATGGGCTCATTCATTTCTACGTTTCCATTTCAGTGTTGTTGAAACCGCATTCAGGCTGAGTAGCAGCAGTAGGGTAACTTGGTGCAAATAAGGACTGTTTAATTTTAAGAATAAATTGGCGGTCGCTTTATTGCTATAATTATCTTGGTAAAGTTAGAACTTACTATTATTTATTCTGTTGTTAAGTTGGAATCTGCTATACAATATTATTTCAATATATCTAGTATGAATAAAGTCAAAATTCACGTAGAGTTTGACTTAATTTTATTCATAATACCTGTTTTCAAATTTACCTGATCGGTGACAAGGTTTAAGTTCAATCTCTCAAAATGCCAGAACATTGTAAGTTGCATGTGTCCCCAAAAATGTAAAAAAAATATACAAAAAGCTGAAAATGCGATAAAAAGCTGTCTCATGTGGTGCAGTAATATCATTGATAGATGCAAACCGATGCTTTTACTTCAAAGATAAGATTATGAGGCAATCTGCAACAAATCCTGTTAAAAACACGCAACGCTGATTTTTAAAGCGCGCCCGGGGACTTGAGACACTCCCACACTTGACAATAGTTTTCGTGACGATGCATTAGTTTTTTCACCTCTAGATTACATCCTTTGTGTAGACGTGTCGTCCTTTAATCCGCTTGTAATTGAGTTTCTTCTTAATACCACTCTTTGGTTCGTAAAACTTGTGAAAACTACTAACAATTAATGTGATAAATACTTACCTCTATATAGGTACTTAATAAAAACGCAGTAAATGGCACCAATAAATTTGGTAACGGAATTTAATGAATGTATCTAGTAAAATATACTTAATGCTGGCTTTCTAACCACCTAGGCACTATATTCCGTCTGGAGCGCGATTCAAGTTTCCAAACAATATCTTCAGAAACTAGTAGCAACTGTAAAACATTCTGAGCAAACAAAGAAACACATAACAATGCCGTAAACCAGTAACAAAGGCACCGACGTATACGTGTTGAAGCTGATCCATCATGTCTCTTTTTAAAATAACAAAAAAAAACTCATATACACAACAGATGTTTTCCTAAAAAACGCGACCCCATCAACCCCGGAATATAGAACGCTGACTATAATGTCTATTAAAATAACTGTAATTTGTAAATTATTCTCTATCGGAAACGTTTAAATGCAAATTTGGCATCCTGATATATTAATGTGGTCATAGTTTCGACAAATTGGAGAAGACCTCGTGTCGAAAAATTAATTATGAAAGCTAGTTCCTTGCTATGACAGGTGATTTTATCTCAATTATTGAGTTGAAATTTTATACTTTTAAAATAAAACCTTATTTTTAATTCATGTGCAAAGAACGTTACAAGATGATGTTTTTCCCTAAGCAACTGTCAGGAAGGTTGCCATAAAATACTTAATTAGTGATAGCTTAAATATTTCAGTGTTAATAGCAACATTAGCGTTGCACAATACAGCTTTTATCACAAATTGTACCGATATATATGAAATACAATCATCATTATCAGAGAGCAAACATAATATCGTTCAATAAAGAGTTGAGCATATCAACATGCAAAATTCCAATTAGATTCCTAACATATGATTGTGATAAAACAACCGTTATTGGAGTCGCTTATCTATGTAATTAGAAAGGAACTAAGCTAACCATTTGTGTTTATAGTTACAATCGAGTGCTACGGCAATGTTCATAGATAACAATGTAAACGGAAAGCAGATGTGTGGTGAGTAAAGTAACCCAATGTGAATACTCATCAACTATTTATACAATCCTGAATATGATAATTGAACCCTGTAATAAATGCTAACTATCATCATATCCTACAGAGGGAGCGATGTATAAGGCTACGTTTATTTTTCTTCGAATTTTATTGCCAATTCCCTAGAGTGAAGTGCCCGCCAAGAAACGCAACATAAATTGCTGAAAAATAAATGAAGACCTCGAAGTGGTGAGTACTCCGCGATTATGGGTAATGTGTGCGGCCGTTAACAGAGACATTCAAAAAATTATCCACCTCGGAATCCGGCGCTTCCACCGCGCGGATTCGTAGTACGATCCCTCTCGACATCAAATATTCAATTTTAAAACGCCCGCTAAAAGCGAAACGTCATCGCGCACGCAAACGCAGCTGGGACTTTGCGATTTAGAAAAGCCACAGATGGGAACACGCACTCAGGAAAGAGATAAGTAAAAAATTGAATTAGCGAGTGGAAAACGTAAACGAAGATGACAGAAATAACGTCTCGAATGTCGCAAATTGCCGTCCGTAAACGTTTAGGGTGTGTTGGTGACACAACACAAAGTGATTCGTGTTCCTTGAAATTATTCTGTCAGGAACAAGAAAACGGCACACGGAGTAAGAAAAATTTCATTAGCGCCAATCAAAATGACGAGGTCCAAAATGAAGCTCGCAAAGAGAGTCGTAATCACGGAGTTCACGGAGCCCCCTCGACGTGAGGTCTTATTAAAGGAATAATATTTACAAAACGAGACGCCTCAGAAATCCCCAAATTAAGATCTCGCCGAAACCCGCCCAACTTCCACAAAGTGGAATCATTAAATTAAAAATGTAAACTTTTCTCTTAGCAAGGTAATGGGCATCCCGATGTAGATAAATAGATGGAATAGCTGCAAAAAGGAGCATTTTCCTGTTCATTAAATTTTTCCTTCGCTTTTTTATTTCGACCCCTGGTGCTAATTTTGTTGGAATTCACGCCCCTCTCTCCGCCCGCCGAGACTCAATCACAGAAATTTTATATCCGGAATTAAATAAGTACCCAACAGTATTACGGACAGAATTTAATATCAGCTTATTTTTGTGGAGTATCGTTTTCAAATTAATCAGATACAGCGGACTCGCCGCCCGGAGTTAATCAACGGCCTATTTGCAAAAACGTCGAGAGTCGAGGCTAGATAGGCTCCGTCTTGCAAGTAAGTACGAAACTTGTCGGAAAGTCAATCAACTGGGGAAATGTTTCCATCAGGCGACTTATTCCTGGGGGTGGTTTGTGATATTAACTCGATTGTGTATAAGTTGCAGTGGAGATGGCGGGAAACGTCAGCGGAGTCGGTAGCAAATGCAATTATATCAGCTAATGTGCCGCGTGTGGGAGACGCGGCTAAAGAAGGTCCTACACACTCGATTTCAGAATAATATTAAACAATATGAAAAAAATCTTTTACTAAAATTATAAAATTCATGAGAATGCGTCTTATCCTTATTAATTACTAGCTTTTGTTAGTTTTCCCGGGAAAAGTATGCACTCTCTCCCTCTCTGTAGTAAGTAGTACTCTCACAGGCACTCTCCAGACCTTGAACTATCTCTGTGCAAAAAATATAGTCGATCCGTCAGTTAGTTGCTGAGGAGAAGATGAACAAACAAACCAATAAACACAATTTCGCATTAAAATTTGCGTGGGGATTTCCATAAAGAAAAACATACTAACCCGAAAAATCTTTTAAATTGTGATCACAGAATAGACATTTCTCAACTTATATCTTAAATAGGAAACGATAATCATTGGTCCTAATATCGGCTAAAAATTATAGAATAGTGTACGCAATACCTTACGCGAATCCATACTGTGGCATCGCTGGAAGCTGCACAACCCTTTAACATTTAGATTACTCGGAATTCAGTTATTGTGCTTGCACCTGAGTTTGATTGTAAATTAACATCAACCAGCGTTAACTTGTTTACCCTCGAAGTTGAATTATGGCCATGCTTTGACGTTTCCATCTTCATAGTCTGGTGTTCAAGGTAAGTGACATAATATGTTTAGATAACTTCAGATATAATATGTTAGGTTTGTTTTGTCTTAAATATTATTAAAGTTTCTATGTGCCCGATACTTTTCTACACCTGCCTGCTGACCTGAATACAGTCAATGCAATATTTGAATCAATAAGAACCAAATACATATCATACATATACTATTGATTGGTGCAAATAAGGAAATCGAATTATTCAATGTCCGCCCCTCATTTGTTTCGCGCTCCCCCAAAGAGATGAAGAAATTCTTTCCGAGTTTTCGATTACTTGTCCAATTAATTTTATAGATTCATTTGTCTCAACTCTCAGAGTAACGGTGGAATTTTTGCATGGATCCAATTTGAATCCGCTACATTTCTTCACTCAATCTTCCATTTGAAAAAGAGCTGATCTAATTTACCGCGATATTGACTAATTTGTTGAAGTATTTATGCTACTTGAGACTAGACTTAACTCTCTGGTTAACTAAGGCACGTAAGCAATGATCACCTTATGGCCATCGGTCACCCTTTAATTGCTAACGCGCGTTCACACTCGAGCACTCACAAGTGGGCAGGGAGAGTACCTTGAACACTCACTCGCATGTTTACTGGCGTAAGTGTGACAGGGATGCGCTAGTAATTCGAGTTGGGGCATTGTGATGAGAGGGAAAGTTCACGTTCCGTTTCTCACCACGGCTCCGCGAACAAGTGGGTGAGTACGGTTAGTGACCAGGAGCAACGCACCGGCCATTCATGACGTAATTAGCAATCGGGCTCATTTAACAAAACGATTGATCGAGAACCAGCTACTGGCACTGTGTAGTGTGGACCTAGCTTTATGGTGCGTGAGCTTTTGGTCTAAATATAACATGGTATTAAGGGGTTAACTTTAATGCATTTGCCTCAAATGTTAATTTACGACTACAAACGACAACAAAATTGAAAAAAAATTGCTTCACTACATTGCACGTATGTGACATTCTAATTAAAATCGTGTACTTAAGTAATGTACGAGTTGTCAAATACGCGTTTCAACTGTGCGTTAAATTGGTTTCGTATTCACACTTTTTTAAAAATAACTATTGCACTAATACATAGGCCTAATACAGCGTGAACATGTTCATAAAAAATGCGCGAGTCTAATCACGTCCAGCCTTGAAGCTGATTTGACTGTGACCGAAACAAATTAACTAAATGATAGATTGTTCCAGCCAATACCACCTAAATATTAGGTACTATTTAATGATCCTTAAAATTAACACGATTTTCGTCGCAAATCCCAAGTGCCATAGTAATAAATTACACAAATATCAACTAATTATTCATATACTTATTGAAGTTCTAAAAACAGACTGACAACGACTCAGGCGCGATGAAGCATTTGCTAGTAACTCTTATTTAGTCTGCGGTAAGTATGACGTAGAATTGTCGGTAAGATAAAAGCGGATTAACATTGATATGTGACCACACCTTTGAAGCGATGAGTGGAATGGAAAGGCTTTGATTAGATTACTTAGAATGAGAATTATCATATGACCAAACGCTAACATTTTTTTATAAAAGATGCTATAATGAAGCTACAAAGAAAAAGTTAATTCAATCTAAGTATATCGATTAAATATAATGTTCACTATATAAACATAAAGATAATGAGCAGCCAATTAAAAGTAATAAATTAAACTAAGCTCGATAAATATTCACAATTATTTAGCCAGTGTCATAAAATTGAAGTGTATCCTCAATCAATGTTTACTAAGGAAACTAGTGTTTACTACATCTTGGTATGACTAGCATCGATGTAAAGATATAAATAGAAAATTATGATTATGCAGGCACCCACGTCTACATCAAAAGGACTATTTCTACGTTGCTACAGCTCTTTATTTTGCGTGTTCTTGTACTCGTAACTTTTATAAATCGCATTGGATTGATTTGATTATACGTTTTGTATCTTTGACAGTCTTCGTAACACTTTTAGAGATCAGAAAATTATTACCTTACCTGTTTATATATTTATGAATTATCACTATTTGTAAAATAGTTTGTTGTTTAGGGAACCGAAGTTTTTTAAGAAAACGATTTTCTAATATTTATACAAACAACGTTATATTTTTGAGACTTTTAACACCGTTATAACATCCACTTTAAGTCTATGAAACCAAATGATCAAAGTCAAAGAAAGCTGAATCTAAAACAAACACCTGACTCCCGAACAAAAGGGACAGCATCGTAGCAAACGACACCATTGGACACCTCCTAGACCTTCAACACTCACCTTCACATATGTTCCCCAGAGGAATTCCATTCTTAAACCACTCGAAAATAAAAAAGTAAAGTGCTGGTTAAATATGGTATCCATTATAACACGATTCGTAATGTGTAATTTACATATCTAGATACATCTAATCATCGTTAGACTCCGTCTGGGTGGCTACGAAGTTTTTGCTAAGCAATTACATTATTACTCTACCGGTCTCGACTAGAGCATATCTACTATACATAAGCAATTAGACTTCAAAGACGATGAATACCTTAGAACTATTATTACTACTTTGATTCGTTATTATTACTGTGAATCGTATTGCACAAGCTGTCTTACATATGTACAGCTATACATGTATAGATAATATTGTACAGGTAATAAACACTGACTGCTTTATTTCCGTTGATTCATTCATACCTATTAAAATTACAACTTGACGTGGATGACGTGAGTTTTTGTCAAATTTATAATAAAAAGATGGTTGTTGGTTTTTATCATTGGTGACGGTCGTATGGCAGTTAATTTTGACTATTTCATATTCATTTGAGAATTAGCACCCGGAACCACGGGTGATGGGGTGTTGCGACCGACGCCCTTTACAAAATCATTTCCATTCCGTTTTGCGAAGTGAAAATTGCCCTCGGACGGTCAAAGGGTTAACGATTTAGTGTTTATTTGAATTCCGCCTTTGTTAACTTAAAAGGTGTTAGAATGTAAACGTAAACGGATCCTTTGTTGTGATTGCCGTACGTTTTGCTAAAACCGTTTCATTGTTTTGTTTATTTCGGATAAAGTTGGGAGCATGTTTTCGGTCAATCATGAATACGTAGTATCAATATTATTGTAGAGATGCATACCTAAATATTAATTTATTTTCTAGTTTTACTACCCGTCATCAATTTTCGTATTAAATATTTTAATGTTTGGAAACTCTACAAAAACCATATACCGATTTAAATAAATACATATATCTAGATTTTTTTTAATAACATATTGTCTACGTTTTCAATATATCGTGTTAATTATAACATCTTTTGTAAATTATTAATATATTTCAACAACGAAGTATAATATGTATCCTCATATAGCCGTTCACCCCTTTTTCTACCGATTTCCAAAAAGAGTAAGTACTCAATTGGACTGTTTTTTTTTTATATTTGTTACCATTTTGTAGTCAATTCTCAGAGATGATTTAAAAAAAAATATTACGTTTGATTGGGGTCCCATTTTATTTAATCAAAATCTGTCAAGAGGTTGAATTTTTTAGTCTAAACTCACTCACTTTGTTTTTTAAATAATTATTCTATCTTGCCATACACAATGTTATTGTAGTTAATCGTACTTTGATTTTTTCTCTATAAAATGTCGCGTCAACACTAGAATGAGTTAAAGCAATGATGATTATCTACAAACAATGTTGCAGCAACGTGTACGTTTATTTAGAATTGGTCTTTTCTCCTGACTATTTAATGCTATATTCGCTTGCACGTTCTGTCTGCGAGACATTACACGTTAAACTTTACGCAAGCCTGGAGTTTCTTTCTGATAATTAGAACAAATCGATATCTGGGTTGAAAATTCTATATTCGAAACGATGTCGTAGAGAAAACATTTACAAAATGACAAACTACGTCAAAAAAAAAATTAATTCAGAAAGATTACCTATATACCACTTAAGATCTACAGATAATCCAGATGCTCTAACCCACCACCAGAGGACAGCGTGCCTAGCGTGCTAGCCGCATTACCACGCTGAATGGCAATGCTTATACGTTGGACCAGATAAAAACCGGCAATAGAGATTATGTCTCAAGTCATTATTTTATTATCTTAATTCTCTGTGTCTCCGAAGAGAGGATTATAGGCACATATTGATATTATATTAAAATTGAATGTGCTGTGGGCGGTTACGAATGTAGATCTTTTTATTGGAATTCCATTTGGTGGACGTTCTTTAGTATAATTGATTATTATTTAATCCCTACACTAGTATATTTCTAGGATATAATCGATCTGAGCCATAACACGGAAAATATAATATTAATTAGCGCTTAACTAAAATCAATTTATTTTGTGAAGAGATAGGTAGAGATTACAAACTATCTTGGTATAAGCTAGATATTTGCTAGTCTACGATACATTTTTCAACGCAAATTTCAAAGTGAATTCTGTACCAAATGCTTGTTCATTAGGTACATATTTACTATAAAACATTATATTTATACATTTATCATCGACCCGCAATAAACTTTTAACAAGGCCACTCGTGACTGTAATGATCAATGAAATATACCGAAACGGTAGAGCGTAACATCGAATACCATTGTTACTTTAGTACCTCAGCATGACACCATGGAAGGAGCTCGTGGGGTGTCGACAGCCACCGACGGTAGCGCAACGGTCTCTTTTTGTACCTTCGCCTCTAAAGCCACGCAGTAAAGCTCAAAAGTATTCAAACATTTTTTTCCTTGTTTAAGTCCAATATTATCAAACACGTTAATGGTCGGCTTTGCGGCGCCAACAAAAGGAGCGTGCCAACGGAGGCGTTAAATCCTTTACGATTTGATGATGATCACACATTTGTCATCGTACCCAGCGAGGCTTTGAGTCAAGTCAGGCGAAAACTGGAGCACCTACATATGGTGATATTTCGATGGCTATTGCTGGTTACTTTGTTAGTTTTGCTTTTGTAGAGGTATACATATTTTTGTCAACAAAGTTAATATACTCACCCGAGATAATGACCGTCTCAGAGATATTCATATCATTTTAAAACATTCGTAAAATAATAATTAATCAAAACATCACATACACAGTCATGCTTATATAGAAACTAACGCATTCAATAACTACGGATCATGTAACTTGTAAATTTATCTGTGATTTGGGGGTCATTAATGATACTATTGCTAAGGTGTAACCTGGAACCAAAACAACGACTACTGACATTACACCCACAATTCCAATAACATTGAGATACAATAAAATCACACAACTTAACAATATGCAAAAATTGACAAATATCAAATTCCAAACAAGCAATCAAGAAAATCATTGAAGATCCCAAAACATTAAATGGAACCTACCTGATGAAGATGATTTTACGAATCACAGTAAAGAAAATAGAGTGAAAATAAAACACACCAATAAGCAAGTTTGGAAAAATAATACTGTTTGGAATGTCCTGCGTTGCGGGTGTAACGTGAGGTCTTCCAGGCTACCCCCAGGCCTGCGAACGGACGAACAGCCGAGCTCGTCCGAACTTTTCCGAACGCTACCGAACCCGGCCGAACTATACCGAACGCGAGGTGCGAGCGAAATAGTGACATACCTGTCGGGCGCTTTCATTGACAGGCACCTGAAATGAAGAAAAAAATCGATCCAATTCGTTGAAATTTAAATTATAAAATTTTGTATTTCTCTAAAATCAGACACAGATAAATTTACATGCAGTCGGTCGTATCGAAGTAGTTATGACTACCTTACTCGTAGAATGTAGTTCAAACTCAATAAATAACAACAATAAGCATCAGAGCACCGGTTGTTATAATTATTATTCTACATCAAGTAATCGATCAATCAAATAAAAGGCAAAATATGAAAAGGGGACAACAAAAATGTACCTAGAGTAAAAATTAAAAGCAAACATATCGAAAAGAACAAACAATTATACGTGGCAAAAACAGTTAAAAACAACATTGCAAGATGTATTAGGACAGTTGTTAAAATATGGGGTAGCATGAGCTTGACTCGAATAATGTGCGCCTGCACGCGATCTCTCTCGTGTTCGCGTCGCGATGATGGCTGCGCTGCGCCGATCAACGGTTGTTCTGTTTTAGAATTTGACGTTTGCTCATGGAATTATTCATATATATTAATAAAAAAGATACAAAACAATTGAGATGAAGTATAAATGAAATTAATTTCCATCTAGTGTTTCCATAATTATGGTTACATATATGCACATAAGCATGTCATCTATGCGTATTTAGTCACGATTGCTAAAATTAGATTTAGATTTAGATTTAGCGTAGATTGAAGAAACACTATACTTAATGCAGCAATATTCCAAATTAAACATTAGAAATAACCAATATTGATACATTAACATACTTTTACCTATATTCCAATAAAATTAGATTAATATAGAGTCATTACACACAATATTGAGAATCCCCTTCCCAATGGACGATTTTATTAGATTTACCGGACGAGATCACGCAAACGAAATCGTAAAATTAAAGGAAATCAATTACGTTAAATTGAATCCAATTCCCTAAGCATCATCATAATAACGAGGGCATAACCAATCAATATCACTCAAACATGCTTACGAGAATAATGTATCACAAGCCAGAAACTATGACGATCTCTCTATTAATAATGATTTCGATAATAAAAACGTCAATCGCTAAAAATACGAAGAACAAAAATATCAAACAATAAAAAGAATGAATAAGTAGCTCATACAATACGTTTCACTTCGCGTGTGAACATCGCCCGATGACTATCGTTTTGCGCTATTTTGACACAAATATGTATGTATCTCCTAGATAGCACAATTGACTGCGGCTGGATACACGCAACGAATTCAAAAGTCACCTAGGCTCTTGAAAAAACCAATCTATCAATATTAGAACACAAAAAATATGCAAGTCAGTTAATAATCCCGAATCAGCATTCGACAATGGGAATAAAGTCACAGTCACTTTTTTAATAATAGAAGCGGAGTTTTTTCCTTTTTATTGCACCCTATAGGTACGTTTGACATTTGAGTTGGCTGATGACTTTGCCGTAATGATTGATCGTCGCCACACTAAATGAGTGCAATTTAGCGTTTATTTCCCTTTTCTATTCAGTGTATGTTATTGTTACCCATAAAAATGTGACCCTTAAAAGCATTGGAAACCACACCCAGATGTTGCTAGATTTCTTTTGATGCGTGAGTTACTATGAAATCAGTGGCGCTACAAAACTATTAAAAACAAATGAATCCTGGCCATAAAATAAACAAAAAATATTCATATTTACATACAAATGAACTGTTGAACTGTGACTGGTAATCATTTGTCAGCCTGTTGTGTCATTCGGAATGTTACAGATTGGAGTCTGACTGGTTTTGCCGCAAAATGTTTTCAAACTGCGTTTACTTAGAGTTCATATTTAAATTATTGTTTGACTACGCGTCTGAAGAGTTCCCGTCGGGCTGAAAAGTTATTTTGGATCTTATACAATTTTAATAGTGTTGAAAATAGATTCTTCGATGATTATGGGATACAGAGAAGATGAGAGACTGGCTACGATTTATCATGGACCAAGTATCCGCCCAGCCCGTAACGAATCACTAGTAAATAAATTGACCACAAACATTTCGGAGTATTTCTTTTGATGCGGCGTCCTGAGACTCCCATATTAATTTACTTGTGTTGTAACTATCTCGGAGATTTTGTTGCTTCTTTCTTTGCTGCGAAATTTCTTGTAATAAATCACATTCCTTACGATATAATTTGTCTTCTCTGTTTTTGCGAGACAACAGACAGATGCGAAGTATTTAATTACCTAAGTACTTATATAATTATACAATACAATAACTAAGTACAAAGACTAAGTCATCAATAAGGAATATAAAGTAGCATATTATATAAAATGATAATGCTCATGCGCATCGTTTTATTAACAAACCACTGACAGGTTATACCTCCAATTACTCTGAAGTCTAGTCTAGGCTACACTTTCAATTGAAACTGATTTGACGGGATGTGGGGGTCTAGCAGACTATTTAACTTCACCTATAATACGCAGACAATTGTTAGTGATATTATGATGTCACGAGGCTAACATACGAGTTTATTTTTTATAATTTATCACTGATGTAAAGATTCGGTGGTCAAAGTCTGTTATTTGAATTGTCAAAACGGCAATTTAAGCACAATGCAATTGTAATTCTGAGAAAATGCAAATAACAGACTCACCTCCTGGTTAGGCCATGTCAGGGATGACCGCAAATTTACCTACAACTTTGAGTCAGGTGGTATGTGAAATTGTTGGTTCCAGATGTTTTTCTCCAGATAATAATCCTCGGTCATGTCTGAAACTTTCGTGGGCCTAAAAATTCTGCACCAGAGCTATACACTCTGACAAATTTATTTATACAATGTAAAGTTATTTATACAGTAACAAAAAAATTACGGAACTCGGTACGCCATAATAAACATCTTCCACTTAAGCAATGATCTGCTCAAGGGACTAGAAATTTCATAGCTCTCAATTAAAACGCAGAAATAATAATTGAGAAATATCCACCCCACTCGTGAAATCAATTTAATAATGTAAATACGATCCTGTCCCTCTTGTGAAGTAATCGAATGCCCAACCACTTCTATTTAAGTTACATTATGAGAAGAAATAATTCAATAAACTGTACCTAATTAAAATTAAGTAAATAGTGAATCTGCAAAGGTTGCGTCCCACTGCTGGCCATGGGTATCCCCTATAAAGAAGGTGTCCACCACGCTGGCCAAAATTGCAGATATGGACTTCAGTTATCCTTGAAAACTATTAAACCTTCTATGACTATTAGATTTCCTCAAGATATTTTCCTTCACCGTTTAAGAATGTGTAAATTTATTATGCATATGAGTGAAGAGCTCTGAGGCTTTACATTTGCTTACTAAGTACCATTAACTTATGTAATGCATAGTTATCTTAGTAGAGCTGAGTAAGTATAATATGGCAAACTATTACGAAAAGATAGGAAAACGATAAAACAACCACCTAAATGTCTTAAACCTGAACGTTTCTTTCTTCTTTCTCTACACCGCACCTGCCTCTTACAAAGTTTTGACACGGAAGTACCTTTACGATTTTTTGTCGGGTAAATAATTCCAGTTAAATCCTCTAGAGGGCATTAATTTGCCTTCATTCAGCTAAGAAACAACCCAATTAGTGCATTACTTCTTACTTAGAAGGTATCATATTTTTGATAAAGTTGAAGACACACCACGTAACGAGATAATCAATAATTGCTCTAGAAACTGAATTAGCACTGTTATACGTCTTATATATCTGCTGTATTTTTTGGTGTGCGTACAATAAAGTTCTCTCACTATTTTACACTTATGTAGTTCTACAATGTTTCTCTATAAAAACTATGCTGCTTAGTATGCTTGTCTATAACATTAAAATAACACGCTCTTCTATCGATGATATACAAACGTAAACGCCTGTTAAGTGGCAGCACACAATAAAATACCAAACACCCGTGACCGTAATACAGATAATTACAGTATTTGCTATGATAATGCGATGTCGGATCTTCTGAAGTGCGTTCGATTGTCGTATAATCAGGCAGTAATAATGCAAAATGTCTACCTCAAATTATGAATTATTATTTCAAATTATAACTGAATATTATGTCCCTAAATAATCGTTATAATTATTTGATCTGAATAACGGCAACACCATATTAGAGTATTTATATATTTTCATAATTCATAATTAATCTTTATTGTAACGTTTTTTATTTTAATATGACAAGAATGTAATGTCCAGGCCCGTAAACTGTTATATTATTATATACATAATTTAATTTCAATTAATACAATTCCTTATAGTCGTAATATACTCATAAAACATATACATTACTAAATATAAGATCTTATACAGCAGGTATATAAGAGTTATGAATATTAGTCTTAGCGTCTAAAATCACAGCATTCTCAGTGTACCACTAACCTCGATCAAGTTTACCCTCTCCGTTTGCGCCAGACATCCTTTATTTTTCATATTTATAACACTCTGAAGAATTATTACTTCTGAATCGTTTAAGTCCTTGTTCTTGCTTGTAATCCCGCGACTGGAGATTAAAATACTAATTAAAAAGGGTAACTTTTTCGAGCCAATGATTAATTGAAATTGTGTTTGTTCTCTTATACGCAATTAATTATATCGGAGACAGAAACAGAAGCTTTTTGGCAGAAGGCTATTTTTCAAACATTTTAAGTTCGTTTGGTTGAAGTAAACATATTTTTACAGGGTAAGGAATGCACTCAGCCAAAATCGAGTTACCATCCATGGTAATACACGTCGATTTGACATTACACATATTACAAATGCTTATTTGCATTTTTGTAATAGAATACTAAATACAATTTTTTAGCTTGAGTAAGTGGTAATAAGTGATGGTGAATAAGCAGTCTGGTTTTGATAGTTCATATCATTTTCATACTCTATTCTTGCTTAGATCTATTTCTACACTAATTGATCTGTTTATAGTTTATACAAAGACTATTAAATGAGGCTATTAATAATAGTAACGGTTCACTCAACGCATATACAGTGTGATTGTTTTAACACCTCGCAGAATAAAAAATAATTGTAGGTAGGTAAATAAAATTGTAACAAAGGTCTTTTAAATTTTTAACAACTTCGACACAATATGGAAATCAACGACTCTCAATCTTCAATCGCTTTCTAGTACTACCTTAATTATTTTTTTTGCATGTAGGATTTATGAACATTGATTTTGTGATTATGTTTTTACTAGCTGCGCCCCGTGGTGTTACTGGAGTTTTACAGGATAAAAAGTAGCATATATGTTAGTCCAGGGTCAAAGCCCTTACCAAATTTCGTCCAAATCGATTCAGCCGTTAGAGCGCGAAAGAGTAACAAACATACATACAAACTTTCGCGTTTATAATATAATTTATAACAAACTGCGCTCTTCAATTTTATCCGCGGTGGATATTTGATCATCCCATGGGAACACCTCAAGTTTCCTTGATAAAAAGTAGCCTATATGTTAATCCAGGCTATAAGCTTTCCTCGTGCCAAATATCATTCGAACCCGTTAAGCCGTTTGTAACAAACAAACAAACACACACACACACACATACAAACATTATAATATTAGTGTAAATTGTGATATTACGTGTAGTAAGATATAACATTGATGAGAAACATTGTGACTTTCTTTTCGGAGCAGGTCAATAACAAAGAAAAGTGAACTCGTACTTTAACTCGCAATTCGGTTAGCGAGGAGGACTATAGCTTACATCTCTTCGTAGGAGAAGCATATCTAGCCGTAAGATACAGGCCGATACGATACAAAGGGTAACTTACAATTGACTTTTAAATATACTATATCCTTGATTATATCAATTCACTAAGCGATTCACCCTGTAAACTTACACTAAAACACCTGCCTTGCCTAGGGCTGGTGACATGACTGACTTTTACCTCTACTTACCCACATAATAACATGTAGGACACTCATAATTTTCTTTAGGATACTACCTCGGACTTGTGAAGTTCATATCTTAATAAGGGCATTTAATTATCTGGATTTGACATAAGTATTTTGACAGTAATTGGTAAGTGACTATAAAACTGTAATTATAAATGTTTGGTTAATTATGTAAAATTAAAAATATTGGTTGAATATCTCTATCCAAAAATGTATGGAAACAATTACATACCCGTATATTGACATTTTTTAACTAAATCAGTGACGTACTGTCTTAGCAATATTTTAGTCCAAATTACCTTCTGACTTTACGCAATAGAGTAATGTTACAAAATCTAAAAATGAAAAAAAAACGATCAAATACGCGTCGGCTTCGTGAACTAAGGGTTCCGTACCATTAGGTATATATAAAACATTCGCTCAAATTTGTAGGTACCAGTTATTGTCATTAATATCGAACAAAACACGGCAAAAATCACGTTTGTTGTATAGAAACCGTCCTTTAATATTTGTTTTATTTTATTTTATTTTTAGTATTTGTTAGCGGCAACAAAAATACGTAGTCTGTAAAAATTTCAACTGTCTAGCTATCACGGTTCATGAGATACAGCTGGGTGACAGACGGACGGACAGCGAAGTTTTAGTAATAGGGTCCCATTTTTACCTTTTACGGACGGTACCCTGATAAAATAAGGTATGAGGTACGCAAGTACATTGTAAACGTAATAGTATAGACGTGGCGCCAATTTTTTAGCATTAATTATATGTGATCTTTTAGGTGATTAACAATCTAAAAATAGACTTCATATTTAACTTCATGGTGGTCGCCTAGTGATGTGTTAAGTTATAATTGTCTGTCAATTTTAGAATAAATTGCTAGTTAGATAATTATGTTAATCTAAGTGTTATGTAGTTTATTGTGGATATTCGCTTGAGTGATCTAGTGCAGACTACTGACTTATAAATACTCCTGATGTACTCGTACCAATGAACTTCTGTTTTCATTAATTTAAGTTATTTTGTTTGAGAGGGTTAGAGTAACCACTAGAAATAATTGAAAACCCCTTGACATATGTTGCGGCAGCCATCTTGGATTTAAAATTATGATAATGTATAGCTCAACTATTCAAGCCCTTACATTTGAAACCCATATTGAGGGAGTTGTCAAAAATTACCATAAAATTCGCCATTTTGCGCGGCAGCCATTATGGACCAATTTTCGTCAAATGTATCTAAGAATACTAACATAGTTTTAATTATTATTTAGCTGAAGTATGTCAAAAATTTAAATACCATTAAAAATATAGTACAACAAAATATTTTACATGTAATGTCAGAATTGGTTGTTAGACACTGATTAAACAAGGTTACGTGGTTGCATAAACATAAAAGGTGTGTCAATTATCTATAAACAGATTTGTAGTAAGAAATGGCCAGAAACATCTGCTCAATACTTATCAAAGGCATGTCCAAGCCTTTTGTGTTAAGTACCATTTTCTTGGTGATAATTCAATCTCGTGGTACTCGTGGTGTTTATGTAACCGCTTGAATATTACGATATTCTCGTCATATTGTTCCACTTATCTATAGGTACGAAATCCCATTTCCTCCAGTAGTGGTTTGCGTGTTACCAACATACCATGAAAAATGTTGCCAGTTGTTTTAACTGGCCAATTCTCTTTAACGATAGCAGTTGTCTATCATGTGTTATGGCTTGAAATTTGCATGTCCTACTAGTAAGTTTATTCTATATTTCAATTTAAAAATATGATACCATACGATACTTTGGGTATGCGCTCACCTAAATTTATATTTATCAAAACTAATTAAACTGCTGCTTCACATATTGGCATAGTGTTAGTTTTAATTTCCGTTCCATTTAATCGAGTATCGCTTTAAAATAAATTTACACCTTTTTTAGTTCTATTATATCTTTATAATTTGCAATACATACACCAACATTTTCGTTTATCATTATTAAAATACCATCTACCTACTAACTCTTTTACTATACTATAAAAGGTTAAGGTCTAAACCTTTGACAAGCATCTTCCTTAAACAGTTCAGACCTTACCGTGAGAGTCCAACAAACTTTTCATTGTAGTTATACATCTCCAGCTCGATAAATATGGGCTCTTTGAGCTAGTAAATTAAGTTTAATGTTGTTTTGATTGAGTTTTAGAATGGTAAATGCATTGTTGTGAGGTTCTCAATAAATCGTGAGCACGCAGTGGGCGCCTCGAGCCAATCGCTCCTGTAGCCTTTCATACTTCTTTTGATTCGAGTTTCTCATCTCCAGTATTTACAAATTGTAAGTTTTGCCTATTTTTAATGTTTAAGTGTGAACATTTATGAATATTTGTTTCATAAGCCTAGAAATTTATAAATATGTAATTTAATTATGATATAAAAAATATTGTTCGTAACAGTTTATGTTCGGTAAGAGTTGGTTAAAACTAACATGCGTTTGATTTGAGTTAACTTTTTAAGATTTTCAAGAACTTTTCAAGCTATAAAATATGTTATTAATAGAAATTTTACAAAAAAAAAAAAAAAACATCTTGTTATGATTTCAAAAGACTTATTTGATGGCACATGACATATGAAAATAATTCTTTCATATGTACTTCATCTTATGTATAGGTAGGTAGAGCCTAAGCTGGTTGGAGTGCAATAATTCTGAATGATTTTATTACTATTGCGAGTTATTATATACTCGCCATAGTAATAAAAGTTGAAACTATTTCAAATATTTTTGCACGCAAATATCAAGTCGTCTAAAATGTAACGAATGCCTCAAATCACTACAATAAAGTAGCCTGAAAATTGGTCTGTTTGTGGAGCTCCAAACACTGCCACAATACTTCCGGGCTGCATACATCACCGACAATATCATTAAGACATCAAATATAAACTGGGGAAGGAAACACACCTCATTTTCTGCTATTTCGTAACCCCACCGCGTGATTTCTGTAAAAGGTTTGAGTCGTTTCAATGTTTGGAGTCAGTGACAGGGAATTTAAATAATTGCAGGGTTTTGGCGCGACCGGAGTTGGAACAGTGTTTTTGAAATGAAACTTCCGAAATTCCGTTATTTCAGCTGTATGGTTTATTTTTAATAAATTAACTTATCACATTTGTGGTAGGTACTTTATAAATAAATCCATTATCGATAAATTAAATATGTTTAAACTGAGGCATGAAAAAATGCTCTATGTTAAAAATTACTATTTTTGCATGAGCAGTATTTTATTACAGCTAATAAAGCAGAAATATCTTCCTGCTGATAAATCTTATATCAGATATTCTGTAAGTAAATCTTATTTCTTTACCTCAGATTAAAAGATTATAATCTATTCACGACTGCATATCGAAATGCATTAAATAATCTTCATTAAAATAGTTGTTGTTTGAAAGAATAAGTGAAAATAGTTAATTAGAAAGCACACGAAACATTGAAGAATTCACAATCCGATTAGATCACTGGATTGATTTATAAAATCGACAAAAATATACATGTGCGAATACGTAATATATGCAATATGCATGCTAGTGAAATAAACTAAAAGAATAAAGGTAGTAATTATACTATTGTTTATAACCAAACCAAGCCAATGACAATAACTTACAAAATTATAGGCCTGTAAACACAAAAATAAATAGGTATTCTTTAGATCAATACTATGTAGGTGCAGAAATTAACCAAGGATATTAAAATTAGAATATTTACATATTTTATTGGAGTATATAGACAAACAATTCTTTAGTGTTTTATTTAATCCATACTGACACCCAGACCAGACAGACAGCCAAGTATAGGTACTTTTATGACTCGTACTTTCGTTTGAATTTGGCATCTATTATAAATGTATTCTAATTCTAAGCTATCGACTTTTCACTTGGTAACTATTTTCAATTAGCCTATTTTAGTTCATTATTAGCCAATACGCAGTAAGCACAGCAAGCAACAAAGCAATTGACACGAAGAAACCGCTGGCTAGTTACGAAACTGTTACTATAATTAGAACTGTTCGCGAATGAAAAAATACCTGAGAATTCTGATTGCCAGATAAAGCGGCGATTGTCTGGGATTGCATATTGAAAAAACATGCAACAGAGATAAGGAGTTACATGCTTGAGCGAGTCGGAGGCATCGCGGGCGAACATGAGTTAATTGCATTTCCTACCGAGTTACTTCACCGCATAACTACTGCTTACTGTTGCTGATTTGATAATTGGAAATTGGGCTGCAAGTGGGAAGTGCAGTTAGCAAAAACATTCACAAGTTTTTTACTAAGCGGCTAGGTGAGCTTTGTGATTTACATTCGCGTTTTATTTTCCATCCTGTCTTATAAAAAAATTAAACATAGAGTCGGGCGGGATGGAATATTTTGTCGTTGAAACCAGTTGAAAACTATTAGTCGTTGTCTCAGTGTTTCCGAATCCTGAGTAGTCTCGGAGTATTTTTTATGGATAACTTGTACTTAGTAATAATAATAAAGTTAAAAGTTTTACAAGTAATACTTTTTAATAGTGAAACCGATTTCAATTCGGTAAGCTAAATTTACGTTACAAAAATGTCATCTATGGATACACTAATTTAAAAAAATACTGCATTGATTTTGATAGATCGATGATTTGATCGAATAAAAAAAAAAGTTTTCTAATTGGTCCAGCCATCTCTGACAAATCGGGGAATACAAAAACAGGATCCCACGAATTGAAAACCTCCTCCTTCTTGAACTAGGTTTACTAGGACAGGCTATAGAGATAAACCTTTTCACATTATTCGTACAACAAAAGAAACGATTCACTCAGGAGACAAGCAGGCTCCCGCTTATTTTATCTAAGCTCATATGACACGGAAGTTGAATTACCGTATCACTATTTCTTGAACAAACAGTTTTAAATGCATTCCAAGCATCCTTGTCTTATTCAAATGAACTATCAAATAATAAAAGATAAAATTGCATATAATCTTACTAAATTAATTTTGAAAAGGTTGTACACTCTGTAATGTGTTTTCCTTATTCATCTCTGAGTATGAATGAAGGTATTGTAATATTTACTATTCCGTTTAGTTTATCAATTTACTATGAATGAAGAGTAAAATAATGCAGTTTAGGTACTTGAGTAACTACTCAAATAATGTAAGGTATATGTAATAAGTCACTACGTATCACTATACCTGTTTATGTAAATGTGCCTACCATCTATTTGCATTGATGCAAATCTATCTAAATCCAGGCTTTGAATTCACTTACTCATATATTTATTTAGAATAGATGAAATGCGTAAAAGCATTTATATAAAGTAACTACATAGTGAAATAGTTCTTCTCTCTTAAGTAATATTTTAAGCGGCTTCTTTGTTACAACAAACAACGTTAACAGCGTTGATTACAGTAGGTGCATTACAGTAGATCTATTCATAAATTTTCCCTATAACTGATAAACTGAACACACGGATTAGGCCACCGGGAGAGAGACAGGATGTAGGTAATCTTGTTTGCTGTGTACCTTCTGTGTACCTACTCCTCATTGCTCTTTGTAAAGACTTTTATAAAATAAAGGCTTATAATTACTTTTTCAAATATGACCGAATTGAAGAATATTTCAGGTGAGTCAAATAATTGATACCTATATAGTTTTTTTGTCACATGCGAGTTCAGTATACAATTAAAATGCAAAAAAAACACACTTATGAAGTGTTGCTAAACTCGATAATCGTTTACTTGGCAATTAATCGTTCAATCACGAATGTTTCGTGACATTTATATTCAAGATTGAAATATAAATTTCAACGTTTTCTATAATGCGTGAAAATCGAAAGTGCCTACTCGTACACGAGACAAGATTTTTGGAATCAGAGTAAAAAAATAACTTGATATTTGGGTATTTGTTTTTTGTTATAATTGGTGTATTTTATTCTAAAATGACGAAAACAAAGTACACCAATATTAAAAGTACGTTTGCTTAATCGATAGATTTTTTTTTTTAGATAAAGCCAGATATAACAGTTGTTCATAAAAAAAACAGAAATGTTGTAAACGTAATAAGTATAAATGATATTAAAAAGAAAATATTTAATAAGAAACAACTTGCAAATTATGTATTACTTTAAAATACTAATAGCAGACAAAAATTGAACCCCTATTTGATCCCCTTAGGGATTGAATTGCCAAAAACCCTTTCTTAGTGCATTTCTACGCCCTCCTAATTTCATTTCGCTAGATGCAGCGGTTTAACGATAACTTTAGCGGTTAGGCTCTGCGATTATGACTTATCAGTCAGTAAAGACATATCAATTTCTATATGCGTGTATGAATTGTTAAAATGACTGAAAAATCATCTAATAATTTTGACGAGCGAGCCTGGAAGCCCACTCAAAAGCTTAAATTGTTTAGGTAAGTTCGACCATAATCCAACCCGGACACAAAAAATCCGGAGATTTCCTGAGATCGAGGGATATGTCCCGACAAATCAGTAGATATGGTGACCCTGACATAGACAATAATAGGCATGATGTATGAACACACGCGATTGCTAGAACTGCATAAATTTGTATAGACGAGGAACATACACAGAACTATTCAGTGGACAATAGAGATATCTGATTCGCATACGTATAGGAATTTTAATTGGAAATACGAGACGTAAGTACGAAGCTGGCTACCAAGTTAGGTATATGATGGATAAGTAGTTATGCATTAAGTCATAATATTCTATCCATTCTTCATCTAGACAAGTCATGTTATATAGGAAAATCCCAATTTTATTAATTTATGGAAATATAGTAAGATGTAAATCTCATGATTGGTTGACGTTAGGCAGGTAGCCAGTCGAAAACCCTACATATATACCTACAATTTTAATTTTTTTATATTATTACAGAAAAAAAAACATGCTTGGGTACCCAACTAGTGGGGTAAGGGCCGCTGGACATACATTTTATATGCACCTACTTGGATACGTATACTTTGTACTACTACTAGGAACTAGGAACTATTACAATAATCCATCATATTAAAATAGCTGGAGTGTCTAGTAACTCCCGCTATACTAATTTAGATCTAAGCCAAGATATGACTCGACTACTTTATGATCATTGATTTCCATACATAACGAGTTGCTAATTGTAAAAACAATGAGAATCGTTCTATCTGTCTGGTTGTTTCTTACTGCAATTGCGGTACTAGCGACCTAGTGATTAGTATAAGTAGCATTGACTAGAAAGCTTTGGCTTTGTTGACTGTTTTTATTACCCTCAGTAGTGACTCACTTACGATATCTATAAGTTTATTCACTTCTGTGGCCAACTGCAATCATTCCGTGACTTTTATATAAAAACTGAAGTTTAGTCTAAGCGTGCGGAAATTTCATCCAATAGAAAACACTCTAATTATATTATATTGAACATATGTGTTTCTTTTAAAGTATTTTACGAAGTTGTGTTGTGTCCATCCGTGCTGAAATTATGTTTGGTTATGAGATAAGTTAAAAAATACCGTTTAAGTTTAATTTGCTCATGTTAAAGAGCGCAAATCAACTTAAAGTAGTCTAAGAAAAATGGCTCAAAAGCTGTAGTCTAAAAAATGTCGAAAAGGCAATAAAGCAACAGAAAATTAGGAGAAAAAATTAAATATTCAATATCCTTTTAGAAAAGGAAATTGATATACACATTTCCTTGTCTAAAATCATTACGTAACTAAACGTTAACCGTGTTAATTTGAATGTAAAATTCTTAAATAGGTATAATGTATGTATGTATCTATAAATTATACATAGGTAGGTATTTGTTGTTTCTATCAGTCGGTGAAATACCCCATGATCTCTTATAGGTTAATATGTACTAAATGCCTACGAGGATAATCTATTCTCAAACAAATGAAATAATATTAACGAGTCAATTATCCTCCCTGATGTTAAAATGAGGTATGCCTGTTCTGAAAATCAAAGGCCAAGGGTTGGCGGATTTCTTTCTAACATTGTACATTTATTTAATTAATCGGATTCTTACGAATGGGGGCCGTTCAAATGTCCGAAGTATAGGAATGTTTCAAGTATTTTTGGGATTTGAATGAACTCGACCGTAGAGAAGATAATAAAAATTATGACGGCATTAGAATTCATGAAATTGCATTATGTATTTTTTTTTGTTTATTGTTAGCTTTTCCTAATTCAATAAAGAGTTCTAGGACAATAAAGTTCGTGTATTTAATTAAGTACATAGTAGTTATAATTTTAATCTCAACTTTCTCTTTAATTATTTCGATCCATAATTGCCTAATGCAATAACATAGTTAAGTCAATTAATAAAAATTATAGACTTTGTTATTAATCATTTATTTTACGGGAAAATAAATTGCTATGCGAATAAAACTAAACTATTTATAAAAAATTAGCATACATAATACTATAAAGATAAATATCATTAGTCAATCAATCAAGTTTATCAAGTAAAGCAAATAAACTTTACTTGATCGACGTATAAAATAATTTAGTAACATATCAAAAACTTATGTGATAGCATAGATAAAATAAAAATTATATTGCCTTGTTCAAAAAACCTAAATACATATTTTGGCTGTCACAAACTATTAATGAATAAAATTGGTAAAATTATAAACAGTAGTATTTTCGAAGGGGTCGTATTACAAGTCACTTCGCAACAATCTTCCCTGTAATTATGTTAGTCTATCGAAAGCAGGGGGCGATGTTGTTGACTACGGAACACTTAGAACTGTTCCGTTTTTTCTGTTTATAAAACTAAAAATAAAAGTGATATGTTTATAGGGTTCATGAAGCTGAAATTTTTTTCAGTAGTAAGTAAATAAAACGCTTAGTTGTCTGACGTCATTTAAAAAAATGTATTGACAGATTTAATTGTCACTTAGGTTTTTTCCTTTGTGACACATAACTACAGTAAGAAGCATAGATGGTGTTGTATCTTTAAAATGATAATTAAAATACTTTCTACTACTTTCCGATCAGATGCCGCAATTAATACATTAAAAAACAATTTTTACTAAGGGTACTTAACCATGACGCAAGGTTATACAAATCACTTTTTATTAAAATTTCTGTGGTTCCGTTATGTCCAATCGATTCGCCACTCTACTGCACACAGAGTTAAAAACACGCTCCAAAATAGAAAAAATATGAAAAGTGCAAAATCATATCGCTGTTACATCTCGTTTTTTTATTTCAATTTTCGAGGGTTCGCTAAACGTTTGGAGCGAACTCTATTATTTGGTTCCCGTTCGAATGTGACGTAAGCACATTCGGTACTCAGCAGCCGTTTGTTATTAAATATAATGTATATCATAACGTATTCATATCTATGATCTCAATGAATATGCCAATTCCATATTGTAATCCTTTTTATTACGCTCTAGCAGTTTTTTGTTACTCCATATGCTAGCATAACTCCTATAGAATATTTTTAAATCATTTTTACAAGTTATGTTCGTTTAATTCTAGACACTGTTTTATTTCCAGTGCGCACGCAATACTCAAAACGTAAATTACCCAAGGCAAAATGTAACTATGTAGAAAAATAATGTAATAAAGCAACTAACAAAAAACGATTTATTTTGCCTTTCTGAACATCGCATTACGTCAGTTTCTATTTACCTCAAAATGTTTCATTTGCATAATAGCTTTTTTTTCCCGCTATTACTATTTACGTTAATATTCTGATTCGCCCGCGCTGGGGTCGCACGCACAGAAAACATAAAGACAATTTGTACGTACTGGCCGTTTATGTAAATAAATCCACGATACCGTGCTATTACAAAAATATGAACGAAACGGGTGTGGTTTATATTCACACTTTTGTTTGGGCGCGGCTTTGTGTCCAGGAAATAATTAACTTAATCCACTGTGCACAGATTACTCACATTCATACACGTATGCCATAATATTAAGCTTTGATTTCGTTTTAATTTCATTAATTTGTAGACGGTTAATTAAAAATTCGCATTGCAAAAGGAATGGAATGATGTTAATAACGATTCCGTAAGTTTAATCAACAAAACATCAGAAAGCGATAAGCTCTATTATGAGTCCGATAGAATTTCTCATTTCATTCGTCTTGAGTCGTCAAAAACAAAGTGCGGCCGTCGTCTGTGGTGTTATTAACGCGTCTAAATAATTACAGGCTACATCAATCAGAGAGCATATGCAGATAGAAAACATTTTGTGCGAGTCAGCGCGCAGTCGGCCCACTGTGCAACCCTTTCTTTCATATCTCAATGATATTACGAATGGAACACGTTTTTTAAATGCATTGTGTCGGTAGAGATGGGAGAGGTCGATGATATTAATTTACTGACAGCCTTTTTGATCATTGTTCTTTGTTTCTTTTTTTACGATAGCGTGTCTGATAGAGACGTTAGGTGATCTGAACCTACTTAGATATAGGTAATACTGGCTGAAGACGATTGCTAAAATTTTTAAAAACTGACCGTATATCATTACTTCTTTTCTGATAGTTTTCTACGACCGTACCCACATTAAGTTGGTGCATTTACAGAAAAATTGTAACAAAACGATCTCAAAGTAAATTAATGAAGGGCCACATCAACACACAATGATTGGCACATTTCGTCTAGAACGCCATAAATTGACCGCAATTAAAAGAACAATGACTAGTTTCAATTCCCCAAACTCAATTTCCTTCCCCGCAAACGTGTAACTAACCGAAAAACGCATTTATAAATGTATTAAGGTGTAACTTAACGCTTACGTTTCCTTACAATACTAGTCGGTTAAAGTTTTTATACGTAGGTATATTATAGTAACTTACAGACTGGTTTTAAGAACGAAAATAATCATTAAACTTTTGGCCCCGAGTCTCGAGACGTGCCCCACAGGGATATATTGAGCACGCGTCGATATTTGACTGACATCTTCACCCGTCGTCACCATAAATTCATTACAAAACAAAAAATCATTATGCCGTTTCTCTAAGAATAATTACGCGATAATGAACCTTATATTCATTACATTAAAGCCAACGTGATTGGTGAAACACTTTCTCGTCTCATCACTTGAAGGTTATTGATGTAGCTCTGTCGTTGAAAGCAGTCTAATTAAGTTTTTAAGACTATTGAAATGTTATTGTTGATTGACAGATGGCGCTAGCGGCTATACAAAATAGATGCATTACTTTCAATATGATTTTAAAACGATTATTTTGATAGACATAGCCTAATATTTTCAGTTTCACCACGAAGAGAGTGGTTGTCATCTTGTGTGGTCTCTTGCTGTAATTTTTTGAAAAAACAATATCGCCATCAATCAATACTTTATGAACAGTTATATTTTTCGATTTTATTCATAAATCTAAATTATAATTTCTCAACTAGGCATAATTATATGCAAGCATTAAAATTAAAGCGGCATCACGATTCAGAGTACGATTACTTATAGAAATCAAAAGGAATCCATCAACATCAGCGCAACACCGATCACGAAATCCGCCATCCATCATAAACATCAGAAAGGATTAAAATCTACGTTGCACCTTCCGAAGCTCGAGTACCCTTGTTTTTCTCTAACCCGTAAATACTGAGGGGCGTAAGTATAGCCGGGGGGCGGTAAATATTATCAGGGGGACAGGGAGTGTGCTGTGCCTCCTCGGAGGGGGGCACTATCCCTTATCGCGAGCGTTACCCTCGCGGCTGCTAGACTGCCAAAATGTGGGGCAAATCGATTTCTCTGGCCCATTTTTGTGCATCTGGACCGGTATCGAGTTTTGTCCGCGGACTCGGGCAATCGATACTCTGTGCGGTACTCTGTTACTTACGTCATCTCTTGTAGATAGTTCTATTGTCTTCCAAACAAAAGCTTTTACTTTTTTACCATATTGATATTTTATGTAGTTTAATATATTTGCAGGATGAATGACTATTAATCGAAAAAAATCGTGTTACATTTCTAAAGGCTGTATTATTTTATCTATGTCGATAGATATTAGTGTATTTAGAAATAGCGTAGTGAACCCTGACATTATTTATTCAAGTCGCATTTAAATATTCTTTGTTAATATTTCATATATGCTATTAGCAGTGATAAACATTTGAGGTACTAAATAGTAAATTTTATTGGTTATTTTTGTAGATTAAAGAGCCTATAAACTATTGTTTATGCCATTTCTCGAACGCATTTGATCCTTTTATTAACAACTCGAAACTATTAAAGTACTTAGAGGTAATAAAACTGGAAACAAAGTTTATTTTAAGTGCAGCGACGATAATTACGTTGAAATGTGTTCGCCGCGCTAAAGAAATTATTTTATATCGGCTGTAAATTACTTTAATCCGAGTGAGATGCGATGCCTTCGGTGACCTGAGTTTTGTGCCATTTTATAACGCCATCTTACAATGTTGCTCTATAATAACCACTTAAAAGTTACTACTAATGACTAAATACAAAATTATCCTTCCATGTATTTTTCTTTTTTGACCAGATTATGTATACCTAGTACGTGTTAACAACAATAAATTGTTTTTATGACTTTAGATGGTAATTAATGATAGTACATGTATTGTCTATGGTAATATACACTACAGTGCCTTATATCATTGCATTTTTTTAAGTAGTGTTCCTAAATTGGATTCTGTTACAAATTAAAAAAAAACTATTATCTTCTAATCAATGTTATTTTTTTATCATTAGGGTCTTTTTATATAAACAAACTGACAATGCATAATATAAATTTGTAATAGTAGCTTGTCTAAATAGCAGCAACATTGTTGTAGATCCAAGATTTGATTAAAAATAAAACAAACACAGAAGTTGTAAAACGCAATTTACTATCTGAAAGCGGCCACTTGGAACGCACATTTTGATACCCAACTACTAAGTTTTTATCGATTCTCTTTTAAATTGTTGCGAATGTTTTATTAGGTTTTATTATGAATCGTATATCAGGTCTTAACGAGGTTTCCAGACAGGCTTAAGTAGCCTTTATCTCGTTTTGTGGCTGTTGTAAAGCTTTCGATTTCTTTGGCGAGTCGGTGCTAATTTTTGTGAGAATTAAAACTGAGTTGCATCACATGCACTTGAAGTGTGTGCACTCGTTAGAGCGAAAATGTAACCTGACTTGATTATTATGACGTATCATAACGCTTGATAATCATTAGACTAAGATTTGGATGCAATAAAGAACTAACTAACTAACTATCTAACTTTACTAACATATAGATTCTTATGAACGATAAATAACTTGAGCTGCTGTAGTAAAACATACAAAACTCATAACTTTTTTTTAACATTTCTGTTTGAATCCCATATTAATAATGACTCATACTGTTGATGACATCATAATATCCCCCTTCAAACGATAGTCCTAAATGACCTGTTGACGATTTTTATTTATTGGGTGGTCACACATAGTTGCCTAGCTTATGGCTAAATATTAGAAATTATTCATACATAGCCTAATTCTATGTATAAAGAGATTAAATAAAATTTTGACCGGATTAGATAAAAAATTGTTTCTTCATACAACGAAAACACTTCGTAAAAGATATTGTAATAATAACATATAATTCTGAAAGGTCGTATAAGTAAGTAAAACTAAGCCTAGATTAAGCCGAAAGGTGGTGTGAATCTATCCACCCGAAGAAACTTAGATAGAACTTAATTGATATCGTATCATGAGAAAATCAAGCAAAACCTAACTTTGTTGAATGGTATCACTTTATAATGAACTAATTGTGCGAATGTGGTTTTTGTCGTGTTTCCAAGTTTTGCTGTTGAGTATATAATTGCTCTATGTATCTTGTTTCAGTATAAGCTGTTATTTCATTAACAACCCAACCATCGCCATTATCTTGCGACCAAATCAATTAATAATCAAACTATAATAAAATGTTTACAATTCTTTTCAAAACTTTAATTTGGTACTTACTTTTTTATATTATGTAAGAATAGTTCTTACATGTATCTATTTGACGTTTTTAGTGGTTACAATAAAGAATTTATCAATAAGTATATCTTTTTAACCCGTAGAATTTGAACTAACAGCCTTATTATTTACTGACTCTACTTATACTCATGAAACCTCCCGAGACATTTTTGTCTTATAGCAGTAAAAAAGTTTATGAATTTTTATCAAATAAGTATCCATAAGCTTATATTATAATGAATAAGATATTTATTTTATTTTTATATTTTCTTGCAATTTCCCTCATTTTACCACAAAGTAGCCAGTAGGCTAAGACTATATATGATAATATCACCTGTATATATACATGTACATACATTATTTCAGAAAAGCTGTAGCCAAATAGGAGATAAAATTGTTTGTGCTCATCACCTGTTAGGCCAAACGCAGCTCTCTACATTTCGTTAGATATGGTATGAATAACCTTTTCTATAAATAACTAGCTGACCCGCCGAACTTCATACCGCCTAACAGTTACGTATGTTTCTCACCTTTTAAACCTTCCCTGGAGTACGACAATCATTTCAAGACTAAAATCAGCTATATCGGCCCAGCCGTTCTCGAGTTTTAGTGAAACGAACGGATTCATTTTTATTTTTTTATATTTTAATTTTTTTCTGTCATAAAAACCTTCTCCTGACAAACAAGCACAACAAAGAAAAATAGTGTAATCAATTCAGCCGTCCACACGTGATGGCGTGACCAAGGGATATAGGGATTCAATTTTATATATACCTATATAGATATATTTGTACACAAAAGCAGATTTTTGTTATATAGCTATTATTATAAATATGTTGATGTGTACACTACTGTGTCTATACACATGATATTGTTACAGATAATGCAGATACCTTTTTGTCTTCAAACATAGCTCTACCAATTATTACTTTTTAGCATATTATTTAACAAATAATTTATTACAGATTTTAGTACGATGATATTCTAAATCTAACAGTTGTTATAATTCTTCGCTAATGTAAGTTGTTTATAAATATATTTAAATTAAACTCTATTAAATAGTAAACATCTGTTCAAATCGGCAATTACTTTTTATTAATTTCAATTGTTACTATTCAACTGCACCTTGTTTCTACTGATTCTTATTACATTTTAATGACTTCATCAAGCCATGGGTGGGACTAGTTCTTGCATCTCTTTAGATTTCCGTAGACTCTACACAAATTCAAATACTCTTGATATAACAAGTAGGTAGGTTGAATGACAATCTGGCTTCTGATGTTATTGGACATTAATTTATCATTTTCAATCGGCACTCTTACATATCATAAGATTCTAAGTATTTTATTGTATCCAGACAAAAAAAATGTATCTGAGAATTAGATTCCCTACGCTTTCTATACCTATTACACATTTACACATAGTAGGCATACTGCGACACACTTTTGTCAACATGTCCATAGCCCAATTTATTTCTTCCAATTCAAATTCACGCCACCCATTACGATTAAAAACGGTTGGACTGCATCACCTGTATATTTTCCTGCAATTCGAACAGTCACAAACTATCTGACGTATGAGAATTGCTAGTAATGATTGTTTAAACATATAATTTTATCTGCAATTAGTAGCCTCGTCTCGTTCACACAATAGGTGAAGCGGGAAAAGTGTAAAAAACATGGATTTCCTACATTTCCTCCTCCCATTGTCTCTCGGTACTAATCTGGTGCGGATTAATAACCATCTACCCTCAATGAGTGGGTACGGTTAGAGTAACAGTCATTCATTTATACATTCTAGATTGTCTAGTCTGATCTGCTTTCTTACTTCCAGTCTGACTTGGATTTATTAGACCTTGTTGGTTGCCTATATAATAATTTAAGTCAATGGCACGAACTACCTAATTTCATGTTTAATTTTGCTTGCAGATCCATCAAAGACGTCTAAATTTTATATAAATTTAATTATACAATATTTTTCCTACGTAACTGTCATTTGTAAGTTCTTACGTATTAGTCAAATTTAACTTTAGATGGATGAATAAAACGGTTAAATTTAACGCTATAAGTAAGTTTAATTTCACGTTAACACATACTTTTTTAATGGTGCATATAATGTACGTACTTATTTGATACCTACTTTCTGAATACTAAAATGAAATGCTTTCTTTTTTTTAATGAGTGGATAGTACAAATAAGAAAACATCTGCGCTCTTCACTCCTGTGCAAGCTCAAGCTCATTCACTTACAAACTGTACAAACCGTACATAATTGCATGCAGACCATCTTCCCATCAATCATACATCTAACTTTATACATTATTGTAACAGTTCATCTCATGATAAACAGCAATGACTCCTTTTTACTGTAATTAAACATGATTAGAGCTCAACACATGGCGAGTTGCAATTATATGAGTACGTACAACAGCTACCGGAGCAGATATACACGTCATGCGAAGCCTATAACACTTACTTGTCGGTATACCCTCACTCGATGACTGCTGAAGCACGGAAAGAACACTGCACACTCTTCACTTATTTATTATACGAGTACACTAAGTAAGTGACGTCTCTGTGTGACAAAAATGTCTTTCGTCAGCAAGTAGGTACATATCTGGCCCTTAGTCTTAACCCGCCAATTGCTTGCGACGCAATGGCCTTTACCGACCGTATTGCGACTTAATCAGTGACGATATTATTATCTTCCCTTCCGGATGACTGGTCATATTTACTTATCATTATAATTAATAGCATTCTATTATTGATCATAACTAAATCGGTCAAGCGAATACAAAAAAGTTACGGAAATGTTTGTGTACACTAGGACAACTGAGAACTGCTATACATGTATGATAAAGTGAGTAAAACATCATCAGTGGTTTCAGTACACTGTGTAAGGTCAATAAAACCATTGCATCCTATAGAGCCGAGCTTTTATTTATAAGTACATGAGAAGCTTTGTGCTGTGACATAACTTCTATAAATTTGTATAGTGGCCGGTGACGTAGAGGTAGACACCTAACTCTATGATTTTATGTTATAATTATTTTAAGAAAGATTATTTTTGTTTTCCATAAAATTTAAGGTATGATGATGTTATGTTATAATACTGTACTCGTAAAGCATTAATTTCAAGTATCTTTGGAAAAAACAGTAAATTTGCACTATATATATGTATAATATTTATCTTCATAGTCAAAAGCAACTATACGGTTTTGTTAAATTAAATATCGTGAGCATAAACAATGTTAGTTTCAAGGTTGCTAGGTACTTGTATAACACCAAATCACCAAACGTAATCTACTTGAAATAAACTATTCATAAACAACAACGTAACAAGTTCAGTAAAAGCTCCTAAAAACACAGCGTGCAGTTGTCACCGACTCCAACCCTTGAATGCTGAATTTTCCCATTTCCATTTCCACAAGACCCTCGAATTTCATTCAATTCCACAGTCATGAATGAACGAATGCGAATGAGACAGTCGCATATACGAACGCAAAGGCGGAGAGAGAAGCCATTTGAATTGTACGCGAAACAGAAATAGAGAGGTCGAGATAACTCCGTCTAGCCGGGAGGGATTCCCTCGTGTCATTTGTGTGCGTTCCTTTTTCAAATTGTTCGAGAGTATTTCGAATGTAGGTGTGAGTTGAAATACGGCCAAACCTGCGCGTCCATGACGCTGGACGCGGAAAAAAGAAGCAGCAGAATCTAACTCAAAATAAACTTACCAGTACAACACAGTGCATAATGAGGAGGATAACCATACTATGCACCGAGCAATATTTACATTGGTAATGAATAATACTTATTCATACGAAATAACTAAACTCTACATAGGTATTTTCAGCCCAAAAGTCAAAACCTTTGTCACTCTTTTTCTGTAGGTACTGACGTTTTACAAAATTAAATGTTGAAGCATATTAGCTATGTGGTTCGCACATCTTTTATTCATTATATCGGATGTTTTGGATTATACCTGCGATAGTATCGAACTATACGCATTGGGCCATAACATATAATCATATATCATAGAGGCTGCAGCCTCGCTAGGGAGACGTTCCCAGTTCTCATACCGTGTACCACGTCCCGCGTCGTTTCCGCGTAGGTTTGGCCGTGATTTTATTCTGTATTTAGGTGGGACTCGGAGGGTTGTCGGCTGTATTTCGTGCTGTAAACGTTATTCTGTTCGTTCTTTCCTTGCCACCCGGCATCCCCAGCTACTTGTTGATCAATCGTAATAAATTGCCTCCGTGATATTCCCATTGTGGAACCGTTTGTCGCTTTACTGCCTTCGAGGAAACCCGTGTTTCCTTGAGCTGCTCGAGTTTATTTGTCTGAATGAGCAATGAATGTTGACGGTTTCTGAATGGGGTTTGTCGGTTGGTAGATAATGCAAATTGTATGCAAATTGTTGCTGAAATTTAACATCCCCAATAGAAAATCTTTTATAAAGGAAAAATATGTTAATATTAAACCTGTAGATGCATTGATAACCACCGTAGGTAACAAAAAACATAACTGATTATAAATAAAGATAGCTACTCGTAAAATAACTAGGTAAAATACACTCAAGCAGCTCTTCAAATATTGTTACTATGTGCTTACTTACCTAGTGCCAATCCTCAATAACTTACAAAGAGTTACAAGTAGGTAGCTACTCATAATAAATAACAACATGGGCCTAACTAAAGCAAAAGTAATACGTTGTCTAAAAATAAAACGTTTATAGTAGAAACGAATACATAAATATTAAGAAAATAAAAATGCCAAATCAATACTAATTCAAACTCATAAATAATCAATTTGGCAGCATCCGCGTCTCAGACACCGCATTGCAGTGTCTTGGTTTAATATTTCAATGAGAACCACTGGTTGGATCATTGCCAACAGGAATGGGTTCCTCCATTCGCGTTATTATTCCACATATAATGCACATTGCACATTGTATACGCGAATATACGCGAGCACACAATGTGACATTCTGTCATAACTTACCAGGTCTGCGAAGCCTGGCTACTTCGTACCTACGAAATGATACGGAATTTAAAGTTACTTACCTCGCTGCTAAGCCTCAAAAATTTGGAGCCTGTTCATTATCATATCACACGGCTCTTTTCCAAAAAGGCTAAACTATTTAAATTTGATGAATTAAAAAACAATTGCTTCAATAACCCCGATTCGCTCATGCTACACAAACTAAACTAAGTTAGGTAAATGGGATTCAGTTTTTAGTTTCTAACGAAAAATTTTCATCTATGAAAGATCTCAATTTATAAACTGATTACATACCTACATAATGTTAGGTATAAGATATCGCTAATACTAATTTCCTACAGGTGACGTAATACTCAAAGAAAACTGTTAATTGCGGTAATATTATTTAAGAATTAAACTTAAATATAAATTTTATTAATTAAAACTTTGAAATAGAAACAGGTAAATAAAACCAACTTAATCTCAATTTAACTTAATTTATAGATGTTCAAGTTATTGCTCTAGAAATATTTTCCAATGTGGCAAGTAAAAGGCGTGGCAAATGCAACACAACGTCATGCCTGACCATTATTCTTCGCATAAATAAATTACAATTCCGCTACACTTTCCAGTCCAGCTTAAGTTTTAAAGTAAAAAAAGGCTTATAAACTTTGTAGCCAATAAATAGTGTCCGGCGCACACGTATAAACATTTTTTCATAACCGAGTAACGAGTATTTTTCAACAAAAATGTTCGTTCTTATAGTAGGTACTGTAACACACCTACCGGCTTCACAAAGGTAATGAGGTAGTTATTTCAGTCCTTTGTTTATTTACAAAATATCACTCCGTTTGAAGGCGGACCATCAAAATGAGTCGTAAAGTTGAAAATTCCATAAAAAGTCGTGTTGATGACCTCCGTAATTGAACCTCGCTCTTTGTAGCAGAGACAATGGACCGAGCCCGGTGCTTTGATTCTATTGATTAGGAAGTCTCTATAGTACCGACACTGATTTCTTAACCGGAAATGTAACTAACAGCGACTGTGATAGACCCCCTAAACAATTTGTCTATTACTTAAGAAAATTCGTTTAGACGAACGAAAATATTAAAAAAATACTTAATATATTTCGCTACAATTTTTGAATATTAGCTTGATATTGATTTGTCTGAGGGCTGTGCCAAGGCACTTACTTTTATTATACCTTAAGATTACATTTTTAACAATAGTGCACACTCTCACAGAGAGTGCATTAAGACCCACAAAAGAGTTAAGGCAAGTCGCAGTCCTACCGGTTGGTAGGTAACTCAATACTCCCCCGTTTATCTGAACGAACAATTATTGAAGCGTGAAAAGCAGTGTCCTCCTATTATTTACACTGCGTTTTGTATGCGGGCATACCGTTTATACAAAAATATCGCATTTCCAAACGAATCCAACGTCACCAGGTCTAGTATGCACTTACGACCCCTTTAGAAGGGTATATAGATAGAAGAAAATATGATTTTGAGGACCCCACAATTATACTCTACATTACAAATTTAAATGTTTAATGGTTACAAAATACGAATGTGTTTTAAACTCTAAAAAAAGATCACATTAAAATAAGTCGTAAAAGCATATTTGCCAATCTATAACAGCTAAGAAACAGACGTGTATAAAAAATATAAAAGTTGATACTATAAGCGAGACTCACAAAAAGAACCTACAAGGTCGAAACATGTTATTTATTTTAAAAATATTATCAAAAGAAACAAGATTTCTTTGTGGAGAGCATTAGTGGAATCGTAATAGTGGAAATGTGTCAATACACGTTAGTTTGATCGGTCGACCGCCGCGCCGGCCGGCCTGCTAGCATCAGACACCCGCCGGCGGATTAGGATTTTTTCCTGTTGTGTTGGTTTAGATTTACATTTAAATCTAGTATTGCAAAAATAATAATCTACACAGGTTTAAAATGTGTAACTACACAATAAATGGTTAAAAACCTAATAAAGAAAAAAAAATATTTAAAAAATTTAAGGTTTTACATGCCTCTACATTTTCTGTATATTTTCAAGACGTTGCAATTTTTCAATCAAATGTCTTAGGTGGGAAATAAATAAGCAATTTACAAAAATACTCATGACGGGACAAACATAAAAAGTAATAATCTCAATGGCATCACGATCAAACATCGTGACAGCACTGCGTCAAACTAAACATGAATCACATCATCAGAGCGAGCAGCCGCCTGCCCCAAAGGTTTCCGCTCTCAAATAAACATACATTTAATATTATACACAAAGCGTCAATACGAGCGAAAAAAAATTAACTTTACACCTCCCACATGAACGCTTTCCGCGGACATTACATTTTTAAAATCGCATTCCGGAGTCGGGACAAACAACGATATAGGCCTACGCGGGCCGCGCCGCGCAACATAACAACAAACATTTTTTAATCTAACTTTAGCGTTTGTAAAAATTACTATTTAAATATTTACACCGAGCCGCTAATTAACAGAGATTTAACCCTTCCGTCGCCCAGGCCCACTTTATTATTTAACCCTGTGGAAATATTTGGTGCGTATTAAAATATGAAAAATTAATAAACCCTGCGGGTCTCTCTGCGGTACAATACAATTCTCATTTTGGATTGCGGAACTTTTAATAAGCAAAGAAAATAATTTTAATCGTTAAATAGATTTAAAAAACACCGTTCAAATTAGGTAAATACTCGTAGTGTCAAATATCAGTAAGTAAGTAGGTAAAATATAATCGACGACATATTACAGTTACTCTAAAATTCTGTCGAATTCTACTGCAATATTAAAAAACATAGTTAGATAGATAGAAAACTCTTTATTGTATGCACATATAAATAATAAAATAAACTTAATAAAACTTATGATTACATATCACGCTACGAAGCAAATAATTTATAACACCCAAAATAAAATAAGATAAGAAGTTTCGAATTAATAAAATGTGGTATGTTGTTGTAGGTAGGGTAGGTATCGCACACATGGTTTACAATAATGACTAACAGCAATGCTGTATCTAATGAGTGGTGTGCACGTACCTTGCTGTGGTGCAGTCCCGGTAGAGTACGTCGAAGTCCTTGCAGGAGAGCAGCTTGCAGCGGTTGACGCCGGGCTGGATGGCGCCGAGCCCTCGCAGGATGCGCACCTGTTCCACATTGCACACCAGCGGCACTATGTCCAGTCTTTTAAGCTTCGTGTACACCGTGTGCAGCCCCCCGACCAGGTGCTTCAGAAACAGTTCGAACGCTTGCGGCAAACACAACATTGTGTCGCCCTGTATGATGAAGGCGGCCACCTTCTGTCCCCGATAGTCGACCAGCTTACACTCGTTGGCCGAGGGGTCGGAGGTGGATATTGGCGGCGGGCTGCCGTAGCGCGGAGGGCCGTGGTGGTGCGCCGCCGCCATCAGCTCGAGCGGCGAGTGGTGCATCATCTGCAGCGAGCCCAACAGCCCCAGCCCCGGCGGCGGTAGTGGCATCCGCGGCGCCAGCAGCTGCGGCGGACTCATGCCTCGCGCCGGCGACGCCGCCTTCACTCGCGGCGAACCACCCGAAGAGCCGCTCACTTCGCTAGCTGTCGACGCTGAGTCCACGGCGGACTCCATTCTCGGAATAATCGTCTACGCACGCATCACACGCCCGACGTGCGCGCCGTTCCGCGCGACAATAAATAAAAAGCCGGAGCGAAACGAGGGCGCGGCCGCGTGCGCGCGCCCGCCCCGGCGCCCGTGCCTCATTGGCCGTCCGCAGCTGCAAGTTTAATTCGATTGGGTGACGACACAGTCGTGGAGTCTCCGCCTCATTTTTCGTTGCGTTCGTTGCGAGCGCGCGAAGAAACGTTTCTGTTTCTTTTGGTTGTTCTGCGAGTCGGGCGCGCTCGGAGGCTCGCGCCCGGCGCTGGCAGCGGCGGCGGGCGGCCCGGGCCTACTTCTATTGATAACAATGTCACCGGCAATCAATATACACGAATGCCCACTCCAAACACGTGGTTACTATCTAACGCCGCTTTGTTTTGCTATTGTAGGTTTTTGTTAATAAGATTTAGGTTAGGAGTAAAGCTTTCATTTCAATGAAAAGTAGATATATGTAGCAATGTAGTGAATTATCTGATACTTACTACTGAAATTACATTGTGGTAATTTATAAATGAGACTAAATTATGTACATTTTTATAAGAAATTTATTAAATTTGGTTTTTGAAGTAGGTAAGCTTACAACATTTATATGTGCAATAAATCTTGATTGTAAATAAATAAAATCTTTATATTAAATTCTTATATTGAAAATAAGATATTTTTGCTAAAAAAAATAACCAGGCTTAAGTAAAAAAAACAAATAAGTAACAATGAGAGAAAATAGCAGCAAGACTTAATTAGTATGTTGATTAGGTATGTGAAATTCGTTTTTACCTTAATCATTTGGAAAAATTTTAAGTACTTAGGTAATATTTTTATATATAACCTACTTATATTATTTTATTTACTAGTGTGCCTAAGGAACAGTATCTATAGGTACCTAAGTTATCTATTAGTGTACGTACCTATAGATATAGATACGTAAATAAATTATATTTTCTATCAAAATCTTAATAAGTATAATGACTGTTGTTATAGGTATGTACCTAACAATAAAACACATTATTAGGGTGCGTCTACAACGTACCAAAACTATTATGAGACTGATTACAATACAAAGGGTTCGAAAGTGTCGAAACAATACCATCTCGACGACATCGCGAAACTCCTGAAAGCCACTTCAATGGGTTCCGCCGTTACCACCATCTTGTTTTAAGGACCTGTAAAACGGAACTCCGGCCAAATTTCAACTTTATGCCTGTAACTTACGGTGGATATTTCTTTTGTTGAATGGACTATTAAAATTGGTTGTAGCCAAGTTCTTTGTGTGGTTGTTTTTCTTGATTATTGTTTAAAATAACTTAAATAGCTCATTGAAAATACAATAACCTTCAGGAATATCTGATACAGAGTAATATTTGCAACAAAACTTTTATGAGTATGTATAATATATTACGAACTCAGTACTGAGGTAGTTTCTTGCGAAAAAATGCTACGTACTCAGGGTTACCATACCTACGTCATTATTACTTATACGATGATTAATCATCATCATCATCGTCATCAGCTAAAGCTTTTAAATAATGCGACCATTAAAATGGTCTTTTATCCCAGTAGTGGCAATTTATGAGTATTCTAAAGCTCAAAAAAGAAAGATGTGCTAAATGGGGCAAGTCAAGATCTTTTCCATGCGTTAAGATCACTTATTGTACGTACGTACCCAAACGTACTAAACGTTCCTACTATTTTATATACTCACCCTAGACTCACAATATTTAGCACTTATTTATTTTTTTATCCTAAAATAATTAGTTTTTAAAATAATATTAAGTACGAGTAGGTAAGTTTCAGATGTGGAGAGCATATAAAGGGTAGTATATAAAGTAGAATAGACTTGTGAAAAATGGCCCCCAAACCTGGGATTCAAAATTATAACCAAAAGATACTTTATATACCTACACATAACATTACGTAAAAATGTTCACCCTCCTACTAAGCACCCTTCAGGGGGATACGACACCCAGTTAAACCAGAAATTGTTTTATTTCTGTTTCTCCAACTCTCTAGTTTTGGATGGGTGACCATGTAGTGGCGTTTACAGTATATTTCATTTTATTCATCTGGGTAGTTATTCAAGTTTCCTCAATTCACCTTGAAGTTATTGCACCTACGTAGATGCTATTATCACCTAGATGATTTAGAGCGACAAAATTGGTAGCATTTGTTTACCTTGGAATCAAAACACGCAGGTGAAAATGGGTGACTTTTTTAATGGTATTTGGTCACACATGTAGGTAGGTATAAAACTTTACATTAAATAATTTGTTTTGTGCAATTTTAATCACAACAATTATAAGCAAACTAAAATACACAAGAATTTTGTGGGTATAATACTTATCTTTACTTTATCAGATAGGTAAGTCTGCATGTAAGTTTTTTTTTCATAAACACAATAATAAGTATGTTTATTATCGCCGACTCATAAAACATAAAAAATGGACTAAAACTTAAAAGTACAGAATATTATACATTTAACTAAATTAAATCTAAACGCTACGCTACTAAGGTCCCATTTACTCAACAGCAACGCTTATGTTAAAATAGCTTGAATTCGGTGATTCCATCAAAGCACATGTAGTCGCTCATATTCACCTGAGTTTTTAATTCCATAAGGTGAACAAATTAGATAAATTTTAAGAACCTGGGTGATCACCCTATGTATATTCCACTTTGTTCACCCAGGTGAACGAAGTGGAATATACCGCATTTACAACTGAGAGCTACCGTGGCACACACGACACTTAAAAGTTGAATGTTTGTTTGTTGGCCCTGGGGAAATAATTAATCGTAGGCTATGTCAGGACCTTTCGAGCGGCCTCAAATAGGTTGTATTAACTCCACGGAACGAATCTCCGCCAAAATTGACGGAGATTATGAGGACTATGATAATGATGATATGCTAACTTATATCAAAACAACCATGTTTTAAAGCCAGTACCTAATTATCAATCATATTTCAGAGATAATGTCACAACAAGAACAAAGAGGTGCAAAGAGTCGTTATCTATATTTACCAGACACGATTACATTGAGTACTGAAACTGTGGAGGTTTATGACGACTTAAATTATAATGGAGTTAAAGATTTAAACGCACTTTATAAGATTTAGATACCAACTTAGACATTTAAGTTGAGTCACGCACATAGACCTAATCTTTGTTATAATTACTGTAGATTTTATATCAGATACCACATATTAAATATATATATATCTACTATAGATACAGGCTGTTCCAATGACATAGATACCTACTATTAAGGATTATTGTTGTTATCATACAAAAAAAAAACACTACATAGGTACAATACAAAACAAATTTATTTTAACCCATTAGTTTCTTATTTAGGCTGCAATCTGGGTTTGTTCAGAGGTCAGAGTGAACCGATATCTTCTAGGACTGGACTTCATATTCGGCCACATCGTCGTCTACTCGTTTACGAGCTGGTGGCCAAACGCGGTCCGATAGTCAATTAAAAAAAGAGTGTTACTTTCTTCCTATTGTTTAAGACGACGGCTTTTCACGCGTGTCTGATTTTTGGAAAGGTCCAACTCTTACATCTATTTTTCACAACCCCTTTTGCATAGTTATCAAACTAAAGGACTAGAATAGATTACAGTAGAATTTAACTTTAACCTAGGATGATCTTGTTATACCAAATGTGTGACCTAGGCTGTGGCAGAGAAGATATAATAATATGAATCCACGACGAACAGTTCACCGATAAGAACCTGTGGTTTGGTAGTGTAGTTAATGACTGATAATCTCAAGAACACTGAAAATATGTTATAATAAGTAAATCGATATTAACAAAGGCTAAACTAAACTAAACTTAATAATTAGGGCTAAAGCCTAAATATGAATTGTAAAAATTTAATCATAGTAACAAAAAACCAGACGTAAAACAAGACAAGAACAAAAAACCTCAGTTATCTGTTGTCACAAAGATTACACTACTTGCATTACTGATAAGCAGAGACATATGATACATAATTATTAATTACCCACTAATTACCTACATCTGATACTTTTATGTAGGTAGAGGAATATTTTTCACCTGTCAGATTATCTTCTGACGTTTATTATCAATGACAAACAAATTAACTGTAGATATAGCCTCTTACACGTTGCACAAGATTATTGTCTACAGTACCATACACGCAGATACTACACCGATATATCTACATATTTTGTGTACAAAATATCTTGTTAATTAAACCATGTCAAAATAAAGTTACAGAATTTTTATCGTCTCTTATTTTTTTATATAAAAGAGATTTTACAGTGATTATAGGTTGGGTAATATCCTGTCACTGTCATTGCTGATGCTGATGATTAAATATCTGCTTTTGCAATAGATGTTTATTTACCCTGTACCATATAGGTACTCTCTATATAGGTGAAACTAATGAGCTAATTCATTAGTTTCAATTCTTTTGACCGGCGAGCGAAGCGTCTTTGCCTGGGTCTGACAAATATTTCAATCGACTGTCATTACTTAGGATATTTGCATGTCTCCTGAAATATCGTACCTACTCCCGTACGGTTCATAGTTTCCATCCAAACTTGACGAAACCTTGATACGAGTATACAGGTTCTACGGAATTTTGGAATTTTATTGTCATTACTGATTTTGATTTTCCCAAAAATTGTGTTAAAGTTTGCTTTAAAATGCAAACAACACGACAAATCTAAAAAGTTACATTTAATTACTCTTTAAATACGGCCTAAAATACTGTGGCTTACCGGAGCGAATCGAAGATGTCAGTTTCTACAGTGACCGGCTGTTGTTCCTTTCAACAGCGCGCATGATACTTTTGAAACAATTGTAAGCCAATTTATGAAGCTTTTTGGACAGTTTATGATTGTTGTAAAAAGGGCTGACAAAACTTAATAAGACTGGAAGATTAGGCATTATTATTTTCGAAATGAATTAAACATTTGTCTTTAAGGTTTTTATTATACAACTAGCTGGTGATTGAATGCTTGAAATACATATTTTTAAAGCCAAAAAAATATTGTGGTCACGAGGGCAACAGTTCACAGAACTTCTAGTAGTATAGAGTAAGTACAATAAGCTCCCTGCTGCCTAATATTGTTTATCTGACTAAATATTTTAATAGGCATAAGTAAAATAAATTATGGACGTTGTAATTTTGATAGTTCTACCTAACCTAACCTTACACAACCTATGAAGAGTTTTTTACAATCATACTTACCTAGAAACACCTAAGGCCTACTTGAGATATCTAAGTCTATCGATAATTCCTTCTAAGTATATACAAATAAGTAATTTTAAGGTGGGTGCTAATATGTTATGTATTTACCTATGTAACGAATTAATAAATCAGATCGACTAAGCCAACAGTATAAAAAAGAGACCAAACTGCGACTAGAATTTACCAAACTAAACCATATTCGCAAAAAAAAAACAAGTCTTGCATGGATTAGCCCGCAAAAAGTATCGCCAACAAATGGTCGTCACCGGCAATAAATCGGGCTCAACATCGTACCTAGTGCAACACACTGCAACGTATTGCAACTCGTTAAACTTTATTTTTATATTAAAAGCCGTAACTTCGGTGCGCGACGGCCAGAACTGTAATCCGTGTCGTGAAACGTGAAATTTTATGCTTCGACTATCTACGTGTAAATCGAATGCACTTGTATGATATATGGAATAAAAACGCAACGTCGATGGGCCTCGCACTACGCCAGTAGTGATACAAGTAATAAGTACTTTAGAAAAATTTAAAACTGACTTCAAGTTGGCTGACTTTAGTCTGCCAACTTACGTTGCAAAAAAATATATACCTACAGACGAACAAAGAACCTCCTCTTTTTAGAAGTCTGTTAAAAATGACTTCTTTGAGTATACATCTCAGAGAAAATTAAAAGTTATATTGATGAAAAAAAATCTTATTGATATTGATAAACTTGATATGGGACCAATTGGAAATATGAAGAAAAGGCTCCGACAAATGAGAATTGCCTTTTTATTGAAGTCGGTTAAAAAGGCAAATCACTAAATACTAATTAATTATTTCTACTAATATCTACCTACCTACAACTTCCTTCACATAAGAAGCAGATAGAGGGATTTATCTATTTTTATAAGACATAAATAAGTAGGTAAATATTATTAATCGATGAAAATATCGAAGGTAGAATTAAATGGTAACTTAGAATGACTACATTACATAAAATCACCGTACTTAATTATGCTACTAATGGCCTACAAAGATTAACATGTTGCTAAAAGGTTTTTTTTAGGACGGCTTGTGGGTATTTTTCAGATGCTGATTATCTTACCATAGGACAGATAACTAAAAAAATTACTACGGATGTATAATTTCTATGAAAGTTACCTAATGATTCTGTCCGTGATTTGTATTTTTGTTTTTTCTTTGTAAACTGATTATTTCGTAGTAGGTACCTTATTGCAGTGACCTCATTGTCATCTCAGTATATAGGTTTCATAATTCCATGCAAGGATGAAACTTGCACCGGTGCCACTAGAAATTAAATTCGTCCACATCGCATCGCTGGCTTTTGATACTAATTTATGTTTTCACTAATTTGCTCCCGGCGTGGCTCTGCTATTGAGCAGGCTGCATGCCGGAAATTCGATTACTATTGGATACTTTGAGTGGTGAACATAAATGATGTTGTACTACTCGTACCTACTTATAGTACTGTTATACTTGTTCACATGTAGTTGTTTATTATTCAGGTTTATTGACCGAGCGAAATGTATCTGCTTCAAGTATGGCAAAAGCTTGGATGATTATTGTAAGTACTCGCGTACATGTCATAGTTTTCCATTAATAGTAAAAAAACTTAGTAACAGTTTCTAAAATTTTTTGTCAGAATAATTTTGGCTCTTTAGTCGTATTAACAATGAGTGATTGGAACCTCGACGCGAATCATCCTAGTTCAGTTTTTAATTAGGACGATTCGCACTCCATTGGTTGGAGCAGTGCGAATAGCCTCATGATCTTTTGGAGTTGGTCGATTCCGACATCAGTCAATTTTGAGATTGCAATTATTAATTATACTAATGAGTAGAGCACTGGTTGTTTAATGTGTTGCCAACCAAATGAAAAGCATGTTGTAAAGCACCCGATAACTAATAACCCGTAATTTTCATCTGGTATGTAATTCGTATCCTAGAAAAAATTGAAAAAATATTCCAGACTTAAAATATAAAATTATATAATTTTAAAAAGTAAAATGTATACCCGAACTGTAACTGTACCAAATTTCACGCATTTTGGTCCATAAGTAATTATGAAAGTCAGAAGAGGTGGACAGACGGATAAACATACTCGTAGATAGAACGAAGCCCCATGGGTGCCTTGTAGTAGGGTGCCAAGTACGACGGATACCTTAAAACCTAAGAAAAAGTATTGGTGTTACAACATTTTCTTAATTTGGTAAATTTACACCAACCAGTAAGTTTAAATCTATGTAAGTATATTCATTTTAACAAACTTCACTCAAACTACTATGATTTCATATATAACAAGTGCAACGAATTCTTTGAGTAAAAACATACATGTTAGCAGAAGCTTCAAGTTTGATGAAAGAGTGGCAAAACGAACTACGCTTGATGAATTCTTTCAGATCTCATTCCAACACGACTTAACTTTGAACTCAAGTGTTCCTTTTCATTAGGCATCAAACGTAACACCAGCTCACAAGTGTGCTGGCTGCCATTGAAACAGGTTGTGTTTGCGTCTGTTTCCGAGGTGTGATGCGACTCAAGTCTCGGTCTTTGGCACGACGGCTTTGCTTTGATGTAAAAATCACCCGCACCCCACAAGTGTCAGCCAATATTGACACGGTAGCAGGAGTAACGTGAAACTAGTCCAGGAAGCGAATATTCTAGAAATTATCTTCGGTGTCTGATGAAACGATTTGGAAGGATTTCCGTCTAGTTAGGTTAGGGTCTCTGTCTAATATAGGCACAAATAATATGGTTTCAATAAGTACCTATATATAATTGATACACGATTTTAAGCCAGAGCATTACCTAATTTTCTACTGTTATCCTTTCATAAAAAGTCTTACTATATATTATTAACTGCCATTCATTTATTCTCTTCGTTATTTATCTATTATTTCTCGGAACAGTGGCCGAAGTGTGGAAGATTGTCCAATTTTGTACCTATTCGTCATTCGGGTAAAGATTCATAGCGAATTCCTAAATTACCACAATAAATGTATTTATTTAATTTAAATTCCACATAATGTAAGAAAGGGTAAGGTGCCTAACTACGTAACGAAGTAGGGCCCAGAATAAGCATCCCTCACTCATACAAAGGGGCAACTCGACTATTTTTCCATGTTTTCATCACTTCACGCCCGGTCTGTCTTTTGATTCAGTGGCTATGTAATGCGGTGTTGCCGCATTTATTTTGCACTCTTCCCTTGGTGCTGCCAGTTTATTTTGCATTCTCTTGGTGGTGCCAGTTATTCCGCAGCTCTTTGAAGTCAAAGCTCTTTTGACTTTACGGCGGCTTAGTCCACACTGACCACAGTACGTAGTGATATTTTTCCGCTGAATAGTCTTGTGCGGATAGATTTTTTAGCCAGTCTTTGCTGGGTAGTGAGCGTGAGTACTTTTTAATGAGTTTTAGTACTTACATTTCCTGTTTCTTGTTAAATATGTGGCTTTAAAGCTTTTCATTCGCAGTTAATCTAATAGAAAGTAGATATTTAGGCATACCTACTGCAAAGTGTTTTTGAGCTATCAACTTTGGTATAAAAGACTTGTATCATTTTTGGCCAGCACGGTGTACGTCTACCAAAAATGCCTAAAGATGTAACCTAGTTTATATTGTGTACCTACCTATAAATGAAACGTGCATCAGTTGTTTTATTTATTGTGTACAACAATATCTAAATTTTGTGAACTGTAGTGGAATTATGGCATCTTTGGAAGATTTTTGTGTCCTAGGTTGACTTCAGTGACCATTAAGTAGACTATGAATTGGACGAAAATCAAATATAACACAACTAAAACGCATATGTCGTCTTTTGGAGTAAATAATGAGGTAACATTATGATTCCAAATTAATTTTGTACACTGCGATAAGTTACATTATTTTGAATTTACTTAATAGATTAAAGATAAATAATGCCTAACGTGTTTATAGTATCATCTATACTGTCCGGGCCGGATCTCCATACGTTTCTGAACATCTCTTTTACATCTCTTGTTAGAACACACCTGATAGTTAAGCAATCATAATCTAAGGAATAATCCCATAGACCTTACAATGTATTTTATTTCCTTAGAAATACAATGTAAAAAAAAACGTACTTACACATTTCACTCTAGAATGGTTTTACCCCTCTCCTATTTGTCGGTGACTGCCTCAATCTACTTATATTAGATAGTCACTTTATGGATATACACAAACGAAGTGCGGTTCAAATGGCTGATAAAGAGTCGATCGAATGTTGTAATAGGAATATATGAAAAATTATTCACACTCGCGTATTGACTGTTTGGTGACGGGGAGCGCGCGACGCTGCGTAATGTGCTTCAGGGCTGCCAACACTAAGTTATTTATAAGCTTTTTATAACAAACTGAAGATCGTTGTCTAATGAAGTATAATAGTAATGCGTATACATGTTAATTTGTATCCATAAGTTGCAAAGAAAGGTAACAAGTCATTCTTATCTTATAATTATATCCTTTATAACCTATTTTAATCTTTTGTGCCGAAACTTTTACGTTTACGTATAATAGCGGCTCACTCACAAATTTGTTTCTAAATATTATTATTCATAATGTAAATAACTAACTCAAAAATGGGCAGGGAAGCCTTAGCCTAACGGTCGACATGATGGGCTCATGATAATAGTAAGAAGTAATACAACTGATTATGCAGGTAGGAGTACCTACTTGTATTATATATGTATGTATGTAGTACCTACGGTAATGACGCTTTTTAAAGATAACTTGTATGTGCTCTGCAGGGAACTCAAACAGTCAGCCATGAAAATGCAACAAAATAATTTAAATACATTTTACTAGATGTTTGTTGATTATTCTATAAGTCCTTTGTAGCGAACTACATATTGGACATATCCAATTGTCTAGTGACTAATTAAACAGACACAAATTATTTTTTCGCTGCAACCTCTATAAACCTAAATGTTCGCCTATGTCCAGAGTCAGCCCTACAGAGATCGCGTCACGGAGCGATCAGAAGTTGGATGTCAACGCGTGACGCGTTTTGAATGTGCCTCCGCACCGCAGCTCGTAATAAATAGAATATTTTTATCGGGAACCCGCACTCACTGCCACCAAATATTGTGACGGTAATCTTTGCATAAGCATATATCCAAGTGTGAAGTTGAAAATGACTTGAAGGGTTTAAAATGTGAGCCAGAGGATCGCTCTCAGTAATACCGTAGTTTTTTTTTACCAACATTAAAATAAACGGATTTTCGTGATGTTTCCAAGATTTTGCGTTTACAATATTTACGAACGCAAAATCATACATTTTCTTAAAACTACACATTTTATTTTCTGATAATTATTGCATGTAATAAAATATTTCAATGAATAAGATTTCTTCACTTGGTTCAATTATTTCTTTATTATTTTACCGAGTAAAGAAAACACTGGCACTACAAATAATGCAGTTGGGAATTTTCAGGTATATAATTTCCTTAAAAAATTAAAAAGCTACTCCTCTATTTGTTACCGCTCGATTTACCGACCGGATTACCCTTAATAAGAATTTAAATGTGAAAAATAACAGTCAAGTTGTAGACGTTTTGAAGTTAACTTTTGTTTTATTCTAAAGATAAGTACGTATTTTGGTAATCCTTCTGAAGCGCCATGCGTGTCACATACATCGCCCCCTATGATCCATTTTATACGAAAGCATATTTGCGTAAAGCATTTTATTACAGCCGACAATCCATCAATCCGTCAGTATCTGAGTAACCCTTACCAATAAACGTCGCCAGTGTAATCCTAAGTCTATTCTCTATAGAGAGAATAAAGTAGAAAGTAGAACTAATCATTGGTAAGTAATTATGTAAATCAGCACGTGTCTCATTTAATTTTGTACCTATAAGTAGATAATAAGTGCGATTAATTGCCAATTATGTTTACAGTATCCTAACCTAACCTATATTATATTTACAGTAGGTATGTTGGTCATTCTATTGACATGTAAATCATAACAGCCTATTTTAGCACACTTCTGCTAGCTTGGTGTATATCTGTGTAACAGAGTCGTTGAACGTGATTTTCACTCTCTTCAAAACGTACGATTGATTGATGAAACTTTGTACAGTTATCAATTAACGCTGATAATACAATAACACAAATAGTTTTTATTTCCTCTTTAGTTAGGTTATCTACAAAAGCGTTCTAGCAGAGGACTAACTCTGATTGACTAAAGAACGCCACATGACGCGGTCTTGAGCATAATTCACCCAGTTCTTGTCTTTCGCAAGTCACTGGGCTATTTGGCTGGTTAGCTATGCTATTTTCCATAACGAAATCTCTGCCACAAATAAGTTTTTGTCAGTCATATATTTCCTAATTTAGAATATAACTAATTGTGCCTATCGAACCCCAATACTTATACCTACCTAAATAATCTTTAGGTAGGTATCATACCAATACCACTAATGTGACTATAGGTAGTCATTCAATAAATTAAATCTGAAAACTCGCTTATAATACGGTTAATACGCTGATAAACACGTCTCAGCGAGCTCCATTCAAATTACAATACTGCCACTGTATCGATAGGGGGAAGCTTTAAATCTGTGATTGATCGCATGTAGGGCCACAGGAATATGGATTAGAGAGGCAATCTTTTAAAACGCATATTTTTTAAGACATTAAAAATAAGATCATTTTGTGGTCCGTTGATCAGTTAAGAGGGTAGGTACTCATTTAGCACCATTCCTCTAAAAACGTCTGAAGATACGACGATAAGTACTTGTTGAAATTTACATTTAAGAATAGTCGACACATCAATGTCTTCAATCAATTTAATTCTAAGTTTATTTAAACAACTTATTAAGTTTATTAATTTAAATTATTTATTATTGCCACCCTAAAACCTATATAAAATCATAGAATATACAGGTTTACAAAAATGTTAATCGATCATATATTTTGCCGTTTTCAAAAAGAAAGAAATGAAAGAAGATGGAATTTATGAACAAAATAATAGATAATTCTCTTAAAGCCTCTACTGCTCTTCCCCGTCTCTCTCTAGCATTACCGAGTGTCTCATACTAATCCATCGCTGTTTAGATCCTAAGCTTGTATTTTAGTGAAATTCAGTGCATTCTGCATGACTAATCTCATTAGTGCAACAATGGTAGCGGCTAATCTGATAGGAAAGCGCCAGTTTCGGGGCTAAGCCGAAATAAATATAATCTGATTACAGATAATGGAACGTAGAGCTTTCCACGTTAGAATTTTGTGGAGAATTTACAGCTATGAAACACTAAAACGCATCTAAGTTTTTATTTCATTTACAAACTCTTGAGTTATCAGACTAGCGAATCATTTTACTCTGATTGCACATGTTACATTACGAATATGTGTTTAAAGACCAAGGAGCAGCAGACTGAGACAGAGCGAGAGAGGAGGACCGAAATATTTACGGAATGGCCTGCGCTTCGCAAAAGAACTGTCCATGGCCAAAACGATACTTACCTATAACAATGAACAGAAAAACAAGACTAACTAGGTATGCCTGTAAGACATTTTTTACAATACTTCTAAAGAATGGATTATTTTGAAAGTACTATATAATAGAACGTTACACATCTACATACTACATCTTACAAGTCAAAAGATTTAAGGTGTTTAGTCAAAATATTGGTAACCAGTTTCCTAATATTATTCCATACTATATCGGCAGAGAATAATTTAAAAGTCCCCAAGGAAATGGCTACTCGAAATGCGTAATTCCACATAGCGATCCCCGGTCACAAGCTAAAATGTAAAATGGCTCCCTTGCATTTTTTCCTAAGTGCCATAAAGTATGACATTTATTACGGTCAGATCTGCCTCAACCACTATTGATAGGCAAATGAGAGAGTTTTTTAAAAGAGAAACGATGTCTGCGTTTTATGTGTTCTTCGGATAAGATATTTTAAGATTCTGTTACTCATATCTTGACTTTGCTCGTAATGGCTGATTTTCTGTTTTTCCCCAATACGAGTATATTTAAGAGGTCTATGGTCAGCTATATAACAACTTGGCTTTTCTTTCTTAGACAAATATGAAAGCCATTCATACATAAAATGTTTAAATTAAAAATACGAGTAAATATACCTATGAAGATAATTTTCAGCGAAAATATCAGGTAAAGTAACGAAAGGAAAACTAAGCGCATATGACTTAGTGGTAAAACTTTATCAAAGTGGCCACGACACGAGTTTAAATTAAATAAATCACAAGCATCAATATAAGTTATTAAGTATGGACATAAAGTATGTACAGGTAGGTTTACATAAGATTGATACTTAGCCCTGAAAGTATTCAGAAATTGAGCTATCATCGCAGATAAGGGCAATAACTCAACGAATAGGTCAAGCACAATAGTGAGTGGCACCGATAATCGTATATTAAAGCCCTTATCCCTACGAGCACCTTTGCGACAATAGAATGGAATATAATGTCGAAAAGTGGCCACATAAAAATGACATACGGTTCGACGACGGCGTGGTTAGATGGAAAAAATATTGCGAGCCTCCCAACCGCTCTATATGACGCTCTGATAAAATTGAATGATGTGGAATTTTGCACTGAGAGAAGGAGTTTTATATCTTTTTTTAATAACAAAGGGTAATAAGACAGTCAAATCATAGCTTAATATCGAGTTAAGTTGAGCAAATTACCTAACCATTACCCAACAGTTGTAGTATAATATAGCTACCACCCAACATGTCAGCAGAGATGATAATATACAAAACGCTGGTCCAGCAACGGAATAAATGGCGTGTGACACGGATGGTAGCATTTAGGTACTTAATACATTTAAATTTTGAGACTTAGTTTCTTGGCAACACAATGTTTATGCGTAATATATTGTCTACTACCTTAAGCCGTGTAATGTACATATACCTCTCTCTACCAGCAGAAGAAGATTATATTATAAATAGATATGTGGTAGTATTTTAATAAAACATCCACGAATACTTTTAGCCCGAGCACACTTATGCCAAAACAAAATGCAACGGAAATTTTATTATCTCTGAAAAGAAATGTCATAAAAAACCGTATAAAAATCTTGACAGTCCAAATAACCGAATATCTCACACCCAGTGGATAAAACTGTTTTGCCCATCAGGCGGCAAATGTGAAATCGTAATAAAACTATTGTATGTTATGTATGTAAAGTACCCATAATATTGAAAACTTCCAAAGTCCATCAATAAATGTGCCGCTGTGCGGGGAAATGTGGCCCTAAGATTTGTAGAGCTAGGAAAACGTTGTTGGTATCTTCGCAATGTCGATAAACTCTACGACATTTTTTATTGTTAAATCTATTAGTTGCGGAAATTTAATTTTAATGCTATATTTACGTATATACATTTCAACTTATAACCTCCCACTGCTGGACACAGGTCTCCCCATCAAGGGGTCGTGTGAAGGATTTTTTTATGTCATTCACAATCAATAACGCTAAGAAAAGCCGATAACAAAATCCTGAAATATATTGTAAATGCAAAAGTCTTTGTTGGTTTGTATGATCGTCTTCTCCTCAGCAATATAGTGACGTAGTGACGTATCGAGTTGATTTTTTGCAAAGAGATAGTTTGAAGTCCAGAGATTGCCAAAGGCTACTTTTATCCCGGGAAAACAAACATAACGGATGGAGCCGCGTGTAAAAGCTAGTAATCTATATATTTCAAATAGCTTTACTTAAATAGCTTTAGGTATCGGTGAGATTTATAATGTATAATAATCATCAATCCAGAACCAAAATGCCTACAGTACTTTGACTTCAAGAATATCGTCCCAATACTTTTGCCTACTCCAAAAACCAATGACGTTAACAAAAATGCGCCATTCCCTGACGATATTCACCAAATGTTAACTAAATTATAGAAACTTTCCAATCATCAAGTACTAAACGAAAATAGGTATCAAAAACATATTTCTATTATCTAAATCTTATCGATACTTTCAATAGCTTTTACCCCACTTACCCCAACTCTACCTTTTCGTGGAGGCGTCAGAACGTACGAACCGCAACTATCAAAGAGAAATCTTTTCCGTGTACCGTATATCAATAACGTTGATCGAGGCAACGACTAGACACATTGCCTTCTTTATGTCGCTGTGATGTTGTGTTATGATGCCAATATAACCAGACAAAGTATAGGCAGATATAGTGAAGCCTACTTTTTAATAGCTTTGTTATTTTGAATCGATTACCAAATTCAAGCAGCGTTCAGTCCTATCCTTGCCCGTGGACCACTTAATTACAATGTTCACTGGGTGTATACCAGAGGCATTTGTTTCTACCCGTGGTCCACCTCAAAATAACTGCAATGGGCATTAATTCCCGTGGAATCAATTTTTTTCCGAGTTCTGCTTATTTAGTTTTCTAATATGAATGTTAAGTCGGGTAAATTATTTGTTGGGTGACCGCAATACTGTTCTAGAACACGTAATCAGCAGGAATCCCGGTTGTCTGGCTAAGAATACCACAAAAGGTAAGTCATGACACAAGGGAGAGCCATGAGTCTATCCTAAAAAAACTGTTATCATCAAGCTGCTTTTCATTTTTTGCAAAGATAGTAAATACCTATGTAGGTACTTTAAAGTATCTACAAGTAAAAGCTACTTTAAGATACTTTAAGTTCCACAATCCCTTCGAAATTGCTAGTATCGACAACAAAGGTCGTTTCCTCAATGCGGTTAGGGCGTGAAATTATTTTCCTTACCGTATGCAGATAAGCAGGGGTGGTAGGGAGGGTGGATTAGCCATGGTTTACTTTTTATAGGATTGTGATGATAAATGTTTGCGATGGAACGCCTAGCGGCTGGTGCATGAAAAGTTTCACGCACCCGAATAAGCTGTTGGAAGAATTGTAATCCATCATAGATTGTATTACTCGTATCTATTTATTTATTGTATTTACCATATTTCGACGAAAACTGTCGGTGCATGGTGACCACTCAAGTAGCTGTAATGATTTTTGATGTTAGTAAATATATTGATAATTTTTATTGTTTCTTTGACATATAATACAATCATATAGTGAAATAACCTGATTTAATGTTACCCATCACCTTAACTACCTAACGAAACAAATTATACGGAAGGTTAGTGGCAGATTATATGCCTTTATAATTACTCCTACTTTTATTGCTGCATGGTTGGTATTGGTACGAGTATGTTATATAACACACCCACTCTAAATTATTAAGAAGGATCGTGTCTGGTGGTAGGCATTGCCTTGATCATAACAGATATTGTTTATTTGCTGTAGAATTGGCAAATGTTTGGTAAGTACATCCGTCGCCGGTGACCTCTACAAAACATACCTTGCCTACCATTACAACATAATGATATCGAGGGTAGGATATCAAAGAAACATTAAACAATCGCAAAACAAAGTGACACGCCACCATTTATCAAGATGCAATTGGTTAGCGAACACATGTCGCCACCCTTCCATCGCAGGCTTGGAGTCAGACAAAAAACGAGCAAAGTCGTCGGGCAGACGCGTCGGCAATGGACGATTGCCGATCCCAAAATATGATTTATAGATTGGACGTCACAAGCAATGCGCTTTCTATACGTCACAGTGTCAACCGGTGCGAAGGGGAAGTTTTGAGAAGACGAGTCTCTTTTACAAAATCCAACCTCGTCGGGTGGCACATTGTTAATGTAGGTATTGGATAAAGGTCCCTGGAAAAATTTATAACTATTTTGTGAAAATAGTATTGATGTGTCTATGGATATGTAACAAATCGTTGTAGCCTAATATAGGCCTGGCCTAGAAATGGCTAAGGATACCTTGAGATATAAGTTCTCTCGAGCTCTCTCTACTCGAGCAGAGATTACTTCGGTCGTATCGATAAAAAGAAAAAGTTAAGAAATTCTATATCTAGGATAATAGGTAGGTAAGCATATAAGATTGTGCAGTACCTACCTACCTACCTATGCCTATGGTAGGTATTGTAATACATACCTACTTAGTTAAAGTTAGGTACCAAAACACGACGTGTGTCCTATAAAGCAAATTAGGAAGGTATTTGTACTAAGTTAGGTCAACGCGCTAGACACCGACGCCGATGGCACTGTATGACAGAAGGTTCACAAAGGTTACCTACCTTTAAAGACTAGGGATGACGATAAGATAAATCACAAAATTTGTTCGTCGTAGAACATTTATGTAATGTCGAACAATAATCGCTCATATTGTCAGTTACAATACAATTTGCTTGGGAAGTGTGCGCGTGAGAGAAATAATAACAAATGATTCGCGCCCTAACACCGCCTGGCGTTGAAAGATCACGCCTATTGCTCTTCTCCTGATGAAAAACGTATACTTATGCGTAGAATATTCAATTGAAGACTTTGTATCTAGTATCTACATTAGGATTTTGTCAGGCGTAAGTCAGTAAGTAAAAGTCTCAGTGTGCCGCGAAACTGCGACGACTGCGTGTGCGACAGTGTCATGCAACTTCAGGTTGCCTTTAGTCTTTATGACGATTACTGACTCATATGTAAGTCCCTGAGCTTCGTGGATTGTGAGAATTCGCGAGTCCGGACCTGCACCATAACCCTGGCTGGCAAGGGTCACCTTTTCTTCTTGCGTGTGTACCAAGAAAAGAGTATTAGGGAGGTTATTTGAGATTTGGGACCCGAAAACTCTCTCTGCTCTAGGGATCTGATTTTAGCAGCTGAGGAATATCTCTTTAGTATATCTCTCTCAGCGAATATGCGACGTTCATCGGGTTCCGATGAGTGCACAACAACTCCTGACTAATATTGGCTAATAGGGTCGGGCGATGATACCTCATTGCAAAGAGATTTTCTCTGTCAATATAAGGCAACTGGTTGACATCTCCGATGAGGACAAGTTCATCTACACCAGACAGCCGTGAGGCTATTACTATGGCTCCAAAATGGTTCATAAGAGCTTCATCCACCATAAGACGTTTGTAGCTTTCTTGATTGAATCCATTTACTAGAACAGAAGCCATAGTGCACACTCTGGTTTTCACCAAGTTTTCTATTCGGTGCGATAGATTCTCTCTCAGGTCTTTGGCTGCATCAGTTGTAGTGGTGATGATAGTGTCCCCATCCACATTAAAGTTTCTAACTACCCAGGTAGTTTTGCCGCACCCTGGAACTCCGTTTACTCATTTTATTTTTGGTACTTCTCAGTTTTTCCATTGTGCATGGACTTCTGATCTTCCTACTATGTTTTCTGCCATCTCTAGGATTCCATTATCTAGCGTAACTCTCGTGTACCGGTTTGTGACTACGATAGGGTCGTTTGATGGCGTAGCAAATACTGGCTCTCCTAGCCGCTCCGTTTACTCCTCGTCCAGCGCCACATAGCCACCCGAAGCACTGTACGCTGCCATATGGTGGCCTGACTTAGTCCTATTGATAATCTGAGACGTATCATTGTTGTATATGGATGCGTCAGCCTCTTTTAGTAACACTTTCATCAGACCTTCGATTTCTAGCCTAAAACACTATAGGATTTTTTCGCAGATCTTAAGGTTGAGGGGGTTGTTGGGGTTTCTTTGCTAAGGGTGGAGTTTCTTTTGGCCACTATACGAAAGGACCTATCAATAAAAGACAGAAAATATGGTCTAGTCAGTGTTGTAAAGATTTTGTGGAAATCTGACTCCACGAGCTTTCTATCAATCGTGATTTCAAGGTCTCGTCGTGCAGCCATAAATCAAGGGCAATCTAGAAGCACGTGATTTACTGTCTCGGAAACCCCAAGATCGCATTCACATCCAGGGCTGATTATAATCTTGCATCTGCACAAGTATTCGGCAATTCCTCCATGTCCTCAAAATATTTTATCACGCAAAAAAGGATTAAACGATGTGAAAAAATAGAAAAGGATCAAGCGAGCATGAAAGAAGTCGATGAATACTTAAATAATACTAAAATGCAGGATGATATAATATATATAGAGAATATATACGCGTATTTATTATGTACAATATTTACAATTTTATGTTGTTCAAAGATAAGAACTCAGATAAACAATTATAAACAGAAGAAGTATTACGATGCAAAAGTGTTTTTATATTCTTAGGTAAAGGGACAAGTAGAGATATCAGAGTTTTGTTAAAGGAAGCACGGTCATGATTACGACAACTAAAAAAAATATGATCCAGATCCCCATAGTAGTATCCGCACTCACATTCTGGACTATTAATGATGTTAAACCGAGCCAGATGTGCAGGACAAGTGGTATGGCCTAAACGCATTCTTATTAAAGTTGATGTTAGTGTCTTGCATAAATTAAGTTTGGAGAAACATGGTTTTATTGGAATTGCTGGTTGGATGCTAGCGTAGTGTTTAGCTTTTGATTGGTTGCTAGAAGCCCAGGCTGCCTTCCAAGAATCCTGGAGATATACTCTAGGAAGTGAGGCCAAATCTTGAGTATAATTTTTAAAAGGATAGACATCACTACACACCACTCTTTTTCGTTACCAGCAATGCCACAGTGGCTAGGAACCCAGATAAATTGCACGGTTAAGTTTAAATGAGCACATTGGTTCAATTTGTGTCGGGCTTCTGCGATTGGCGGAAAAGAATAACTTTTAAAAGGAAATTTTGTAAGAGCCTGCAAGGTACTCATTGAATCGCTAATAATAAGGGATTTTTTTAATTTACAAAGAAGCACGTATTATATGGCTTTGATGATACCAAGACATTCACCTGTAAATACGGACATTTCCGAGGGGCATTTTATTTTTTGAACTACGTTGTATTGTTTGTGATACACACCCACCCCTACAAAATCACATGGCAAATGTTTAGAAGCATCGGTATTAATTTGATGCCATCTAGGCCAATTATTTTGGACACAGCATTTAAAATATGTATAAGCGTTATGTTGATCAACATCTAAATTAAGGTAGACCATTGGCGAAGGAAAATGGGAGTTTCATATTCATAATTATATAAACTGAGGCTAAATTAATAAATTAAGATCGATGCGTCGGAGCTTTAAGTAATTGATATCTTGAAAAACTGTGTACTAAACAAGGAAGGATCTTATGTTTCCAATAAGGGGAACTTAGGACTTAGTAAGATCAGCAAGTAATTTAAGTTTAGAAATCAAAGGACTATTTGAAAATTGTAGAGCACGATAGAACATCGGTCTGATAAAATTTGACGTCTAAAATGTAAAGGAGGTTCACAACATTCGAGTTGTAACGCATTTATGCCAGCTACACTACAAAGCCCTAATAAGAAGGTCCCGTAATCGAGAACACTTCGAACTAAGGCATTATAGATAAGCTTTAGAGAGATAGGATGCGAACCCCACCAAACACCGGAGAGACACCTAAGTAAATTCAAAATTTTCTCACATCTGTCTTCGATGTGCTTACAGTGTGGTAATCCTGTCTGTTTTGAGTCCAAGTAGACACCCAAAAATTTTACCACTGGCTTCGTTGGAATTAAATTTCTGTCATAGTGTACGAAAACAAGTAGGGAAGTCCGCTGGCGTGTAAAAAGTACTGCTGAACTTTTGAGTGGAGAAACTCCGAGGCCATTACTATCAACCCAGCGTTTTAAGTAGTTTAAAGAGCGTGTTACTTGCTTGTGAATTTTACTGACAGATTGTCCAATAGAATATAAAACTAGATCATCAGCGTAATGCAAGATACTACTTGTACCATAAAGAGATGGTTGCAAATCAAAAGTATAAATATTGAAGAGGATAGGGCTGAGTACTGACCCCTGCGAAAGACCCTTCCAAGCAATCCTGTATTCATCCCGTGCCTGGTCTAACTTTACAGACCTACCTGCCAATAGATTAATAATGAAACATGTAAGAATATTAGGAATATTTAGTTTATTATACGCTGATTCTAAGTCTAAGAACACTGCAAGAACAGATTCATTTCGAGAGAATGCGATTCTTATATCAGTTATAAGTGTTGCTATACTATCTAATGTACTTCTTCCCTTTCTAAAACCAAATTGAGTCTGTGGTAAAATAACCTGATTTTCTATAAGCCATTCAAGTCGGTTTTGGCTATTACTGACGATAGAGCTATTGGACGATATGAATACGACTCTAACGGGTTTTTACCTGGTTTAAAAAATGGTAATACAATTTGGGATTTCCACGAAGAAAGTATATTGCCAGATAACATGAAAAAGACAGTTTTGGTGACTCGCTTACACTACATCTAAATCTTCTAATATTACGCCAGACAATAGAAGAATTTACATAGTCAAAACTTTCTCCATCCAGCAAATCTTTTCTCTTTTAGTAGTTTTCTAGTGTCATTCATAATGCTAGCAAGAATATCAAAGTTTGCAACTGTCATACATCTATTGTAGACTTTTTCAGCTTCTTTTCTTTTTCTAACTGCTTCTGTGCATTTTTTATCCCACCAGGGAGGAGAAGGAATTAAACAATTAAACCAGTAGCGGTTTTTTTAAGAGGAAAGGCTTACGATGAGAGTGAAATGGTAAAGTTATTAGTATGGGAAAATGGTCACTTTCAAAAGTTGAATATTGTAAATCCCAAGAAGCAACAGAAGCCAAGGAGGGAGAACATATAGCTAGATCAACAGCACTGGTTATCTCATGAGGTTTAGTCCTACAAGTTCGAGAGCCAGTATTAATCACACAAAGGTTATGTGTATCAATGACTTCCGCAATTTTTTTCCTGTAAAATGAGGTAATAGACGATCCCCAAGCAATGTGGTGGCAGTTAAAATCTCCTAGGATGAGAAAAGGTCTAGGCAGAAGTGACAAAAGATTATGGAGATGTTGAAAAACTATTAAGCGAGGAGAGTGAATGTAAATAGAAACAACACAAGTATTTCCTACTTGTGCTGCTACCACAGTAAAGTAATCATAGGAAAGAAGAGATAGAGGAGTAAAAGAGATAGTATCTCTGATAAGCAAGGCAGATCCACCAGACTTATCAAATCTATCATACCTTAAACAAGAAAATCCGTGGATTTTGAATACAAAGCCTGGGCTTAGCCAAGTCTCCGAAAGTGCTACTATACAAGTATGAAACTTGTTTATTAAATGTATGATATGAGATTTTTTACTAATTGCACTCCTGCAGTTCCACTGAACAATCTTGTGAAGGACCGCCATTATTCATGCAATAAGATTTATTAAACATATCAAGGATAGGGGCAACGATGGACGGTATTTTTATATTTGATTGAGTTAGGGTATTTATTAGGATCTGGATTATATCTGTAGTTGACATTGTTAAAGGAATTGAATTTCTATTTAAAGCACAGCCGTCTTGTGGTGGCGGGATGTTAAATTCACGAATAACTTTTTGATGAGCCACACGATCGTAGCCCATAGCTGGTTTCGCGACTGGACTACGGTTATTGACAATAGTCTTTTTGTATGACATTTGAGGTGGACGCTCAACATTAGAAGACGTATGTGGTTTAATTTGATTAGTTTTAGGAACGGAACTAACAACGTCTGCATAAGATTTTGATATTGCGGGAATCAATTTAGCTGCCTCACCTTAAGATATGCTATTTTCAGCCATTGTTAATTTGATGCGTTTTTGTCGCTCAGGACATGACTTGTTAATCGCAAAATTGACGCCGAGCAGAGACAACATATAACGTCTTCTTCTTCAACATTGCAGCTATCACCAGTATGTTCAAGACCACACTTAAAACATCTGGGTTTAGACCTGCATTGAAGTTTAGTGTGGCGGTAACGGCAGCAATTATAGCATTGTATTGTAGGATAGGTATACAGTTCATCGGGGAGTGAATTGTAGCATACAAAAACTCTACTAGGTAACACCTGACCGTCAAAGGTAACTACAACGTTTTGAGTAGGTTTCCAAACTGGAGAACCTTCTATCATAGTTTTAAAATTAAGTCTCCGAACTTTTAATATTTTTGCGCCACCAATAGGAACAGATATATTCTATATGATCTCGTCGGGTGACCATTCCGAGGGTACACCTCGAACCAGCCCCATACGCGTGATGTTGAAGGATGGAACAAACGCTTTGTAATTATTCGTCGATAAAATTCCGCTACTTATAAACGAGTTGGCATAACCGAAGTCAAAAAACGCTATCTCTATTCTATTCCTACCAATTCTCTTAACTGAACCATCAATTATGTCCTGGAATCCGTTTTTTTCAGAAACTTACCAAATGAGACCGGGTGGAGAGTGGTTCCGTCGCCAAATGACTTCGCTTCACGTTGAACATGAATTTTAAACGGAGCTTTGTCTGTCGGTTGGTACAAATTCGAGCTATAGAGGAAACGACCTGGGGAGCTGGATTGTTGCTCAGTGGTGAAACAAAAATCTGTGCTGGGATTTCACAAGTTATATTACTAGTTGTCTCCTTATTTGAGTCACTATTATTCTCACTATCTGTACAAAGGCAACTTGTTTTGCCATCAATAGCTTGAGCGTGCTTCCTCTTTTCTTAATTGCACTGTTTGAATATTTTAGTGTTACGAATTCTCTTTCTTTTATGAGCTCGGCTGGAAGACGTATCAGTGTCCATACCAGACTCATTAGATATTATACTATGAGTAGCGACAGTCACAAAATTATTAGCCGGGGGAACAATTCCGCCCCTCGGATCTTGCAAAACGGATGGCTTATTCATTTTAAATGATAAAAGACTTACCAACTCCGAGGAATATATACACTTACACTAAAATATATACAATGATCACTAAAACTACTAATACTACACTACTCGAATACTACTACTTTTTATGGTTTAAAAATGAAAATAGACTCGAGAAAATTCACCCGCCAAGTTCGACGTTTCCCGCGCTCCCAAAAACTGAATCGTACATAGAAAAAGATGCCTGTTACTGTCAGTGTCATTGTCAGATGTTTATGACAATTTAAAAATAAATATGTTATTTGTCAAAACATACGAATTAGGTATTACGAATTCGATTTTTGGTGGTGGACGAGAAACCAAGCTTTTTTTATTTTATTGTGAAGTTTTGTCACTAATTATTAAAAATACCAAACGTGCATTTTGTTGGTTTTAAATAAAGATTAAAGTTGTGCTGCGATAACATGAGATGGACAGTACACATAGAAGGGGGGCCGATGAGAGTAAATCATGCTGCTGTATGCATCGGACACAAAATCTATTCGTTCGGAGGATATTGCTCAACGGAGGATTATAAGGATTGGGAGCCGATACCTGTGCACGTACTTGACACTCGCACGCTAAGATGGGTACTTGTTTCGTACAAGGATGATGGTGCGGGCATTCCCTTTCAAAGATACGGCCACACGGCCGTAGCGTACGGCGATAAGGTAAGTAGGCAGTGCATTTCCTGTGTGAATTTTATAATGTATTTTGCCCTAGTTTCCTTTAGGTATGTATAAGCCAGTTTAAAACTCTATAGCTTGATTCATATTTATATTATTTTCTGCTACCTGCATTAATGTAGTATGTGACTAAATCACAGTGATATTTTATTGAGTAATAACCGTATTATTACTGATACGTAATTAGTAAACAAGTGATTTTTTGTTAACTTGTGGCTGCTACAAAATTATATTATTATTCACCTATCCTTGATGTAACTTGTAAATTAGATTCAGATGTAACAATTTCCTGGTTCGACCGTAGTAAACAATCTATTTTAAAATCTGTTTCAGGTCTACATGTGGGGCGGAAGAAATAATGCTATTGCTTGTGACATATTGTATTGTTTTGACACTAAAAACATGACATGGTCTACTCCTCCTGTAACAGGCATGAGACCTTATGCCAAAGATGGTCACACAGCATGCTTGATAAGAAACAAAATGTATATCTTTGGAGGATTTGAATATAACACTGAGCAGTATTCACAAGAAACTCATTGTTTGAACTTGGATACTTTAGAATGGACTTTTTTAAATGCTGAAGGCACTCCACCATCACACAGAGACTTCCACACAGCTGTGCCTATTGATAACAGAATGTACATTTTTGGTGGGCGCGGGGACTTGAATGCTCCTCACAACTCTCAGGAAGAAGTTTACTGTCCACAAGTGTTTTTCTTAGATGTGGATGAATGCAAGTGGAAGGTTGCCGATCCCACGGGTGCATGGCCTCAAGGCAGGCGCAGTCATTCCGCATGTAAGTGTATGATCATTATGATAAGAATGGAGTTGGTTTAAAATTGGTTTTATTATCTATTCTTTACTTTGTGTGATTAATTATTATGTATTAAATCTTAAAATTTATTCTTGGAATCTGTAAGAATATAAAAATAAACTAATAAAATGAAAACTTGAAACTCAAATGAAAATGATGTACTCATAGTCTTATTTTTAAGTAAATGCTTTGTTAAATGTTGTTTAGTGTTGAAGCGCGTTGGATTCATACTGTAACATGGTAGTTTTCTAATTTTTGAAATATAAGCTACACATCTTCAAGTAGGGGAATGTACCCATACTACGTGGACAATCCAGGGGGGTAGGGAGGTCTTCGAAATACCATGCTAGATGGCAGAGAGGAGGTTTAGGCTTTTGTCACATAGTTCTTTTATGTAAATTGATTGAAAATCATATTTATGAAATACTACAAGAAAACTAGGGAAGTAGGGGGGCTACTTAAATACAGGTAGTCACAAGGGGGGGAGGGGGGGTTAATAAATGATAAAAATGGTTCACATGGTTTGGGTAATTTTCCTAGCCTGCAAACAATATAATTACAATAAGTACATCTTTAATTTTCAGGGGTATATGATGGTGCTATGTACATTTTTGGTGGCTTTAATGGTCAAACCAAGACGCATTTCAATGATCTCTTTAGGTATTCAGTGAAGACGAATCAGTGGCAGTGTATAAATGTCAGTGGTTTAGTACCATGCAAGAGAAGGCGCCAGGCATGCATCATGTTCAATAATAGAATGTACCTATTTGGAGGAACAAGGTATTATGAACTTCATTTACTTTCTTCATCTTTCAATCTTAGTTTACTTAACACAACTTATACGTTCCTATATAACCTTCTAACATTATTTGGCATAATTAGGGTTTAACTAATGCTTCCTGGCATAAACATATATCAGCATGCTGCTTTTTATCACATAACTTTGTCCTTTTATAGGATATCATGATCATATAACCTAGAGATAAAACCAGTTATTTGGACTTATGTAAAGAGAATATGAAGTTATAGAAGAAAAAGTTAAATTGTAGTTAGAGCTTTGATTTATTTCCAATCAAGATAATTGAAACCTCTAAGGCAAAACTATTCTGGCTAAGTTTAACTCATCACAGTTGCATGACTTATACATGTGTTTCTGATACGGTCTAAACTCTAGAGAGCTAGTTGAGCGTATTTAATAGTTCAATCATTATCATTGTCAGTTTTTGGGGTGCGCTGATGGAGTGCCTCCTCTCTCATTTGCATAATTTCTGACAATTATGACCTTCATATGAGTGTACTTACATTTTTGCATTGTCATTAATTGTGATAACATTATGTTTTCAGTCCCTGTCCTCACCTGAAGGTTCAACCAGTTGAGGAGCCTGAACAATCTGCGGAGCGGCTGATAGATAACAGCGACCTACACATTCTGGACTACACACCAAATCTCAAGACATTGGCAATACTTGTAGTTTTGCAGCACAAACTCGATTACAGTGTCCTTCCACGAGAAATACTGTAAGCAACACTTAATTAATTTAAGATTTTAACCTTCAAGTGGGCGCGAGGTCTTTTGTAACAGCAGTGGTCGCGCGTTACCTAAAAGACCTATGGATATAAGATATAAAACACAATTATATAATGAAAATATATCTGATACATTTTCTTGCATTTCTAATCAGTATTTTTACAATTATTCAAATCAAAATAACTAAGTCGTTTTTGGGCACGTACATCATCAGCGTAGGCCTCTCAGAAAATCCTAACGTATCCCTGACTTATATAATTATTAAACAGTTTATTTCATACACAGTGAAACAATGATAGGCTACTAGGGATGGGAAATACATGCAAAATAAATAACGATATTAAGAACGAAAATGTGTCTATTGTGGCCGATTCAACGCCGCGCGACCGCTTGAAGGTTAAGAGTATTAAAAATATCAAAATCATAAAAGTCCCTTTATTTTGGAACAGCCAACAATTCAAGTTGGAATCATTATTTAAATAAAGTGAAATAGACTTAAAATTTTTTAAAGTATTTCGATTTATAAACCAAATTTCTGGACTGATTTTAATAAAATTTATATGAAATCAACTGGAACAAAAAATATCTATGAATGAGCTAAACTGAATATGAAGGGAACTAAGTTGAATTGTTGATATGTTTATTGAGGACTCATGTTGCGCTTGTGTTTTTTTGCAGGATGGATATAAAAACGATGACTCTACCGAATCGTATCAGCAGGCCTGTTAATCAGGCTGGTTAAAGGTTCTATTATTATGGTTGTGAAAGTCTCTCTATAATCTCTAATATAAGAAGTGAGAGCTGTATGTGTGCTATATGATACAAGTAATTTAAAGCCTGAGCACTATTATTATAACAGTAAAATTAGTAGTGCCAGCTTTTTATTGGCAATAATATAGTGCTCTCTATCTACCAGGTTATAGGCTAAAGGTGTGCTAAGCCGAAAGAGAAAAAGAACCTATACCTCATCTGTTTAAAACAGCAGATATTTTTTCTTGAATTAGAGTTGAGAGTCCCATAGTAAAAGTTGTTCCTTAAAGTTATTATAGTGGCCCCCTTTCGGCTTAGTACGCCCCTACCCAATACTCTGTATTAAATTATAGAATGTTACAGTTTGCTCTTAGTCTAAACCGCAGTGCGCCTAAATCACAATATAGGCACAGTGAATTTTAGGCTAGTAGAATGGAAGCAATTGATTTGACATTATCAAGTCATTGTAAGTATGTCATCTGTAAGAACATATATTTGTCCCCTAAATACTACTGTTTGACTATTTATTGCAATTATATTAGAATACTTATAGCTTAACATATTATTATATTTGAATATGTATAGGCCTAAAAAGATTATTTTTTTGTTATGCAGCTGTAATTTTACTAAAGTATAGTATTTCTATATAACAAGGTTGAGTGAATGCTAAAAACGAGTTTTGTTAGATGCTGCATTACATGGTGTTAACTTTACTACCCGATCACCAAGTAGCATATTCGCAATGCTGTTAATGAAGATTGCCAGACAAGGCTTATATCTCGTTTTAAAACTGGTATATTTACTTGTGCCAGCCAGTTAAGTATATTACAAATTCTTAATTGTGCAATATTTAGTAGCTGCATTTAATATATAATTTATAGGATGTTATTCACTAAGGTCAACCTCAACCTCAGCTACTAGGTAAGTAATGCCTTCTTATCAGGCGAGAGAGGTTTACATAAGAAGACTCACCAAGGCGACGCACACTGGGCTCCCATGTATTTTGCGGTTTACAAATGCAGAATCTAGTAACTAAGGGTTGAACTTTGTGGATTCTTGTCACGTATTATTCACACACAATTTTTTCTATTTATTTTAATCTGCATGTGTGTGTTTTCTTAATGCAATAAAATATTTCATAAAATATACTTGAAGTATTATTGACTGAGCGTCTCTGCTACTGGTCTGGCAATTTTTTCTTTTGTCTGTCAGTTTGTATGTATCCTGAAATTTCATACAAGTTTCTTAATAGAAATGTTATCCTCCACTTTACCCTTCAAGTATAAAATACTAAGATTCATGATTAAATTTATTTTATGCAATCCATAAATAACCGCTTTAATTTCGTTAAATGCGTACGCAAAATGAAATGGTTTTACCTGCCAATAAAACCGGCATTGTGCTTCCGAAGCCTTCTCCGAAACCGGAAACAGTTTTTCCGGTCATATCTGCTACGAAATCGTGTTATTTCGCTAAACTTTCAGCAATACCTTCTCACCCAGTCCCTGGACAAGGCGGAGGATTACACAATGTTTAATTCGCAAAATTAAATTCACAGTATGTTCAATGTGCAAAAAGTATGTTAAAAACGAGTACACTGCTGAAGCAATAGAATAACAGTTTACAATGTTAAAAATATATTTGCTTTTGAAATATATCGTTTATTGTTTCGTTATTACTCCAAATAAAATGAAGAACTCTTCTGTTTCACACAACAATAATAATAAAGAAATACTTAATGTTATAATGTTTAATTATGTATACCTACAGTTTCATGTATATTATTCTTTTCTAAGAAATCAGTTTGGTAATTTTGTTCTCTTGTAACAGCTTCAAGAGCTCATCATACTTTTTATAGAAACCAATATAACAAATATGTTAATAATATATTATGCATAGTCCATATTTGAAAACTTATCTGTTGTACCTATATCTCACAATTTTCATATACTAACTTCCAAATTAGCTAGAGATTAGAAACTGAATATAGTTCAAACTGGTTAGCAATGCAATATTATGATCTCAGTAAGTCGAGTGGTGATGGAGTTAGAAGGTGGCTTTAGGAACTGTAAAAAAATGTAAACCCATCATGTTTGATTCGTCTTGACAAGTACTCTGATTGGATATGGTGCCCAGGGTCTGTTAAAAAATTAAGACAAAAATATCAATTAAATTAAATAACTACGTATTTTACATTTAAAATGTGCTTACTTTTTGAAGTGTGAACGATTTGCGTTTTAATTGTTTTGCAGTTTGAACATTTTCCATATTGATCATTTATTGTACATTTCGCATGTTATATGAGTATGTGATGTATGTTTGCGACGCAACGTTGAATTTCACGCATTTTTATCGCAATTTTAAAATATCGAGGGTGGATAGGCAGAGTGAAACTTAATTTTACATGGATGGTTGTATGGAACCTAAAAAAGAAAAGTGACTGCTGTGTAATAGACCCACTAGAAATAAGTTATAAAAGACATTTTTATTCATATCTTATTATTCTGCTTAACAGAGTAAAAATATTTTTGTCACTACTGTTGTCATGTAGCACTTAGGTACCTCAAAATCTGGTTACAAAGATATTGCTACTCATCTTCCTTGACAATATGTTTCTGGCGTTCTGGTACATATGGCACAGCTCCAGGTGCGCTGTGCTTCCTTCTGTTGGCTTCTTTCCTCTTGTTCTTTTCCTTGATGGTTCTGATTTCCTTCTGAGAGTTGATTATGTGTTTTGGAACGTGTCTGTGACGGGCGATACGTTTCACTTGAGGGTGGTTCGCGAATTTTTCCTTGAGAGCTTCTGTATAGTTGAGAGCAGTGCGTTCGCGTGGTTTTAGCTGAAAAATAATTGTTATAAGTTTATGAAAAATTCGCATTATTTTTTAGTTTATGAATTGTGAAAAAAGGTTAAAATGGAGAGTGATAACAATCTTGAAAGGTACTTACCACACCAAGCTTTTCTGATGCTCTTGCCTTCCACATCCTTATATTCATTTCATCTGAACCACTGAGAACATATTTATTATCTAGAGACCATTTAACACATGTCAATCTTTGCATTCTCTTAGTGTGATAAACATCCCTCGAGTGACCTTTCAGACTTTCAAAAATTCTGATTGTTTTATCATAACTGCCTGTTACAAATTCTCTGCCTGTTGGTGCATAGTCTACATCAATAACCGCAGATGTGTGATCCATATGAACGTTAACTGGTTGCTTTAATTTTCTTACATCAAATGTGTACAAGCTGAAAATAGATGGTAAAAAAAATGCTATGGGAACTTAATTATAATTCAATGACAGACTTGGACTACTGATTATTTATCTGGCAAAGACTCAAAGAAAAATTTGATTGAAAAGATTGGATAATCATAGATGCTAATAATCAGCAAAGGGACAAAGTAAGCCGCAGATACTGATGGTGTAAAGGACAATGGTAAATTCATAACCTATCCAAATGTATTCTTTCACTAAAATAAACTTACTTATAGTCCTCATTAGCTACAGTAAATATGAAGGCTTCCATAGGATTCCATGACAGTACATTAGACCGTAACTCCATAACTACTTTTCTCAGGGGTCCTGACTCTCGAGAATCATATAAAATTACACTTCTGTCACTTGCACATGCTGCTAGTAAATTATGTTCCACCTATAACAATAGACAAAAAAAAATGGTTGGCAAAATTTAAGGGCAATTATTTGGCTAACTAGAGTATGGCAAACTTGGTTCCAATGTAACCAAGTTTGATTGCTCTTGTTTTTACTTCTTTTAATACCTAACTCTAGTCAATAGCCCTGCTGAATAGAGAGTTCAACACACTGACATCTTTGTCACTGTGTAGATAAATTGGAAAAAAAATAGAATTCTCTTTACAACTCTTAGTATAGTAGTTCTGGTAGAATAGAACAAAATAGAATATGGATTGAGGATTTGATTATGAAAATTAAATTTTAGTTACATTGTACTGACCTGATTAAATGCTACATGATGTAGACTGTCAACACCCCATTTGAAGACTTTAACTGGTTCATTTCTAGTACTCTCCCATAACTGACAGTGTTCACCACATGTTGCGAATATTGGCTTGTATCTGTGATGTGTAACTCCTGATACAACAGACATACTGAGAAGCTGACTAACGGGATCTTCATCATCTTCCGATTTCACTTCAGACTTCCATGTTTTAATTGTCTTATCATCACCAACGCTTGTGAAAGTTTCTCCATTGGATGTGTAGCATAGAGCGCGCACCCAACCTTCGTGAGCTGTAAAGTTTCTGGTACATTTTCGCATTGCCAAGTCCCATATACGAATTTCACCATCAAAAGCTCCGCTAGCCAATACGGCCAGCTTTTTTGGGTGTTTTGCCATACTGGATACGCCATCTCGGTGTCCGTCTAGGCTACCGACGAACGGTTTAGCAAAAACTCTTTCAAGCTTCACTGCATTCAAAGCACGAACATACTCTCTTGGCGCTTCTAATGGATGCAGGCTGGGGTCATAGTTTCTCTGCACTGAAAGTATAATAAGGAAACGGCGTAAACAAGTATATTAATCTTTAACTTTTAAATAAAACGAGCATACAAAGCTTTGTAAACATACACTTGTGGATATCTCTCTTGGTAGCTCGCAAATACTCATCTGGATTGCGACTTATTACTTTTATTTTTACACCAGACATATTTGGTGATATAAATAATAAAACTGCAAATAGGGCTTCGCAGTTAAAAACGAAAACTTAACCTAACACCTTTAATCAAACTTCATTTAACACATGCTTTTGACATTGGCAAGTTGCTAAGCTGCTAAGCTTTATGACATTTGTTTTTTTATACTAAAGCTATTGAGGCCATACCGCCCTCGTGAAGTAGTGGAGACTTTTCCAGTTCTTGAATGGAATTTCCCACGAACACGAAAACCACGTTATTCTGTCTTTATATTGCTTGCCGACACTTGTGCACATAAGAAGATATTAATGGTTTATAATCCACCATTATTAAACATTTACACTTGCAGAATCACTTGCTTTGCAATAAATACACAGACAAAAAAAACGAAACCATGAGAATTGGCATATCGGCAAAACTGACAGCGGATTATAATTATAGTATCATACTAAATCACCTGCTTTGCTCGAAATTGTTTGTTTATATACCTTACTTTTACTAGCTTGTCGGAATTCGGTGATCGAAATTTTATAACCTAGCTAATTTTCATTACAAAATATACTGAAACAAAGTACGGTTTCAATGCGAAATATTTAAGAATGGTGGAATTTCATTCTTTGTTTCCTACATTTTAAAGGTAAGCTTTGGCAACTAAACAGACATGAACTATTTAGTTCAAAGCTGTTGTTAAGCTTCTACCCAATTTTGTTAGTTTTTCCACACAGGTTATTTATTTTATAGAGCCATGGTTCGAGATCCTTAATCGCTGCTGAAATGGAATACTTATTTATTCTTGTATCCTTTTTTATACAAAATGGTCGTCCTCCGAATTAACTATCTTACCACAAAAGTTTTGGACATGAGAATTTAGCAGTTGTTCTTTTCATTTGTTTATATTATACGAATCAGTTACAGTTGTTTAGAGATAACTCCGTTTTAGGCAACCGTAAAACTTCGTCTAACTAGTGTCTGACTACCAATTTTGACATATTTTTTTTTGTGTTTGAGGGAGTCCTGTCAATGGCCTTCCCTATTGTTATTACAATCTAGCCTAACGCTACTAAGTAGTTTAAATTTAACTTTAAATTTTATGCAATAATGTTTATAAGAATTTGTCCATCAACACTTTTCTTATTTTTCTGTTAATTAACTTTTAACAATAACTGAAACAGTTTTGTTCTCTTAAGTTTGATGGCTATTGAAGAGCTGGATCAATATTCTCAATAATCACATGATGGCGTTGGTTGAATGGTTGAAACTTTTCCAGGCTTTTTGATAAATATGAACGCAGTAATATATTCAATTACACTATTTCCCTAACATAACCCTTTCCAGTCCTTTTTCTCGTAAAAAGTAGCCTTTGTCATCTTCCATGATCTAGTCTTACTTTGTACCATCAACATTGCTGTAGTGGCTCTGACATAAAAACGTAGCAAGCAGACAGAGTTACTCACGCATGTATAATATTAGTGGGGTTTGTTTATATTAGCTTTTGAAAATAATATAGGTTGAAATTTAACAATCTTCCTGTGATATACTGAGTTTATTTAACTCTATAAATAATAAGCTTTAAAAAATTATGCATTAATTGTAGTGCCTTAATTAATTTTCCAATAGCAAGAACTATGCTGGTTGATATGTGTCTGGTACTTTCGCAAATACATTAATGTAATAACTTTAGCTTGCTGCAACAACTTAATCATAGTTACATTCTATAAACATCACATACGCATACTAATTTATAAATTTATCAATAAATATATATAACAATACATACTAAGTGTTTGTCGGAACCCAAACCAAACTCATCATAAATGCTAGAGGCAGCAGCCAGCGCTGGTCTTCTGTGGGGACCGGGCAGTGATAATATGCACGACTGACATTGCGCCACTAAACCAATAATATGTATCTTAAAAATAAACAGTACATTAAACATGAACCATAATATAAATGGTCATTTTATAACCACAGAAATTATGGGATTTTTATCTATTTCCAAATGTAAAACCAAAAAATTATAAAACCCTTGACTCGTTTTGCGTGCTCGATAGCGTTACATAGGTCATATCTGATCGCCACCGTGCACGCCAGTGCAGACACAGACTGTTATGTGGGCTGATGCTTAAGTGTGATGTTAGTCAGTTTATAATATACTCACACAAACTTGTTTATATTAATTTTTTTTTCTGAATCTTTTGCTTGCTGAGCAATAAGATGTTCATTCATTCAATCATAAATGTTTAATATCGCCCATCCATTACACACATCCAATTCGTGTGACTGGTCAGTTGTTATTGTTACACCCACATTTAGTATGTTCTTTTTTATTTAGACAGTACTTATAAAAAATATGGATGACTATATTTTAAGTAGGTATATACCAAATACGAGTCTATGCCAGATGACTTATATTGTTGCTACATAAGAGTAGGTATACTTAATGAATTAAGGTGCTTTTCCGAAGCGGGGTTCAGAAAAAAAGTTTCGCTAGTATGGTAATGCCTGCACGAATGACACTGCATCTGCATTTATAGAAATACAGCCAGTCGCGCAGCACCTGCACTTGCTTTTTCCATCTGTTTTCTATTAGCTCCCTTCAGAACAGCACCTTTTTTACATCGTATGTTAACTATCCAAAATCTGATGTACCTATGGCTAAAAGTGACCTCTGATCTCCAATACTTTTTCCAACAGTATGTAACATCGGAAACGCTATCTATTCATGTTTTTTCAAATGTACCAGAAAATGAGCATAGATAGATTGTGCAGGATTAGTATAGTTAAGGAAATTAATAAAGTTAAAAAAATTAGCCGACCAGCATCGAGATAGGTACGTCAGCGACTTAAAATCAGTCGCGTCAAAAGCGTTTTTTTCCACCTGTTCTGCGGAATAGTTCTTTTGACAGTAGGTACTAATAAGTATAATGATACTAAAGAATAAGACAAGACAAAACATAATTCGCACCTACTTTCTTTGCTTCGTTTAATACAAAATGGCAGCTTTGTAACCCCTCATAAGCCAGTTGATTTCTTACTCGAAATATCCTACCTATATTCGATCATAGATCTATGGTTCATCATCATCATCATCATTACAACCTTTATCTACCCACTGCTGAGTATAGGTCTCCTCTTGCGCGCGCCATCTTTTCCGGTCCTGTGCTTATTTTGTCCACCTAGGACCTATCGCCCTTGCCACATCTTTCGCTTAGCTAGTAAGGTGGTCTACCTGGTAGTCTTTTCCCGTTTCGCGGCCACCATTCGGTGACTGCTTTGGTCCACCTGCCGTCATCTCTTCTGACCAAGTGCCCATCTCCACTTGAGTCTCGTGATTCGTCTAACGACATGTTCGACCTTTGTTTTTCGTCGAATTTCGATGTTTCGTATTCGATCCACGAGAGAGATACTTAGCATTGCCCGCTCCATTGTGGTTATATACTTATATACTTAATGATCTAAATATATTGAATTTACGAATACGAACGAGTACCGCCGCACAAATTAGTTAAGTAGTACAAACTACCTACTAATACTTGTAACTATTCCATGTTTATGCGGTGCGTAGTGTCGCCTCTGTATATTTGCGTAGGTATATTGTTAAGTTATCGTCATCTCGCGAGAAAACGTTAGATTAAGTCACAGTCACCGACCACCCAGAATCCATTTGCTACTAGCTTCTGTATGGCAAAGCTGCCGGCCGGCGCACAGCAGTTGTACAATTTTATCTGTCGGTTCCGCCAGTACCTTTGTTCGTTGACCCGCGGACGGCCGTGTTTTGTAGCGCAACGCGCCTCGAATACTTAAGCCGGCAACGAAAGTTTGTTCCGCTTTACGATCTAATTTCCCAGTTATATCGGTACTTTTACATTTACAACTCTACATAAGCTCGCATTTATTGTTTCCAGTCGAAACATTTTTTTTTTGAATTTGTAATGCTCCATATAAGTGGTATCCAGAGTCCCTAAAATTGATCGGAGTGAGTTTCCTGTTCTAAAATTAAGAACCACGTGAGTAGTTTTCCTGTTTTTATATATTATTTTGACGTAATCCACTACTACTAACGTATCCACAACTAGAACATTCTAGTTAGATAAGTGTCTACAAGTCAAATTCAATTTAAATTATCTATTTATCTTATGTTATCTTCATCTATCGCCATCATTTCATTAACTCTGTTAAAATAAGTACTAGAATTATCTTTGCCAACATTCATTCCGATCTTGTATTAGGGGAGGCCTAAAACCTGTATGAAATTGTGACTAATAAGTACTTAGAGCGAATTCTTACGAAATCATCAAACAATCAATGGGGTGATGACCGCAGACATGGAAATAACAGGACCCTATTTATCTCCATTGGCTGTCAACAGATTCACTAGTCCAATTAAAATTCCCGCACAGTCAATTATTATTCAAATGGGTACCATTTCGGAATAAACATCAAGAACTTATGGCGCCTGTTTCCAAAAGTGGTACCGGTTTCCTGCAATATACTATAGCTATTTATCTGGTACCCTATTATAAGAAATTTATCTATTTTTTCGAATATTAGCGATAGGTACCCACTCAAAATATTAAATAGTTTTAAAACTGTTGTTGACATCTACTAATTGATAACATAAATCATATCTCCATAACTTTATCGAAAATAGAAATCAGTAAAAAACAACTTTGCTCCTACATAGTTCTTAATAATAATTTCTGTAGATACTAAGTTGTTACATTAACTATTCTGTAATTCCGGTCAGTGAACCGAATAAAAATTATGCATTTCTTGTTCAATAGATTTAAATTGCCACCAATTTCGTTCAATATAAGTTTGAACCCCATTAGACCGGGCAAAGTAAAGTGAGTCAACTATTTAGAACAACAGTGATTCGTGGCAGTAATAGTCTGCAAGTGAGTACGAGTATCACTAGGAGGGATATGAAATTGAATCAGGAACCGGTCAATTTTTGGTACATCGATGCATGCTAACAATTTCATCCAATCCAAAGAACTTGTAGAGCAGGGGAGGAGAGCTATTTTAATGCAATCGCGAACGCATGTGATTCGCGGTACCTAGTTCTTAGTTCTAACAAAGATCCAAATATTCTGTCAGCCAGCAGAATCAGCACAATAGCAGTAGATACAAACTGTTAAATAATCTGTGACGTGGTCGGTGGCAGCGCAGCGTCCTAATTGTTTATCGTTTACTATTGATAAATTCTCGGGACGCTTGGTACGTCACGTTTGCCATCACGCTTTTTATGTGCGTGTTCCAGAAATTTCTCGGATCTTCCGCAGCATGCTTTATCAGCGCTCACGATATAGATTCATCCCAAATTGGCTACGGATATTTTCTACGCATTGTGATTAAGCGTTATCTATTTTACTACATTATGTTGTTTGTATTTTTGTATTCACGGGCCGCTGAATAATTCTCATCTCTTTGCAGTTGATATCTGAATTATGTCTTTAGTCCACATATAAATTTTAGGAGGATTGCCCTATTATAGAGACTCACTGACTCTGTTTTGATACTCGCACGATGAACATTTTAGTTAGGTAAAAATGGTTTACATTTACCTAAGCATACATAGCTGATAATAAACTTCTAGGTAGTTTGGTATCTCTTATTCATAATATGGCATTAGAGATTGTAGCGTCTAATTTATACCATATTCAAACTGGATTTGTGAGACCTGACTTTCTCATTGTTACACGTTACCCCATGACATGTCCTACACGACATTTCCCTATTTCTATTTGACTATTGTACAATTGTACGTCTATAATAGGTACTACAGCATCACTTCCTGTAGTTTCGCCATCTTTAATCTAATATCCAGACATCACGAGACGCCCTAATGCCGCAATGTTCTCCTTGATTATTATATAGGTCTACCTACCTACCTACCTACCTTAGTCTAATGTCGTGATGCCATGTCACGTTTCCTGAAAATAGTTCCTATTTCCTAAGTATGTCGTCGTATTTGTTTTAGATATTGTGTAGATGACATAAGATTACAACCTTATTTCGAGATATTAAGTAAGTATGAGTTGGTATAAGTACGTCCTCATTACATTACATATTAGAAAATTATGCATAAATATTTAATTTGTTAATTAGGAAGTGCATTATTTGGTCGATTAATGTCCACTGGCTTCTTAACATTCAATGCACTCACTACTGACTAACGAAGGGTTCACTACTTTCAAGTTATTTAAGATGATCATTTCAATAAGGTTTACTTTATGAGTTCTAAATTATCGCTAGCCATTCAAGTGTACACCTTTAAATTACTGGCTCAGGCGTAAAGTCAATAAAAAGTTATAGGACTATTAGTTAATAACACTTCTAACGTTAATTTATTGATGGTGTAATATATTAATGCTAATAAAAATAAATCACATACCTACTGCATAAATAAAATCAAAAAGTATTAAAATAATTCTGTATTACTCATCAACATAATTCAATAAGTGGTGTGACAGGATCTGCGCATCAATAAAGTTGAGTTCATTCCCACGCGGTGATTTTTAATACAATGTAGTATTATAACGGCTAAGGTGTCAATGCCCGTCTGATGTTTTAAAGGAGACGTATACTTATTATATGGGAAAATATGTATGACTCATTCATATTATATAAAGTTTTCACTATAAACTCGAAAAATATGTACATACTTTATGCCGAATACCAATTTAACACCTTTTTCACAAAAGTTTGATTGGCAACAGTTAAAAAATAAGAACAATGAATACTAGATTTTATGGGTTATTTTCTATTGCTGGTCCAGACTATAAATCTCCACGAATTGGAGATACGAGATGCTACAATAATTTTTAATACACGTCAAAACATTAGAAAAAATAGTAACTTATATCTAATGGAATAGTATGTATACTTGCTTTATAGCCATACATGTTTAATAGCAAGTAAACATACTCAAAACCTAATTAAGATAACATCATTTTGATGTATTTGTGTTTAGTTAAATTTCCGGTTTATATTCTCGCACTTGTTTTTGTTCCACTGGTTACTTTCCTCCAATTTTTTGATTGTATCATAACAAACGATTCTCTATGTCCTATATAACTTTTCGTACTATAACTTATGTTTATACTTTTTTGCAGAGCTTGAACTAAGCGACCCATATCGAGCATGCATCGGTTCTTATTTCTGGCAGTGGTCCTTCAAATCTCCCTCAGTCATGGCGAACTCTTCACAGCCATCTCAGAGGTGGAGCCATTGCTGGAAACACATAAGAGGATTATTGATGATTTAGATTTTTACATAGAGAAAGAGGAGCAGAGGCTATTAGTTTTAAAGAGGTTAGTAGACATGGTTGCAGTTGATATATTAACTTAAAATCTATTTATGTAATAATTGTCTATTTCATATTAAGCAAATCTGAAAAGAAACAAAATGACTTTAGGGTTCTTTAGTTAGTTTAGAACTTCGGAATTGGACCCATCAGCAATCACATTAAAGGACTTGTTTCATTATCGGCCAAGATGGTGTACGTCTACCAAAAAATTCTTATAGATGTGGTTAATAATATAATAATTTGGTACAATAACCACACAAAGGTCTTCAGGCCCCAAACTAGGCAAAGCCTCTACTATGGTTACCTATGACTGATATACATACTTATATATATATAGTGAACACCTAGACACAGGTCAAACAGACATGTTCATGCACACAAATATTTAACCTGTCCGGGGATCAGGAAGGTCAGGTGCGGGTTAATTGGTTAATAAAAAAAAAGCTATCTTTATTTCATTTCATATGTAAATATAATTTTAATTTAATATTTGTCGTTTATAAAATTATAACTGCATTTATCCGTTTAATGTTTTTCAGACATTTAAGTATATATAGGCAAGAACATGAAAAGGCCATGGAAGACATACCAAATTACTTGGGAAATCCTATCAACGCTTTCACTCTAATCAAAAGATTGACTACAGATTTAGATTTAATAGAAGACAGCATTAACATTGGGACAGGTAAGTAGCACTCATTAGACAGTATAGTACAATATATTTTTCTTCCATTGCATCCAATCGTTGCAATGATTATCACCAAAATTCAATCCATAGGTGCTATGTTTTTATATAAATTCAAAAGTCAACGTTTTGAGTTTTTAAGCTAAGTTTGTTGTTTCTTGAGGTATTGCATTCATTAAACTTAGTTTAGTATGACAATCTGGGTTTGTCTATAGACTAATGCTTAATGCAATATTTATCCAAATCTGTTATCAAAAATCAGTTGTTGCATCATGAATGCACTGGTATCTTGGCATTTACAAAACAAGTGTCATGTGAATCATCATAAAGTTAACAAAGATAAAAGATCGTATAAGCCGGTAACACGAGCTTTGGTTTCGGCGAAATAACGGTACGGGCGGCAGAATCCGCAATTCCTTGACTTTGTTTAAAATGAGGAAACGTAATGTGATAACGGTAGTTTTTTACGTAAAGAATGTTTCCGAAAAACACATCCTATTGTAATAGAATTTGAATCCAAAAAAAAAATACCTGAACACTAAAAAGTTAATGTAGCTTTGTAAAAAGTTGCAATGTGTAAAACGGCTTTATATGTACCCGAATTTTGTCTACGTGTGTTACCATAAATTTCACAGGGGCACCTCGACCTATTTGAAAAATCATATTCTAGTTTGTTTTATTATTTCAATCAAAAAATAATATCGGCGCCTGTCGAACTGATGTCAGAGTTTATTCTATTCTTACACTGTTTTTTAAAACTTTCCAGAATACATAAAAAACATAACAATGAACCACTCCGACGTAAAGTACCCTACATTGGAAGACCTGACGGGCGCGGCGCAAGCACTTACCCGTCTGCAGGAGACCTACAGACTTAACGTACGCGAACTATCTGAAGGCATACTGAACGGAGTTCAGTACAGGTAATTAAATAGTTATTTGAGGAAGCTAGCTAAACGAACCTAATTTGACAAATTCAAATAGTCGCGTATCGTTTTGTATGCATAAGTTAGAAAAGGGTGAATATAATTTTAAGAACTGTCAGTTTAGTTAATGTAAGTAGCCTAATTGGTACATTAATGAATAACGTTTAACACTCATAGTTCCCTAACTAGGATTTATCTTGTCTCAGGGATGCCGTGTTTTACCGATGTTAAATTGAACTACGATCATTGTACTTTCAACAGTTTATTTTATAGTTGACAGCTTACAAAAAGATTTCCCTGAAATTGACAAAAATATTTACTTAAAATGTTTTTTTATGGCTTTAACAATAACCTGACCTTCTGTTGCAAACTCGAAACGCATGAATCGAAGTTTGTGTATAATATTAGTAACGTCATAAGTGTGACATTAGTATCGTCGAAAATATTATGTAAATTTTACATGTGTAAATTGTGAAAAGAATAAACAAGCCTCATATTTGTAGCTAGTGCTGAGTAATATATTAGTTAACACGTACGCCAAAATTGTAAGCATAACTTTATCAAGAAAATATCTATACATACGAATACATAATTTATGATAGTATAGATACTATTATCCTTACATTTGTTCCAGGAATGTTATAGTTTAGGTTTATTTTAGCATAGCTTACTATATTCTGGTCGTTTTCATTTGTTCCAGGAATGTTATAGTTTAGGTTTATTTAAGCATAGCTTACTATATTCTGGTCGTTTTCATTAACTTTAATTCATTCTTTTTTTTATAGCACCGAGTAAGTATCTAGTAATTTATTTTCAATGTTCGCTTTCTACGGTAGATCATTACCGATCAGACGTTTGATTTTTATATCGATATAACTGAACATGTTCTATCTACGTCTACCGTATTGGAAGTGTAGTCATTTTTTTTAAATAATTATTTTTGTGGTGATATAGAATTCTTGTATTTATTGTACCCATCACTCATCGGAACATTTCTGTCTCAGTACACCAATGGCAACGGACGACTGCTACGAGCTGGGTCGAGCGTTATACAACGACAAAGATTACAAGAACGCGCTCGCTTGGATGATGGAAGCGTACAGGAAGCACCAGGCCATGGATGAAGACGTTAAAGACACGCTGCCCTTCACTGATGTCGATATACTCGAGTATATTGGCTTCTCACACTATTTGCTAGGTCAGTACTGACTTAAACAACGAAGAGGTTCTCAAAATTTGTTGAAATATTTTTAGAAAGATTTGAAAAATAGTTTTTTGTTTGTAGGTTTTTTGTTTCTATTAATTTTTGTACATAAATGTTGATATATTTAGTCAAAATCAATCCAATACATAGTTTACTTTATAAATCAAAACGACTGAATAAACGTTGTTGCTTATGTTCAAGAGGTACTAATTGGTAACTATAGGAAATCTATATATACAAAATACAAAAAGAAAGTTCCAGATGTAGTGTCTCAAGTAGCGACCTTAACGCATGGAAGATTGAAAGGGTTTCTTTGTTTGGCAGGCGATATAAAAACAGCTCTAGAATGGACCATGGAGTTATTAAAACTGGATCCGAAACATTCTCGCGCGCTCGGCAATATTCCATACTTTAAGAAATTAATCGCAGAAGAGAAGGCCGAGCAGAAGAAAATATTACGAGGGGTGAGCATCTTATTCGTAGGTCTATTTTTATGCTTCACTACTATTAGACATACGAGGGGCGCTCAAGAAGTTCGCGGAATGAGAGGGAAGGAGGTTAAAACTAATCTATAAACGAGTATAATAATTACTTACCCCTAATATTCGTACTGTAATTGTATGTGTATACAAGTTATAGTTACAAATATAGTTCACGAAAAAAAATTGTTTAGTCGGTAGGGATTTTGGATTGGGGAGTGTTCTACTAAAAAAGGGAATGTTTGCTACAGAGCCATTTAATGGCGGATTTCAATAAAGTTTTAAACGAACACGTGGAATGTTAAGAACATTAAAAATTCAGATTCCTGAATAAGAAGAAGATCGATGTAGTACTCGTAGTTGTCGTATTTCGTGTTTTTTTTTATAATCTGGCAAATAATATCATGAAGATAACAGTTCGCAGAACTACTAAATTGGCTTGCATTTGACCGCAGCTCTTCTGATGTCAATCGATGGTATGACCTAAGAAAATTAAGCATGCTTTCCTAAAAATATCTTTTATCTTATTATCAGTAACTTTGACTAAGACTAATCTTTATTGAAACAGCAAAAATACAAGAAAGATTCACATTCCGTTGTTTGTAGCTCTTTCTTGGCTTTGTCCCAAGCGTTGTCTGTTTTGTCTGAATTTGTACTTTAAAAGCATACATAATAATTAGGGAGCGGTTGTTTCAAGCGTGTAAAGAATTAACACTTTCACAGTCTACGGTATCCACATGGATACGAAAACAGGGTTACCGTGGAGTCCATGTATCCGAAAGGATACATGACTATGACTATTTTAGATATGGAATATTGGAGTGGACTCGAGGGACTAGATTTTGTTTTTGTAAGGTGGACTGTGAAAGTGTTAACATGGAAATGCTTCGAGTCTAGCAAAATGTTCTTTCGTCGTCGGTTAGTATGGATGGATGTTTCTCTGCAAGGTATTTCGTACTCGTGTACAGGTCTTAGTTACCTCGAACTGTACCTTTCAGTTGTTAAGGAGAAGAAAGACAAAAAATCTAACAAACATACTTTCGCAATTATATGTGTGGGAAGGTTCATCGAAAGTTTAATTCACACTTTTCATACATCTTAGAATGCTACGGTATGACTGATTTTCAGATCATTTCCTTTGCAGGTCGTTTATTCAAAGGTTAAGCGACATAATGTATACACAGGTTCAAAAATGTGACTTTCGAGTTATAGGGCTTTTGTGGTAATTAGTATAGGGTATTTTAAATCAATCTATAAAAAAATATATGCCAGAAACCCGGTGTACAAGAGACTACAGGGCCTAGTATGGCATGCAAATTGATATGGATAGAATGAATAGTTTCACAAAAGCTTACCTAAGTTATTCTACAACTACCGACTATACCAAACCATAGTCTTGAAAGTATTGTGTCATTACTACAAGTAGCTGCCTCAATGTTATGTTCACATGATTATTTACACAGATATTTTAAGGTTTTTATTTGCCGTTGCTTAAAGAAAGGTCGTACTTTTAAAGGACGTAGGAGATCCCCGTCAGGATTTCAAGCCTGAACCCGTGAAAGAAGAAGAGAAACCGGTTGAGGATGACCAGCCAATAGGACCTTGGAAATATTCCTTCGAGAAAGAGAGAAAGGCATACGAAACTTTATGTAGAGGCGAGATGGATATAGCCGCCGATATTAGTAAAAGGTAACAGAAACACAACAGAACATGGTTTTATATATATGTAATAATAAAATTTTCTTCATACAGGGTTATCGACTAGGGGTGTACTAAGCCGAAAAGGGGTAACTATACTAATCATTACGAACAACTTTCATTTTGGGACCAACAACGAAATCGAGAAATAAAATCAACTGTTCCATAGAAAAAGTCATCATCAAATGTATGAAATAGCTGATTTTTTTTCTCGAATTCAGAGTTGGTCCCATTGTAAAAGTAGTTCATTATGGCGTGTACTCCCTTTCGGCTTAGTACACCCGTAGCCGATAACTCTGTATAGAAAGATTTAAAATCTTCATTCAGAACGCAGTTTAATAGTGATGTAAATCGGATATTCAGATAATTCTTCTTATATTATGTCTTTATTATAAATTGCTTAAAACTAAAGTAATAATGTTGTGACAACTTATTTTTTTATTCTATTTACGTACTTTTTAATGTGGTTTATGTTTAAGTATTCCCAATAAAAAGTGTACATTTTTAATCTATATTATATATACGAATACTCTCTGTAATTGAATGAATGAAGTTTATTGGACACTGAACAATAGATACATCACAATATATGTGAAGCCAAGCCTGAAGCCTAGTATTTAGTTTACTAAATCTATAAAATGTATCTAGTTCGTATGCATTGATTGTTTCAGACTAAAATGCTGGTACACGAGCGAGCACCATCCTTTCCTAAAATACGCGCCGATCAAAGTGGAACAGATGTACATCAAGCCGGACATATTTATATTTCACGAAGTTTTGACTGACGATGAAATAGAACTCATCAAATCTATGGCTAAACCAAGGGTAACACTAATTTAACCTATCATCTAAATTTCAAAGCCCAATTGGTCTCCACGACGCTCGTCTAAATTCACATTTAATACACTGCGTTTCTCTACTATAAGATTGCAAATTTCTAATGTTTTTTTTTTCGTGTTCACTTGTGACTTATATAATTTTCCGTGATGGTCGTCCGTGATAGTATTTAATCGGTTCCGTAAACGTTTATGTACTGTATTTGTTAAATAACTGTTGGATGCCCAAATTAAAAAATAATAAGATATAGAATGGGGTAAGATCCAACAAAGTATTAATTCGACGCCTTTTTACTTTATAGACAGGGGTCCTTTGACTTGGCTAAAACTCTTTTACAAAACTTACACGATTACTGAATTATTTTAGATTAATGTTGTAATTAATTTAATTCACAGTTCAAACGCGCCGTGGTCCACGACCCGAAAACCGGCGAACTAGTACCGGCCCGGTACCGTATAAGCAAGTCCGCGTGGCTTCGGAATGAAGAATCTGAGGCCATCGCTAGAATATCGCAACGCGTCACCGACATGACCGGACTGGATATGACGACCGCTGAAGAGCTGCAAGTGGTCAACTACGGCATAGGAGGACATTACGAACCGCACTTTGATTTTGCACGGGTGAGTTTGTCAGAGAATATGACCTAGTAGCAAATAGTTAATAGCGCAATGCACGATATTGTGAACTGTTCACATACGTACACTTAAAAGCTTCGGCTATCGATCAGATATAGCATTGCGTCTTTCCTAGCTTTGACATCTACACCTACTTGGTTTTGTATAGAATCTTACTCAATTCACAGAGAAATGGGCAAGAAAAGCAGTTGACAACCACACATTGTGGACACTTGGTTTTACTGATATGCAGTCATCGCTCGAATACTGCAAAGATAATGAATATTTTTATTTTGTTACAGAAACGTGAAAAGGCATTCGCCAAATTTGCCGGAAATCGTATTGCGACAGTATTATTTTATGTAAGTTTGCATTATATTTATAGCTAAACACTGACATTCAGCCCTCTGATAACTAAACTAGAATATTTGGTGCGGCAAGAGTATCTTGGCGTGTGGTGACAATAAGACCTTTAAATAGTTTATAAGCTAGCCGCCTGATGTACAGTGACAATGCGTCTAAGATGTAGCACGCTTGCCTAGAAGAATTTTATTCACTTGCTACTTGAAAATGTCGGAATTATAAGTCAGTAGAAATAGAACGCGCGACAGCGATTTCCATAATTTGGCAATTTACACTATACATCTAGACGGGCTACGTTCTTCTTCCATATTCCGGTAGTGTGAAACCGTCTGTCTGTCCCTTGGTGAGAAGACAAACTTTACTAAAATTATACACATGTATACCTGTATTCTGCTAGCGTACACTCAGCCTTACTTACAAGTCAATAAAGTCTTGATACGAGTAATAATGGTAAGTCACCCTAATCTTTGATAACATTGTCAAAACCAAGTGAGATACTAAATAATTAATTAATAAAATATACTTTACTAATATTTACCTCTTGTCAGATGTCAGACGTGGCGCAAGGCGGCGCTACAGTGTTCACCGAGCTCGGCCTCAGTCTGTTCCCCATCAAGCGAGCAGCGGCCTTCTGGCTCAACCTGCATCCTTCTGGTGAAGGCGACATGGCGACGAGACACGCCGCCTGCCCGGTGCTCCGGGGATCTAAGTGGGGTAAGATACGTTATTGAGATGAATTATAAACAGTGTTAACTGAGCTCGGCCTCAGTCTGTTCCCCATCAAGCGAGCAGCGGCCTTCTGGCTCAACCTGCATCCTTCTGGTGAAGGCGACATGGCGACGAGACACGCCGCCTGCCCGGTGCTCCGGGGATCTAAGTGGGGTAAGATACGTTATTGAGATGAATTATAAACAGTGTTAACTGAGCTCGGTCTCAAGCCTCAGCTCGGATCAAGCATTCTAGCATAACCTGTATCCTTCGGGCTGTGAAAAACGCTATGGAAAATCGAAGTTTGAAAGAATATTGATTGGATTGTGAAATATACACATGCATTAAGAAGCTACCATAGTTGTAGCTAAGTGTTTAGTGTAATGAAATAGTATATATTTTGAATCTGTTCCAAGTATAATAACATAACTAGTTGCCCTTCGTGATATATATATTAAATTGTATTCAGCCTGCCATGGATATAAGTTTTGGTTTTCAGAATGTTGGCTATATAATTATTTGTTAATCCACCGACAATCACATTTTAAGCGTGCTATAATTACCGTTGCGTTTATTATATATATATATAAAAAAATACAATAAATATAAACATTACCTATTCCAGTGTGCAATAAATGGTTGCACGAAGGCGGGCAAGAGTTGTTACGGCCGTGCACTCTCGAGTACCAACAAGAAGGGTTCTACAGGAAGCTTCCGCAACCCGTTCCAAAGACATCCAGGTAGTTACAGAGCTACTAAACACAAAAAATTTACTGCAAATTACTCTCTAACGAAACGCTCGAAAACACACTCTCTAAACAGCTGAGTTTCAAATCATTCGTACGAATATTTTGCTCCAAAATGGCGTCACTTCCTCGTTAATTTTATCGATAAAAATATGACTTTAGACCGACCGACCATAGATTACGTAAATATTGCATAGTTTTTTCATTACATACGGCAAAAAACAATGTCTACAGTCTATTTACAAAATTATCTCTTAAAAAGTATCTACACGACTATCATAGTCGTCGTTGGCTAAATTAAGATTGAACAGACTACTTAGACTAAAAATTTAAGATTGTTTAGTTTAATTGAGATGCACCATTTGTTAATTCATCGCCGATGACGGCCTGGATTAATGCAAATCTAACGCCAATTTAATTACATAATTAACAAACTTAAATTGGCGCGAAATTTTAGAGCTATTATAACATTAAAACTCAGTTACAATCATTTAATTAGGAAATTGACACTCATAGTCTCCATTTGAAGATAATATTTCGTATAAGTTCAAACCACGCGTCTACTGTCTGTAGTCTCAGACAGTAGGCACGTGGTTTGAACTGACTAGTGTAAATGTAGTCGTGTGATAGGTGTTATAGCTGAATTTCTATACGCATTAATGTATGGAAATGTAGGATTATCCATTTTTATAGTCCCTAAAAACTTTATTTACGCGAGGCGAGCGGCCGAGCGCAGTGCGAGACGTGCCATCGTCGTGGAAACGTACGACTCATTTCATCCTTGATAAAGTTCACCGAATGTGAACGAAGCTATAGTTGAACTTTCCCAACAATCAGGTACGTGTGGAATCGGGTATTGTTAAACAAAACTTTACCCGTGAATTTCAGTGAACGAAAAAGACCCATAATGGAATAAATAATACATATTATGACTTTTTATTTTTATTATAAATTATTATCACGCCATAGACAAATATGTCATATATCGTAAATAAAAAAAATATCAAATACTAGCTGTGCCCCGCGGTTTCACCCGCGTAGTTCCCCTTTGGATTGTCGAGATAATGGGGGAACTACTTTTTTGAAGGCGGTTAAAAAGTATCCTATGTCCTTTCCCGGGGTCCGATCTACCTGTGCACCAAATTTCATCCAGATCGGTTTACTGGTTTTGGCGTGAAAGCGAAACAGACAGACAGACAGAGTTACTTTCGCATTTATAATATTAGTTAGGATGTGTGTATATCGTAGTTTATTCTAATAATACTCTTTAACTCTCTCTACATTCTTCTCATGAATAATATGAATAATTCTTGCCTATAATATAAAAATAAGTTATAAAATGCCGTGTTTATGTAAGTTATACGAGGCTAATAAGTTACCCAGTGATTCAAAAGCATATTAACTAACAAATTAAGCTAACTTCATTTGTCAATAAATACATCTTTAACTTAATCTAATAGATGAAGATGAGAAGAAATAAATTAATTTGAAATCAAATTATACATGTTTAGTTAATATGCGATGAATCCAAACCATTGCAATGTAACAGTATCGATGTACAAAACAATTGTGTCATATGTTATTATTTTATATGCATTATATATACATAATACATATATACATAACAAACAAATTTTATAAGCTATTTTAAGTATAGTTGTACCGTCTTTTTAACATGCATTTTTTAGTAAGTGATTACCAACTTCAATTTGAAAAGCGCCGATACAATTAATTCTAGTTATTTTAAATTAAAACCCACATTTCTGAACCGATTTTGATCAAATGTAAGTAGGAACAAATGTAAGTACCGTATCAGACAAAAATAAATATAAAACCGTTTCAGCCATCTCTGACAATCCAAATAAATACTAAGATAAGACAACTCTTTATTTAAAAACTAGCAACAGTAGATAGAACATGACAAAATAAAAGCTTATACACAATATACCAGCTTTTAAATGGCGAATTTATCGCTTGAATCGATCTCTTCCAGGCAAACATGCTATAATATATATCTACACACCTATTTTAATATTTTGCATGCCTAACTAGGCAAGGACATGTATGCTCTAATTTACTATAAGATCTTGTACAAGAATTACCGTGTTACTAGCAAATAAAACAGATTTTGATTTTTGATTTTATAAAATACAATCAACACTAATATAACTACACAGATACATATACAATACTATGCATGGAAATAAATAGTAATAGAATCGACTTAAGTACCTATTTCTTTTATGGAAAGTGTATTCGTTATTGTCATTGATGATGTAAATATACCTTCTATTTTCATAACAACACAAAAAAAACACTAAGCGACAAATTCATTATTACCGTATTCTCAAAAAAGGAAGACTTACTAAATAGAAATAAAGAGGTAGGGTATGTTTTATTTTTTAATTGTTACTTGTTTTTCTCGGAGAAGGCTGGACCGGCTTAAAAAAAAACTATTCCATACAATTAAAAAGTTCTATATGCTACGTAATGGTAATCGGTTGTCATTTTTTTATATAACTTGTAATTAATTGAAAACATCCAAGTTCAAACCTCATTTTAGTTTGCTTTATTGAAATATAGTTTATAGAAATAAATAAATTCATACTAGTAGTAGACATATAGAGAAATAAACATCTCAGTTGCGTATTATACGTACGTAGTCCAAGTATTTAATTTTGTTGTCACAAGAGATTCTGCACGACATTAAACTTTTCAGTAAGATAAAAATTCAAGAATAGTCTTTGATTGCATTTGTTACTGAAATAAGTTATTTTATTTCAATATTGTAGAGTTTATTGCATTAACTTGTAATGCAATATACTCTATATCCGATTTTTGTAATTATTTAAGATAATGTTACAGTGATATAAAAATGATTTTGTTGTGTACATTAATTAGTTCAATTGTGATTAATATATGCTGAATGATTCCTAAAAATGTGTACTTTTTTAACTACCTCAACATTCATAAATAATTCTAGCTTTATCATTATTACTAGCAAAAAGTTATGTATGACAATACTACACTGCGTGTTTGCAATATTAGATGTCTGTGTATGTACATCATACCTACCTAAAAATTTTCCCATAGTGGGTTGACATTTTATTATATAACTCAGTACAAGAAAATCTGCTTCAATCAGCAAAATAAAATTATTGCAATCTTTTTTCTTTCGAGTTACGGGGTTGAACCCATGCTAAGAAATAAAATCAATAAAAGGCAAATAGGTAAATAGGTAGTTTCGATAGCCATCTCTGCTACAGACCTAACGCGTTCATTTGTTCCCAGGGAAAACAATAATTTTATAAACGTAGTTTAGTTTTATATGGAGGGTGAAAAGAAACAAAATGTTTGTGGCTTAAGACAAATAAATCAAGCCGCATTTTATCTGTTGCCTATGCCAGCTAGCAGAAGACGCTTACTGCTAACAAAATTTTGGCCATAAAACATGTAAGTTCAAAAATTCTTACCCGATTGTTGTAGTTATGTCTTGACACGTCGCACGCAGAGCAATTTAAGACAACAAAAACGTTACATATAGAATTATGACGTATACTGTACATAACATTCCTGTTGTTTATACATTACCCTAAGGCTTCTGTCTTGAAGGAAGTCTCGTACGTATTCGGGGGTTGATAGGGCAGTTCAGAACAAACAAAGTAAGTACATGCATGGTTGCGCTTAGCATTGCACACTACTGTGTTTGCTATGAAACACACCGAAACTTGCTTCGTTCTTCAACAAACAGGATAAAGGATATGTGACTAGATTAAAGGTACAATTATAAAATTTTAAAGTAGTGAAAATGCAACTTCAGTTCGCCAGACAATTTTTCAGTTATTTTGATTTATATATTTTGATAAAAAAATATGGTACCTACCAACTGAAAACATTTCGATATTAAAAATATTTTTCAAATAGTTTCATCACTTAAGAACTCCTTTTTCTTTTTAAAGCCGGATTAAATATATGTATATACATATACATATATATATATATATGCTGTATGTATCTTTTAATCTATCAATTACCCGCCAGCTAAGTGACTTTTGGTACTTTTAAAAATATAAGATACTCGTACTATTTCAAAAATCAGGTGTTGTGAGCTACTATTAGTTCAACAGTTGAACAGTATTCACCAATTAGGTGAATACTTACTTATAATACTTAGTGGTTACGAGCGAAATATAAACGGTGACATCCGAGCCGAGCTTTTCAACACGTAAGGGACTTTTCTTTTCTTCTTTTTCGAAAGGGGTTTTCTCAGCAAGATTTTTACATGTATGTAGAATTTAGGAATATATTAGGTACATTACCATTTAATTTGATAACGAATGAATGATATTTTAAATAATTTATATGTTTTTTCGTACAAATAAGTATATTACGAATGATTTGAGTCGTAATTTTAGAATTATTTAATAAAGGGCCCAACAATGATTGGTTGATTGATTGACCTTTGAAACTGTTACTTCTGTTGATGTTGAATAAAAAGTGATTTGAAATCAAAGCAAATAATGATGATAATAAAAATATCAGCCCAACCTTAGTGTCGTATTACAGGTTAGACTTGGAAAAAGGTAACGAGTATTTGTTAAAAGGTCAGACGAGTTGGCAGTGAATTGATCTCTCCGGTGTCTCCCTCGATTCCACATTCATGGAATCTTTAATGTGTTGTTGTGAGCTTTCAATGGAACGTTGCGATGTTTTATCTTTGCTTTGTATCGCGGATTCTCGTAACTCAGTATGGACTATGGACCTTATTGCGAACGAATAGAGTTTACTTCCATCGACGATTTTCTTATTATCGCCTGAAAGAAAATGGAATACTGATTCTTGCCAATGAATTTTCTTTTCTAATTGAAAAACTGTACTGATCTACACCAACACTTAGGTGGTACTATTTAGTTTGAACTGCCTCTTAAATTTTAAATGAATGTTGCGTTTATTCCTGATTGTCTTTGGGGTTACGCTATTTTCTCGATCTACTAATCACAGAATGTGAAATTTTGAAGCATTGATAAGCATTTAATTACTTGAGCTCTGAAATAAGTAATTTTAAAACTAACACGGTTGGATGTGTTTCTTACTTCAGAGGGAAATCAATGTTTCTATTTATTTATGACGATAACTCACCGTGGAAATTAGTTAGTCTCTGTAAATATCACGGCGTAAGTACCTATCTATATGGTATATGTAGTTTACATGGTATAATTAACAGACGAAAACTTTAATTTTGAGTTTAGTAACAAAACTTTTTAGAATTACCGCATTTGATTGTAACAGCCAACCACACCACAACAGCCTTCCCGAGACTGTAAACGAGAAAAGCGCGATATCTTATCAAAACCTATTTCAAATCACTTTCTCAGCTGTCGATCGTTAAAACTGTACGATTATTATTTATTCCCCTTGCTCTTCTATACACTTGTTTCGAACAAATGCTGGTAACACACTGGCTGTACCCAAGTCGTGAGGCTAGTGGCTAACGATGCAACCGGACCTCGATACTGTAAACATCCAGTCAATGGAATCTTCGCAGTATCGCCGTCCGACGCCGCGGATATGACAATTTATTCGCGCGAGGTGTAAAAATTACGACGGCCCACCTAAGAAGAACATTTTTGACATTTGAACAACCTACTACGTTAGATATTTCTTGGCTACCTGCCTAATTAAATTTATGTTTGGGAATTAATATCATGAATAATTAGATACATTTTCTACAGGGTGCATGAACACTAAGCTGAGAGAAGTTCGTGTAGTACTTGTACGTGGATTTTTTACAAACTGTAAGTAATAGTAATCGAACTAAAATTGTTAGTTGTAATTATTTGAAACCTTAAATGGTATGTAATAAATTACAATCCAGTTAGTCAACATGTATTTCTGATATATAATAAGGTGAGCACCTCTTCCTATTCTCTTTTGATAGAGTGCTTAGTATGAAGTATACTCCTAAGAAAAGTGCTTTAAACATAATTCAATAACGCATAGGTAACTCAATTTGTAGTTAATAAAAATTGCAGGTCGATGATAGCAACTTATTAACTTGCTCACAAAGTATTATCGTATCGGTAAGTTACACAAGATTTTGATCCCGGTCGCAATTAATGTACTTATTGAAGTGCTGAATTTTCTATGGAAATTCGGGTTGAGATCATGTTAGTTTGTGGTATGATGAGTACATTGACCCTCTTTTGGCTTACACCCTTAACCGATAACCGTGTACAGATATAAGTAGTATTGTTATTGATGCAGTAAGCAGGCAGGTGTATATAGCACGTGCCTACATGTTATCCATACAGGTATCCCCGGAATTACAAAACAGGGTGATGGATGCGTGGAAACGTTTTGTTTCTTTTCACTCTTGTATTGAATTGTCACGCGTCTTGTTTACAAAATATTTCAATGTAAAATGCATCGTCTTTTTGTACTCAGAGGTACTGCCGGCAAGCGTATGTTAGCCAAAAGGGTCTCACAATGTCTCATAGGTAGAAGGTTTGCGGTTTATTGTAGTCATTATGATAAAATATTTTCAGTAAGAGACCAACTCGGGAAGTGAAGTAGTAAAAAAACAGTTTTTTTCTGTTCGGAACTCCATGTTGGTTCTATAGTGAAATTTGTTTGTCATGATGAGTACAATGATCTATAAACCCTTAACACGTAACTCTGTTGACTATAGATAGATAAGGTTTAACCCTCTTATAGCTTTAGATCGTTAAATACGCATGGTAACTACTTACTAACAGGTGATATTTTTATAGCGTAGTATTTTAAAACCCATGGAAAATAGTTGTTAGTTTTGACATACCAAAACATGAGGAACACGAGTCCTAATAAATACCTACACAGTAAGAGTGAATTATTAAAAATATTTCGTCTTCGAAAATTTCGCATATTTTTTTTGATTTGGCAGTCGGCTAACTTAACTTAAACTTAACCAACTCTGTTTGATCGTCATCGGTATGGAACATTTTGACATTCAACGTTCGTGCATCTGCAACATTCTTGAATATTGTAGGAATTCACAAAGTGGTCCTTCAGGACCACTTTGTCCTATACTAGCTGTGCCCCGCGGTTTCACCCACGTAGTTCTACTAAAACTAAAACTAACTTCGAACTACTTTTTTTGAAGTCGGTGAAAAAGTATCATATGTCCGTCCCCTGGTTCTATGCTACCTCCCCAACTGAAAATTTTCAGCCAAATCGGTTCAGCCGTTCTTGAGTTATAAATAGTGTAACTAACACGACTTTTTTTTATATATATAGATATAAAAAGACAATAACACAATGTAATTTCTACACAATTTCGATAACAAACTTTCCGTAGAAAAATACTCTTCCAAAAATATCGTGGAAAGAAAAGCTACAATATATCATATTTTCTTAACCTAATATATCTAACTACACGTAAAAAGTCAAATTCAATACTACTCAAGCTCGCCACAAAGTGGACCGCCGCGCGCCGGTCGCAAAAGTGTCAACCTAGCTTACCTAGCCATGTCCCTCCTTTCATAAGAAATAATAAAGTGGCACGATATAACTCTAAGCCCCATTATGAGACCCAAAGTGGCCCTTTGATCGCTCAACCGTTGTGGCTTAGAATAATTTTAATTAGCTCTTTTGGGAAACAATGCGGCTCTTGTTTATTTGTACTACAGATCTACCCTAATTTAGAAAATTAATTATTGTAAATTACGTGGCATTTAATTTAAATGTTTTTTTTTTTGGAAACGACTAGATGTAGACATTTTAACTAAAGGTTTAGTGCATAGCTAAAGGTATCTTTAAGCGTGTTGCATTCTTTTATTTTTAAATCTTTTACATAGTTAAATATTTAAATATATAGAGGTTACATATTAGGCCTGTTTATAAAGGTTATCAAAGACAATCCTAAAATTCGTTGCTTGACTTCCTTTTCTCTATGATAAATGGCGCCTTAGCAAATTTTTATTCTTGGGGAAAATACTCCCCCAACCAAAAATATCTGCCTTTTTAAAAATAGATTCGTTGAACCAAGTCTCGTCAACACAAGACCCGTGTACAAAATTTTCAGACAAACAGACGACCATACTAACCCTTGTTTAGCTAACTTGTGATTTTATAACTCATAAATTACGACATTTGAATGTGATTTCAATATACCGTGCCACCGCGGGGCACAGGTCTTTCCTGCGGGGTTTATCTCACTAGTATGGTTAAGATTTGTCCCATCGGACAATTGAGGCTACCTTTGTGCACGTAGGTGTAGGTCATAGTGGTATATAACTGCTGGTCAGTTGGCCAAATTACGGGTTAGGACATAACTTATCTCTGAAAGCTGCAACAGGCAGGTTTCCTAATGATGTTTTCCCTCATCGTGAAAGCAAGTGGTAATTAATTCCAATGGATCCCCATAAGATTTCTTGCTATTTAACGGTAGGTACGTAAAATACATTATGTAGCACGACAGCTGCTACTATTGCTTACTTAATTACTTTTTTATTATATATAATTATTTACGGTCGCGCTTGCCTAAATTCGTGATTTTCATGAGGATTTAATACGAAATAAACTATTGGTTGGTAATTTATCCTTTATTGATTTCCAAAGTTGAAATACATCAAAAATAAAATGTCTCACACATTTGGCTTCTTGTCAGAAATTTACGAGATAAAACATTAAAATTTTCAAAGTTTACTACGTCGTATTTTATAACATTTACGATACATAATTTTAATCATCATTCAAATTAAAAATACTGTTTTAACATTCAACACATATAATATCATAAAATCTCTAAAATCTAACGGGGAACACAACACCTATATTACTGGAACAATTACGAAGGTTGTATTTTAATCTTTTAAAAAAGGTTTGAAGAGATAAAAAAAAACAAATAAATAAATAACAAAAATAAACAACCTTTGTCTCACAACTTTACCCTGTAAATAGCTCACAACTATCAATCTCTACTTAACCGCATCCTTTGGAACAAAATATCGTAAAAGTACTTATAGTAAGATAAAGAGGATCAAAAATATAAATCTTCAAAATAGAGATTCTTAAATAGACATTAATTAAGTATTGTTCTAGAACAGAAATGTCAATAAATCAGACTTTATCAGGAATGTGCACAGCTTAAAGCTAAAGGTACTCCTAACGTGTCTAACACTAAATTCAACTAGTAACACTCAGGGGCTCGGGGTTTCTAAGACAAACATTCCATTAAGTCCTACAACATAAATTATATAGACACTTAGAACATCGAAACACTGAAAATGTTTAATATACGAGCGACATTCGAGTAACATTCGAGCTGGCCTGATGAATAGTGTGCCGATCGTTTAACTAATTTAACCCTTAATAATAAACATTGGACTTATTCAATAACATCGAATACGAACATTAATAATGCAATGGCAAGTACTGCAACAGCCTGAAGCAGTGTAACGCGGCACGCAGTTACAAATTAGCTCAACTAATAAGTACAAACGGATTATAATTTAAACCCTCGGAAAAGAAAATGCATTTTAGAAGATATGCATTGTATGAAGTTAGATTTCATAGTTGCGGAATTTGTTGATGACTTCGGAGGGGGGTTCCTGATTGCCAGTGCCCCAGCGGCCCCAGAGAGCTGCGCCACCCTCAGACGCTCGACGAGCGGCCGCGTTGCTCTGTCCAAGGCTAGAAGGGCCCGAAGCTTTGGCGTCTCCTTCCAGCATGCGGTCCTTGGTGTTTGGCTTGGACCAGTGCATAGACTGCTGCACGTGGTCCTTCATGCCGAGCCACTGCTTGTATCCCATCGCTATGCCGCTCTTCTTCCACTTATCGTAGAGAGCGCGCCTGGACGGGTCGCAGAGAGTCTCTTTGGCTTCCTAGAACGATGTAACAAGATGGGTTATCATACGGCAAGGTTCGCGTCCTTGAGTTTATGCTAGAATACATGATATATGACTCGTAGTCACACCATGTTCGTCTATTTAACGCATCTGTGCCAGAATAAAGTCTAGGGATTTCCTACTAAGAATGGCTAGTTTTTCAGTGATGTAAATTAGAGTTAAAAAAAAGCTTTCAACAGGTTTTTCTCTAGTAAGCGTCATAGTTCTTTTGACCGTTAGAGAAAGTCACTCCCCAACAAAGGCGATAGACGCTCAAGCTGAAAAAGAAGTTGATTCTAAAATAATTTAATGGCTAATGAAAGGCTGAATAATAATTTTGGCACACTTTCCTTCGTTTGGAACTAACCTTTAGTTGTTGAAACTTTGCCTCTGCTTCTTTATCGCCATCGTTTTTGTCGGGATGGTACTGCAGCGCGAGTATCTTGTACTCTGCAGTTATTTGCTCTACCTGCGACAAAAATAACATATAAGTAAATAAAACACTTGTAAATACCACTTCGTCCGAACTGCGTTGGACGACTTACTCTCTCGACTCTATACATTATAGTTATTACCTAGGCAAATGCTATTCAATGTTAGCAGTGATATTTTTTCATTCCTATTGCCATGGAAACAAAAAAAAACAACAGTTTTCAGAATGTCAAATTAGGTTGGTTTACAGGCATGTCTGACTTACTAATTTTAAATTAAATCTTGCCAAATTAAAAAAAAAAACAAATATTTTTACTATTTTTTAAAATGATTATTTTTTTAGAATATTTTTTGAACTGTAACGCTAGTAAAAAGATATCAACGCGCGCCGTTAAATTAAATTATACATATTTACTTTTGTAAAACCTTAAATAGTTGTTCTTTGCTTCTTACAATACTTAGTAAAAAAAACTGTTCTTGTTTTAAAAAGAATATGTTCCAAAGAGTTTCCAGTGTATGGTTCCATAAACATACATATTATCAAAATAGGTTAAGTAGGTTTGTAAAAAAAAACAAAAAATTGTATAGGCCCCAGCTAAATAGAAGTCGGTTGTTCTACGTATTACTTGTGATTGTATTGTATGTATTTGTAATCGACTTGTTCCCGTTAAATGACGCTTATATTTTGAACTTAGTCCACTATTCGTAAAAAATAGCATTGATCCCGATGAGATAACACAACCTACGTTTTTTTAAGCTCAAATCACATGCCCTTAGCTACGACGCTGTCTATAGGACCTTTAGAATTGTATGTATCTAGTTTCACAATAGAATTACAAGCCATAAAGAGACAGTCCTTTGTATATCTATTTAGAGTACGCGGTTCTATTGTGGTCTCTAATTCTAAAAGGTATATCATGTATCTACCTAACTACGAATAAAGCCGTAATAATTACACCCGTTACTTAACGTGAAGGCCACATTCTAGTCCGGTTCTCGGTCTCTGACTTATTAATTATTCTAAAACAAAAAACACTATCATTTATGCTGTGCCCATAGCTTACTATTTTTTTTTGTTTTTTTTTTTTGCGTTTTACGGGCATGTTCATCTTCTTGTGTATTTGTTAATTGAACAAGATAAAATAGGTAGGTCTCTGAATGTTTTTACCTTACAAGTTAAAGTTTCGCAAAATGTGTTTATTTCTCATTCCTCCAGATGGTTATGTCTCATTCCAGCTATACGTAATTACAGCCTGTATAGCTTTTAAAATGCTATAAACAATATACTGGTCAAATCCAAATTTGGATAAACGTCGACTAAGTCGTATTTAGAACAAATTTTGACATAATGATAACTTCTATAATATATTCATAGTGTAATATAAAAATACATACGAGTATATATTCAAAAAAAAAACCCATAATCCTTACTCCCTCCCTACTAATATTATAAATTCAAAAGTAAGTCGGTCTGTCTGTCTGCCACCTTTTCACGCCTAAATATTTGTACTGATTTACATAAAATTTGGTACAGATATAGACAAGACCTAGGAAAAGCACATAGGCTAACTTTTTTGCGAAATAAAAGCTTGGAGTGAATGTGCCCAGGCTTATCAAAGAACATGGAAAAAATTAATAGCACAGCGCGTAATTAAATATTATAGTAGCAAGTAAGTACGCTTGTTGTTTTTCTTCGATAAAGAATCAATAAACAATTTTTTATGGAGGTCTAATAAAATATGGTTTACCAATACGAACAGTAAAAAAAATGTTTTAACCCCTCCATCTCGGAAAGAGTATTTTTGCTCTTCAATATCGGAGTGCAAAAACCCTTTTTAAATAATATAAAGTAAAGCCGATATAAAGTAAATTGAATTTAGAGCCTCACACATCTCTCGTTGCGCTTGTGATTCAATTTTAGAATCTTTGGCTTGCTCGGTCATCAAAATTGAGTACGCGGTTAAAAAGCAACTTTACACTTTAGTTTAACAAATAACTATTGCCACTATGCCACTGCGGGAGGAAAGTAACTAATAGGTATATATGATTTATCAAAATCAATTAATATTGCAAAACCTAAATGTTAAAGTTACACAGAGTGTGGTAGCCAATCAAGAAAGAATAAAAAAAAAATGTTAAAGTGTACCGTTGACATGTTTTACCGTTTATATTTAAACCGTTGATTAGAATAATTTAGATTGTGAGATTTTCTGTGCGCGGCGTGGCTAAAAACAATGGCTGTTGGACATAGGTACATAACTATGAATAACTTCGAGGTAAAGTAACCATCAACAGAGATTTACCTAAATTATGTGTCAATGATTTACGAATATAGTGATATTTAACTATATTATACGTACGGTATTATTATAGGTACGTGCTTTCCTATAAACATGCTTGTACTGTCAACACTGAAAAAAGTTTCAATTTGACAGCTAAATCCCCATTAGCAAAATGATCCGCCATTTATTGAATTCATTTGTTACAAAAAATGTGATAAATGAAGAACCGCTCGACCGATCTTGTGCAAACTTCACATAAACCGTCTACTAAATAGTCCGAATAGTCATTTGGTTTGGATAGGTGAGCCTGTTCTTGAGTTATAAAATTACAACGAAAAATTGCATTGATTTTTATATATATATCGAGCATCTTTTTTAAGATGGCTTCTGCATCCATATACACAATGAGTTTCCAATCGGATTCGAAAATATTTTAGATTACGAAACAAGCATCGCGTAATTCATGTTGAAAAGTTTTCGAATCCGAGCGGAAACTCATTGTGAATATGGGTGCGGATGACTATAAGCAACAACTTTTGAAAAATCGCAAAAATAAATTTAATTTTTTATACATTTGGCCGCACGTCAATGATCTTTTTGTATGGAAAAGCATTCTTTTGCGTTAACCTAACAAAATATAAACTATTCCTTCGAAACATGTAGGTAGGTACAGGAAAATTACCGAATGAAAAGTTGTAACTGATTATTATAAAAATATAGTTAGGAATTATTTAAAGATATTTATCTCTTAATTCTTAAATAAATAATTAGTCGACAAATAAGTATGATCTATAAAGGCTTCAATAAAAACATCACTAAAGTGTGACTCAATGAACGAACAGGTGAATTACCTTACTAAACCACAAACTGCAGTACAAAATAAGGAAAAACCCATGCACAACATTACATTTTTCCTAGAACGCCGAAAAGAAACACAAACATTACGAGTAAAAAAAACTAATCAACATAGTTGCAATACAACATCTAGATTTCATTACCCCCAGATGTAGGTCAGAATCAGTGCTCGGGGCCTCGCAAAAATAAGGTCATTGAGCAGAACAATCGATACTACATTGCCTTTACCTAACTCGATCATTTCATAAATATTTGAAAAGCAAGCTCTAAACTAATATACTTACGGATGAGTTTTCATCGCATCCCAGAAGCGCGTAGTAATCGTCGTCAGGATTACGCTGATAATTCAGTATTTCGTCCACGCCAGTCATTTTGGCGTCCCACCCGCACAAGACCCCGATCAGTACTGAGATGTTTAGTGACGGGATCGGATCGGATGGCTAGGTTCTGCGTTGGGGTAGAATCGATTACGTTTAACGAGGGATGATATTCGATTCTTGTAAACGAATATATTGTAGATTTTAGAAATTTACAATTATCCAGGCAAATAAACGCTTGAGCTGGCTGAAACTACCTGACAGCTGTATTTTTGTAGTCCCTATTAAAATACAAAACGGTCAATACGTCACATTGAAGAATAGGCTAGTCAAATGCCTACTTTATTACGATCTCCCGTTATACCTAGGGGAAAGGTGTCTGAGTTGATCCCTTGGGGTAAGATAATCCTTTTTAATTGCGGCTAAATTACTAACGCCATCTAGTAATGGTGTATGGTATAACAATCGCCGCTATGCTTCTGTGCCTCAGTCAATTCAAGATGGCGATGTGAATGGCGTACTCAATTTGACAAGAAAAAAATAAAATTGTGCACCTCTGATCTAAAGAAGTGTTGACTTTAAGCTAATGTAACTTTTATTCTATACTATCAATTACTTTCATTGTTGTGTTTGTAGCTTTCTAATATGTTTAATTTACGATTTTGTTCGGTTTGAAAAGGGTGAAATAGTTAGAGGATATGTTTAATAATTTAAAAGTTGGATCTGGGGTATGATGATCCCTTTCCAGCTGTAAAAGTTTGTTGCTGTTATTATGTTATTGGTAAATTAAACCTTTATTTATATTTTTATGAAAGATAAAAAACAGCACGGGGAAAAAACTGAAACTAAAAAGAAAAAATAAAGGAGTTGGTAAAGGATTATCAAACAAAAGAAGGAGAACAATATATTATGATGCCGAGGCGGACCCGTCTAAAGAAGAGGATACAGAATGTCTTTTTGCACTGAAGCATTTTCCAAAGATAATATGGACAAAGGTTGGATTAAATGTACGGCATGCCAAAAATGGGGCCATGAATTTTGTACTGGAGGAGATAGTGATGACCCTGAAAAGTTGATTTGTGATTTGTGCGTCAAAACTCCCGGCAAAAAGCGTTTGAACTTCTGAAGTGGAGACATTAAAGGAGATTAGTTTGTTTTGGACACCGTGGAGTTAAACAATAATATTTTAATTCCACGTCATTCATTGTGAAACAACTGACAAGTGATTCTAGTTTAAAATTCATTAATATGTGTTATTCAATAAAACACAGCCACAAACAGTTTTATTAATTGTTTCTTACCTAATTTTGCCAAAATCAAAACATTTTCCAAAATAGGTGCAAGATGATCCGGGGATCAGCTTGAGCATACCCATCTTAGACACCGGGATGTACAAGACGATCCCTTAGCAAGGTTTAAAAAAAGTTAAAGTTTTACTTTCAAAACCTATCAAACTGAGTATTATGAATATGCCAATCGAAAGACTGATAAATATGCTAGCGGTAAATGGTATAATAGGTTAATAATGTCTTAAATATTTCAATGTATGAGGATTTTTGCTTAACGGAATCATCTTGTACACCTTTCCCCTACTTGTCTAAAGAAAATATGTCTACCTACGTAAGGGATATCGTTCAATATTAGACCTTATTTCTTTATAGTAGGTACATACCCTACCAATTTTTTTCTATAGTGTGTAAAGAAATCGAGTAGTGTCTTACTTGGTAGGTTCCTACTTGGTGACTCTCCTCATTGTCCGCAACTAGGTCTTCTAATTAAGGTCAAGTCTTTCCATGATTCGTTACGTCGATCTGACTGATTAGCTGCATGGCGAACAGAGCCGATTCGTTCGATTTTAGTCGATTATTCGACTATAGACTGTTGCACATCACTAAAAAACTTGAACCGCTCAATGCTTACCCACACACTTAAACCCAGCATCTGTAGGCAAACAGTTTGTATGTACGAGTTGTTAATCTGTTGCCTGCAGTATACATAGTACCATTCTAACAAGTAAATTGCTGGTATTACGTATACCTGTTAACAGTTATGTAGAACGACTTAATGCTCCCAAATTACATTAACTCTACTTAACTAGATGTGTATGAGGAAAACATAATAAAGAAGACAATGGGATAGTTTCCTGTGATATTTTTTAATACATTATATCTGTGTTTTGCTATAAAATTCAGCTCAGGCATGTTCTACTAAGCGCCTAACGAATGTTGAACGTAAATCTGGTATGACACAGATATAACCGCGTACTTCAGTATATGAACATGAAAAGCGATAATAAAAGCTTTTGTGTACCTACCCATTAGGGTTTTCCAATATCGTGTTCCTTACAAACTCATTTCTTGAAAAGCTTTCTTTACCTAAACAGAAGTAATTATACCTAAGCAAATGTTTTTGTAGCAGACTTTTATGCCATGATGTTGTCGTTTTCTATCAAATGTCCGACTTTGCTTTGTTATAGATATTATTACCCATTTATTACTTGAATAAATACATTCTTTCTTTACCAAAAACATTCTAAATCTAATTTGGTATTTTCTCGTTGTAAAAATATTAGAAATTATTTCTTATGCCTAAGTAGGTATATACATACCTAAGTAGGTTAATGTTGGAATACTTACCTAGGTACTTAAAAGCAAAGTTGGTAGGTAGATACATATATCTTAGTCCAGTATAATTCAATTTGATTTTACTCTAGGAACAACCTTTTCAGCATTTTAGCTCAAGAGATGAGAGATAACACGACTGACACCTTCGCAGATCGTTAAAGGAATGAGTTAAATGTATGTAAACGTATGTAGAGGTGAAATCTACACGTTCAGTATAAAATGAAGGCTGACGACATTGCATATTCCGTGCATGCTCTAGACATTGGCGTCCCAACGCTCTTTTGCATCAAAAATAGCTACTGAAGACGCGCTAAAACGTAAGTTTACGCTTCTCCGCGGCACACACGGCCGTGCGGTCGCTGGGTATTTCTATTAAAAATCGCGAAATTATACACGTTCGGACGCGAGTTAGCCACTTCGAATATAATGTGAGGTTGTGTATTGGCTGTCAACGAACTAGCCGTCCAAGATCTACCATCTTTGGCAACGGAAGTAGCGGCGGATGTCCCGGCGATGGGTGAGTGGACCGCCATATGAATGCATAACAACAATCGCAGCTTCGTCCCACATTTCCTATGCGACCCGTGTCTCCGCCGAAAGTTTGTCAACCTTTAATTTTTTGTTTAGAACCATTATGAGACGCGGCATTTATAAAATTAACACGTCCCGCTGAAATAAAGTATCGTACCTTGATGACGACAGAGTAATTTATTGTTGATATCGAGACTTGAGTGGATTTAATATCTGCGCATCGGATTGTCTGCACTCATCTCGAATTTTAATGTTCGGCTGTCGAAATATAATTACAAGATACACCTGCGCCCACCATTGTTGTAATAATGTTCATTCAAATCTTTTTAAATTTTAACAGGTTTTTTCTTATTTATATGATTGACCTAACCTCCATGTTGTAGTATGTACCTACCAATAAATCATTAAGTCTAAGAGCTCCATGCTAGATTGTAATTGAAAATATTTTTGACTTATATCTAACCATCGAAGAGATTTTCTTTTTGTATCTAACATATTAAATAATGATCTGATAGAATGTAATTGTGTATATTTGCATGTGTTTTTAAGTATAGATTACTTTCTTTATTGTAAGTACACCCCCGTCCTATACATCTTTTTTCTCAGAGGTTTCCATCCTAAGGTTGCCTGGAAGAGATCGCTTTTAGCGATAAGGCCGCCACTTGTGGCACTATATGTAAATTAATATTTTTGTATTGTTATATTTTGTGTGTCTACAATAAAGCGTTAATCTATCTATCTATCTATCTATCTCCTATATATTGCTTTAATGTTCTTTATGTCTTTCTATAACTGCGAATACACTGCGATAGCTCCTCATACTCTACTGAACTCAGATGGAGCAATTTCCACGAGTAAATAAACGGAGCCGAAGTTGTGGTGTATTTACGTTTCTACGATGGAGTGGGCGATGGCACATCGTACATGTCTAGTTTCTGTCAGATTTGATGGGAATACTCTTAAACAAACGTATAGTGGGTATTACGAGTATAAGACGACACTTAAGATGACATCTACGATTTTCTCTCTGTTCTAATTTTGAATTCTTCATTACATTATCTCTAAATGGTTTTCGAATTTCCATCACTTTACAAAAATGAAATGTTGTCAATTCAATTTTGGCAGAGTCACTTGCACTTTTGTTAGTGGGTTAAATAACCAAAGGAGGAGGTGGTATGTCTCCTTTATTGAATTAATAGCTATTGAGCGAATACTTAATATTTCTATTATATCAAACTATGAAAAGCAAAGCTTCGTTGAGCAGAGCACATCATGAAGGAGGGGAAGTAGACCGACATGATTTTTGATCTCTATTTTGGGATCGGATGTTGATCCTACCTATGGGTTTCTGTAACAGAAACTATGATTTATAAATACTACACCGCCACAGAAACATCAAGAGGAATTGATTATAGTAACTCTTATAACTTGTTATTCAGAGTTACCTACTTAATTTAGTAAGAGAGTGAGTATTAGTAGATTGGAATTATTATATTATTAAATTACATGTCAGATTAATTCAGACTAATAGTAAGACATTTCATTTGCCAAATTTCATGATTGGCCTATGGGAATTGTCTCATATTCTTGACCTATTACATATTTGAGACCCAAGTATTTGACATAAATTTCATGTTGACTATACTAACGCGTTTTCGGGTAAAAAGATCTTGAAAGACAGACGTATCTACAACAAAATTATCTAATGAGGGAATTTATTTTTCCTTATGAAATAGTGGGCTGCTGAAGTATACCACATTTTCCGATAGAATATTTCTCCATAACTGCTAGCTAGATGAAATTTCAGTTAAGCCTATTCTAGATTCAAAAGCAAAAGGATAGATCCTGTATTGGTGTAAGTACCGAGTTTTTTTTATCTATACTTATAATAAAACTGTAACAGGTCAAAATCTGTACATTGAATATATTTTGAAAATATCTTTCGTAGGGGGTGCTATTAACGATTTAATACAATACAAATAAAAAAACGTTTAATGACTTATTACATATACACACTTAGACATTCAAACATTTTAACTTAAATTACGGTAAGAGTAGGTATAACTATGATTTATATCTAAGATACTTGACTATAGTGCTTGATATGTCTGTTTCACAGCTGGCTGACACCCGCACTAGTAATGAAACTGTATTGCAGGTGCCAGAGCCCTCCGTATTAAGGAACAAATTGAGATAAAAGACTAGTACAAAAAAGACATGCACTATAATAAATTAATGGTGGTTATTACAAAAATTATCAATCCATAACACATTGCAGAAAAACAAACAAAATAAATGATAATACTAGAGAATATTATCCAATTTTATAGATACAGACACCAAATCTATATTTTTTTTCACTTTTGTCTGTCTGTCTGTTTCTGGACTTTTGGATGGATTCTAATGAAACTTGGTATGCTTAATTAAGGTTGTTACCATGACGTAGGGTCTTATCAACTTTTTATCCCGAAAATCCAAAGGGGCTCCCGTGGGAGGGGGATGAAAGTCGTATTTAATTATAACTCAGTAACGCGTGCTTAGATTTGGATGATATTTTTTTGTTAGAACTAACTGTTGTCCCAAAAATTAATAGGGGACCCGTGAGGGAGGGGATTAAAGTCGTATTTAAGTGTAACTCTATAACGCGTGGTTTGATTACGAACTAAAATGTACGTCATCGGTTTTTGTAGTTTTCTTAAAAATATTTTGGTAGACGCCTACATAAAACTTTATAGCAAATAATTTTTGTATGGAAATCAAATAAGGATATTTTTTTTTGTCAAAATGACTAATTGAAATTATTGTATTCAAAAAAAAATATTCTTCGGTTTTGTAGTTTCAACAAAAAAATCTTTTATTGGACGCCTAGGTTCATAGAAAGTTGTAGCATGGTTTACTATTGAAATTTTATGGCATAGTTACTTATTGATATAATATTTATATAATAAATTATTGTATCACAAAAGAAATAAGATATTGCTATTGTAGTTCATATTTTCAATAAACTATCGACAAGGGTTTTTTTAATGGAAATCTAAATAAAATGTTCCATACAAATCTTACGGGCATCTTCGCAATAAGTTAGACTAAACGTATACCGCCACAAAATACTATAGTCAGAGTTTATAGTTGCGGCATAGGTTATGATTGTACGTGTATCAACATATAGCGTCTACAATTATTTGTAGCAATGGTGACCTAGTAGTTAAAGGAAGTAGATTGCCGTGCGACAGGTAGGTACTAGATTCCATCCTACGCAATACATAGCAGAGCTTGAGCTGCCGTTGAAGGAAAACATTTCAAGTCGAAAAATCTGTCACAAAGCACAAAACGGTGTGTTTCGGCGGCCTCTTTTGAGAGCCAGTGTATTCCAGGCAAGGCATACTCCATCTAGGGCTACAGAGTCACTGATTGCTGTGGCCATGCAAGCTGGTTGTCATATGCCTAGCTGTCTGGAATAAAAAATAAATGAGTAATTGGGATACACATATACATCAGCAAAAACCCTACGGGTTAAAATGAGTGCTGAATTCGCAAAATTAAATAGGCGTTAATGCAATGCAGTATCTTTATTTCTTATAAATGGTTCACTCATGCTGAACATAGTTGTGCGAACTTTTCTGTATCGATTTAATAAATTTAATGTACAGTTCAAAACACTGCTATCTTATTGTATCTCTTATAAGACTTTTAGAAGGACAGTGATCCTTCTAAAAGTCTAATAAAAAAGTCCCACAATTTTTTTAAAGTCCCACCGGCATAATTATGAAAGGGTAGCAACCGCGAACAAAGTCGCGGATACAGCTAGTCAGCAATATTTACTTTCAAAAAACGTAATACATACAGTAAAAATCCTCACAAAAAACATTTTATCATCAAAGTTTACCTACTTAGAAGACGCTTAGTAATTAAATTATACGGCGAAAACTGAATTATAATAGTTAACATATAAATAGTAGGTAACATAGTAGTAGTAACATTCTAATATTATTTACCAACTTTAGTATAACTTGTCTAACTAAAAGAAATTCATCATTAGCGGAGAGTTGTTCGTTGTTTGAGAACTTTTGGAGAAACTTTCTTGTAGGTACGTACACTTATTTTACTTTATTCATAAACATCAAGAAAGCCTATTATAGTAAGTAGAAGAAAGAAAAGCTTAGTTGGTCATTAGGTGTAGTCTAACTTATATTACAAGGCTAGTATGTTTATGTATTGTTATATTAAAACATGCCGTAGGTATTACAAAAGTACATATTTTATGTATTTTTAACCGATTTAAAAAGAGGAGGTTCATATATCGAAATTTCGTTATTATTATTTTATGTATGTACTTATATTCCCCGACTTCTAAGTTTGAAAGGGTATACCTTTTCCGCGGGTGGTGTCATTATTAGAAATAAATTAAAATCGATTTCGTAGTTGGGTTTGCAAATCTGAGCAGACAAAGATTGACAAATTCTGAATTAATTGTCTTGGATTACATTCTAGATCTCGATTTCAAAAAATGCTTTGCGAGACTTGTGTAAGTATATGTTAGTTTAGGCACCTGCCGAATTAAATTCGGGTTTTCTTTTTAGCAAAAGTTTTGCTTTTGTCAAATAAAAAACTGACCCATTCAACATTATTAAATTTATGCTAATACCTAAGCAAAAAGTAATACTTTATCATTAGCTTAGTGCAATCGTGACATTGACGGTATGGCGATACTGTTAGTTGTGCCAAATGCTCCATGCTGTCGACCCATTCTTGGGCTACAATTAGCAATTTAATATTCATTGTGCCACTGCTAATTAGATGACACAGTAACTACGCAGCGATAACGTGAACAAACGTACCTTTATGCTTACGCTATCCATGCTAGAAGTATAAAAACATCTGGAAGAAAACAAGTCTGTAGCTACTCGTATAGATAGATAGATAGATAGTTAAATAATTTACTAGTAGGTACCATTTGGTGTACGTTTCGAAACTTAAATAAATAGTAGAAAAAATACAGATCATTTCAGAAATTATATGAGATTGATCGATTTTATCGCAAATATAAATATTTGCGTTGCTCACTTGTATTGGAGATTTTTTGGTGTTTCTGCGATCGACACTAACTCATTCAAAACTAAATATTGGTGTAAAACATCCATTTCACTCAATGGAACAAGGGGCCAGAGTTGTTCATGGGGCAAGTGGGAACCCCGTTTGGGGTTAAAGTGATCAATCAAAAATGCCCAACTGCTAAAAATACTGAAAAATCGTAGAACCTCTATAGCATGTTTTGTCAAAATTGGTTAAAAACTGCGACCGGTACGCGATTAGGTACCAATATCCAAAGAAATGCCGGCTGTTGTCTGAATGTTCATAACGCGCGTTTGTAGATGAAAGAACAATTTGCCAGACTAGGGATAGTCGCTTCGCTCGTCTCTTAATAATATAATTGAGCTACAAAAATATCATCAAGATGTGAAATAACTATTTATTTTGTAGTATATAAGTACATAACAGGCAGAAGAATGAGGTGTACGAAACTTTCTGAAGAAGCTGCCAGTAATTGTTTAATTTTCCTAAAACAGTTTTTGTAACTTGTACCAAGATCGTAACATCGTATTTGTTTATAATATTTTACGATGATCTCCATTCCACCACGCCGGTAGAGGTACCTTATTACCTACGTTTATAGACTGGTCGACGAACCTTCTAACATTAATTTTCATACCTCGGTATCTGGTTTACGTCAAGTATATGGAGAATTCGGATATTATCCGTAGCGTACATCATAGGACTTTGTATTACCGCTTATTTAGTAGTAACCTAAATATTATTTTATACAAAAAGGAATATTCTACGAAATTTTGGGTTGTATTAATTATGACAAATAGTGACAATAACGCTTTATCCAAGTATCTAGGTACTATGTTCTGGCGAACTTATTTTTTTAACCTTAACCTATCCAATAATAGCTAATCTAGATGTAAGTAAATAAAGCAAAATAACTACACTTGTAAAATGTACTTTATTTGTATTTACCTCTTAATTAAGTATATCAGTAACGCGAATTTGGATTTGGAATTTGGCTGACTCTCATTGAAATTAAAAATATTTCAAAGCGGGTGGTTGTTAGAGGGTGGGAGGTCAAAGTTAAGAGCCTTCTCCCTGCCTCCTTCGGAACCTGAAAGTCCATATAGAAGCGTAATGAGACGGCTTGCAATCTCACAAGATGAAATGGGCTGCTACCTACAAAGATCTAATGAAATAACGTGGAGAAGGTCACTTTTAAGGAATACATTTCTTTAAGTACCTGCCTACTAAGGAACTAGGGTTTTTCTGTGGCTAATTTAATCCCGTCATCGTTCTAGCAGCTGCAAAAATATTTAACGAAACTGCTAGAAATATGACAGATAGTTAACGGAGACGCTTGTGAGAGTGAAAGAAACTGTCTTAGGATTGTAGCATTTGAATGAATTGTTTTTTTTTCATATATAAGAAAGGTGTACTATACATAGTTAAAAAATATTACATTAGATTTCTCTTTACATACTCAAATTTAAAGTTATTTCAAGCCACGCCTGAAACTTGATGAGCCTGTCAAACAGCAAATCGAAATTAATATTTACCTCCTTCAATTCTAAATTATCAATTTACATTAAAATTCACGTCAAAGGAAGAACGTCTAAGTAATTTAAGTTATTACGAAGTTTATGATCACAGATTATGTAATGTTGGTTTTGTTGATAAGAGCCTAGCTTGAGGCAGTGAACTCTAATTAGGGCTGATTATTTGATAGCTGTTTATATGTAAAAATAGGAGAACAACTTGTAATCGTTAATTATTGTTATTTCGACGTAGATAATTGTGTCTAGTATGTAGGTATAAGTACTTTCGTTGTATTTACTTCGATGTATAAGCTAAAAAGCAAATTTAAAAGTTGCATTTTATGTGGTTGGCCTATAAATGACCAAGCGGGAGATGAGTAATTGATTCAGGTCGGTCGAAAACTGATTTCATCTTTCAGTACGTTTGTATGTACGATTCTTATTACTAGCGAACAGTTCACAAATCCTAGCAAAACCGGTTCAATGGGGATTTTTGATTGAATATGACCATATCTCCAAAGGCTGGAAGTTTGCTACGGTTTCATTTTCCGAATGTTTTTTATAAAATTTTAAATATCATCAAATTTGTCAAGAGGTTGTTGATGGTAGGGCAGCAGTTTGCCGCGGCGCAAGGCAGGATAACGCCAAGTGTTGCAATGAGTTTTGTCCTTGCAAGCTCTACCTACTTGCTAGGAGATTTTGTGTTTTTAGACTATCAACTATTATATCAAAAAAACTACAGCTTAATCAGAAAGCTCAGGTAAAGCTTTAAAGTTTATATTAGATTCTATAACATTATTGTCAGGCTAAGGCCAGTCTTTTCTAAGTTTAAACACATGAGCAAATGGGTAGAAAAATAATGATACGTTGTTGATAGTCTCTACCACTCTAGCTAAGTTATAAAAGTATTTAAGCATTATAAAAGCTTCGATTTACCATACAAAAGCCCTATGAATACCTATTGACGTCGCGAGCTACCATTGCTTCCCGGCTTGACTTACAATTGGCTGCTTCCGGCCGGACTCCATAGTCCATCCAATTTACCGTATAATGTACTTGGATTAACGACATACCTACAAACAGTATTTTATGTGCTTGAATCAAGCTTAGAGGAAGTTACCGTTTCGTCTAATGAAGTATAGTTTACATACAGTTGCAAATCAAATCTTGGCTGCATTTTGTTGTCGTGGTGGAGTGGTGGAGTGGTGGAGTGGTGGAGTGGACGTTCATGTTTTTGGTATTCTTAATCGTTTTAAGCCAAAAGAATGTTGTACTCGTATTTATCGGACAATGTGGCATTGTGGTTAGCACGTTCGCTAGAACACCTTTCTTAGGATATTTATTTAATCCGTTTCTTTTAATATTAGATTTCCATAATTATGAAGAACAAAGGCAAATAATTGTGAATCTGATTTACAAGTCACGTAAATGTAATAGCAGCCTTTTCTTTACAGTAAGAGGGCGAAAATATTTTTCAGCGAAAATTTCGTTGATATTTCCAACAGCGAGTTAAGGCTTGTTCACCATACAACTAAAAGAGTAAAGTAAAAATGTTTTTGGAAATAAAGGCACTTGAAAAAAAGAGTAAAGTAAAAATGTGTAAGTTATGGCAATCAAAAAGATTATTTGTGTTTACTGATTACCAAAAGGTACCTGACCATGGTAAATAATTTTTATTAATACTTTTTAAAATTATACGTAAACCTAAGCCTTTGTCAGAACAAGAAGTAAACCCAAGCCTTCACTTGAAAAGTCACACAGAATTTAATGCTGATATACAATTATTACGTTTTCCTGAGACGGTCACCGCCTTACGTACCTTTGTACCCTTGCTCCTTATATCTACCTAAAAACAACTTACGCAGGTATTTCTCGAAATCTGAAACTGACTTGCCAAAGCGCCCCAGTTATTTTCAAACATGAAAGCGAGAATGAAATTCTACTCCGACAAAAACGGGAAGAATTTTGTAATAAAAGCAAGAGTTTTCCGCATTATTTTCTTCATGTTCTGCAATGACTTATCACTGCCTGCTGATGACTTTTAATTTCACCAAAACATTTGAAATTACTTAATATTAAAATGCTAAAGTAACTCTGTCTGTCTGATACGCTTTCACGCCTGAACCACCAAACTCATTAAGATGAAATTTGGCATTAAGATAAGACTCAACCTTGGTAAAGGACGCCTTAAGGCTACGTTTTATTGCGAAAAAAACTTGATAGGGTAAACTAACTAATGCGGACAAAGTTGCGGGTAAAGGCTAAGGAATACTCGTATATAACATGTGGAGGGTAAAAGCCCTGTCGGAAACTATTCATATTAGTGCTGAGCCTAGCTGAATAGAAGGTAAGCATTAAACTTTAGCGAGTATCACATAACGTAGATAACTTTATGTGATACTATCTATACGCCTAAGGATTGTCTAGCAAAAAGATGGAACCATATTATAGTAGAAGTTGTTTACGACAGATCCAGAATAAACAGAACATAGAAAGATAACCTATCTAAAAAATATAACAAGTTCATTGTAATTATTAGCTATAAAATAACACCGAGATCTCAGAACGATAATATCCATCCCGAGACAACATTGATAAGACTTCTAGTAATTAAATGCGAGGATGTTCTTACTTGTACGGTAATTAATTTAGGTTGAATGTACAAGCGTAGAGAGTACAAGCTCGTTCCTTGCTAAAATAAACTGCATTCCGCGAATGTGCTGCGGTTTCGAGCTCTGATTTAGCCACTTATTTGTGTATCTTGTGGGTTGTGGCTTAATTAAACACCTTGGAGTTCATCTCGATACTCGTCATTTATAGTTTTTACCCGCTCGTACAAGAGAGGTTTATGTCTGTATGCACAAACACACATAGATATATGATGCTGATACGGTTCAGCTGTATAGGTATGTGTAACTTATTTGCATCGACTCCAATGATACAATGTGTTTGAACGATTTAAAAATACTTTCTACGAGTTAGTACGTGACGTGTATGAATTTGATTGGAATAGGTACTTTTTTATTAAAATCTTATTTTATGATTTTTCTACTCATAAACTTTATTTTCCTTTGAACAATAAACACTTGATAAATATGTAATTTAATTATAAAGTTTAATTCTTAAATTTAATCGATTAATAGACCCTCTAGTTTTATTATACAAGTAAAATCATATACCTAATCTTAGAACAAACAAACGAGTGCATTGACGTCCTTTGTATCAAACGCAAACTACTCACTACAAAGCTGTGTAAAAGAAATGTTTGTTCCAGAGCTCATTCGGAAATCACTCTGAGTTCTAAGTAAAAGAACCTCACCAGCTAACATGCTCGTAAGTTGTACAAAATAAAAACAAATTGCTCGTTGTTGTTGCCCGCTGCCCTCAGTTAACTCGCTTCACAAGAGTGAGCTTTGTTTTACAGCAGATGCAAGTAAACACAGTCGACCGACATCTGGCGTATTTTTTTTGGTTTCACTAACTGGAGGTTCAATTCTGAAGTCACTCGATATTATGAGCGTAAAAATATATATTGTGTGTGTGTTATACGAAAACCTTTGACTTTTTTGTTGTAACACGGTGTTCTATTCGTCGTAGTCGTAACATCTATCTGTAAGTTCATAATATTAGAAGACAGCGCCTTTCCCAGCCAGCGCCAAATTTTTTTTTGAAACATTCGAATACTAACAAAATCCAAAACCTGTCTAGAAGGCGCCCGTGCAACTCTATCAAAAGAGTTTGCATTCAAACCACAAATTTATCGATTTTAAGGATTAACGATTTGCACAAGTATTTAAATATACTTAACAACTGGGTCAGAACAACTTGTTAACAAATTTGCGTACAAAGCTCATACATAGAAAAATTGGGTTTGCGCCTATACTTATTGATGTTATTGATATGTAAAAGTATGATTTAGGCAGCAACGTAGTAAACAAAAAGATACGGTTTATTTATATAGCTAACAATAATTCTTTTAAAAACAAGTAAAATTAATATTTTGAAACGCCTCCAAAATTAGTTGAGACAGTCATCTTGGATTTGAAATTATAATCATGTATACTAGTAGTATTCCACTAGTCAAGCTCTTTCATTTGATACCCATATTAAGGGATTTGTGAAAAAAAATATGCTTCGCCATTTGTGGCGGCGGCCGTCATCGACCGATTTTCATTAAATATTGCTAAAAACCACTCCCGACTAATACACCTTTCATACAAAAAAATAAAAATAAAATCAATCCATCTGTCTGGGAGCACGATATAAGAGTTATTTCAATTTAAAACTCAAACATCTAGGCCGATTTCGATAAAATTAAAACGGGACCACATGGGAGCTGTACCCTTTCAAACAAAGTCATATATTAAGCACCTCCTCTTCCTTGGAAGTCAAAATAAAATAAAAATATAAAAATACATATATGCCCTTTTCTCACACTTTTGTCATCCTAAAGTGTGTCCAGCCGATTTTTTTACGCGTACTTCGTTAGTAAACGCCGCGGTTCTCATTTTACGAACGGCACGAGAGGGTGTCCAGATTGAAATTCTTATTATGTCATGTGCGACTGAACCACTGAAATTTGACTTTAGCTTCAGCTTGCAGTTATTTATATATGCAGCTTTCTATAACAATGATCTCTATTTTGTATGAAACATGCTCTACAGAGCATGAGCTACAAGATTAAAAAAAAAATTATCGCCACAATTATCTCAGATTCGAAACCAATGCAGGTTTATGAAACTTGCAGAATATATTCCCCTTGCAATCAATTACGCACAACTAAAAATACGAGTAGGTATACTCCATATCACAAGTGTGCACTGTTTGTGTTTATTAGTTCACAAGTCACTCAGATGTAGGTAGTGAGTTAGATTTCGATTTCTCTTTCATGAATATTTGCTGCAAAATATTACTTTCTTACAAAGCTGTGGATAAAACTATATACTTACTCGTATATAATATAACGGAGTAAGGTCACCTAGGTCAGAAGTCGGGCGTAATTTGTTTAGGTACCTATTATTTTTGTATAAGAAAACATTGGGAAAGGATTTATGCAAATTCAATCCTTAAGGGTCAGCGGACAAAATCTTCGAGCATGGCTTGTTCAATAACAACCAAAACAATATGTTGGGCGATACATTAAACCTATGCCTCCTAAATTTTTAACATCCTCTTAACTCTGACAAAGAACCTTTAATAAACAGTTTAACTATATAAAATGCATGTATGTATGTATAAAGGTTAATCCAATTTGTATACACGGAATTAACAATCGCGTCAATTTAAATGTCCAGGTTATTGTGCGAGATCACGCCAATCGCCCGTTATCTTATATAAGAAGAAACATCAGGAAAATTATCAAAATGCTTTCAATTGCGAAAGTGTTTTTACTACTTATTTATAAGTTGTTTTTTTTTTTAATATTTTGAGTTGCTTTACGGTTTAAAAACTATTAAAACTAAAAAACGCGCTTTGCTTACATGAGAAAATTATATTTGAGTCTAATTATGATTAGTCAAAAAAAAAATAACATTATAATTAATTTTTTCGCCTCGTTATGGTGAGATATTTGGAAAATAATACTCTGAAATAATTGACAACCTTGACTTTAACAAAATTGACTTCAAAACGCCAGAAATGTATTATAGATATTATTTATCAGATCATTACATATTTTCTTTGAATATAAATTTGTGTTGTTAGTCACATTTGTCAGTACCTTCATGACGTGATAGAAATGAAGTGAATACGGAGTTTAAAAGTAACACAGAAATCAGAGATTTGACGCTTAAACTGTCGAGTGATAGCTATTAGATATACAGCAAATAAAGTTCTGAAAATACTCGCATCCACTGAGATTTCAGAATCTGCAAACGCACATATTTTTTCGATTGCTAATAAGCGAAATTTCAAGTGAGATCCTCAGATAATACAACCTTACACAAGCTATCAATATTTTAGCAGATACTCAAATCAACGCATTGATACATAACATGTATTTGTTCTACAGAGGCTACGAAACATCCTACTAACCCTGTGTTATACGAAACCCAGGCACGTGTGATGAGAATTCTTGCAGCTAACCCAAAGCCTATTAATTAGTCAAACGAGCCATAGGATAGATACTCAAAAGGTTACCAAGAAGGTAAAGGTTTCAAACTCAACAGTGGTTTTACCTTCAACGCAGAACCAAACGCAAATAGCTGGTATGCCTACATAAACTATCGAGGCTCCAAAAATCAATACTCCCCGGGATTTGTCTAGACATGCGTGCTGCAGAGATGCTATGAGCTTACTGCCCGGGCATCATTTGCCTTTGATAAAAGTAGTTCAATAGCAACAATCTGCGGCGTTGACATGAATTTAATTTGCAAAAATTCATATTCTACGCACCAGCATTCACACTTGTTAAAATGTTACGGTATTTTGAAGAGTTATAGGATATATTTTTTCAGTCGTTTTTGATGATAAAATCATGCTATATTGCCGTCGGAGATAGCAGACATACCTCTCTCTCTTTGTATAAGCTTGGTCGAGATGCCTGAAAACTCTACCACTCACAGTCGGCATTTTTTAGCATTTTAGCACTAGGTTATCTACCTAGTATCTAGTTTATCTTGTTATCTGCATGCGTATTTACACATCTGCATGCGGTCGAATCTTGATTTTTTATCTCGTATACCTAATGGACCTTTCTTAAAAATTCTATAAATAAATGCAGCAACAGCCAACGGTCAAACTAACCCTTTACGGCGTTAGTTCCGTTCGTTACCGTATATGAATGAACCAGCGTCAACAGTGTAGGGGTTTATTTACAAACATTGACGCCTATAACTGAGCTTCCGAAGTGCGCCGGCGCATGCATAAACAATTAAAATTAAATCTGGTTCCCGCTCAATGGAGTTGAAGGTAGGGCCGTGGTTCACGTTTACTGGGACCAACAAGTTTCCGGTTTCAGAGAGGGGTTGCATTATCGCGGAAGAGAAAAAACGACCGACGAGTATTAAACTGATCGTGTCCAAATAAATAAATAAATAGTTCCCATTCCTACTACAATTTCGTAGAATTAACTATATTTTAATCTTTAGAAACGTCGTTTATCGTTGTGGTTGGTAATTGAAAAAGCAATCTCGGATGTATTATGATTTCATAAGACAAGGACAGACAGATGGCACAAATGTCTCATACGAAACACTAACTTTTTGCACACATCGCAAAATGCAATTTTATTGAATCGCAAACAAAACAAAACCACTGTAAAATAGAAGCAATTGTCCCAATCAACAAAAACCGGATGAGAAATAAACAGAAACGTCTGTGGATTCAATCCCAATTCATTCAACGTCCGCCGTTTGGATTCGTGTAGACACCGCTCTGAAAGCGCGTAGACGCTTCCTGCAAGCTCCGTTTCCTCATGAAAGCTCGCACGTGTGAGTCTAAACTTAAAAAGTTACAGTTTATGAAGTAGTTAGTGAGTAAAGCTGCGTCCACCTGCCTGCGCCAGAGTCGATGCGGGATACGTCACGCGACGCCCATAGCACGCCGCGCTGTCGACGGGATGTGTCGTGTGTTGTGAACTTTGTTTTTTCGGTGGTAGAAATGGGACCCCAATTTGACTACTGCCTCAGAGCTACTAGTAAGTCTCGAGAATATTTTTTTATTTATAGCGGGAAAAGCTTTTACATGAAACATTAGTCGTTGCCTTCAAATTTGAATATGGAAATTAATTATGAATATAGAAAGCTCTTTTGTTTGTATAATTTATTCTCATAATTACGTAGTATACCTATCAACATTGTAATTTATTTGCTGCATCGTTAAAAGCTGTGTCTTGTAGTGATAATGTTCAGTCCGTAAGATAGCTGCTTAGGTAGGTACATACTTTATTGGGTGCTAGTCTATAGGATTATTGTAATATATGTAGGACAGCAATAGGCTACCTACTTAGGTATTGCTTTTTTGAATACTAAATACTAACATGCCCATGTCTGGACTATTATTGTTTTGAATACTAAAACGTGCGTACGGATTTTTATCAGCAACCTATCACATTAACCAATATTACTTATTACATTATTATTATATTATGTGACTTTCATTCACAGAATTATGATATTCTAGTCTTTAAATAAATCTAATCTAAAACTGAGTGTTACATAATTAGAAATCGTTACAATCTTCTGAGAAAAAACCCGAAAAATGAATACCGGAATACGAAATATTAGTCATTCGTTCAGAATTCTTACAACAACACCGTTACAGTAATTCCGTGAATCTTAAATTCGAAGAATTAATTTAATTGGTGCTGAAATTGTTATGAGATTAAATGAAAATGTATTGAGTTTTAAAATCTTTCACAATACTTAATCAATGTTGTTAACTTTTTATTGGTTTCAAAAACTACATTAGTGGATATTGTACTTTATTCAGTACCTATGTACTTCTTAGTTTAGTTTTTAGCCCTATTTTGCAAATACTATATAAGTATGGTAGAGAAAACAGGCTTTTGCATGCCTTAGTTAAAAAAATATTCTGTTAAGCTTTTAGAAGATTTTCATTAATTATTTCTAGAAAATTGTTTTCTTTATTCGAGCATTATTTAAAAGAACAATTAATCTGTTATGAAATGATGATCTAAGCTACGGTTATAACTAAATTGATGATGATTACGAAATCACTTTCTGTAGGTACCTTTTCTGCAAGTAACTAAGTATAGTAACTAAGTATTTGTGATTTTTCCTAGACTCAGTATTACATAATTATGCCAATGATGAGAAAAACATGTCGATACCAAAAATAGAACGTATATGCTCAATCACCGACATTTCATTGACACTACTGAAATCAAGAAACAATTAACATAAGAATATATTTATTTCAATAGCATTACGGTCATCAATTACTGTCAAGTTTGTCATCGTTGTCCTGGTTTATTATACCAACTATCATCTCGTACCGGGACCTATATACGAACATTAGTCTCTATTAGGGGCCCGTAATTTGTTGTTGGGTCTGTGGGCACCGAAAGAAGGACTGTTTTTGTTGGCCACATGTTCCCAGGGACAGTCCTTTGCCTGAAATGAGTCGGGTATAATGAACCGCACATGCGGGCTGTTCAAAAAAAAGCTCATTTTTACCCCATTTGAGTTAGTGTTTGGAACACTTTATTAAAATAAAATTTTAACTAGGCACTTAAACTTGGTTCATATCGTGCTCAACTAGTGTTTTTAAACATCGTGTATTATATTAATCGTGATACACAATCACGGTTTTTAGTCTTCTCGTAATAAAAATAAACATTTGCTAAAAAAACGTTTGTCTAACGTCTGCATCGTATCAGCCGAATTTGTTCCATTGCTGGACACGTATCACCCTTCAGAAGGATGGAAGCCAAAGTTTACGAGTCTGATAGTCTGATTAATTAGCGGCTTAGAATCTTATTCAACTGCTAAAGACAATAATTTTGAAGATAAACTTATAGACGCGTTTAAAATGTAGACGCTCTAAGTATGTTAATAGAACATATAATTATTAATTTAAAAAACAGGGCTGTATTGTTTACAAAATATTAATTTGAAGACATTACCATGTATTGTGGGTACGCAACATACTCGTATTAGACTGACCGTTAGTTTCATGACATAAGAATAAGTGGAACTTGAGATAATAAAAATAACTCTCCTTGTGAACAATTAAACTTACTGACCGTAGTAGTGTTCGAAGAATTAGTTTATTTAGTTGCGAGATGTACGCCATTATTTTATGTATTATATTTATTACGAGGCTACACGAATTAAATCGGTAGGTATGGCGTGTCCCGTAAATTTTCTCCCTCTTTGGGAATATCCCTTCCAATCCCAATGAAATATGTAAAAAATATGTCCTGTAGCAACATCCAGATCAATACACGTAGAGATATTATAATTATAACGTATATAGGTCAAAGTACACTTTTAAGGACTGGAAGGAGAAACGCTTCAAGTCCTTTGTTAGTTTTCCTATTCCGCAGAGGCCATAAACAGAGATAGAATGGTGTAAATAGGCCAAAGGCATAGCTTAGCTTGTTGTTCTTAACACAAATGTATGTAATACTCGTAAATTAACCATTTTCAGTGATTGCTATCTAACTAGCTTTTAAAGCAAGTTTTGTTCGTATTAGAACTTTATAAGGGTGACTTTTCATAAGATTGCCAAGATAGCCTTAGTTGAGAACAAATAAGCCTTATTTGCCATTGAGGCTCACTCCCAGATCAAATCTCCCACGTCCATAGACCACTATAAATGTATGTGAAGAAGTCTAGGCATATACGAGTACCTACCTATTTTATTTACATATCTATCCATCAATATCATTTGACGAGTTCTTATTCTTACATTTATTCATGGTGTTGTGCTATTATACCAACGTATATACATGATATAAGTGAAATGAATTTTGCAAAGCAAACATGAAAGCTTTTACTCAGTTTTATCTCCAAATTGCTTAAAAAATTAACTAACCAAATTGTTCCACCACGTTCTGAGGAAGTCATTGAAGAATCGACAGAATTTACATATTCCGTTTCTCTCAAGATTATAGAACTAAAATGAACCGCTGAGCTCTACTAGCAGTACTCACACGAAATAGGTTATGTACTCGTAACTAGTAGTTGCGGATACTGTGGTACTAGTCAGGGTAGACAATGGGCGAAGATTGCCTTCAATTCGCATTATCCGGCTTCAAAGTAGGTTGCAGCACTCAGTCCGCTGGACGTAATCGAGAGCCGTTAGTTCATTGGTGTTATTGAATAATTCCTGCGACAGTCGTGCCGTGCTGGCCGGCGATACCGTGCGACCGGTGGCCATATTGCAGCTGAAATGCACCTAGGTAACGTATTGTCTTAAAAATAGGTACCTAGTTCAAATTGTCATGTTATTTGAAGCCAGTCTTCCGTGTAGGTCAAATCTTCGCGCGTTCAGTGAGCTTGAAGGCTTTAGCGCAAAAAAGGACGACTCAAGGGTGCTTGGTTTCTTTCGTTTCAAAGAAGCGAAGTAGAGGAGAAGATTATCTGCAAGTTCTGTTTCTTTTGATGAATTGGTAGATAATTCGAATCTATTTGTTACAGATAACCCATCTTACTTTGCGCTGCCGAACAAAGATGTTCCCGACAGCGTGGAGTCCGCTTCAGAGCCATGTTCCAGATCTGCTCCTAGCCGGGTATGGGCCGATAACATCAGACCACTTGGCTCTCCAAGGAGACGGGAGCCAGAAAGCCCAAGGCGAAAAGAATTCAGGGCATTGTTGAGATCATTATCTGCTAAGGAACCTGAAGAAGCTGAGGCATTTCTGAAAGGACAGCCGCGACCTGGGGATTGCGCGCCTGGAGATATGAGGCATACATTTACTGCTCCAAGAATAAAGTAAGTAACAAAATAAATTTGAAAATAACTCAAAGGTGGTTTAGGCATGCGCGAAGTGGAAATAATAGTAGATACCTACTTACTCAGAATACTCAAAATATATCTGATACATGACACTAGAAATACTTAATTAATTTTACAATCCATAAGAATATAATATGATCGATGTGGTCAAACCGAACCAGTATTAGTAGGCACCACTACGGATATTTTTAGTAGTAGCATTACGTCGAACTATCACAAGAATATGGCAATATTCTGAATATTACAGGAAGGGCAAAATAAGCACAACAGTGGCGACCCCAGAGGGCATGCAAGAGCGAGAGGAAGTATTTTATACGATCCCTCTGCAAGGAAGACGTCGGCACTCTGTCGGCGGGTACTTGACGACCGGCGCAGGCGGCGCTGGGTCGGGGGAAGTGACGTCAGTGCCTAGCGAGGTTCCACGAATGCCGGCGCCTAGGGTCACCCAGGAGGATGGAATCAAGCGACGACGGCCTAAGAACTTCTCTTTCAAAGGTAATGTAATAATGTAAGATATAAGTGGGTATGTGACATGAGCATGCTCTCTTGAGAGTAAAGTTTTATATATATATTATCTAGAAAAATATAAAATAAGGCTATTGTGAAAGCTAGAATTTTTAAAGATATATTTTTGTCGAGATTTGCTAATACGCTGATTAAGATAAAATGATTATCTAATAGTATTAATAGAAATAAGTCTAATGATAATATAATCTTGCGGTATAAATGTCGGAAGTCACATGTAAGCAATGTCTATGTCCATGGGCTCGGCATTAGTGGTCTTATTAATAAACGCGTCTTAACTTCAAACGTCTTTTGTCTTGTTTTGATGCGTGACGTTCTCCATCGAATAAAACAAGACAAAAGAAGTTTAAAGTTAAGACGCGTTTATTAATAAAACCGTAGGTTGTCCCAGAGGGGCGAGTGACATTTGTTCAGTTTTTGCGATCTTCCATTCAAATATTTGATTAGGCTTTTACGACGATTTGTTCTTTTTTGATGTGAGATGTCACGTCAAAATGTTGAATGACCACCCCAAGCACGAGCCGCGGGCAATCAATAAAACTGACGCGTTTTTTATTACGCGATCATAAAACATGTTATTTATTTGTCTATCAAAGTCGGCATTCTAACTAAAGATGATGCATGCCGGGTCTGTTATCTGTTAAAAGGAAATTTACGCAGTAAAATCTATTATTAGTTAATAATGTATGGGAAGTTAACAATTGTGATAGATGACCATAAACAAGTCAATCGAGACGTAGAGTAAGATAGGAGAGATCGTTGCTCCCGCGCGCCAGAGACAACCTTCGACCCTCAACGATAATGATACCTAAACGAAAGACAATACGCACCGACATACTTTGAAATCATATAGGTACAACTAGTTGCGGGCACTTTGATTTTAATGCATATATGCCCTTTCCGCCCTTTACAATTAAGTTATCAAACATGCACATATCGATTTACAATGCCTACAACCGAAATCACGGTTGCGCAATAATCGATATTACCGCACAATAACGTCCACAAATAAAGTTAAGTGCCATAAAAGTTTACGATAACCGAGCCACTAAGATCAAGGATAGCTTATCGGGTTTCTGGAATCGTAACGCCTCGCCGATTAGGCCTAACGCGAAACGCGTTGGAAATACAAAGCGCGCACAAATAAACATTATTTGGTCGATAACGCTGTTTGCGGATGGATCCTTATTTGACATTATACGCGAGGGATGGATGGACTCGTGTTGCGATTATCGTTTGTCGCGACGAGCTTTTAGTATGCGAAGTGAGTGCGCGTGCGCCGCGCAGCCGCGCCTGACGCCAGCGAGCACTCGGTGAGTCGCGTCGTCCGCGCCGCCTGTCGTTGCATCCTCGCAAACACTATACCGCCAGATCTCGAGGCTCGCGTGTCGCGTATTGTTTAGTGCGCTTTCTAGTGAGGCCTGCAATGACGGCCGTTTGACTCGGAAAAGTGACGGAACTACCCTTCTCTCAGCTCCCGACTCAACATAGAGACAATGCTCGACGCAAGTGAGTTTTTTATACTTCCGCTCTATTGTTTTATGGTTATCCGGAGTCTTATTATTTTATGTTGGAGTGTTTTTGACGTTGTTAAATTTTGTTGTTAATATGTAAGTAGGTAACTTAATGCTTAAAGCCATTACGAAATATCCAAGAGTAAAGCTAATACAAAATATTTCTTTCAAATTAATTAAGTCTTCTTAATCACGTTCCAAGGACCAATTTTAAATGAATATTGCTATAATATCATAAAATTATAATTGCTTTATAATATTATTTTCTTCGAAAAATCCCCGGGCTGGAGAAATGAATTCTTTAATAACAACTTTTTGGATTATAATATCCTCATCATATTAAACATAATGAAAAAACAAATTACTAAAACGATGTGAAATATCAATAAAGAATAATCTTGGCAATAGCGTATTATTTCTTCACTGGCAATACGTTAGATAAGGCTACGTAAGTAACACCTACCATACAGTAATGCCTTAGCGCCTTTTGTTCCCTGTTATAAGCCATTGTCTCCACTATGGATGTCTGCAGTGGCCTTCACAGCATCGGAAGCGTTATACTGAACTTTGTTATTCGGTGATGTCCAGGCCCGTCCAAAATCAATGTCAAAGGAACACCGTACAATACCGCCAAATTAGGTTTACCGTTGTCGAACACCGCTTTATCGATTGGGAGCTTTATATGTAAGAGATTAAAGTCTTGATTGTGAACGTACAAGTAACGTACTGGGACCGATTTGGTCGGCAGGGTCCATTATCGATGCAGGGTGGCGTGTATGGCTGAATAAACATGTTGTCATTTACATGCATCGAAGCGACTCCCGTAATGTACTCGCATTGGGAATGTAAATGTGTAAACGCCTCGCATAAGTTGTGTTCAGTATTCCTGTCGGACACTGGCTCCCACAGATTGTTTTTTTCTAATGGCGATAGACACCGATGAAGAAACTTTGTTCAAGCGTACAAATACAGGTCACGACATCTTAACCGACTTGTATTTGGGTTTTAGGACTTGTAATGTCGTATTTTGTATTCGATAGCCAAACATTGTACCTACTCGTATAGATGTGTTATTCGCTTTCACGTATTTTGGAAAAATCTCTGGAATTTGTTCATTTCTTGTAATGTCAAAATTTCAATTACAAGATGATCCATTAATAACGAGAATACTTTTCTCAGAACGCTCCAGATATTGCCTAACAGCTCATATGCTAAGCATAGGTAAATACAAAGGAAACATTAAAATATTGACATACATAAATATGTAGGTACTATTCAAAATAATCTAAGAGCAATATAAAGATATCAAAGTGTACATTGTATGCATAGGAAGTAAGTATACGGGTATCTGCCGAGATTACAATGACCTTTATGAATGCCTGTCCCTAAAATTCGGCTATAACTGTGACCATCATTAGAAGTGCCTTGTTATCATAAAATAAATAGATCTGTACTAAATAAAGCTTTGTTTAAAATTGAGATATCATTACATCGTGAGAAGACTGACAGTTGCTGGTAAAATATTCTTTCTTATTGCTCTGCTTGTGTCGTAAATAATATCAAATTTCTAGCCCAAAATTAGGTAAATCGAATGGCTGTCTTAATAACCTTTAAATCGAATTTCTTAAAAACCCTATTGCTATTTTGCCAACTTTTGGTGATGTCTACAGTAAATTAGACACGATTTAATTGTAACGTTGATCTTAATATAATAAAAGGTAACGTCAATAATTAAAAAGTTGAAACCTTGTCAACTTTATTTAATACCAACTTTTTTTAAATTTATTATACTTATGCTTTTTTAATTGTATCATTTTTATAAGTTTGTGCAAAATAACTTAGTCTGTAGTTGAAACAAAATGAAAAATACATATCATTTTGTATTTTCAATATTATATGTACAAAGAGACGAAGATAGTCCGGAAACATAATTAAATTACTACATTTAACAAACTATCTACCGACGTTAGACTTTGTACAGAAGCACAATAGACGTAGTCAGAAGTTAGTAATTTACCTAAAAGCACTTTTGAACTTAACCAAACATCTAACTGAATGAGCGGATCGGAATATGTGTATGACTTGTTGCCAGGGACTTTGCTTCATGCATAAAGCAACTAACGGACTTTCCGCCTTGACTGTGCAGATATTAATTAACATGTATTATGATCCTAAGAAGAGGGTAATTAGTAACACCAGAAGTTCACCAGAGTCATTGCAAATAAAATTGATTTTTATATAATTAAGCCCTGCCGCAAGATTTACTGACTGTCATAAGGTAAGAAAAAGAACGTTTATTCCGATATCATGAATCATGACGCAGGCGCCGCCAGTCCCAGTACTTGGTATCTACCTTAATGAAGCCGTTTTATGTAACTACATAACCCCTTTCTCGGCAGACAATAACTTCCTCCTATTATCTAGGTCGCAGATAAATAAAGTTAAAATTAATTGTAGACGCCCAACGTGAATAGGTAAATAAAATATGAGTCGTGGCATACGTACTGCCCACACTCTCAAAACAAGAGCGAATTAGTCACGCGCCTTCTGGGAATGGATGAAAAATCGCCGAACGGGTTTGATGCATGGGCTTCTGATCAAATTTCTGACTCTATGCAGTCATAATTAAAACAATAATGAAACGACGCGATCGTGTTGGCAACTGATCAACTTTTAAATCCTTACTATCTACGGGCCTTGTTGCGAATTTTTAATTGTATAGTTGAATACAGGTCAGGATCAAAAAACGAATATTAAAATTCCGAATTGAATCAAACCATTCGGAAAATATATGTGGTTGGTAACTTTATTTGTAAAAAGATTTAACGAGCTACCGAAACCTTCCTGGTTTACGCAAACATAAACAGTTAAACACAGTTTGCGTTACATCTTAGCGCAAAGTATTCCAAACAAAAGTTAACAATGGCAAGAAAACCACCAGATCAAAAAGGCACCTGACAACTTGCTGCCCATTATAGTGCGCTACAATATTTCAACCACACATCAAAGACGTCAACGGGCACTGAACTGAAAACTAAACGCGGTTGAGCATTGAGGCTGCCCGCGATTCTCCCTAAATACTCCCACTACTAAGTAACGTATGGTACCAACCCAACACAGTATCTGTCCCTCTTTGAAGCTTTGCGTAACATCAATCTGACATGAAGTAGTAAAAATAGTTTAAGTGAACTCATGAAAAGTATCCGCCGTTTTAACTTGATGAAAACCTCGGCACAGCAATTCCGACTCGACGTTATCGATATCAATTTCCTTTTCAGTGCGTCTAGAGTCTCGTTACTGAACCAGATATTAAATTCCAACTATGAACAAACGAGTGCTTTGGGACAATTCAAAATCAAAGATCGCACATCCGCTACTTATTCGAGTTATTTAGGAGCGAGCGCATAATTTGAGCATCATATTCAGCCCCTGTAGCGAAGGCGCGTTGCATCTAAGCGGCTATAGTTATTCCGGGCGTCGCTGATAGACGTTTGTCTATTTAGGAAACGGATATTACATTTAGTCGGGTCTTCATTTGGCGGCAGAGGTGGGTTTATACTTACTCGTACGGGTTTCCGGCGTTCACGCGATGCATAGCATATTATTTAGTAAGCGACGATGCGTATGCATGGCGTTGCAGTCCATAAAAAATTAAAGGCAACGTATGCTTTCATTCTGCTCTGAGAGAACGAATGTGTGTTTATGGGACATCGTTACGTTTTCTCAATGGGGACTATTTGTGTTGGTAGGTAGGTACTTGAGCTATAGTGTTGTTCAGTTTTACATCTCTGGACTGAATGCATTAGTTCATTACGCTTAATTGCTCTCAAGTGGGGTTTCAAAGCTCTTGCATATTGCATTGGCATATTGATTGAGAGTAATATTTTTGCATAATCTCATTTCGGTTCAAATATTTAAATGAGTTTATTGTCCTATACAGTTAATTCAAAGTTTACACGAATCAAATCCACTGGCATATGTGGACAGCTTTATGATGCATGCAGACAGGAACCGTGAACTTCGATCCAGCCAATGACCCCGTTCGATACCAAGTGAACAACATCGTTTATGTCTTGATTATCCCTTGACAACTTCCTTTCAATCGGGAATTTTATCCGTTGTATCGTAAGATGAATTTGATTGTAATATGCGGTCTTTGGATATAACTACATTTGCAATATGAGTTATAGACAGTGCTTTGTGAAATAAAGTTTATTGGCAAATCTTGTTACGACAAAGACGCAAGGCTCAGACTACGAGTATCATCGATTCAAGCCAATGGTTTCAATCAAACAATACCACTTTAGTAAATAGGTTCAAGAGTATCCGCAACGAGTATAAATATTGATGATTATTGCTACTAACCTACTGTTGAAGTTAAGACGGCTAGGACCAATATCTCTCAGATTTATTCAGATATATCTCTGGAAGTGAGTTCGTTCAGCGGAATGCTTTCAAATCCAATTATTGGTTTTTCTTGGAATAATATATTTCAATGGCGGGGAATAATCTAGGACACGCTTATGGATTTGACAAATGTTTTGTTTATCCTTAAAGATAAAGAATTGTGTTTTGTTGCAGAAATGGAAGACATCGCAATTCTTTGGAGTTCGGGATCGCCCGAGAGCGCTCTTTGGTCAGACTATCTTGTTGCCAGTTTTGATAAAATTATGTCGCAGAGGGCCAGACATCATTATAGGTAATTATTCAACTATATCAACGGGACGAACAACAATGTATCTACCTAACGTATTAAAACGTCTTTAATAGTATACAGAGCGTACCCACATATTATGGATCAAGGATCGACACATTTTAAGGGGCTCTTCTAGAATCTAGCAACCTTCGCAAAGATGTATAGAACAGCTGTTTTCTACCAACTTCAGGAATAATCCCTTTGCAAAACCATTTTATATCGAGTAAAATGGCCCCTTAAGTTTTTAGAGATATATAATATTAGGTCCTTACATATGAAATTGGCGTTTTGTCGTACTGGCCACTTTGATCTCAAATATCTCTTCTTTGGTTAGGGATTCCAATTTCAAATTTATACAGCTATTTATTCATACATTTGTATTTCGAAAACCGTAATTCATTTGTTTTGTCCTAGTTTGGTTTTTTCTTTGCGTCACGCAGTTTACAAAATGGAAAACTTGAAATATCGTGTTTTTTACGAGTACGAGTTCCACCGTGGTACCAGTGCTGCAGAAACGGCTCGAAGGATTAATGATGTGTATGGCGGCGGGGTCGCAAAAGAAAACACAGTGCGTTTTTGGTTCCAACGTTTTCGTTCTCGAAATTTCGACCTGCAGAACAAGCCCCGTGGACGGCCGGAGACTAAAGTTGCTAATGAAGAATTGAAAGCTATTATGGAAGCAGATCCATCGCAAATCACGTCCGAGTTAGCTGCAGGCTGCGGTGTTAGTGATAAAACTGTTTTAATCCACTTCAAGCAAATTGGAAAGGTGAAAAAGCTTGAAAGGTGGGTACCTCATGAATTGAGTGCAGCAAACCGACAAACGCGCGTCAACTGCTGCGTTACATTACTCAACCGGCACATTAATGAAGGGATTTTAAATCGGATCTTTCGGATATTTCAAGTTTTCCATTTTGTAAACTGCGTGAAGCAAAGAAAAAACCAAACGAGGACAAAACAAATGAATTACGGTTTTCGAAATACAAATGTATGAATAAATAGCTGTATAAATTTGAAATTGGAATCCCTAACCAAAGAAGAGATATTCGAGATCAAAGTGGCCAGTACGACAAAACGCCAATTTCATATGTAAGGACCTAATATTTATTTTTACTAGTATTTTAGATTGTTACTGACCTACTATTTATTTACAGAGTGACACCAGTAACAGTAGAAGAACTACTATCTGTCGACTCAAAGGAAAAAGTGGAAAAGTTGGCGAAAGCTCAGCTGCAGATCATGATTCTATGTCCAAACTTTATTACTAAAATGGCTGATTTGAAGAAAGACATCAACAGTGATAGCCTGTTCAAGACTGATAAAATCCTGGTGATGTTGCTCGGTGTTGAGAAGAATCAGGTCATCACAAACCATAGCGAAGGTAAAAATTAGAGAGAACTATGCCTTATGCCTTATATTTTATTCTTAGTAACATTTTTGAACGGTAACTCGGAACGAAGCTAATATCTAGCGACTTTAAAAAAAAGAGGAGGTACTCAATTTAACTGTATATCTTTAAATGTTTGTTACCTGAATTCTCGGAGACGGCTAGATCGATTTGAAAAAATATTTTTTGTTTAGTAGGGTGTAGTTTCCGAGTATTTCCATTTAAATTAAGATTTTTAAATCGAAGTAACTAAAAAAAGTCCTATCGGCGACTGCCGTAATAGCAGTTGATAGTCATTTTATATTTAAACTTATGTATTTCAGACTACCCCACAATCGACCAGTGGCAGATGATGTCTGTCCGTGAGAAGGACACAACTTTCGTGGACACATTCCTGACCGCTGCGGTCGGGATACTGAGGACTAAAGATTGCAAGGACACGGCTACCGACAGAACCAGCTTCTCTATCGTGCCTAAGAAAGTCAAAATCGTATGTTTGTGATCTAATATATCATTATATGCGGCTTCCAAGCGTTTAGAGTATAAATAAAGCCGTCAAGTTTTAAATGCATATATTTTAAATAACAATTGTTTTGGAAGAGCCCAAGTAAATTTACCGAGTGCAATTTATTTATAACATTTTATACAGTTTCGAATACATAAAAAATCCAATTAATATAAATAATTGTCCAAGAGCGTCTGCGGTATTTAAAAAAAAAAATATTCTCATCACCCGCTTTTCTGATGTCAGGGACAAAGCCGAGTGATAGCCCTGTTGAACGACCCGATCAGAGATGAAGACAGCATTAAAATAATGGTGGACAAGAAGGGGGAGGTCATACACATACCCACCTTCAAGAAGCGGAACCCATACACCCTGCAATTTGATATACCAGGTTTGAAGATAATTTATACTTTCTTTATCTTTCCATTTAAAGCCATTAGTACAACTATTGACAATAATATCCAGTGTTTTTTCTTCTATTCTTGCGAGAAGTACGCCCTATGATGCTTTTTGATATTGCAACTAGATCTTGTAGTAGTTTTCTTTGAAAGGCTTTGTGGTCGCTTTAGCTAAGTCGTACAACTCTTATATAATAGCTTTTAGCACTTATACTATAATTCATTGAGTCTATGGTTTCATTTGATAGTCAATTTAAATTAATAACGCAGTTAGTATCGTACAAGAAGAAAACTTCGCAAGCATAAACTTTTTTGGGATCTCTCGTTATCTCGTTGTAAAGACTTTTGACCAATCCTACTAATATTATAAACGAGAAAGTTTGTAAGAATGGATATGGATGTATGTTTGATACTCCTTCACGCTTTCAAAAACTGCTGAACGGAAGGATAAAATTTAGTACAGAGATAGCTGAGAACCCGATTAACGCATAGGTTACTTTTTATACTTTATTTTTTTATATTATTAAAATCGGCATTGGACAGTGGCAACTTTACTCATTTTAGAGAAGAACTTGACCTAATCGAAAATTCTCATACATAAAAATAGAAAAAAATTGTAGAACTTGTATGCCAAGGTATGTCACTGCACACGAAGACCAACATCCATTCTTCATGACAAAACATAATCATAAGACAGAATAAAAATCTCGAAGCAGAGAAACACTTTGCTCAGTTGTTGAATAAAATGACGATGATCATAATGACACGTTCCAACAGAGACGTGCCTGGATGTATCAATGCTCGTATGGGTCCGAGTGAGCAAGAACGGCCAGTCGCTTGGACGAAGACAAATCAAGTGCGAGAGCAGACTGCGCGAGCTAGACCAGCTGCTTAGGGCATCTGACCATCCCTTGGAGTTTATGTGTCAGGTAAATTATATTCTATACATTAATTTTAAAACATTTTTAACGCTGTTAAAGTTAGCTGAAGTCGCTACAGAGCTAACTGCCACCTTCTGTAACTTCTGCGTAAATTCTGCTACTAGGGTATTTTCCTGATAAAAATCTTGTGAAGTTAATGATTTCTACGAAACGGATGCAAATTCAAATTTTTCCATGATTTAGATTTAACTTTATTTTGATAAACCTTTGCGATGTAAACAAATGGGTGTGATGCCTTTTTCTTTAGTCTAGTATATCTGATATATTCAATCATATCCATTTCTGTTTCAGACTTTGGGCTTTAAGTCGACGAACAAGGAACAGCTAGACAGCTGGATGCTGAACGCCTTCCAGAAGAATATCCCACCGCATTTCAATCTGCTTGCTTCGACTGAACAGTTCAACCCAAAGGCTGATGTCTCCAGTGAGTACAGGCTTTATGTTTTATTATTTATATTTATACATGTATACTCTTCGTAATGCATTCTTCGGATACATGCAGATGAATAAATGGCTTTTTTTACTCTTCGTAATTATAACCCGCCAAAACATATCAACTTTCAACGAGTCTAAACTCTTGGAGGTTATTAAAAGATAATTCACGTGATTTCACCAGTAAACAACAGTCTAACCAGTCTTGTATCGATTTTTATTGTCAAGGCATTCTCAGCTTCAATATAAATTTTAATGCTAAATAGCAAGAAGTTTGAGTGTATTGAAATTGACTTATATCTTGCTCTGGCTTCGATGTAATTAGGATGAATTATTAATTTGACTTGTTATTTATTTCCAATTTAATTTATTCTAGGTGGTGAAGAATACCCAACTCTACTACACTGGGCCGCACGGTTCGGTCTGGAGCGTGTGTGCTGGCAGCTGCTGGAATGTCCCGGCGGCGGCGCGGCCGTCGCACTCAGAAACGTACGCCACAAGACTCCCGCTGAACTGGCAAGGGATCATAAGCACTACAGATTGGCTGACGTGTTGGCTGATCACTTGGTAAGGTTCTTTTATGCTTAGAGATTTAAGTTCTTCAACTTCTCTAATTCATTTGTTGAATCATTTTGTTTAAGACGGGTTTCCACGCGTACCTGATTGTTGGAAAGGTCCAACTATAGTTTCGTTCACATTCTATGAATTTCATCAAGGATGACACGTCTCGCCCGTGCGCCAGCCCGTCTTCTTAAACAAAATGAATGAAACAAGCATCATTTGTTAAACTCGAAACAGGGTCAAGGATTTTTTGTTACGTTTTTTCGGTGGACCTAAGCTATTTACGGCGTTTTGCTGCTGCATTTACATTTATTTATTTTGTATGTTTATGCTTCTATGTTTCATTTTATGTTTCAAGTATTTGTAAAAACATACAAATCAATTTTTTGCTGTTGCAGAAAATAAATGAATTCTCTAACATGTACTACTACTTGAAGAACATGTCCGATAATGATAAAGAAGACGGTCAAGACGAAGATAAACATGAAGAGCTGCGTATCGTAGAAAACTGTGACACAGTGGACTCATCCACGAGATCTGAGCCAGAATGCACAAACGGTGATACCACCGACCCCTTCAGCGAAGCTTGTACACAAAACCTAGAACAAAACACTGAGAAACGTGAAGAAGTGGAAAGAAAGCCGCGACCGAATCTCAAACTTCCAAAAATAAAAGAACAGTTCTATCAAAACGAATTCCCTCTAATAGACGACACCGCAAACAGAATTCAACAAGCTCTTGAACACGATTATTTGGTCCAACCCTCGAACATAAAAGTAGAAAGCCCGAAATTTCGACCTCATAATTTGTACGCAAACAGCTCCCGCCTAACACCACAACAGCAAGATATATTTTTATACTCCCCCACCGAAGAAACAAAGACTTTCAACATCGATACTCCAACTAGTGATATAAGCCAAATAAACCTGAATACCAAAGACATACGCAGCCCGAGCGTTAAATCTGGGAAGGAACCGTGCCCACTCACAGGGCAAGAAGAATTAGCCGAAATTATAAACGATTTCAAGAATAACGTCTTTTCAATTTCCGAAGTAGAAAAATTGGTCATGGAATGGAAGAACAGGAATGAAACTCAGCAATCACTGAAGGAAAAACAGGAACAGTTAAACAAAATGCGTGAAGAGTATGATAAAATTCAACAAAGAATAAAAGACCATATGAAGAGACCTACGCCTTTTGAAAGAGTCAAGAAAATGTTCTCAAAAAGCAAAACCAAAAGTAAGTCTAATTGTAGCTTCCAGTATCCGCGCATAAAGAAAAACTATAAAATAAATCCTTCATAAAAAATGTTAATTTTTCAGATCACGACAATAACAACGGAATCATTGAAAAAAGAAATGGAAGTACCAGGCCCAATAGCAGCTTGAGTGAAAGTAAGTATTTTTCTAGCAATTTAGCTATTATTAAAATAGGCCTGTGACAAAAACACTAAAGATTTTGTTTAATTTCGATAGGTTCGTCATCATCGGGCCGTCTCAGCACAGTCAGCGGTGGAAGTGTGGCTGGAAGCGTCGCAGAAACCAATAGCGTTCAGTCAGAAAACGATGACAAAGCTTGTTCTATTGTGAGTCAATGCGCAATTTGATCTTGTAAAATTATTTACGTTCTGATGTATGATGTTTTTGTAAATTGTATTGTGGCTACCGCATTCTGCTATTTTAGGACCTGGGGCCTATTTCTGATATGTTTGAATGAATATATTACTCGTTAATGAAGTCACTTACGAACGATATGCAATATTCTTGAAAGTTCATAACTATACAAAATGAAAATCGCACGTGAATCTTGTATTCATACTTGCGATTTCAAATATAAGCCCCTTTTGCTTTGACTTTACATGCAACTTTTTAATGTTTTTTTTTTATTTGCAGATATCATCAAGCACCTTGACCATGCATTCGACTTGTGACGGCGAGAACAGAATGGATGACTATCTGATTCCACCACCGCCGCGTCCATTGAACGGTTGCCCTCAATTCACCACCTTTGGACATCCCAAGCTTGATGGCAGGTAAAGGTGGACCAAATGTCCAGTCCGGTTAAGTTTTGAATAAGGGACTGTGGTGTGGCTTTTTTCGAATACTTTACAATAAAAAGCTAAAATAATGGGAGTGGCTAAAACATAGCATCGTTGGCTTTTTAACTAGATTCTAAACCATAGAGCAGCTGAACTTTATTTATGTTTGCTTAATTAGTTCGATTTTGGAGTAGGGTGACAATTTACTTATCTATTCTAAAAGAAATATAAATTAACTTACCCATTTCTATCCAGAGGGCAACACATGGCAACAATCGTCGAGCGCGAGGCGTCCTTGTCCCGGGAAACATTAGACAGCGACGTGGAAACACACAGCGACACACACTTGCGGCTCAACTTTGGCCGCGACCGACCGCGCTGCGACGAGCGCGATCCGGCGCACATGTATATGAACATATCGGCAACACATACCTAAATATGAACATGTTAGCACCTTGAACATGTTAGATACATTCGCTTGAATATGCTAGGTTCAATGTTTGAACACGATAGTTGTGGTTGTTCAGATTCTCACTATTTCGCGAACCATATTGCGAATGATAGACTTGATTGAGTTTTCTGCTTATTCGAGTCAGAACCATTAAAAAACACTGTATTTGACACAGATCTAGAATATCAACAAAATTTATTGTATAGTGAAGTACTGACATATATAATGAAGATAATAAGCTATTTAACAGCCTAAGATTATGAACGCGTTTTGCTAAGACGTCACAAAAAAAACTTCTATTCGCACGCGCCTTTTGACTTCGAAAACTTGTAATAGATTCGCGAACATAGTAAAGCCCGATGAAACATATATTATAACGCGATTCAAACACTCGGATACTCTGAAGTTTGCTGGTAATGCTGCGCAATAGTACATTTTTCTGGTGCATAATTTTTGTAGCGATATAATTTCACAGCTGCCAAAGAAATTGTTAATAATTTGGCTTTGAATTTTCTACAACCAAAACTTACTTATTTAAATTTTGGTGGGAAGAAAATGTTATAAATAATTATAATACTATGAACATTGATCGAAATATAATGTAACATTGTTTTTCAATAGCGCTAATAATTAGATAGGTACACTAAAATATTAGCTACATTCTCATGCACTTGTTATAATAATACGCATATCATCATTATAAAGTTCATAATACATGACATCGTACTCTATTAGACCATGTTAAAAAGGAACACACGCGTGTTCACTACATTAATATAAAAAACACATTATAGACACTTAGGCAAAACAAATAAACAATTGAAGTATAGAACAGCAAACCAAAATAAGCTCATGACAATAGCAATGGAAACGATTTAAATAGCACAAATATAGAAGACAAAGTATACCTTTACATCGTGACGTGATGTAACTGCGTGGTTGACAACTATAAATATATATCTGTAATTTCATTAATAAATCGTGTTTAATTCGTTAATTGCCGTAGATTATTCTCATTTGTATCAAAATGAAGACTGAAACCGGATATTTGTAAATATTTTGTACATAATTTTTGGAGACATTTTTATTTGCATGTTTTATTTATTGACGAGTGTAATAAGCTATGTTATATATGATCTTTTCGTATTTAGGTAGTGAAGTATTAAGCAATTACTTGTATTGTATCCAAATGTATTTATATCTTAGTATAAAAATATACCAATTATATGCATTTATCCTAATGATATTTTGAAAATAAATTTTATATTTAAGATATGTGTGTATATTCTTAACAACTTTTAGAGGGTGCAAGTATAATTGATAATTATTTTGGTAAATTATCTCGTTCAAATCTAGCCAAGCCAAAAAAATGCCTGACGAATCAAAGATTAAATCTGTAGGTTGAAACGCTATCTTAAATCAATAAAATTAATTATAAACACGTAAAGATTTACAAAATACTTTATTAATCACATGATGTCCACAATTTACGTATATAAACGCTCACTTTTATTTCATTGCACTGGAAAAAAAACAATCTAATACTTAAGTACATTTCCTAATCATTTAAATACAAATTTCATTAGTATAACAATAAGTAGCGTTGTCGAAAAATAAACGCATCATAGCGTAAAAATACAAATAAAAAAACGCTGTTCCTCAGCGCTATATCACAACGATAACATCTTTACAAACATACAACATAATAAATAATTTGCACGAATTTATAATTACTAGGGGATCGGTAAAGGGTCGGCGAACCCCAAAGCAGGCCATTGTCAGATATAGATATTTATTCACTAAAACTATATTATGTCCGTTATATAGGGTATGTCAGTTACATTAATTACTATTGTAACATAAATAGTCATAAATTAAACATATCAACATATCATAATCGAATATCAACGTAAGTCAAAAGAAATGCTGGATGTTTAAACTTTAGGATCGATACTAAAATAAGATTTTTCCGTTATTTTCATTGTCAAAAAAGCATGCGCAATTTAGTTATGTTTAGCGCATTTACAAATAAAAATAACAATTGCCTTCTTTAGCTGCCCTACTTCACCGAAAACCCTATAAAGAATTTTCTTTTTAAATAAATCTACAGTAAAAAAAAATCATTAAACGATCAATCCATTAAAAGTTACACACATTTTTCTCTCGCAATCGTCTAGCCAATTGACAGTCGTCATATTTCATAAGATATTAGAAAACAACTAAAACCTCGAACACAACAAAAAACACATTCTTACATTTAACGCGACACCGGTTTCGACAAATTAAATAAAGGTTAGACCGCACTGTAGAAGTTTGCCTAGCGCTCAAACGTAACCACTTGACGCACTATCACATTGAATAGTCATTACCGATTTAAAGACCTTGAGAGTTTGCAATTCTTAAGTTTTTATTTTTTCTCAGGTAACGCTGTTTCACGCAGTCTTTTGATAATAAAATGGCAAGCGAGAACTTCGATAAGACAGCCTTATTATTCCATAAAACCACTAGACCAAGTTTTTAACTAGCAATGCGATTTTAAAAAAAACTATTGGAAATCGGTGTCGCGTCCTACAGTCACCTATCAAAATCAAAAATACACATTATAAAGTATGCAAACTTCCCAACACAATGGGATATGTTGCAAAGCTATAACTTTTCTTTGGCGTGATGCGCCTGCCCGTTACCTACGTGTGAAGATCGACGCGACGGCGGCGGAGTGGATACTATAGCTTGATACATCGCCCATATAGACAGCGGACGCATGTAACCGACCGAGCGATGGTTACCGTTCTCGTATAGAGCTTCGGGCATTTCGAAAGAGAGACCCATTTTGCAGAGCGTGTCGTACATACCGCCAGCGGTAGCGAATGCTTCTTCGTGCATACCTAAAGAAATAAATATTGTTAAATGGCGGTAACATAGGTACGTTCAAGAACATATCAAGCTATGTTTTAATTTACAAGCACATTATATCTTAACTAATGGTATGAATGGCAATGGACATCTGACATAAAAAAAAACACAAAGGCAACACCACGCAATCAATTTTATGCTCTACCTCCGCTCTGCAGAGTCGTAGAGTCTAGTCTTGTTTGTGCTTTTGGTAACTTTATCAAGTCCTTATCATCACCTTCATCCTCTCACCTTCGTATATCATAGTAGCAGCGAGTCCATAAGTGACTCCACACCACATTTCCTCGCTTTGCAGCGCTGTGGAGTCCACTCTCGGTCTCGCTCCCGTCACGTATCCGTTGACAGCGCCCATGTTTCCTCCGCACCACTTTAGCACGTTGTTGTCGTATATTGTTGTGAGACTCTTGCGCACGTTCATCGTAGGGAAAACTTGCTCTGTACAGCCGGACGCTCGGAGGAACCTACAAACATCAGAATTAACTTTAACAAATAGACTTGCATTAGGAATAGTAGAACATGACAACTCGGAAACCGAAGGATAAATTTCCGAAATGCCATCTAACGCACACGCACGGCTCTGAAAGTCCGCGCGAAAGTTATGGCGCAAACCTACTTTCGGAGTCCACTTTTTAAGGAAACTTAAGTGATTGCTATAAGGTAAATCTCTGAAGGTAGACGGGAGGCAAGTAACATATAAATACACCTACAAGTCCATAAAATATGCAATAATAATAATTATAGAATAAATAAATGTCACGATTAATTATATGTACTACTGTAAACTTGAAGTCCGTCGATCAAATGCGTTCAAGAGCTGTAAATGCAAAAGCTTTATGCATTTTTAAGCTTCGATGCCACAGACACAGATACTCGTATTAAGCTTACAACTCTCTTTTGTTGCCAACTGCATTATGGGTTACAAATAACACTTGTACAAAAACTTACCAATGTCCAGCCAGCTGATCTGCCATAACGACGTGTTCGTTCGCCGGCTTAGTATCGAACTTGTAGTACGTTCCGTTCCATAGTTTCTCGTGGTACGCGTGACGCGCGCGGTCCAATAAATGTGCGTAATCTTTCTCGTCTGCTTCGTGGCCGAGAATACGAGCCATTGTGCGGACTGCGCTCACTGACGCTACCCATAGACCACCGCAATACGCACTACAATTACGAGGAAAACTATTGTAAATATGCTTTTGTTTTTGTACTGAGGGTAATATCAGTGCCTCCAAACATGTTTAGTAATGAACAATATCATTACAATATAGAAGGCACGATATACTGCCATTAATAGGTCAATAGTTATTGTATGTTGGAACTAAACATATTTTGTTGTTTTCTGACTAGATATAATGACTTCTATGTCCATTACTGAAATAAATATGCTTTTGTTTTTTGTACTGAGGGTAATATCAGTGCCTTCAAACATTTTTAGTAATGAACAATATCATTACAATATAGAAGGCACGATATATTGCCATTAATAGGTCAATAGTTATTGTATGTTGGAACTAAACTTATTTTGTTGTTTTCTAACTAGATATGATGACTTCTATGTCCATTACTGAAAAAATGTTGTTGTTTTTGTTTTGGACATCATCTAGTGTTTTACTTCAATTCAACATGGCACTCAATCTAACAACCACTAAATAAATAATAATCACATAACGACGTAAGCTAGTCAGTTGAAATTATTTTCAAACAAAGTAAAATCATGGCACTTCTTGTGGTGCAGAGTTTGGCGTTGCAACCTTTCAGTTTTAAATTGTTTTAATTCAGTGTTAATGTTAAGTTTCGTACACTTACCTCGGGCCGGACATGACCCAAGCATCGTAAGTCTGATCGGGGAACCCTCCATTTTCGATCAATCCGTCGCCATCCGCGTCCCACAACTCGGCCCTCTTCAGCAGCAATTTACAATCTTGATACATATCGGCTAAGTATTTATTAGCATCCCACACGGCGGCCGCCGCGGCGGGTTCTACCGAGGATTGGGTCTCAAGAGTCGGCTGGTTGGGAGAGACGTTTGCGCTGTACAGTAGTTCAAGTATACCCGGGGACGGCACCGCTTGTTCGGACTGGAATTAAACCATATTATCAAAAAATAAATCTGACACTAAACTTATCAACAAGGAAAACAGATAATTTGATGATCATCAAATTTCATCAATGGTAGTATTAAGTTGAAAGGAGAACTCATTTTAATAAAGGCACTATAGGACCAACACAAAAAAACAGTTGATTCAAACATTTTGTCGACGATCAGCAAACTTTTTTATCTGTGGCCCTTTTTAGCTTAGTACACCCCTAACCAATAACCCTGTTTAGATTTGACTACAGATTCTTACCAGTGGCTGTTGGTTTTGCTCATTCGTCGCATTATTTACTATAGCAGGCGTCTCAGGCTGTGACACCGGTCCCCTGGTATGCAAAGCTCTTTCGCCTCCGTCTTTAACGTCGTCAATATAAGCCATAGACTGACACCGATGGCTGCCGAAAGGCGCGGAGTACGCGCGCAGAATACGATAATCTCTTAACACTTGAAGTATGAACTTTAGATTGAGATCCTTCCATTCGCTCACGTCGTGGATATTGTAAGCGTTTATATTGCAAAACGGGGAGTCTTCTGAAAAGGATGGCCGATTGTAAGCGCTAGTTTTTTATTGGAAGTATATGAATAGTATTATCGTAACTATAGCTAAGGTGAGTTATAGCTTTATGATAAAGAATAGTATAACAAGTGAATAGAAGTGACTTAAATGCAACTGCAAAAACTTTAGAACCTCTGTATCTTAACGAGTGAAACCACGAGATATAAACAATATAACCTATAACCGTCCGCAAGTAAAGACCAATTTAATTAGAACTCCGCACATCAATATCGGTGGTTTGGTTTTAGGGGATCACATATAACGTACAAACAAAATAATACGAGAGACGGACTAAGGCTTGTTTCCGGCCATCCTCCGAGATTGGCACTGTATCGGAAAAACTTCTATTCCATGTGCATTACGGTGTACAATAAATTACCCACATCTTTGAAAAATCTACCATATTATAAATTTCGGAGTAAGCTAAAAGAGTGGTTACTGGAAAAGAAATTATATAGTTTGAAAGAATATTTATCGAATACAACTTGAGGTCATTAGAGTTCTCATTAAGTTGTATTGTCTTTATTTTGTAATTACATAAAAATTTATTATTTGACTTTTGGCATACTTAATTGTTTTAAAATGTTTAAATATAACTGTGGTTTGTACTGAAAAATATTATTAGTAATTACTTAATTTCGACTTATTTGTATTTATCTGACATATTTAATAATATCATTTAATCAATCATTAGTTATATTTAATTTTAATTTAATCAATTTTTAATTTTTTCATGTCGAGTCTTGGCAAATAGGCTTTACAATAATTATAATAATCATCTATTCTTCTACCCTATTTATTGTGAAATAAATATTCATTTCATTTCAACATGCAGATTAACAAACATACACGCGAAAAACATTATCTTCAGTCAGGTAAAAAAATAATTCTTTAATCAGTAATATAAGACAGTTTACCTGGATCACCTAAATCGTGCGGGATCGAATCCTTTATTTTGAACTTGACACTTTTTCCATCATACAGTGATGTCCGACATTTGTCAGTCTCTAAACTTATGCTATCGCGATACATATATTGTAAAACAATCTGAAATACCAAAATACATTACTTTCCATACAAACGTTTAGAATTCTATACCACATTTTAAGGTTAACATGTCAGAACTATGTGACATGTCCAAGAGTTTTTATTCGACCGTTTCAAAACTCGATAAATACTTGATACTGGCTGAATGTAATTATCGTACAAAGTCATGTAGCCAAAGAAAGAGAAAAGTATGCGTAAATATATTACTTACTTGTAAATTAGGCCACAGCTGAGCTAGAGCGAACGATGCATAAAAATGGACGTCATACGTGTTATACATTCTATACTCGTGTCCTTCTAAATATCCAAATAGCCCAAATTCATGCCTAGAAAATAATAACTACAGTTTAAAGTCAATAGCTGATAATATTCTCTATTTTGTAAAAAAAAAAAAAATCGATTTCATAATAAAATAAATGCCCATTCACAACTTTTATGACGGTCTGAGAGTTTTTAGAAATAACTATTGTTATTTTACATGAGAATCACGTTACATATAGGTAGGTTTTAACATAATTTGTGACTACATAACACAGATTGGATCGGTTGATAAATCTCGAATTAGCTTAGTATACCTAAATAGTTTATGCTCTGGGATAGGCACTTTTTATCTACGGGTAACAACTTTTTGTAATAATATGTGTTTAGATTGAGAATAAGTGTCAAAGAGACATACAAAACATGAATACCTAAAGCATCTGAGAAACACTAAGGCTTTGACCTAATATAGCTTATATTAATAAAAAAAAAACGTAATTATCACATTCGGCCAGGCACACTGACTAAACTAAAAATTACCAAAATTATACCTATCCTTGTCTTACTTTTCCGAATCAGAGGCATTGAGACATGTTCATGAGGCAAACAGACATGTTCATGCACACATCAGGGGATGTGTGCATGAACATGTCTGTTTGACCTATGTCTGGGTGTTTATTATATATATATATAAGTATGTAAGATAAGATAAGATAAGAAAAGATAAGATAACTCTTTGTTCAAAAACCAACAGCAATACATATGATTAAAGAAAACCTTATACACAAACACCAGCTTTTAAGTGGCGGCCTTATGACTTAAAGCGATCTCTTCCAGGCAACCATGCACGTAAATGATAATAACTTATATTAAAGAGGCCTTAAAATATTACACTATCAACTAAACTATATTATACATATATATATAAATACATATACTATACTATGCATGGAAATAAATAGACAAATTCTCTACTAATGAATATAAGAAACAAATTTTAGTGCTATAGCGATAGATAATGTATTACAACTCTCTGCTTAAAAACGTTCAACGAAAGAGCACGCCTAATGCCAACGGGAAGACCGTTCTACAACAAAATAGCTTTAACAGTGAATGACGACTTATAGAAAGTGGTAGAATGTGATGGAATAGATAACTTGATATTTTCAGATGATTTTAAGGTATAGGAATGGGTAGTATGGCAATATTTGAGACACTTCTGAAGGTACAGTGGAGAAGAAGGGTTAAATAATACATTATAAAGAAGGGAAATTATATGAACATATAAAGGAGACGGCGAATAGGGAGCCACTTGAGCTTAGTGCGATATTGGGAGACGTGGTCATATTTGCGTAAACCAAAAATGAACCTTGTGATATGTATTTATGTATGTAAGTATGTATATCAGTCATTAGGTTACCATAGCGCAGGCTTTGCCTAGTTTGGGACCTGAAGATCTTTGTGTGGATTTTGTCCCATATTATTATATTAAAAATAATTTATTAAAATAAGCCTTAGTACGTAGACTATACGCACCTAGGATCACTTTCGGGGAATTCGTCGGGGACATCGAACCATATCGTGCCGCCATCCGCGACGAAGTAAAGCTCATTCATTAAGGCACCTTTTAACCAGTCTGGTATGTTGCTGTAACATACATGAAAACTAGGTTAATGAAGGAAACTGGAACAAAATATCGGCATCGGTTATTTTTAACGAAATAAATTCAACCATTATATAATGAAATATTGTCATAGTGAGTGGTTGAACATATCTACTATCAAATAAGATTCTAGTCAAGTAAGTAGATACTGAATAGTCGTTCGAATACGAGAATTGCGTTTGGACGGTTATTAGAGATAATAACTGATAGCAGTATCACGTCACAAAGCGTGACCAATTTGCACGAGCGAAATAGCGTGCCAATAATAGTAATCTACAGAATAAATTCCATCATCAGAAATTAAAGTTAACAGATTCTTTAATTTCAGACATATAGCAATTGTTACATATTTGTTAATAGAAGAAACGAGACTCGCAAAGATTACTATTACCACTACTACCATACTACTAATATTATCCATACCTATTACTAAATATGGGGTCTTGCCATTCTGCGAGTAGCTTCTCCCAGTTGGTATAATGTTTGAGCGCGTACGCCGCTATGGAAGCGCCGGCTATGCCGTCGCTGCCAAAGTGTCTAGTGTAATATCTGTAAAGTAAAATGTACTAATTATTTACAATCATTACAAAATTATTATACAAAATATAGACCCCTAAATCTCACTGTAAACACGATTTAAAAGACAACTGGCATGCCAAAAAATTTTGAGCCTTTAAGGCCGTTCGTGCCAATGAAAATTTATACATAGTCGAAGGCCGTTGTTAAGATTCATCACGCTAACATTTTAATATCCGACGCTTTTAACATACAAATACGTTGTTGACTTATATATAATAAATTACCTTTTATGTACTTTTTTATCCTTCTTATACTTAATAATGGGCATGTCCCACGTTAAACAGAACTCGGTAGAGCCAGCCCCCGCCGGTTCCATCGATATCACACTTGATAATCCTACAGAATCACCTGCGAAACACCACCAAAAGTTAATTAATCACAAAATTAAAGGTGGTTTTGCATAAACAGAATTTAATATTTACAAGAAGCCTGTTTGAACACTCGCTGTAAGATAATTTAGGGTCACATAACACATAAAAGCTAAATAAAAGAAATACCATTCAACAACGAAATTTTCAGGCAAAGCTTGTTCTAACACATGGTCCAAGGTTAAATCGTGGAATCGTGCCTTGCCCATTGTGCTCTGTCGTATTTTTTTAATTTCCATACAAAATCAGGTTTAACGTGAAATATGTAGGTATTTCAAGTTTAACCTGATTTTGTATGGAAATACAAAGATACTTACATTTATACAGCTTTCTAGGTTTATCTTTCTTTTCTTTATTGTTTTTGCCGTCCTTCTCTGGCAGTTTAGGCGGCGGCGGAGTGAGGTTTGGATCTGGCGCGAGTTTCCCGTTTTGTTTGAGACAATCCCACACATAACTCGAAGTTTTAGCAGCGTTCCATAGACAATAGCCTTCGTGTATTGTTTCGTTTTCTTCTTTACGCTTGGCTATAGTGAATGTGCATGGGGTATCGCAGATTTTCTGCTCCAATGTCACTCCGCATGTAAAGTCCGCTGAATACCTTTCTAATTCTAATTTACCTGGAAAAGAAATTATTTTTAGTCATAAACAGTTTAGAGTTTAGTATGTTGTGTAAGATTTTATAAATATCAGCTGAACAATTTTATTTTTAACATTGTTATCTATACTTACAATATTTATTTAGATATAATTAATGACATCCTGTTATCCTAATAATACGATTAAGTTATCCACAACGTCATAGTAAATCTAAATTAACTAAGCAAACTAAAATAATAAAAAATATGAAACAATAGATTTTAAGATAATTACATTATTTTTCGCCCTAGCTCCGTAATGAAGAAACAATACAACCATCATTTGCATGACAAGAAGTACTAAAGAGGAAGGCCAACTTCGTGCGAAACAACTATTATGTAATTCGCCCAACCCTTAGTAACTATTCACAAATAGATAGATACCTATAATTTAAGCCCATAACCATATCTATAGCAAATGAATGGCCTTCAGTTATTTAGCAATTTGGTAACGAATGACTCAGATAGATTCGTTATCAACGCAAACGTTTCTGGACTGGGCTACTGAAAATGTTGCTAATTTGGTTTGAATTCAACATTTAGCTGTATTATCAGCAATAGCAGGGTTCTTGGTGAGAATAAGTCATAAAAAGGTTTATTTATCGCTATTTCATGAGTAATAAATACTAATAGCGCTTGTGAAATACCAAACAGAGCAATGATCTGTTCTCTTTCCATACACTTTGGTAAGTACGTAACAACCGATGAGGTTAGTGTTCCGTATTGAAGGACAATGTTTCCAAAAAAAAAAACACTATGCTTATTTATTGCCGCGACTTTAACGGTTTTATTTACGTTATTTGGTGAGACAGAAGTTCCTAATCACAATTAATGGATAAGCTGACTGACATCAGATAATCAAGCCCAAGCGAATGGTCGGTTTTTTATCAAATATGACAACATGTTTAATCATGTAGATATATATAAATACTTACTAAGATATTCGTATGAAACACTATAGTCGAATCGGAAGTTCTGTACCATTTTAAACCCAGGATGTTCGATTAAACGAAATAACAAGTAAGACCTTACTTTAAAACAAGGTTTTAGAAGCGACTTTAAAACAACCGGCTGCAAAAACTTTAGACCTACATAATCGTAATAATTCAATTTATGCAATCAATCACAAATTCAACGACACCCCTCACATCAAAATCGGTGTACCGGTTCAGGCTACACATAAATACACACTCAAAAAACATTAAACACTTTTTGGGCAGTGGGGTTAATTGACAACCGAATACAATTCGGCAAACGCGTATACAGGGTTATCGGTTAGGGGTGTACTAAGCCAAATGTGGGTCACTAGTCTCATACACAGGAACACTTTTCCTCTGGGACCTACTCTAAATTCAAGGTAAAAAATCGGCTGTTTCATACAAAAAGTTGGTCGGTCGTCGCCAATATGTATGAAACAGCAATTTTTTCTCAGATTCTGAGTTGGTCCCATAGTGAAAGTTGTTCCTCAGCGTGAGTATAGTGCCCCCCTTTCAGTTTAGTACACCCCTAGCCGATAACCCCGTATAATTTGTTCAGTTCTTCTAATTTAAAAACCAATCTATTGCATCGAATCTGATTTTTTTAATGAGACCACATGAGACGTACTTGTATAACCCTTAACCATTCAGCCAATCCTAATGAGTCCATGAGTCTTGCAAAATTACTTGATTATCATAGACGCCAGTATTAATTTGGGTTTTGTACACACATAAAAAAAAGTTTTTTAAAAAAAAGGATTATCAGGAAAGGAAGTCAGTAATAACTGTCTTTTATCAGTTAGGTGCCCGCGCTGATGGAATTTCCTCAGTTAGTTCGATTTAGAAATAAAAACTCTGGAGAGGTGTACTCATTCAAGCAAAACAAGTTTTTTTTTAAATCGATCTAGCCGTTTCCGAAAAATTAGGCGACGAACATAAAAAAAAACAGTCAAATTGAGTACCTACTCCTTTTTTGGGAATTCGGTGAAAACCTCCTCACTTTTTGAAGTCGTTTAATTTTTTTTTTTTAGTAAGTACATCTGAAATCTATACTCACTACTAGATTTACTCCTATTAGTGTTGGCAAGTATTTCAGTCCACGTGAACGATATGCTCACGTCCCTTCGTTCGTTGGACAGATTCACGGCGCTGAATACAAATACCGCACAAGGCAGGCTGCTGTCCTGTAAAATAGAATTAGAAAACTTAAATTCGTATCAATCCACTACTGGGCACGGGTCTCCCCTGTGAAGGGAATGTAGGTCGCAGTCCATCAGTTTGTACGTTACGCTGAACAAATTTCGGGTTGGCGACTTCGCTTATATCTTAAAGTGAAACCTTCATCGACAAGCAGATTTCTTCACGACGCTAACCTAAACTTATAAATATAAAAGTAATAACACCCGACTAGAATTGTTCCTGTGTCGGAGATAACTAAACTCACACAACAACACCTAAATTAAAGTCCGTTCATCAAACGCTATGTTAAGTTAGTTATTTAAACGCTTCTTAATGTCGTATTGTTAATAATGCAATTAGTCGTTATTTAATAGCTGTTGTATTTTGAAAGAAAATTGTTTTTGTAAAAAAAAATGGATAAGCCACGAGTGAGATTACTTTTATTCTATAGTTTTGTGAAGATGTGAAGAAGTGGTTTTAGCCCAAATTAACGGACAAAGATTATTTTAATTGCATTTTCACACTTAGCTAGGAAATTATATCATACAACTTGGGTTGCGCAATGTATGTAAGCATCTTCTTATCATATTAAATGTTCTTACTTTATAATTATGCGGTATGACAGGCGATATTTGTCTGCAGACTAGTTTGACGCCGTATTTTGAGAGATCGTAGGTGGTCCACGCCCGAGGGTAAAGCCCGGTGTATTCGCAGTCGGCGCCTTTTAGGTTCCATTCCCACTTCGACGGGGCTTTTTTAGGTTTTCTGTAACATTACAGAAGTTTTGAAGAAATGTGCACAACTAATCTACGTTTAAGCAAAGATTTTACATTATTGGTTAACTAGCAGATAGATTCTAATGATCACTAGTAACAACGTTGGTAGAGATCAAACCTGCCATTTGTCTCAGTTCTGTGCCACTCTTGTCTAGCCAACTGACGCTTGGTTATATGGCGTAGATTAATCAAGCAGAAAAGGCGGCTAAAATTCAGCTTTTCTGCACCCTAATTAGGGAGTGCAATATCTGCATTACGAGATCTCGAAATACCGAAATATTACGCCAATTTCGCAAGATAAATCTACATCCAAACACTCACGCATTCTCCCAAGCATTGCAAGATTAAATTATGCTTCCTAAGTATAATGCCGCTTTATCTGACTTAGAACATGTGTTCAACCCGTCAAATCAACAGTTGAAGTATTATGTCAAAGAGATTCAGACCTCATCACCGCTGAAACCACTTTGCGGTTCATGGTATGAAAATTAGAAAACCTAACAACACCAATAGCGCAGAAGTTGACAGACGCTATGAGGACTCGAATCTATGAGCACTGAACACATTATTATATGATTACAGCGTTGTTTTATTTGAGGGATCCAGCAAAATACTCGCTGATTATCTCGAATGGCTAATTAACACGTTTAATTTACCACCAAAAACTTTTGTGAAGAAAAATCTGATCGAACGTCTTTACGCTATATTTAAAACGGTTTGTTTGGAGCAGTAGATCTAGCAGACAATGATGATGATAATATGCCTCTATCTTCAATGGCAAAAAGACCTCTATTTCTTGATGAAGAATTAATACTAATCCGCCTACAAGAATAAACTTAGCGTGTTGTTACTGGTTTATTATATAATAAACTTGTTAGACAAGAAATCCATCTGTTAGAAATAGGCGAGTCAAATTATCAATGCCTATCATCAGTGGTGCCAACAAGCGTAGTAGCAGAACGGACATTTTCTGCTGCTGGGTATTTGGCACGAAAAATTCGAAGCCAGTTGTCGGACGACACTTTAGACGTGTTTTATTACTTTAAGAGATTTTTTCAAAATACACTGTTTTTTTACTAATGATTCTGTTCTTGCCCACAGCTCATTCGACATTCGGCACACGTGACCGGCCCAGTCCTTTTTAAGCTTGGCGGATTAATGCCCAAAGTCGGCGATTTGTGTTTTGGAGCGTACTGTTCCGAATCCGGTACGACTGAATGGCTCCCACCAGTGACACAACCACGTGGCAGACCACCACAGAGATGGCGTAACGAGCTTGACTCCTACATAAAAGACTGGACCAGCATAACACACGACAGAGAGTTGCTAGGGGAATGTTGGGAGGCCTTTGCCCTGCAATGGGACGATAATGGTTGATAATAATAATGATTCTGTGATTGTATTGTAATATCTCATAATTAGCCCCTAGAAGTTTCATCGGAGTAGTAATATTAATTAAAAATAATTCGCAGATTTGCGAAATCTCGCAAAATAACGAGATCTTGCGATATTAGACCTCTTAAATCTTGCATATACTCAGACTGAAGATTTTGCTGCAAGATTGCACTCCATAACACTGATCCAGTAGGCGTTTCCGACCGGATTAGTTTTTTTTTATTTCGGATTCGGAACGCTTAATATTCATAGACACCCTAGATGTGTTCAACATTAAACATAAGTAATGGTAAGTATTGATGGATAACCAAGAGAGTTAAATGTAGTTTTTGTTTTTGTCTGACACCTATATCCTTGCCAGAATTGTACTTAAAACACATAATGCTTTATCTCATCACAGTAAAGTTATCACCTAAAAAGGTACGAGTATGTTGGTAATTACTTCTATCGGATATAGATAAACAGTAACTATTATAGGTAATCATGAGTGATTCCGATAAGCAAGGCATGTTGTTATACTAAATCAGATTGGGAGGTATATGCTAAAATAGCTTAAGTATATTAGCAGTTCTATGAACTGTCGACCTCGCGACCATATTATGGTTTGTGGAGATAAAAAATGTACACCATCTACTAGTGGAATGTGCCCGCTTTCAGCTACAACGGATGGCACTTGAGGTGGCTTACAGATTGAATAAGAACTATTTAGGGCGCTATAACAATATCCTGGCAGTACCAATTCCGATGCCGCAAAGGACTTATTCAACTATGTGAGTCACCTCTGATGAATTACCTAGATTTTACCAGTGTATTTAAAACCAGTGACTGTATATAGAACCAAAGTCTCGAAAATATATTGGATTAAACAAAAAATATGGTTGCGAGGTCAGCATTTTACAGAACTGCTTGATTTTGCGGCCGATAATTATTATAAGCTTCGAAGCTCAGAGGAATAACATTATGATTAAAACAGTTTCTTTCACAGTTTTTGTTGCTCTGAGCTTGCAAAAATGTCAAGTGTCATGCACGATATTAACAGAATATTAATTCCTGTTACCTTGGCAACCAACATCTTCGATTCGTGTCATTGCCACAGTATATTAGACCTTGTTTCACCAATAACAAAATCAACATTTATAGGATCACGTGGTGTTTGCATTTTCAATGAGACTTCTCCCTTTTTTAAGACAAATATCCATTACAATTATACCAGACGAGTAATAAATTCTAAAAATTCGTAGAAACCATTTACCAAGTTTCGTCAAGATAAGATGGAAACTGCAACCTGAATGCGAGAACGACATTTCTTATGTAAAAAAATACAAAGTGACAGACGAAAGATCATTTTTCTGGACATAGAGCAGAGAACCTTCGCCTACTAGGTCAACAACAGATCAGGTCATCTTTTATGAGGACCCTTAAGAATAGAAAAATGTTGCCAATAATAGATATCTAATTGCAAATCTTGTTATAAAATCTCAAACACTTTTAACCAATGAAACTAATCTATGAAAACAAATTCAAAATATGATTTTATGAACTCTGTCACAATAACCAAAGTCACGATAATAAAAGACTACCCTCACATTTTGAGGCAGCAATTACTAAAACTTACGTGTATGTAGACAAAACAGACTGGAATATGGTCTCATTCTTCTCGTTTCTAATGTTGACTATGAACTGGCATTCAGGGACAGTGACATACTCGTATATGCCAGGATAAAGCTGAAATCGACAGAATTCGCCTTTGAAGCCGCGACCGATGGTGCCTCCACCAATGCCTCCTATAGGACACCCTGGAAAACAAAGATAACTTAATACTGAAAATTATTAAGAGGGTAAGTAAGTAAGGACTATTGTAAGAAGTGTACAAAGTGAAATATAAGTACCTTATTAAATAGTACAGAGATCATATCTAGAATGCTAATTATAAACCATTTGAAAAGTTATCTTATTTAACAACTCAGCTATTTTTTATTAGGTAACATGAAGTACAACAACTTTATAAAGCAGTAAATAATTACTTCAACTCAGCAGATGATTTTTATTTTTTTCTTATTACAATAATATTTCTCTTATTATAATCTTATTATAATAAGTAATTTTAGTTTAACTCAATCGTCTACAGAATAATGTATCTAAGAATATGTCCATTCCCACTTTTCCTATTATTGTTGTTAAGGCGAAATCACTTTGTTCATGTGTTCTCTTAAGACTTAGCACTTTCACTATTATATTTCACTATTTTAAATTTTTTTAACACTAGACTAACTCAAATGGTGGTTTTTCTTTAATGTTACAAGTACCTAATACAGATCTGAACTGCACAGAGAGAACCAAAAATATTTTACAAATTTTCAGTGGCAGGAGCATATTATGATCTTATTACTATAGCGCGCTGTAGCCAATAAGCACAGGAATATTTAAATGGTATGTCAATGAGTTACAATTGGTAATATGAAGTGATTTGACTTTAACCACCCCACCTAATTTGAAGATGTAACACTGTGAGGTTGTTATTGTTCTGAATACTACATGTTTCCAAACAATGATTAATTACTTTTAATAAACGAGCTTATAGAATTTGACTTGGATTATGAAATAGAGCCAACTTTGGACTCATCGAGAATGCTGTACATATTAGTAATAATCTATACAGGAACCAGAATTTAGACAAGTAGAGAATACATATACTAAGCACAGAAGTTGTTACATTTAAAAGAAATGACTCACCATACATTCTCTGAGCAGAAATCATGTGAATATAATCCATTATAGGCTTCTTATGGTGTAGTCGTTTCCCAAGATAATACTTCAGATACCTACAAAAATAGTAAAAATAAAAGTTAACAATGACCCTAATTCAGCCAGTCACACTAACTAAAATTATATCCATCCTTTTTTCACTTATGGAAACAAAAAGAGAGGAGACAATTTCAGAAATGTCAAGTTAGGTTAGTTTAGTAAGTTTGGAATGACCGAAACGAGGTCAATAAAAAGAAATATTCTGCTTAATAGTTGTAAAAGTAAAGACAGTGATTTAATTTATTAAATTTAAAATAATAAAGTCCTAAACTTTATATGAGTGTATACATTTTTAGTATTATAAAATTAGTAAATTCTAAATATTTGCAACAGAAGAGACTGTGCACTTATAATTGAGAACATAACAAGAATTCATAAATCCCGAGAGATGCAACTTGTTTTTAACAAAAATACACAAACAGTTGAAGTAATCATATTTATCTGATATTTAAATATTCTTTTATAAATTCTAAGTTATTTCTTTTATAAATTCTAAGTTACTAATTCTAAATTAAGAAATTCCAATTATTTAGAACCTTATTTTTTGGAGTCAGTTTTAACAAGAACTTTTAAAAATGTCAGCCAACTTTAATTTGATGGGCTCCTTAACAATTTTCAGACACCTTTGAGTAATTATAGAACATAGATAAAACCATTCAAACTAATTAAAAAACCTCTTTTTATAAGTCTGATAAAAAAAATATCACAATTAAAGACAACCTTACCTCGCTGTAAGAGGCATCATATCGAATATCTGATGTGGTGATGGCCTGATAATTTGTCTGCTTTGCAGTGGAAATTCATGGTCCAAGCGGAGTTTGAGCCCAATCTTTGGAGGTGCGTCTAGCTCGTGATCTCCCATTTTTTAAATTGATTCCAAGTAATACCTAGCTTGGTTAAGAGATACTATCAGCAAATATAGATGGGATATAGGAATTTGTTTCCTTTATTAAAGGAACCACCTAGTACTAGCATTTTTTTGCTAGATAGCAATTTAACTGATAAATTTACAGCTTTGCATTTATGTTTAACGTGCTATCACGATACGAGTAAAGATACAATCACAAGATCCCCTTAGAATATTATTATTACTATAGCGGCTCAACAAACTGACCCGATTTACCACTATCCACACAGGCCTACCAATACTAGGCCAGGCGCAGCCAGCCCTTAAAGCTCCTGTCTGACTACTGACTGAGCCATTAAATGTATCGAAATACCGAAGTATAAATTGCTACGATTATCGTAAGCACTTGCAAATCTTACTGCAATGTACAACACACAGAACCAGGGCTGTGCTGTGACAGCTTATAGTAGGGATGGTGCGTATTTACGCGACCTGGTATTTATACCAAGTTTTTACTTGCAAGTACGCCGACCAAGTACTGCCCCGAAATACTTGCAAGGCTAAAAAGTCTTAAAAGTATTTACTTTATCAGTCCGTTGCTAGTACATACGGGCATGCGCGGCGGACGCAATACTTGTGAGTCGGTTCTGTTCGGCTTCGGTAGGCCTGTTTCGTCCGCACTCAGTCGGACATCGTCTCATTATATCGCTCTCACTCAACCATGTCTGGTGTAGTATGGAGATACTCTTCTTGCAAAGATTTGAAATTTATGAATGCAAATATGCTTCTTATGAATGATTTATGAACTATGAACAATGAACAATTTCCTATGCAAGTATTTATTAACTTCTTAAGCAAGTATTTTTTACTCGTTACTCAATTCTGCGCCTTATTTTTATTTCGATACAATTCAGTTTTCTTTAACGAAAAATAAATACTTTTAAGGTTTTTGAATGCAAGTATTTATTACTCGTCACGCAATTCTGAGCCTTATTTCTTTTTCAATACAATTCAGTTTTCTTTAATGTAAAATAAATACTTTTAAGGGTTTTGAGCCCTGGTTTTTGGCGCTGGTTTTTTTACTTAGGCGTAATTGGGAGTCCTGGTATGCGACATTGCAAGTATAACCCATCGCTAGCTCATAGAAAAAAAACAGCTATTACGAGAACGGGGGGCATGACGAATGACAATCCGCCATCTTTTTATTGTGTCAGCTGTCAAATATATAGTCAATATATTTTGTATTTTTGCGATATGACATTTTAAGTTAGCAGTGGATAAGGCTTATTGCTCCGCACTTCCCTCAAATTTTAGACCTGTCCAAAAAGCAAATATTGAAGAGGTTCATTTGCATTCGGCATTTTGATCCTGCATTACTGATAGGAAAGCAAATACTTGAAACTAATTTATGTGACCAGGAATGACAAATCGAAGTACTCTCAGACGCCTACAAGAAGATACACAAGTTGATCAATTTAGAAAAGGATTACACTGTGGTATTTGCAATATTTTTTTTCCTGTAGATATATTTCAAACTTAACATAACATAATATATTATAATATGGGCAGTTACATAATGGACTACCCAATTGTAAATAATTACTCTCGTACTAGAGTAAATGGTTTCTTCCACTTAGTTCATCTGGATAATACAATCTTACATCACAAATCACTTGCGTTATATTACGCAGGCATAATAAGTCTATTTTAATCCAAATACACTTTGATTTCCATTTGGTTCACTCAGATACCAATTAAGTATATTATTCCTTTTCAAAATATCCCTTTTGAAAAACTTCCTAAATGCAAAGTGGCTCTTTCTGTGTGCATAACACAATTTCGAAATTATCATGTACATAAAAAAATGCTGTATTCATTTCAGATGAAACCGATGGGTGCCCGGAAGAAGAACACAATAGCCATAGTAGCAGTTTACCGATTACGTTATTTTTATAACTTACGGACCCTTATCCATCTTGTGATTTCTTTTCACAAATTTAAAATCAAAACCGCCTAATTTAGCAAAATCAGAATGGGGATTGCTTCGTTATTCTGCGACCATCATTTGAATTTTTTGTACCGGAATAATCCTACTATGTGCATTGATAAAAGTATTATTCAACCTATACAAGTAACGGCTATTATGGCTTTCTACCTTGAAATGAACTTTGTTTGCCGATTCACAATAAGCATTGCAGTTCAAATATTTTAAACTTTCACTAGTAATACTCGTAAACATTATTGGTTTCTTCCAAGACTTAGAAACATGACGCTGGATTTTCGATAACCATTGTTTTAAGTAAGTAGGTACCTGACCTACCTATCTACTCTTTTTTTACTATATAGGTAGGGAAATGAATTTTATAGCAGTCTTAGATCTTATTAAATTCTCCAAAGTTGCTATGAAAAACACGTAAAAAATAAAGACAGAGTGCGTGAGTTAAAAGATGCTGAAAAAGATACTTTAGTGACTTAGAGACGATAGCAGTATTCGATCTTGAGATGGTTCTTTAAGTTCCAAGGTTAGAAGTTGGGATTTTCTGATGCAGGCCGTAAGCCGGGAAATTGTTTTTTGTGGCATTTAAAAATAGCAAAGGGCTATTGAAGTTGGCGGTTACTTATTAAAGTTTTTTTAAGATGAACATAAGTGCTCTGTTTCTAAAATTTTATTGTATTCGGACAGATGTCCCAGACAAAACAAGAATCGAATTATATTTGCACTGAATTTATGTGTTGTTTGTTTTGCTGTACATAGTTAAATTTATTTTGTTTGTCTCAACTTCACCTTAATGGTTTAGTATGTTTTTAGCATAGATATTGGTTGTAAGTGCTCGTAATAGTTATTACTATTACGTTGCATATCTGTTGCTGTACAATACAGGCTTCCAGGAGACCTAGTGTGGAGCACAGAGCTTCAAAAAGGAATTTTTGTATCTTCAATACTAATTTGTTTTAACCAACTATAAATGTAGGTATATACCAAACACAATATTATGCAATAAAAAACTTCTTTATCTTATCATTATCTTATCTTAAAGTTTAGGATAACAATCACGCATCGATTTTTGAGACAGGACACGGACTAATTGAGGGTGACTAAAGAAAAATATTATTTTATACACGCCAGAACAAATTTACGCAGTATCACTGATTGCCAAAGTTAGTGGCGAGAAATATAATGTCATAGTTATGGTTCAATCTGACTTTGTCGATTTAAAAATGTTTATTGAAGGGCAAAACTGGATGCAAGACTCAAAGGGAAATAAGATACTGTGGTCCAATGTTTCAATGGAAGTGGTCGCGTGTTATTCTCATGAGGGCGTACTAAAATTAAAATACTGATTTGAAGATGATTATCTGGAGTTACATACTCGTTATTTACTAACTAGTTCCCGTCTTGAGGTGCCCGAGTACGAGGTGGACGCACTCGAAGTGAACATACCTACACGTGTTGTACAAACACTCGTGCTTCAGCTACTCCTACAGATGAAATCCAATCCGAGCTGTAAAAAGCTTACAGCCAACCATTCCCTGTGTCTAAAGTTTTGCACTCAGACTTGTTAAGTCTTTGCAAAACTCACAACATTCCATGCCATTATCATGATTTTTATGAGTCTTTGGTATGTGAAACTGATGAGGATGTAGTAGCGGTTCATCATTCCCAAGAAGACACATACGTATAATTTTCTTCTTTTTTATACCTAGCAAGACATACAGTCTTGTCTAGTCAGTTTTTAGTGTCCAAAACTTTAAGTGATACACATTATAATAATGAGTGTAATAATAATAACTAGGTGTTTTGAAACAAATTTAATTTTATGTAATATAATTCCAATAAAAATATTTAAATCATTAAATATTACGGCAATGCAAAAATGTTTGTAGCGTAACTAACGCAGTAAAAACTGCCAAAATATATAACAAATACATAAAATTATAAACATGTATACAGGCAAAATTTGTAACATTATTATGATTCTTAGCAAATAAATTCCAGTACATTATTTGCAGACATTAACGTAATAGGTATTCAAGATATCAAATAAGAGTTTAGTCATTCTAATACCAGCAATATTCATAATGTACACAGTATTCACGAGTATATTTTTCAAGTCGATCATTTAATTTGTGTAACATCACTGCAAAACGCTATTACTGTATACGCCATCCATAATTCAGAACAACGCACAGCGTTGCAATAATCTATTGCCGCTAATTGATTTTGCAGTTTTTACTGGAATAAAACCATAATGGACTCTTACTGAAACATCTTTCAATGTTTGAAGCGGCATTATCGGTTTTTATTTTTATAAAGTTTTTCCCAAGCACTATAATCTAGTTTACTTTATATATCACTCCAGATAAAATAACGCATCGTTTCATATACAAACGGTTTTGATACGCCTCGTAGTTTAGTAATTATTCAAAATGTTTACTTAAATAATTGATGGAGTCAGGCGTTACTTTGCGGAAATCCATTTAAAATAAGATGGTATATACAAAATATTTATTGTTTTTCCGCCTCGTCTTGATGTCGGCGTGAGAAATCGAAAAATATGTTTGTTTTTATGGTGTGGTTCCTCCTCACCACCGCCACATCTCATTATTTCTCTTTCTCTCAGTATCTGACTTCCTCGACACGTGTTTCGCCTTAGCACAAGACATCTTCAGCAGATGTTGACTCTTCAAGCGCTCGCTCGGAAGTGAGCTGTTGCACCTCTGCAAGCTCTTTATATAGCGGCCGGTCACGTGTTTCCCCCACCCAAAGGCACGTGTTGTGCGTCACCGTTGTTGTTGTGTGGGTGTATTTGATGACACAGCGTTATTTAACGGACTTTGTCGGTAAAAAATCCGCAAAAGTGGTAACGTCACCAAATTTGTTTGATCGTTTATCACATAAAATCAAATTAGAAATAAATTATAAATCGTATGTATATTGATATTTTGAATACAATAATTTTGATACGCTTATATTACGACCAGGTAACAGCACTGAATCTGAATGAAATGACATCTGGTGAGTGCACGTTATGCCCCCTCAAACTGCTTACTCATTTGGGTTCCTTCGGAGCTATCCTATCTGTCCTTTGGACATATAAATATATGATCTGTGCACAGAACAGAACACAACTAACTGAATGCTGACAGCTGCTGGGTGGCTGCGAGTGCGTTCCGTACCTACACTCTAGGTACATTTCGCTCTTCTCGCGTTTGCTGCCTGAGTATAAAAGCAGCGCGTACCAACAATCAGGTACGTGTGTAAACCCGTCTTCTTAAACAATCTGAATATAAAAAACTGACATACAACTGACTCCCTAAGTGACCTAAGGGAGCGTCCGTTAGGTGCAACTATTTATTTAACGATCAAAATCGCTCAGTAAAAAACACTCTGATGTTTAGCTGACAGTTATTATCTACACCGAGGCTGGATATGCGAGAAGAGATAAAAATTGCAGTTAGAGTGTAGGCACGGAACGTACTCTGGCTGTGGGTATGAATGGTTATATTATGCATTTCCAATAATGCACGGCCCGCCCAGCTTTCATAATTAATACGACTATGACATACAAACGTTATTATATTCACTTTAAACGTAAATAACTGATAGTAGCTAAGTATATATATTTTGTAATGCCAATGAGGGTGGCATGGTCATGTCTGACCAAACCCTCTATAAAATATTAAAGATTTAAAAAAAGTAAATAATTAAATCAAAATAAAATAATTTTTAAAAAATTCAATAAAATTATTGATTATTGCCGTTTTTTGCAATTTGGTCGCACTTGGCTAGTTTTTATAAATGATGCATTCTTCCATTTTTACATTGCTAAACACTGCTTAAATAATAAAATTGCTGTGCCCATACAAGCTGGATGTCTAAATACAAAACACTTGGGATTTCAATCAGTTAATTCCTATGGAAAAGTAGTGTGAAAATGATTAAAAGGTTAAAAATAACTTAAATGGTTAAAAGTCACTAAAAAAAACTTTCAGATAATTTTACTTTAAGCGTGTTGCCAAAAATTACAATATATTAATTAATAGTAACTACAATTTTGGTTTTTGCAAAACATACCTACAATCGGATATTGGTGAACATGCAAATTGATTTGTGTTGCTAAATTGCTAATTTTTTGTTTATTGTTATAACCAAAAAGTACCTAGATTTTATAAGTAATACCGAAATATTATGTAATGTATACCAAAAAGCAATAAAAACATAAATTAATTGACTTCTTATAAGTGTTTTTAATTGAGTAAATACAAATAAAATATTTTTGACGGACAAAACTTCCATAATATTTGTATAAACGACAAAAGCTCGCAAAGGACAAAACCAAAAAATTTACAATGTACTAGTAGTATTTCTTGGAAAAGGTTGCCATGTTTTCTTTGAATAAAACCGACAGATCTTAACACCAGCAAACATAAATATTGATTGACGCCATTTCAAAAGAAGAAAAAAACTAGTATTACCATTACCCAAAAGTAAAAATTATCACAAAAAGTATTTAAAGATAATAATTACCACATACGCGAAAAAGACATAGGTATATAATACCAACTATTTATTTACAAAATTCGGTGCAAAAGTTACTGACTTATTAAATAATTATCTGTTAGGGTTGTACATAGCCGAAAGGGAGTCACTATACTTATTCTAACAACATTCACTATTCGACCAAATCAGAATTCTAAAAATATATTGGTTGTGTCATCTGTTTTGTCGACGACTGATAAACTTTTTTGGAACTACTGAGTGTTTTACTTAAATTCAGAGTTGATCCCACGATGAAAGTTGTATGTAATGATGACTAAGTATAGTTACCTACCCCCTTTCGGCTTCCGTGGGCTATTTATTATTCCTCCCCTCTAATTTACCGGGATCAAAAGTATCCTATGTACAAAATCTTATTTAAATCTATTTTATCTATCTAGCTGTTTCGGAGATTAGACCGCACAAACAAAAAACACAAATTAAAAAAAAAAAACTAAACTAGATCAATTTCACTTCTTACATTCCCCTGACTCTGTTTTTGCCAATTTTCTTCTTTGTACAGAAATTTGACCTCTACAGTTTTATTATATGTATAGATATACTAGTAAGTCATAATGATCCCAGATGAATACACCTTGACTCAGGGTGTATTGATCTGGTAACCAAAGATTATAATACTCTAATCTAATACTCTAGAACTGGTAACATTTAAGATGGCCGTTGTAATGGAAATTTAGGAAGATAAATAAATGAAAGTAAATAGTAAACACTACACTGTAAATCTGTAATCAATAGTAAATTCATAAATACTTATCTCTTCTCTATATCTAACCTATTCATTTCGAGTATAAAAACAATTACGTTTAGAAATGAATTAATGATCTAAAGTTACCAAGTAACACCACTTGTTAAACGCACCCCAGTTCTTCAGTGTCCGAGATGGATATTCCGGTACAAATTGCTATCAGGCTGAAGCCTCCAAGCCTGGCAGATTCAACACAATGTATTTTTAGCAATCCTGTTACGCAAATAGTGATTACAGAAAGCGGTCAAACCTTTCATGTCAATAGAGCATTACCAGTGGACTGCACACAAGCTAACTTGTTTAACTCTTTCATGATACCGCAAATAAACTGTTTTCTCGATGGATGTGATACTTCTGTTGTCGTATTTGGACAGGCTAAGACTGGAAAAACATATACCTTGTTTGGGCCAGGTGTGTTATCATTTGTACCTATCCAGTTATAATAAGTGAGTTAAACAGTTATCTTATGAACTTATTCAATTAATATTTCTTCCAGGTTTTGAGTGCATACACAGTGAGTGTGACCAAGGTGTAGTGCCTAGATTTTTAACTGAAATTTTTCATAAACTGAATCAGATGCCAGAGAGAGAATTTATATTGCACATTACTTGGATGCAAGTTGTTAACAACAATATATTTGATGTACTTGGAGCCGGATTAGTAAGATGTTGTAATGTGGAAGAAGTGTTCCAATATCTGCAACTAGGATGGAGGCAGAGGTGCCAAGGCAACAATCACACAATATTCACTGTTAGTGTTGAGCAAAAGTGGGTTGGCACTAATGGAGTACTGAATCACAGAATGTCCACTGCCAGTTTCTGTGACTTGGCAGCATACCCTGAACCGGGGCTTTATGCTCTTGAGAATATTATGAAAGAATTATTAGCAGGTAACCCACCTAAGCAAATAAACTATGATCAATGCATACTGACCGCAATGCTGAGAGACTCATTCGGTGGCAGAGCTTTCACATGGGTTATTGGATGTATTAGTACTGAACCTGAAGATTATCAAGAAACTTTAAAGATATTAAACTTGTGTTTGTGTTGTAGAGGCATTAAAAATTTTGTGACAGTAAATCTTTTTGCTGATAACAACACACCAGTTTACACGGAGAAGGCCACCATGCCTTCAGGTGACCATAATTTTAATTTACAGTTTGCATCCACTCAGTGGATAAAATTGATCTCAAATGCTGAGGGCTTATTTAATAAGATCCTGCAGTCTAAATCCCTATCAGAAGCAGATGTCAATCAAGTTAGTGAATGGTTGTTTCTCAAAGCTGAGTGTGATGATTGTTTAAATGTAGAAAATGTGGATAATAAAGATGTTGGTACAAAACAGGGTTTGCCGAGAATAGCAGAAGACACAGAACCCAGTGAACTTAGCGACTCTGATGTTGACTCTGATTCTGAAGAAGATGGACATTCTGACACGGTCTTCCAAGACAAAGTAGAAAAGTTTATGGAATATTTTAGAGAAAAAAATGATCAGCTTTTTGCAGATAGGTGTGAAGAATATTTAAATCACAATGATTCAGATGACATCACCATATTAGAAACTAGTGGATCACAGTCCTTGCCAACAATGACTTCCCAGTCAAACTCAGGACGGCGAAGAGCTATACGGCCTGGTAAAAATACTCTAGATTTAGAACTAGTCAAAGATAAGTTCAAGTTAGATGAACTTTCTTATACATCAGTAGATATTAAAGATAGAAAAGTGAATTCACTGAAGCATTTCATTAATAGGATAACACAATTGGATACTATACTAAAAGAAAAAACAAATGATTTGGAAAACTTGGAACTGCCTAAAGAGAAAGAACATATGCTAAGGAAAGAAATCAAAAACTTGAGAAAGACAAGAGAATGTTTGCATGAACAGAGGTGTAGCTTGGGCCATAAAAGAAAGATGTACAAATCTCTTTCTGATTCTGAAGTAAGTATTTGTGGACACTACACCCCACAGGATTCTGCTACACTGGTTAATGTTTTTGTGCATATCTGCATTTGTATTTGCTATGATATACATTTAGAAAACACTATTTTATGAATTCCTAGCAAAGCAATTTTATAAGACCGTAAATAAATCATTCATCAGACCCGAAAAAAGCTCAAGAAACAAAACTCACAACCGCCAGAGTAGCAGTCTACTGTGAATAGAGTGATAAATGTTGCTTTTTATTTGACATATGAATAATCAAAATTATTTGTATATTAATTTCTATTATAATATTTTACAGGAGCGAAAATTACTTGAATGTGAAGAAGGCATAGAAGCAATAGATACTGCCATAGAATATAAGAACAACCAGATCTGTGGCAAGTCTCCATCTGCCTCACTCTCTGACTCTCCAGATAACAAGGAATCAAGAAGTAGAGGTGAGCAGATGCTCATGGCCAGACTAGATAAACTATCTCATGATGAAATGAAGACACTGCTTTATAGATATTTTCAAAAGGTATGTTTAGTTTAAGCATATTTTCATGAGGATTAAATTATGGCAATGGAATTGATTATGGTTTTTGTTGAATACTCTAAACAAATTAAACATCCTCAGTCATTCAGTCTCTTGTTTGTTGTTAGTGTTCCTTACTGCATTCGACTTTAAAATATTCCCTGTTATTCAAATTCAAAATTTATTTATAATATTTAAGAAAACAAGTTCTGTAAAAACACAGACTTAAAAATTAATTGTTAGGTAAATATCAGAGGGCATTAACATTGCCATTAAAAGTTGCGCTAGTTTACAGTACTCTATGGTATAACATTTGTTATCTCAGTGCGTCATGTATCTACAAGGCATTCCGAGCGGTATCATTGTTCGCATGAAATGCCTCAGCACAGGAGCCCTGAGATCATGTCACAGTTTTCAAAATGACGTTGCCACTTCTCCGAACTCACATCATCAATGATGCCTCTTTCTTCCGAAGCAGGGCATTAAAACCAAAAGTATAGTTTGTGGCAGACATTTCAGATGCACTACAGAAGCAGGGAAGCCTCAACGTCATTCTGAAAATGTTATTATATTGTACATGTAGCGCACTAATCGATTTTTGGGAACAGCCAAACCACAGACCATCCATGTACAGACCCTGGCAGTATGCTTTGAAAAGAAATTTTTACTTGGTCTGTACAGCAGCGGGCGAATCTGCGAGCCAGCATGTTCTCACGAACCGCCAACGCCCTACACTTTCTTTCGATATCAGCATCGTCTTTAAGGTCGTTAGTAAGGATGTGCCCGAGGTATTTAAACTGATATACCCTACTCATGTCTACACCATTTAACGTACTGGGTATAGACGATTCTGGGCTTTTACTGGCGGCCTTAAAGACCATGTACTTACTTTTTTTAACATTGTAAATAAGCCCATGAGATGCAGCATAGGCTTCACACATTCTTAGCATTTAGTGATATTAACACCATTCACACTGCATCCGACACGCATGCTGCTGAGTCCGACTATTAGGTCATTAACATACAAGCTGTAGAGCTTTGGAGACGACAAGCCATGCCTCATACCGCATTCTAGCTTCCAGCTTGTATGGCTCAGTGGTATTCAACCACTTTACACAATTCGTTTGGTTCTTGTACCAACAAAACTAGTGTTAACTTTGCAAATTTGAGCATCTTGTTGTTTTATCTGAAAAAAAATCTTCACGTGCCAAAGCAAGACTTATCATACAGAGTTGCAGGGGTCTGTTACCACTAACTAGTTCTATTGGTAGTTCTATGCAGGCAAAAACTTTGGAGTCTAAATATAGGGCTATATTTAGTTAAATTATCGTTATTTTTTTCTCAATGGAGATATCTACATTTGTTTGTGTTTCTACTTAAGGTAGTAGACTTGAGAGGCGCCTGCGCTGCTCTAGAGTCGGGCGCTGCGGCTGCGTCAGAAGAAGCGGCCATTTGGAGGGCGCGCGCAGCGGCTGCGTGGAGACAGGCTCAAAAACTACGAGCAAACGCACATCCTTCTAGGTAAATTGTCTTATTGGTATGGAGGTGGTCACCTCCATACCATGTCAACTTATGTCAGTTTCTGAGCCATGCCATGCCACCACACATACGAAAATTCATTCATTGCAAGACTATAAAAAAATTAAGCGCGATATATGGTCTTATCGTAAAAAACTGTCTTTGTAGGAATGGAAAATTATTTATAATCACTTGTTTTCAGAAATTTCCCCTCCATTCAAAGATGTATTGATGCTGGTAACGACGATAGAGTACTGTGGCAGGGAATGGCGACTGATTCGGAAACATCCGACGACGCCATGCGATTAGTCGATCGCATGAGACAACTTACAAGGTGTAATCCGGTAAGATATTTATAGATTTTGAGTCACCACCTTTATTATATAAATTATATTATCCCATGAGACCAATGCATTATTTCGCTATGAAATGGCCTGTGTTAATCCAGAATATAAGCTATCCTGGTGCGGAATTTCATCCAAATGCCACACACTTACGCTGTTACGCTCTCATTTGTATTTATTTTTATCATAATTGTCATTTGTCAAATCGAAAATAGCCGATTGCTTGTAAGTATGCAATAGCAATTCTTGTGCTTAAGTATATCAAAACTAAACATTTCTGAGATGTTAACTTGTAAGTTATTACAAATTAAGACATGTTCTACGTTAATAAATTAATTATATTCGAAAACTGGAAGGAACTGAGTCTCACGACACAGGTTATCCTAGTGTGAGGCGCAGAGAGCCAATTACTTGTACAATAGTTACCTACATTGTATCCTATTATAAGCACCTAAACATAAGTTTTATTGCACTTACCGTTTCTTACTCAATTAAACGAAATTATTATTATTATAATATTGGTGTGATGATAAATCTTATATTTGCATAAAGCACACAGATCTATACGCTTACCAAAACCTGTTTCGTTAAGAGTAATTTCGTGAGGCGCCATCTTTGCAAATCTCAGCTTCCGCTAGGAGCCTTCTTTAAAACATGTGGATATTGATAGCCCTTTTCTAAATACGATATCGAATGAATCTGCAAATTTTCGAATGAATTTGAAATTCTGAGAACAGAATATTCAAATTCATCATTCAAGTCAGTCAATACTCGAAGTATGGGACTACTAAGCCAAATTGTAAAGAACCTTCAACAACGGTATATTATTGATCTTGTTTCAGGCACCAATACCCAGGAAAAACTTGAGGCAGCTAATGCCCGCGACGAACATCCCAGTAGCAATAGTCACGAAGGAAAAGAACAAACTAGTTATAGTGCAGCAAAATAAAAAGCGGTAGTACGTAATTCACAATTTTATTTTATTTAATATACAATCTTTATAAAAATATTCACAATTTTACTTAATGGATTCGCAGCGCCGACAGTAACTGAAGGGCCAACCTGTTGACTGAGAACTGTTGGAGCTGCGATATTGCCTATCTTATTAACTTAAGAAAATTTAATGCGATTTTTATTATTATAGATTAGGTTACTGGCTGAAATAGTATTTAGATCCCACGGCTGAGCACCAGTTTCCATTCTGAAAGAGGTGCAAAATATAGACCACGTATTTTTATATGCGGGAGTAACTTAAATGATTCAACGTTGGAGTTATACGAAAATATTAGGCACAATGAACAATGACACGGTTTTTTACTTTCAAATATATAAGAAAAATAGTGCAACTTAATTTAGTCGACAATTTCTTTTGATTACTGCTAACGTTCAGTTTGCCTCGTAGGCAAACTGAACGCTGAATCGCTACGTTTACTTTTGGGACAAAATACAAGCCAACATTTTGGACACGCGCAGAGTTCTTTTTTTAGGTCTTTTGCACATGTCCTGTTGATCATTGAGCCCAAGCAAGCGAAGCGTCTGCTTCGAGTCTGGCAAAATGTTCTTTCGTCTGTCGGTTTGTATGTATGAATGTTTGTCTGGAAATTTCGTACTCGTCTAGAGGTGGCCAAGTCATTTGTTTGAATTGTCTCAGTGTTACAATTACATTGTGCCAAAATGGCCGTTTCGACATAGAGATCACAGTAAGTATTAAAAATTATGTTTTTTATTAACTGTGGCCTGTTCCTTGTCAAAACGGCCATTTTGGCACAATGTAATTGTAATTCTGAAGGTGCGATTCCACCAGTGTGCTGTGCGATTCCACCACTGTGCGGCACTGCAATGCACATTGTGCGACACAAATGTTTATTCTGGTCGACTCACTAAAGCAAACTAACAAATTGTGCGCGAACATCTAACGATGTTCGCGAGCTCAGTCTTGCTTCCGCTGCCGGAGTGAAAACATTTACTTGTGCGCGTACATTGTTAATTAACCAAATTAAATATGGATTGGACGAATGATAAAATTATTAAATTTATTCAAGCTATTGAAACTTATCCTGTACTATTGGATTCTAGTCACATTGACTATAAAATTTAAACATAAAACACGATGCCACTCAAAAGTTGGCGCAACCTTTCAATTGTGACTCTACTGAGGTAATGATAACATGGAAGATTATAATGGCTCAATACCGAAGAGAAAAGAAGAAAATCACAAACTCGAAATCTTCAGGTTGTGGGACTTTAGATATACATGAGCCAAAATGGTTTGCTTATGTATATTTGAATTTTTTTCCTACAAAATTTGAAGTTTTCCTGCTCGTCCATATTAAGTACTGAACTGTCTTCGACAGAAACTCTGTTTAGTACACATGTTCGTGCACATGTGTGCTGCACTGTGCGCTTACAAAAGTTACGCACAGCCTGACCAGTGGAAACGGGAGCCAAACGCGATACCAGTTTAGTACTTAAACTGCTGGAGTTTTGCACAAAATGTTTGTAAGCAAATGTGGTGCACACTATTTTGGTGGAATCGCACCTTGAGTCACTTCAAATAACAGACTTGGGCTCCAGGTCATAGTTTCCATCTTGACGAAACTTGATTAACTAATTATAAGAATTATTTGAATTATTATTCCCCTAAAGGGAGAAATTGGCTTGGTAATTAGCCTTTATAATTTCCTAACTAATATTATAAATGCGAAAGTAACTCTGTCTGTCTGTCTGTTTCGCTTTCACGCCAAAACCACTAAACCGATCTGAATGAAATTTGGTGCACAGGTAAATTAGACCCTAGGAAAGACATAAGATACTTTTTAACCGACTTCAAAAAAATAGTTCCCCCATTATCTCGACAATCCAATGGGGAACTACGCTGGTGAAACCGCGGGGCACAGCTAGTAATTCTATAAATAGATTTTATTACTCGTGAAATAATAACTACAATACTGCGACTTACCGTAAAGGACACGAATCGAAAATGTTTGTTAGTTTCCACAGTAATCGGCTGATATTACCGTAAACGCCGACTGACTCTTTTGACATTTTGGGGGCTTTGGAATATTTTAAAAAAATCATAATTATTATGCACACGAGGTTAACAGTTCGCTGAACTTTTAGTGTATTTGGTATAACTCTGGCTTGCTGAATAACTAGGATTTGTCCCATAAAATGTTTTTCCCATAGTTATAGAATTCGACGTGTATACAGATTCTCATTTATTCAAAACGTCTAGATTTGGTAATTTCGTGATCCAAATGGTTAATAAAGTTTTTTTCTCCACCATGCTATGTATGAAATGTAAGTACACATTATTTTGACCACTGGAAAGATGTTGGCATCACACATGCCCATGGTCAGGGGTCTAAAATGGCTGCTTTACGCAATTCAGCTAAATCCAATTCACGAAGTGAACTCCTTGCCACATTGTCTTACAATTCATTTTGTGCCGAAAAATGCTGCTAAATTGCTTTCAATTCAGTTCACAGGATGATCTGGATTTAGTGTTAATGTTGCATTCATAAAAACGAAAACCGGAACATTACCGGTAAATATCAAATATAAGTTTTGTTACTATTACAATTTTAAATTTGTGATTATTATGACGTATTTGCGTACAAAACATTAATCGCTATTAGAAATGGTCTTATTTTACGACTTACAATAAAATAAATGCAAAAATGTGAAATGCATTTTTTTATTGGTAAGCGTAATATAAAATACATTTCTTACATGAAGACGGTAAATGCATAAGACGTACAAAGCTGAAGTTCTTGCAATAGAGAAGAAGAAAATAAAATATGATATCTCACCTCAAAAGATCGTCTCTACTTAACAATTGCTCCAAGAGAAAGCGCGGGACACGTCGAATTACGCGGGTGTATTTTTTCACGCTTATTTTCATTTAATTAATTTTATATGTAAAAAAAGAGTGGTGTAGTATACATTATTTTAGTCATTATTGTATATATTTTAGTGTAATTGTATATTTTCCTCGGAACTGGTAAGTTTTTATCATTTTGATATGAACAAGCCGCCCGACTTGCATGCTCCGGGGGGCGGAATGGTTCCCCCGGCAACTAATTTCGTAACTGTAGCAACTCATAGCACTATTTCTAATGAGTCTGGAATGGACACAGACACATCTTCCACCCAAGCTCATAAACGTAAGCGAAGTCGAAATACTAGGATATGTAAGCATTGCAATAAAAAAACAAGGAAGCACGCTCAAGCTATAGATGGTAAAACAGGTTGTCTTTGTACGGATAGCAGTGACTCGAATAAAGAAACAACTATTAAAAACCTTTTGCAATCCCATCACATATCTCCTCCACCGCCTAGCAATAATCCAGCTCCTCAGTTCGTTTCCTCGATAGCTCGAACATTGTATCAACCAACTGATAAAGCTCCTTTTAAAATCCATGTACAACGTGAAGTCATCCGATGATGGAATTATTATCCATCCAGTCTCTTTCGGCAAGTTTCTAAAGCAGAACGGTATTCAGAATATTATAGACGGTTCAGTTAAAAGAATTGGTAAGAATAAAATAGAGTTATCGTTTTTAGACTTTGGTGATGCTAATTCTTTTCTTAGTAGCGGAATTTTATCGATGAATAATTATAAAGCGTTTGTTCCGTCGTTCAACGTCACTCGCATGGGGCTGATTCGAGGTGTTCCTTCGGAATGGTCACCTGAAGAGGTTATTGAGAATATATCTGTTCCTATTGGTTGCGGCAGTATATTAAAAGTGAGAAGGATTAATTTTAAAAACTTGATAGAAGGTTCTCCAGTTTGGAAACCTACTCAGAACATTGTAGTTACGTTTGACGGTCAAGTGCTACCTAGTAGAATTTTTATTTGCTACAACTCACTCCCTGCTGAACTTTACACTTATCCTACTATACAGTGTTATAATTGCTGCCGTTACGGTCATACTAAACTTCAATGCAGGTCAAGACCTAGATGTTTCAGATGTGGCCTTGAACATACTGGTGATACCTGCAATGCTAACGACGAAAACATTATATGTTGCCTCTGTTCAGCGCCACATTTTGCAATCAACAAGTCATGTCCAGAGTTTGCGCGACAAAAACGTATCAAAATAACAATGGCTGAAAATAGCTTATCTTACGGTGAAGCAGCTAATTTAGTTCCCCCGACATCAGTCTTATGCTGACGTTGTTAGCTCTGTTTCCAGTAACAATTTATCTAAGCCACATACATCCTCTAAAGTTACAAATATTCAGCGCCCTCACCAAACATCATACAAAGAGACAACTTTTACTAACCGTCGTTCAGCTGCAAAACATGTAATGGGCTATGATGGTGTAGCTCATAAAAAAGTTACTAGTGAGTTTAACGTCCCGCCATCACAAGACGCCTGTGCTTTAAAAAAAGATCCGTTAACTATGTCATCTACAGATATAATTCAGCTTCTTATTGATACTCTAACTCAGTCGAATATAAAAATACCGTCCATCGTTGCCCCTATGTTTGATAAATCTAATTCTATTAATAATGACGACCCTTTACAAAGTTTTTCGATGGAATTGCAGAATTTAAGTAAATAAAATATGTTTTGCAAGAACGTGCTTCCTTTGTCAATAAAATTGCTATTGTATAGACATCTATACAGTTCTGTAGATTTTCGTGATGTAATATCATATAACTGTAAATATTGTTCATAATAATGTGTGTAAATATAATTATGTAAATATCTTACCTGTAATATATTTCAAACCTGTTCCTTTGATCCTTTCCTATCACAATAGTTATATCCTATTTTTTTCGCGAAATATACGTTTCCCAAACTGTTAATAAACACAAACAATTGAAATTCAAAATTCAAAACCACCTTGTTCAAAAACAATCGTCACACCAATGAAAATTATTGCGAAGATTTACTTTAAGATGGCAAATGCACTAGCCGTGTAATGCCACAATCCTCGTAAGAGGGAAGAAGAAAAAAAAATTAACAATTATTTATTAGCAACATTGACTATTGAGAATGTAATTTGAATGTACATTGAGCTATGCTAGATACTGTTGGACCTGCCTTGCTTCAAGTCTCCCGACAATATTAAGAAAATGGTTGAATCTGGACACAAAACCGGGATTTACGAATTAGAAACCTCAGATCTTTGGTTATGGGATTTGAATGCCGCTCCATTTACCTATATTGCACAATAAATGTACCAAAACGACGATCAAATCGTCTGAAATAGACGTCAGGATATATTTCTAATCTAATTATTATCTAGTACCTACTTATACGTGTTAGTTAAATACATAAACATACTCGTACACAACACTTTTATATTTGTAAGAATATTTACTTAATAAAATACAGAAATTGTGTGACTATCGATTAATCTTTATTTTTATCACAATAATCATAATCATAAAGTATGTCTTGCTGCTCACATCGGCCCCAATAGAACATTACATGTATCTTCTCCATCAGCTAAGTAATTTGTCATAATATTCCATCCCTTCAGGATGCCTTTGGTATCTTGTTTACACCTTTCCGATAGGACACTGCTCTTGATTTCACCAACTTTTGTTAAACCTATATAAAGCAACATACTCGGAGTCCGGCAGTATAAAATTTCATTGGCCCGGCATTTCGAAACTATTTCCTGATTTTCGAAATTGAGCCTTGCCGGTGATAATTTAGTTCATGAAGGACTCCCGCGTGCTGCACGAAATTTACGTACGCCTATAAATAAACCCGCCATAATTATTTTGTTTTCCTACACAAACAACAAGATGAATTGCTTTGTTTTGAAATGTTGCTTTGAGTAACATCTAACAATTCTACTAAGTGACAGTTCAGCAATTCATACTTGGCGGCCATTTTACGAAAATCCATACAAAACTGTCAAAAGAATGAAGGTATGTGGCCATTTTACGGTTCGCTAAGCAATTCACTAGGTTTTCCTATTATGATTCAGCTAAAGCGGCTAATTTAGACCCCCAGATCAATCTAGCTAGCCAATTAGACCACGGACACCTCACGTGATTTTACTCAGGTTAACGTTAACACGACAAATTAGCTGACTACAAATGACGCGCATTACCCATCTCATTCGATGTGTAGCCTGCTCCAGATTTAATTCAACGTATGTACTCTATTTTATTCTAGATTATCACCGTCCTAGTTTCTAGCAATATGGCCAAAGTAGTCCAGGATACGCTTGAGACATATGGTTGATAGTCTTGTCGTGATCCTGAGCTGTTTCAATATTGACACGATGGTCCAATGTGCTGTCCACGGTATTCGGAGTATTCTTCTCCAGCACCACAGTTCGAATGCGTCGATGCGAGATCAATCTGCTGCTTTGAGAGTCCATGTCTCAGCTTCATAAAGGAATATAGAGGAAAACGAGGGTCCGCACAAGTCTCACTTTGGTTTTCAGACTGATGCCTCTGCTCTTCCAAATCTTCTGAAGTTGGGACATAGCACTTTTAGCCATCCCGATACGTCTACGAGCATCAACTTCACATGAACCATTGCTGCTGATGCTGGATCCGAGATAACTCGTCAACGGTTTGAAGGTCCATAATTCCAGTGAAACTTAATGTGTTGGCGCGATCTATTATCATGACTTTGGTCTTCGATCTGTTGATGGCTAGCCCCAACCTGTTGCTGATTACCTCCATTTTACTTAAAAGAACGGACGTCTCTGCTTCGCTTGCGGCCAATAATGTCATGTCATCGGTGTATCGGAGGTTTGTTAACTTTGCTCACAAGTTTTCCGCATAATGTACTCTCCGTAGGCATTAAATAAGATAGGTGATAGTATGCAGCCCTGCCGGGCACCTTCGCCAAATTTAAAAGGATGAGACAAAACATCTTCAAATCTGACGACGCCATGGCTTTTGGAGTATAAGGTCCGAAGCAACAACGTAAGATTCTTTGACACGCCTAGATCCGTAAGTACCATCCATAACGAGTCCCAGTTTACGCAGTCAAACGCCTTACTATAATCGACGAAACACTTTAACTGGCACGTTGTATTCTCGGGCCTTTTCAACCAGCTGCCTAACATTTAATATTTATTCCCGCGTAACTTTGTCCTTTACAAATCCTGCCTGCTCCTGCGGGATTTGCTGAAAAGCTCTATAAAAACTGATGGTCACAAGCAAACTCGAGAAGGAGGTTCTCTATTATTTTAACACCAACACAGGCGTCGCTGCGTCGCGACAAGCTCGAGGGCTTGAAATATAAGGCTCAGTTATTGGGAAAATTCTTTTTATAGCTACCCCTAACAATCATTTCTCTGTCACTAAAACTGCAGTCTGATAGAATAACAATGGGCGAAGAATCCAACATTTCTTTATTTAGTAATTTTAATGATTATGTACAAATACAAATTAATAAAAAAATAAGATTCTTAACCAATCGTATTTCTAACAAAGGCACAGGAATTATAGTCACGATCAAACCCCCATTGACTGGACTAATATCTATAACATTTTCAAGTTCAACAAAAAAGAACATCTCAAATCTTTGAAAAATAATGATTTTATTGTAATAATTTTAATTATAATATTCTAGTTTTAAAGGATTTTTCATTCCTGGCTATGCAGCTGTAAATATATACTGAAAAGTGAGTAGAATTATGGTTTATATTGTAATCTTTATAATTATTCCATGCAATATTCCGTGTGAAAATCGTAGGGTATTTATTTTTACCCGACTGCCCAAAAAGGGCCTCTACAACCTAAACCGGTGGACCAATTTTGATGTCATTGGATTCGTCTTTAGCTGTAGATAGCTATACTATTTGCATCTCGTTTCACTCGTAAAGATACAGAGATCAACAGTTTTTCAGTCGAGTTTTTTTGAAGTCGCTTCTAACCACTTGCTATTTTGTTTCACACTTGTTTGGATGGCATAAAAATACTTTGATTCGAATTCCATTTTGCATAATAACGCAGTTTATGAAAATTAAATAAGGCATAGGTATCTAAACAATTCTGCGACAATGAGCAGCGACATACCCAGAGCTCAACAATTATGAAACATGGCCTGGACTGTACATTATTTACATTTGTATATATACCTACTTTTTATTGTTTAAAGGCTGTTTTTATTATCGATCGATTTGTATGATTTTTACAGTATCAGACCTCTCGTGATCCCGAACATTTATATAATTAACAGAAAAATAACGTTTTTTTGTAGTATTCAATAGAGTACATAGTGGAGAGTATACTCATAACTAAAAATTCATACAGTTAATGCTTTATCATGTACATAAAAGCAAGGACCTAGCAGCAATTGTACGTAAACGTTGCCGGGAACTAATTAATAGGTAATATCATTATGGAACAGTAAGTAGCGCTCTTAGCAGACATAAAACTAATCCGTTTCATAAAATCGTACACTTCAAATAACTCAAATGCTATTTATCCGATACCAATACAATTTTAGATAGATCAATGACGTAGTACTACGAGTATTATTTCTACTGAGTCAATCATATTATCTTACGGTATGTAAACTATGTTTACTAAAAGTATGAGACCAAATTAATGTTTATTACACTTGTATATAACTATAGATCCTATCTATCTTCTTTATATATAAAAATCAATTGCTGTTCGTATGTCACTATACAACTCTACGACTGAAGGGCCAATTTAGCTTATTTTGATTTTTAAAAGTTTGTGAAAGTATAGGAAATGTTTAAACGGTGAGAGACATACACAATTGTTAGGCGGTATGAAGTTCGCCGGGTCAACTGGTATAGAATAATTTTATTTGAAATCCCACGGAATACATAGCGCACCTTCGGAAAGTACTGAATAGTAATGCGTTATGTACAGAATGTTTCCTCGCAGCTTCTGTAACAATGATATGATAAGAAAAGTTAGCAAGTATATTTCTGACCCATGGCACAAATTTATAGAGGTGTTATACTGGGAGTTACTGGCAATAACAAGTACTAGAGAGGGTTACTGTCAATCAATTAGCATCCATAGTGCCTTCTAATAACCATAACCGTTTTTGTTTTGTCTGGTTTAAGAAGACAGGTTTTCAGGCGAACCTGATTGTTGAAAATTATACTATAGTTGGACCTTTCCAACAAACAGGTACGCGTGAAAACCCGTCTTCTTAAACAAAATGAATCAAACACGCGTCAGTTTTCTAAATAGAACCACTTTTGTTCCAGAACTTTTGAAAATTCACAAAGAATAAATATTTATTATTCGGAAAACTTATGTTCCGTGTATTTCAAGTATTTTTGTGTAATATTGGTAGATTAGTAAACGTCAATAATGTTGTTTCGTGTTCGCGAAAAATATTTTTAGCAATTTTTCCACCACTTGATATGTAAAGACTCGATTTCCGATTATTACTTAATTTTTTTTGGTGGCAAATATACGAAAAGTGAGACGCCACGACTTATAAGAGAAAAACATACCGTATTTATTTTCTCGGTTCTTGTAAGCAACCTCTGACAGCATAAAATCATAAGTGCTGGCGTAATGCTGTCATCTTTATGCAACTCCAGCAGGCCAAACCTATCTATGACTTCCTTATGTAGCGCTTTCTCTATGTGTTTATTTCTGTAACAAACGTGTGTGTAAGTTAGTACAAAGATGTCATCAGTACTACTTTTTGTAATACTTATTATTATCATTATATATTACAATTTATTCTGAATTTTACTTTATATATACAGAGTTATCGATTAAGGTGTATTAAGCCCAAAGGAAGTCACTATACTCATCAATACGAACAGCTTTCACTACCAACGACAATCGAAATCAAGGTATTTATTTTATTAAATTATACTTATAGTCCAGGATCCCTAGAACATTTTTGCACTTTGATTACTATCAAGCTAATTTTCCGTGAGTAGCTTGATTTTGTTGAGACGCCCAACTATATACCAGTATAACTCTCAGTTGCGGTAGCTAACAGAGATAGCAAGCATGAAATATGTCCATTTGATGATACTCAAATATGTATTACTAACAACTTTTTTTGCTTAATCTCAAGATAATTATCAAAATTATTCAAAAAAATATTTGTCCTAAAAAATCTGTGGTTTGGTCAAAGAGTCCTTCTTTTCCAACATGTATCGATAACGAGGCCATCATAAATGATTGCTGACTAGCTGATTTTTTATTTTAAAATTTATATAATTTAACAGTCATGTTGTCCTACAAATTCCGTGGCACGTTATTCCGGTCCAAAATTAAGATTTGGCAAACTAAAATTCAGTTAGTAAGTTATACATATTGGAGAATTATCAAATCGACATATTTAGTTAGCTACCACAACCGAGAGCCGTATACAGGATATAGTTGGACGTCTCAACAAAATCAAACTACTTAAGGAAAATTAGGTTAAAAGTAATCAAAGCGTAAAAATTTTCTAGGGATCCTGGACTATTAGGTATAATTTTATAAAAAATGCAATTTTTCTCATACCCTAAGGTAAAAATAGCAGACAGGGGACTTTAAATTCGTAGAAAACTGAACATATTCCTTATATTTATCGCGTAACATACATAAAAAAATAGACAACTGATTTAATTTTTTTTTAATAGCTACTTACATACTATACTCCGTCATAAGCTCAGTAGCTTCGTCGAGGTGGTTGGATATGAATTTGACCAACTCATCTGCAGGACACGAAGAGGGTGTTATAAACTGCCCTGTTGGTGACACCATGAGGGGGCCTGCTTCTCTGTAAACCATTATGAAAGTAAAGTTATAAAACAGGGCTCTAGCTGAGATTTCGATATCATGATGTGTTGCTGTACTCGGATTTTAATTTTTATTTATCTTACACAGCTAGGCATTTGACCACAAGTTCGCACGACCATGGAAGTCAGCGATACAGTTGCCCTAGATGGAGTATGCCTCGTCTGTAACACACTGGCCGCAAGGAAGGCTGCCGCAACACCGTTAGGTGCTTGGCGACAGATTTTACAACTTGAGGTAGCTAGCCAGGCGAGCGATAGGAAACGCCCTACCACCATGCAATGATTTCCTCACGACGTTTTTCCTTCACCGGTAGCTCAGGCTCTTTTTGCATGTTTCGTGGGTTCGAACCTCGTACCTTTTGCACGGAAATCGACCCCACTAACTCGACCATCATCGCTACAATACTGACAATAGACAAATATTGTAAAATATATATTTTTTTTATTTTATGACTTTTATATTACATACTGATTGTATTTTCAATAATATAAGTCTGCTAATTATCAATTTAATGGGCGATATTGACTTGCTAAAATCGTTCTCTCTTTTGACTCCGCAGTAATCGGGTAATAAATGGAAAAGTGTACTTACGGTTCTACAACAATCTGATATTTATCTAGCGATTCGGGAACGGAAGGCGGGAACTTGTACCCGCGACCGTGGTAATCTCCGATCGAGGTTATTAACTGCCTCAAATGCTGACAATACAGTGATGCTGACACTTTTGGCATAAATTTTCTGAAAATAGGTAACATTATCACATCTTTTTACAAGTGTTACACGACACCAAGTATTATAAAAGAGAGGGTACGAAAAATTTCACGAAAGGCAGAATTTGAATCTCTTGAAGGCCTTGTCTATTAGGCCACTATTGACATGCTTCCAGCCGCGAAATCAGGGTTGGATTCAGTTCCTCAAAATATTATACCACATAGGATATAAAATTATACTTTTTTGTCCAAAAACTTTACTACGTTTAACATTTAACTTTTTTTCTAGCATGCCTACGTATCTTAACGTTTCGTTAATTGAAATTAAGTGGCATTAACGAGTTCCATTTTTATTGACAGTTAAAGTAATACAAAATCGTAAAATGAATCAATATTAATCAAATTTAAGCAAGTGGAATTTCGTCATTAGCTTTGACTCAAATGTCATAAAAGCGATGCAATTAGACTTGCTTTCTTTTACAGCATCGCAACAAAGTATCAGGGAGTCGATGGAGCGAGTTGCAAGTTTATTCCCTTATTTTGTTTTTACTAAGTTAACTTTGCACCTATAACTTTCTTTCGAAATCAGCGTTAAAATCAAAAATCAGTATCACTTTTTGGCAATCTATCTCTGTCACATGATTGAAATAGTAAAACATTATTACGGAAATCCTCGATTCATTTGTCGATGCCTAATTTGGTGTGCCGTACCTACAGAAATTTGAAATACTCGTATATGAAAAGTAAGAGAAAAACCCCTTAGGTATAATTATATTGTGTCACAAGAAAATAAAATTATGCTATTTTGGCATAGTATAGTCTCATTACAATAGTTCATACTACACACCATGAAATAATGGTACATATAGTATAATCATACTACGGATTCCAACCCTGCGCGAAATTCACGAACACTCTCCAAGTCACGGTACTTAAGCGACCGGTGGCGCCATCTATGAAGATATAATTAGTCTAACAATCAGTAAACAGTCCGGGTATCTGTTTCTTTGACAACGATACTCTCCGTAGGGATACTGCGATCTAACCGTAGACCGTATCAAATACACATACTTTTGTTTACGAGCTTTTGACGAGAATAATATTATTCGGAACTTTACTTACGGAAATAGTAAAAGTTGTCAATTGTTGTCTTGTGTTATCGATTACGCACGGAAACGCATACTCAGGCATTTTCTTTCTTTCCTACAAATTTCTATTGAAATGAGATACTTACTTACCTTCTGCAAATGTGAATATCTCGTAGTATACTGGATAACGCTTTCTCGTAATTCGGAATCATTAGTAAGGCACTGTCTTGTTGGTAGACTTTTTTTATAAGCTGTAAAAAAAGATAACGGTAAACTTAGTAATTTTTTTTCATGAAATTAGTTTTTTTTAATAATTTTACATTACAGTTTATGCTTCCCGAATGAGACAAGTATCACTAACTCAACTACATATATTATTTTGTTTAGTTTTAAAAGTTACTCAAACTATTTAATAATTCTGAAAAGAGATGTTTTTGAGAAGAGTTTACTCAATTTTAATGCCTGACGTTTCAAGTACTTTACAACATTCCTATTCACAGTAGGTAGGTAACTCTAGTTTTGTCAGTTCTTTTTTTTTTCGAATCGTTTTCTAACAACTTACCGAAAGCCATTCGTTTCTTACATCTATAATATTTAGGAATACATCGCCATCTAAGCTTACACCCGTAAATTGTCCTAATGCTATGTTTCTACCTGAAAAATAACGAAATTGATTAGATTTACAATTTTATATAATACTACTAAGCAATATATTTTCGTACATATTTTGTAGATAAATTTGATATCTGTGATATCGTAACTCACAAACGGCCGAGTCCGTTTTAACTTAGTCAAGTGTGCTATTTGTGCTTTTCTATTCATTTATAATTTATTTTTTTACATGCAATTTCGCGAACTTTCTCTTAGTTATTTTAGTGCGGCGGAGAATCTCTTAAAAACTTGCCTTCTAAGTTAGACATAATTTGTGGGTGTTGGGAGGCTAAAGCAGCCAAACTCTGCAGAGCTCCTCGAATATGACTAATATTCCAACCGTTATCATATTTCACCTGAAATTATAGAAAAGGACGACTTTGTACTTTTCTAATAGACATTAAAAATACTTACTAGCAAAAGTAATATGCTAAAAAAGCAATAAACAACGTACTGCCAGATTATGGAACTTGTTACTGGCTTCTCTATTGTTAGATTACAATAACGAGTCACGGGTGAATCGGTTTTTTCTAGGCAAGCTTGCTACATCTTAGGCAGCATCGTCGCATAATATTATGCGAGATGCGGTCAGACGCCTATCATCGTACTATATTTGTAATTTACAATATGTAAAAGAAAATCGTGGTAGTTACACTATTTATAACTCAAGAACGTCTGAACCCGTTTGGCTGATAATTGGTGGAGAGGTAACTTAGAACCAGGAGACGGACATAGGATATTTTTTTTTTAACTTATATAATTCCTAAATCTAGATGGGACCTCTAGGCAGATCAAAGTTCGCCGGATCAGCTAATTTACTTTAGGAAAAAAAACAAGCTTGACCGTTATATTTTGATGAAACACTAACTAACTAGTTCTTGAACTTATTTCGAAATTGAACATTAGTAGGAAACCAGGTTCCCAAAAGTTGAAGACATGCAAAAAAACAATGTTACCAACTTCTTTTATACCATAAGTTTGACAGAGACTATCTATTAAACTCTGGACTTGGGTTCTTGTGGGTGATGTAGTTGCGTATTTAGTTTTAGCAACTTCACTATTTTCATAGATCCATTCACTGTGAACAAACATTATAATAATTGTAAAAACTGTAACCAAACTAAGGGAGGACAATAACTACGTCTATCAAACTCAAACAAAAAAAAAACTAATAGTATTGACTTCTTTTGTATTTGGATCATGTATAGTTTATCTTAGGCCTCTATGTCCCTTCACATCAGGGGAGATGTTGTCAAATGTAATCTATCTTCAATAAACAAAAGTAACTGTTAACTATTTCAGCTGCAACCACAAGAAGAATTAAAATAAACAGTTCCTGTCTCTGTTATTATTATTTGAAGAAAATGCAACTAATTTATACCCTAGTTAACTTCTGACTCCGGTTTAAGCACAAATAAATAGAAACTTGTTTAAGCAGCACTCACATAACACTTTCAACAGCTTTCTTTTCTTCAACTTTCCTTTTCATCCTAGAAGCCTTTTCAAATCCATCGCTGTACTCTTGATATGCTTTATTGAACTCCACTCTGGAAAAATAATATTATTTATCTGAAATATTTGTGAGCGTGATGAACTTATTAACTAAACTAAGATTTATCTTTAACACTATAACAAAATAAGTGTAAGGCATCTCCTTGGTACACATAGAAATCATGGTTTATCAATTTGTTGTCAATAAATGGTTTTATGCATCTGAACCATGCATTTTGCATTTATATTGCACTAAAATCACACAACTTGTATGTTTTCTGTATGAACTGTGATCATAATGCCTTGAGCTGTTTGGTCTAGGAACTATAATACAAACTTTGCTTGTACACTATACAATTATAATACACTATTGTTTTTGTCAATACTAAGAAATATCACTGAATACTCACCTAAAGTCCTGCTTTGGTTGTATATGAGGTATTTTATCCACATAATTGGTAGATATATCACAGGCATTCAACACTTTAATAATTGTTTCTCTGACATTGCCTCCATTTAGTTGTATATTTACTAATTTGAACTGTCCTGTAACACAAAATACTTATTGATAAGTTCAAAAAGTCAACAAAAAATTATGAAATATACAATTTGTTGCGATGTATTAATCTTTTAGTATAAAACTTTAAAGTCACCAACATTACTGCTGTAAGTTTGAACACATCATTTAAACTGTGTCCACTAAGTAACACTTGTTGGCTCTTTTAGTCCTTAGTTGTTAATAGGTAACAAACATGGTGTTTCGGATTTAAGAAATAAGCTCTTTTCCAATTAGTTCTAATAATTTACAATACATTTTACCTTCAGGCATGTCCTTTTTTCTAAGATAAAAAGGCAGAGGTGGAACCACCAGTCTTCGACTAGATTGTTGGGCTTCAATAAGTGCACTCAGTTGTTGCAAAGAATTTTCATTTACACTCTGTAATAAAATAACAAAAGTAAGTTTTTTATTTATTGTAATATTAGCTTAACTTAATTATTAATTTTAAGTGTCTGAAAGAAAAACTCATAATACTTCCTGAGAGTTTTACTAACTCAATTAAACAAGAATAGGTTATTAAATAACATGAAGATATTCTTACTCTTTGTTCAGGATATTTGCCAAAAAGATCTGGATGGACTCTAAAGTAGAAGGGTCTGAGGGCTGTGGAAACTTCAGCAGAGCTAAGCGATCGACATAGTACTTCAGAAACACACCCACATCTGAAAATACACAGGTTTACACTTGACTTTAAGAAAGAGAGTAACTAAGTTAATAGTTTACATTCTAATTCAGTAACTGTTAATTTATACTCATATAAATGCTAGTATACAATGTACAGTAATAATTAAATATCAGTTCAACTACGATATGAGCCTTACAACATAAATTTAGGGTAGGTAATCATTCTCCCATAATTTTTTGTTGTCGTAGTTAGTCATTTTGTTAATATTGAAGAACTCGAAGTTGTTGATTTAGACTTGTAAGCTTACCGAATTTTTATTCTAGAGTACATATTTTAAATGTTATTGGCATAAATTATCAGACTTCACACGATCTTTGTAAGTTTATTTGGGTAAAACATGTTTTTTTAGATTTTTGCTTCTTGCCATGACCTTGTGGTTGTTGTTATGATTTGACAGCAGACAGCTGATAACAGTGAGTGACGGACGGGCATGGCGGACGGGACGGATGGGCGTCATTGTCACTTTGACGTTCTTACTGACATATTTGACAGTGACATTAATGCGTTTTCCCGTCCCGGAAAAAAATAGGTTCTCTTGTTTTTTATTACAATATATTATGAAAATCAACTAATAAGATCTTAAATGGTCTATGGGTAATCTAGCTGCTTATTTTTTTTGCTGTACTTAGTTATTTAGATTTTGGTAATAAAGGCTCTTGATTGGTCGTCAATAAAAAACCAAATACTACTAAGTTCATTCTAATTGGATAAATCATAAACTGGACGGTGGCACATAAAATGCAATGGGATGTTCGCAACACAAAAAAAGCAGTGATATCAGTATTTCTTGTTAGCAATGCACTTAGACCGTCTATTTCATTAAGCCAATCGTACAGTGTTCTATCTTTTGAATATTACTTTTATCATCATCAACAACATTTTTGAGTCATGTCTTTATTTCCCCATAAATCTCGCGTAGAAAAAACCCATAGGTACTGCTTGAATAACTGAGACGCCAATAAATATCTGATCTTTAATATGTCTCAGTTCTTAGTTAAATCGATAGGATAGATAACAGTAGTAAAATTGTTATATGATCGTTTTTGTACTACGAAAAGCTTTACCTTATATCTCTTTATTTATGTGAGCTTGCGGTCCACGTGCTATAACTATTAATATAAGAATATCTGATGAATAGACAAACCTACCGCGGAAGCAAAAGGCAGGAAGATATAGCTAATTGCTATAAGTTGGAGGTTAATGGTATAATTAATAACAGGTGGGCAACGGATTGGCTGTCGTGTGGATGAGATAAAATCCGAAGGCTGTGTGGCGGACAGTGACGCTGTGACGCAACGCGCCGGAGCAGACGTGATAGCGCCGCGCCAGGCTCGCAGCCATCGCCTGCCTTGCCAAGCTGCTTCATAATAATTGTTACGCAGACGACTTCAATAATTAAGCGATAAATATACCAGAATCGCAGCGGTGAGAGGAGGGCGGCAGTCGAGCGGCGACCGCGTCGCGTACCACACCGCGCCGAGTGATGGACCCGAAGCTCGTTCGACATTTTTCTATCGGACGCCGTAGGAATCTCACCGGACTGGTTCCCGCGCAACGCTGCGTTAGTGCGCCGCTCTGGTGAACCCTTTCGCTTGTAAATGTGCCGATATTTACATATGCGCGTTCGATCTCGCGTCGAACTTTCGATCTGCGCTCGCGGGCCGCGGCCGAGCGCGCAGCATCCGCCGCGCAGCCCGCGCCGCGTGCGCCCCTACCCTACCCACCTGCGCGCGCGCCGACGGGCCATGAGCTACGTATGTCGCCACTAAGGACCTGTCTCCCACACATCCCTTACATCCTGGTAAATTGGATTCTGCTGTCATATCAACATTTTATGATACACAAGTAAAAAGTATCATACCTACAGGTACCGAGTAGGCATTTTTCGGTTTTCGCTGAAGATTGAAATGAATGAGCTGAAGAGGACCATGAATATGTATTAAACTAGTATTATTTGGAAAGCCTGTTTAGACATGATAATATATAGTTGATAAGAAGATACAGCTATATTATCCAGCTATTAACAGGTAGACGGCGAAGAGAACAGTTTGCATGCTCATACTTGTGCTAATAGATAGGCAGGCCTGTTCCTGTACGAATTTCGTTCCCATTGAGCCAAATATGCATGAAACTATTCTGTCACACCAACACCATTTTATGGGTCTAAAGTTATTTTACATTTCATCGGTTTATTTAATCTGTTTTGTCAGAACAACATGATAAGTTTGTTGTTATTTTGAATTAAATATTAGGTACACATGTGCTAAGATTTCTGAGAACTCCAGACATCTCATTTGTGAAATGATAATACGCAAATGGCTAGATAGGAGCATGTAAGTTATTACCTTGTTCCAATTCTAACACTCGCTTGCTTGACGATAAACTGTGACGTATCTACGAAACAAATACACAAGATAGGTACATCGCCTCCAATGACGTATATATATATATAATAAATATATAGGTAAGTATTAATATGCTATAATAGCTATTGTATATTTTATAAGATAAACATAACATTACGAGTAATAATTTCAATAAAACTACTAAGTAGGTACTTAGTTAGATGGTGGTACATTCGACAAAACAGGAAAATAGTTTTACTAGCTTTACACTTAAGAGGGAAGATCATTCTACAACTCATCATCATACTAACAATTACTTAGTAAAATTTTTCACTGATTGTTGACACTACAGTCAATAATTTTCTTCTGTATAAACGAATGTCTTGAGTGAATGACTGACAGGTCATATTAAACATAGAGCTAAAATGACTGAACCTAGAGCCCTCGTGGAGGATATATCTAATTCCGTTCAGGGTGTAGATGTCTACAGAGAAATTATTTTTTAAATTGTCCTCTTTGGAGGTTAAATTACGCCGCGAGTTAAACAGCGGGGAAGCGCTACTCGTAGTTATGTTATATCTTCTGAATTATCAATAATCAAGGAGGAAAGTAAGGAACATATTTGACTCATATCGTTATATAGCGTTCTTTATTGAAAAAAACCTACCTAATATTAGATATGTAAGAAAGTATATCATACATAGTTTTTCGCTCCAAAATAATTTTAAAGTTTCCTAGTGTCTGATACAAGTAGGTACGCAGCTTTGAATCTTTAAAGCTCGCACCGCTGATAGTGACTACAGAATTGGGAGTTTAGTACATTATGGAATCTCCAGCATTGTCTCTGTAGCAAACGTGAGATGGACGTCAAATTGAGAATACTTCCACATACCTTTGCGTGAAATTCATGATAGGCAACAATTATGTTATACGTGCACGTGTTTTTTAATTTACCGGTTGGATAAAATAATTAAAATATATAAAATTACTAGCTGCGCCCCGCAGTTACACCCGCGCTGAATTGATCATACCACGCAAACTTCCATTTTCCGGGATGGAAAGTAGTTTACATAACTGTACAGAAATGGGTCTTAATGTAGAATTCTTATCGTTTCAACAGTATTGTCCTTGCGAACATACAATAATCTAACCCGGTATCTAACTAGTGTTAACCCAGGACATAAGCTATCCTGATGGTGCTAAATTCCATCTAAATCCGTTTAGCTGTTTGAGCGTGAAGGAGTAATAAACCAACACACATACAAACAAACTTTATAATTATAATATTAGTAAGATGAGATGTGATTAGATTTTTTAAAAGAAAAGCTGTGTTTATATACAACGCAAAAACTTATAGTTTTACGTAAATAGTGGCTACCTTTGTTTCAAAGTAATAAAGCAAAGTCATAAGTGTTACTACGGCTATTTACTCGAACCTGGCTTCTTGGGATTGGTGGTCGACGGAGCGTGGTAGAGCCAGCATAAGGCCTTCACCACGGTTCGCTGGCTGCCATACACGCCTCCTAACAACGGATAGGTGGGTACCTATTAGTGGGTATTTTGTAGTGAAGTTTATATATGAAGGTTGTTATAATACTTTTTTGAAGTCTGTTATATTTTTTCCGTGGTCTCATAACTTTTTTTATCGAAATTGGTTCTATAATTATATTGGACTTAAATTAAAATAACTGAAAAAGCTGCCTGCCGAATTACTGTTCCGAAACTGTTGTTACTGTGCCGAATTGTGTGTGACAGTAATTTTTATAAATATAAAATCTTACTTGTTTTAAATAAATAAATATCAAATACCCCGACTTAAAAACTTAACAACTAAAAACCAATAATAAGGAGTGAGTAGTAAAATATAATATCTGAATTTTAGCAACGGGCTGCGAATACATTTTAATCTATTTTGCCGCATTTTTTCTTTTTGCGTTTTTATATGTGACTGATTCCGAAATTGAGCCCAGTTAAAACTAGTCTTTAGATTGACAGTAGAGTTATTGTACAACTGAGCGGTAATTTGAGATGCATAACTTTTAAAACAGTCGTCTAGGGTCTAATTTAGACCATTGTTGAGGTACTTTGTCAAATTCAAGATTTTGCCAGTTCAACACAATGAAAATTCGACATTTTGGCAGTTCTAAATTTTAGGATTCAATGTTTTGATATTTTCAGCCATATAAGAATTCAACTTTCTGGACTTGAAGGGTAAAATCTATGTATATAGGACAAGTGAATCCGTCTGGATGAAACAAAATAAACGTTACCATGGACCGTAGTTGGATAAGAATAGGATAGAATAATAGTAATTTTCTTTTTTAAACTTTTAGCCGTTAAATCGTTGCCCGCGACATAAAATATAGTAAACAAGTTTCAAACTTTGAGCTCCCATTTTACCCCATTGGGTTGAATTTCCAAATATCTTTTTTAGTATTATTACTACACCTTCCAAATTTCATGTGTCTAGGTTTAGTGGTTATGGCTTTGCGTTGATTTCTTTGCGAATATCCGTCAGTCAGTCAGTCATTATAAAAGGTACAAACATTCTAACTGACAGACAAAAGAAAAAATTGCCATTGCAGAATTTTAAAATAAAAGCTTTATGAAAATGTTCATTCCTGAACGAGGAATAACAAATTAAATATATATCTTAATTCTTCTTTGATCTTATACTTTAACAATATAATTTGGGTGGCCGAGTAAAACCCCTTATTATATTTATCACATGTAGTATTTATGTTCCTTTTCTTAAACATATATAGGTAAGTACATATTTAAAAGTACCTCGTAGAGGCGCAGTTTTAAGTTTTGCTAACAATTTAGTCATGTTATGAGTCCTTAAACTTAAGTCATTAAAACCACTAAATTCTAAACTTATATGCGTCAATTAAAACATGTTAAAGCTCTTAAAATTATTTAACCTACATTCGTCAATTAGCTAGGCTACCTAGTTATTGAACTTAATGCTGCATACTGGCAATCTTGCTGATAGGGTCAAAAAGATCTGTACACCCCATTCGTTCGACAAACATCATAATATTGCGTCGAAAGCTTGGACAAACACGTTAATCGTTAGGTTCTTATTATAGAAGATGAGGGGCTGTAAGAAACTTAGCTACGCGTTCTCGTAGGTAGGTACAAGTTGTTATCGATAGCCCTTAGAATCTTAGTCTCAAGTCAGAGGCAGGCTGGCACTCTGGCAGCTGGTTTGGCGGCTATGTGGCCGTACCTACGAGTACCGCCATCGCCACCTGCCCGCGACTACAACTCACACTGACTCGCACGAACCGGTCTCTGATAGACTTGTGCCTCCACCGTTGGCCACAACTACATAATTTAAATAAATGATAAAACCTCACGCTGAGCTTTACAATTAAAACTGTTAAACACAGACGGCAGTAAGATTTTCTTCGCCCGTTACGTCATTAGAAAGTTTGGAGTTTATCTTTATATGCAGGATTTTCGAGATGCGTTATGTTATAGGATAAGCAAGTATTAGTGACGCCTGATGACACTAAACTCAACATGTCTCTCTGGGTACTGCTATATGTATGAAGTACATACTATAAAAAGCAAAGATCTATCAATAAGATATCTAACTTCGGGACTATATATACATAGATAGCTAATGTTTACTGATGCACTCAGTTTCTATGAGGCGAAGAAGACCAGGCGTAATAACATAAGTTGCATTCGATACTAGAGATCTTCCCTGAAAGCAAGGAAGAGCTCAGGAGGCTAGCTACTATCATGCGTCATTCCAGCCAGTTCCAGAGCCTATGAAACGCTTGTGACGGGAAAATATACCTACAATACGTAACGTTGAATATTTTTTATAAAGTAGCAAATCAAAAATTCCATTGCGTTGGCATAGGTCGTAATGGCCATCTCGTGGGTAAAATTTGAAATACTAACTATGTTTAAAAACTCGAAATAATCATTAAAGTTAGCTCGTTCTGATTTGATCTGAGACCGCATGAAAGAGCATTAAAAGCAAAGTCAGAAGCACGAAAGAAAGAAAAATCAAAAGCATGAAACAATGTTTCTACTTATATCAATGCTCGGAACTGGAATACTATACGGAAGTAAAGAAAAACTAAAAACTACGCGAAAAATTTTAATGGCAAATTAATTGGCATTACTTTTGCGTGAATAAACAGCGTATTTTTTTCAAAATTGTTTATTAAATTAAGTATCTCGAATTAGAATTCTTATCTCTTGAAATTATATTAACAAATGTATATGCCCAATTGCAGTGATCTGTAAAATTAACTTTATTAAATTCATTATTGAAACCTGCCTCAATCTCAATCTCTACCATATTGTTTAGTGATGGTATACCTATCTATTAATTGTCGATCACGTAAAAGGCAACAAAACACGTTCTGTCACATTGCTGGTCTCCAGTAGGGGTGATTAACATTAACGAAAGGTGCTCTATCTTTACTATTCTTATCAATCATTCTAGCGTTTCCTTTATAAAGTGTCTATTTAGCAGGTAGGTAGATACAACTTTTAGAAAGGCGAAGTGTAGACGAAGTTATAGGTTCTTCAATTTAGCATAGAGACTGCTCGACTAACTTTTAACTGAACTAAGTAGTAGCTCTGCAAACGTAATTCGTCCCAAACATAGTATTTTACTACTTCATATTTTGACAACATCTTGACCAGTTATTTTCTTATTGACAATTATCAATTAACGCATAATCAATTAGTAACAAATTTAGTAAAAAATAGGTATATTTTGAGAAAAAGTGTCTGTTGTTTTTTTTTTTCTAAGTACTTAAAAATCATAAGCATGAAAACTGATATCAGTATATCTATAAAAAGTATACCTTAAAAAAACTAAATAAAAACAACCTACCTACTTAATGTTATTTCGTTAATTACAATTAAGCACAGTTTTACCATAGTTACCTACGAATGAATTAGGAGTCAAAGATGCCTCCCATAATGTTACATTAAATTATCCTGTTATGAAGTAAATACGTGGAATAAATCCGCTATATATTAAAATGTATCAGTACTTACCTAGTTTGTATTCCGTATAGGTTGTTATTTCAGACGTGAAGTAATTAATAAATACATATTTTTCAGGTCTAACGTATTCACATAATTATGTTAGTATAATTTGTATAGTATACTTAGGAAAATATGCAGTTTCTTGAGTAGGTTACATACCTCTTACAGTATTAATATTATTTGTAATTATTACATTTACATAAGTTTCTTGAATGAGGTTAAGGTAAAATTATTAATTTAGCATGATTGATGTAAGTACATATTTGAAGATTCACTACTTATAAATCTGTTAGAAATACCTTTCCTGAGGTGTTAAGTCCGTAAGCACAAACTTATTGTTCATTAAAATAATTATACGGGTTCATTAAAATAGTTATATATATTCCGCCCTCGTTAAAGTTGCACTTGATCTTCAAAGGAACTAAGTAATTAGCTCATAATACTATTCTTTTCACTCTCAATTAAGATAATGTATTTAAAGAATAACGGATTTTTACAATGATGGATCCATTTCTTGAAAGTGCCCGACGGAGTCATTTCCATAAGACCAAATACTTATCTTGAAAAGTATATCTTAAGTTACAGTTCCTAAGTTCCGTGGGACCTATACTCGTACCGGCCAAGAAAATAAAAACCCGCATATATAATTTGTTACTATTGAAAGTAATAATACATAATATCTTAACATTTCCTTTTACTATAGAGCATAAACGTCTAAACTGCTTTTCTAACAGCTTAGTTATAGTTTTCTATTACCTTCAAAGATGAAACAAAATATCGGTTATCTTAATAAATTTAAAAATTTCACGATATGTTACTTGTACTGGACGTTTTATTTTCGGTCGTGATATTAAACATTTTAGCATAACTAGTTATTCAAGGTTGTGATGTAGACGCATTATTTCTTGTACAATATGGATGCCCCCTGTCATTCAAACCGATATAAAAGTGAAGATACATAATGTAATCAGATAGATATAGCTTTTATTGACTACGACTCATTTGAATATTATATTGGGGTCGATATTAAGCATTGTCTATTAAGTTTATAATTAATTATTTACATGTCAGTTTTAATTAAGTGCCCATCTAAATCTGTATATCCATTATACTGCCAAAGTCGTTGGCTATATTATCTTAGTATTATCTACTCAGTTAATTATTAAATACTAACTACCGGGCAAATGAATTATTACCAAAAACGAAATGACAAACTAGGTACAACAATAAAAAAAATAGCAGAAACATTAGACCTTTAAGATTTACATATAATAAAAAATGCTCCAACCCACAACCAGAGGGCAGCGTATCCAGATTTCTAGCCGCATTACCACGCTTGATGGCAATACTTATAAGTTGAGCCAGATAAAACCCGGCATTCTAGTCACGCGTCGAAACGATCAAACGCTCCGATAAGTTTTGGAAAATAAAACGAGCTCCCGGTCCCCACGGCCCCAAAGTCTAGACTCCAAATGGCTCAAATATATAACCTCTACAGAGGCTAGCATATTTTTTCTGCTTGTGTTGTTATTCCGTCGCCCCAGTCCTACTCTGCGTCAAAGGAAGATGAGAGGTCTACCCAAATTCCAAGCTATAAGCGTCATACCGTAAGGTCTATTTCCATCGTCACGCGCAAGACCGCACGGTTCGAGATCAGTTGCTACGTTGGTTGTAGAAAAAGCCCGGCGAATGATATCATTCAGGCTAGCGTGTCTGCCAATTCTGCCAGCACTTTTAGAACAAGACAAACTATGGTGTCCGAGTTGATCGACTGCAGTACCACACTAGCAGCAATGGGCCTCATACTCGTAACACCTCGCACCCAAACGTAAGACGGAAAGCAGTCGGATCTAATGAGCAACCTGTATTGAAAGAGGTCAAAGCTTCTAACCAAAGTCCCGACATCCATTTCAGATAATGCAAGTATACGAGCGCGATCCGTGACGCTAGTACACGTATTTAGAAGAGATTTACATAAACTATTTATATATAAAGACTTATCTCTAAATTTACAGTATAAAATTTAACAAAGTTGTGCATTGCTAATATCGAAAAATTAAAAAAATATGCCTTTGGAAATCTACATGTCAGAAAAAATATACAAATTTCAATACAATGAAAGTACAAATTCACTCACAAAAATAACAAGTTGGTTCACGCTACTGTTATACATTTCTAGAAAACCATGCCAAATGTATCCCACGGGTATAACATTACCTTGAACCGAAAATAATAGCCACAAAATAATGTTTAAAGAACATAATAGCTACGGAAGCAATATAACAAAGACTTTTTTCCGCCCTCGTTAAAGTTGCACTTGATCTTCAAAGGAACTAAGTAATTAGCTCATAATACTATTCTTTTCACTCTCAATTAAGATAATGTATTTAAAGAATAACGGATTTTTACAATGATGGATCCATTTCTTGAAAGTGCCCGACGGAGTCATTTCCATAAGACCAAATACTTATCTTGAAAAGTATATCTTAAGTTACAGTTCCTAAGTTCCGTGGGACCTATACTCGTACCGGCCAAGAAAATAAAAACCCGCATATATAATTTGTTACTATTGAAAGTAATAATACATAATATCTTAACGAATATATTTCTTGGAGGTATCCATAACTTTTGTTAGATGGCTACGTAATTAACAAAAGTATAAAAAAGTGTAAAAAGTACTTTATTATACAGACATATATTCCTGTTTAAATATTTTTTTAACACAATAAATAAAATACATTTTGTTACACAAATTTAGCGCTCTATAGTAAACTTGTAGCTATCACCCACGGCGCGGCGTTGCCCGTAACATAAATAAGAATTAAAAAGTTTAAAATTTTCAATCCCCATTGGTCCCTTTTAGGGATTGAATTTCAAAAAGTACTTTCTTAGACACCCCTACAGTCTATGATAAAAACGCCCCTTAAATTTCATGTCTCTAGGTTCAGCGGTTTAGTCATTCAGGACTTCCTTTTTATGTATATAGATAAACTGTTTGTTGGGTGCAATAGACCTCATAAACATTGTAAGATACCTATAATATCTGCAATAAATTATTGTTTCACTCTGCAGTTTTACCTTATTTTACTTACTTTTATTTTGTTATGGTCGTTTTGTAGACAATTCCGATCTTCCAGGCAACTCGTATCTTGAGACGATAGCCATCAGCAGTTGTCACTTCATTTCTTCCGATGCAATTGGACACCTAAATGCATCGTGGTGTAGGCGATGCACTCGTTTTTCTACTTATCTCTGACATTTATTTACACAGAATTGTTTCTTATAGACAAGCTACCTAAATAAAAAGTCTAAATTGTTAGTCATATTATAGAAGGATATGCTTATATTAAAGTCCATAATAACTATCTAACTGTCGTCTTTATTACTGTGATTGGTCATTACAAGAATAAAATACCATATAATAGTATAATAATAAAAATAGAATAGTTGAGTAATATTTATTCAGAGATGTGGTTCTCAATAAATAATGTTACGGGCTGTGGTAACAATAAATTTTGGAAAATGTTATATTTTTTCGACTGTCAATCTACAGCAGCAGAACATTTTGAAACAATTGTCAACAAAACAAGGTCAGAAGGCATATGACTGCTTATAGCTAGCTATAAAAAACACAATAATTTTCAATCTCTAGATTGAATATAGTTTTTCTTACTTATTACACCTAAGTCAATTTCGATAGTAACAAAATAATACCTAGTAGATAGTTAAATTTAGGGAGCACGAAACTTTCTTTTTAAAAACTAAATTAAAATACTGATAGCCGATACTGAGGCTTTAATATTTAACTTAAAATACGTTTAGCCGATATGGAGGCTCTAGAACTAATTAAACTACGTGTAGCCGATACTGAGGCTTTACAACTAATGAATACACAAAGGATTATATTCTTAACATTAACTTACATACTACTCGGTGGTCCGATAAGAGACACCTTAGTCAGCTTTCCACAGAAGTGTAAGTACTGCTGAGTAAGCCGTCTCTACATCAGAGCAGAAGGGCGAGGGGGATGCATAACTCCTCCCTCCCTAAGTGAGAAATTATCGGAATGTGCGATTTGAGGACCTTTCCGATAATTTCGTAAAAATGGAATTATTTTAAAATTTAAAACATACATAAAAATTAAAGATAAGCTTAATACTACGAGGCCTAACGCGGAGTAAACTAAAACACTGATGCTAGAGTCTTTTTCTCTTTTAGAAACACTATCAAACACTTCACTATTTTTTAACGCAAACGCCAAATACTTCACGTCGTCCAGACTGATCTCGTGCATGTTAAGTGCGCGTGCACTGGATAGGCTCGCGTTCGTATGGAGCGGCGGCAGGGTGACCACAGCTAGCGGCGTCACGATATCCATCTCAGTGTAGACGTGATGGTGCCGGATCTTGAGATCGTGGATCTCGACGTCACAGGGTTCGTCTAACGTGATGACGTAAGTTCCAAATACTGGATATTTAAACATTTCGTCACCACATCGTTTTGTCAGCATCGTATGAAATCTTGTAAAAAGTATCCAATTTTCATCGTCAATTTTCTGCAGTTTTACGTTTTCTACGTAAACAGGATACTGCTTGCAGCAGGTGAGATTGTTGTCGTATTTGAGAAGTTGTTCCTCGCAGGTTGGCCCGCTGTACAGGGCTCTGTTGTCATCGTTACAGAGGTGATGGTCTCCGGCGGCGATAGAGCGGCACGGCCCTAAGATCGGTAAGTACTTCATTCCTTTCGCCAATAGGTAAGGGTATTTAGGAAAGATGGCCAGGGTTTGGTTTTCAGGTTCAAGGAAAATAGGTAAAGTGTACATTTTTATGTAGTTATAAGTATAATTATCGGTTAGTGGAATTTCCATAATAAACGTAATCTGGTTTCTTTTTATATATGATTTAACAGAAATAGTCTCTTCGATTTTTACTAAATTTAATTCATTAGGTTCGTATACTAAGTTACCAGATTTAGATATTAATTTCAAATGATGTAATAGCTCGGTAGAGTTAACAACAGACTGGTGTAATACTGAGCTTTTACTTAGGGCTAATGCGGTTTCAATTTCACTTAATTTAATAAATATTGTACGGAAATTACTTATGAATAGGCTATACAACCCTAGAATGTAGGCAGATATGGCTACATCGTTTTCTTTACTAATTGTCTCCTTGAGGGACTTTTCGACTTGTTTGAGGCGAGTGTCCATGGTAAGCGAATTTTGATGAATCAGTTCAGTAATATTAACAAAGCTATCCAGCATTTTGGAGATAACGGTAATTTTCTTTGATATGATTACTTGATCGTGAAAAATCTCTGTAGTTAATTTGTCATATTTAAGTGCGTCATCATTGTCTAGATTTCCTGTTACAATTTTTATAATAGAGCCTAATGGGTTGAGAATACCACGTTTATAACGTTGGGGAATTAATTGTCGGTATTTATCTACAGTTATATCGCGCAAATGCCCTGCATGCATTAACATTCCAATAAATTCATGAGGAAACGTTTTATTGTTGGCAATTAATTTCTCGAATTCGGCAAATTGTGAAATTACAAAATTTAAGTCTCCATAAACATTATCCAAATTTATGGTTTTTATAATTGTCCAATTATCTATTTGCATGTATGCTTGGCCTTGTTTTACTGGCAGGAGTCCTGGGTTTCCTTTAAGTGATTGCAGATGAAGAGCAACTGCTGGTGTCGCTAGCGTCAGGACGCACCACCTGTGGAGGGCGTTTTATATTTTTAATTGGGGCCTTTGTATTGCCTTTTTCTGTTTCTACCTTAATGGGGGCAACATTCCGATCAATTTTACCTACTACTTTTGCTTTCTTATATCTAGGTTTATCCTTACTCTTTCTTTTATTTATATCTTTTACGTAAACTGTATTTCCTTGTTTAACTTTAATGTCGATCTCTCCACCTCGTTTTTCCTTAACTTTTTCTTTGCCTTCGACTAATCTTTTTGCCATATATTTGTATAAAAATTTAGTGCGCTTCGCGTGATCTTTTACTAGTTGCTGTGTAAATGCTTTTTCAAACTCTATTCCAAAAGGGTTGTCTGTATCTGTATGCCCAAAAACAACTTCAAATGGTGAAAGGCCTGTTGCTGTGTGTATGGTATGATTGTATGCCATAACTGAGTACATCATAATAGATGCGGCATCTGTGCATTTGTGTTCATTTTTTCCTAGTCTATATATCTCGATAATGGTGGAATGGAATCGCTCAATGAGTCCCATAGAATTTGGGTTATTTACTGTACCTATGTGACGTTCGATTTTGTGAAGGCTAAGGAATTCTTTCATTAATTCGTTGTTGAATTCCATGCCGGGGTCAGAACATATTTTTTTTGGAATTCCGTAAAATGAAAAGTATTTCATTAAGGCTCTCACGACTTCCGGTGTTGATTTGTTAGGTATTTCGATGGCCTGTCCTAACTTACTGAATGCATCGATAAGGGTCAAGTAGTATTTGCCTTCAATAGAAAACAAATCAATAAATACTTCTTGAAACGGTGCATCCTGTGTCTGTGTTAATTGCAAAACAGGTTTAATAGGTTTCCTGTCATATTTCATTTTCCTACATGCTTCACAAGCGTTGATTATTGCTGCTACTGTTTCTTCCATTTTATCCCAACAATAGCTTCTACGCAGTCTGACTAGCGATTCTTTGATACCGCGGTGACATGTCTTTCCTTCATGGTATTTTAAAACTATCGCTTTCTGTTCGTTTTCATCTTGTACATACACTACTCGTTCTGTGCATTCGTGTAGGTTGATCATGTCTTTTTTAAATAGGGCGATAACTATGTTGCTAAATTGTCGGCGATGTTCGTGTTCTTCAAAGTATATGAAATATTTAATTTTGGGTCTTATGTACTCTTTGAGGAATGTTTTTACTAGTTCCGGGTTATTTGTTGGTAAGAAAACTTCTAAAATTTTGTGTTTTCCGTGGGAGATGTCTTTAACGTGTAATTCATTTTTTAACCATGAGAACACTAAAATTTGATTAGGCTTGGTATCAATAGCTTCTTGCAGGATTGGTATTCCGGTTGATTCTAAATCTGCTGCTGAATGAATAGTCTGTGACTTACTACTCTCAGATGCTGATAGTATTACTGGTTGTTCTATAGGAAGCATAGGAAACAATTCAGTAGTTTCTGATGAATCTGATATGCTTATAGTTCCGCTTGTGTCTGAAATGGTAATGGTTGATGAATCTTTTCTTTCAGGTTTATTTCCAGATAATTTCATGATATCCTGTACTACTTTGTCCATTTCTCGCTTTAGTTTCCGTTCTTTTCTATTGTGATTTACAGCCATTGAGTCATCATCCGAATTTAAGGCATTTACCTTAATTCTGCTCAAGGCGTCGGCGTTGGTATTTTGTTTACCGTTTTTATATATTATTGTGTAGTCGAAGTCTTGAAGTCGCAGTCTCCAGCGCGTAAGCTTACTATTTGGATCTTTTAAGGAGTCTAACCAGGCTAATGGCCGATGGTCAGTATATATAAAGAATTTTCTTCCATATAAGTATGGGCGGAAGTGTTTTGTAGCCCAGATGATAGCGAGTAACTCTCGTTCTATTGTGCTGTACCGAGTTTCTGTATCGCTCAAGGTACGGCTAGCGTAAGCTACTGGTTTGTCACTACCAACTTGTCCTTGGGAAAGGACTGCTCCTAGAGCTACGTTTGAAGCGTCAGTCGTCAAAATAAATGGTTTGTCATAGTCAGGGTATTGTAGTAGTGGTGCATGAGTCAGAAGTTCCTTGCATCTATTAAATGCGTCTATATATTTTTGGTCAATAATAATTTTGTTTCGTTTCTTTAAACAGGCTGTCAGTGGTTGAGTCACTTTAGAAAAGTCAGGTATGAAGCGTCGGTAATAACCAACGAGTCCGAGGAAACTTTTGATTTCAGTCGTAGTCTTTGGAATTGGGAAATTAATCACGGCTTTAATTTTGTCATTATTAGGTCTCAGTCCGTCTTTCGTAATCGTGTGGCCAAGGTACAAAACTTCCTTGCGTAAAAATTCAGATTTGTCAAGTTGTACCTTAAGATTTGTCTGTCTAAGTCTGTCAAAAACTAGGCGTAGTTTTTGGATATGTTCTTCGAGGCTCGATGAGTAGATGATGACGTCATCGAGATACACCATACAGTGTAGTCCTTGTAGTCCTCGGAGGACATTGTCCATAGTGCGCTGAAAAGTGGCGGGCGCTGTCTTTAAACCGAACGGCATTCTCAAAAACTCAAAGTGTCCGTTCTGTGTACTAAAAGCGGTCTTCTGTCTGTCTTGTTCTTCCACTTCAATTTGGTGGTATCCGCTAGCTAAGTCAATAGTACTAAAGTAAACGCTTTTACCTAGTTTGTCAAATAAGTCATTTATATTCGGTAGGGGATATTTGTCGTCAATAGTAATGTCGTTAAGTCGTCTGTAGTCAATAACCATTCGAAATTTTTGCTGTCCAGTTGCGTCAATTTTCTTCGGAACTAAATGTACCGGAGCATTCCACGGAGAATGAGATTCTTTAACAATATTGTCATTAAACATTTTTTCTACTTGACGATTTATTTCTTCTGCTTGAGTCGGGGCCTGTCGGTATGGTTTTACGTAAATAGGGTCTTCGTTTTTGGTACGTATTTTATGTTTTACCTGATTTGTAAAAGTCAAAGGTAGTTGGTCACAGTGAAAAATGTCTTTATATTCATTGCACAGTTTTTTAATTTTTTCATATTCTTCGGCATTAGTATGGTCTAGTCTCAGTTTTTGTAGGTTTTCATCAAGTATCCTATCTGTCTGTATATTATTCACATTTGTAGAAAAATTAAGGTTGCACTCTAAGTCTAAATGTTTTGATACTTGCATGGGTCGTTTTATCGTCAGAGTCATTTGTGTGTCGGTAGCATTTTGGATAATTGTTGATGCATATCCATTCACACAGTTAACCAATGCACTTGGCATTCGTACGCCAGGGCTAAACTCTTTATAGTCAAGTATAGCTTCACCTGAATGTTGGTCTATCGGAAGCTTTACTCTTTGTTCAGATCGTGGCTGTAGTTCAATTACGTAGTTCAAATTCGTATTTATAATAGGTATGCAAGTCGTCTTTGTTTTCAGAGTCGAATGTTTAAGGTCAATTACGGCGTCGAGTTGTCTTAATAAGTCGTTGCCAATTAGGCCGTCGTATCGTGAGTCTACGTCATACAAATAAAATTTGTGGAAATCGTCACTTTGAAAAGATGGTAAAAGTGGTATAGTTATGGCTTCGCTATGTCTACTAGAAGCATGCGTACTAACTATTTCGAAAGGCTCGTAACGAATATGGTTGTAAAAATATTCGTACGCTTTTCGTGGGCTCAAGAATGATCTTGTGCTGCCAGTATCGATCATCATTTTCGCGTCTATTTCAGGCAAATAAATGTGTGGTAATTTAAGTGTAGGGTCACAATTTAATTCTATGATTTCTTGTCTGTCGGGGCAGCTATACAAAAATTTGGGTCTAATTGCTCTTGCGGTGAGTCAGTATGTTCATACGTCGTTTCGTCATGGTACATGTCAGTTTGGTCGTATTCGTATGTTTCATAGTCTTGGTTTAAGTCTTGTTCGTAATTATAGTCAAAGTAGTCTGGTTCGTCATACAATTCGTTGAGCTTAAATCCTTCGCGAGGCACGGGTCGAGCTGTCCGCATAGTTACGTCAGACTCTTGTAACCGTGGCTCTTGAATTTGGGGTGGTTTATACCCAAACTGTTGGGGTCGCATCCCTACGTTAGGGGATGGTTTAAAGCCTGGATGTTGTGGCTGATTATTTCCAAACTGTGGGCGATATCCTAACTGTGGGCGATATCCTAATTGTGGTTTATATCCGAATTGGGGCGGAGTATATCCGACCTGTGGTGGACGGTACCCAAGCTGAGGGCGAAACCCAAAGTTTTGTCCTTGAGGCTGAGGCATCTTAAATTGTTGAGCGCTGTATATAGGCGTAGTATTTTGTGGTGGATTAGGAATTCTGAATCCCGATGGTTGTGGATTCACGCCAAATTTAAAACCATTGCCTAGGTTTTGAGGCAAAATAGGTTTTGGTGCTAGGCTGTTTGATATGCCATACATACGTTTCCGCATATTATATTGTTCGTGAAAGTTAACCTCTTCTAAAACGACACTCAGGGCATCCTCTAATGTCGTAGGAGATTTAAGCCTAACAATGCGCACCATTTCCTCTGGTAGGTTATAGAGAAACACGTTTAATGATGTGCTATTATATATAGTTGTTTTGGCACGTTTTAACTCGGCGTCATTTAACATGTTCACTTTAGATAACAAAACCGAACGAACGCTCTGTATCCTATTGCAAAAATCCAAATAATTTTCTCCTGATTTAATTTTCATAGATTCTAATTCAATTCCTACGCATTGCTCACTACGCGGGTCTCCGAAATGCTGTTTAAGGAGTTCTTTTAATTCACTCCAGGTCGAAATGTCCTCACGTTCTGACAATAACGAGGCGGCCTTATCGCTTAAACGGCTCGTCAAAGATTGGAAGACATAAAGGTCTTGCGCTACATTTCCTCGTTGCCTATATCTACTTATTACATACTCACATTTCCTTATATATAAGTTTAATTGGGTCTTGTCCCCACCATATATAGGAACAAGAGTTAAAATTTCGCGAGGGATCGGATTAACCTGCTCTACATTCTCCATTATAATAGAGTTATAAAAATTTAGACAAGTAATATAAAAATAATTTGAATCACAAAGGTTTAATCAGAAAAATTGATTTTAAATTTTAAAATAACTAAGAAAAACTTGATCAATAAATCGGTTTGGAATTGTAAAATTAAATTAGACTAAAATTTAGCACACACAAAAATATAATTAATTTTAAATTTACCTAAATTACACTTAAATCACTTATTACTAACAATTCAAATTGATTTTGAAATTCGAATTTACTAAATTACTTTTGGAAAGTAATTTATTTAATTTGTAGAGCGATTCTACGTTTACTTAACTCTATCTTAGGTTCAAGGTTCTTATCGCTACATAGGTAGTCTAAACAGAGTTCTATGTTTAGATACCCGACGTCATAAACGAGAGAAGTCTTATCTCGATAATAACAAAGTTCGTGGATAGTAAGGATTGGAAAGGATGGCGAAAAGTTTTACTCACCAACCGATCGTTGCCATACTGGGTGTCCCGTTCTAACTTATTTCTTTGGTTCGAGGATTCGCACGCGCACTCGATTCCGCGATTGGGTAAATTTCGATACCCATATACCGACGAAACTATGAAATGCACGACAGCAGCGAATCCTACCGGCTGCGCCAGTTAAATTTAGGGAGCACGAAACTTTCTTTTTAAAAACTAAATTAAAATACTGATAGCCGATACTGAGGCTTTAATATTTAACTTAAAATACGTTTAGCCGATATGGAGGCTCTAGAACTAATTAAACTACGTGTAGCCGATACTGAGGCTTTACAACTAATGAATACACAAAGGATTATATTCTTAACATTAACTTACATACTACTCGGTGGTCCGATAAGAGACACCTTAGTCAGCTTTCCACAGAAGTGTAAGTACTGCTGAGTAAGCCGTCTCTACATCAGAGCAGAAGGGCGAGGGGGATGCATAACTAGATACCTAACTACCTATAAGCATTCAAATTTAACGAGAAATGAAATAAGACCTTTCGTAGAAACTCAGTCCGCAGGAATACTCGTATATGATTAAGTGTACTTTACACCATGAATTAATTATCCAATTAATCTTCTCTGCAAGTGAGTGTAGTTGCGATGATACCGCTTTAATAGGACACAAGGCTGTGCTATAACGCATTTGTACAATAATTTAATTGTTTCTATGATGCTCGTATTGGATTACGTATGCATAGAAAATATATTTAGAACTTCTAAATGACGACCGATAGTTTTTTTTTTTATATTTGATTAAAACATACAAACACTATTCGTATTGGGCTATCGATTCAGAAGTTGTTAATCTACAAGTAAACCTATATGTACTTTTTAAAAAGAAAATACCAACTCCAATTCCGCAGGTAAATCGGGAAATGGGTAAAAATAAACTTAACTTATGAGATTTTATTACATTGTTACTTCGTTTTTCTGCGATTTCCTTGTGATTCAATCATCAAGTCCTGAATTTGTGATAATGGACCACCTCGGGATACAATTATCAATAATGTCTATGAATATACACAAAAAATACATATAGGTGAACATAGCAACACCTCCTTTCTGGAAATCAGTTAAAAAAATAAATAATATCGATCGTAATTTCCGACTTCATTTCAACTCTACAGCTACAGGTATACGCTTACTACAACTATTCCTAAACAGTATTTAAATCCTGTTTTTCTACGAACGTTAATATCTCGATTCTACGTTTCCCTTTTATTTACATTCCTTGCAAAAGGAAATCTTCACTTGTTAGCAAAAAAACTCTCTCACACGATAGCTGTCAATTTGAGGACATTCGAACGTGGCCAGAGCATAATCCCCAGGCGACGGTCGTTGATCTAATTGAGCATTTGAGCTGTGCGTGCGTGATAATGGACTAATTAGGTACATCAAGACGAAGTGGTGAGTCAGCGGCAGGACGTGGGCCGTGGGTGGTAGACAGCATGGCTCCCGGTACTCCTGGTACCTACTCTTTAGGCAGACGTTGTGGGTTTGAACAACACACTGTTCTCTCGATGTTGGTGATTTTATTTCGAAAAAAAAAATGACTGATTATATTTATTCAGGATTCATTTTTCAACCGACTTCTAAAAGAAGAAAGTTTTCAATTCATTGAAATATTTTGTTTTATGTATATGATTTCTCAGCTATGCCTAAAATGTATTAAATGATATTTCTTTTTGTTTGAAAAATCGTTTTTGGCATCACAAATGGTTCCATACTCTTATAAATTATTACAAAATTAGACAAGTTAAAGTAAACATTGTTCTTGTGGTTTTTAAATAAAATAACGAAAAAGGCCCTAAAAAAAGCTGCTAATAAAAATAATCTGATGTTACTTTTTATATTTAAATAGGTACTATTATTGAAATATTATATATAATTTTCCCCTATTTGGGAGCAATTCTAGTAGTATTGCCAAGTATTGACGAAATCTTTGACGCCTAAAATATTCGAAAACTTTGTATAACTTACCATGTTTCGTCATGATTGGTTGGATACTTCCTATTCGCGAGAAAAAACGTTCAGACAAGCATATCTACATACTGATAGACGAAAAAACATTATGATAGATTTATAAAGAGACAACAAGAGATAACAAATTTCATCGTATAAACATGCGAGAAATTGAATTTGAAAATATATACAAACAAACAATTTAATGTACTTATGTCAAACACCAATACCAAAATTGGTTAAGGATTTTTTAGCTAGTCGTGCTGATGTTTTTAAGTTTTAACTGACATATGCATAAAAGGAAAAGTCACCAGCTATGTTTTGTTCATATCTCTTTACTTACAAATATGTTATTTTTCTACCGATTTACAAAAACGTAAGTACTCAATTGGGCTGTTTATTTTTTGTTTGTGACTTGATATCTCGGAGACGGGTGGAACAATTTGAATAATATATTTTGTTTGAAAGGTTTATACTTCCAGCGTAGAACAATGTAATTTTTTACAAAATCCAGCATTTTGTTTTTCATTTCTAAGTCGCGTTTAATTATTTTACTAATATTTTTTGTATTTTTCAAAAACATCAATTTTACGTCGACACAAAGCTCAAGGCACATATCTAAATCGATTTCCGGCAAATTAACTTTAATTTCAATTTCGTCGCAAGCGCAGGCCCGCTTTGAAACTGCGGCTAACTTTCGCTGGCAACACAAATTAAGTAGGTATAACGGCTCGAGATCGACACGCGCCAAAAAAGAAGACAGCTCAACGCCACCATCACATTACGGAGCATATGTCGGATGCGGCTGCGTGAATCGATAATTAAATTTGTTTATGACACATACCTATAGGTACTATTTAATACTATGCACAAGTTTAACTGGGAAATTATCTACTCTATAATACTATAGAAGTAGGTACACATGCATTACACAACTTGTGTTATTTATACATAACATATTCTTTTCCTTTTGACTATTATTAGGCTAATTTATGACAATTATTTTTTTTGCAGCACCTGTTCGTTTTCCGCAGTAAAACTTTGTTCTTACGTCATACGTAAATGGCCCGTATTAGATTTCACTCTTACTATTGGTCGCCTAAAATGATCTGAAAATCATAGAGACTGTATACTAATGTTTGTCAAGATAAGTTTAAAAAAAAATCCAATTGAATAACCGCAAGTGAATTTTGCCCGATTTGTAACAGAACGCGACGTTCTCTCGGACAGAATCGTAGATGCCAACGGCCGTGAGTCTGAATGTGCTGCGCGCTTTAGTGTTTCGCGTAACGGCGACGGTAGCCGAACACAGTAGCTCCATCGGTGATTTGCAAAATGATTTCATACAATTATACCGATTGGATCTCTTAACTGGTTTTTATAGCTACGAGATTGAGTTAAAAATGCTTTTGGAATTACCACTTACGCCGGAATGGCACGTTGACATGATTACGTACTGTAGTTGAGTTATTTTTATAATTTGAGTTTTTATTTACTAAGTGAGCGAAATGTCTCTCGAGAATAATGTTGAGTTATTTACTATTATCATGAACATTGGGAAAATTGTTATTACATGAGTTTTCTATATATGTGCTTAGAAGAACTATTGGTTAAAAGGCCGATACCCCTTGGCGACACTACGCCGCAAAAAGCTCAAAATACCGGCTAAATATATTAGTATTAATACAATATAATAAAATTATATAATGTAATATATATATATATATATATATATATGAAATATAATCAATTATATATATATATATATATAATTGATTATATTTCATATATTTTTTTAGACATTTGTGACAACATAATTGAATAGTTTAATAAAAACTCGTTTTTGATTTCAAAGCGTGATTATCTTAAAAAATCTCATTTCTCCTAGTTATCACTCATTTGTAGGAAACGAAGTACGATTTTTGGTTTAAATCTATTATTCATTTCACAGCTATCAAAGCGTTTAATTGCGCATCTGCTATATTGTAAAATAAAATCTATTTTTACGTAGATACCTACGCATTTATCTTCCTTCGTATTATAAATTATGTGAGTGTCAAAGTTCACCCAAGTGGCGACAAACAGAATATTTGGTATATAACCATTAATAATAGGTGCCGGTAAATTTATATATTTATCAACTTATGTTTTAATCTGTATTGTAAAGTCTCTCATAGCAATTTAACAATCACACTGTAATGTAATCACTCGTAGTATTTTTTCTTATGCAGGGTTATCGGCTGATAGGGGTCACTATACACACCGTCATTAAAAACAGCTGATTTTTTTCCCTCAATTTGATTGAAAAAAATCAGCTGTTCCATATAAAAAGTTGATGGGTCGTTGACATAAAGTATGGAACAATGCTATTTTTTTCGAGAAATTCAGAGTTCGTCCCATATAAGTATACGACTTATTTTTTTTGTAAGGATTATGTAACTATATGAACTTAAAACTTTGAACCAATTTTTTTGTATCAGTTGTGTGCCAAATAGAATATTCTCTGAACATATTTTTTGAAACGTTTCCTGCTCTCTCTCTGTTTGTATCATTACGTCATTATTTAATATATGAAACAAAAACTGATTTCGTCACACTTATGACAGAAGTTACTAGCCTTCCTTTGTCTCCTCTTACAATAACAATTTACGATTCTATAGGTATTTTTTATACTACAACTCATTAGTTGCTCAGGTGTGTAACGTCAATGCCCTGAAAAGTAAATATAATGTCTTATAAATCGTAGAAAACGCATGAGAGAGAAACATAAGCGCGCACCTGTTTGAGAGAATAAAGTTTAGATAGTGCCATATGCCAACACATCGCACCTGAATAGCAGAGCAGATAATTTAACCTTTATCTATGAAGCTATTCAGTTATCATTTTGTGCTAGATAATATTTTGAAAGTGACAAGCGACTCGGGCCACCGAAAACTTTTGCCCTTTAAAAAAAAAAGTGTTTTCTAATTCGGTTCTAGTGTCTCTCTTAAATCAGAATATTCCGGAATTGGGATCAATGCTGTTAATAAGAAAGCCCGGTTTTAGGCGTATATCGGTTTAGTAGTGGTAGAGTGCAGCCAATACAGTTCTTCACGTAAGTTTAATTAGTTTCAATTTAATAGTTTTAACTCATTTAAATAAAAAATATGAATTTGCAAGCTAATTCGTAATGAAAAAAGACAAGTTAGTCCATAAGTCAAAGATAATTTACTCTTTGTTATGAATAATTATTTAATAATTGTATAATATTCTAAATAATATAATATGCTAGGGTAAATCCTGACTGACAGACTGATATTCGCTACGAATCAACGCAGAGCCAAAACCACTAAATCTACAATTTGGAGAATGTATTCATTAACCGGTGTACTAAGAAATTATTTTTAGAAATTCGAACGGGAGTTCAAAGTTTAAAACTCCTTATATTCCAATTTATGTTCCAGACAAAGCCGCGGGTGACAGCTACTAGTATGTGTATCTGTATATAATGAACGAATTGTCACTCTCAATCATTGTTCCTGTACAGTCATCGCCAAGAAACGCGGTGCGTGAGCGTTATCTTCCAATATTTACCTTTTACTTACAGTCCTCATCTCCTCATTGTTATATCTTTGGCGGCAGGTGCGATGAAAAAGTTTTAAAACAACGTTACGCGACTTTTATCTATACAACGTGAAAAAGGCCACGTTTAAAGTATTAGATGGAAACGCATTATACTTACTATACGGTAAGATAACCCAAAACTATTAGTTATGTCTTATCTTGATGATGGTGAGTCATGAAAACCTTTTTTAAGGTGTTTGACAACGAAAGTTTGGACATGTTGGGTCAGGATTTTGGGGTGGACGTTTGTAGTGAAATAAATAAGAAATGATATTTCAATAAATGCTTCAAAATAGAGCACATTAGTTCATAGAGATTTAGTGATTTTCCAACGACCCAGAGGTGACCTCTGGGTTCTTGAAAATCACACCTTAAACATTCAATAAATTAGTTTGTCAATTCGTCAGAATCTTTTCTTTTATTTGTGGCTCTTAATTTTTTGTGACGCCTGCAGCCCAATTCGCAATGCGCTTATTAAAAGTATTCATTGAATAAATGAATTAAAAGCGATATTAGTATTCGTGTGTTGACAACTTTATAGTACACATCACGCTTGATCATATCATACATAACTTACATAACCCGGCTGCACCCTTAATATTATCAGGTATTTTGCAGGTTAAAAATACAAGTTGTTAAAAGTGACTTCAAAAAATCCGACTACAAGAACTTTAGACCCACGTGTAGACAAGTGCAAGCGCGGAATGCAGCTAGCCTATATCATCTATAAACGGGTAAAAAAAACCATTGATACCACTCACATACAAATATGACAATCCGTTAAGGCTCTAGGGCGTGCCAAAAAAAATTATATACATACTCGTACATACACTTGAAAAATATAACTCTCTTTCTTTCGCAGTTGAGTAAAAAGACGGAATAGATTAAAATAGTAATAATAGGTATATATATATATATACATATATACATATGTATATTTTTTTATTTAATAGATATCTAATACAAAGTACAATTTCATAGCTAACATCATTCTTTTAAAATATGTCTAATATGTTTGGGATACCGCTATAAAAATATGTATATAAGGATTAAATCCTTGATGCGTAATTAAATTTTCAATATATCAAGTTTTTTTTTTAATTTGTTATATACATATTATAAGAAATAAACATTAACTGTTAAAAGCTAGTGTAAAGAATCGAATCTTCCTGAAATAGTTAATATTATATTATTAGCGGTAAAATAATTTCAAGTCAGAAAATAGGTCAGGTGAATTTGCCAAATTTCTCGTAGCAGTTCGTAGCACTTACGTAGCACATTTTCTATTTTGTAGAATGTCAATATGCACGCGTCCGTATTTACGTGAATTAGTTTACTATGTTCTTTTGGCGAGTGTTCAGTTTTCCATTTCAGAAACTAGCATTTTATTAAATTACTAAGTACCTATTATAAGTACCCAAGTTTGAATTATGTCAAAAAAGCGATAGCGAAGTGAGATTGGGTCGTTCCTGAAATAATATAGAACACATTGGGATTAAAATTATTACTTGAAAGCAGACTCTTAATTCTGTCAAACAAGAGCATAACGCAATTGCGATTGTGTCATAATTACAATGCCAGACTATACGCCCTGGTAATGTTGAAGGCAGGATGGGTAGTGAAGTGGTGGTGGTAATGGTGTTGGGGTTGGGGTAGGTTGTGAGGGTAGGCACCCCCGGGCGGGGCAGGGCGGGGCGCGGGGCGGGCCGCCACGCCCGAGCAGCGAGCCGCCGACGCCGCTACGTCTGGCGCGCGCGCCGACCTGCCATTCTGTCCGCGACTCCCGCGCCAGCAAGTCATGCGCGCTCGAGCTCCCGCGCGCACGCCCGCGCACCGACTAACATGTTACCGCGCGTTGTTATGTGTGCTCAACCAGTGACATTATATATCTTCCCTAAACGTGCAAACTGGTGTGTCCATCGCGGATTGTTGACCGCAGGTCGACGTTGGATGCGTTAAAATTTCGGGTGAGTGAGAGAGGCGAGCGGTCGTGCGCCCGCGGCCGGTTTGACCGCATTATTTTCGAAATACGTACACGGCAATCCGGTTGACCGCCGCTAGAACGATCAAAACATTACAACAACAACATATAAATTTCGGTGATAACCCCAAACTAATCCAGATGTGCCCATTGTTCCGCGCCGGACGGTTTATCGCTGCCAACTCCTTTTTCAAAGATTCGATCTATTCGAATTATCTCATTAAATATTGGTAGGTATCGGCGATTGTAATGGTTTTACAATTTTACCATTTTACGATAATTTGAACTGGGTGTTTCGAAGATCTTCGTCAACAATAAACATATCGTTTAAGTTAGTTGACTACGCATCCCGTTGATGTCTTTTACAGAACGCTTTTGGAAAGTGCGCGAGCGATAAAACCATGTTTATTGGATGTTTGTGCAACATATCTTGTTCTTTCGTTTCTCTTAATTTTAATACGGTTTTAACGTTCTCCAATATAAAACTTTAATTAAAATTCCATATAATAAAGTCGATGTTTCCAACATGTTTAATATCGGTCGATGGCATAAAGGCAAAAATTTTGTTTAACGGGATATACTGTATCGTCGGCATAAAAACTAAATTGTTTATCGTTAAATTGTAGTTAGCCAATGTGTTCGGCCTTTAAGGCCTAAGTTAAGGTCGAACACTGCGATGTTTCGGAGGCAAGCTTGCTGCGGTTAGGAGATTTTAATACTCGAGTTTCATACAGGTACACGTGAACAGATAATAAATCGAGTTCGTTTGTTTACAACCGCAATAGTATCGGGTTTTATAGCACGCCGTAGAAAGTTAGATGTTGTTACAAGACCAAACATTATATTACGTATAAAGCGTTTAACGAAATTACTTTTGTATTGCCCAACGGATAACCAATATTCAAGAGATTTGAAGATGGTACTTGAGCAATTATAAGCATGTTTATTTACGGACTGTTATTTCAAAGATATTTTGGTTTCGTTCAGAAAATATGGCTACATTTTTTATTATTCATACGATGTGTAATATATCATCTGAAATCAAAAACATCAAAAATTAAAAATATGCTGCTTTATTTTAATTTTACTGTTCTTATAATGTTGCGTAAGTTTTTTTTATATCAAAAATGCATAAGTATTTCCTAATAGCATCACAACTACATTTTTGAATTCTGTCAAGCATACTAGAATGTAATTCCTAGTAAAAAGTTATACTTTTTACATGCTAAGTCAGGTATTCAATATAACAAAATAATATTGACGCAAAATAGTACCTATTCTTAAAAAAAATATGTGATAATAAGATATATTATCTTATATGTCTTAAAAAATGTATAAAAGGTACGAAGGTAGTTGAATCTACTTACTTACAAAAAACCGTGCAAGTGCTTTTATAAGAAAAATGAAATTACTAATTACAACAAAAAAACTGTTGTAATTATCGTCTTTTACTGTGTTCTGAAAGATATTCCAAATGCTCTATCCCACTTACTAGAGAACAGCGTAACTTAGTAGTTACGCTGGTAACTTAGTAGATACAAATATGAATTAGTATACTAATACTAATTCATATTTGTATCTAAATACATAATTATATATAATTTCTAAGAATTCATAATAACCAATATGTAATGACATTTTGTACACAATTTTTTTATTTACCAATGACTCATTCATAATTGGTAAATAAAAATGGTAGCAACAACAAATTGTGAACCAAGAAGAAGTATTAAATAAATATAACGAAAAATCTAAAAATTATAAAATATTATTTCAACACACTATAATAATAAACTTGTAGTTCTACTTGTACTCTTAGCAAATGGTTTCCAAAAATGGCAACCGCGTTTTTGACGCTAATTGAATAACAGTTGGTAACCATGGAAACTCATTTCTTCGTTTTGTGTCATAGCCACAGTGTTTTAAATATTTTTCGTTTAATTTCGCATCGTCGCTTTACATCAGGCGAGTTCAGGTCAAGCGCAAGCCTATTTATTTATGTATAAAAATGAGTAATTACATTTTTCTAGGTTCACAGTTTTGCATTTATAAGCTATCTTCCAAATCCAATCAAAAATCCCTGACGACAAAAAAAAACGTATCGTAGACCATGTATACTGAGTTTCGTCCAGATTGGATTTAAAAACACCAGCTGTACGCGATTACGAAATTTCTTACTGACAAAAATATACTAACTAACAGACGAAAAAATAATTTGCCAGACTAGAATCAAAGAAGTTTTACTCGCTCGATCAACTATTATACTATTACTAATACTACTACTGCCATAATGTTCACTAACATATTATTATGTACAAATAATAATACTAAGTTGTACTATTGGCAGACCGGTACAATCGTACGAACCTACGAGTACTACTACCGAATAAATAAATATGTATGAGAGAATTACAAAGTTACGTTATTGCATTTATTAGAAACACACCTAGAGATAAACCGACTACCGATTGTAAACAATGTCACTCTTTGTCAGCCCACTTGTTGCAGCAAATGTAGCTCGCAGTCTGGGAACCCATCCCGAGTTCTTTAGAATTTAAGATAACTAACCGACACTTGTTTATATATGTATATGTATCTCTTGTTATTTTTGAGAATCCATGATATAGGTGTGTTATGTAACTCGTACTCGAGTTCATACGAGTTTAAATTGTTCCTACGAGTAACGCTGGTGTTTTTCATTCAACAAAATGTTGATTATAATCGACACAAGTTTTAGTAGAGTGGTTTAATTTGTTATACAAGTAGTGTCATCGAAACTGAGATAATGAATTGGCAAAAAATTCTAACCGTTATTTTCGTCTTTTCCAGGTGGGTCGCGGAGAATTATGCGTGCGTGGTGCGCATGCGCGGTGGTGTGCGCGTTGGCGGCGCTATCGTGTGCCAGCGGAGTGGACGAGGCCACGTTGGCGGCCGCCGAGCGCCAGCTGCTGGCGCTGCTGGGGCTGGCGCGACGTCCGTCGCACGCATCCGGCGTCCGCCCCTCAGTGCCGCGCGCCATGCGCCTGCTTTACGAGAACGACGGCGCCATGCCGGCCGCCGCCGCAAACACGGCGCGCTCCTACCACCACGTGCCTTCGCACCTCGACCATCGCTTCCCCGGCGAGCACCGGTTCCGCCTTTACTTTAACCTGAGCGACGTGCCGGCGGACGAGATACCGCGAGGCGCTTCCATTACCTTCCATCGCGTGGCGGACGCCGCCGACGCGCAGAGACTGCTCGTGTACGACGTCGTGCGACCCGGCAGGAAGGGCCGCAGCGCGCCCGTCCTGAGGCTCGTCGACTCGATGCCGCTGACGCCTGGCGAGGGCACCGTGAGTGCGGACGCAATAGACGCCGCGCGGCGATGGCTCCGGGAGCCAGAACACAATCATGGACTATTAGTGCGTGTTATTAATGAAGGTGCGCGAAACGTGGACGCTTCTAAACCGCACGTGCGGGTGCGAAGACGAGCGAATGAGGAGGAGGAGGAATGGCGCGCGCAGCAGCCAACGCTGTTGCTGTACACGGAGGATTCGCGCGCGCGGGCGGCGCGAGAGTCTCGGCCGGCGAGCTCGCGGCTGGCGCGAAGCAAGCGAGCGGCGCCGCGCCGTGGCCACCGCGCGCACCACCGTCGCAAAGAGGCGCGCGAGATCTGTCAGCGCAGGCCGCTGTACGTAGATTTCGCGGAGGTTGGGTGGAGCGACTGGATAGTGGCGCCGCATGGGTACGAGGCGTATTATTGCCAGGGCGACTGTCCGTTCCCGCTGGCGGATCACCTGAACGGCACAAACCATGCCATCGTGCAGACGCTGGTCAACTCGGTGAACCCGGCGGCGGTGCCTAAAGCTTGCTGCGTACCCACGCAGCTCACGTCCATCTCCATGTTATATTTGGACGAACATAATAAAGTGGTGCTCAAAAACTATCAGGACATGATGGTGCTGGGCTGCGGCTGCCGATGACGAAGGCGCCTCCCTCGCCGAGTGCGGACTATTCCTAGTGATATCTCGTGGACCCAGTGTAAATATAGTGACGGCCTCGAATCCTGTAAATAACTATCTGTGTATATACTCGTGTAATTATAATTTTATTGAAATGAAGATATAATAAATCATGTAATTTTATAAATGAATTCCTTTTAATTTTTCCCGAAAAGATAAAACAGTGCTAGATAATTTACAAGCTCAAGTCATACCTAATTCAAAACAAATACATTATAAAGAATCTGAGATTCACAAAACAGATGTACTTTTCAATATGTGTCACGATATTTACAGTTTTTTTTCGTAAATAGCAGATATTTGCTAAAGTCATCTTCAAGTCAAGTAATTTTTTGGTCTCTTATAGAGCGGCCCTCGGCCGTTTTGTATGAGAACTTTTGGAGCCGAAATTAGGGGGGTTTGGGGAGGCGAGGTATAATTCGAATAATTTGGATATTATATTTAATTGTTCAATATGTGCGTATCTGTCTGGGAACCATTATTTTTGGTCGTTTAATACACTGACGTTATACATCGGGAGATATTGAGTGATGGAAAAGAAAATTACTTTTCGAATAAATCGATCGATTTGTTCACAACATATCAAGCTAGAAACATCCTTTTTCGTCGAGCTACCAGCTCGTTTCACCAGTGGCACGTGAACGAATATAATTTCAGCACCAAAGCACAGAAAAAATAACAATATATACGTGCGTATATACCAAAATTAATTATATTTGTCGTTCAAAGGCCCAGTATTGTAAATACTTACGTATGAAACTCCAGCTTATGTTAAAATGAACATAAAATAATTATGTCGGTATGCATGGGTACGTATACGAGTGCCAAGGCTATAGGTACATAACTAGATATTAAAGTAAATTGAACATATTTTTAATTGACCGACCGACCGAAGCTTCTCTGTATAAAGTGTTTAGGCCTATGTCTAAATTTTATTTTCATGTATGTACTGATCGTATGTATGCATGCGTGTTTGTATGTTAGAACTCTCGTATAGGACGCCCATATAGGACTTAGTATAAAGGTTCTAGGAATAGTATTGAGATAAGATAACATTATTTGAATACCGCAAGATTTTTGAAAACTACGTCGACATAATATTTATCGATCCTTTTCAATAAAATTTGTGCAGACATTCCGGGGAAACAGTTTAACATAAAAAATTGATATAAAAGAAAGTCCGTCAAATGAACGTCGTTCCTTTTTGAAAAGTCGCAAAAAATGTGGTTTCAAAGTTCGCAAAAGTAGTAGCGATAAATTAGTCACACGAGAGTAAGTACTTAATACACCTACAGTATTTTTAAACCGACATCAAAAGAGGAGGTTCTTTATTCGTCGGATCTTTTTTTGATGTATCTTGCCCAATTTCTCAGAGGGAACCAATTAAAAAATATATTATTTAGTTCAAAAAAGCATATTTTCTAATTGATCCCATATAAATTTCATAATAATTTATCTAGTAGTTTTTTTTAAATCAATATGACTTTGAATTTTCTTTGACTAACTACATAGAAGACATTTTGATAAGTGACGTAGTTAAGTTTTTTCTGCCGCATTGAAGTAGTTTTTTTTTAATTTTTTTTAAAGTATTACTTATTAGTAATAGGAGGAAGTATGGTACTACAGCATAACCTGTGACAAGGTCATGGGTAATTGAACTTTCTCAATGAATGAACTCACACCTAGCGCTATTGTTACACTGGCCAATAAAGCACAGCTTGCGGTAGGTTCTGTTAACTATAACTGAAACCATAACTCAGGCTATTCGCCAAAACATCTCTCACTTGCCTAAACGTAATCTAAATAAGATCCGGTCCAATTTGAGGTCACCTACTTTTTATTAGGATTGAAGTAGAGTATTTGCGGTATTCAATGCTTAGCAACAGCCATTTTAGTAGCTAGTTACTAAAAAGTAAAAGTGTGAATGAGTCTTCTTTCATAAGAAGTTATGAAAAATGTTAATGAAGTAAATCAAAGCTCCGTGTACGGCAAAGGTTATCAACTGAAACTTTTTAATTCAATAATAGAAAAATGATAAAACTTAACGAACTTGATTCGATGGGTATGTTTTTCTATGTTTGTTACCTGATTTCTCAAAGAAGGCTGGACCGAATTGATAAATACTTTTTTTGTTTAAACGAATGACACCATTTAAATTTTACAAAAAGTTTTTTAAATAGAAATAACTGAAAATTTACCATCGGCGCCTGCCGTACCTAATGAAAATTGGTAATAACTATTTTTACCCGACTGCGATAGGAGATTTAAAGAAAGAAAGAAAGAACACATTTATTTTGTACACACAGTCTACTACTACTAAAACTAATTACTTAAAAGTAGACAAACATTTAAAATAATAAAGTAAGTCGAGTTGCAGTGTCCCGTGCGACAAAAAAGGTCAGCGCTCAGCATGATGCTGGGGATTGCTCTTCAGCGCTGATTTGATTTATGTTTTTTAATAAAGAACTTGTATATATATAAATATACAACTGTTCCTGTGTTTGTTTTACGAAACAAGAATAACAAGATAAACGGTTTCATCAGGACATAAAAAAGAAGATATCAATCTATGGAATCATAAACGGAAACCAACAAAACGCAGATTTTTCTATAAAGAAAACGTCATTATTAATGGTTTTCTTATTGTATACCTTGATGTTGTATTTTAATAGCTATAGACTCATTAAAGTTAACAAAATAAAATTCTTATTTAAAGTTATATTTTGCATGTTTATGCCAAGGAATCATGAAACCGACCACTAAACGGAGCCGTAGCAAACTTCTCTGCTTTTGCGGAAAATAATGTATAAATGACACCTATTGAATTCAGTCTAATGCGGTAGTACAATTTGTATAAGAATACCAACATCTTTTTTAAATGTATTTTTTTCATTACAGGCGCGATAAAAATATTTAGTAAAATTAGTGGTTGGTTGTCATTTCCATTTTCCTATTGAATGTTACGTGATAATTATTGAACGCTTACTTATTGCGTAAATGTAGAAGCATACTCGTAATACGATCGTAATTTGATTGCACAGTTTGCTCCATTCTTGAATTTCTTCTTTCCTGATAGCTGGATTTTGTATGTCACTCGTGTAACATACAAAACATGTGAAAGGAAGAATGAAAAGTCTGGTGGTTTTACTCGCTTTTATTCAAAACAGAGTAATATTTCAATTTCCAAATTTGAATCTTGAAATGGTAAAACTCGTATCACACCGATACTTGCATAAATAAGGACATGTATTTATGAAAATGCGACTAAGCAGGAAAACTTTACAAGACTCTTCAATTTTTTTTTTGTACATAGATACTTATAGATTATTCTACAAAAAGATGTTTGTAGACTAGCGAGGAATGATTAATAGACGTAGCCACACTTCAAATAATTTAGGAAATTTCCACACAGTCTGCAAATACTACCTAATTATAAATTATTAAATTCAAAAATATGAATCGTATATTTACGTATACGTCCATTGAGCAGTATGCCTATTTTAAGATATATATCCCCCGTCATAAACGTCTACGTTATTTTACGTCGGTAGACGAATGGTCAAGACTTTATAAATTCCATGGAGAGTGTGGCAGGCAGGTCTCCAAATTTCAAATATTTCGTCACAACGCAGCTATATATCATGTTTTTGCCGACACGGCCGGAGGAATGCCCGGCCGTATAATTTGGCCGGCCACCCGGCAACTCAGCGCCCGTACCGCCCTACGTCTATATTATCAGTAGATAAATTCGTGCTTTGTCTTTGCCTCCTTATTTCGTCCTTTCGAGATTTCGCTTTTGTTTTTTTTTGTTCGCCGTGGACGGCAACAAAAAACTGAGTGGAGGCGAACGAAGTGGGTATAATTTATTTTATAGTCGGCTCGCTCGTAACTCGGCGGTGGACGGCTGGACGCCGATTTATCCCCATCTCGGCGTAATTAACGTAAATGGATTGGTTGAAGTCGGTGCCTGTGAGAGGTCCCTCTGACCGCGCGGCCCTCCGCCATGCCGGCACTCCCTGCTTGAATACCTAACGTGGGTAACACTAAACTCGGCCCAAACGACCGACTAGACCCCGCGCTCTTAGATTTGAGCAATTTCCGTAGCGATCCAGAATGTACCAATTAAGCGATTATTTTTTTAACCGCAGGCCGAATGAGATGCGATTCGTTTGTGATTACGCTCGGAGGCTACGTTTCCAGAGGAGCGCGGACTTATCCCCGAGGGAATTATAATTGTTTTGCATTCTTGCACGGGTATAAAAACAAAAGGCCTCGGCGGGCCCCCCGCGCTGCTCTGCTGGCCGACCAGACCGAAGTCTGACGACTCGCATTCCCTTCAGACAAAAAGCTACGAATGAATTAGAGCGAGCTTTCGACTTCGGTTAGAGTGATATTGCTTTTTGTGAACTCGTAGAGTGTAATTATTACCAAACTTAATTATAGAATCTGCCTGCCGATTCTCAAAATGAAAGTTTGTGAGTGAGAGAGAATTTTAGAACGAAGTTGATGTGCAGTTAGTTTTTGTTTATTTGTATGCAATAATTAGATATCTTGTTATATTAAAGCGTAGTACCTACTTCACCTCTAACAATTCTATAAATGAAATTCACTGTATTTATGTAAAAATAAACATATATGTTTGAAAAACAAAATTAAACATCAAATATAGTTTTTATGTATCGCCGGTAAATTCAACGTAAATCGCATCGAATGACAACCACGAATCAGATCTCAACTGACGTAACCCAATAACTCGAGCGCAATATCAAGGACCGCGAAATCGTCCAATTTACAATGTAAGTATTTTGTGCAAAGGTAATAAAGTAATATGAAGAAAAAACCTGTTTAATTTGTGCATGCTTGGAATATTTGAGAGGATCGCGCGGTCGATGGCCGCGTGCAATACGACGCGAGTCCGGAGCACGACGCACGCTCGCACCACGGGACGCGCAGCGTGCAGGACTAGCTAGCTATCTATCTACTATTATCAATGCGACGAGTATAATGACTGTTGGCTCAAATTGTTTTTCTGCAGTATCAGATATATTTAAAAGTTTAAGTTTAACCCTTTATTCGCTAAACTTAGGTGTGGGACTTTTCTTATTTGGAAGAAAAAAGTTATCTACTAGATGGTTTTCTTCACCATAAATGCACTACGATTACAATACGATTTTACTTTATTGCACACCAAACAAAATAAACAATAAAATACAAACAAGAACACCAGTAGTACACGGGGCGGCCTTATCGCCTAAAGCGATTTCTTCCAGGCAACCTTCGAATAGATCGGAATAAGTGAGAAGAGCCACATCGGTGGTGTATCATAACAAAAATAGAATAAAATGGTACAAATACTAAAATAAAAAAAATAAAAAATTGTTTTAATAATTACTTAATATAAACCTAAATACATGTTAATAATTAATGTTAAATTGTTCATGAGTGAAAAACTCACAGATTCATAAGACCAAACGGCAGTATATTCAGTGGCATTATACAGAAAGGCAATGTAAAGCATGCGGATAAAGATAAATACCAGCCAGCATTTAGTATTTTTTTAATTCTTGTCTGTGTCCCATCTAGTTTTCAAATTTAAGATAATTATGCTTTGTTGATTCGTTTATATGATATTCATCAACCTAGCAAGTTCTCACACATCACATTAGCCGTTTTGCTTATTATCTGTAAGCTTCGGTGAAGAAGTCTTAAAAGTCTGCATCTTAAATGCGGCAAAACATTGTTTTACATAATGCCCATTGCTCAATAAACAATAAACAGACACACAAAACAATAAATCCAAAAATAAAAATTTGACATCTAATGCTACAAGAAACAAAATTCAACGTAGATCTCTACATATTTTTTTAATCTAGTGTTTTTAACTTTTCAGCGTCAGAGTTATGAAACATACAAACACAATAACTCAATTCGAAGTCGAGGATTCTCGTTTTACTAGGAACTTGACTCACGCTCTTCGGAAAAACAATGCAATGACAACCAATGATCGTGGCAACAACACTCTGCATGTTTTCATGATTCACTCACTAGCATTGTGGACGAGGAAGTCGTCTTCTGTTCATTTTATCTTCTATAAGGAGACCTAACAGATAATTTACGAAGAGGCGTTCGAAAAATATTTAATACTCCAATTGTATGGAGACTTAATAAGCACCGGTTTGAGGAACCTCGTATTCCCATATTTTTTTTTACAACAAGGAGGTTCTGACAAAAGAATTTTAATTCTATTGATAAATTACGAGTATAGTGATCTTAAACTCGACTAGGTATGCCTGGTTTGGACGTTTTTAGTTTTATGCAATTGGCTCTAAAACTTTGTATTTCTGATTTATGGGATTTTATTCAGAAATCCAAATATTAGACCAAATATTATCATATTTAGTCTAATATTTGTATTTTGTACGTATACATACCTACACAATACGTAGGTATGTGGGTTTTGGTTTAAGTACCTACTGTATCATCATGTATATAATGTGGTAAGTAAATTATTCCAAAAATCATAAGCATTATATAGTAAAAGTCAGACAATTAAGAGTCTTACTTAATTGTCTATATATTGATAACATTGAATGAATGTATGAATATAGCACACCAAACAGCAAGCTAAGATTATTGCATACCAAACAGCAAGACAAATCTACACATTTAGACAATTGTAGTATATTGGAACTTTCTGTTTTGTAATAAGTTTTGTCTGCCACATTGAAGTAAGTTTTTACTTTATTTATTTTACACAATGAACCTGCAGATTGCGATCCTTGTGAGAACAGACATACTTGTTGGCACCTTGCCACACGAAACATTTGTTAATTCTTATATATGGAGTAAACCTTTAAAGTTTCACTTCACGCCATACGATTGTTAGTGCTAAATCTAAAGTGTTGCAAGATCAGGATCGAACAAACATATTTAAATCGACGCTAAAGAACAGGAGATGAACGATTGGCCAATCTTTCAAAAGTATTTTAAAGAGTGCTTGAAAGAAATCGCTATATTAATTTAGAATTACCTATATAACTCTGTTGCTATGGGTTAAAAACTATGCTTTTAAGAAGTCAGACCTAATACAGCCCTTTTTTTAAACAGATTTTATTTAATAGGCGAAATTGTCTACGAAATACCTGTTACATTTCTTATGAAATAGGTCCTTAATCAAGTGAGACAAGGGCCAAAATCCATGGTAGCACTAATTCTACTCACGGTCATACATATAGTCTAGTTGAAGTGAGAAGCGAGGCCGTCTATCTGAGTAGGTTTTGAACAAGATAAAATAGCGTTTATTTTAAAAAAGGCCCGTTTTAAATGTCAGTCTTTTTTTATAAGCACTTATTGTTATACCTACTCGTTCAAATAGAAATGATCCCACAAGTCAGCTCATGCTTCTCCAGGACCGGTAAGTTTTATGAAACACGGCTATACCGTATTACGAAACAAGTTGAGTCGTATAACGCTACCCCCAGACATCCAGTGTGAAATATTTATCACATTGCAGGCGACTTGTTTACGTTTCGAATTTGACCACAGCAGAGCGCATCTCTGTTACCAAATGCTACACTTATTCAAATAACATCTTTATTGCTGCAAATACAAGGTCGTAAATAGTTTTATTGTATAAAATATGTAGGTAAAAAATGATCTTATAGTCGCGTGCTGCGGAATTCACACTCGCGTTTTATTTGTCCCGCGCGTACACACTTTAATTACACTCAGCTTTCACCATAAGGGCACCATCGGATGCTGGATTTAAGATATTCTGTATAGATAACTTTTTGTAGTAGGTAACCGGTAGTTTTTTAGATACAAGTATCTATTTTTCCCGTGGAATAAGTATCGAAAAAATCTATTTCCAAAACTTGAAGTGGTGAAATACGCTCTTAAATTTCGAACCTCCTTTAATATTTTTACTATGAGGCCTAATCTTGCCTTTTTATAGAGCCATTTTCCTTACAAATATTTCAAGATAAATATTAATAGAAACAATTTTAAGACTGTTCAAAAAGCCATAACTACAGTTAAACAATAATTTAACTGGCTTTTAATACTGATTTTTAGCAAAACAGTTTGGATACGTCCTCGCTACGTCATTAATTAATTAAATAACACTATTTCGATGAAGCCGTTAATTATTTTTACAGCTTCACCGTCAAGTTGATGTAACTCTAACATCAACTTATCACTTCAAAAGCCTATCGATAGAGCAACAGCGATCGCGTCTGTAGCAAGCCTCGCTTATCACGTGGCTTTATAACGGTGATGACATATTTTACCGGCCGTTTGCGCAGTGCACGTCCCAAGCCCGGACGGCTTGGAAATCAGAAAAACAAACAGTACATTTATTAATTAGCTGCAGATGCGATAGAAAATACCTTGAATCGATTTATTTTTTTACGGCTGAGCTACGCGCTTGTTCGACCCTTTAAAAGAGTCTGCGCTGGAGTTTGCTGATATTACGTTATTTAGACAAGAGTGAAGACTTATATAAACTTTTACAAAATCAGTTCACTAGTTTGGTCTGTAAAACAAAATAACTTATTAAAAATTTATAGGCGCCTGCCTGAAGTCAGTTTTGATTTCATAAAAGCATTATTGTACTTCTAAGACGGCGAACTTACGGCAGGCCCTGCCCCGTCTAACACTTGATAGTAAATCTACGTGAGCGTCGTGTATGTACGCTAGACAGACATAAACAGCTATTTATTTCTGGCAACGAACCCGCGTCCTTGAGGTCGACCTTATTGCGCAACACCGGTTTTTGAAATGCGCACTCGCACGTTCTATGGTCAGGTTATAAAAGTGATGATACTTAAATAGAGATATAAAATATATGATTTTATAGTGTAGTAGTGATAGCTAAGGTAGGGATCGATCGCGTTCTTTGAAACCTCTTTTGAAGCTTTCATTCTACTAGTCTTATTGTGATTTGTCCCATGGGACAACTCCAACTACTTTACACTTTGCTCATTGAGTTCAATGGATGTGTTTACACTAATATTTAATATGTATAAGTAAGTAGCCTTATTGAATTTCGAAGTCAGATTTATCAGCAGGAATTTCACTAAGAAGATATCAAAAACTATACGATATTTAATCTGCTCTGTGGAAATTGGCATCAAAACATCTGCAAAGATGCTGTTGTTTCCATTATAACAAAAAAATAACAACTTCTCGATAGCTTGTGCATGAAAATACTCTTAATTTCTAGGGTCAGTTGCTCTTTTACTGAAAGATTAAAACGTGATACAACATGTCTATCGGTGACATTGCAATTCTTAGTAAGTATGAATATAAGACTCAGAATCTCATAGGACAAGTGCCGTCCTATGAGAGTAGGTACATGAAAGAATGTCTGGTGTAAGAAGCAAAGGATTTTCATACATACTTTTATCCTGTTTTTCCTATATTTATAATCACAAATGGTAATTAATTCCACGTTGTATTTTACTGCTATTTTCCCGCCTGTCACATTTTTGAAAGCCACCACAGAAACCACGACAGAGTCAGATGCCCAATTACTAAATAACATCTACTTCCTTTATTACGCGGGATTTTACGGTGTCAAAGGTTGGAGAGCAGGGAAATAAACAATAAGATAAGAGATTGTATGGATTTTCCTAAATAAGTTATAAGAGGCTAAAACAAAATAGTAACATCGTTTATATTACGTACGTACATACTTTAATGATTAACGTACTCTTTCTTAAGATGTCCCATATGTCTCTTTGAAACAAGCTGCCGTTGCATATTATCGTCCCCGTAGTTCGAAAAGCCAATAACTCGAGAAAGTGTGTTACGAGATAATCGCATTTGAAAATTTTCATAATTAAAATGCATATAACTTTTTACATATGTAACCAATTTGAACACTAAGAATCCAAGCAAGAATCTTGTGTTGTTTTAGAGTAAATAACTAGTATTATCTTTATAGTTATGTAATTTATTTATCAAGTACGCATAAGAGCATTAATTTGTAAATTAAACTTTTAATTAATGTGACTCTACTTGTATGCATGTTAGTTAATTTTCGACTTGAATTAGTTATTTATCTCGTGGTCTAACGCTACCAGTAAAATAATTAAATCGGTATAGTGATTTATAGAGAAATGTACACAAAATAAAATAAAGAAAAAAGTAACTAAGTGTTTGTAAATTACACTAAGTTAGGTAATTTTCTCTTAACAAAATATTCTCTTTGTTGTAAACTTAGTAAATTTTCACATTTCATAACTCAGAAACTATGACAGCCACAGAAATAAGAGTCAGATAGCTAGAAAGAGCTTAAAACGTTGATTCACATTATGAAATAAAAAAGAAATCACTCGAGTTAATGCTTTTCGGGGACTATATTTCGTCATGAAATAATAAATTTTTACAAAGGACGTGGTATATTAATTTTTAACCCTCTACTTAAACAGACGGGTTTATAATGCGTGCATTGATGTACATGTACTAGATGCGTACTAACCGCCTCAATGCATTGCTGCTTCACTTAAGGCCACAGCCTTTACCTCAGCTCACTTTAAATCAGTGCCTGGAGTGAGGCCAAGCGAGCGAAAGCTCTTCAAAAAATATTTAGAAATGGTTAAATGCGTAATAAAAGTATGTGACACAATTACTCAAAAACATAACAAATCCAGCGAGGTTATTTTACACAGGTAAGTTTATTGTAGTGTGGCATATTAATGTGAATAAAGCAAAACTCAAAACCAAAAAATATTAATGTAATTCAGTGTTTGGTGTTGCCCTTAAATACATCGGGATGGGTTCCCACAGTAATGGGAAAATATCAATGCACAAAATAAATTATTAATTATGGGATTAGTAATTGTATTTGTTTGATTTTCTTATTTTACGTAGAAAACTTTTGACGTTGAAATACCTTGCAAAATGGGCTTAGGAATGAATGTTTTCATCGAAATTTAGGATAACTTTCTACTAAGTAATTTGAGAAACCCTTAATTAAGTCCAATAAGTGGAATTTGGTCTACACCTCCTTTATAGGGAGACCCGTGCCTAGCAGTTGGATGCCATGCATTAACACGCGTAAAAATATTTATTTGGTTTCAATATACGGATTACGGATATTTCGTACTAAAATGCTTTGCGTAAACTTTAATTGTGCGAACTGCCAGATTGTATAACTTGCTAACAGTTTCTCTATTTCCAGATATCCATAATGTTTGGTCTTTTTCAAGTCCAAAATTGAATTGTTTTAAATTGGTTACTTCTATGCAAGCATACAAACATACTACAGCTACATCGTAGCGTACTACATCTTAGGCCACTGCGTCACTTTACATCCGGCGAGTTGCAGACAATCCCAAACATAAAAAAACGTATAAAAATAAGTCTTTTTAATTTGTTTAGGGTAATATTTTCTATGGTAGGCAACACCAACCCGAAGCGCATGTTCAACTGCGCATCACCAAAACGGTTACACTTCGACGCGCGGTAAGGAGGTTTTCTACTGTATATATATGAAACTCTTTGAATGCGTGTGTGTGTGGTCATGTGGCAATGGCTTCGTTCTTTTTAAACAGTTAAACCAATTCTGAACATTTTTTTTCAATACATAATAACTTTGTGGAGTGTTTTCTTTGCTCAATTTACTGAAAATCGGTGGCTTTTTGTTTCAGATCAGTGTTATTCTACTTTACGATTAAGTCCTTGTTTTGCTAGTAATTTCCAAAAATGAAGAAGAGGTATTCAACTCGACGGTATCATTATTCTTTATGGTCGTTACCTGTTTTCTTGGGGTTGGCAGGACCGATTTAAAAAATCTTGGGGATCTAAAAAAGGGGGTACCTTTCTAGAGGTCCGAGTTAAATTTTATGAAAATCGGTCCAGGCGAAAAAAATGTTATCGGCGCCTGCTGTTATAATGTGTGTAATGGATATCGTTTTTTTTTTAAACAAAGAGGATGTTAGCGCCATTTAAATGTCTGCTTGAATTCTTAAATATGGTTTATTTTATAACCTATGAAGCTGCATAAGCAGTCTAGTATATAAATATACAGTTTTATGTCCCATGTACCGCTTTTACCATTTATCAATCACAGTTACTTAAAAGGCGACAGAAAAAGGGACCGTTACAGCGCAATGAGATCTCAAATGCCCTATTAAAGTAACGGTTGGTAAAGCTTTGTAGGGCCTCTTTTTATTGCTTGCTAGCCATATTTAGTTCATAACTACTTTTTTAACGTTTAATTATTTTTTAACATTGCGCAAGATTAAGAAAAAAAAATTGCGATTTGCTTATTATATCTCCAAGAAGTTATCAAGACTGTATGAATTGTGCTACATTTGTCCGTAGGTAATCTAATTAATTACGTGCAATCTTAACCCAATTTGAACTGGGTTTCTGAACCAATTGATTATGTGATCTCTAATCTGGGAACTCTAATAAAATTAAAAAAAAATAAGTTAAGTAAAGAAATATTTAAAGTTTCTCAACAATAATGCATCTAGTAAGTGAGTCATATGACTACAGGTTAATTATAACATGTTTGAACAAATTAATGTGTTGATCGATGGAATACCAAGCTAATGAAAACAGGAGCTGATTTGTCTGTGGTCAATATTGAACATAGGCTTGTAGGCGCGTCATACTCAGAGCAAAGCACATGTCAATAACAGGTAATGGCTGCCATTTACATATTAATTTGGCTTTCAACTACCAATTCTATATTTTACAAAGATCAGCAGACAAATAGATGACCCGCTTGCTTTTTATAAATCTACGGAATAATATTTAATAGATGTGTAGCCATTACGGCGAAACCTCGTAAGCTACCTATTTACTACTCATGATGTTATCAATTTTTTATTAATCTGCGTTGGAAGTCTGTAGGAGAACTATTGCAAAAAGATATTTAGGCCCATTTTCACATTTTTAAGTACTCTGAAAATCTATAATATACTCTCTGCAACTACGTGTAATATTAAGATCATCTATAGGTAGGTACCTAAGATTACTTGATCTCGGGGACAAATTATATTAAGCAATTTTACTGTCGGTACCATCACACTTCGAACTTTTTGATTAGCTAATTTTAGAGTATTCATTAGCACTTGTAGGTATTTGCATAATTCCATTTTTACGTTTGAGTCGTTGTAAATAAGTGAAACAAAGCACGTGTTAAAACAAATAAGCAGCCAGTTACTCCCAAATTATGTTTGAATATTGCACAAAATATTTTAAAAATTTCTATAATGGAATATGACTTATTTTATAGGTATTTTTGTGGTAAGAGTAAGATAGAATATCGAAAACATACAAATGCATAGAGCTACGAAAATTGCTTAGAGGATGTGCTCATATAGATGGAATGTGACTACGACCTCTTTAGCATTCCTACGCCTACAGAAACGTTTGGCCAACAGCTCATATATTTTACTCTCAGTGTAAATAACCACCTACCTTTTCCTGAAACGCGTACATACATTATTCATTCATGACAGCAGAATTTGGAAATAGATCTAATAACGGCAAGCGTAGGCGACCGTTCGATCGAAGTGTGATGAACCGATGACGTAATCTGACATAGTACAGCAAGGAAAGATGCCACATCCAAGTAGGAGAAGTAAGAATCACTTGTTTCGTTGGTGTTGGTACCGAGTGAAAGTGGCAGCAAGTCTCTTGTCTCTCGGCTTCGAAGGCCGACCACGAGCCGACCGCACAACGTAAATAATATACACACAAAAACTTCATAACTAATGACCGACGTGTTTTGAACGTATACAAGCGACTGGGTAATATTCGTCAACTTTAATGGTGTCACGCCCAGATTACGAAAATGTGTACAGTTGTCTTACTACGTCTAGGTTTTTGTTGTCAATAACACTGAAATTGAAGTTTGGTTAGTTTAAACTAGCTGCATAAGGATAAGTTCGAACAGATCGTAAAGTGTTTGGCGGTAAAAGAACTGCTTGAGATGAAAATTAAAAAGTATTTTACTACAATGTTTACTCGTAGTTTCATTACGATATCTACGTTATTTTAACTCTGGTCTGGAATCAACAAAATCAAAACAATGATGTGGCTACGAGTGCTAGTATGCTCAATCTACCGTAAAAACTAGCACTCATGTGTAGGTTTGTAGGTAACATAAAAAACTGGTACTGTAACATTTTTTTTATAAATAGGGAGCATATACTCGTTACTTTATTTTTATTTAGACCCGTAATATTCCCCGTATTAATTTAGATTTTCCGTTCACACCATCCACCTCTTTAAATTATTCTATTCCACGCTTTTCCATGGTATAGAACCTTTTACTCTATCGTCTAAAGCGTCCCGTAAACAATCACTCACATCATCAAACTAACTCTCTCGACACTCAACATTCCTACATTAACTATGTAGTTACTAAATTGAAGTATCTAAATAAATTTAACTGAATAGAATAAATGACATTGAATTTTTTGATTTAGCGATTTGGATGAAGTCACAAAGGATCCGATAAATTCAGTGCTAAAAGTAAATCGAAGAGCCAATGAAGTCTGTGTTTTGGTTTTACAATATATTTTAGGATTACTTGTATTTCTTACCATGTACCCTCCTCCGAAAATGTCTAATCTCCACGTGCTAGTCCACACCTCTATTTAGTTTTATTCGTAGTCCGATTCTATCACCAAGCACATAACTATACGTAATTTATTTCCACGGCCCATTTAGCGGATGCTATATTCGGCGTCTGGATAATGTAAGAACTTTCCATGACTGTGTTTGTAGGCCACTTAGTGTTTATTTTATACTTTTCAGGTTTACAGCAGCTGTGAGTTGGCACTTAGCAAATAAAAAATCTAAAATCACAAAACGCGATGTAAAGCTACTACTGTTTTGGTATGTTCTTTTGTCTGAGAGATATGTAAAACTACATTTTGCATCAACAAAAAGTTGTGTTTCCGGCGTCCATACATAAAAAGTGCAACATGTTACTATTTTTTAATTTTTTCTGTTCAATTAAATTCAAAAACTGGATGTTTATTTGCATGTAGACTTATGACTGGGCAAAAAAACCAAAATCAAAATTTAATTGAATTCTATAAAATATTGAGCTTATTGAAGTTCTATATGGATTACTGTTTATATCAGACTATATGATAGTTTAAAAAAATTATATTTTAATTTGAATCAAAAAAAAATTAACTCAAAAAATGATATACCATTTAACAAAATTATTGCATATTTTGTTGTGCCTAGCATGGATTTATACGAGTACTTTTTTCAAATAATTTGTTTTGCACATTTTATTTAATAAATATTATTATTTTCATATGCATATACTAGTAATTCACATTATAAACTTATATTAACATTATATGTCTATTCATATTACAACCTACATTAAGAGAAAATTTCTAAACATCAGTGTTCTTATGACGCTCTGACCGCTGGCCGTTACTACTCGCAAACAATTTTTTTCCTTACCTACTACCGTTATCAAAGAACATTAAATTGTATTGATGACGTTAGTTATTGCTACATTTGCATTCATTAAATTGAGTTAAATACCTATTTATGAATTAATTAAATTTTATTGATACAATTTATTTATCATACTTATCGAGTCTCCCATATTTTTAAGATTTAGTCTATAAGTTTTAGGAATATCCTTTGCAAAAAAACCGGCCAAGTGTGAGTCGGACTTGCGCACCGATGGTTTCGTACAAACCTGTAAGTAAAAGTTATGGTATTGTGTTTAATGTTCAATTATTTTAAAATATATTTATTTAATGATGTATTTAAAATGTATGCTTTTCGCTATTCTTTCTTTGTCTGAGCTATAAGTTATAAATTGCAAGTCTCCGCCTGTAGGTTTTGATTCCATTGCGAGTGTCGAAAATTTGCAGATTATACGGCTGTATATTTTGATGGCTTTGGCTTAGAAGTTCCAACGGACTATAGACTTGAAATTTCAACTTGATAGCTTTACGTGTTTCTGATAAAAAGTCTTGACAGACAGACAGGCGAGCAAAAAAGTGATCCTATAAGGATTCCGTTTCTTTATTTTTAGGTACGGAACCCCAAATGACCAATTATTGTGTTTTACCGGTCGAAAGTATTCAACAAGTCTTGTATAATAGCACCTTAAGACTAAGACGATCGTAATTGTAAACTATTATAATAATTCACAATAATCATGTGAAAAACCAAATCAACAACTTTATATGGTCTTCTTTTAATATTCTAGAGTATTTTTTTGGAACTCGGCAATTTTCAATTATTCTAGCGCGATGTAAAGTGTTAGACAAGAAAAAACTATCTGAACAACTTGAAGCATGTAAATGAATTCTACCTGCCTGACAGTAGAATCCGGATGTAAAAATATCTTGGAGGCAAAAGCTTGACGGCTTGGATGGGCTGGGCTAAGAGCGCGCGCTGCAATTACCGCTCGGCGGTAGCCTGCGGGGCATTCCTCTCGGGCACAGGCTAATTAGCCCGCGATGAGCCTTTGTCTAAGCCTCGACAGTTTCAGATCACCTTGCTCAAAGTTTTTACGACACGACCTCTAGCAAAAGGACGGGATTTTTTAGCGAAACGATCGCGTGATTTGCGACCTATAAAAGTCTGGATGAAGATTAATGGTTATATCTTTTCATAATAGCACATCGATACGTTTGTTTTATTTGGAATTTCTGAACATAGATAATTATAATCGCTTTATGCGAATATTATCAGGAATGGAAGACGTGCTATATATCTGGGAGTGAAGGAAATAATTTTTGTTGTTTGGGTATGTGATAATAAAACCGTAACTTTCCTCAATTTCTAACCCAACGGTAAGTTGAGTAGTGGAGCTGGCGATGCGGTGTGCCACAAACTGGCTTGTGAGCAAATAGCCGCGTGTTTGGAACCTACCGATTCGTTTGTTTACCGACTGCCCGCCGGCCAGCGCGCTCCCGACATCTCAGAACACTGTTACGTAAACATGTCCGACACATAGTGCACAAACATCGCCTGCACTGATCGCTAAAAACAATATTTGTTCGACTACTGCCCGGGCTACTCCACGTTCGTCAATAACAGCCGAGGAAAAATCATCGTTCAGACATTCCGACCCACCCCAGTGAAATCATCGCTATTATGCAAAGATACACATCTTGTGGAAAATTATCGTCTCTCGTACTGCGCAAAATGCTTGTAAACTATATTGCCGGGTGTTCCCACTCGTCATTATGTAGTTAAATATATTACCTAGATGCAACTCGTTCATATCGACTATAAAGCCTCGCATAAAGAGTGACTTACCGCCGTCGTGGGACAAAGAGTAGCCATAGTAGATAGAAATCTCGCTGCTAAATTTCACAAAAGCTTTTTTTGAAACATCAAAGCTAAGAAGCTGTTATCGCATCTGGGTTTTATCGGCGGCTGTTTAATTGTTTCTGCTTTAGTGTCGGCAAAAACGAGATCGTGTTGATGGTGGTCATATGTGAAGTTTATTCTGTGGCCGAGGTACGGTCTGGTTTATAAATAGCTTGCGGCTACGGCAGGTGCAGGCGGGGTCGGCGCGGCAGACGCGCGGACGCCGCGCGACCCGCCCGCGCCTTCGCCGACCCCAGTACTCGACATTACCAGTTCCAAGCTGAAGCCTTTAAAAGCTAGCAAAGGATTTTGTTCCCACGGTTATTCCGAGAAAATTACACATAAAACGCGAAACATTAAAATCTAAATGGACTCCGCTAAGCTATTTCTGACATTTCTATCTTTACCATATCAAATGCGGTAAAACGGCTAATGGATCAACTGTCTTTATGCCTTTTTAGGTGTTCATTAATGTAAATGAAATATGATGCAAGTCCTCGAATGTGGAAAGGGGGAAAATTAAGGAAAAGGGGCCCGAGTCGATCGCAATGGATCGACTGCTTTAGATTAAGTTCTTTGCACCGATTGATCGAAAATTAAATGTTTTTATTATACTTTACTAAAGTTGATCACCTTCTCGACCTGCCCTATTTGATTGGTTAAGATGCGGAAATATCAAGTGGATTTGAGCTAAAGACAGCCGCATAAATCACATCAAGGTAGTTCAATAACATACTTATTAACTGTACTAGTTAAGTTTATACCAAAGTTCGTGATCATCATTAATGTAATCCAAACGTGTTCGTTTGTGTAGGCAGAGAAGGGACAAAAGCAGAGATCGATGCTCTAAAGTGCAACTTGTCTCCGGTTTCAGAGCCTATCATCTGGAAACAGGAAAACAGCGACAGATATAAATGGAATCCCGATCGCAATCCTCGCCTGCACTGATGCTCGGGGCTTATAAATACCTTCCATCTTGTATGTACATATCTGGAATACTCGTTTCTTGACTGAAGAAATGACAACCTCAAGAATATGTTGCGGGCATTAATGCCTCTACGTGGGCTGAATGGGAATTTCAAGTGTGTTATTGATACAGAGCACTGCAAAAAGTATCTCAAACTTGCTTGGATTGTGGATTACGTTTTTTAAAATCCTAACAAATGGACCTTTTTTATGTCATGATCTTTTATTAATTTGCTTGGACTTCCTCTCTAAGCGAAACCACATGACTTTATCTTAAGCTAGTCAACCACTGGATTTACTTTGTTTAAAAGCTACATTAATACAAACAACCTTATTAATAATATTAGCTTGTAAAAGTATAATATAACATTTAGATATTCACATAATTAGTGTGATCAAATCAATTTCTTTTTATTTTATAATGACAGTTGGACTAGCCGATGTAAATATATTTTGTTAGAAATTACTGAAATGAACACTTTTATGATGGTTCCATACGAAACTGGTAGCGCTTTTCACAAAATAGGAAAACAATCTCTATAATTAGTAGAAAAACGCTTAACACATGTCTTCGAATTGATAACAGATAAGAGAAGACACTATAAACCGTAGAAACACGTTTAAAGGTTCTACGAATTCTTAGTAGGTACCTGTACTGTTGAACAAAATAAATACAGAACTATATATACAGCTTCTCTTTCGTATTGATGTTGCCATGTTTTAAGGCAGTTTCAATCTTCTTGCTATCGCTAATTTGAGATGCAATGAGGTCCTGTTCTATTTGATGCGACAACTTATTAGTATTTTTTTATACTTTCAACGATACACTTTCATTCCTGCAATAAAATATGTATCTACTAACAGATTTACGAACGAGAGAACAGATGATACAAGTGCAGAGATAGCTTCTGCAAGTATAAATTGTAGACATAATTTTTTTGAGGCTTTACGGAAAGAATTGTTATAGCTTAAAAAGTTGTTTAGTTGTAAGTTGTTCGGACAACAGGAATGATAGGCGGCCGGTAGACGCGAGGGCGCCGCGCGGTGATGACGCCGCGCTGGCGGCTCGTATCGCGTTACATGCTACACACAGCCGGGGAAACTGACTGTCCGCGAGATTGTTCGTGATTATATACTAATATGTTCGCAATATAAGTACTAATAATAGAACACTGGCAAACACTATATGTGTAGATAAAAATAAATAAACGAGTAAATGTATTTGAAAGGAGTATATGCTAGGATTCTAATGCAGGCTATATATTTAAAAGTTATGAATTAAATGTTTCAATATCGAATAACAGAATTCCTTTAATCTTCTTCACTTCTGCCTCTGTTCAGTATCAGGCGAGTTGATATCAAATGCAAGCCTATAAAAATAAAGGTTGAAGTACGATAGGTATTAGAAAATCAATAAGATAGTCAAAAAGCAGATGCCGCGTTTCTTTTTTCTTTGTTAATAATATAATGCGGAAATAATGTTACTATACCTGATTATCATCCTAACATACTTGATGCCATGAGTCTGAGGTCTCAAGAAAAATCCTCCATTTATACTACGAGTTGTTTTAGAGTTGCATGACTATATGTGTGCCTAGCTTTCTCAAACCGTTGATGTACGAAATGTAATTCTGTTTACCATCCGTACCAGCCGTATGCTCCATGCTTATGTTACCGTACACGCACCCACCTGCACATACTTGCGTCATTTACAACTTTAAAATAATGAAACTGGTTCCGATTGTGATCTAAACTGAGTTGGATCCACGATTAATGTCCTCCTAAGACACCTGGCACACCCCGACCGAGCTGGTCTCACAACGACACCCGACACCAAGTGAAACCTGAAGCTTATTTAAAAATATCACTTAAAAATTAATAAAACAATGACATTAACCAAATGGTCAATTACTTACAACTGACATAATCAGCGGCAAACTTGATTCTTGATATATTCTTGATATACGCCATCTGTACCTATAGGTTATCGACTTAATATTTGATACCCGTGTCTACTTAGATTATTATCGATTTTAAGGTAAATATCACAGATTAATTGCTGAATGATGTAATGTCTGGAGTTTGTTGGGCAAAAGTTGTAAATGTTTAATAAAAACAGATGACCACCTTATACAAGTGCCGAACGTAATTTCGCATACTACCATACCGACAATATTTTTTTTTTAAGAAAAGATAGATCACCGAGCTAAATGTGATACTAGTACTTGTATTTTCTTATTCATCGCCAGTTGATTTTCCACACACGTATATGCCACTGCCGATATGAGACATATGTTATTTTTTTGAACAAAGAGAATGGTCGGTGCAACGACCTGCCCTTATTTGGTAGAGTCAGCGCGTCTCCGCGTCACGTGGTTCCACACACCTCGCACACCCTGTATTGTGTGCACTGATCGTTCTCATACCATCGCGAATATCTTCTCGTCATACTCCTTAATCTGGCAATTACATTCAATCAAATAAACAACGTTATTGAACCAGGTAACGATGAGATCTTGAATTTTTTAACGGATCTATAAGGCTCGATAGAATTAAAGAAATGTCGCCTTCATTTCGCGGATAGTATTTCAGTTATTTTATTTGAATTTGATGCTATTAATCGTGCTGTTTTAGTATTCACATTATGATATTTAGTGCTTTGATAATAAAATATGACAGATAAGCTTTGAGCGATTTATTTCAACTGAACGTAATGTGAGATGAAACAATTTTAACACAGCGGGAGATGTCGACTCCAAGTCTCAATTTTCTTAATTAATTATTTAACTATGTAAATTTATAAGTTTTTGGCAATCCTATACGAGTCACCTGGGCGGGGTACGTAATCGACATATCTGGAATTAAATTAGAGGCAACTTTGAACTGTGTATCAGCAGTTGACAAGAGCCAGGTGTAGCCGCGACCTGTTCGCTCTCGGTACGTATCAAGTTACATTAGGTTTCACATTAGGAAATTTATACGACGGCTCGTATGACTACCGACTGCGAATTATAATTATTGTTTTATTGATGTAAATTATTGTAATTATTGATAGTTTCTGAGAATCGACTGCAAAAACAAGATGATTCATTTGCGATTATTTAGCTGTGTTGGTCGCAGTTGCGCGCCCGCTCCGCGCCGCGGGGAGTACTGATTAAATTAAGTGACATTTCATTTTAATTCATTGGTATAAATCTCGGACATTACGAGGGCCATTATTGTAGCTCTATCGTGCGCAGGTGCCGCGCTGCCTCCTCCACTCGACCCAGAGGTCTCGCACTCAGATAAACGCAACCGACATAATGTCTGCTATATCTGCCACCACGATAACGTTACTCATATGTCATACTTTCTGAACGTTTATTTCTATCACACTGTTAATCAATTTTATACTCTGACTTATTTAATATGTAAATACTGACTTATTTAATATGTGCCATGTTGACCTGTTGCTGACGATAAAAGTTAATGTAATATTTTGATTTGATTTGTAAATGTCATACATTAAATATGAGGGTCTGGGAACTAGATCTAGTGCAAAGTTCGATGCGATCCCGAAATGACTAGCGTTTGCCAAATGACAAATGCATTTTTTCTCACGCTACTATCGATTCATAAATATTAACGACATTGCATTAGGAAATCTACTCGTAAACCTCGTAAAAGTAGTCGGTCAACCCTATAAAATACATTATGGGAATCTCTTTGCAAACTTTTGGCCTATTGACCTTTGATGTTATTCCGATTAAAGGTTTTATCGCCCCGGTATGAATTTAAATCTTCGTGTAAAACACCGAGGCAAGTTTTAAATGCACATATCGTGTCGGTTATGCGAAGCCTTCGCCGGCGCGGGAACGCACCCAGCCGCTGTCACTTTTCCACGTCCACTTCATATATTTTCAAGTATATTGTTTGTCAATGTATAGCATTTGCATAAGCGAAGGAAATAATATTACGAAGTGCGAGACAGGAGTGCACTGGGCGCCCGCTCCCGCGCCGCGGCTCTCAGCCGTTTCCATTTTGCAATACAATCATCTAAGATACTAGCCACACCTTATTAACATAAGTATTTACAACTGCACAGTAAATCAACACATTTATGTGTGTATTTTACACATTGCAAATTAGGTACGCCCGTTAATCGTGTGATTAAATTAAACATTTAATATTATAATGTTTATACAGTACAAATAATTTATAACATACTGAGTATTATAATAAATCTTTCAATGCAAATTACTGATACCTTGATTCTTGTAGGTCTAGGAGCGCAGTGCACGTTCAATGGAATGGACACTATGAATACATCTATATACTCGTATTTAAGGTGTATTATTTTCATTAGTAAGCAATCAATTTAAGGCATACTAAAACATACCACGAGCCAGGAAAAGAAAAAAACAGTTAATTTGGTGTCAACCACCGCATCAAGCATCAAAGCAACAACAATTGGTTTAGGCATTATGTATTTGTCTTACAGTGATTGTAATAAAGATAAGAGAGTATAAATAAAAGCATTTATATTCCTTCACACAATAGTAACCATTATCTACTACGAGTATTATGTAATGAGTGACAACCGCTATTTATTAGTGTAGAAAACTACTTTTCCGCTGTTCTCGATTGAGACGCATAAACATAGAGCGTATGAAGATAGAGAAGTGTAAAGTGCTTTTGTAGGTGAAACTGGTGCATTCTGCTAACACGCGCATTGCAGTAGCCGACCTTGCGTCGCGGGCGCGGCGTTGTGGTGTCAGGTTGCGGCCGCATAGCTGACGGGCGCCGCGCGTGCGGTTCACCCCCGAGACGGAATGCACCATCATCTGATAGCTGGACAACACTCGATATACTCCCGCAGACATCACACGCATGCCTCAAAACCAGCCGCTGTGACTTTACTAGAAACGCCAATTGATTTCGATTCTCGCGAGATTCTACACCCGGTTCTAGCTGTTTCTACTCGACCTCAACATCTGTGCCGGTTTCACGGAATGCCACCACTTTCAGTTTAATCATTCACTACGTACAAATTAATTTCGTTACATTGTACGAGAACCGCCGGCTTCTTAGCGATTATGGAAATTCCAAAATGATACCCAAGAACGTCATCATGGATTACGTTGCGCTTCCACAGTTAAACTTTCGACGGAGAGCCCTTGACCTAATGAAGGTTTATAGCCGACGGCGACGGTAAAATTCCACTGTCATTGCTACTCCTTACATTCCTAAAACAACGTTCGCATGTCGCGTACATCACGATAATTGCATTAACTCAGGCACATGTGCACGCAAACGTTTAAAGTCCAACCCACTGGTTGATTTAAATTATCATAGTTATTAGTGGAGTTAAAGCTACAGGCAGTTAAGGTGAGCTTATTGACAGCGCACGTGTACATGACATCAATCCTTAGCTTCCAAAATGTGTCTGATTATTTATGTACCTACACTGCTATTAATAACTTCACTGGATGTAATAACTATTCGAAATGATATACGACGTTCGTGTCCCTAGATAACGGGACGCAGGCAGCCTCGTTCTGAGGTTAAAGGATATAAAATTAGGGACCGGACTTCACTTATCTTCAATAAAATTTTACCTTCTCTGACAGCACTTTTTTCAAGACGCTTTCTTTCATCGATAAGCAAGTGGTACAAATATTTAATATGAATGCAGCAAATAACTCAGAAGTGCATTTCTGAGCCCGAGAACATACCGATGAGACACTCTCACTGCTGACTATATACTCATACTAACCACTTAATTATAATCGGGGATAAAAAATCTTCCGTAAATACATATACGAGTAGTACTCATCTTTTCATTCATAGATTGTTTGATTAAACGTTCGTGTTCAGCGTATAAAATGCCCCATCGTTATAGGTTCTGGCTACGCACCTGGCAACCACCCATTCTATTTGAAACCTGAATTAACAAACTAAAACTTTGAATATACATTGCCATTTGAACTATAGTTATGTTTGTAATTAGATAAATGTTTATTGCATCTTATTTGAGAACTCTGCATGATTTACTTAGTATCTCAAATTTGACGATCATGCCCTGCATGCGAGTAAAATGTATTTTAATTACCCACTTTTCTATCTTTAATTATTCTATACACGTTTGTGTTTATTTGTGTACTAAAGCTTATACAAATAAGCTTTTATATACGTACCTACTGTTACTACAATATTGATGTAGACAGGCATAACAGTTTGAATCTATATTTAGATCAGATTCTTGGTCTCGCTTCTAACCGCAGGAGATAAATAATGCAAATAGAGCATTTTGCATCGACATACTGACTCAACTAGCATGAAGCAGTAGCTGTTGTAAAGTTTTGCAATGTTAACTGTGAATCGGCATCTTCTAGGCAAGCGAGATACAACTCGAGCTTAAACGCAAACCTTAAAAAATGTAGATGTAGGCCATTCATAGACTAAATTAAAAAACTCAAAAGAAAAGAAAAATATGGTAAGCTACTTTGAAATGACATTGTTGTTATTTGATATGTATAAAATATTAAAATATATAAAGGTAATGGAGAAAAAAAAGCAAGTAAGTAGAGCTTTGTAAAAAGTGAAAACGGTCGAAAAATTAATATTTTGTTTTACAACGGGTTTTAAGTATGGTTACTAGGACGAGGTAATATTTCTCAAAACCCCTGCCAATATTCTCATAGTGAATTGATAAAAGACATTTTATGTCGGTACGCGACTCACTTACGCCCAGGTAATAAAACAACATTCGTAATCTAAGAAATTCAAGAGATAATTTAATGTCTGTAATAAATTGAGTCGTCAAAATCGTGACCTGTTAGAAAAGGGTTGCCAGTCACCAGGTAGGTGCCGTCACGGCTTCAGATAACTGCGTTTAAGGCCCAATAAGTGCGGTCCAGTGATCGATCATTAGGGTTTTGTTTTTTTAGCGGTGACAGGACGCAAGCCGAGGTAGTTGTGCATCTGATATCTATGCTCTGCATCGGGCCATTCGTCATGCTGTCAAATCGACAGGGCAAGGAGAAACAATCAAAGTGACCGCGCGATAACCAATGATGGTCAGTTTCCCACACTTTTGAAGCTTTGCAGAGCAATGGACACATATTCTACATCTTCTAGGAAACCAAAGCTATCAAATATAAGGTTTAATTATGGAAAATGCTTAATGCGAATGAACAGGCTCAAGGTGTATTTCTTAAACTGCTTTCTTGAAAAGTGCTAAAAAGCAACAAGTCACTATAAGCATTTTAATTCACAAACTCTTAAAAATATTTCGCAATAGTCTTTCAATAATAGATAGCAAATTTTCTTTTTAACCGACTGCGAAAGAAGGAGGGTTATGTTTTTCGAGTGTATGTATGTATATTTCTTTGGCACGCCATACTAGAGGTTAATCGGCTAGTCGTATTGTGAGTGGTGTCAATAAATTCGTCTTCGTCTGCAAATGGCCATGGGTTATAATAGTTGAATCCCGCGATTTCGCTTGTTAAGATACATGGGTCTATCGTGCTCGCGAGGTGTAAAACATTATTTATTATTTTGGTATATTTCTAGACAAAACCAAGAAATCAATTGACAGTTAAATCAATTAACAAGGTAAACTATGTATATTTCGTCATTTAATAACAATAATTCTAGCACATTTGTATAAAATGACACTGGAATATTTGCAGAAATAATAAGTTATCGGCGAGAAGCTGTCGAAGACCAGTATCCAATACTTTACCACGTGAATGCTTGCCTTTTGAAGCCGTATACAGTAAATATTTTGAATCTGTTCAGTCTTGTGTATATGTAAATAAGGCATATAATATGTTGTACTTTAATCTAGCGGGTGGAAAAGTTGTTTGTGTTTGCGTACGTGCGATTATTGAAGGCAAGTTTTGCATACCGCAGGCCATGATCGTAAAATACAATACATTACGAGCTAACCAACGGCTCCCGTGTTACGTGATACTTGATTTTAAAAGAATATCAATGAATATCAATAACTATTGCACACTTTCATGTTAATTAACCTACTAATTAAACTTGTATTTCACTTATATGTGAAAATAATATTGAAAATGTTCCGTAAGTGCGTTGCAAAATTTTTTAAAACTTGTCATTTGTGAAGCAAAGATTTGAACATTTTACTTTTTTGTGTAAAAGTTATATTAAAATTAAATATAAAAGTATGGGAAAAAAATCTTCCGTAAAATGTAAAGTAAGACGACCTATTCACCTTTTGGTCGTTATGTAAATGATGCCTATTACATTGGGAGTGATATAAATTAAAACGAAGGTTTCAATTGCCTTGGACAGGTGCCGCAAGTCGCAAAAACATAAAATAACCAAACCCAAGTTTCTAAATTATGCAAATTTTGTTAGCCGGTTACTTTATAATCATATACCTATGTTCAAATTCCTATTCGATCTTAATACAAAGGATAAATGTGTGTATATATATATATTGTTTGTTAATTCCTTTTTCATCAGTCATCATCATCATCTTGTACTTATCCCACTATCGGCACAGGATGTCCTCCTCTTCCATTCTCTATCAGCCGTCATCTCTTCATTAACTCGTCTTTCACACATATTCCACTTCACACAACTCATCCTCGTCTTCTTAGGTCTCCTACTCCTTGGACTACCCCCTAACCATCCTTCTCATGACCTCTTCCTCACATGGCTATCCTTTCTGCGCATTACATGTCCATACAATCTTAGTTTACCACTTCTTAATTTTGCAGTCACTGGATGGTTTTAAACTCCCAATTACAATTATATGATATATAATTATATATTAGGTCCTTACATATGAAATTGGCGTTTTGTCGTACGGACTTTGATCTCAAATATCTCTTCTTTGGTTAGGGATTCCAATTTCAAATTTATACAGCTATTTATTCATACATTTGTATTTCGAAAACCGTAATTCATTTGTTTTGTCCTCGTTTGGTTTTTTCTTTGCGTCAGAAAGGGGCTCCCGTGGGAGGGGGGATGAAAAAAAATGTATAACACAGTAACGCATGCTTTGATTTAGATGATTCTTTTTTTTTTGTTGAAAAGGTCTAACTGAAATGAAACTATCGACAAGGTTTTTTTTAATGGAAATCTAAATAAAATGTTCCATACAAATCTTACGGGCATCTTTGCAACAGTTAGACTAAACGTATAGTCACGAGTGTATAGCTGCGGCATAAATTTGTAAAACAGACCATTTTTTGTAGCGATGGCGACCGAGTAGTTGAAGGGGGTAGATTACTGTGCGAGAGGTTCGAGGTTCCATCCCACTCAATACTCAAGCAGAGCTTGAGCTACCGTTGAAGGAAAATGGCTCAAGTTGAAAAATCTGTCGCCAAGCACCTAACGGTGTGTTTCGGCGGGCTCCTTTGAGAGCTAGTGTATTTCAGACTAGGCATGCTCCATCTAGGGCCACAGTATCGCTGATTTCTGTGGTCGGGCGAGCTGGTTGTCGAATGCCTAACTGTCTTTAATAAAAAATAAATTGGCAATCGGGATACACATAGATACATTAGCAAACAATTCTACGGGTTAAAATGAGTGCTGAATTCGCAAAATTAAATAGGCGTTAATGCTAAGCAGAATCTTTATTTCTTAAAAATTTACCACTCACGCGTAACATAATTGTGCGAACTTCTCTGTATCGTTTTAATTAATTTTATTCTATTCTATTCTATTCAATTTTTAAGTCCCACTGACATAATTATGAAAGGTTAGCAACCGCGAACAAAGTCACAGTACAACTAGTGTACTAATAATATACTTTACATACCGACGATTCTATTAAGAAACCTGGGTCCAGGACCCCCTACAACCATAGGAATTCATGTATAGTGGTTCATCAGATACGCTCATTCATCGGCCGCATCATAAACGACACAAATCCAATCCTAAAACATCGTTATCAGTGTTCCCACTCTAATCTCGAAGCAATAAAATTTCGATGGGTCGAAGAAAAACTGGGCAGGCTCGATAACCATAAATTTGGGCCGAAACGGATGGGACAAATTTTTATAATGGGTCTCCCCCATTTGGGCGCTGAGTCGCGTTAATGACAGGCTAACAGTTTGTTTTAACATCATTATAGGAGCGTATCGGGCATTCCATCACATACCTGCGTTGCGTCGTCGCATCTCCAACATATGTCAGCCGCACTACTCGATACACGCATCGATATCGACTGATTCTTATCTTACGGACTTAATTTGGAACAAATAATGCGTTTCAACTTGACCACATAGAATTATTTATCCGTTTGAACGGGAATGAGAAAACTGAATGGCATTTAAACTGTATGCCATCATATTATATATATTATACTGTATATATTTTACTAAAGCAGTCTGATAACTCAGTTATTTTCATAACATTGTTTCAATTATTATTTGAGATTAACATAGACATTACATTGCTGAGAGTACCTACAGTATTACAATGGATTTTGCAGTGCCTCAGAAATATTCTAACGAATCAGAACTGATGGATTTCATGCAATTATTCGAAAGACAGTCCATTATCTGTGATTTAGAACGTAGCAACAAGAACAGCATCCTAAATCAAGTTGTGGATAACTCCGAATGTTCTAACGAAAGATACTGGCTGAAAGTTACCGTGGGCCTTCTAACGTGTATACATTACATTTTTATGAGTGTAGTAATTATTATTATTAGTATTGGTGTATAACGATTTGCATTTACCTTAGGCTAATTTATTGGTCATGCTGTTCAAAATAAAGAATATTTAATTTTGATTTAATTTGATTGCAAGCACAACATACCCACTTAATTGTGCGTATTATTAATGTTAATACAGTTAGAATTTTATTAAACGGATATAGAATACCTACACATTGTACAACAAAACAATAGATTACAATTTACGCAGATCCAATGTTGCCGGAAATGTAATCGCAATCATCAGCTGACATAAATGCACCATTTTATAAATAACCATTTATCTTTTAATACCGATACTCGACGTACGTTAAATACCTACATTACAGTGGAAAATAAAACTTGAGTATTAATAGTAATGTCCAGTTTGGTAGTAATTATGTATGATTTGACTATGGTAGGGTAAGGTTGCCCGTTGCTACACAGTGGATGATACCACATGAGATATATCCCGAGGACAGAAACACGCATTCACAATTAGCTTATCTTGGGTCTGCTCCTTGCATCACGCGACAAATATTCGTAATTGATCCGTGAGCGCATGACCGTCGCTATGGCCTTGAAGTTATTTTGGAATCTTTAAGAAGATTCCATACGTGTAGTTAAACATTAATATATGCCCGACAGAGACCTTTGGATGACCTAAAATATTGAGCCCGAGCTTAACATAAACGGAATAATGGAAACCTTTAACTGTTAGACTTTATAAATAGAATAAGACGAATACTACGATTGACATATTCTAAAAACGTATTAATCTTAAATTTAAAAATCATAATGAATATGGATAAAAATTGTTTAATCTGTTTTTTATGCTTTACCCCTGATCTGTGATATACATAGTACGTATTCACTGTAAGAAAATATATTAAAGAAGCAGAGCAAACCTAAGCAAATGCACTCATAAATATAAAAAACCGAATAATAAAACTTCGATTTTAATTGATTTTAGGCGAGCGAGAGCGGTATCGTAAGAAATTGACATTTCAATAGCAAAAACGAAAAGTTGCGCGCGCATCCTAAATGATTTAGCGCTGGCAACGAGTCGGGCGCAGGTTCCCATGGGAAAGCTCTCGCTAATATTGACACTACAGGAACATGTTTATATGCACTTAATGCATCGCTCACCTTTTTTAAATTTTATTTGTACAGAACGCGCGAGGCAGACGAAACGTCGGCCTCTCGTTCGAGTTGTTTTTGTCGTAATTCTGTTTAACAGGTTGTGTCTAATGTCTGCTATAAGAATGTTGTTTCAACGTAACGCTTATTCGGATGTAAAGGTTTGGTCGTTTACCGTTCCTCTTATTCGTTATCTTTTAATATTTACTTCTACTAACTTTAAACCTTGGGTTCTTTATAGAATTTGGTACAGACTCATAGAACAAGGAATAGAATTTCAAAACTATAACCCGACTACGTAATTGAAATGAAGTATAAATTCCGACACATAAAGTTTTGATAAAATTTATATACCTAGCCTATGTCAACCTAATATTACGAATTTCTTGACTCTTTCATTAAAATCAGTGTAGCAGTTTAGACGCTCGGATGAAACATACGTACATAGACTGTCAAAATCATTACCCTACCTTTGGGCTTTGCCGTAGTCGGGTAAAATGGTAACAGGTTATTACAAAATACTAAAAATATTTCTAATCTATCTATAGCACATCAAATAAAATAAAATTATGTTTTACACGAGAAACGTAGCTTGTGGTGACTCGAAAACGTTGAGTTGAATCAACCTTTTCGAGTCAACACAATTTTACGAGGAATCGGTCCCGATACTTCATAATTACAGATCACATAATAGAAGAAATAGAATGGCATTTGATCTACGAAAACCAATTTAGCCAATAAATGGTAGAGGCCCGAAACTGCTTAAAGATCTTTTTTGGATCCCACGTTTATGATGTTGGACTACGTCTGTTACACCGAAATGTAACGTTTCACTGAAGTTACATACGGCTTCTTTGTTCTATATTTCTGTGTGCGTGTGTTTCTCATAGAAATATAGAATAAAGAAGTATCAGCAAGAATTCTGTTTTCGTTTATTTATATTTTTCATATTTTTATTAATCGAAATTTTTGAAAGAGTATAGTTTATTCATGTTTGAAGATATATAATACATACCTATAAATACATTTTGTATCCTTTCACGTGGAAAAAAAATAACTAAATTACATTTAGATACACTAAGTACATAGAATACTAACCCTTTAATGGTGTTTTACATAATAAGGTTCTGCCAATAAACAATTTATTTATTTACATAACTGTGTCTAGCCTATGAGTAAGCTCCTAGCGGTACCTACTGGTATTTATCCACATATTAAATGAAGGAAAACTTGAGTGAGTCATCTAATTGAAACGCCAGGTAAATGTTGAAAAATGTAAGCACCGGTTGGGGAATGCTAAGACTGCAGACTTAAAGCCTAATAAAAATAGTAAAACGAAGGTTCGTAAATAAAAATGGAAGCTAGAAGCCAGTGTTTGTAAATCTTACACCAGTACCCACTGGTGGTATTTAAGTAAATAGTATAGACCCCTATACTATTTACTTAAATACTTTGGAGTATTTTGGTAAATAGATGCAAAAGGTATACAGTAATATATACGATTATATTAATAAGAAAGTGTAGAACAGTTTTGTTTAACTTTCCTCTGATACGAGTAGTGTTTCAAACCTTTGACAAACAACCAGTATGAAGCACTGTGACTTAATATCAGCTATCGGAATACCCGTTCTAGCAGTGAAACGAGCGCTACTAGCCTTTGCCAGATACGGTGTGAGCGCACTTCTACCAATTTGCGGTCAAAATAATGGGTCAAAATTACGTGTTGTGTCCTTGCTACATCCATGTGGGAATGAGCAAGTTATTGCGTCACGTCCCCTCTAATTATGTGTCGATCTGGATGCTCAAATTATAGCCTGTCGTTGGAACAAGGGCTGGACCATTCTTACGGAATGGCTTTGATACTTTCGGCCTGTTTATTCCTTATAACGTATATAAGAGTTTTTAACACTAATTCGTATCGTTCTTGAAGTATTCCCTCGCAAACAACTAATGTTATATCGAGGCACTTAATTGCAGTTAACAATATCAAAATGAAAATACAATTTAGAGAAACCATAAACAACGTTTGTAGGTACAGCCCTCCAATCGGTTCCTAAATATTCGAACGAAAATATTTTATGTTTAAGACATCAAAATCAATTATTATGCCCAAACTGGACCTATTCTTTGAGTTATTTATCATTATGATCTCAATCGAAAAAAAGACAACAACACGGAATAACATACTTAAGTGGTTTACAGAATAGTGGATCTTATCTTGGAAGGGAGAGCTGTGTTTATTGCTTACGGATAGTCGGTCGATGCTCGGAGCGATTTCGATTTGGGATACATGAAAGCGTGCAAAGGATTTGGACTGTTTACGACTACGTGGGTGGTTATGGGCGTGGCGCACTCTATCCTTGTCCTTTCCATCGCAGCCGCCTATATCCGTCTCTACGGCGGCCGCTCCCACAGGACCTTTCTTGTTAACGTATTTTTTGTTCCTCTCAACTCGCTTTATGGAATGGTCAGGCGAGCAAATATTTACCCACGATTTTTAAAATCTTGTTTTCATACTGCCGGTCCTTAAAGCAAAGATGATGAGTTGTTACTTTTGTTACGCTTAGGGTCTGTTTCACTCGAGATACGAGTAAGTGCTACGCTCACACAATGACATTCCGTTCAATAAATTACATTTCACTTAGCATTTCGCCATATTCAATGTGACTATAGCTTTTTATAATATTTCATAGTAATATTAACAAATATTTTACTCAGTTATACGTTAATTAACAAAATTAATTGAAATTCATTTCATTTTGCCATATTCAATGTGACTATAGCTTTTTATAATATTTCATAGGAATATTAATAAATATGTTACTAAGTTATGTGTTAATTAATAAAATTAATTGAAACAACGGCAAGTTCTCACGTTTAACCCGTACGTAATGAAGATGTAAGCTTTCAAAAGTCCAATATTCTTCCCAAATAGTTGTGGTCAATTAATGCTCATACTAGCAACTATTACGTATTTGAATTCCAGAAAAGTTAATAGAAAAACAAGTAAAATGAGAGTTACGCACTACAGCCGAGAAAACACTATCCTATGGGTACATTCTCATTTAATAGTACTTAATGCGGTAAAATACACGTAAGTTAAAATTTGCTCATCTGAGAAGGTTTAAACATCAGAAAATCAGTCCGAAATCAGTCAGAGTCCTCAAGTCTCATTTGAACCGCGTTTTCAACTGTCATAATATGGAATTTTGTCCGCTGCTTGAAGACAGATTTAGGCATTATAGTCTGACCCCTTAGCCATAAGTCGTAACTATTTGCACTTTTATATAGTACTATATTTTTTTAAACCAGTAAAGTTGTAGAAGACACTTGAGATCCAGCTGTAGAAACAAAAAAAGTAAAAGTCTCTTGAAATTAAAAATAATATGAAGAAGCGGGAAAGTCGAGGGAAGTCATAGCAAGAATAGCACCATCCTACATCCATTCAGCTTGGAGAATATGAATAAGCATAATAGACTAGGTAGACTAGGTAGGCTCTAGTGTCATGATGATGTATGTTTATTAGAAGAAAAAAAAACCCACATATTAACTAGTTGTACCGCGCCGCGACATCGTTCGCGGTTGCTAACCTTTCATAATTATGACAGTAGGACTTAAAAATATTGAGAATTTATATCAGTGGTCCTTCTGAAAGTCGTAACGTTATAAGATACAATAAGACAGCATGTTTTGAACTGTACATTTGATTAATCAAAGCGATATAGAGAAATTCGCACAATTATGTTCCGCATAAATGGTCAATTTTTAGGAACTAAACATTCTGCATAGCATTAATGCCTTTTTAATGTGTATTCCGATTGCCATTAAGATGCGAACATGGTAAACCTTCGGATGCAGTGCGTGATCACTCTAAGGGTGAGGCGCGGAGAAGTATTTAGACGTGAAACGAGGCAGAGTTAAAGCGGACCTCACACGCGCGTCGGTTAGCGATAAAGAAATTATTTTCTCTCGACTAACGATCATCGTATAACCTGCATGACGTCTAATTGGTGGGTGCTCAGTTATCCACGCTGTTGTGTTGATACGATACCTAACAGAGCGTAAAGTAAAATTGGGAACCTTTATTAGAAAACAATTGTCAATTAATTTATATTTATACATATACAATAAGTGAGATAGATACATGAATATTGCTAAGCTATAATGCTATCGAAATTTCCCTACTCTTGACCTAGAATCAAGGTTGATTGATAGAATTTAATTTTTTTGCAGGCAAATACAAAACGATATCTGCTTACTTAACTCATATTATGATGATACATGATAATTAAGTTGTAGCTAGAGCTAGAAGTGGCGACCTTAACTTTAAAAGGCAACTTTTTCAGACAATCTACCTATTGTTGAATTAACAAATACAACTAAAAATATATTTAAAAAAACAATTATTTGACTAAAGTAAATGCTTCGTAGCGATTGCTGTGGAAACCTTACGCTGTTAGGGCTGTGAGGCTATCTAGACTGTGGATCATAGTTAAAACATGCGCTTCGTGTACTAGTTCCTGGTGCAATGGGTGACAAGCATTGCATCAAGCCTTTGCGTAAGAAACGGCCAGGGTAAGCTAATTTTATAAATTTATTTGTATTCATAAATATTGAATTGTTATCATAGTACAGCTGCTGAAACTCTTGCTGAAACTTTTAATCGTTGACCAAACTGGATACAACGCATCGCAGCACTGCCCAGTACAGCACGGCTTATGACGTAACCGTTGTAATGTAGGAAAAATTATGAGAAATAACAGACCGAAAGCACGATGCTATGAAGCGCAGCGCAAATACGCGCGTCACCTCACGTCAATCCGTAGTGTATCACTACGCGCGTAGACGTGCAGCGATGGTTGACACATTATGTTCAATTTCAAATAGACAAGCCACATACCACAACTAATAATAATTCTTTAAAAAAAGGCTGTCTACCGACTTCCATTACGGCAGGCGCTGATAGAACTTGTTCAGTTATTTCGATTTAAAAAACCTCCTGACCGATTTTGAAAAAATCAAAATAAGACGTATATGAAAATTATATTCTTTTAAATTGTAAAATATTTTATCAAATCAGTCCACTGGTCTCCGAGAAATAAAATTTTAAGTAACAAACATAAAAAATACAGTCGAATTGAGTACCTCATGTTTTGGAAGTGGGTAGAAAATGGGCGGTGTGTTATCCTACGCAACGTGCTGAGCTACAACACGTTCGGTTTAATCCACGCTTTGAGGTATTTTATAATTTACTTTCAAATTAGCGGTACCGTAAAAGGGAAAAGAAAAAACTAAGCAAGAACCAGTTTTTATAAAATACACGCATCAAATTATATATACCTGCCTATAACGCCTTTGTCAAATAATATTGACAGATCATTATGATAATAAAGACTTTATGCGATGATTATTTTTATCATCTTCAAGTTACCAAACTGTTAGGTATTAATGTATTAGTATAATTTATACATATCATTAATTTTTATTCGCTAGAATATAAATAATACGAAGTAATTTAATACTTAACACCTGTGCGGTAAACGTATGAAACATAATACTTGATGTTTAATAAAACATCATTACTAATCTCATGTAAGAATACAAAGAGTATCTATAGTTAGTAGTTACTGTCTTAATGGCCATACAAAAGACTTCAACGCGATGTCGAAAATTTCAACGCGCGGTTTCGTAGAGCGACTACGGTTTTCCTATTTTATTGGCTTCGAAAGACATTATTACATTATTGCACTTCGTTAAAAGGATATTCTTTGCAGCATTATATAAACATTACACAAAAAGGAAAAATAGATTTTTTTGACGATTGCCTTTAAAATACTGTGGAATTAATAATGGCTATCTGACCTAGAATTTGATAACAAACAGCTAACAACGACAGCGTTGAATTTTTTTTTATTGTGTACCTGTTTTATTTTTTCGATTGATAGACATTTAGAAGTATGGAAGGTAATGAAAGTAACGTATACGACAGCCAATCCAGTACACACAAACACACAACACAACATAAAACAACACAAACAACAACATAACAATTAACAACAAAAAAAACAAAACTCTGTAAAAAAAATCACAACTTTTCATTTCATTAGCATTAGACATCAATTACCCGAAACAGACATCATACTTCATTATTTTACAAAAACATCGTCGACTCGAAATAAGTATCGGAATTTTTCAAAATCGCCTCGTCCACTGACTCACTTGAGCTTAAAGAATGAATCACGATACATTAACCGCTACCTTCTAACGTTTCACTGATAAATATGATAACATTAATGTTACACCAATTGTGTGCAAAGAAAGGGACCATTTTAAACCACTTTAACATCGATAATAACACTTCATCAAACAATAGACTTTATAGTCAAAGGATTAGAGTCTATCATAATGTCAGCAAGAATGGTTTTAAGAGTGTAAAAGACCTTTTCAGATGCCGCTGGCGCTAGCAGGACAATGGCGATTATCCAACTCGCAGACAAAAACACAAACAGCCTCTCCGTATTATAATATCGCCGCGAAAAAATATGACAAACAGCCTTAGGGGAGAGTTAACAGGTATACACTAGTCAAAGAATTTTAAAACAAAGAACAACTAGTATGTATCTGAAAGTTCAAGCCTGATATTTGCGAAAACATCTTTATTTTTCTAGTTAAATGATGTCATTTTCAAAAAATAAATATGATGAAAACCTTAAAAATAAAGTATCAGATCAGGCTTAATTAGTAACCTAAGACATATGAAGATCTGTTAACCGATATTAAAATGATGATATCATCGTTTAATTAATACTAATTTGATCATCATAACATGTTACCTATAAATTTTATTGAAATTAATTCAGTAGATAATGCTTTTTCATTTTGACTATAATAATTGCATGTAGGTATTATGGATCAAATTTTTAACGACGTAATTTTATTTACAGATTTTTTAAACCTTAATTTCTAAATATATAGCTAAAAAAGAGAATAAAATAAAATATTAACGAAAGCAAAAACTACCTAATATGGTTATTCATTAATGACAAAAGCTTTGCTTACTGTATGATAGGTATGATATAAGTTCGCTTGATTAGAAGAATGATTAGCTAAAATATGTGAGAACTATGTGTTATGTAACGTTTTACGGTAAAGAATGCTATCTAACTAATTTAACAACTGCAAATTAACCAAAACCATACCATGTGACTTTTTTTTAAAAACCCGATTCGATGACGCACATTTCAACTGAGGCGGTAATATTGTTGAAATATTTCATCGCGCCAAGGGTCCAGTTAAGGCACGTTAAGGGCTGTCACTCAGGGTGGCGCTAACTCACTGCCTCTAAAGCCATTGTGTCCAAACTTTAGCGCCATCATAAAAAAAGTACCGACGGAAGTAAACACACAAAGCGAATGCCATCGAACAAAAACTGTGGTAAAAAAACTACATAATGCGGTCGAGTTCGGACCGCTCTCTTGCAAAATTTACAACAGCTCTATTTTAAAACTCTATTTTGTTTACCTGCTTGACTCTTTATACTGTTGGGTAATTGACGGCGTTTCACGATGACTTATTAATTTATTGGACGTTGTTTCAGTTTTTATGGAGGTGCTAAAACGTTCGCTTCGCTTTTGTTTTTATTATTTGTCTACCTAAGTTTGTGCAACATACTTTAACATAATAGAGGTAGGGTTTTTTACTAAGTGACGTTATTGTAATAGAATTTTGGTTTTATATATACAAGAAAATATAGTTTGGTCCTAAATATATCTAAGACAGGGTCTTCCATATAATGTCTCACCCACTGAAATTATCATAAACGAATAGTAATTAGCCATTATTTGCTTAAAAGAGTTCATAAAATAATTAAATTTATAAGTTTGTTACATGAGATTTTTTATGACTATATGAAATGAGACTATAAATATAAAACACAACGTTGTGTGCTTGTAGAGTTCATACCTAAGTGGGCGTAGATGAAAATAAAATTGAACATTTGACACAGTTAATTTGTAATACAAAGCCGTAAAATTGTGTACTTTTTATGAATACTCGTCTTATTTATACATCATGAACGTAAATTAAGAGGCTCTTAAATATTTTCAAACATTATTTTATAGCTGGTACGGCAAATTTTTTAGTACCTAATTTTAGCCTTTTTATCTTGTTATTATAGGCATTATCTAATTGAAAATATATGTGAGCATATTTGTACGTCTACTAAAGTTTAATTTAATATTCAGTATATTGTGTTACGGCATTCTAAAACAAAGTAAAAATTAAATAAAATACCAATCAAGAAAAATAAACAATGTCAATCTTTGTAATAGAAACAAGATATTTCTTCACATACGTGCACACCACATAGATGTACGCACTAAGTACCAGTTAGTTGCATTTCCACATCGGTCGAGCAACGCCGTCGCCTGTGTGTCTCGTATTGCCTACACCTGTGACCTACACCAAAACGTACCCAAATCTGTACGCATTCCTCGTCAAACACGCAAAGGACGTTACATAACGACTGCTATGAAGGTTACGCGGCAACGATAAGTGTGCCGAGAGAGCGATGGTTTTGCGGCGCTCGATAATCGTCGTACGTGGTACCAGCGCACAATTCTGGTTCTATACGGCACCTGTAGACGAATGTGCCATTTACATTGTAATGCACGCGCACTGCTTCCAACCAGTTCGATTAGGAGGGGAATGCTGTCCACATACCAGCTCGCTTAACAAATAAACTATTGTTAACGCTCTTCCCCGGTGCTTGGTTTTACAAAATCTTGCGTTGCCCGCCAATAACCTAAATAGATGAGACAGTGCAATTTCACGACTACAATGTTACTGCCAACATGGAAACTGAATGTCTTTCAAATTATGATAATTGTGTGTCGGGTCGTGATGTTAATAGAGAATTTGTTGAAGAATCTATTAGAACCAATTTTCTGAGTATACTTGGGTATATACGAGTAGCCTAGGTTTCATTCAAGTTATAAATAGAGCACTATGTGATGATGAATATATGTTCAAGTAAAGTCCAGTCAATTTGCTCAAAATCTTTAAGAAAAAAGAGGATCTCTGAAAATATGCGTCACGAATATGTACCCACCCGTAAGGACACAACATGCAGTCTGAACTTTTCCCGTCGAAATAGGGTAGAGTGGGAGAGGGTACATCATACATAAATCTCCATATTCTTTGATGTTGTTCAACCTTCATCATGCCGTAATTGATTTAATTACACATAATGGTAACTTTATCTACAAAAACTTTAATTTTTATACAAAACTAGCTGACCCGGCGAACTTCGTACCGCCTAACAGTTATTCATGTTTCTCAACTTTTAAACCTTCCCAGGAGTACGATAAATTGTAAGACCAAAATCAGCTAAATCGGCCCAGCCGTACTCGAGTTTTTGCGAGACTAAAGAACAGCATTTGATTTTTATATGTAAGAGATGTAAAACAGCTACCAATGCAGTCGTAGGTCCTATCGAGTATCTCTGAGTACTAAGCATACCTCCTCGTATTTTGGTCCATGATGGCCGGCACGATCGACGGCAAGAGTGCATCGGTTGAGACGGGTTATTAATTTTATGGTGTCGATGGCCGACGCAGGTGCGCGGTCATCGCCGCGTTGCGCTGCCGCCGGGATCAATCACTGAAGTACCCAGTACTATGCGGATCCACACATTTTCCGGATAACACACGTAGGTAAGTGTACCGGTATCAGTATCTGTTATGAGTGTACGATTTGTCAGTACGCGGTTAAAGCTTTACGCAGGTATTTTCGTCTACAATCTGTGCGACGTTGGCGTTCATATAATAAACTAATTCAATAATAATTGAATAAAAGAGTGCTTTTATTTGTCAGTTTCCATGCATGCGTATCGGTGACACTGATTTATATATCAGGCGCTGATTTAAACTGTACAGTGATGACCAATATGGTTGTCCTTAAGCTGCTAATTGCATAATAACGTAAGTAGCTAACCTTATTTTTTGAATGAATAAAGTAAGTTCATTGTATAGTAAGAAGTTACGTACTTAAATGTAGTAAAAGGTAAAACTAAGGTTTTTTGAGTTGTAATACCTACCAAATCCACACCATTAAAACTAGTACCTAGGTACCTACGTAGAGTACCTATCTAGAGTACCTACCTAGAGTACCTACTTAACCGTAAGTTTAATCCAAAGTAGTTTTAATATCAATTAGTTTCTATCCTATAATAATATGTATCACATACTCAATATAGAACAGAAAACATGGGTGACAAGTATACAAGCTTTCCTGTGCGAAACATGTACGAGTAAGTATAAACTTATTGTAGCGTCCGCTACAATTCCCTGCGTTATGTCTGCTTCGACTATCTCGACATTTTTGTGCCGATTGTAGTTGGAGTTGTCATAATTAATAGGAATAGGAGTTGTGATTCTGATGGGTCAAATTTCATATAAACTTATAATACTGAAAATAGGAAACACTCGTCAGTAATTAGCAACATTGTACCATATGCCTTACTAGGTATGTCGAATTCAGATTTTATGTTAGAATTTAATACCGAATAAATAATAATTATGTTTATAGATATACACATTTGCTTTACCTACATTATTTAGGTTGATATCAAAAATCTTTTAAGATATAACTAAAAACAGACTGCTGGAACTAATCCGGTTAACGATGTTGTATTTAATATCTCATTTAATTTGTGAAGAAATAAAATAACTATACATAAATTTTATTTTCGTAGGCATGACCTCCCACAAATTGAATTATCATATTTGATCCTTTCAACGAATTCGTTTCATTCAGGGTTGATGTTAGATTCGTATTTAATGAGGGCTTTGGATTGGAGGCTTTCGGTGAGACGCGGCGGCTGCGAGCCCCGGGGCGAGGCAGCGACGGGCGGAGGACCCCACTCCGCCGACGGACAGTCTGCCCGATAAAGGAGGATTTCATCCGCTCGATTTAGCATGAAATTGGGACACAAAGTGAATAAAGCCACAAGATTGTAAACATTACAAGGTTCCCTTTTTTACTGCGCCTCATTTACGGCTGACTTTTTATTGGAACCTTCTATTTATTGCCTTGTTAAACTCTAGTTAACGAACCGATCGCTCAGTACTGCGTACTTAATTGGATATTTATCGCTTTACCCCGACTCGGTTTAATTGATTCGCACTGTATGCGATTGTAAACCGAGTCTTGCCATTTCAGGGGCTCACTAAATTAAATTTAAATAACAAAACGAGAACGAAACGTTAATTTTTCTCTTGCACTTAAAGTGAAGAGCTGCAGGCTGTAAATCGTGTAGGTTATGCGTTCCCACGCGGGAGGGTTGCGTCGCGCCGGAATGAATGACTCACTAATCTCGAAGCTCCATTTCCACAAGTCATAGTGCAATTAATAATATGCGGCATCCTGTCGAATTATCTCTCGTCGTGGCAGGGGTCCGGGGTCCGGGCGGCTTTAATTTACCACAATGGAAGCGGGTTCTGGGAAGCGTCCGCGGCGAGGCGGGCCGATTCTTCGACGAAAACAAACAGAAAATAATTATCATAAAGATGAAGAGCGGCCGCTCGAGGCTGGCCGCTGCTAATGGGCCCACCTGGCAGGCCGCGGCCCTCCGCCCTCGCACTCCTGCACCTTGTAAGGTCTAATGCACACTGTACCTCAATTCATAAACAATTGGTCGTCAATTGAATTATTATCTCGTTTTTTAAATTAACGTCATTATATACTAGCAAAAGCGGCATGATCACAGATGAGCATCATCAGCACACAGCAAGAGGAGAGATATATCTGTCTTTAGTTTAGGTAATCGTGCACTATGATCAGCTTGATAATTTAACCATATAGGTATCAAACGATGTATTGTGAAGAAACTTGTTGTCGGGCAGACAAGGTAACACCTAAGACCTTTGCCTAGAAAAGATAATCACGTAAGCTTGTCATTAATTGAATCTTTAAAATAAGACTTTAAAAAAGAATATATACTTACTTTCTTAGTTTTTCCTAAAATGTTAATTGCCACGCATCTAAGAATACATAAGTACAACGCTTAATTGATATTCAATTTCCATTCCAATAAAGATTTTCTAGAACACATTGATTTTAGCGATGACATCAACAAAGAATTTTTAATTGCGTAGCGCGCTTCAGTAACCGCTTTAGTAAGTATATTGATTGTGCACTGTACACTCGCCCCTACTCACACATTCCTCGACCAAGCCGCGAACGAACTCTGCTCATCTCCACCGTATAACTAATAAGGACATGATTGGATTTTGATTGCCAATGGTAAATTGGAATTCTCAATCGTATCCGAATAAATGAAGCTTTAATAAGTTAAAATATCTTATTGTTATAAAACATAACAAACATCTAAAATTGGTAAGGTTGGTGTCAACATTATTAATCTAAAAAAAAAGGTATTCACAGCATTTTGCTGAGATGTACCTAATATATTGCTGGACTTTAATATGTAACTATAAGGGCTTCTTATTACAACATCTTATTATTATGGCAGTACAAATAAACACTCATACTTACAACTTTATCTACTATCTAGTATATGCAATCTGTGTTAAATGAATCCTCATACATAGGTATAACAAATTACTATATCTGATTGAATGAGAACATAGACTTGTTAACTCTAGCCATTAAAAAGTATATCCAAATAATATACGGTAAATGCAAGTACGGTACAAAGAAACGCTCAAGACATTTAATCTCACGTTCATATTATGTAAGACAACAAGAATGAAGTCCTTAACATTCTTCGGACAATAGCAGTTCGAACCTCTCAAAAGGAACGCGGTCACACGTCTACGTCCTTTTGTTTCTTATCAGCTACTTTGCGGTGGGTCCTTAACTATTTCTACACAGAACTTACTGTTACTTTCAAACGTATATCTGACTCATAGAGCAATTTTTCACAGCCGCCGAAGCTCTTCTCGAAATCAATTTGCTAACAGTGAATGTAAACGTTTTCACAATCTTCTTATCTTTTGCATGTAACTTTGTGGGAAAGTATAATTTTGTCTTAGCTTCGAAGACTAAAGAAATACGGTACTCTTAAAAAGATAATTGTTTGCACATCTTTCAAATGCAATTCAAAGAATGTGAGGGATATCTCTTACCGATGCGTTATCTTTGCCGGGCTCACTTTACGTCGATAACTTTGTCCCCGGCTATAATTTAACACTGGCCGCCCCATCGAACTGTGAAAGCTCGAGATAAAATGCTTTGACGAATTCTTCGGGTTCCAATCTTGATGGTGGAAGGAAAATGTTGTTTTTGACGTCGTTTTTTCGACGGCGGTGTTCGGTAGGTTTTTGCAGAGCCGCCGGCCGGTGGTCCATTAAAGCGGGAACAATGGCCCACTCGGCTTCTATTAGCCGTTTTATCTAACTTTGACGCTGATTATGTGAATTTTGTCGGGGTTTGTTTTTCGTTTGCTAAAGCATGCTGACTTACGTTAAGACGTGACTAATTAGGTTGTTTTTTTTTCGGCAGACTCCTGACTCTACCTACCTGTTATTCTGCATTGGGGGCACTTACTAATTTTGTGGGTGTAAAAAATAATAGGTATTATAAAGGGACGGATGACGATGATTATGAAGATGATGATTATTTTATTACTATTTTAAAGGTTTTGTATGGTGAAAATGTATTTTTTTCATTCAAACTTGTAGGTATACGAAAATTATTAATTTGGTACACTAAACTCAGGTAGATAAGAAAGTCCCTATTTATGAGTGGATCTACCCAATAAGATTAGCTTTATACCTATCAACTTTCAAAGCTATCCTCTTCCGTCAAAACTCGAAGAATGTTTCCCACACCACGCATCGTATTTATAAAATATTCAAATAAAAATCTCGCCATAGCATAAGATAAAGGAATGTTGGAATACTCCTAGTATTGAGAATATTATCAATTATAGGCGAGGAAGGTTTACCCCCCGCAGCTTCCGGCCTTCCACACTAACATGGAGTGGGCTCTGAGGATTTACAGAATTACCGACGTACAAACATATGAACAATGCTGTTTTCTTTTTAGTAACGCGCATGTGAGTCAGTTTTATTAATAACAATTATAATTATAGGTAAGTACATATTTTGTTTACTTATCATAATAATCTACTTGCAAACTTTCTTTGCTTTGATAGTAAGTACTTAGTACTGTAAAAATACAAATAGAGACAAGTAGGCAAACAAACTTGGCATTATGTAAATACAAGTAGGTACGAGATATCACTCAGTGTACGAAGTGAAGTGATGGAGGCATAAATAAATGTTTCACACAATAAAGACTAAGATTTTACCTGTGTCGGGGATACCATGTAATATGCTGTTATTATTCATATTACTGTTCATACTGTTCGTATACTGTTCATATTAACATAACACATGCATGACTGACTTACTCGTAGTCTCTAAAACAAATAGGTACTCAAACTCATTGTTCTATCTAACACATCTTCAGGCCGGGAATTAAGCCCGGCTCTGGAGCAAGTATTCTCAACATACTAGACCGCGGCGGTTAAGTTACGTTAGTTATACTCGAAGCTACTTTGGACTTACCTACATTTAGATTCTCTACTCTATATCTACAAGCTGATACAAAATACACAGCCTTCAGTACATAGAAGTTTCAAGAACACAATAACAAAACAAAGGAACACAACAAGTCAACAATATCGTATTTACATACTTTGCGATGAAAATTATTTAATCTTACGCCGTACAAACGAAAAACAGTACGCGGCCGTGTTTGTAAATAATCTGGAAAGACGGTCGAAGCCTTGAAGAGTGCAGCTAACATGTTCCATCTTTAGTAAGCAATGTCTTTACTTAAATAAATATCATCCTTAATTCAACTCAGTTAAGATTCAAATTAGAAAACCATTCGCACATTCAGCTTTGCTCGAGATCTTTATCACGCTAATGAATTTTGAGCCTTAGTTTTAGAATTTAAGAGTTGAAAGTGCAATGGCGAGTGGAACGATTGTCCAGGAGCTGAACACCAAAAAGTGTTTACCTATAAATCACGCTCATTGTTTGAGTAAACTTCTATTTCGATGGGTTACCGTGAAGCGTCCGGGATTCGCTAAACAACAATTCTCAGCGTTTACAGGAATCGAAACCGGTTGCACATTAGCTCAAACTAGTGTAAGTTTTGTAAATATTGTTTAGTTTAAGTACTTTTTAGTTAAATAAATATTTTTGCTATTTTTATTTACGACAATTTTACAGTGAACACATCGTCATTTCTCATACATGGTTATCGGTCTGAGTTCTACCTGTAACGGAAGGGGAAATCACTGTTCTTATTAACATCATGTTTATAATCCGAAATTCCAGATTGATTTTGAGAGCAATTATTTTCCCGAACTCCGGGTTAAGTACCTAGTTAAAATTATTTGTCCCGATGTATGTAATGCCCCGAGTGCTATATTTACAAAAATGGCTTATTTGCTCTTTATAACACGAAAAGTACTAAAGTCGACTCAAAATTTCATTGAATTCATAATTTGAATTACAGCAACTTATACCATTATGAAATAAAACACATTCCTTAGGTTTAGCTCGAAAACTTTGTCTGTAGATACCTACGTATCATCGTAAATAGTTTTCTTTATCTCAATGTTGGGATACGGAAATTACAGATGTGGATTTAATCTGTCTTATATAATGCTATCTGCCTCGATCCAGTGCTAATCGTGTCTAGGCTGAACCAGAACCTTTCTTATGTCGTTGTACATGTTACGTTGAATTGTTAACCCCCGACGCAAAAACGACAGGGTGTTATAGGTTTGACGTGTCTGTGTGTGTCTGTCTGTCAGTGCATCGTACCTTAGCTCCCAAACGGATGGACCGATTTTGATTAGTTATATTCAAATATCCACGGATACCACCGCAGGGCGCAGCTAGTCTGCAATATACTCGTATATAAATAAAATGCAAATATATCTATAATATTATATTCATTTCGAAACTAACGCTACTATAAATACATTCAATAATGTTCTTCAAATAAGAATTCACATACTGATTTGTTGTATTTTTCTGGCAAGGTGTCTTTGAGTTCTGTCCGAGTGAGCCAGTTAGCCTTTGATTTCGTCACTTTACCGCTATTGTAGTTGGCGTAGTAGAAAAATACCTGCAAACAACAAGAATATTTACAATACAATAACTTTTCGATAAAAAATCAGGTTGGGATTACATGAAAAAATCGTACCGAAAATACAGGACGTACGCGATATCGATATGTCTAAATGAAACATATTATATAAATAACATTTTATGCTAAGTTTTTTAAATAGCCTTATCGTTAATAGCGATCTCTTCTAGGCTAACATGCCCGTAAAAGAAGTTTATTTATTTGCACAACTACGAAAATATAAGCAAACTACGCATTTTTTACCTAACGCCGAAAACGATTAACTGAACTATTTCTTTTCGCTAAATACTTTTAATATGGAATCAAACTAGAAGTCGAGAAAAGAATATCAGCAGTACCATACATTTTGTCCGCAATCTATAAACATTTTCTAAAGGTTGAGTTTTTTCTTAAATAATTACGCGTTGCAAAAGTTATCAATGATGATGAGTACAGTGGCCCCCTTCAGCTTAGTATACCCCTGACCAATAACCCTATAAATTCACGCCTTGGTCACGCACACCATGATGAAAAATCGATTGATCGACAAAATCAGACGAGTATCGATTTTTATAAAGTAATATCTCTACTTATCTACCTCCAAAAATTCTGGCGTAATTCGGTACGATAGACTAGACCTTGGGCAAAATAGGGTTGAAATTGACGATAAGAGTGTCCACACTTATCAAAAAGTCTGGCAAAATTTCAATAGTAACACACAGCGCAATGGGACGGCAACTTAAAACATTGCAAGTACATTTTCATATAAAATTCGTAGTTCGTACAGCAAATACATACAAAATTGCATTAATATATTTAATACCTACTAATAAAACATTACCCTTTTTCCATGTTTGCCTATAATATCCAATTAATCTATGATTAATTCCAAATTTTTAAGCAATGACTTGACTTGTCTTTCACAGTCTAGGAAGTTTGTCATTCTTAACTCGAATTAGGTCAATCTTACCTTAGCACCGATTTTTCCATCAATTTCTAAGGGATATTTGTACTTGTAAAATCCGCAAGGGGCGTTCGACAAGAATTTCACTTTCAACTCTGGTCCACACTGTTCTTCGACAATTCTTTCAGCTGTCTGTAAAAATATTTATTCAGTCACGAAACGTCGTAGAGAAATCAATTTAAAACCCACCAAAAATTTCTGGCAAACAGTTGACAATTGTTTTTTTTTATTTTAAGTTACTTTTTACCACGTTCTCCGATAGCTTTATGAATGTTAAGATATTCGATGTGTTATAGTTTATTAGAAACCACTTTAGCAAGCCAAACATTATTTATTTCTGAACTCTCATATAGCTCAAAGCCACTAATTGCATCAAATTCAGAGGGTTTATGACAGAACAAATTAAGCAATTAATGGTTTTGTTTTAACTCTCGCGCCCCGACGCTAAAACGACGGGGTTTCATAAGTTTCGCGAGTTTGCGTGTGTGTGTGTGCCTGTGTCTGTGGCATCGTAGTTCCCAAACGGATAGACCGACTTTATTTTATATTTGTTTTAAGGGTATATTAGTCTTGAGTGTCCTTAGCTATGTTTGATAACAATCGGTCCAAGATGGTTGCTACATCAAATATCGGGTTTTTTTTTTAAATTTTTCTTGTTTACATTACTAGCCTGCCCATACTAAGTAAATTAAAATATCTGTAGGTCTGCTCTGGGCACATAATGCGCCATCTACAGAATAACAAGTGAACTGGTATAGGTACTTATCTTTTGCTATATTTTTCGGAATACAGCAGTTTTTATACATTTGCGAAAATACTAGGCATATAAACAACAAAACGTTTCTTTAAAGGTTTGATTAAGTTTCGTTGAAAGAAGTTTAGTCGAAAATAGATGAAAACTAAATGTTTATATTTTTCTTATGACATGAATTTGCAGATTACTATACAAGCAGGTTACTTGTTAGTAATTACGCGCTAATGTGGGCGATTAAACTGATTTTCCAGTATTCACTTTCGAAAATATGTTTGTAAGTACCAACCTTAAGGAGCTTTTGCATTTTACATTTATTGCTGCACAAATTGTAGCACTTAATTAGCTTTTCTAACTATTCAGAGAATTTAAGCAAAGTTTATCCTGATCAGATTAATTGACAACAGTTTCATTTACTGAGGAGTGGGTCAGGTGTCATATACAACTGCAAGTTCTGGATTTGCCTAAGGAAGTCATTCACAGGCACTATTACACCAATTTTTTTTATTTCCCAGTAACTTAAATTCAGGTCTTTACAAGTCACAAATGATAGGATTTTTCCAGGCAAATGCGCTACAGCTTAGGCTGCAATGTAATTTTCCATCAGGCGAGTTGTGGTCAAACATAATGTTTAACAATAAAAAACATACATAATGAACATACATATCACTCTAGTTTACAATACTTTATAACTATAACATACTTGTCTTAGTGTTTCCCCTTCTTTCCACTTTCCTTGAGGTAGTGATGATTTTAAATCATTGCCAAGCTTTAGGGGTGTGACAAGAACTAAATGTTTTTGCAGCTGTCTATCTAGAGATGATCTGTCTCCTTTTTTGTCTGCCTCTGAAAACAGTATGAATATATTTTGTATAGATTAATAAAAAATTCAATAACATAACACAAATAATTTTAAAAAGAAATTTATTTTATGTTCAATTCGGCACATGCTTACATATTTTATTTAAAAACCAAACAACTAGTGGTCAAGTCTGTTATTTGAATTGTCTCAGAATTACAATTGAATTGTACGAAAACGGCCGTATTGACATAGAATAGGCCACAGTTAGTATTAAACAAAACAAGACTTTTAATACTAACTCTGACCTTTTCTATGTCAAAACTGCCATTTTGGCAAAATTCAATAGTAATTTTGAGACAATTCAAATAACAGACTTGACCACCTGGGCCTGATCCTGACCTACGATAAGATAAAAGTGGCCATGGTGTCCTATTATATAGTGAATTTTTCTAATTACAGTCCAGCCGTCAACTCTTTATAATGGGATTTAATAAAATGCCAAAATTAATCTGCACGTCTACATACACTTTTTTGCTGCTTACAAAAGAACTTATATGTATAGCTATGCAGTTTTTACTTAATTTTGGCCACTCAATAGGTACCTTTTAGTGTTAACTACAGCTAGTTAACACTAAAAAGTATTGCCTATAAGGCAGAACAAAGCAGCTGGGTCAGCACGCCACTACTTTGTTCTGCCTTATAAGTAATAAACAAATAGTTTTTTTTTGTTAAATAACATATCCATGTGTTTGTTTCATGGTTCTAAGCTACATCCCACCAATTTTCACTAATTTGTAACTAACACAACTTCCTTTTAAATAAATAGATTGTTGAAGTCTCAGTGTTGGTCTAAAATGTTAGTCATTATGATGAGTAAAACATCTGCACGTCATCATCATATAGTTATAGTCATCCATCCATCTTATATAGAGACTAGCAGGACATGATACAAGTCTTGTCTTATCTCCTTCTAGTCTTAATATAAAATGGTAGTGGTGCAAGTAAGACAACTTTTATACATTTACCCATTAAAGTAGAATCATCATAAACAAAATCAAATTAATCAAACACACATTAACTTTCATATGAAACTCTCTCTACATGAAAAAATAAAGAAGTTCTAGGAATCCCCCTAATTATGTAACTGGTCTGTACTAATACAGTTTTCTCACAAGTTCAAATATAACATTTATTGAAATCAATAGCTATAACTACACTCATTACTAATCTAATCTGAATCTACTTTAGCAAGTGTATCCAATCCAAAGGTTTCATATGCTACATAAAAGAGCTAGTTTAGAAGCTCCAGGTTTGCTTGGGTATAATGTCTAGGATGTACTATTCTAAGTAGACAGCAGTGTCATTAGATCTCATCACCCTCACATCAAAACAATAAGAAGGTACCAGTATAGCCTACCAGTAATGATATCAGCAAACTTAAACTGTGCAAATTCTTCATTTGCTGCATCCTCAAAGTCTTGTGCAGTTATTTTACTGACTGAATCCATATCTACATCCAAGGACTCTTTTTTTATCAGCTCTGCTTGAACCCTGAAATGAGAGGGTTTTTTTAAAACGAGACTTGCTAGGTACACATATACCTATTTCTATCAGTTAGAATTATGTTGCAGATGTTCCACTAATTAGTACTATTAGACAAAAACTTTTACACAGCTGAACAACAGCTGAAGTACTTATGATAGTGTAATGACTTTCATAGCAGGTTTTTTGATCAGGCACGATCATTGATCTTAAACTTACTTATCGTTTTCATGTCGTAATTCATGGTCTGACTTCAAGCTTTTTTCAACTTCTATTCTATTAAGTAAGCCTTTGTACTTTTGCTGGATTTCATTTAAAGGGGGAGTCACAACAGGCAAGCGCTCCACACACACTCCGGTCACAATGTCCCAAGAAGACTTCGTGTTGAGATCTGTATAATTTTAGAAGTTAATAATCAAGTAAAGAAAATATTTTCAGTATTAATATCTAATTTGTAGGTTATGTTACCTCTTATAAAAATTCTGTGACATAAGCTAATCTCTGTGTAAAGTAACCTTTTTAATAACATATTTAAAACCATTTAATCAAATCTTGGCTCTTTTTTAATCTTAAAGCTAACCGGTTCAAACAGAATTACAAAATAATATTGATTCATTCAAGGCCCTCGAATCAAAATGTTTAGATTTTGTTTTGACATGACATACATATTTTTCTGAGACAATGATACATTCAAGTATTGTGACGTTAGCTTACAACAGACATACCTGAGACAGTCAATTCTTTTTAAAATAATTATCAACATTGTTGTAGAATTTGCAACCATTTATGGTAATATTTAAGGCCGTTGGTTACAATATACCTTCGTTTTTCATATTCGTGACAGAAGTGCAAAAGAAAATGAATGGAAGAAAAAAAAACGATGCTCTCGGGGAACCGTATCTGACAATAATGACAGCTTAAAAATATTCTACTTGCAACATTTAATATCTGTCAAATTTGGCCTTTTCCAGTTCTAGTGTCAAAGGAGTAGGTTAAATTGTTCTTGAAATATATTATATCCATAAAAATCTTCAAGAATACCTTTAATTATAAATATCCAGTAATCTCAGTTAAACCAATCTATTGTGTCCTAGAAGTTTTGAGAGATATTTCACTTAATACTTGAAGAAAAACAGTCCGACAACACTTGTCAGTCGAAGTTGCATAGGTTAGGATTTATAGGTTTGTTTCTGTTTTTAGGCCGACATGAAGCAAATCGTTGCTAATCAGAAGGTGAAGATCCCTGATGGGCTCACCGTCCACGTGAAGTCGCGGTTAGTGACTGTAAAAGGCCCGCGCGGTACTTTGAAGAGGAATTTCAAACACTTGGCAGTAGATATTCGCATGGTGAACCCTCGCCTTTTAAAGGTTGAGAAATGGTTCGGTTCAAAGAAGGAGCTCGCTGCCGTCAGGACTGTATGCTCACACGTTGAGAACATGATCAAAGGTTAGTTATTTGACAGCAGTGTTATTGTTTACATTCAACTTTCAGTTAAGTGTTCGATAGAAAGCCCTATTGTTTGATTATTAATAACGTATTTGCGGTTCCAGTTACCTAGGATAATAAGTGAAGAGATCTTTAGTAAATGCTAGCCTTATTTGCATTTCTGGTATTGGTTATGGTGCAATGCAGGAGTTTCTATACTTTCATTGCACTAATATTATAAAGGCGAATGTTTGTATGTGTGTTTGTTTTTTCACCTTCACGCTCAAACGCCTTAACGGATTTGGATAAAATTTTACATGAAGATAGCTCATTTTTATTCCGGAAGATTAAAATGTCCCCATGGGATGATCAAATATCTACAGCACGTAAAACCGCGAGGCGCAGCTAGTTAGTTAACTAAATTATTTTGTATCGTACATATCTATTTTCCTAAATGACCTACCATTTTGCTCTGAATGACTTCATTATTTTATGTCTCATATATTTTATTTCGATTTTATATTTTTTTAGATATTTATGTTATACAATCACAGTGTTCTAATTTAATATCATTGTTCAGGAGTGTGCATATTTGTGCCATTTTCCTCTGATTTGGACTGTGATGGTATTCTAAGACCTACCAGAACCTATTAAATCACTTAGTTGCGAATGCTACAGTTACCTACCTATCACAGATAAAATTGATAAGTATTAGAATGATTATATTCATTAATAAATGGGATACCAGTAATGTAAAACTTCACTTACATGTAGAACACAAAATGCAGTATTGGTATATATAATTAACTCTGAAAAACTTAGATCTTAAATTAGCCTAGTTCATAATTACATAACAGACTTATAATTTACGATTATAGAAGAAATGTTAATCCTGGTGTATGAGCTGAGGGATCTGGATAAAAGAAAAGGTGTTAGTGCTAGAGGGCACACTAGATAGGGCAATATACACAAAAGTATCAAATAAACAATGCCACGTTGGCAGTAATACTTCTGATTCAGGTTGTTTTCCAAATGCAGTCTTCTTGAAGGTATTCCGATTTAATATAATAAACTCTTTGGTTTCTATGCCAACTGACGGCTCAACTGTCATGGCTGGAACACTTGCAAGATCAAATTGAGGTCTGAAGTCACTTGTCTCTCTCTATAGAACTATCATTGCATCTTTATATGAAAATTTCAACTCCAGTTTAGAGAAGAGAAAGCTGAAGAAATAATAAACAGTGTATATATATAGTCCCAGTTTTGGCAAATATATTTTCTTAAATTAATTCATGAGGCTATTGAAGACTAAATAGTGTTTATTGTTTATTACAGGTGTGACAAAAGGATTCCAGTACAAAATGCGTGCTGTATACGCTCACTTTCCCATCAACTGTGTCACTACCGAAGGCAACTCCATTATTGAGATCCGTAACTTCCTTGGAGAGAAATTCATCAGGAGAGTAAAGATGGCACCTGGTGTGACTGTCATAAACTCCCCCAAACAGAAGGATGAGCTGATCATCGAAGGAAACTCCTTAGAAGATGTCTCCAGTTCAGCTGCCCTTATCCAACAGTCTACAACAGTAAAAAACAAGGATATCAGAAAGTTCTTGGATGGCCTCTATGTGTCTGAGAAGACTACTGTTGTAGCAGATGAAGTATAAGAATAAAAAGTAATTTTATCAGCATTTATGATTTTTCAATAGCTCCTTTTTTACTTAGACTAGTCCTGTATGTTATTTCATATGTTTGTACTGGCTCAAATAATAGTGATATACCTCAAACTTATTCAAGTTGTACCTTTACCACATACTTTAATAGTTTCGATATCCTTTTAGTATATTCTAGTTTAGTTACTTATTTCTTAACTATAGAGCAACATTTCTTTGCGAGGTTCCCATACGACTTTCAACTACTTTCTGCCCTTTAAAGTGAATTAATCTTGACCATAAAAGATGAAGATGGGCTATTTCTCTTCGCATATGGTTTCCGGGTGGTTTGGTCTGAATGTCAAAATGTACATAATGTACGTACTTCAAAAAGAACTTTTCCCGAATTGACTGATTTTCTATAAGTCTCCATTATTAAATGTCGGGAATCCCTAAAGTCTGACACAAAAGGTACATTCAGCTACATTATCTATAAGTACGGGAATTTCGCATACATCGCCCTCATGACCAGCATTTGTTAGAATGTGTGCTAATTTAACTCAAGGATAAAGTTAGTAGTAGCGTAGTCGGTAAACCCGTTGCCTCAAGCAAAAGGGCACTTTTGTGTTTTTCACTCATGTGCATATTAGAATAATTTAACATGCATAAACGGCGCAGGAAAACATCGTGAGGAAACCTGCTTGTCGGAGATGGTTAATAATTCAAAGACAAGTGAAGTCCCCAACCCGCAATTTGGCCATCGTGGTGGACTATGGCCTACACACCCTTAATAGGGGAGACCCGTGCCATTGCAATCCGGTGAAATAACAGATCCAATTTTTAGAAAATATCGCTACTTTAAAAAAGCGTTTACTCTAATGTAGCATTTCAGTTTTTGTTTCGTTTGATATAAGTATTATTTTTAAAATGTGATTTTATTGTAATATTTTAAAAATAAAGTGAGAGTGACTACATGTATTTGACAGTTTCTTTTTCGACATTTAATAATGAAGACCTATAGAAAATCAGTCATTTCGGGAAAAAATATTTTTGAAGTTCGTACATTATGTAGATCAGTACATTTTGACATTCAGACCAAACCACCCGGAAACCTCATATGTACCTCTTATTGTTAGATCGCGTCTCGGTAGGCAGGGATCTGCCTAGCACTCAACTACCGCGCCAAAGAGACCAAAAAATCGTTATGGGTTATTGAGTTGTTTGCCAGGAACTTTATGAGAAGTTAATAGTCTATTTTATAATCGGTAACACACCACCGTCGACCTGTACCCATAACTTGAACCACTATCTGACAATAGACTAATTACTTACTGATCCCGGGTTCGATCCCTGGACAGATTAAACATTTTTGTGCATGAACATGTCTGACCTGTGTCTGGGTGTTTATTATATATATATGTGTGTTTATATGTATTTCTAAGTATTTATACCAGTCATCAGGTTACCATAGCACAATCTATGCCTAGTTTAGGACCTGAAAACTTGTGAGAATGTTGTCCCATATTTAAAAAAATTACCACTAGTAGTACTGCTAACTGATGACTACCCCTTTTTTGCGAGCATTTATTAAATATTGTCCTTCTGGATTCTGAATTCTGGATGAGTAAGTGCAGATTATTGAAATTAGTCTATAAATGGCCCATAGGAAACATTTTGGCAATTTGTTCAATGCTGGAGTTAAAATCACAAACAAAACAGGAGTTCTGCGAAATTCTCTTGAAACTAAATGAAATTCAAATGAAAAGGTTTGTAGGAGGGCGGAATCCGCCATTGGTACCACCTTATGTATACTTCTTATATTATGAAAAGGAAAACAATGATAGATTTTTCAACGTAAATAATTTTATTCAAACTATTCTATTGAACATCACTAACTCAAACATTGTACATCTGCAAATATGGTTTCAAATGTTTCAATGAAATTAATTACACTTATTTTTACACATGAATAACACACACAATCAATTAAATAAAATGACTACTTAAGAAAATAAAATAAATACCTATTAAAATAAAACATTCGCTTAAAAGTAATTGTTAATACATCGGTACAGAACTTATAAATAAATTATATTTTATTTTTCATTATTATTTACACAACAATAAACATTTATAAAGGAATTAGGACAAACTGATAATAAAGTGTAATTTTTTTTAAGTTTTTATTAAATCGACATACACTTGGCCGTGCCAATTCTTTGGTAGGTACGTAAATCAATCATATAAAACGTTTATCATAATTCCTTTAGTCGTCAAAATCTATAAAACTTTGTCATGAATTCGAAAAGTAATACTCAGCTCGGCTAAATAAGTAAAAATTACAAGTAAAATAAGTTTTTAAGTACTATAATCGTATTGACAATGTTCGATAATAAAATTACTGTTGACTTATTAATAAAACATGATTAGATAGATTATGCCACAACATGAGAGCATACGATAAAACATTGCCATGCAAGTAAGTCTTCCGGCTCCATATTTGCAGATGAGCATTCAATTATTCCGTAAGAAAATAAAATTCTCAATAAATAAAAATTGTCAAACACTATTCAAACGGTGAGACATTTGACACCATATAACACAATAGCTTACTATAAAAATGATCAACAAACAACGTTGCACCTCGTCTAAGTGTCGATAGGGACAGTGGTGTGCACAAGGTATGCAATGAGATTCAATGTACGATATAGGTTGCCGCTTGAGCAAATAATCCCGATTATATTCCTTAGCCTAGCCATGCGTGAGGTGGGTCCACTACTCTGCGTCTGCGTCGATACCTAATAACTTTATCATAACTAAATGTATAATAATTCATTAATATAGCACTTCATAATCACTGGGTGCTCGTCATCTCTTCACGTACGATTCAATTCATCTATCATGAACAATGTAATCACAAAATTCTTAACACACGTCGAAATTTCATTAATGTATCTAGCAACCTGAGTAAATTAACATGTTCAATATTCTTTTAAAATTTATTAGTATACAATACAATAAAATGTACATAGTTAAGTCGAAGCGCGATTAAATTGCTTTTTGTCGTTAAGTTAAAATATTAAACATTTTCGCTAGATAATAGATTCGCACAATAAACATAAGCGTATAGTGACCTACAGTGATGCTATACAAACAGCGATCTGTCAACGATATATGCACAGGTGACAATTTACATTATAATTAAATAACGCTAAACAAATCGGACAGTATCGTCGATCGGAACCGTTCGGTGAGCATGCAGCCTCATCACGTAAGCCGTTACTCGCTAACGAGATCGTCGGCTCACGAAATAAAGAACCGTGCAAACGTAGCTATTTTCGAGTAATCCAGATTATTTGCCCCCATTATTGATAGATATGCTAATCAGAGCGCTATTGCAGTCGTTATTATAAAAAAATAGCTACCCACATTTCAAGTGCTTATTTAAGGTATATTCTCGATAATGTCGACGTAGAAACGTACAGACCGGCCTTTAGCAACGTCTAAAGCCAAATTTAACATAACTGCGCCAAAATCTATTATTGCTTTAGGAAGAACTAGTTTTTATCGATGACAAATTCCAAATTAAAACTAAATAAACTTTTCAAATTTGGTATCGATAAAACCTGTCTATCGACAATAGACATCGTTAGAAGCGGCCATGTTTTTGTCGACAAGTTATCGATCGATTCCGCAACCGTCCGACCGACGGACGCCCGTTACACCGTGCGCGTGACCAAGAGAGATTCCGTGAAAGTTCTGGCGTATCGTACAATTTAAATATAAAACCTCAGAAGAAGAATCTTATGCGTGATTTACACGAGCTGAATTTAGCCTTGATGCTCTTCATAATCGGATCACTTGTAAATATGTAATCGCTCAATAATAAAATCACATATGACTAGAGCGTTTTGCATCAAAATGACAAACCATAATAGCACTGATATCGCTAGACAAGTAATTATTCAACAGCTACTTTATATAATATCTAGAAAAAATTAAGAAGAACCAACTAATTGCAGCCAGCGATAACTTGCAACTAAGCATTGCAAAGTCAATTTTGGTCAAAGGACTTAAGGTTTATTTTAGCACTTGCTAATGCTTTCATCTGCATACTAGCATATTGGTCATTTAGAGTCTGTACATATTAGGGGTGTAATAACCCAAAGAGAAGTCATAATACAAAAAAGGACCAAACTAAAGTTCAAGAAAAAAAAATAGCGATTTCATTTAAAATGTGTATCGTCAACGAAATGTATGGAATGGATGTTTAATCTCGAATTCCAAGTCGGTCGCAAGGTATAAGTTGTTCGTAATGTTGACTTTACCCCTGACTAATATCCTTATAGGCTATCACCCGTGTAAACTCCGCATTATTTGTGACGCATTCTTCGTTTGAGGGCAAAACGCAACCATGTGTTGGTTAAGGATATCAACTCGGAAATGGAGTGTAACCACTTCAACCCAAACTGTTTGGATTCCTACGTATGAGATTCTCTACTGCAACTTAAATCTCTCTTTAAAACATAAGGCGAAAGAGTGACGATCCGTTTCCGAGTAGATATGAAGATTGACACACTGGCGGTCGTTTTTTTTTTGTGACTACCTTCATTTTTCAAGATATTTTTTTGAATGTGTCTCCTTTACAAAAACTTAAATTAAAATCAGTGTATTAAGTTCTTCATGTTATAGAATTAGAACTTTTCGGTAACATATCTTGGGGCACCAAAAAAAACTTAACCGCCGGTGTGGCAGTTTCCTACAGATAGAGCAGTATGCTCGTACCCTAAGTAGTCGAATGGCGAATGATCTCGAGGCACTATGATAGGTACTAGAGGTAAGGGCGCGCTCACAGCGGCTCCCGTCGCGGCACCCACACGCTGGGCCCGCTCTCCGCTGTGATCACCGCTTTAACTTTGCCGTATATCTCTTCAGGCGTATCGCCCGTTACTACAGCTGTGGAGAAAGACAAGAAAATTAGTCTAGTGCCTGTGGAGACACGCATATTGCAAGGTTACGTAACATTATAGTATCTTAAGTTTATGACGCCATAAATAAACTCTATAATTAAACTATACCTGAAAAATATCGCGCATTTTGGTTTATGATTGTAAAAGTTACAATTTGCGGACAGACAGACGAACAGATCGAAACTATATTAGTTCCTTGCAAAGCTTACCCTATGGAACCCTCGAAAATGACATATTAAAAGGCTTTCGCTAGAAAATTTACCAAAAACCTGAAACATTGCCACATACATTACATTTAAAAAAACTATCCATACAATTAAACATACAAGCGTCGATTGATTGAGCGAGCCTTTACTTCGCTCGGCTATTTATGTAGTCCACTTACCAGTAAAATATTCGGCGAATTCTTGTTCCATCTTCAACGCTCGTTCGTAAGTTTTCTTCGCTTGTTCTTCAGTCATTCGTTTATTCATTTCCCTGAAAATAGTTAAAATACTATACAAAAGTTACTACGAGTATAAAATCTCTTACATTCGTGCATAACCAACCTAGCAACCCTAGCATAGTAATAATAACAAAAATAGCTTCATCTTTTTGAAAAGATCACATTAAAGAAACTAAATAAGAATCTGTTAATCATTCAATACAACAGTTCACTAACGCACTTTTTATTAATGTTTAATAGTATGTTAATGAGACTTTCATTTGTGATTTTAAATTACACTTCATAGGCCCAACCATGTTGACGTCGGTTTTAAGGCTAGATGTGATACGAGCGCTACGTACGTAACATTATTTTTTAACGTCTGCTAAAATTCAAACTACTAATAACATACATCCTCAGTGCTCTCCACTAGGATTTCTTTTGGCTGAGATGCCATGCAACATTACAACATTACAAATACACGCACAAATGACTTTCTTATGTCACAATTATAATATGTTTTCCTTCAATTATATTAGGTCTAGTTAAACCATATTCAATTGAAAGCAGTTTAATAAACTACGAGTCCTCATTAAAATAGCTCGTAACAATATTACAATATATACTCACATAATAGATTCTACACTCTTTGGTTTGATAAATATGGCAATGGGATATAGTTGAGCCACTTGTAATCTCTTTATTGCGTTGCCGCTCACGTCCAAAATGCAGTGTTTGCCCTGAAAAAAATATCCTACGTCATTTGGCTGCAGAAGGAGTGCGACAAGCGTGTCTTGGCTTAAATCTAAATTTTGTTGTAACAACTTTACTATATACGGATTTCTGGTTAGTCAGAAATCTGTGAAAAAAGTATATCTTCTTTTTGATCCTTATATTGCTGTACTATTTATTCCGGTAATAAAAAATATATATTTTAATAACCTTCTGTAAAACATCGCACACAAACACAGAACGGAAGACAGATATTCAATGGCCTGCTTCGGGCGAAAATCAAACCCGGGACCATTAGCGTTCGAAACGAATATTCTATCTAACCACTAGGCCAGGGCGGTCGGCAAAATATAAGACCCTAAAGGTTTAATCTACACTAATATTATAAGGAATAAAACTTTGTACGTTGATGAGTTTGCTTGTATGGATAATATCTTGAACTAGATATTCGGGTTAACTCTTTCAGCAGTTAACTATATTATTCCTAAATAATTTACGCTATTTGATTGTCTAAATATATAGCGAATAGCAAAGGCCGTGATTAATTTACAGACAACTCTGATCAATATTAAATTAACTCATTGCAATTAATACTATTTTTCGATGTGAAATAACAATATTTGTTTGTGATGTTCAAATCAGCACGACTTATCAGCTAGTATAGTATACACTCGGGGAGGTCACCATATAACTAGTTTAACATAATTTGTACAATACCTTTTCAGCGACCTCCCTAACAGACGCCACGGAGGTACCATAGAGGTTATCATTGTATTGTCCCGCCTCTATGAACAGGTGGTTCTGTATATCGCGCTCCATCTGCTCCCGGCTCGCCACGAAGTGGTAGTCGCGACCGTCCACTTCGTAGTCGCGTCGCGGTCGGGTCGTGTCTGTGAGGAACGAGCTCTTGGTGCAATGTCGATAAAAAAATTAAAAAAAAACCCATGAGAAAGGGATGGGATATGGCCTCCCATCGCTTAATCAATCTTGGCCGATCTATACTAAATCACTGATACATCTTCATAGGAAAACTATTACGAAACTTCATTGTCACGACAAACATACAACAACAGAGTAAATACAAAATTGATGAAATTGAGTCCTGAATGACATTTTTGGTTCAATCAGCAATACTATATACACTATTTACTCAATAAATTTTATTCTATATCTAATATTACACAATTAATAGCTGTAGGTGATGTTTTCTCTAATTTTTTTTGAGTAAGTCGTTTATGGAATTTAAAGCCTACATGAGTGACAGACACAAAACCACAAATGATTAAAAACATATATGCAATATTACTCACGAGGCACGCAGCTTCCAAATTTGTCCGGAAACTCCGAAATAAGGTCATCGTTGATCCTGTCCTTCAGTGGTCCCAGGATGATAACAGGTCGCGTGTACGTAATAGTCAACTGCTGAACCGTTTCGTAAGATAGCACCGTTTCGTCTTGACCTGCAAATCAGCCGAATGTTGACCTGTGACCTTAAACACACCTGGCATGATTCACTCAATGAAACTGTGGGATCGAAACTATCGTGTATTGAAATGTTATTTATTTTATCCTGTACAGTTTATAAAGTGGAATCCAATCACCAGTGCATTTAGTGCTCCAATTATAATCTATGAAGATTTGTGCAAAAGTGATGCTGAAATTAATATTTGTAACATTAAATTAGAAACTGCACCAATACGAGCAGGCAGACAACATCTAATTTTTTATATGGATAATATATATATAATTTTGTATAAATATTAGGTATAATTTTCCCAAAATTATGTCAGATATAATACAGACACTGCAAAATAAAAAAATTATTTATACCTACTTGTAAATTATTAATATTTATGCTAAGAATGTAAGATAACATCTATTAAAATATAACAAAACAATGTCTGCTTATTTGTCAGGTTGAAGCACCCAACAAAATATTTTGAAAGTGGATATTTGACAAGAAATTAATGCAGCTAAGTGAATATTACTCTATGAAGTTATGTATATCTACGACTAACATGACCATATTATATTTGTAGATCTTAACAGAATAACAAATTTGCAAGCACTTTAGTCCTAATAAGTATGTGTATCATTTTCGAAAATTTTGTCCTAATAAGATTAAAATTAGCTAACTACATAAATGATACTCGTTTACATAATTTTCACTAAAGCAATACAAAACAAAATAGTGTGTAGTTATGTTCTAAAAATGCCTAAAACTATGTATATCGGTGTTTATCAACCTTAACAGTCCGTTAAATACATGCTTCTGTTAACAGCCAGAATGAAACGCACACAATGTCATAACACTTTTGTAGGTGCAATTTGATTCTAGCTCACAGCTAATTGCGGAACATAGGTCTGTAATAAGCGAACTATAATGTAATACAATAGTGTGTCAGCGACAACGAGGCCGATCGATAAATTTACAGCGCTCCTATCTGAAGCGTAAATTCTAATTCTAAGAGTAAACCAGCACAGCGAAACTTGAAAAAACAACTAAAACTGAAAAACAAGCCGGAATGAAAATGTCGTGGCGTGATGGTTCGTGTCGTCTGTCGGTGACATGCCAGTGTCGGTGAGTGCGATGACGTGTGACTAAGGCAAAGCGCGTTTCGAGTGGAGTGCCTTGTGCTTCCAGTGGCCCACTGCCCGCGCTAACTAACTCGCGTGACGTCACGTGCGCCTCGCACACAACAACTATATTCAAAACATGATTCCAAACAGTTCGTAAGCTCGATGGCGATATACTTTCGAGTGCACTCAGGCTGTCGGAGTAATCGCGTCGTATATGTGACGAAAACTGACCGAACGCAAAAGTTTATGACAAAAAAATTACCAAAATAAAAAATAGAAAAACTGAAGTGTTATTGAAATGAGAACTACGTATCTAATTGATGATCATAACCAGAATGCGGGAGGTAAGGTATCGGCTACGGCACTCGCAAGCTACGCCTCACTCCCATCACTTACTCTCGTCCTCGAGATATATGAGCGTTATCTCCTCCATCATGGGAAGTTCCACTCGGTACAAGATTTCCCCTATACGTAGAAAACATTAACGTTACATACATTGAATACATGTTCCGGTGGGAACGGCCCTCGAACGCCGTGGCTCGGATATACATAGCTTTCTAAATACTCATGAGCAGCGCTTAGGAAAACAAGGAGCAAATAAAAATACGTATCAGAAATTGAGACCAGATGAATGTTAACATGTAAGTTATGTTTCGCTTCGGTTAGGCAACTAGAAGCACGGGCGGCGGCGCGGCGTCGGAGTAACGCGTGCTCGCCGCGACCATCCCCAGTACCGACATTAACTACATGTGGAACACCAAATAGTATCTTATTCGTATAAGCTTCTTTACTGCAAAACTATGTCATACACTCCAAAACGTATTACGTTTCCTTTCAATATTTGATGTTCAAAAGTCCTTGTTGGTATTTTTTAGTAAAAAAAAATGCCTTATAATATAATTAGCCAAAAGATTATCAAAAACAAATTCAATGACACATTATTACAAAGTTCATAAACTGAGATCGTAATAACGTTACATACTTAATTATATGCAGATAATTTCGACATAGGTGTCCAGCAAAGAGCTAATCCGATTGGAACAAAAACTATCTATAACACATATAGGTAATGAGTACATAGCTCGGCTTTGGTCGCTCACAACATCATAAGACCGACAAGCGACAAAATATAACGCCGACATAATAAATATTTCTAATATACCTTTATAATAATTTATATATATAATTCCAATTTAGGCGTCACCATGCTTTTCCATACACTACAAGCGGAAAATTTACTCACATTGCTCCGATACAATTCGAATTTATAAATAAATAAATATGGATGAAATAAAACATAACAATAACCTTCATATGTTGTACTTGCAAGACTGTCTTTTGTTTATATCTTTAGCATTCTAGTACTTTTTAATTCCTCATTGAGAAGTGTGTTGCTTATTCTTTTGTGTTAATTATTCACTGAGATGGCAGCAGTGAATTAGCTTCATAATAATCACAATCTTGTTATTGATATGCCAAACCTTGTTACTACGTCAGCATATAATTTCAGTGCCTTGCAAAAGTATGTCAGTTATTCAACAAAGCTTTAAGATCATTAGGCAAGTGACAACATCAAAGTAATATTTGGTAATACTATATTAATTAGAAGAATTGTCTCATTGGGCTTTTTAATATATTGATAACAGCTTACCCTGCTATTATAGACATCTCTTACACAGGTACCAACTCCAATATCGGGAAAAGACATGCCTAGTACTTTTAAAGATTTTTTTCAAATATTAGTCTGTTTTTTTTATTTATTTCGGTCAAATTCCTAAAATTAAATACATATTTATTATATACGACAAATGAATCAAATATTATTTACTTACAAAATATACGATTTTAAGGTAAATAGGCTTGCGTTTGACCGCAACTCGCTAGACTTAAACTGACGATAAGCTTCATGTTACAGCTTAAATCTTTTCCCAATGCCAGTGTTGGTTCCATAGCAAAACTCATTTACAATAATGAGTACAAAATCCTATTATCATTTAACCATACCTTTTATAACAAAACCTTGCATTATATAGTTCCATTTTTACAAAGCACTCGTCGGATGTGATTGATCCACATATCTAAATGAGCAATATAATAATATACAATCAATGAGCAATATTCACTTCCCCAATCATTGTACTTCGAATGTGGTTATAAAGCGAATAGCTCAATAGAAAAAAGATGCCTGCCAGTTATTAGCAGTAATGAATATTAGATATTAAAATTGCAGAACTAACGGCGTAGTAGCTCAGCGTGTATGTGTGTATGTATGTATGTATGCATGTGTGAGTGGCGTACTTACCATCAGCATTAGAATCCTCCTGTGTGTAACAAAGCATGAAAGCTGTAACAAAATTGTTTCATTAGGTGACCAGTCGCCGGCGTATTATGTTAACAGCCACAAATGCAGCGACTTAATACTTATGTTACGATCGAGATACGAGTCATTTATAAATACTAAATCTTTGCCCATATTAATTTATCGAAGAAAGAAAGATTGGAAAGTAGACTTGTAGCACATTATTGAAACCAACAGATTGACATGAGATCCTCAAATAAAAATATGGCTATGAACATGCCATGAAGAGAAATGTGCTGATATTTGCAATAAGTGAATTGCATTCTTATTTTTTGTTGTATAAAGTTTTTGTATTAAATTGGGATTGAAGTGATAATTACAGTAAAACAGATAAATGGGAATTAGCTAGAATTATACGTAGCTAGCTGAAAAGCTATCGAGAAGTAATTTAAATTTACACTTATAAAAAATTGATTTTCATGTCAGCTAGGATCAAAAAACGTCTTATCTTTTATCATATACTAGCGTCTGAGTAAAGTTACTGCTAGGTTACATGACATCATGTTTTTTTATTAAGTTTGTTATGTAATTAATTTATTATTTACTATGATGTTATTTACAAATGCTTTGTTATGTTACAGTGCATAAATCCGTTTCCTCAATAATGTGCAGTAATATGATAATATTCTCTAAGAACCAACAGATAAAAATATTCCCCTTAAAGAGGCCAATTCTGAAAGTTTCTCGAATAACTAAATATACTGTTTGACAGCTTTACTTCCAGTGCAATTTGTATTTACAGCATAGTTACAGACCAAAACCTTATATCAATCACACATGTGGGGAAAGCAGAAATTTTATACACTGCTTCAACAAGTAAATCCACATGAACGAATGTATTTTTAAATAGATTTATCCTAACTAATATTATAAATGCGAAAGTAACTCTGTCTGTCTGTCTGTTTCGCTTTCACGCCAAAACCACTAAACCGATCTGGATGAAATTTGGTGCATAGGTAGATTGGACCCCGGGAAAGGACATAGGATACTTTTTAACCGACTTCAAAAAAGTAGTTCCCCCATTATCTCGACAATCCAATGGGGAACTACGCGGGTGAAACCGCGGGGCACAGCTAGTTTTAAATATGTGTCAAGTAAGTCTTCTACGCTCACTAGTATTGTTAACTGTTGTCCTAAGAGCACTACAACATACTTTTTTGTAGAGCTCAAATGAACTACAAATTTACGAAATGAATATCATACTCATCTATCATTATGAAGAACACTGATAACAAATCCCTGAGACTATTACTAACGGTTCGAATTAATTAATTACTCAATAATGACTTCAGTTACAAAGGATATGTGCAAAAGACACAATCTTGAATAAATTGCCTTAGCTAACTACGAATGGTAACGAAAAATTAGGTACCAAACTTAAAAAAAAAATTAAATATTCTTACTTTGTTAATTATCATATGTCAGAATGAAGTACTTGATTATGAATGACGTCATACTATTTTGCGTGAATCGAAGGCTTCGAAATATTTTTGTGAAGTGGTAATCCAGCTTACGAGTGGTCCAAAAATGTGCATAATATACAGTACCATTCGAAATTAAATTCACGGGTGATTTCTTTCGCATTCGAAGATTTAATTTATACGAGCGATCCCAAAGAGATTGGCTCAAAACATGTCCGTTGTTCATTTATATGATCTTCAAATTGATAGCATCATTTTCAACATAGTCATTTGTTAGATTGTAATCACTTACGTTCTTGGTCAGAACCATCTTCAGACTTGCCATCTTCTCGACTCTTCATGAAAGGGAACCTTCTACTGAACGACAGGGTTTTCTTTTTTCTTTCTAGTGTTGATTGGCTCTGGAATATATTTAACACAAGTTTAGTATTCAATATCTCGTATCCCACTAGGCTGAGTCGAGATGGCACGTATTTCTTGCAGATAGTTCTCATTTCCGTAAATAAACTATACTAATATAAAAAGAAGATTGCTACTGACTAACTAAATAATAAATTGATAAGCTAATTGTTCTCCCAGAAGTATTGTGAAGGAAGAAAGGGAATCACCCCTCGTAAAATGATTGTCAATATAGTATCTAGATGTGAGTAGAGTATGAGAAAAATGGTTAGACAAAATATGACAAGCATCGGATGCACTTTTTATTTAGATTTAAATTGTTCAGTGGTATGGTATCAGGCCTGCTCATGGAATCTCTTTATAATAAATAATTGGGAGTACCCTGGCCTTTAGTTCCCAATATAATAATAACTCAAAGTGCTCACGGGAGTGTCTTGCAGCCATTATAAATTTTGCAACAGTATAGTCATATATATATATATATATATATATATATATATATATTTAATAGTTGTTTAACGTTAAGGTAACTTTTAATAAATAGTTATTTGGTAATAATAACTCACAGTGCTGACTGGAGTGCCCTGCCCTTGGAATTTGACCGTTCGGTCGCGCGCGCGTTGTTTCCTCTCCCAGCGACGCTTCGAAGGGATGATGCCCATAGAATCCGGGTCTGTTTTGTCCAGCCTTCTGCATTTATACAAATAACAATAAATACAAACATTTATAATCTATATATTTATAAAAGTCTATACTGGCTAATAATTTGCTAGAAATCAATGCAGAGCCTAAAACTCTGAACTTGGAAATATGAAATTTTGATGGTGTTTTCATTACAGGGTGTAGGTAAAATAAGAATTTTTAGAAATTCAACCCCTCAAAGGGTCTCATGGGGCTTCAAAATTTTATTTCGCGTGTAAGCCCATTGGTAACAGCTACTACTTGTACATATAAACAGTCAAACATAATTAACTGATATTAGCTATGCTTATTAACAAACAACTGTGTTTATTAAATGTTTATATTTTTTAGCAGTTTATACCATTACCAGCAACATAAAGTACATGGTAAAACTGTAGTCGAACTATCAAATCAACTCAACTATGATAGATCTACAGAGTATGTTGAACATGAACTATACCTCTAGATCAATAGATAAAATGAGCTGTAGATATAGTTCAAACGTTTACAAATATTACACCTAATGATTGCATAAATAAAGTCTAAAATTGAATGTCTTATGACCATACTTAGCCTGCCACCACTCGTCGTCGGAAGCGTTGGTGACATGAAGAATATCTCCATATCGGAATGGCAACCCTTTTGAAGGCAGGCCATCGTCTCTCACGGGATCGTAGTCGAATAGCGCTCTGAAATACACATAGTGTTTTTTTAATATAGATTTTCGACTTCATATGTTAACTACATTTAGCTAGTAGTAAGTATAATCATATTGTGTTACGCTCAAAGTGGTAGGAAAATAAGGAACTTAATACTGATGAAAATTTACATTATTCTATTTAATATACAATATGAGTTGTTTTTTCGTGACGTTCTTTTAATCCAACATAAAAATGTAAATAATTGACCAAACTAATACGTATGAGGAAAATAACGTTACAATCCTTACATCGTCCGAGTAATAAACGATGTATTTTTTTATTGACAAAAAATAGAGAAATATATATTGGGCGCGACATTTTTATATTTTCTAGTTACAAGTCATTTAATGTCTTCCATATGTTTGGCAAATTGTGTTATAACTTTTAGCCTTGCCTGAATAAGTGATTAAACTTATCCAGTGCAGGTCACGATGGTGATGTCTTATACTTACCTCACATACAAAGACCGTTTCTGCGACGTCCTCAGAAGCGTGTGGTGTTGTTTCAGTTCATTGATGCGCGCTTCGAACTTGTTGTACTCTTGAGGCCGGTACACGACTGTTAACTTCACGTTTTGGCCCGTGCTCTGTAACATAACGCATACATATTTGTTGGAGCCTTTATTAAACCAAATTATAATAGTACTTTACGATACGAGTGTACCAAATTGATCATCACAGCCGAGGCGGTGTTATATTTTTTTTTTGCCGCAACATATCATAGTGCAATTCGGTTGAACTCTGCCATTTTTGAATTGCAATACATGGCAGACGTTCCACGGACTAGCACGTAGCGCCTTCTTTATTTTGCGCGAATGTTCAGGTCCGGTCGCTAGCCGGCTTTTCTATTATCCGATAAATATAATGAAAAAGTTCGATAAAAGCTATTAACAGCAAAAGATGTCCGCGCTCACTGTTTTCTAAAGGTAGCGCGAAAAAAAATAAGGAGTCCGCGTTACGCTCAAAGCGTTGACGGCCTGATCATACGTGAAGTTCTGTCGCAGTAAATCTCATTGGCCGCCGAATTCTGAACCGTATCACGACGCCAAAGCCTTTTTTTCCAAAACCCTAAGGCCAGGTTCCCACTACGCCGGACCGGCAGATCTGCCGCGCCGGTATATCTCCCGGAAGGGCTAGTGGCTGTACAATTTATATGAAGCTATTCACATTATCCCGGGTCCGGCATTTTTGCCGATCGTTTTGTCACTACGAATTGCCGGTAGAACGACCGGGCCCGGAGTAATGTGAACGAGTCCCCCGCTCGCCCCGCTCGTGCTCCCCTCGCCCCGCCCGGGTTCCACTCACGTCATTCGGCTTGCATTTTCTGGTAAAAGTAGACGTTTAGCATGGATATTCAAGCAGAAACTTTAATTACGCTTGTCCAAGAGAGACCTATTCAAAATATTTCCCGTAAAATAGGGTGTACCCAATGTTTTCTTTTATTTTACCTTCTATTAAGATACCACCACAACACAACAATTTCGTCGTCCATTGTGCGCGCAGGTCCAAATTCAACTGAGGTAAGTACTTGACTGTCTGAATTTCTTCCGGGATCCGATGTAATGTGAACACTGTCCGGTGTCCGGTTTCCAGCAGATCTGCCGGTCCGGCGTAGTGGGAACCTGGCCTAAGGTTTACCTTCAATGCCTTGGCGGCCTGTTCGTGCGTGGCGTGCGTGATGTCTACGTCGTTGACAGCGAGCAGGCGGTCGCCGCGGCGCAGCTCTCCGCAGCGCTCCGCCGGCCCGCCGGCTAGCAGGAACGATACGTAAATACCGTGACCGTCCTCGCCACCTGACAGTGTGCAACACAGATGTTTATCAACAGACTTTACCAAAACGAAGGTGGTTCTCAAATCAACATGAAAGTATACCCGTGTAATAAATAAACGCGAATCATTTTGAACCGATTGAACAAAAATGCATTCTGAAGTGTCAGAGCGCCTTAACAAACGTGAATATATATATTTTTTTGTTTGAAAGAATATTGTCTTTAGCAGGTGAAGAAGTTCGGTTTTTAGCCGACTGCGAAATAAAGAGAGTTATGTTTTTTTAAGGGGAAAATAAAATAAAAATTTCACTGAACTGCAATAAGAGAACAATCCAAGTCATCTGGCTTCAGCAATGTATTTGTGCTAATTAACATTTTTACAACAGAAAATATAATAATATTGTTTGGAGCAACACTTACCAACAATATTGAAACCGAGTCCAGACGTGCCCTTCTCTAGTTCAACAACCCGAGGCTCCTCGGCGTTGTCAGTAACATCCTCCCGACGAAGCGAGTTGGCTGCACTCGACACAGCTGTGAGAACCACATTACGATATTATTATATAAAAATATAATGTTACTAACACTGAAATCTAATATATGTACAGTAAGTCGGGTTTGTTACACCACTTATAACTCAAGATCAGCTGCACTGATTTGAATCTACGATTTGATAGATTCTTCTCCGCCCATATAACAGATTATTAAGTACAAAATAAATTAGGGTTTTTCCAAATTTTGACATCTGCCGTAATTGACAGCTTATGTCAAAAAAGAAATATTGCAAAGCAGAGACGCTTGCTTGCTCGCTCACACGGGGCACACGCGATCTGAGGAGTAAACTCACGAGTGTTAGCGCGCGAGCTCCTCGGCGAGGGTTGTCCGTGTCTCGGGCCCGGCACCAGCACCAGCAGCACCCGCTCGCCGCAAGCCTTCAGCGCCGCCACCGCGTCTTCGTGCGTCACGTTGTCCAGGTTTATATCTCCTTGCTGGAAACACAATAGCAAACGCTCAACGTTTTATAACAGACCTCAAATAGGATATACTTTAAAATATTCAAACAAAAATTAAAATATTTTTTCTAAGGTATTCCTTTTTATAAACTTCGTGAATATATGTCAATGCAGCTCGTATCGTTCTTGAGTAACGAACAACCATTACAAAATATTACTAATAACTAGAGAAATAAATCACAGTGTAAATATATAATATATTAAATATATGTTATAAGAACTATCAAAGTATTTATATAAGTTTTTTAAGTTTAATTTTTTTAAGTAAGTTATTAATAATTTAAATGTAACAAGACTTGCCTGTAACGAAAGCTATTCAAAGGCCAATACTCGTATTTCTTATTTTCGGCTTGGTGGTGGATTCGGCTGACTACTGGACCAATTTATATAAAATTTATATGGGACCACGTTTAAATGATACCCTTGAGAGCGAAAGAAAAATCGGTCAACAGTCAGTGGATTTGCCAAAACGAGTAACATACATAAAATAATAACGATTACAACAAATTGAGAACCTCTTCCTTTCTGAAGTCGGTTAAATAGGAAGAGTTTTTTAACTCTATGTTCAAAGATTTTTTTTTTTTTGTGTTAAAGGGTATACCAATAATAAATAAAACTTGAATTAACAGACGCGAAAATCTAGTGCAGAAACACTAAAAAACAGAATAAAACTAAAAAACAAAGTATCAAGAAATATATTATAAACAAGCAAAACAACGACTCCATAACTAAGTATATAGTAATAATAAACACCACAATATTCCTGAATCTGCGTTTGCTACTGTACATTTTAGCGTAAAGGCTTCTACTAGCCAAAGCTCACTGACTCAGCCTTATCGACGTCGCATAGTAAGTACATTGTTTGCCATAAGACAACAATGCATACCAGTTGACGCACAGGTGATTCATACAAGATTAGGTTACTGATACGAATTTGGCGACATTTCCCATTCACATTGGCTCACAGTCCCGAACGCTGAACAAAACATTCCCTAACTCACGTATGCATTTTTTACGATGTTTACGACCTGCCTGCCTTTCACTAGCTAATGCTATAAACTAGCCCTGATAGAAAGACGAATGTTAAGCACAAGCACTTCCGATCATTCTCAATTATTGAGAGGATAATAATCAGATTACCCCTCTTACAAATTAAGCTCGGCCAGCTAAGTGTAAAGAACATTTTGATTTCTGTGTTATGTATACCTACAACACTCATAAATATTTTTATCATACGGATCTTACACACATAAAAACCAAACTCACCGAAGTATTTTTGACCATGAGCAACTTGTCTCCAACCCGCAGTCTTCCATCGCGATGCGCCGCGCCTCCCGCCATAATCTTGGTGACGTAGATGCCATTATCTCCCGGGATGTGCTGGTTCCCAAGCCCACCCGCTATGCTGAACCCTAACCCAGAACCGCCTTTCACCAGTTCAATCTCTACAGACTCTTCGGGCTTCGATGCGGTTGAAACATTCAGGGTATCCGTTTCTACCGCTCGACGTCGTACTTTCTGCAAGTTCATGAATAAATCTGTAGATATTTGCAATGTAGATCAGGTTATTCAGATATTAATTGAGTATGCTAACAGTTAGATGGTAGAGCGGGTAAATGTAAATCAGGCTAATTTAGGACAGCTTAATATAGTTCTGATTTTTTTTCCACATTAAACAGTAGAATGAGATAACGGTCTTAAGATGATGGATGTTGATCGAGAAGAGAGATTTATTTGCGACTTCGTAAGATTGTTTTTGGGAATTAGAGTAGCAAGTGGCGAGATTCACAATCTGACTGATCGCAGAATAAAACGAGTAGACGCCAAACGCTTCTTGCGAGTATGTGAAACATCAACTATGTATCTGTGACGTCTTATCGCATCCATTTTTCTGTTGTTGGTGTAATTAGGATAAGTAATTATGTATTTCCATTTTATCTACTATACAATTTACGAATTAATTACTTCGAGTATAATTAATTTACCAATCTGACTGTGCTGCCAGCTTTCTTCAAGGCGTCTACTGCTTCAGCATGCGTCACATTTTCTACGGCTGTATCATTTACCTGCGGAAGCACACACGTTATAGAATATACATAAAATCATCATCACCTTAATGACCTTGTCCCCCTATGTGGGGTCGGTGGAAAAGCCTGGCCTAAACGCCAGAGGTAAGTACAATACAACTTAATTAAACACAATAAATAATAGTATAACGTTATACTAACGTTCACAGTACAGTACCTACACTATAGTATAGTGAACTATCATCCATTATTTTTCATAGTAACTAGAGCGAAACAGGTCGACTTTTTACGAGCGATGTAAATTTCGTAAATAAATAATACAGATGTATTCTACAAATATAGTATATATATGTACTTTGTATTATCGGTGTTGTTTATCTTGGCCTATGTGATCTACACAATGTATGCACATGTAATTAGGTACTAAGGTGTGATGAATAATCCAAGGTCTGAGCTCAATGTTATGGAATAATTATGTATCCACACCGGTAGCATAGGGCGTTCGACAGATTTAAACTTAGCTAGGATATTTCAGAGTTGTAACAATGTAACGTGAGGCTTGTTATTTTTATTTCTAGCTAGAAGCTAGTTATAAAAAGAATACAATTATAATGCTTTTAGACATATCTCTCCCTGCCAGGATTTATTCTCTGTCGAACTGCAATAGATCCGTTTATTTGCCGTGGTACCTTTGATGGTACTACGGTAAATAAAATTAAAATCTAATGGTTTTGTTATTTTGCCGTCGTACCATTGCTGAAATTAATTATTTGAGATTAATAGATAGAAAATATAATTTTAGGTTTTTCTCAACAAGCAGAATCTTACAGAAATGTTAACAGACGTGACAAGTTTATCTTAACTTTAATTTTATAATAGACACAATATATGCCATCACATAAAAAAAAATCGTAATATAGTGAACATATTAAATGACAAATTCATACAAAATGTACAAATGGATTTAATTAATGGTAAAATTGGAGGTATGCACGGTCTTAAAAAATTGCGAGTTTGAAACTAAAAAGAAAATTATTTAAATGGCTCCGTAACAACTGAACGGATCCGCAACTGGACAGATTAGAAACTGGACAGAACGTGTACAGTCAATGATATTATTACAAGTATCTGATTGTATCGAGTAATGATGATTTTCCGAGTCCCTAAGGTCGAAAATCACGTAAACCATATTTTTATATGTCAATAGACAGTTTCACGATTTTTTTGTGTAATAACCGATATTATAGCGCGAGAGCAAGTCATTAAAATCAGGTCATTTGAAACTAAATATTGAAAAAAAAAATGAGTTTTGGTTCTTTTGTTTCTGTGCTGTTCATTTGTTTCAGCGATGTTCACTTTTTTCTTAGGCGCTCACTTGTTTCTGCGATGATCACTTGTTCGACCGTAAATTTCAGATCTGCTTTTTAGTTTATTTAAAAAAAAAATGGCGATTGTTCTTTGTCCAGTTGCGAGCCATTTAAAGCATAGAGGGCTAAAATATTAATTTATTATTAAATTATATGAAGTTTATGACCGTGTATTTGTGTTTTTATTCTTTACATGATAATATAAAGTGTTTAAATTTAATTACTTTTGAATTTTACATTATTTAGAAATAATTTAGACTATTAATTAATTTTCAATAAATAATTCGTTAAACTTTTATTTATGTATATAATTTAATAAAGTTTTTAAACGAATTCAATAATTCATTTAATAACCAAGATATATTGTCTCTTTGCTGCCTGGTTTCATCTACTATTTCTAACCATCAATAGGAATCGTAGATTTATTAGCCCCTTTTTTAAATTCCTTACTTTTTATAAGTTACCACCCACTTTCGTATCAACCTAACTATATTTTTTTCTCACCTGAAACAACACACTGAACAATAACTGTACCACCGTTAACAAAAATAGTATTTGCCGTAGTACCATCGATGTAATGGTACTACGGCAAAATAAATTTGCATGGTACCATTGATGGTACAATCTTATGGTACCACGGCAAATAAACGTATAGAACGTATAGATTATATGACATAATTAAAACTCTGCCTAGCAACTCTAGATAATAGATCCTGGGGCATAAATAACTATTATACATACATTCTGTTAATATTTAAAAAAAAAAGTAATGTCTAGGAAGACTAAATGATTTGACTTTGTTGATTATCCTTACTCACATATCTAAGTGATATTTCTTTCCACGCTTATTTCCACCATAGGGAACACGTTAGGGATAAGTGTACTTGGCCAATGTTTTTCATTGCTAGGCAAGAATTTTATAAGAAAAGAAGAGGCGTGAGGAGTTCTTTTTTATTCACTCTCTGTCATACATGCTTGTACCGTCATCTGATACAAGGGTAATAGATATTGTAGCAGAAGATTATGCGAGCCTACCCAGATAACTCAGATAATACAGAAATACACTGACCTTGATTTGTTCCATACGAATCCGCGCCTAATATCAATACCTGAACCCAGCTTTCAGGGAGATACTATTGTATTCGAAATTTAGTTCTCTAAAGCGCTGTTTAAAATATCAGTGTGTTATTTTTAAGGTATTGACAGTCCAATACACATGTGTAACAAAAACAATAACACATACAAAATAACAATAATCTATGTAAAATATGTGAACTAATGTGAGACCAAGACAATTAAAAATTACGAGTGAGGAATTTACCGTGCCATATTCACATACCGGTTTTTAACAACCTTTCGAGATGTTACGCAATTTCATTAAAATACAATGGTCTCTCATATTAGTGAGTCGATTGATAAGACGACCGGCTGGCAGTGTGCTATGTGCCAATTTACTGTAGAAAACAATTGAGATGGTTATAATTGAGTGGACTACGCGCATGTCTATAGCTTGATTTATTAAAATAGAACGATTACTTTTTGTTAGCAATCCACGAAACCTGATCACGAAAAGCCTATTTATAATTAATCAATAAAAAAGAACTCAAATAACAATTGTTTAATTTACAAAAGACGAGAAAAAACTAGCGTTATTATGAGCAAAACTTTCAGGTTAAGCGATAAGGCATTGATCAATGAGGGAGGGTTCTTAACCTTTTCTTTGAATAAAATAGTAATATCCAAGTATGAGCATTATTATTCACTACTTCATACACATTGTTATAGGTTAAGATAAAATTCAAATAAAATATGTAAAAAATCATAGCATTTCCACGATTCCACAAGATTAGATTATCCACTACCTTGATTATCATACTGCAGCACCAAAACTTTTTCACACAACTTGTAACTTATCTTTGTAAAAATAATTATAAACACGTCTTTTATAGTACCTTACAGGCATGACATGATTTTCCATAGTGCGTGAGGCATAGTTTACAAATTGGATTTAAACTCAAGGTGAAGTATGTTACGGTATAGGTATTTACTACAGTTAGTAGGTAGGTATATAATTATGAAAGAATAGGTGGAGGTAATTTATGAGAATGAATAGGTATTATTTTGAAATACTAAGTGATTGAGATAAAATCCCTAGGAATGTATCTATTATTTACTTGCACCAATTTATTTTTTCATTTACATTTGGCCAAGAAAGTACTATAAGCTGCATGCTTATAGTATTTCTTCTCACGTGCGGAATTCCTCTTACTGTAAAAAAACATTGCGAGGAAACTTAGTTGGAAGTGTAGACTTAACCTTTTTAAGATTTAAAGTTTTTATAGCCATAATTGAAGCAGTGGGACACATATGTTTACAAATGTTCTTTTTTCTGCCAAGTTAATTTTATTGTAAATAATTAACCATTTCTGATTTAATAAAAAATATGATAAAAAAAATGTACTTAATTATAGGATTATAATAATTTAAACTATCTGTTAATTGGTGTTCTGTTTGTAACTTCCTAATATAACTTAGGATAATTGAAAAGGAATAATTTATAACCTTTTTATTTTATTACTATAATATTATTCACTAAGAATGAATTATTACTCATTTATTAACTTTTAAACTTTATAATAGAGGAACTGACATTTCTTTTATCAGGACTATTCAAAATGATCTCTATTGAACTGTTTTATAAGTAAATAATTCAGTATTTACTAATAAACAACATGTGAACACATTTTTGGCACATTATGGTTCATATTCAGTACTAAAAAAAACAAACTAATATAAAATAGAATTCTTTGAAAACGTAATTAGGCCATAAATATCAATTTTTGATCACACCAAAATACCTGTCATTGCTCGCCACACACACACATACACTTTATTTTTTAGTCCAGTTTTTGTTTACACAAAGTGCACTAGGTATAAACTTTTTATTTTTATTTTATGAATGACTCCAACACAATTTCTGCTCCTATGCTTTTCACTTGTTCATATAGGTCTTCTAAATAAAGTAGGTGTAGGCCATCTATAGTTCATATACCTTATGTCTATATAGTCTAGCATATTGGCTAAATTTTGAACTAGGAACTCTGCACATGTCTAGAGTAATTAATAATCTCCACAAACAATTAAATTCTGCACAATTATTACCTTCTGCTTTTTATGATTGAAACAAAAAAAAAACCTAGGTTTTAGAGATTATTCTTTTGCAACAAGACTTTTCTGTCAGCATTATTGTTTGAGCTTATGTTGTGTGTTATAAACCCAAAAGGTCTATATCTCACCTGTGTTATAGCATCATTGATTTGCAACTGGCTAGCAGCTGCAGCACCTCCAGGTATCAGCTTTGTGACATAGATATGTGGGTCTTCAGCTACATGTGGATTATCCGAGCCTCCTGCGATGCTGAACCCAAGCCCCGCCCCTCCCGCTCGGGACAACACCACCGTCAAGTGAATGTACCCATCCTCCGATCTGACATGCTCTGTGCCTCCACCTTCTATACCGTTCACCTGCAACTTTTTGTTTGTTATATAATTGTTATTTATCTTACATTCCAATGGTGTTCTGATTAAGGACAATCTCATGCTACAATTTATGAACATGAATTAAAAGTATGTGAGAAGTGTTATTTACCATTTATTAAGTGTTGTTGTAAATAGATTCTTTAACAATTGTAAGGCTTGATTGACAACAATGATTTTTTTACAACAAAATTAGTAAAAAGGAAAATGTAAAACCAGATCAGCATATTATGATAAGCTCAAGCAGTTTTATGGATAGGAATTACCAACATAGATTTATATGCAAATAACATGTATCTTTTAGTGAGCCCTTTAATAATGTTCTTTTATAAGTACCTGCTTCATTTCTGGTGAAGGAGTGTGAGCCTGCAATAAAATAATTGCTATGTTATAAAAAGGGATGAGATTACAGGAATAACACACATGTATTAAAAATATAGTGCAATAAAAAACACAAACAGATATTACCATTGAGGGTATCACATTACCTTCGGTAATTGTGTTATGGTATTCTATTCTATAGAAAATCTGTAAAAGCACTTGGTGAAAAATGCTAGCGATGACTTGGAAATTATATTTAACTTTTAAACCCTTATCAAAAATATAAGAAACTGTAAAATATACAGCATAAAAGTCTTCATAATAATAGATTTATATTTAGGCACACAAATATCTAACCATACTATGGTCAAAACAAAAGAATTAGGCATAGTGGAATATGTATGACCAGTTCTAGAAGATTAGAAAATAAAATCAAATGGCATAGATTCTTTACATTGGTATGTGTTTAATACCCTGATATTGATTAATTAGAGCCAATTGTCACCTACTTACCGTATCAAGATTAAACAAGGAGGACACTTTCCGTAGGAATCCATTATGTGACTTTTTCTTCCGTCTTTCAGTCATTTTGAGACCAAGTGTGCATATCCCCTGGGTGGGTCAAATGTTGCTTGTTTTACACTATGTACACTGCATGCATTGTTAGTTACACACTTGTTTCCACTGTCAGCATCTTACTTGTCCATGTTCATGCACCATTATCTACCTAAAACCCATAACTTGCACCAAAACATTTCAAAGGTATGTGACCTCCTTTACAATGTGTAAAACCTCATTTGATTGCAGGTAATCCCCTCAACAGTTGAAGCTCATTATCATGTTAGCTTGGCTTAAAACTGCAGCAAGCCTTATCTAATGAATGTCCCAATCAAACCGAGCCCTTTCTGATAGCGATTTTAGTAGATATGTATGGGTAATTATTAGGCGTGTTACCAACTTGAGTTCGGTGATAGGATGGTATGAATGTCAAAGCGATGAACCTTAATTCGAATGTCCGTGTTACGTTATTAGTGTGCAATTCATGAGCACTTGACGATATATCATAAACAGGTACAACATCAGCGAGTAACAGCAAATTGTTACAAGCAGAACTAACTCTGATTTCGCGTAATTCTCACCAAGAATCGAATACGCTCCCAGAGTGTAAAGAAATTACTAAACGTTTAAAAATAGATTAGTGTTTATTATATGGCCTTACTTGCAACGAATACGAAATATCAGCAGTGTGAATGTCAAAATTTTGTGTACAATATCATTTCACTGATTTTATCATAAGTAGTATACTTTCAGTCGATGCAGCGTTCGGACGTCATTGGCACTATTGTGAAATTGAACGGCACCAATCCACAGAACGAAGAAACTATAGCGCACATATCGCCGAAAACCTGTAGTTTAATTTAGGTTATAAATAGTACTATGAGAGACGCGAAACACCAACCAATCCGCCATTACCGAACACTTGTTTTGTAAGCGTTCCGTTTAGCGGGCGATACCTGCCTATGCAGACGTCACGTCATCACTTCCTTCTTAAAAATCAGAACGCACAACGGAACGTTACCATTCAATCGATTGGCCGAATAGATCCGCCGAGTATATACCCCCCACGTCACTGGCGTACCCTAACCTTCGCACTATTTTATGGTATCCTCAAAAGATGGCGCTGCTAACCTGCCCTCAATAAAATGTATGTCATTGGGTCAAGAATTTTACATGACAGAATAACGTCTTACAAGCATTTAGATTCAATATGACTAAACATTTCTGTGCCACAAAAATCAAAACATAATAATTTCCAATTCAAATATCGTTACAGATAAGTAATGAGTTAAGTAAAGTAAGGAAAAATTAAATACACGAAACCTTCGTTTTGGTCGTTATTTTAAGTAGGGCCTACCTTCTTTTCTTCGGCCCCTGCACTTGGAGGCGGCGGCGACACGATTGTGCGTATCTGAATATCAAAAACATAATAAAATTAAGTAACCTATTCATAATGGAAAATCTATCCTTAGTATCTTAAGGCTAGAACTAAATTAAATAAATAAGTGACCAAACAAGCGAAGTGTCTGCTACGGTTATGGCAAAAAATATTTTGTGTCAGCATTTGTGTACGTTTATCGGTCAAGAAGTTGCCTTTTTGTGCAGCAAAAAGCGAACTCAATAATCGCATATATTTATATATAGTAAGTAACCAATAGTCCCACTAATCAATAATAGTAGAACTACCAGTACCTTAATAATTTATACATACAAAAATAATTTTTAACAACCGCAGTAGAATATTTTGTATAGCATTCGCTTTGGGAGCCGGCAGCTCATAGTTTATGTTCATGATAAACATATTAGGCATACCCTCGTATTTACCTTCGCAGAATCCGGTGTTTCATTACGGGACTCTGTCCGCCGATTGCTATCTTGGAGGAAGGCATTGGAGACCGACCGATATTCGCTATCCTCCGTTGGAATCTGAAATAAACGAAACCACTGTTCCTTAAAACCTGAACTTGAGTATAATCAATTAGATGGTACTCAACTTCGTAATTAGTTCACACTAGCTGTATCAATAGTGTAATCTGCGACTAAATAGGTACATATGCGTGGTCTATATAAAATCATTTAGGTACCTATAATTGCTATGACGTGCAATTAGGCGTAATGAAAGTTTGGTAGGCTTCTTGATAAGTAAGTATAGACTCTCATCCCCTATTTCAACTTTTTAAGCCTTTTTTTGCAATAAAATCTAAAAGATCTAGTCTATTTTTGTACTCATCACAATCAGCTCAGTGGTTCTGAGACAAAGACAGACAGAGTTACTGCCGAATTTATAGTATTAAAATAACAATAGTATTGATCAACCAATATCTCAAATACCTACTTAGAAACGTTAGTAAACATTTACATTAAATGCATGCAGCTGTAGGTATGTATTGATAAAAATCGGAATAATTCGATTGTTTTATTGTTAAACGAAACTAAATTGTTCACAGTTCAGCAACTGTAACGAGTCGATCGACTATTTGCACAAACAACGCCGATATTAATTGCAAATGCCGACGAAGCATTTCATATTTCAAATTGTTCCATCTGAGTAATAGTTTGGTTATCATTTTCTCTAGGAATGTAACAATTTAACTCGACGATTGCACAACTGCGCTGATTGCAATACTTGGCGTATCGTCTTTCAATTATTATTATAAGTAATCTAAAGTCTATACTTGGATACATTTTATTTTTATAGGTACCAAAACTCACGTTTTCTCGTTATGGTAGATTAAAAGAGGTGCTTTTGATATGGTCTTTGCATGCACACCTGCGATCTAGTCACTTGCTTGTGAGTGTTAAGACTTGCACTTGCACTAGGACTAAACGTCAAACAGTCACACATTACCTATGTCAAAATATCCAAACCATACCACGTGACTTTAAAAGCTTGTTGTGTGAAAAAAATGTATTAAAAGGTGTGACTATTCTTTTGAATAATGTATATTAGTGTATAATCATGTAAATAAAGCAATAATATTCTTAAAAATCGTTTTTATATATATATTTTCAGACTTATGTATTAGGAAGGGGGAAAAATTCGCTCTCTCTACTTTTAAACTTAGACTGACAATAGATATTGCAACAAAATTGCATTAGGTATATGTTTTAGAATATGATAGCTGCATTCAGGACGATTCGATTGTTATAAGCTTCTTATGTAGTTTCATACAAAACCACGTAGAAATATTGATTTTACTGGTACGCGGTGATTTCGCGCAAAAAACACCAGCGGGCGCCTGCCATATGTTGCAAACATGCAAAATGGCGCTTGCCAGCAGAGGGGTTAAGAATAAGACCTATATTAATTAATATTAAAAATTACTTTATCTACCTTGTGATTGTTAAAAAAATTAAGCTACTTCTAGGTTATCCGGGAGAAGAAGCCTCTTTCTGACAGATTTTATTGTGCTTGTAGTTTTTATACTGAGTTGTATACTCACTTCCCGGCGCGTCCCATCTGCTTCCCACTTGTTGGCGATGCGGATGGTCTCCGCAGTCTTCTGTTGTACTGACTTCGTCTCATCGAGGAGTGTTAACTCGTAGAACTCTTGAATATCTGTAAAAATACGTTTTATGTATTATATAGAGCCGTGTTTGACCATAATCTGGGCTACTAGACAATGTGACCGAAAAAAAAAACTGATGTGGAGTTCTTAAATCCTAATTGAATGCATGAACCTGTATGTAGTAAGCTATGTGAACTTCGTGTTGAAGTATTATTTGGTACGTCCTGACTAGGTATATGTCCTAGCCTAGCTTAGTAATAAGTTTGCTAGTAGGTACATATTGCTATTAATTAATACTAATACCTAATTTCCAGGTATTAAGGCACCAAAGCAGTAGGTAGGTACTTAGGTATTTTTGTATCTACTGATAGTAAAAAAGAAGTAGCATTATCCAGCAAGTCTGCTTAGTTCTTGCGGGATGCCCCGGGTGCCTATAGCTAACTAATCTCTTGGGTATATACATGGTTTGCACCTAAACCTGCTTTTAATTTAGGAATACCACATGTTTAACACTACAGTGTCTCTATCGGCGCTCTTAGTGGACTTATAGGTTACCCTCAACAAGGAATTGAACTGTCTGCGGTAATGGGAGTATATTTATAGGTATTATATTTATATTCGACCCTTCACAAAATTTTCCTATGTTTTCAACATAATTTGTACCAAAGCATTTTATCTGGAGTAGGTATCTGAAACAATTTGTGCGGCAGGCGGGTAGAAAATATCGCGTGAGTCGTGGAGATCGATATTCAGTCAGGCGGACGGCGACCCCGCTCCAAACACTGGCTCAGAGGAACTCAAAGTGGATTCTCGAACCCTTTCGATACACGTACCCAAAAAGAACTAATGCCTAATGTGCTAATGACCTGGACTGTCTCATTTTCGAAATGAGACAGTCCAGCAGCCTGATTCTGAAAGCTGCAGGTGCAGGTGTAAGGCCCTTTTGGCATATATTAAAGAGTTGCAACTCCTTAACCTATGGTGTTGGGGGGGGGGGGGGGATCAACCAATGCGTGACCCGAACTAACCCGCAAGTTCATGCACTGAACTAAATCCCAGAGTCGTGGTCACACGCTTGGATTAGTGATTGGACTATTTAGCCCAAGTATTTGGACAAATTGGACAACTCCTTCTAGAGTCACCCTCGGGATTGGTGTTCGGGTCATTTAGAATATGAAAAGTTATTAACATTCACCTGTGGCATTGACCTAGACAAAATGAATAAAGAAGTTTCAAACTTGCAAGCTCACTTCGCCCCCTTAGTACAGCCCCACACGACGTCATTAAAACACCCTACACATTTCATTCCTCTAGGTTCAGCGGTTTAGAATTTGGATTGCTATTGATACCTAGCCAATATCAGGCAGTCAGTCAGGACTTACTCTTTTATTTATAGGTACATATATATAGATGACGATGAAATGTTTCACGCGACTACAGATTTTCTTTTATGATCATAATGGACCTGTGTTAAAAATACAATTATAGCAGGGTACGGCTGGTAGAAAAGTTTGAGAGCCGCTGCAATTAGATGAACTGCATGATGTTATGAAATAGAGCACGGCTTACTTACATGAACGAGTAGCTTGGTAATAAGAAGCGGTTGTTTGGATCGTGTTGTAGCAAGTAGCTGCAGGGCCGGCATGAGAAAATGGGATTTTTAGGGTGCTTACAATTATGAAACATATTAACGACCCACAGGATAATTATAGTTAGATAATATAAATAAAAAAAATGGCATAAAAAATAAGTTGACGGTAGGTATCGATAAACAACATTTATTAATATTTTCTTCTGTGCGTTAATTCACCTATCCTAAAGTCCAATTAACTCTGCTATGTATATTATTTCAGGAAATCCGATTGTATAGCGTCATTATGGTTATGTAGACATAGAATAGAACAAACTTAATATTATAATTAGCTAATGTTATCAAACTACCAAGTGTGTCAAGATCTACCATTATGATAGATAATACAATCGTTATATTAGTACAACTTAAAACATCTGTTGTAACCTTTAATTGTGCTAATACCATAATCGGCAAATGCACAAATTATCCATCTATCTACGCTGCGACGTTGGTTACATTTTATAAAATAGTAAAGCTACGAGCACACTGTGGACTCTACACCATTCATAGGTAATACTCTGCCTGCTGCTAAGGTTGAGATGCATCAATAAGGTTTTCTAGATAAACAATTTCAATATGTTTATATAAAAGAGTAATTCCTGACTAACTGACAGGTGACAATCAACACAGAGCCTAAAAACACAGAGGTATGAATTTAATATATGAAACTTCCTTATACCTCATGTTAAGCCACGTGCAACGCTATGGGTGACAGCTACCAGTGTACCAGTGTATAGTAAATAGTAATTTTAAGAGGCTCTATCTAGATGGTTCCAATTTGGAACAAGGATCGGATATAGAAAGCAGTGATCTCCGATACGGCACACTTGGTCCGAAAGTTTTTCTCTATAGCCTCGCTCGACCGCCAGCTTAGGTTAGCTCTACCCTCTGTCAGCAGCATTCTAGTAACGTATTTAAGTTTTTTAAATTGTATACAATGTATATTAAAGATATAAAATAAATTCCTATATCGTAATTAACAATTTTTAGTGTGGTATATTACGTGATATTTGACCGAGCGAGCTAAACGTCTATGCTTCGAGTATTTTTTCTTTTGACTGTCAGTTAGTATGCCGTAGATTCCAAAAATCTTGAAGAAATTTGGTGCTTGATGTTATTTTTTCATCATCAGGAGATTGTGATGATAGAAAGGGGGGGGGGGGACATTTCTCTTAAAAAGGGGGAAGTTTGCTACAGCGCCCGAGGAAGAACTAGGTACTAGTATCTAATAATATTATTGGTTATAGTTAATTATTCCAAATATTGTTTGCGGTATGTCATTGTGTCCTTAATCAATGAAAATTAAATATAGTATGAAAATATAAAATTGATGTCTCGTTTTCTTAAATATTTATTTCGCAGTCAAACAATCATAATGACCAAAAAAAAGTTATTATAAATTAATAGTGCTAGAAAAGAGGGAATGGTGTCAGTGGCTTCGGTGTGGCCGCTGACCCGTATATATCAGAGATGTAGGTCAAAGTGATCGCCCGAGTTGTCGCTTCCTAGTGCGGTAGCTAACGCATATCTCGTTCTATAGCCGCTCGTTCAATGCAAACTGTGTAAATTGTTGATTTAGACATATTCTGCTTTAAACATTTTACCATCGTAATATGCACGAGTAAGAAGTTAAGTAAGTATGTTCTGCTATGTTCAGCTGCAATCAAGTACCTACCTACACGAGTAGGTACGCGAGCTCGAGACAAGGTTAAATCCGATGTGGATCAATTACCTACCTACCCACACATTGTTTAAATACGGTCATTTACTGATACACTGTTTTTTACATCTTCTTTAAAAGTAACTTAAAAATAAGCTAGCTTTTGGTATATCATATTATTGATAGTTCACCGCCAAACTGAGTCCTCTACATATTGCAAAATTATTATTCTTTTTAGGGTTCCGTACCCAAAGGGTTAAAAGGGGCAAAGGGGCCAACCCAAGGGTATAACTAAGACTTCCCTGTCCGTCCGTCTGTATGTCACCAGGCCTCATGAACCGTGTTAGCTAGACTGTTATTAAAATTTGCACACATCATATACCAACAGAATATTTAACAACTTAAAACAGAATCAAATAAATATGCGAGAGTGGCTCCCATATAACAAACGTGATTTTAAGCGCTTTTGTTCGATATTAATTACCGCAACAGATAGACGCTTGAATTATTTGCAAAATATTTAGTTGTATATTCACTTTAAAAAGTAAAAAAAAAGTTTACATAAGTAATATTTAAAGCACATTTTTTTTGCGAGATTTATTCATATTAAAATGTTATTGGGATAGTAAATGGTACTGATAGAAGATAGATTGATAGCGTTTTGAACTAAAAACATGTACCTATTTCTATTATAATAAATAGTTACTTAGTTAGGTATCTCAATCAACGTTATGCTAACGTTAGCCAGAACTGTAGGTTTACTAAAAAGTAAGAGCATCCGACACCTCGATTAAGGTAGAATGTATCGCATACGAATAAAATTGGCTCGTTGTAATCTGTGTTCATTGCAGCCGGCTAAATATAATGCGGATCACAATAGCAGTGTCGTGGTCAAGGAAGACTCAAGAGCGTTAATGACGTGGGATGTGGTCACGCGTCTGTTCCGTAGGTACGTGTATTTTTAGAATAGCAGTGGCTGATTGAACTGAATCCCTTCGATCACTGAACTTCCATTAAGTAGGTATGTATTTTGTTAGAAAAGAACTGTACTACCTACATGATGCCTGCGCAATAATTAGATACCTAATAACTATAAAAGACAATAAATAAACTGTCAAACAATTTTAATTCTGCACCTGCGTATGTTTTTTTTTTGTTATTTTGATTTATACGCATAAAAAATTACAGTTGAAATAAGAACTTGCTTCTTTATTGAAATAGGTTAAAAATAATAACACAACGAATAAATAAATATCCTTAAAATAACGTTACCCGAATTGTACGACTAATGTATCTTGCTTTTCGGTCGAGTATATCTATTGTCTTCTTTGTATCTAGGAGCCGCATGCCGGTATAAACATATTGTACCTATTTGTATTGTGTTTACAGATGATATCAGCTTATAAACATAATTAATTTTGAACAAAATATTTTAACAATTAAATTCACAACTGAACCTCTTTTCCCATACTAACAATTATTTATACATTTTTACCATAAATGTTTCAGCCGCCAGACAATGTATTAATATCTATCATTTACTTACCAAGAAGAGCTTGAAATAGACGAGACTTAAAAATTCTTATGACTCTCTCGATGGCGAGACGCAACTGCCGATCTTGGGGCTTTGTCAGTTTGCTGTGATAGTCTTCCAGCAGTTCCAATGCTCGATGGGCCTCTGATGAAAATTAAAATGTAATAAAGTGTGGTAGTTATGGTAAAAATTAATGTATAAGTACAAGTAGATCAATTGAATTCATTCATGATGTACCATAGATTAATAATTCTAAGTTTTCATCAAATAATTAAAAACGCTTTTTCACTATAACTACAAACCCTTTTAGCTTGCGAAAGTTATTCTACAATCGTACCTCAATACTTATTGATTGAATAAAAGCGCGGTCAGTCAATGCTGACATTTCCGAAGTTTCACCTGAATACTCGACGAGTTCTAGTATGAATTTAGGTCACTCTTAATCTTGCGCTGTATGCATATATTTGTTTTTATCCGTTAGATATTATCTACTATGTTTACACAGGAATTACTATAATATTAGCTATTATACACAAATATCAACTACGGTTTTACACTAGTGAGAGGAACAATTAATTTACTATTTTTTATTTTTTAATGTAATCAGTTAAGCTATTGGCCCCAGGCATTGCTCCGACCGATCGCAGGTTATGTGACAACCCTAGAACATCGATACTACAATTCACTAGGGCGCTATTGTGAACGCAAGCATCCCCTTGTGCAAATTAAATAATAGCTTCATCAAGGATTGTACGACTTACCTATACCCTTCATAATGGACTATAGTTTTATTATATCGGCCAAATATATAAAACTTTATATAAATCACCTTGCTTACGAACTGGCATCACGGCACCACCCCCAAACGTAATATTAGAAACTTATTACACTCGTGACAAAACAAAATAAAATAAATATCTCACTGCAAATATATTAAGAATCTGTCCATTTTACACTATTTTAATCACCAAATTGAACATTTTGATATTGCTTATAACTATCGCTTGGAAAACATTTAGGATATGATAAGGCATGAACCGATGCGCGGTAGTGCGCTCAAAGAGGACCATCGAACACTGCGTCTGATGGGATTGGTCGATTTTCATAGTGACGTCAGGGGGTGGAAGCATAGACAAGGGGTGGAGAGTACGGGGGTTGGGGCTGGAATAAAGTACTATTGGGGATTGGGGCTGCTAAACTTCAAACTCAAAGTGGTTGAATCTTTTTGAAATACATTATTTTCCTGTTTTAAGCTTCTTTTTCTTTTCTTCTTCGATATACAATTTCTTAGAACGTTATTTATTCACGAGTACACACACTATCTACAGCTCAAGTATCAATAGTTTGCGACCTTGATTTTTAATAAGCACGAATACTAAAAATAAATATATTTTAGTATTATGTAATTTTTATTAGCGTAAAAATTAAATTATTTGATTAAGGGACTAAGTAGACTTGAGTATTTGATGCTTGATATCTCCACGCGATCCTGAGAACTAGGGTCTTCACAGACAGATGGACAACAAAGTAGTTTCCTACAACAGTTCCATTTTTTCCTTTTGGTGTACGGAACCAAAAAATAAATACAGAACATAGAACCTCCTCTCTTTGGAAGTCGGTTAAAAATACACGTGTACTCATCCAAAATGATTAAAAAATAAAATCTGCAAGTGTAAGTCGAACTCGGGCACGATGGGTTCCGTACATTAGTTCAAATTTCTACCAGTTGTAGTTATTTATATCAAGTTAAAACGACCAAATGCACGTTTGTTGTATGGGAGCCCCCCTGATATATTTATTTTATTGTTTATTTTTAAAGTTTACAACTAAATATTCTGTGAATATTTTAAGCGTCCACCTGAACCTAAAATTTAAATAGAGCAAAAAACAAGTTTGCAGTATGGAAACTAACTTTAAAATATTTATGTTTTAGTGTTACCGATAATTATTTATTGTTTAAGTCAAATTACAACTATATATTCTGCCCATATTTCAAGTTATCATACCTGTTGCTGTTATCGAGCAAAAACCGGCAAAAATACAATTACGATGAAATATTTATTATATTTTAGACATCATCTGTCTAGCTATCACGCTACATGAGATACAGACTGGTGACAGACAGACACACGGACGAACAGACAGCGAAGTTTCAGCAATAGGGTCCCGTTTTTACCCTTTCTGTAAGGAACTCTAAAAATGTTCACACGAGCGAAGAAGTTTTTCACTAGCAAAAAAATGTATTAATAAAAATCGAAAGAAAAAAATGTTATAATCGTGTATAGCAATAATTTAAAACGATTATATACTTACCGTTTTTAACTCCTGACGCAAAAAGGACAGGGTGTTACACACGTCTGTGTGTGTGAGAGAGTGAGAGGGAGAGGGAGAGAAAGAGAGAGAGAAAGAGAGTCTGTCTGTGCTGTGGCATCGTAGCTCCCACACGGATGGACCGATTTTGACTTTGATTTTTTTGTTCAAATCGTGTGTTAGCCGTGAAAGATCTTAGCTATGTCTGATGACAAGCGGTCCAAGATGGCCGCTACAAAATGGCGGAGATTTTATTTTATCACAACTCCCTCAATATGGGTATCAAATGAAAGGGCTTGACTAGTAGAGTACTCTACACTATGATAACTTCAAATTCAAAATGGCTGCTGCAACGTATGTCGGGGGTTTCCAACATTTTCAATTTAACTTGTTAGTCTGCACATGTAACATACTAAAATCTACACTTAGCGCGTGTACGAGTAGGTATCACTTCTTGCTGTAAAATGTATACTTCGCACTACACTATATTTAGTCGGATTCCAAATTCGAATTCAAAATTATCTAATTACTCTAATTATTATCTTATCTTCCATGCATTATTAACATAGGGAATTCTATATGTTTTTAATATTTAAGTACCTATCTAACATAGAGCAGTTTTTGATATCGTATATACATTTTAGTGAATTGAGGCATAGATAGATACAATATATTATACCTATTATAATTCTCCTACACTGCATTGAAATTTTAATGTTTGATTGGACGCAATACTGGCGGTGTCTGAAGTGGTAATGAATGGCAACATTTGTGACTGACTATCTGACTATGGATGCTTTAGTTTTTTTTGTGGTGAAGTTCCGTCCGTATAGGACCGTGTTAAAGTTATTGTCGTATGTATATAGTTTAGAACAATTTTTTTCAAAAGTTTGAAGGTCGCTCAGCCTAAAAGAGTTTCTATATTTTATAGCCTAGTAATCCAAAAGAGGGCCAGAAGCAACTTGCAAACCTCGTTCAGGGCCTCTAACTTCCGAATACTACATTTTATGAGAGAATTATGCATGAAACCTCTCCTTGTCTTTCAAATACCTTTTCGTTATTACGTTACGACCACACAATATGGTTTGGGGATAAAAATAATTCCTACTTCACATGTATGGGAGATGAAATCTATATGTACCAAATTATAACTATCAAATTTCACGCATTTTGGTTCATAGTTGTTATAGTTACAAAGGAGACAGACAGACGAACAGAACGAAAGCATAAGGGCTCCTTGTAGTACGTACTACAGAACCTTAAAAATTAATATTAATAATAACAATTGTTACTTGTTTAATAAGCATGTTAAAAACTTATTCACTTTTTAGTATTTTTTTTAATAATGCTTAAAATAGAGGGTACTGCAGATATTTGAACGGCCCGTTCGTCAAAATCCTACGCTACGCGACTGGGCAGCGTCTAACTAACGAGCTTTTAAAAACATAATATCGCCCGTAGGGATATTAATTGGCGATCACACTCTTAGAACTTGATAACTACCTACTACATTACAGAGGAAGTAGTAGTCTAATAAAGCAGAGAAAAAGCACACTTTGTGTAATGTGTGTGGACTATCAGCGTCAGCACTGAGGGCGCTGTATGTATGCAGCCTTAGAATAAAGGCGTTCCGTTTGGCTCATTACATGAAGTTCTGAGAGTTGCGAGAACAATACTTTTATCGGGCATAATGTTCTACGATAATATGGTTAAGTAAGTGATTTGTTTTATAATAGGTATGAGGTAACTAAATAAAACAAGAAATTCATCACCGAGTTTGTGTAGATAAATCATAGCAAGTGATTGTGAGTGAGTGATATTTGAAACTGCCAATCTGTTTAAGTAGAACGAAACGTGTAGCGAATTTTTGACAAATGGCTGACCTTGGGCGCCCTGCGCAACGTTTTGTAAAACCAGCCGAGAAAGATTATTATTCTGTCTCGACAGCCTCGCTGTACCTATCTTCTGTGTGTACGTAGTTATTTTTTAGTAGTAGTGTAGTTCAAATCGGTGAATCTGGGGCTGCAAAATGCCTCTTTTCGGCAAAAAAGACTTCGGGAGAAAGTCCAAAAAAGATGCTAAAGAATCTGAAAAACAGCCGTCTCTCGAGGACAAGTATACCGTAAAAGACTTACTCGGTACGGGTGCATTTTCCGAAGTGCGTTTGATAGAAAGCAAAGAAAACGGCGAATTATTCGCTTGCAAAATCATCGACAAGAAGGCTCTCAAAGGCAAAGAAGATTCATTAGAAAATGAAATCAGGGTTTTGAAGAGATTCAGCGAACAGGCTAAAGGAGAGCCTGGCGAGAAAAAGATGTTTTCTCATCCAAATATCGTCCAGCTGTTAGAGACCTACGAAGATAAAAGTAAAGTATACCTTGTGATGGAACTAGTCACTGGTGGCGAATTATTCGACAGGATTGTGGAGAAAGGTTCATACACTGAACAAGATGCTTCTGTGCTTATAAAACAGGTCCTGGAAGCTGTAGACTACATGCACTGTCAAGGAGTAGTGCACAGAGATTTAAAGCCTGAAAACTTACTATACTATAACACTGATGAAGACAGTAAAATTATGATCAGTGATTTTGGTCTATCAAAGATTGAAGATTCTGGTATAATGGCTACAGCCTGTGGTACACCAGGGTATGTAGCACCGGAAGTGTTGGCGCAGAAGCCATACGGCAAAGCTGTTGATGTGTGGAGTATAGGTGTAATATCATACATCCTTCTATGTGGTTACCCACCATTTTATGATGAAAATGATGCAAATCTCTTTGCTCAGATATTGAAGGGTGACTTTGAATTTGATTCGCCATACTGGGATGACATTAGTGACTCGGCAAAAGACTTCATAAGACATCTTATGTGTGTAGATGTAGACAAGAGATATACTTGCAAGTAAGTTCTATTTATGTATACATTTGGCTCTACAATCTTTTGGAGGGTTTATGTTATTAGCTCACTACATAATTACACGTATTAATCACGTGACCTTCGTCTTGTGCTGCCTACTTCTACCTCAACAAACTCTTTCTTTCATGCATCATTTAATGTGCAAGCTATCCTTCTATGGAACGCGCTGCCTTTGTCAATCAGACAGGCTAAATCCCTTTTTATATTCAAAAACTTGCTGAACATTCATTATCTTTCTCTTAATTAAGTGGAACATCTTGTGTGGAATTATTATTATTACGATTATGACGTATGTAGCTGTTGTATGTGCTTAATATTACTAAATATATATATATATATATATTTAGTAATATTAAGCATATATATATATATATATATATATATATTTAGTAATATTAAGCACATACAACAGCTACATACGTCATACTCGTAATAATAATAATTCCACACAAGATGTTCAAAAAAGAGATGGTACAAATACTGTACCATAAAAAAAAAAAACAGAAAATACATACATATATATATATATATATATATATGTATGTATTTTCTGTTTTTTTATATATAAAACAGAAAATACATATATATATATGTATTTTCTGTTTTTTTTTTTATGGTACAGTATTTGTACCATCTCTTTTTTTTTCCTTTTTTTATTGGTACACCACCGACGTTACTATTTGCAGTTAGACCGATCCATCCAAAGGTTGCCTGGAAGAAATCGCTTTAGGCGATAAGGCCGCCCAATGTACTACCAATGTTTTGTTTATAATAATTATATTTGCTGTATATATTTTTCTTGGTGTGCAATAAAGATATATTGTATTGTATTGTAATTATAGTTTTTTATGTGATTTTCTTTAGAAATTTTATAAACATACTTTGCTGGTCTTATAACTTGAATTTATATGAAAAGTGGAGAGAGTAGTGGAGGTTTTCACTGATGATGATTTGACCAATCTATAGATAGTGATTTCGAACCTAAAATAATCCTACTAAAGTGTGATGGCTATCACAGTTAACCCATCAGTTGACTTAGAAGTCAAAGTGTATGTTTTATTAAATCAGGATTAACAAAGATCATGTTTTTTAGCTTTAGAGAATGTCAACTGTCTACCTCCATAGAACAATGGTTTTCACTATTAATTAAATACATTCAAGTCTACATGCTAACATATTTAGGCTGTCTTCTGTATAATATACACTCAAAACAGATTTTTATTACAATTTGATTTTTATAATCCTGGATTCCTTCTGAATAAAAAGAGCTATGTACACCAAAATTAAATTACATTATTTCTAATTTTGGTTATGACTTAGCATGTTATTTCTAACTGATTGTGTCTTTTTATAGCATTATTTAAAATGTGATTAAGTACTCGCTTATGTATAAAAGGTAAATAGTTCAAAACTTCCTGTTGCTCTTGATGTTTCTCGTTACAAACAGCAATTATATTGCTGTAGCTCATAATTGCATTCCAATCATGTTAAATGAGTTGCAATACATAAGTAACTAACTGAAAAGTAACTGACTGTTGTGTGTTCTTAACTATAATTGACTAAGTACACCAGATATGTGGTCTACTGAGCTGATGAAACATGCCTGAGATATAATTTGGATATTTTCTAATTTCAATTATGTAGTAATGTCATTGTAGATACATGATACCCTAGTCAGAGAACCTGAAAATTGTAAAACAAAGTAATGATCATATCGCGCATTTTCTCAGTTTAACCCACACAAGCATTACAAATCTTATTATAAGGGAAAATGTTATAATTATTAGTTATGATTATATTTATTTATTTAATAACAGGCAATCAGCTTAAAGCTGATGTGCCCATATTATAATGTTTTGAATTCATTAAATTGTCCAATGCATTGCATAAATTGTTATTGTAGACATGCAAGAGATAGTTGTCTGTCATTTAGCCATTTGTGCCGTTTTATTTGCATTGATTTAAAATGAATTACTCCATTCACTGATCAACACTTGTGCGTCATTATCATTAATTATCTTCATCAGAGAGAATCTGATGTCAAAAAAGTATAGTGATGTCAATCAATAATTTTATCTCGCGAACAAACACTGGCATAGGTCAAGAAAGTTTAACATTATCTGATGTGTAACAGCATTCTAATAATATTATTTTAATATTATTATCTCCTTACAAATAAAACACACATGTCAATATTTGTTCCAGTTTATTGAGATAAACAAAATTAAAAGAATAATATTTATTTAATACTAACTGTTGTCCGCGATTTCGTCTGCATAGACTAAGTATTTTTCTGATTGAGATATAAATAAAATTTTTTTTGTACAACTAAATATTTTCAGATTTCATCTCTGTAGGTTGGGTTGTTAAAAGTTTCTTCGCAATGGGCAGCATTCAGCCATATTAAAAAAAATTACAATACTATGTATAAACCATCCATATGCAAAATTTTGTTTTTGTATGTTGAGATGTTTAGGTTTTGATACTAACTTCGGGTACCCCCTTTTTGCCAGTTAATCTCCTATATTTGGCTCTATTATGAAATCTGTTAATAACACATATAAAGTACTTATAAACTGTCTCCAAATTTCATTTTTGTATGTTAAGTAGTTTAGTACTTTCATATTAGCTTTACGTAGCCCTTTCAGGCCCGTTGACTCTCTTATATGGCTATGTCACAATATCTATTTTTGGCTGGCATCTACTACCTATGAACTACCAATCTGGCAAATTTCAGCTAAAAATAATTATAGGCTAAGTAGTTCAAGATTTAATGTTTACAATACAGTACTTTTTTCTTGTCACCATCGACATTAATTTGGAAGCATCGGATATTAACCACATTCAGAGACATGGTAAAAAAGGAGCCAACAATGAGAAAATTAGACCAATACTAATTGCCACCACTACCTTGCAAAAAAAGATAAATATATTGGAATACAAACAAAAAATGAAACCGTCCACATACATAACACACAATCTATTGAAAGAGGTAATGCAGAAGGATAAAGAAAAAAACAAGCAACACAACAACAGTGAATAAAAAAAGCGAAATGAGACTCCTAGTCCCAACTAGGAGTCTCATTTCGCTTTTTCTCTCTTTTGGTATTTTCTGATGTCTCACTGGGGTGAGACATCAGAAAATACCAAAAGAGCTGGCCCTAAAATGCAACGAATTAATGCCTTTCAGATCATGCGAGCAAGGGCATACTCTCTTACACAGAAAAACACTTACAAAAACTTAACAAACTACAACAAAAACCGGAAACTAATTGCTACAAAATATCAAACAACAAAAAGACATTCTTCCAGTACGGGTGGTCTCCGTGGAGGAATTAGACCACCACCCTCCAACCAAACAGTGCAAATTTTTGCACATTGCTACCCTAATAACATTAACATTAAGGACTTATGATAGATTAATTGAATTAGAAAATGCTCTAAAAGATATAAAATATGATATAATAAGAATAATTGGGATGCGCAGATTGGGTGAAAAGATAGAAGAATACCCTAACTACATTTTATTTCACAAGGGAGAGGTAGCAGGACATTGAAGAGTAGGCTTTCTCATCAAAAAATCATTGAAACAGAATATACAGGAACTGGTCGGTATTTCAGACAGAATCGCTATCCTGAACATTAGTTTACCCAGCTACAAGAAAACCTGGTCAATCATTCGAGCTTATGCCCCTATTGAAAAAGCAGAACCTTCTATAGTGGCGTTTTACGAAGAGCTATCAACGGTGCTTTCCTATATTCACGATACAAACCACATCATATTAATTTGCAATTTTAACGCAAAAATAGGAACAAAGCTGAACAATAATGAATTTATACTTGGAAATTATGGACATGGCAAATGTAGCCCGAATGGTCAAAAAATTGTAGAGTTTCTTTTGGAACACAACCTCACGGTTTTGAACTCAATGTTAAAAAAAAAACCCTAAAACGAAGTGGACCTGGGTTTCTCCAGGAGGAAAGTATAAAAATGAAATTGACTACATCAGCAGCAATCTTCCGAAAGCCTTCATGAATATGTCCGTCATATCAAGGATAAACTTAGAAAGCAACCATTGTATGGTACGCTGCACACTCAAGCCTTATAGTTTGAAAAAGTCACATCATCAAATAAACAATTTCACATCAATCTCCAAAGATGCAGAAGTTTATGACAGACAACTCATTAAATTCCACCAAAAAACACGACTTACTGGCAAAACAAATAACTTGTAGGTGCCGCAAATAAATGCAGGAACAATGCCGAGCAACACCAAAAGTAAATACCAATTGAGTGATCACACTTAACCTAATTAAATCAGACAGGATTTAAAAGCTAGCCCCAACAAAGACAACAAGGAAATTGCTGAAGTGAGTAAGAAAATAAGAGTGAGCATTACAAAAGGCCATAAAACAATATGTCTTAAAACTTTTGAAAATCGCATCGAGAGAACTGGAGGAGTGAGTATGGCTCTTAAAGAACTCAAAGAAACGGGGAAAGAATGGATACCTAAAAGAAAAAAAACAAAACTAAAGCTAAAAGAAAAAACCAAGAAGATTACTCAAAGAAAAAGTATTAGAGAGATTGCCACTTCATTTTATAAACAACTTTACTCAAAGATCCAATCAAACCGAGAGAAAGACTGCAGTTCACGAGTTAATTTAAATAACTTAGAAGAGCAGGTCCCTGAAATATTAGAATCCGAGGTTAAAAAAGCAATTCAAAGTCAGAAAATTAACAAAGCTCCAGGCCCAGATAAAGTAAATAATGAGACCTTGCAAGTTAACATCAAAGAGATGACCCTCTATCCTAACAAAATTGTTTAATGAGATCTTGACAAAAGGGAAATCCCAAAGCAATGGTCGCAATCCCATATCATCTTGCTGCATAAAAAAGGCGACATGGAAAACTACAAGCTTGATGTCAAATATTTTCAAACTATTTGCAAAGATTCTATTCGATAGATTGAATAACAAATTAGATGAAAAACAACCAGTGGAACAAGCACGTTTTCGAAAAGGTTTTTCTACAATTGATCATATCTTCACCGTGAAGCAAATATTAGAAAAGTATAAAGAATATAACAAAACTGTTTATTTATTTATTTATTTATTTATTTATTTATTTGGGTGCCAACATATTATACATTAAAACATACACAACAATACATGGAACGGACAAGAGCTGAATGCTAATACAATTATAGGCACCGACAGCGAGCTGGTGTGGCACTAGCGGTACTTTTTGTTTTTAAACTACCTAACTAAAATTTTAAATTTATTAAAAATATATATTTTTACATGTATACTTAAAATTACGTTGTATTGCATTACAAGAAATAATAATTATACCAAAATAAATCAATTTCATTAATTTACGTCAAAAAAAAATACATTAAAAAACATCAAAAAAAAAAAAAAAAAACAAAAAAAAAAAAAAAAAAAAAAAAAAAAAACAAAAAAAACTTTATATAGCTTTTATCGATTACACCAAAGCATTTGAGAGTTTGGACCATGAGTTCATTTGGGATACCTTAGAGCAACTAGGGATACCCGCTAGTTACATCAAATGTATCAGAACAATTTATGAGGGCAGTGAAACCAAAATACAACTGGAATCATTAGGAAAGCAGTTTCCCATTGAAAGGGATATCAGACAAGGTGATCCTCTATCTCTAAAGCTATTTCCTGCAGTTATGGAAATTTATTTTCCGTGAGCTATATTGGGAGAATTATGGTTTAAACATAAACAGATCAAAATTAAATCATCGGAGGTTTGCCGATGATGTAGTTTTGTTCGAGGAGAATCCAGCAAACTTAGAAGCTATGATCCAAGGTTTGAGTAAGGCTAGTGAGAAAGTTGGTCTAATAGTAAACATAAGCAAAACAAAAGTAATGCCCAACTCAGTGAAAGTAGAACTACATTTAGGAGAAAAAACTTTGGACTATGTAAAAGAGTACATATATCTTAGTCAAATTATTTCACCAGAAGATCAATCTAACAAAGAAATAGACACACAGTTTGCAAATGGATGAAAAAGATACTGGTCTCTAAAGAAGAAGAAATCGAGGGAACTACCTATGGCAGATAAAAAGAAGTCCTTTAACAGTCTCCCTTGCTTGACTTATGGTTGCGAAACCTGGGCACTTACCATACAGCAAAGAGATAAGCTTGCAAAATGTCAAAGAGCCACGGAGAGAAGTATGACAGGTTCCAAGAGAATGTACAAAATTAGAAGTGACAACCTTAGAAACAAGACAAAGCTCAAAGACATTGTTGAGAGAACAGACCAACTGAAATGGAGATGGACTGGCCATATGCTAAGAGATCCCAGAGGAAAATGGTGCAAGGCAGTCGCAGAATGGTACCCAAGGGATGGAAAGCGCAGTAAAGGCGGACAGTTCAAGAGATGGGAAGATGACCTAAAGGTAACTGTTGGACCCAACTGGAGAAGGGTAGCCCTGGATAGACAACAGTGGAAAGAGTTGGAGGAGGCCTATGCCAAAAGACACTCTGAAATCAGGGACATTTTACAGAAACTGATGAAGAAAAGATTTCAGATTAAATGGCTTATTATTGTTATTAGTGTCAACACAAAAATAATAAAAAAACAAATAACATGGCACAAAAGGCGGTCTTACCGCTAAAAAGCGATCTCTTCCAGTCAACCTTTACAGGAATGGAATATAACAATAAAGTTTAGCGTAAAACAAAATTCGGTATACACAGGCTATTTTTATTCACGGAGAGCAGCAGTAAAAATATTATTCTGCAATATTTCTGTACCCACATATTTCTGTACACAAACAGCCATATTATTTAACGATATATAAATATTAAGAATAATATTGAGTGTTTATGAACAGGCATAAATTACAAAGTTGCGAGAAACAATAACAATTTGGCACACAATGTTTTTGTACACTAAATAATCATAACTCCTTAGTGTAAATATTTCTACTTTACATTAGCAAGCACATAAAATGTGAAACATTGTTTTGTTAGTTCACTACCACGGCCACCTTAGCATCTGAGTTTGGCTGAGTTTGTTTCTCAGCGGGAACGGTCATTTGAAAGATAAGTTTGGATAACTGGTTGTGTTGAGATGAAACTGAAAGCAATATTTTTTTTTTTACAGGCAAGCCCTTGCTCACCCATGGATTTCAGGAAACGCCGCCAGCAACAAGAATATCCATGGTACTGTATCTGAGCAACTCAAGAAGAACTTTGCTAAGTCGCGTTGGAAACAGGCATATCATGCGACCACCGTCATCAGGCAAATGCAGAAAATGGCTCTAAATAGCAGCAGCTCTAGCCGCCACGCCAACGCCCAGGGAAAGCAATAGCCACTTCCAACAACCTCACCAAGACCCCCACCAACGAAACACCTGCCTAATAAGGTACTTAATATTCCAAAAATGATGTAGCATGTCCCAATCACATGATAGACCGTACCGCCCAGTTTGAGAAATTTTGATTCACGTCATATAAACTTGCTTTTGCTCTCATTAGCAAACTACTAGTCTGATATTGATGTATTCGTTTTTGCTATTTATAATGCTGAATGTTTTTCCAAAGTAACTTTTTCGGCCATTTCCTTTCGGAAAAACAAAATTGTCTCTCTCTTCACACTAATTCGATTCTATGAGACAGATCTTTTATTAAAAAAATGCGTATATACTGTTTGTGATCCTATGTGTTTCACATAGTCTCTAAATCAGAAGAAATTAATTATTGACGACAATGTAAAGCGATAACACGAAAAAATTTGTTATATGTAAAACATACTTTTTAGGCTTTTCTTATTTACAAATTTAGTTATCAAAAATGAGAATCGGGCGAAATTGATATAGCTAACCCGAATACACTTTCGAAAACGAATTTCATCATAATGAGATAACTAGTTTGCAAAGAGACTTAAAGCAACTTATTTGTATGCAAATGGAGAATTGCAGCCAGCACTTAAATTGGTCACTGTCTCACACTAATTGATGCATATTGTATAAACAGTCGCTTGCTGTGAAATGCGTAGATTTGTATCATCACTATTATATGATGTTACATTGTTTACTTACTCATTTATTGTGAAGTGCTTAAATTTTAATAGTAATTCGAAGCAATGCTTTAAAATTATAGCTGTGTTAGAATGAAATTGATGAATCAACGAACTTATTAAAGACATTTTGTCTAGTCATTTTAGGGAGCTGCTTGGTTGAATTGTCATTTTTATGTTAGCAGTTTGTGAATATCACGAAAGTGCGATGAGTTTACGTGTTGCGTATGCCTCACTAAATGCTGTACTGATTGCGCCATTATTGACTTATTGTACTGTAATACAATAATCTTAACAAAGTTTGTGTGTAATCGAAGATCTCGTTGGCTTCGCGAGATACCGTGTAAGTTGTCATGTTTGCTTAATCTTAAAAGCAAATTGACATTATCGACGTCGGTAATATAATCTGCAATAAAGGAGGCTCCGCTCCGTGGTAAGTATCTGTAACATTACCATGTGGGACAATGGCCTCTGGCCTTAATGAGTTATTAACGCGCTTTTGTCTCTACGCTATTGTAGATAAAACGCCTTCGGGCGTCATTTTCTTTTCGTATGAATGGCATAACATCAATTCAGGCTGACATTATCATAAATGATCTGCCCGTTCCATTTGCACTTGAATCTTCGTACTTACGATCTGAACTATATTATCCTTATTCCCTATCTGCATAACACTACGAAATATAACGTAATATTAATCCCAATTTTCCTACCACTAAAATTATCTTTCTATCCTATAAAAACATATTTAACAATATATTAAATTAGCTAGGTTTATAATGTTCTCTGACTAGTTATAAAAGTTAAAGTAATGGTGATTATCATTATAAGTAAGGTCTGTTGCAAAATTCTTATTAGAAGTTGAAAAAATCGACGGTTAATTACTGTTTAATAATGAAAAATTTGATAAAGCGTATTTTTGACTTTCGCTCTGAAACCGAAAGTATAATAAATTATTAGGTATTGGGTAGGTGGTCCGAACATAAATTATATGGGTATCATTTTAAATAATTGCGCCATTATTGCTTCGCTGGCGCAAATGACTCGCGCTATGCGAGCGAAGAAGATCTTTAAATAAAGGTAACGTAATGTGATAGTGATACTGCCTTCCATAAGAAACCCCACTGGCTCTACAGAGTTTCTAAATGATAATGATACGTTAATGGCTCGAAATATTTAACGGACTACCTACCGACGCGACGCGACGACGCCGCGCCGCCGCTGAGTACCGTAAGTCGTTCAATATTTATCTCTAATGATGACATACGTACTTTCGGCAAGTTTGCCTCGACGACAGGCGGAGGTTTGGCGAATATCGCCTTAGAGTGTTTTGTATAAAAATATTTAACCCTTTGATTCGAGTAGCGGTTTAAAATTCGTTAATCACCATGTTATGCTTAGATTTAAGATTGTGATTTTAAAGTCATACCTATCTATCCAAGGTCATAATATTCAAGTACCTACCTAATGTAGAAATTATTATTATAAATTATCCTTATATTTAAAATTGCACTATTCAATCCAATTATAAACTATAGAGAAAAATTTAACTATTACGACTCTTAACCTCTTACTTTGACTTAATCTTATAGCAAAAAAATTAAGTAGAACATCCTGTTGTTAGCTGTATCTTCTATTGTTATGTTCAAGTAGCTTTCAAGCTCAGGGTGAATGGTCACTGCTTTCGTACAATAATAAAGAAAAATGACGGAACATTGGCAGTTCATTTACCACTGGGCTATATTGGCAAAGATCTGACAGAAAGACTGAACGAACAGTTGAAAGATTTTGTTACTTAAATTTATAATGTGCAAATCAAACTGTAGCTATGTGAAAGTTTTATACATATAAAGAAAGATATTTTTGTAGTTGTAATGCTACATTATATTGTCTCTACCATGCTCTCCTATAAAGTTACTTGTATACGAATTTAATCGAATCTCGTTGTATGGCATTTTTTATCTTTATTGTTTTAATGTATACCCTTGTGTAGTTTATTTTCTATTTATTTATGCACTTTCATTACATTCCTTTAAACAGAGAATTTAAATTGGCTGGCATGTTGAAATTGATTCTTTATATTCTTACATTCCAGATTTTCAGTATTCTTTACTTTAAAAATGATAATGTTAAGTTTTACGATTTTAATATTGCTCTGTCAAATGTTTATTTAAAATTATAAGCAGATTATATGAAAAAAAAATGTGTAACAAAATTTTGTTTCGTTTTCCATTATTTATTATCTGTTAGACATTCCAGGTGGAGTTCTTGAAACTGAACTAATTCTGACATAAGATTATTTGATCTAATTCAGGTAAATATAATTATTAATTTAAACAAACTGACGCGTCTCACGTCCGTCCACGATTTTCATGATTTACATTTGTGTGATGAGATGATGTCATATTTTTGCCAACACACTTTTTACCTTAACGTTGTGTATTGAAATTCTTATATCTTTTAGCGCCCCATTACTTGTTGATATAATGTTTAGAGATCGTTTATCTTGTAGTTTTTGCTATGATTTATTTTCGGGCTCTCTATTCTTTTGACATGAACTCGAAATCTCTTTGAATCACGTTTTCAACTGTTGAAAAAGTAAGGTTTTCTCATTATACATGAGGCCACGATTATTATCGTATAAGAATATGCGTATATTATTATAGTGTAATCCTTGCTAGTAGTAGCTCTTTCTTGCTTATATTTAATTCTGCTCTTCTCTCCTATTCCTACATTGTTGACGCTTTTTGAATTATGTATAGGCATAATATTAATAATGACGATTGCTTGATTGTTGAGCATTGCACTGCTATATTTTAATGTTTGATATTTTATAAGGTGTAGTGAATTCAATAATTATTGTCTAAATGCGCCTTAATAATCTATAATATCTTATAGTATTTCTGTGTGGTTTAGACTCTGATGTAGTGAACTGTTTTATCAAACTTTGGTTTATTATTGAGCGCCAAGTAAATGCCGACTATAGGATGAGAATTTTTGTATAGTGCTTGTTTTATAAAATAAGCGAGGATTTTACATAAGACGAATTATTGTTCACTCGCGAAACTGAAGAATATTTTAATGCTATTCGCCCACTTTTTGTCCTCTATGCAAAATTATGTATCATTTATTTAATTATTTAATAAACAGAGCTGTTTAATCACTAACTACATTGACAATCCCAGTTAAACTTACGTAAAACATAAAATTACTGTCAACTTTATTCAGTGTTATTTCGGAGAACAATAACGATATAATTTAGTGTTGAAAAGTGGTCGATTAGCAAGAGTTTAGCTGACAGGATATAATCATTTATGGTTATTATGTACATTATATAGTTTTATCAAGTGCCATGATTATAATTAATTTATAATTTTACTGTTCATTGTTTTGTTTTCGTTGAATTTGTTATTGCGCACAAGAGTTACATTTTATGTTAATAATACGCGTAAATTATAGTACTAACAGTAAGGGTACCTTTGAAATTTTAAAAAAATTATATGATGTGTAATTAGAAGCGAGTGATACTAATGAATCCTAAATTGTTGAACTTTAAATTTCATTGATATAAAATAACAATAAAAGTATGATATATCTTTACTGTTAGTACTGGGTCTACAATATTCTGAAATATTTTGCGTTGAGTTATCTAAAAATGTATTGCTGCACAAATGATAGATACAGTTGACGTAATCATTGTAGTCAGGGGTATTGAGTTTGATCTATCTAGTCGAAGTCTGCCATAAAACATTGAAAAATATTGATGCTTTTAAGATTTTTTTCATAATTAGTCAAAACAAAATTTCGGCAGACATTGAGAAGATCCAAGCTTAATACCATTTAATCATACATATTTTTATTCTTACACACAATCTTGTCTTGCCATTTTGCGCTGATTTGTTATGTGGTAGTCTAAGATATGATCTTGTGAATTGTTTTTTACGTAGAACAAGCGCCTCATACGACTTTTTAGTATCAAAAATGATATCCGGCAAACATCTTGATTTTCGATTATAAACCGTATTCCATTGCGGATAGAGTGCGTAAACGCATAGTGTGAAAGGCCGCGTTTAAACAACAGTAAGAAAGCCTCAGTAATGATTCCGTATAGCGGCATTATTCCTTTTGTTATCGTAATAAACAAAACAGAGGGAATGTAAATACACCAAATGCTGACGATAATTGTCGCCCGGTTTATAGATTAGTCGCGCTAGTAAGTGAGGTTTCCTCGATTAGTGAAGCTCTCTATTCGATTTGTTTATATGTTCAGTTTTCATTGTGCCAAAAACCATATCATGATCAGTGATAATGTTATAAAGTAAGGTAACGTTGTCGAGTAACAGAGTTTCTCCATCCACTTGTCTAGTGGTGTGCAGTGCTAAGCGAGAAGTTCCTCGTATTTTAACTCTTCATAATTATTTCCTTTGTTCATTAATGTTTAGTGTAAGTGTAATCTAACACATAATTGCTATTTTTCGAGGGTTATTGACTATGTTTTTAACGAACATACACATTTTAGTTTCTATTTACCTAATTAAGCACAATAATTTTAAGGGTTGGGATATAAAATCAACAAGTTTGTTCTTAAATCACGTGTGGATATTACGACTGGTGGTCACTCGCTCTAAACAATAGTTTTACAAACAACGTTGATTAAGATATCGCCTACAATGGCGGATGGCGTGGCGAAAGCGTCACATTGCTATGTGACAAAGTGACGTCATTCATCTGTTTCTCATTTTGGTCGCGCGTTTCTAAATAGAGACGTTTTTATCACTATTTGCGCAATATACGTTTAACGCTTTCGCCATGCTTCGAGCATGATTAGCAATTTGTACAATTTTACACACTTAAGTGAAAATATGGATTGTAATTGTATTATGATACCATTTCCTAAAAGTATTTGAGTGTCCACAAGTTGTAAGAACTATCTATCTGCTGTTTTTAGTTGTTTTGGTTTTGAAATATTCTGTTCTCTATTTACACTCTTTATACGAAACTTTCAAAAGGAAACGTTATAATCGTTGGGATAAGATCTGATAAATGTTGAATTACTAATCTTGTGATTTAGATTTTATACTTCTTGTTTAAAACAATCAAAATATTAGTAGACTATTAGATGTTAGCTATATTTTCAATGTCATTGTAAATAAAATGCCAACTTGTTGAGTTGATTTGTTTTATTACATCAAACAGCCCTTAGTTTCTTAGTACCATCATTTAATTATGTGTATTTTACATAAATAAGCATATACTGTATAAATAGTTTTTTTTTAAAGAATGTAGTGGGAATGTTTAATGCATTTCTTCACCCAGAAGCGATAGTTGTTTAAGGAATTGCATAGCGTTGGGCAGAGTTGTGGCACCGTAGATGATCTTCCTCGGAGTGCCGCCGTTGGCAGCTTGTTGCTGTAATAACACAAAATACCTGTTCAAGAAATCATCAGGTGTATGTGATATAAAGGAGATATAAAAATGCAATCATTATTTAAGGACGTAATAAGTTAGTTGATCGCGCGCAACTACTTGTATGATAAGATCCAATGCTCGCGACGTAGTACCTACAGTACCACATGAGCACATTTGTCAATGTAATTACAAAATATTTATATAATTTCTTTATGTGACATAAAACTCGTATTAAGATAGTGCTGTCGATGAAGGTAGATTTATCGGTTAGGTGTATACTAAGTCAAACGGGGGTCACTATATTCATCCCATGACCAACTTTTACTATTAGATCAACTCTGATCTCGAGTAAAAAAAATCAGATGTTTTATACATTTAAACCAGGGTAAGGCCTTTAAAAATAAAAAAGTAAAAAAGTAAGTAGGAAAAAACCCGTTGGAAAAGGAGAATATTATATAAATGAAATGAAAAATAGTTTACGGGCGATCTGAGGTCGGGAAGGGGAAGGGTGTGAGTTTTTAAGGGTAAAAAACCGTTTATCTCATTTTCCGGCAAATCTAAAAATCTTTAAAAAAAAGTTAAATGGTTGTAGGTAATTAAAAGATCAACAACTAGTATTTACACTTTTTTCACATTACATCAAAATTTGGTTTAAAAAATTATCGAGTCTGGTTTTTTGTTGACGATCAACATTTTGTATGGATCAGCAGTTTTATTTATCGAATTTAAGGGTTTATGAAAGCTGTTCCTTAGGATGATATAGTGACCCCCTTTCGGCTTATAATACACACCTAACCGATAACCCTGTGTAGATTATAGGTGTACTCGCTGAATAATACCGGTGGTTATTCGAACAAGATGTCTCACCTTAGCAAAGTCGATGAGGTTATGGTACTCGATATAATTCCCTCCACCGACGACAAACACGACCGCGTCAGTCGGTGGTTGAGTGCGGGACGCGCGGGTTCTCGCGGCCGCGTCCGTGCGTGCGGCTCGAGGGTCCAACCAATCCAGGTCGGCGCTCCCTTCGCCACTGCCGCCTCCTAACGCAGCCTCCACTGTTCGACTCACTGGCAATTTCTAAAATAAAGTAACAATAAATATATAATGGAAACTTTATCAGCGCTTCTATAGGCAGATGCGTGAATTTTGTGCAAACTTCACTGTTGAATGTTCATAATAATATAACAGATTCATCCTGGCCTAGCAGGAAATTCACTCCAACTAGAAACTGACTCCAATTCGGGCAGGCCGAACTTACTAAACTAACCTAATTTGACAGTTCTAAAATTATCTCCTCTCTTTTTGTTTCCAAAGGGAGAAAAGGATGGATGGAGGGAATGAGGGAACTTTTAGTTATGTTAGTGTGACTGGCCAAATTGGGGTCACTGTCAAGAAGTTATCGGATAAAATCTTATTAGATGTTCTCTAATCTTCGCTAGGGGCGCTGCATCTACTTACCTTTAGCGTCTACATGAGAGTTCTATTAAGACTCTTGCTTATACTACTTACGTGTTTCTTAACAACTAAGTTTTTGACTCCTTCCATGACGAATGAAGAGCCTTGTGACACGAGTTTTGAGAACATAGACACAGTCTTGGTGCCGCCGCCTTCGTACTGACTCGACATTTTAGAGAAGCCCCTGCAGAGAGTTAAACACTTTTTAATTAATCACCTAATGACCCTTATCCTCTTACGTTTGGTTACACAATATGTACGAACGAAATACACGTAGTGATAGTAAAAGTGATCTATGAATGGCCCCTAATGTGGGTGGGATATTCAGATTTATCGGTTAAGGGAAAAAAGTAAGCCGAAATCATTAACTATACTCATCATTACGGGATCAACCCTACAAACGAAAAAAATACAGATGTTCCTCGAAAAAGTTTATCGGTCGTGGACAAAATGTATGAAACAGGTAGGTATTTTATTACTCAAATTCAGATTTGGCCCTGTAGTAAAAGTTGCTCATAAGGATATGTATTGTGACTTACAGATTAGTACACCCCTAGCCGTTAACCTTGTTTACTGTATAGGTAAAATGTATTTCGTGCAACTATAATCATAACGTGGCGGGTGCGCGGGAATAGATCGACATAAGCACCAGGGCCGCAGAAAGCGCTATTAAATACACTGCCCGCCTGAGAGCCCTAGCGCCCAGCACTTTTGTGTCCCCCTCGTGGGGGAACAAGACGTCCCCTCGATCGATCATAACTATGGATTTTACAACCATAGCATAGTTATGATTATACAAATTTATTGGTTAGCATTATGTATAGTTATGAACAACGTAAGTATGTTTTTGGTGATTATAGATAGAAACTAGTTCAACGATTATTTTTTATACACGCGAAAAATTACAGTTGTTTCGTAAAAACAAATTCTAATCATTACATAGTTGTAGAATATCTATTATTCCAAATGACTGAATGATAAATTATATTTAATTAAAAACGGGTCAAATTATAGTTTTGTGTACATACTAAACATGATTATTGTCTTATTTAATGACTCCAATTGTCATTAAATAAGACAATAATCATATAAGAAGTTTTGTAACTCACTTCCACCTCCTCATGTAGGCCATAGGTTTGACATCACAGTTGACTGCCACAAGCGCCGCCTCAAACTTCTTATACTCATCTTCCGATAAATCAGTACATAAATAATAAATAATGAACAGCCTCATTTTGTCTTCTTCAGTGCCGGCGCTGGGGTCAGAGATCAGGTCAAGAACAGCTTTACTCTCCACGGCGCTGCTTTTACTCATTACTTTTTCCTCGAGTTCGAAAAATGAGTCTAATCGTCTCGATTTGATTGCGTTGAGAATAGCTGTAAACCATGAAAAATAATCGAATGTACAACTCGGTAGAAATCGACACACATTTTTCAGTTATTTTGATTTACATGCCTAATAACTAAAGGAGAGATTTAAATAAAAAAAAATAAGAGGAAAAAGAGAATCCGACGAGAACCTCCATTTTTCCTTTAATAATCAGAGACCTAACCAGACTCAAGTCTTAGTATATCTCCATCTACGCAAAAAAGGGACATCATCCCCATTTTTTACATTTCTAGATTCAGCAAGTAAACACAACAGTAACTGTGTAAATTTTTACCTGCAGTTATTATTCTTGTAAATATATAGAAGATGTAGAATGAGAACCAAATACTTTAATAATATTACAAATATTTTACCAGCCATTATCTGTATAAAAGTATGTATAAATAGTACCTGTGGCGATAGTAGTATGCATATCTATAAGACGTTTCTTCTCCATAAGCTGTGGCAATGAGTTGACCGCGTTAGTGAGACGCTGAGTATTGTCGCTGACCAAACTCAAGGCCAAGTCGCTTTCGGCGTCCAGACCCATTGAGCTCTTTAGCTTCTTTACTTCGGCTTCTGAACTCCTGTAATACAAGAAATTTATTCACAAGTTGGAGCGGTATGCGTGCAGCAATTATCTACATTAAAAAAGTTATGTTGGCATGTGACCTAAACTGAAGCTGCACAGGGTTATCTATCAAGCTTAGGTATGCACAAATCCAAAGGTGAACCACTGTACTCATCAAGAAGTACAAGTTAAAGAGAATAAGATTAAATTAATTAGATTTTGTATCACATACCTTTACACATTACATATTTTATATATTACATAATACATATTTTAGTTCAAATTTAATGACTTGATACCTGTATTTATCTAAATCTTCTTGTATGGCCTCGGCGACGGTGGGGAATGGACTACCTTTATGTTCAGTCCACAGAGGGTCTTTGGAATCCAGGTCACATATTCGAGTTTTCACTTTCTGGTCTTGCACGGGTACACCTGTGCTTTCAGGTACTACTGCTCTGGAAAAATAATCATACAAATAAAACTATAAATGAATGTAAACTATAAATAATTAACATACATTAGAATCATACAGTTGTAGTTTTTTGTAATTTCTGTATATACCCTTATCCCACAAGTAAAAGGCTATTAAATTTTATTTACTATAATTTCTAGGCTTTATAGCTTAGTTGTACTCTTTACCAATCCAAGTCTTACAAATCGCTAACTTAAAATTACTGCTAATGTTAATTGATAATGTACATTATTTCTTATATTGGGTAATACAAAAAGTCAAAAGATAAATGTAGCAAAAAATAGCTGGATATTTGAATATTTATCAGCTAAACCACACAAACCTGTTCAAAGACAAGTCCAATACATCATGAGCTAATGCCTGGTATGTCCATGTATGGTGCAGTGGTGTTGCCATGTCTATATTCCTATCTAACAGTATCAGCATTGGCCGTGTAAAGCTGAATGACCCCGCTTGTCCAGTGTTGCCATGAAATAGGTTGTTTCTTGCATCCCATAGGTTTTCTCTTAACTTTTTATCAAGCTTTTTTGCAACCATCTCAGCAGCGTTGCCTTTGGTTGTTCTTATAATAGGTACATTGCCTGGAAATACAGAGGAAGTAATAATCTTGAAACATCACTACAACAGAGTATACTACACAAGCTGCAGGCATTAGTGATACAGTCTAGCAAGACCAGTTTTGTATATGTTGTCATCATAATTATAATCCTGTATAGTGTCCAGTAAACAACTTGATCCAAAGCCCTTGGGTGCACTTACAATTAATAGGTCTAGTTGGTCGCGGGGCAGGGATTTTGCCGAGACTCAATAGGTGATTCATTAATAAGAAGTGCATATGCATGGAAACATCTATCTATGTCACACATAATACACACTAATATTAACATAACATAATATGACTAAATTTAATACAAAAGGTTAAACTTACCTAAAGTTACAAACACAGAAAATAAGCTTTCAACAATATTGTCCATGATAGCTTCCATTTCAGTATCCTTTGTATCTCCTTTGTTTATTGCTGAAAAAAGATAAGAAGAAGAGTTAATATTAGTTTTTCTAGAAACAGAAGTTGCTGAATTAATTACTACCCGGCCAACTTCGTTACGGCCTAACAGTTATGCAAGTATCTAACCGCTTAAACCTTCCTGAACTTTTACAAAAATTTCAAAACTAAAATCAGGTAAATCTGCCAAGTCTCATGATTTTTAGAGAGACAATCAAACAGCAATTAATTTTTACGAGTAAAATTTTTACATTCTTAGGTATATAGCTTAGCTTAATGCATTTAATAAGTCAAACTTATTTAGCTTACTTATGTGATATATATAAACATCACATTAATAAACACTTTAAGACCTTACATAAAATGTTATGTGTTTAGCAATCATCAAAGATGTAACCTACTTCTCATTAAAATTTAACCTATTTGCTTACCATAGTATGACAAAGCATCTGATTGCTGATGTTTCATTATAAAAAGATCGTCTTCGAGACATATGAAATTCAAATACTGATCAAAGACCTTGTGAATGTTCACTGCAGAGTTTGACTGTATAGCTGAGGCAGCTAAATCTTCTAACTTCTGCCTTGTAATTGGTGAAATAAAGTTCAGATGATACTGGTCGTAGATGCCATTGTCTAAGTCTTGACATATACGCCCTAAATTTTCTTCTGTAGGAGAACAGAAGTATACAGCAGGTACTTCAGGTATTGGGTCGCGATCAGAGTGTAGCTGACTGAAATAAATCATTTAGTTTAGGTTTTAAACATAAATATGTAAAAATGTGTTAATTAATTTCTGTAACATTTTTATGATCTATATGTTTTTATAAATGGCTCATATATATTCGTTTAAAAGAAATGCAGATGAAATAAGAAGTTTACTCATTTGTTTGGTAGCTAAACTCAGCAATAGAACTATCTGGTTGTCTTATAGGGTAATGAAACAGTGCGCAAAGAGTGTTACTTAATTAAAATGTCAATACTCACACATGCAGCGTCACACCTAGCTCACGAAGCTCTTTTACCGACACCAAAGGCGATATAATGTCTTGACCTACTCGGTCGTATATAAGCACTTTCCATGTCGGTTCAGTAGCCACGTTCTTAGTTAGTGGCTGATTTAAGTTTAGCATCTGCTTCAAAGCATCTGTAATAACCGAAAACATAACAAATAAACCATATTTGTATTCCAGAAATTTGTCCGCAAACATGAACCATATTACATCGGTTTTGCTAAGTACTCACTTAGTTGGCGTTCCCGTAATGTAGCCATCGTGTTTAATAACACTTTATCTTTACATTAAAAGGACATACAACTTAATTTTATAGTAAAATACATAACAAATTGGATATTTCTGATTCAATAAAATTCACCATTCACGTAAACGAAGAAACGTCAAATTTGACGTATTAGTATTCGTTCAAAAACTTGACACGTCGTCAAAACGAAAGTTTGTTCGGATACATGCACGTTTATATTATTTATTTGAAGAAAATTGACATTATTTGAAGAATATAGCCACATTGTCCCGTTTATTACCAGTGTTATGTACTACCACGCGCTTTCTTTTAGCGCTTGTTTGCCCCAAAGTCCGTTAGAGCCCTTGTAAAAGAAACTTTCTATTCCGATGTTAGCCCGTCTTCGTAAGATTTGCACTTTGTATTTTTATATATGTCGCTATACGATTTGTATACCTATTTGCGTTAAGTTAATTTTTTAAGTAACAAATCAATGAAGTCAAATATAGTTATAAATCATCGTGGTCAAGTTAAAGTCACATCGTGTACCCTCTTAAAACGGTGGAAAGACTTTGGAACATTATGCATGTGTACCAACTTGCACATGATATTGTACACCCGACAAGGGTAAAACTGTTGAAACTCGACTTGATATTTAACATCTATGTACACAATTTTGTCAATAAAGCTTCTGATTCTGACTTTACCAGGGTTTCTGTGGAGATTTTCTGTGAACACGAAAACCACGTTACTACGTCTTTATATTGCTTGCCCACACTTGTGGATCCACCAGTATTACACATTAAAACTTGAAGATCACTAGTTTTACAACTAATACACAGACAGAGACGCCATTTACAGCGAACGCGGGAATCAATTTGCCCTTTGTCCCATACGTAAAATAATGATCTTTGATGATGATCTTGAAATGTTAGGAAGATACTTATTTTAGAGATGACACGACCAAAAATATCTCTTCATTGTCAACACTTTGTGTCGGTTCGTCATTTCAAATCCCGTCCGGTTCCGTCTCCGGTTTTTCCGCTTACCCGTCTTTTGCATTGCAGCCAGTTGGTATCCATAAATCATATAATTATGTTAGTGTCGAACTTGTCGAATTTTTATCAATATTGAGCTGGAATGCCACTGTGTGGTGATTTTGGCCCAAAACTCATCTGGCATGCGATAACTACCTACTTGGGTAAATTATTAGCAGTCACCTATGCACAATATTTATATGTTATAAGTATCCTTACAGGCAGACGTAAAGTGGCCCATATTATTAACCGACTTCAAAAAACAGGAGATTCTCAATCGTCGGAATCTTTTTTGAACTAATGTAACATTAGCAAAAAATATCTCAGAAATAGCCGTAGGTAATGAAAAAATATTTTTTATTCGAAAGGGTAAATATACCATTCAACTGGTCTCATATAAGTTTTACCAACATCTGTCCAATAGTTTGGATTATAAATCAATCAAATGATTAGAAGTGACTTCAGAAATACTGCTCGTATCTTTAAACCTATGTATCATATTAAATTCTTTTATTTTTTATGTTCCCAGTGCCACTCTCACGACTAAGATGAATCTATTGACACCACTCAAATAAAAATACGACAAGCCGTATAGGCTCTAGGGCGTGCCAAAGAAATATACACACATACATACCTACATACATACACATGAAAAACATATAGCTTCTTCTTTCGCAGTCGGGTAGATGAAGTTTTAACCGCGTTCATTGGATTAGGTTCTCAATTCGTTAGTATATTTTTATTTAGTTTTTTATCGTCAGAATTCTAGAAATCTTATCTAAATCGGTCTAGTCGTTTTTTAGAGTTCCACACCCAAATAGTAAAATCGGGAACTTATTACTAAGACTTTGCTGACCGTCCGTCCGTCTGTCCATCTGTCTGCCACCAAGTTGTAGGTACCTCATAAACCGTGATAGCTAGACAGTTGAGCTTTCCATAGATTATGTATTTTTGTTGCCACTTTACTAAAGAAATTACAAGAAACAGATTAAAATTAATATCAAAGAGTGACTTTTTTATATTTGATTTATTTTTGCGATTATTGCTCCACATTATTAACGGCAACAGGAAGACGCTTGAAATATATTATACAGAATATTTATCATGAAAATGTAAATGTATCAAACCAAAGAATAGTATACAATTCCAAGGAAATATATGCTAATAAGAGGCTTTTTAGGATATGTATAAAATATTGTTAGATTTTTTTTATCTTATTATCTCTTATCATGGAAAATGTACATATAGGTTTCCACATTTCCTAGGAAATATATGAAATTCAGATATTGCGCTACAACATACTGCTTTCCGTAGGTAAAATAACCTGAACATATACACGAATATTATTATGTAAAATATTAATGTTTCTACGTAGGTAAATATAAAATTATCAACTTTTATATATTTTGTATGTACTTCATAATATAATTTATTACATTTTCAAAAGCTGTTTAGGAAATGTATATAAATTTTATTAGGAAAGTTATTATTTTAATCTTATTTAATATTAGGTCATTACATATGAAATTGGCGTTTTGTAAGGGAGGAACATCAAGTCTTTTTTTTTTAATAATAATATATTTATTTAATCAAAGTATGTAACATTGCTATCTATGCACTTTTGCCATCTCATTGGTAGTTCATTGATCCTTTTACTAAAAAAAACCATTAGGACGAGAATCAATGAAATCTTTGAAGGCGCTTTGGACTGCCCCATCGGAGTTGAATTTTTTCCCATGCAAGAAGTTATCCAAATTTCAAAAAAAATGGTAATCTGTTGGAGCCAGGTCCGGGAGTACGGTGGATGTCTTAGACAATCCAATTGAAGCTCCTCTAATTTAGCAGCCGTCTGTTGTGCAGTGTGTGGTCTAGCGTTGTCCTGAAGCAGCAGTGGCCTAGAGCGATTTACCAACCTCGGTTGTTTAGCAGCTAGCTTTTCCATCATGGTTTGCAGTTGCTGACAATAGATGTCTGCTGTAATCGTCTGGCCAGATTTAAGAAAGCTGTAGTGAACGACACCGGCACTAGTCCACCAAACGCTCACAAGTAACTTTATTTGAGTCAATTTTCGCTTGGGGCAGGGTTTGGTTGGTTCGCCAGAATTCAGCCATTGCGATGAGCGTTTCCGATTATCGTGCAGGATCCACTTTTCATCACAGGTAATGATCCGATTTAAAATCCCTTCATTATTGTGCCGGTAGAGTAATGTAACGCAGCAGTTAACGCGCGTTTGTCGGTTTGCTGCACTCAATTCATGCACATTTCAAGCTTTTTCAGCTTTCCAATTTGCTTCAAGTGGATTAAAACAGTTTTATCACTAACACCGAAGTCTGCAGCTAACTCGGACGTGGTTTGCGATGGATCTGCTTCCACAATAGCTTTCAATTCTTCATTAGCAACTTTAGTCTCCGGCCGTCCACGGGGCTTATTTTGAAGGTCGAAATTTCCAGAACGAAAACGTTGGAACCAAAAACGCACTGTGTTTTCTTTTGCGACACCGCCGCCATACACATCATTAATCCTTCGAGCCGTTTCTGCAGCACTGGCACCACGGTGGAACTCGTACTCGTAAATAACGCGATTATTTCAAGTTCTCCATTTTGTAAACTGCGTGACGCAAAGAAAAAACCAAACGAGGACAAAACAAATGAATTACGGTTTTCGAAATACAAATGTATGAATAAATAGCTGTATAAATTTAAAATTGGAATCCCTAACCAAAGAAGAGATATTTGAGATCAAAGTGGCCAGTACGACAAAACGCCAATTTCATATGTAAGGACCTAATATATACATTTCTGTTTAACGTTGTAAAGCGTTTCTACAGCCTTTCCTGCCGCGTGATGTTGAAACGAAAAATATGTAATGGTAATTATAATTAGTAGATGAGCGAATACAATCTGCCTAGTAATTGTGTTAGAGCTATGTACCTACGTATTAGTAGCTCTTGTAAGGCTGGGGAATGGGGCTATCGCTGTGAATTGGGGAAATTTATAAAAAAAAATATTAAAACCTGTATCATTTTTTTCGAACTCGGTTAGAAATACTACATGGTACAATACAGAATATATTTATATCAAAATCTCTCCACTAGTATAGTCGGTAAATCAACAATAACTGAAAAAATAGCCGCCTGGAAAAACAGAATATTATGAGTCGGATTTTTTGACTTTTTTAACAGTAAGTTGTGTACTTTAAACAAACATTGTATAATGTTTATAAATACAGAATATTTAGAGTCTTGAGCTTTTAACTTTTTTGAAGTATATTAGCTATTGCTTTATATTGTGTACTTAAAAACAAAAAAAAATATATTTATAAGTTAATAAAACCTAGTAACCTAATTTCATGGTAAATAAATAGATATTTTTTTGAGAAGCTAATATTAGTTTAAGGCTAGATCACTAGAGTGAGATGGTAGCGCTCTTAGCATACCTACAGTAGATATCCTTAGTGTTCGTAACAGATCACCGTAGTTAGACCGTAGAGTAAATTTTACAAATGAGCTAATCCAATCAAACTTGGTGGACGACAATTAAATTTGTACCTGTGTAGATCATTGAGCGAGCGAACAGTGACAGTCCCCAAAACTAGTTGTTTATATATATATCAGGATATCAGTAATTGATTCTAAGGCTGTCCACTCCGCCAGTTCAAAGAAAAAAAGGCTTGTTACAAAGCTAAAGGCACAAAAGAAAAAACTAAAATAAGTGGCGGTTCTTCTGAGAATTTCTATACATATAAAAATGTACTAAAAAGTTTAGTATCTAATAAACGCACATTAAAATTAATTGCAAAAGATCCTTTAACAAATTGAGCATCTTGACTTTTTCAAGTCGTTTATGTGTATTTGTTGGTTTGTTTGTTCGTCTTCTCCACAGCAACTACGTGAGTGACGGATCGACTTATTTTTTTTTTAACACAGAAAATTTTGAGTTCTAGAGAGTGCCATAAGCTACTTTTATAACGGTAAAACAAACGTAACGAGGGTGGAGTTAAATAAATATTAATATTTAATATCAAATGCTAGTATTAAATAAATATTAATTGAATGTTAAATAAAATGGTTTTGATTGCAGCCTTTCTTTTGAATTACTAGTACCTAATTGGATGAGGTCTTACACTTTTATAAATTTTTAGTAGGTAACTATCTCCTCAGAGAAGTTAGAAACTTAATTAAGTCTATATTTCCTAGGTTACTTGATTCCAAACAGACGAATAGTCTTTTTGCTCGTTAAATAGGCACGTAGACCAATCCAACCTTTGTTAGTGCTAGAGGTCTGTGGAGAAAGCCAAAGCGAGGTCGGCTGGCAGTCCCGAGACTTGGACGCTACTCAGCCGCTCAGTGCGCACGCGACGGTGAAAGGAAGCAAGCATGTGGTACCTTGCACACTCAAATCTATCAGTGAATTCAGTGACGTTAACGCGATCGGCTACCACCATGGCCGGCTACTTGCGAATACTCCTCATATGTGCCATTTTTACATACGGTCAGTTATTTTTTTTAATACACGAATTCAGCTTAATTCTATATTCGTATTGTGCATTTTTGTAGCTGTTATGGGCAGAAATTCGTGCTACGTAATATTATGCAAGCACACGATGGATTCGTTAACTAGTTAACGTAACTGTTACGGCGAAATGATACGGCGAAAGCAATTTGCATCCGTGTTTTGAAGTTGTAATGCGTTTAATGTGGAATTTGCTTAGATACTTAGAGTTGCCAGGTAAAATTAGTTTCGTTGTGGTGAGTTACAATTCTTTTTATTGAAGTTTATGCAATCCATACATACTATGCTCGAGTAATGAACTCTCGCAGAAATTTCTAAAATAACTGGTTAAACTTAACTTATTTGCGCTTCGAGATCGTTTTTCCTCCTTTATATGAAAGTTGGCTATTATCATCAATATTACTCACCTATCTACATGCAGGGCATCAGTGCGAAAGTGCATCTACTTTATTGTATTTCTGGCACGTCCTTCCTTTACTTGACATTGGAGCTTGCGACCGGTAGGACAATCGAGGATATTGACTATACGTTCTTATTTCTCATATCTACACGAACGTTTTTTCTACTATACTTAAAGCATACATAGCGTAGGTACGAGTGCGGAAACTCCGTAGAGTTCCATTCTCCTTTTTAGTATTTTGGCAGGCAAGTACCAAGGTATTAGTGCTGTAAGTGTTAGTGCTAAAATATTTTTTCTATGATTTAATGTCCTTTGATCAATTTATTTACTACTCATCGAGACTTTAATAATGTCGCTCGCTAAAAATTTCTTATGAAGCTAAACTAGAGTCAGTTATATCCTTAAATAGGTACTTATGTGTATTCTTTCCCACAAAATAAACAAATTATAAATATTAGAATTAAATGAAATAACTGTCGATTGCAAAGCAAGAAAGCATTTTAACGCATAAGAAGCATCCGAATCATCAGCCGCGAAAGTAATCAAAAACAATTTGAAAGACAAAAATATTATGTATGTAGGTAAGTATGTACCTATATAAACTGTAAGTAAAGCTACAGTTTTATAGGTAGGTACGTTACATGATCGCGTGTTGAAATGCTTTTAACTCTAGTAAGTGCCTGTTTTGTCTTCCAAATCATCTCCAGTTTTGTAATTACTATGTAGATTCATCTGCGTGTGTTTGTCATTACTTCAGAGAACCGGAATGGGCTAAGTTAGGCCCATGTAGGCATGCGTAATTACATGCTTAGCATTTGAAATGATGACATAATTATTTATGGGTAGACAGGCGACTGTAATGTTAGTATATATTACTGTGTGTCAACTCTTTAAAAGTCGATGGCTTTTTCAAGAGTTGCTCAAGAATAAATCTGTGGAATGTGTTCATAAGAACCAACAAGAACCAAGTAAATTTTTACGCCCCGGAACTTCAATGAGTAAAAGTCTGTGAGTGTGTGTGAGTGGTGGCCTAATACGATTACTTTCTATCATCAAAATAAGCAACGATTACCATTCATTAATTAGCAATTGTTACAAAGAACAAACGACAAATTATTTAAGTGTTAAAATTGTATTAGGCTTGAAGCGCTTTTATAAAAAACAACAACTTTTTATGGAGTTTAGCTGGCCAAAAAGCTCTTTCCTAATCCTAGTTGTATTCAATCAAATCATAAGACTATTAGACAAGTACCCTGCCCTAGATGTCGTATTGCTAGGACGAATCACCTAAGTATTTCTACTTATATTTATTTGCAAGATACTTAGGGTATGTGATAAACAACTATAATCCTAGTGAATTAAATATATTATTAACAGTTAACGCTAGCACATGCATGTAGCAAAAACAGTAGGCATTAAGAGCAAATGTCAACTCGCTACTCGTTACGCAATCCACGATAAGCAAAATTAATTCAGAAAGCTTGCAAGGCTAATGTGGCAAAAGCGTAAATATGAGAACTTGAACTTTTAGGAGTGTTTTCCCGTTTGTACGCTCAGGTTCACTAAAACGTGTTTCACAAATTCAAGGCTTGGGAGGGTGAGTCTTTCGGGCAACGCTCCGGAGACCGAAGCTACACTCGCCAACAAAAGTAATTAGCAACTGTCAAACAAGTCTGAAAAACAAGCTTGTATATGAAGGGACTTAGAGTATTATAGAATTTTACTGAGCCGCGCTATTCTCACGTCGTTAAGGTCGCAAAAACATGTCATTGAGGGTCTTATCGACGGAGACTGGCTTTTCTATGTAATTAAGCTTCGTACGCACATTCTTCTGTTGACAAACAATGGGTTGTTTGAGGCGAGTTCTTATTGTTTCGCGTTTAGATATCTCTGTTATGTGCTGAACCTGTAGAACGGAGAAACATTCCAGTTTTTATTTTGATTAATATGTGTTCACATTTTATGAAAATGTTGAATTAAACTATATAAATTTTAATATTTTTACTTTCCACATATCAGAGCCTAAACTGGTAAACCAAGAGACATGAAATTTGGAGGATGTATTGGATGGATGTATGTAGTGTGTAGGGTGTAATAAGAAAGGACTTTTCGAAACTCAACGCCTAAAGGGGTAGAATAGGGGTTTGATATTCTAAAAGTTCTTTATATACCATTTTATGACGCGTGTAACGCCGCGGGTGGCATCTACTAGTTATGTACCTATATACCTAGCATAATTGATAACTCCAAGGTTAGGTACACCTAAAGCACTAACCATGTAGTGGGTATACCCAAATCAAATAATCAATTTCTTAGAAACTATATTTTAATTAACTTCTAGAGTCAACTTATGAAAGTTTTTATAACCGTTGAACACAACGATTTACGGTCAAATATTTAAAGCAATTTTAATTAATTAACCTGTTCGAACAATTTCGTAAATTAAAATTGCTTAATTATTTTCACTGTAGCAATTAATTGTAACTATCTATATACTCGTAGTTTATGAAATAACTTTCGAATAGGTTCCACTTATTAATTGCATTGTAGTTAGTAGTGAAAGTCAGTTACGTAGGCATTTTGGTTTATGGATGAACAGATAGACTTGCATACATAATGTATTTAAAGTATTTTTATTACTACATTCAATCATCGATTCAACACGACATTCAAAAACGATCGTAGATGTTTTTTACGTTTTTGAGCAATTTGACGTGGTTTTCTGTCAGATTGTATTATACAACGTGTAGGTAACAGAAAGGTGTGACAATACTTAAGGGTGTTAGTCTACCAATCAAAGTGAACCCGTTGTAGAACAGTATTTTGCAAAGTTCGAGAAAAAAATATTGCGTCCTCCAAACATCGTGTCTGATTACGTGACCAATTTTTGTATGGGGAACCTACTATTTTTTTCTCGAACTTTGCAAAATACTTTTCTACAACGGGTTCACTTTGATTGGTAGACTAACACCCTTAAGTATTGTCACACCTTTCTGTTACACATAGTATACTCTCATCATAAACATTTCTTTGAATGTTTAATAAAAACAGCAGATTATATAGAAACAATTCAATACTTACATATTTAATACGTACTTATATCACGATTCGATATAAGTTTTTCTTGTTGTTCTTGTAGGTATCTCTAGTCATAAGCGATATGAAATAAAAATCGAATGCACTCATGCCAACTTAGCATGAGTGCTTTCGATTTTTATAACTTTTAACGAATCGTGATATAAGTACGTATATAATTGCCAACCATGTCAATTCCATCGACAATGTACCTTAAAAAAAGTTATACATGCACGTTACGGACTTATCAATAAATAAATAAATTCAAATTAAAGCCTGTGAGTAGGCACTCGAATGTTCTTATATATGTATACACAAACTTAACTGGTTTTCTAGTACCTACGCACATATTGGACACCTACTAGTATATACTAACTCGTACAAGGTCTTGATTTTTACCTAGGCAACGTCGTAATATCTTAACTATATACTTGTGATTTCAAGTTCTTTCTATGCCTTGTATGTATTTTTTATTTAACTAAATATAATTAAGTATATAGAATAGCAGAAGACACCTTGAGTAATTTGACAGAAAAATAATGTCATGCGTGAAGAGACCTATCATCAGCAGTAAAGATTACGAAAATCTTATACCGCTATTATTTTTATGAAAACTAAACGTCATTAAAATGATTTTTTTTATCAATGAAACGTAATTATCCGCACGGAGATGAACGCACGAATTATTTACTTTTCAAGAACACTAGCAGTAGTATCCTTTAAAATTAACGCTAAATAGCATATTTTCGATTTATAATTTAATAGAAAATACGTTTAACTCATTATATATATATTATATAGTGCAGGTTAAACCAGTAATTCTATTTAGTTTACATGTGTAGAGCTTGGCTCTGTCTAAAACAAAACTGCAGGAAAAGTAGAAAAGCTCCAGCTTTGGTCTGCAATTTTTCGATAACGTATTCTATTTCGTACCCCTACCACGAATTTGTAGTTTAGAATTCAATACTATATTTTAACGTTTGAAAGCTAATTCAAATCACGTTATTGATCAGGGGTACTTGGCCAAAGGCACTGTGCTTATCATTACGAGCAGCTTTTAATATCAGAATAAAAATAAGTTACATGTTTTATAGTACTTTATCGTCTACATCAGTAATGTTTGAACATGTATTTTTTCGAGTATGAAAACAATTGTTCGTTTAAGTACACCCTTTACTGATAAGCATGTCGGTATAATAAATTTTAAAACTTTCAATGTTCTTGGTAGAGGTACAGCTTAAAGGCTTTCGTCAATAAAGACTCGAATTTTATTTCAGTGTATGTGTATTATTTACAACTAACTTTCAATGTTTGGCGGTTTCTAGGAAATACGCAACAGAAGGAAAAGGAAGACTTTGTTTGTCCCGAAGGTACACAAGGCAATGGAAACTTCGCAGACCCGGCCACCTGCAGGCGTTTTTATCAAGTAAGTTCTGTTCAGCGAACTTTTTTCCTTTTTTTGCCAAATGTTTTATGTCAACACTAACTTAACGCTAAGCGTAAAAATACCTTAGGCCAAGTGTACTTGAAGTATTGTGAATATATCAGAATAGGTTGAAGACCTAGGGTATCAGTTAATAAAATGATGATGAAATAAGTATAGTTAAGAACCAGAAAGAAGATACCTACCAAGAATATTGTATATCTTCAAGCAGTTTAAACGTAGTGGTAGACTGTATTTTTTAGCAATAGCTTTATTAATAGACTGTAAACAGGTTATTTAGTTATTTCTTTCGACCATGATTGGCTTGGCTTGCTAAGTTGCATGAACTGGACACATGAAGTGAGCTCTATGAAGTGTATTAAATATTGTAGGTATGTACTGTGTTTAAAAAATAAATTTCAACTATAAAAAAAATATCAATGAGTTAGAAAAACGACTATCACACTTTCATTGACGGCAATATTTTTTTCTCATCGATGACTGGAATACATACTAACATACTTAGACAGTCATAACAGGAAGCCTAAAACGACCACTCAAAGCAATTTCTCTAAATCCAATTCACGGTAAATATTATTGTAAATAGCTAAACTAAAATTTACCTAAAGCATTAACGCAAAGTTAGTACTTTACGTTAATGCTATAGGTAATAATTAAAATAAAAAATTTGATTGCGAATTCTGTGTTTTTTATTTGCATTACTTACGACTAAAGTTACTTAACTACGGTAGAAATATTTCTTTAACAATGTTAAATTGTAGACTATGATCTAAAGATAAAATACGAAAGGACCAGCAAATTAAAGATACTCTGGTGAAAGCAGAATATTTTTTTAGTATATCTTGATTAAAATTTAACTAAATAGGAATAGAAAAGACAACAAAAAAGCCATGCGATGGAAGCCTAACGATGACAAACATGTATGCAGAGTCTACATATTGAAGCACCATCAAATGAAGATTGACCGGGTGATTAAAATCCAATTTCGCGCGGAGGAACACAGACCCATTGCAGCGCGTACGTCCGCCATTGACAGATTATTAAACTCCAGTCAAAGCACGTGGCACTTCTAATCTCAGTCTAGCATTGTCTACTAGTCTAGTAGGTAATAAGTACATTGCCTAGATAGACGTGTCATTAGTACGCATATCACATTTCGAAATCGCATTGACAATGTTTCTGTGCTGATTTTAGATTAAGCATATTAAATACCTAGTATTGATATTCCTTTCTTGTAAATATCTCCTATAGAGCATTAATTAACGACATAACCGAGTTTAAGCATCTATTTTCACAGAATAAGATTATCACAGAAAAACACTATGGGTAATAGTTTTTTATGTATTCCATTTTGCTGCCTCTGCCATATTCACACGTCTTTATTGTTATATACAGAATAAATCTGCTCTTTTAGTCTTACTAACGTTAACCTTAGCCACTGCACTGGCCAGGCAATTAAGGCCATAGTACATTCGTAATAGAAAGAACCTGTTTCGTCAGTAAAAGATTGAAGACGCATTAACTTGATCTATAGATATTGTATTTTGGTTCACTCCGACCTATCAATTTTATCCGGTCAGTAGGTAGAGATGTCGCAACGTTATTAAGGAAATTATATTTTTGCCGTTTTCGTATCTAGATCAACCGGTTTAGCCCGAACATGTTAAACTGGAAATGAATTGATATTACATTATTTCTAAAAAAATCTTTCGATACGTCTATATATGTGGAGAGTTATCCCATACATGATAACAAGATTTTTAAGCGCTTAGTTATGAGAAGATCTCTATACTCTGGTTTAGATTTTAATAGTCTTGATTCTTGAAGATACTTGTATTCTTCGCTCTTTTTTTCTCTTTTCGATCACTCTTTCGACATGGCTCAAGTTCAGTCTTTAATCTATGTTTAGGTAGCCTTCAAGCTCTGAAACTTGGTCATCACAATGTAGCTACATGATTAATTTAACCGTATAAATGATTAAACATGGTTTTACTATATTTATACTATATATAGCGATAGCGACGTGCGAGTCAGTTAGTTCTTATCATGCAGGATCGGTCCTTAATAACATACACATACGTATAGTGTAGTCTCGTCCTAAACCCATGAATAATTTACCTTGCTGTATGTGCGATGAATATCATTATGTTAAAAAAACATATCGGAATTTGTCTAAGGTTGCTGGATTTGTACAGCTTTTTGGTATTCGCATAGATGTTCGAATTTATTAAACCACTGACGCTTTTTGAATATTTTATGTTTTGTTATGGCAAAAGGGCCATTTCGTCACGCTTTTGGCTACACAAAAGGATTGAGTTAATATGACTCTTGGTTTCGTTTTTTTTGCAAGTGGCTTTATAAAAAGAAATGAAGTGAGTAACGACAGCAAAAAGTGAGCAGTAGATAAAGATCTTTAGATAATCCAAGTGCTCGCTACCAAAGAAAAGCGTAACATTGCATTTTTCCTCTTTATGGGTTCCTTGTTAAAATATATAGATTAAGTACGTTAGATAAATGATAGTCGACGAAACCCACGGGATCGAAAAACGTATAGTATATCGTAAATAATCGTCATCAGTAAAAATATTTTTTGTGATAGAGTCCGAGAAAAATCAAAGCATTTATATACCTGTAGTGAATGGCCCAGTAAGTTGTTAACTGTATAAACATCGAACAAACGTTGAAGCTACTCATTTAAACATTCGAGGCTTCGATGGAGCAACGGCACCCAGTTGCGATCCGCAGGTCACTGCAATTCTTGGAAGGTCTTACCAAATACGTGTAACCACACATTTTTTACGGACACACACCGAACATTTCTCGTATAAAAACTTGGGTTTTTCTTTTTTTTTTGTATGTAATGTACGTAATATACAGTAGAACGTAACCCCGCGTGACTAACCCTCCAGGGATTACCAGCACAGTTTATGTGATGTCTGCGAAATTGGGAGGATTCAAAAATAAAAACGGCGACACAGACATTATCTGAGCACGAACTTAAGTATCTCATTTGAATAAGCAGTGAGTTTATGTTTTGTTGACCCTATACGATGTCGCTGTTTGAACTGTGCTTTTATCTTACGTATGTGTTTAGAAATCTACAGGTGACACTATTTTAGCGTCATGTTTTGGTGATATATAAATATACTTCTAAGACGTAGGTACCATGATAATAATGTACCAAAATTATGAGTAATTACTTTACTCATAATTTCGGTACATTACATGTTTATAAATTGGTAGGTAAATGACAAATACTAGTTTAATGGTACACCTATTAATTTGAATTTAATTAAATAACTTTATAGTGAGTTTGCTACTAATAAATCGTTTTACGTAAAATATGCTGGAGATATGAAGTACGAAAAGGTCTGTTGGTAATTAATGAATACCCAAAAACTGGGATACAATGTAAAATATTGCCAGTTAGAACTAAAACTCGTCCTCAACCATCCAAATGGCTTGTTATGCAAATAACTTTTAGTTGTAACTCAAATAATATATATTTTCAGTGCGTCGATGGCTACCCTTATTTGAATAGATGCCCGTCGGGATTGTATTTCGACGATATTAGCAAGTACTGTACATTCAAAGCGGAGGCCAGATGCGGCCCTATCGCTACAAGTAAGTACATAATGTTTATTTATCACTCCTACTTTACATCAGAAGCTGCAAAGAAACGAGAGCTTAAAGCGAACTCTTGTTTTATGGTCGCTTCACAATCCCATTACAGTTATTTTATAACGAACAATTGATTTAAGGTTTACAGCCGAATTTAATTAATTATTTTGATTGAAATACGATCCGACGCAATAAATGAAGTTGCGGATATTTTGGATATTATTGCTGTCTGCTATAAGCCCTCGGGGTCCCGACTCGTATATCTACTCCTAAACGCAGCCTCGCGGGTGCTTTTTAAATATGAATTATTTATGTGTTATGAACCCAACCAAACAATATTTTTTGCGCAAAATGTTATATCGGGAACTCCGGCATACTATTTCATAGCTGACTTAACAATCCATGCGAAATATTAACTTCGTGTACCGCTTACGGGTCCAACGTTTTTATTTATTTTTTCCTTATGACAAGCAAACATGAAGCTGTGACTTTATTTGGACGAACGCCCGGCGGACTGAATAAATAAATCTGTTGATTCAATAATCGAATATTTACTGACGCGAAATAATTCTCCATCAATTAGATTTATTTTCTTTGCTAACGCTATGATATTGTTTGCTGGAGATGAAACCATTCTCTGAGTGTTCTAAAACTGTGTTTATTTTGTGTCCGGTACAGCGCCTGCTCCTATTACGGAGGCTCCCACCGACTTGGCCACCAAATGTGACCTGTCCGAATGCCAGCTGCCTTACTGCTTCTGTTCTAAAGATGGCACGCTTATTCCTGGGGGACTTGACCCTGAAGAGGTAAGGAAACTACCTATCTGTATAAATATATGCGTACATTTACATATAAGAAAGACGGGCTAGTAATACCACTTATAACTCAAGATCGACTGGACCAATTATAATGATCTATGATTTGTTGGATTCGTCTCCGCAGCGAAGAGCAGAAGAACTTTTAATATATATTGGAATCCCAATGAAAAAAAAAATTAAACACATAAATCCAAACTCCGCCACATTGAGCATTTGACGGCGTATTCCATTACTACATACGAGTACATTGACTAGGCATGCTCATTTTAGGTCTACACAGTGTCGTTGATTTCCGTGGTCGTGCGAGCTGGTGATCAAATAAATACCCATCTATCTGTCCGTGGAAAAAAAATGACAGCTCATGTATTTGAAAATATCATTTATCGAATTTTTTTAAGACCACCCAACGAACTTCGTATCTCCACATACGAAGTTCGTTGGGTCGTCTAGTTGTTAACACGCAAACGCAAAGTCTATTTTCTGTATAGTGAAAAAAATTATATATGAGAATTTATTGTATTAGTTCTAGGTTTATATCTTGTTTCTACTGTAGTAACTTTAGCGTAAAGATAAGTTCCTGAAGCTTTTAGAGATTGTTACTAGTATTTAGAATAGTATTTTTGTCAATATTTTATAACGACTGAGCAAACAAACCTAAAAAAATTTGGCAAAATGGTCTCTAAGTGGAAAATACTTACATAAAATAATTCATAAACAGCCGAAAGCGAGAGCTTGTTTTCTGAATGGAATGATTAAGATCCATCTTCACACAACGAAACATGATTGAGCCGCGTGATTTGATTTATCTACCGTTTTGGAAGGAAATGTTCCGCGCAAACTCTCGACGTAGCGCGGCGGTATAATTTATAAAATTTTGTTGGACATTTCCCAGATTATTTAACTCTTCAAACAACGTTACAAAGGGAGTATAAACGCATTGATCCTTTCTGAATTTTTGTTATGATTTTTTTATGTGTACGCATTCAGTCGAGTTAATAAAGTTCCCTGTTCCGCAGACGCCTCAAATGATAATGCTAACATTCGACGGCGCCGTCAACCTGAACAACTACGAATTGTATAAGAAAGTCTTCAATGGCAAAATCAAGAATCCCAACGGGTGCTCGATCCGAGGCACTTTCTTCTTATCACACGAATACAGGTACGTAGATATAGATGCGGAGCGTAACTTTCATTGTACGAAATAGCTGTTTATTACACCTACCTACCCAGTATCCTCTTGTATTTACAGTGGCAGTTCCCTCGGGCTATGCCAGTCTCATCGAGTTTTAATACGAAATGTTTTCGTTTTTACAACCTTCTTTTTATATTATTCAAAAATGATTTATATAATTCTACAATTTAAATTCGAATTTAAAGTATTCTGGTGCAAATTGTGTGAACAATCCCTATTATCGCAATCGTAAAAACATTAGAAAACAAATATAAAAAGTTCTTTGTTCGTATGGAGTGCACGTCCAGGCAATTATGTGAGGGTTATCCCTCCGAATCCTCAGTCTAGATGCTCGTTTTGTGTGTTTTCTCAATCGAATGTTCTAGAGTTTGTTTCCATGGAACCTTTCGAATGAAATATAAGCGAAATATTGGGCCAGATGCGAATTATTATGATTTTGTCTGGCTCTTATTAATATATTACGAATGTTTCAACGAGCTGGTGAAATATTTATGAGGATTGTAGTGATATTGGTTTATGGATTTATATTTGTGATTATTTAAGGGCAGTGACAGTTATTTTAGCAGTTATTATGTTTATTCCAGCAACTACGCTCAGGTTCAAGCACTTGCACATGATGGACATGAAGTAAGTATTGTCATAAACATTTATCAGTAACTGAGAAGATTACGTCTCGTGAAAAATTATAAATCTATTCTTTCTTTGGTGTACCAACAATTGTGCGTAAACACTTATCCTTAAAAGTAAAAGTTGACATCCACCTATAAAATCTTGAACACTCTCTAAAGAACTTATTAGACCACAAGTGACCTACAAGTTTCTTGTTATTAGTTAAACTAAATTGTATATTATTTCCTTGTAGATAGCGACTGGCACGGTATCCCAGCAACAAGGTCTTCAGGATAAGGGTTACGAAGAATGGGCTGGAGAGATGATTGGAATGCGGGAAATCCTTAAGAAATTCGCCAACGTATCACGCACTGAGATCGTCGGCGCACGCGCACCTTTCCTTAAACCAGGCAGGAATACTCAGTTCAAGGTGAGATAATGAAGATTTCACCACACAAAGAGTTCTTGTTTTAGATATTTCGGCTGTAACTGTTTTTTATATGTTTTTATGTCAGAGATCAAAGTTAACCAGTTAAATTTTGATGGGTCTAACAATATCTTCTACAAAAAATATTATTTCAACCTCATATTGAATGCACAAGATCCTTAGTCTTTACTATCAGATGCCTGCCTGAGGTTATCGTCCCTGAAAAATAAATTATAATGATATACTTCGCCACTTGCCAGCTAATTGAAATTTACTCTATATTGTATCATTTTATGCCATGCCCATAAAAAGACCAATAGACAGGTGTTTACCTACGAATAGTAAACAATACACGAATTGTTGGACCTTCATCTGCAATTCAAACACGAACATTATACAATTCCAATATTTCATTCCTGCCAGCTGTTGCGATCCATGAACTTGCGTAAACTATTAATGCAAAATACCATCCTAATTTCACTAATTACTAGTCTAGTTACAAATGTTGGGAGACTATAGTTTCAGCCCGGCCGAAATTCCCACAGGCGGTAGGCCTGTCAATCATTTACAGTGAACTAACGGAGGCTGAAATTGCACCTCTAGTCTTTGCCCAATTAAAAGGCAAGCTAAGCAAGAATAATTTCGGTAACTAATAGGGGTCAATATTTGTTGAATTAATATTACATAGCAAAACGAGCATAGTTGATGAACACAGTTTTATTTCGGTTACTGCCAAAGTACCTTTCTATAAATACATCTTTAGCTTCCTTTACAAACAACTGTAAAACTTTACAAACATAAGTAAAGTATTAGGGTAACTTTTTATATTTAACTAGTGACCGGGCGTACCGCCTAACAGTCGATTCTTTAATTTTTTTTTTAATACTTATTCTGCTACATAGACGCCGGGTAGCAAATATTGACATTAATATTTATACGATATTAACGTCACTCAATTGTTTTGCCTTCCCGGAACCTCTCCACTAACACATAAACTTTATGGTATGGATATGATCGATTGTATGGGAGTATAGAAAAGTGTTGTTTTTAGACTTTTACAGGCAATTTTTTAAAATTTTCTCTCCGTAAGAACCACGCTCGTACTTCAAGGATTCTAAAAAAAGAATTAGCAAAATCGGTTCAGCTGCTCTCGAGATTTGCAACACATTAAGCGATTCATTTTTATATTATAGATGAAAAAAATGGTCTTGTGTTATACAATACGTGTATTTCAGACTAGGCAAGCTTCATACCTAAGGCCACGATGTCGCTGACTTCCGAAGTCGTGCGAGCTGGTGGAAAAATACCTACCTGTCTTAAATAAAAAAAAAAACATAATCACCCGATTTCAACAATAAATTCTATAACCTATACCATATTTAAACTTGTCGTTAACTGTACCACTTGTTTGTGATTCCATGTTTTATTCAACAAAAATTGAATTTAAATTAGGTACGTCCATCGTTCCGGCAGGGCACGAGCGTAGTATTAATATTTGAGCATTTTGAGCGAAATCTATTGTCTATCCGATGTCCAATCAGTCTGCTTCACCTCTTGACAATTCCACGCAAAATCCAACAATATTTTGAAATAACAAAACATCGTCCGGCTAAAAGCCAAATAACATTCTTGATAATGCAATGATAGTTACTTGGCTCGAAGTATATTCTTAGAAATATTCTTCTAATTAAGCGTTAATTCATATTAATACTCGTATTAGAAAGATATAGGAAAAGTAAAACTTAAAATTACATTTGATCGAAAAAGACTGATCAAAAAAAAATTTACATAGCTCTGGAATAGACATGTGTTAAATAAATCTGTAAAGCCTGTGAATACTTTAGAATAAGAATAAAAATAATAAGAAATATTTATTGGCCTTTAAATAACATTCGTTACAGGCAAGTCTTCTTACATTTTAATTATTAATTACTTTAAAAAGAAACTTAACTTATAAATACTTTTATAGTTCTAAGAACAAATAGTTATTATATTATACATTTACATTGTCATTTATTCCTTTACCTATTACTAAATTTTGTAATTGTTGTTCATCACACAAGAACGATGATTCTACAAAGGATTTCTTTCAAAAAAATATTTTAATTTTTGTTTAAATATTTTAAAATTGAGTTCCATCACGCTATTTGGTAATTTATTGTACATTAATATTTTGGTGTAAAGTCCTTGTTTCTTACACTTAGATAATCTGTTGACAGGTAAGACTCGCCCTTTTTATTATTACGTGAAATTCTTTTTTCCGGTATTTCCGTATCCTCGTGTACCTCTAATAAACTACTATAAATATAAAGTGATATAACTGTCATTATTTTATCATTTTTAAAGTGTATTCTCGCAGGACTACGTTTTTTCAAACCATTCATTGTTCTTATAGATTGTTTCTGACATTTTAAAACTTTTATGATATCTTTAGTGTTTTCCCAAACAGTTATAGCGTATCTTATTATAGAATGAACGCATGCATAATAGACAGAGATGAGTGACTTTTTATCTAATAATGGCTTGAGTTTAAATAATGCATAATTACCACTTGTCATTTTGTTGCAAATTTTATCGATGTGAGATTTATGACTAATTGTGTTATCTATTGTATAACCTAGAAATATATTTGTTTTACTAATAGAATTCCCAAAAATACCTAACCTTGACTGATACTGCATTTATGTAATTTCCTCCCAAAACTGTAGCCACTTAGTTCCCTATTAGGATTCCAGTGGTACATTATTCTATATATTATATATATGAACAACGAGATTTAGTAGGGAAACATTATAAAGACAATAAGGATATTAAAGCTTTGAGCGAAAACATTGACCTCGTACTAAAGAGCTTTCAATGTTCATTTTTCTTAACTTGTATTTCCCATTTCTCTGTATCCATTTTAGGCTGCCTTTTTGTAAAGACAGCGTTAAACAAAAACCCCTCGAGAGTCGTGCCATTTATTCAATATGTAAGGTGCGTATCGTATTTAAGTTACTTTTCTTGGATTCAACGTGAATAGGAAATAGGTACCTACTGAGAATTTCAGAATTACGGATTTATATTTCAGATCAAGAATCGTTTTGTAGATAATATTAGGATTACAGATTACATCTTCTACTAGGGATTTTGTTCTGTAATACGGACTTCAATTTCATCTTGAAAATTGAATGTAATAAATCTTTACGATGATAACCTCTATGATGGTCAATATTAATCAAATTCGTACGTCGCATGGTATATTAGAAAAGTCTATTACTAGACACGTTAATGGGAACCTATAAAATTAGTTTGTACACTGTAAGATCACATACAGAAACTCAGTATTTGTCACATAATCCTTTTTCCTACTCCTATTTCCTATTCCTACTCTTACTTCCTACCCCTACTTCCTACCCCTACTATAAAAAAAAGTTTATAATATTATATTATGGAAGTATGTTAGTTACTCTTTCACGCAAACACTGCTCAATCGATTTGGATGAAATTTGTAATGGAGATAGTGTAGACCCTGCATTAACACATTGGCTACTTTTTATCCTATATTAACGCGGGTAATGTCGCAGGGCGCAGCTAGTTATGGATATAAGTCAAGTGCCCGTTAAAGTCTACGTCATTCACTTTTGAATAAATAATCTTAAATTTCAGGTGTTAGAAGACTTCGGATATATTTACGACAGTTCCGTCGGCGTCCCTGCCTTGCCGATCCCAGTGTGGCCATACACCCTTGACTACAAGATCGCACATGAGTGCAAGTCCGGAACATGCCCTACTAAGTCTTTCCCAGGTACATAAAACTATACTCCTTGCCCAAGAATTACATGTTACGAGTAAATTAGCTAACCGCGGGATGTTACGGCGTCTGAGAGTCTACATAATGTGACAAAACTTACATCCCAAACAAAATTTATTTGGTGTAAATCACATTCGACCTAAAATTTCATTTACTTGAATAATTAATCAGTTTTTGGTAGTTTTTATTTTCCTCGCGTAATAGTTGACGCATGAAATTTTATTTTGGGAAATGTACAGTATGTAAGTCGAAATGAATAAATAAAATTTATACAATATGAATATACACTCATTGAGTTATTTAAATCAGAGAATATAAAACGTGAAGTATTTTGTTCAGGCATTCTTCACTTTTGTAAAATGTTGCAACGAATAAAAGCTACATTTTTTACCATTTGCCAAGCATCACATGCAACATGAGTTTCACGATTTAAAATTATTGAGCTTGAAATTTACCTACTTACATATTTTCACAAATGTCCAGGTGCACTGTGCAGTTTGAATATTTTGATGCATTTATGAATCAGAGTTTTGATCTATGACGAATAACCCTTACAGTATTTTATAAGGCTAAGGGCTCGTAAACTATTAGCCAATTTTTAAAATACGAATATGTTAGACCTACGCTTCTAAATTCTTCTCAATAATAGCGATGCATTTTTGATATGTATATATATCCATATGCATATATATATATATATATATATATATATATATATATATATATATATATATATAAATATATATATATGTATATATCTGCTTCTATACTAATATTATTAATTATAATACTCGTATTATAGAGGGAAAAGATTTGTATATTTTTTAATGATTTTATTATTGTATGTCACCATTAAATTCAAGAATACTGGTCTGAGTTTAAAAATTCTTTCACCGTTAGAAAGCTACATTATCACTGATTGACACCGCAGAGTGTAGCTAGTATATTAATATAGTACTTCGTTTTTTTGGATAAAGTTATTGTTTTTTCCCGTGATTTCAATTACAAACATTCTTTTTAGTGTTGTAGTATTGTTAAATATAATATACCTTTAATGTATCCGTCGTTCATCCAAACCACTGAAGAATGAATCCGGTATAAAAAACTTCTTTCTTTTAGAAATAAAGAGGTTATTGTTCTGAGTTCCAAACCTTTTAGAAACATTACGTGTACTTAGTATTCTTAAATTTATTGATGATATAGTTGCGGATGCTAAGCAAAACTGAATCCAGTTCTATTAATTTTTAGGTCTTTGGGAAGTACCATTTAATGCACACTACGTTGAGACTTTCGAAGGAGGTCACTGCCCATACCTAGATCAGTGTGTACTGCATAACCACGATTCGGATGAGGTAAGTACATTTTGGTATTTTTAACTACCTCTATAAATAAGAGGAGTATTCGTCCGATTTTTTTGTGTATGTTTCCCAATTAGTCAGAGTCGCTTTTCCCTGGAATAGAAACTTTTTATAACTAACTAGGTAACGTTTTACCACGATCTCACCTGATGGTAAGTGAAGATGTAATCGAAGATGTAGCACGTTTACCTAGTAAGAACCTATTCACCTTGCGCTTGAAAACACCCGGGCTGTATTTATTTATTCATATTTATTTAGGTAGTTCTCGACTAACAATTTGAACCTAATTTGGCGCGCAATGAGAATTTTTAGGTCTCTTAGGCGCGAAGCAGAAATTAAAAAAAAAATGGTAAAGAGTTTTGAATTTATATATGTAAACAATTGGTAAATTTGTATAGGTAATTAAAAAGTCCGGAAAGTAACACTGAAACTTCAATTAATCCAGATGAAAATGACCAGAGTATATCTAAACAACAGATGCAAAGTTTAAAACAACAAAATTTTCTTTCAAGTATATCCTATCGGAAAGTCATAAATCTTGCTCATCGTTCGTTAATAAATTATAAACTTGCGACCGATGTTGAATATTACCTCACGAAGTTAAGGCTCAATCAATCAATATTGCCAAATTTTTCAATGAACCAGCTTATCTGCTCTTTACGTGATATTGAAAAGATTTTCTCTAAGGTAAATAAAAAATGATCTGGCTTTCATCTTTTAAACTTGCGGTAATATATTTGCTGAGATTTTTTTATAATAGACTACGTATGTTATAAAACGTACGGGTACGCTACCTTTTCTGATTTTAGGATTCATTCAAGTCAACTTAAATAGAATAAAAATGTCTTACACTGTAACTCAGTTTTTAGGTGATTCTGTTTTCGGTATGTAACAGTGTGGCTAGTAATTGATTTAAGAAAATTAATAATTTAAGCACTTTTGTTACTGAATATATCAGGCTAAAAATAAAATATTAAAGAGCTCGCTCCCAAAATATAGGTTTATTGCCGCATATGCCGGTAATCATATTGCATCCACATTTAATTTTATCTCGTTCAATACTCTACATACTCAAATTAGAATTTTCTTGGCATGAATTTATAGAAATTGCACTTCTAATATTGTTAGGTCGATTTTTATTTGACCTTATAACACTTAAATGAAAGGTTAGAATAGCTTCCGTGAAGTGTAACCTGGTTTCTGTTTTCGATTTACTTGTCAGTTTTTGCTTATTGGAAATTTGCCTAAAGCCAACTTCTTAAAACGTTTTACATTTTGTATAGAAGAACTTAAAGCATTCCAGGTAAAGATCTCTTTCTGTTTTGGCGTTCGTCTCTGAACAATAACTTTATTTCTTAAGAAGCTCCTTGAGTTTTTTTTACAACATGTCCAATGCTCTTTGAACTACGTAATATTTTTACCGAGTTAGCAAAAAGGAAAAAGTCTATTCGGATGTTTTTTTAAGTTTGATTCCTGCTTTCCTGTAAATGGCTGAAACGATTTGTTTTTTGTTTATATACCAAATCAAAGCGATTCCCTTTTTTACTGAAAATCGGTCTGGCATTTCGAGTTTTAAATTTTAAAGAAAAATTTGTTGGGCGGTTGCCGAATTGAAGACGTTAATATATTTTTATAAACAACAAAGCGACAAAGAAAGAAAGAGAGCAGTGTTCTCTATCTTTCTTTGTCTTGTCTTTCATTTGATCGTTTAGATCTCAGTGTAATAAAGGGCGTTGCAAATTCTTGTTAATAAAGCAATCAACTACTTACTCGTACTTCTGTCACACTCATCCCAAATTCTATTATTATATTTTCATTGTTCCGTATTCCACGTCAAATAGCTTTTCTGCTAATAGCGTGAGTTGGTATAGTATTTTTTAATGATTGTATTTTAAATTAGCCATTGCTTGCGTAAACGGGTTCTTTTGATGATAAAGATATCAGTATAAAGCTCTGATTAATGCCCATTCCAGCTATACAAACAAAGATCGGTCTATACTGAGCAGATACAAAGATATTCCTTTGATGTATATTTAAAATTAATTTTAAATTCAGATCACTCTGCTCGTACGTCAATGGATTGATTAATGCGCTCATATTACTTTTAAATGAACGAGAGAAAATTATTTTCCCGTGATTGCAAAGAAATGAGTCCATATCGTTTTAAAATCAGGAGCAATTGAGATGTAATTATGGGTCACATTTTAATAATTGGCGTGAATTTTCCTCGAGGCTTATACAGAATGTTGGGATGAACAATGGACATGATTTATAAATTATACTATTCTGGTCAAGTAATACTCTAGTTTAGTAATAGCGGTGAGGTGTTATTATTTAAGTAACTAACTAACCCGAAATAAAAAAATAAAGGCATATTTAATAGCTGTAGTTGAATTTTTAACTGACATCAAACAGGAGGAAGTTCTCAATCCGTCGGATTTTTATGAAGGTTCCCGATTTTACTGACAGCTGGACCTATTTAAAAAGCAAATGTTTTAATTTTAAAGGGTATAATTGCCAATTCCATATACATTTAATCAAAATCAGTCTTGTATTTTTTAAATCATAATAATTCATAATTTTCTTTGCCTTTAACACAGTACATTCTATTTTGTGAAGTTACGTGAGTTTTTTGTGCCGAATTGAAATCGGTTTTAATTTTTTTACCCAACTGTAAAAGAAGGAGGGTTATGTTTTTGTGGAGTATACGTATGTTTGTATTTATGTACGTATGTATGTGTATTTCTTTGGCACGTCCTAGATCCTAAACGGCTTGTCATATTTTTATGTGAGTGGTGTCAATAGATTCGTCTTATTCGTGAGAGTGCCACTGGGTACAACAAAATTAAAAAATAAGTTAAAATAAGGATGATATACTAGTTTAAAAATTAAAAAATTAGCGGCAAGGTTTAGTTGAAGGCACTTTTAACAACTTGTTTAAAGTATTACTTGTTATGAAGAAATTCTTTTTTATATAAATTTTATTATAAATTGCTAATTACCACATATTTTTTACCTATTCTTCAATTCTTTATCTAGGTGCTGGAATGGCTACAAGAAGATTTCAACCGCTACTACGATCAGAACCGAGCACCTTACATGATGCCGTTCCACACAAACTGGTTCCAAATTAAGGCATTGGAAACTGGTTTGCACAAATTCCTAAAATGGGCATCTGAATTGTAAGTGAATATAATGAATTTAAGAAAAATTAAGCTATTTTTTACTATTATTATTCATTCTTCTAATGACAATCGCGATGCTTTATTGCTAAGCATATTTGGTGCGAGATTAACTGTCCCGGTTTTGATTCGATAGCTATGAGTATAAAACGATATTCATTTATGTGCCTATTTTTAACCTTCCGACGCAAAAACGACGGGGTATTATAAGTTTGACGAGTCTGTGTGTGCATGTGTGTCTGTCTGTCTGTGTGTCTGTCTGTCTGTGGCATCGTAGCTCCCAAACGGATGGACCGATTTTGATTTTGATTTTTATGTTTGAAAAGTGTAGTTGGGTTGATGACAATTGATTGGTCCATGATGGCTGCCGCCACAAAATGCCGGATCAATTTTTTTTTCAGAACTTCCTCAATATGGTTGTCAAATGAAAGGGCCTGTCTAATAGAATACTGCACTATGTTAATCTTAAATCCAAGATGGCTGCTACAACAAATCTAGGACGTTTTACAAAAATTTCAATGTTACTTGTTTGTGATTAGTTCATGTTAAAGTAATTATAATATAAAGGATTATATACAAGTACATCACATCGAAAGTACACAATGCGAAAGTTTGTGTGTATGTTTGTTCACGCTCAAACAGCTGAACGAATTTGCATGAAGTTTCGCACCAGGATAGTTTATGTCCTATATATAAACTTTTAATGCCGAAAAATGCAGCGGATAACGAAATTTTCGCGAATAACATTGTGGGGTACAGCCAGTTATATTAGTCCATTGAACTAATTTTACTTCGCGCATACATAAATAATCTTGATTTTGTAACTGGTATGTATTTTTATATAGGCAACAGATACCGTTTCAGTGGTTTTCTTTTTTACTGATTTTCTTTGCAGTTATAATACATATTGTATCCTAATGTTTCTATAGAACCTTTTCTTGATTAATTATTGATATCAAACAAAAAAAATATTTTATTGTCCGACAATACCTAGACTTTAAATAATAATGTAATTCATCACCTTGATCTGAATATATTGCCCAAAAATTATTTGGTAATTACATAATGTCTAAGCATTTTACAATACAGAATGTATCACTTAGACCATAAAAAATTATGTGTATTTTATTAACAAGAATAGGACATAATCTTCTAAATTAAAAAAATTTAGAATATTAATAGCTAAGTGCAACAAAAATACCTAACTTTTAGATGTTATTAACACTCCTTTGTTTTGTCTTCAGGAAAGACGTATATTTCGTGACAGTAACTCAAGCCCTAACCTGGATGACTGACCCGCGCCCAGCAAGCACTCTCGCTAATTTCGAGGCCTGGAGGTGTGACAAGAAGGACCTCCCACAAGCGCCTTGCAACCTGCCCAATAAATGTGCGCTTTCCTTTAAACGCCCTGAGGCCAACTTTACAGACACCAGATACATGGAGACTTGCAGCGAATGCCCAAACCAGTAAGTTCGTGTAATTAAAGTTTGCTCAATTTATTTCTATTTAGAAATAAAATACACTTAGTAGTGAACAAATATATATATAATAATAATTTTTACCTAATAATATCAAACATAAAAACGGAAGTAGACTTCGTAGTCTATTGAAATAGATTTGTTTTGCTCGAAGGCTTTACCGTGCCCCCAGACACTATACTACTAAAATTATTTTAGGACTAACTTATCTTGTTTAAGAGATTTATTCCTGTTTTTAACCCCAATGTGGCATAGCTCGGCGTTCGGTCCTAAAGATTTATGATGGGAACTAAACAAACAATAATGTACTTTACTTAACTTTTTACAGGTACCCTTGGTTAGGTGACTCTGGTGGAACCGGTATCCCCGGCAAGGATAATTATATACCGGATAATTTAAAGAGGAAGTAATAATATGACTTAATCATAATTTTCCATAGTCACTTAATTCTCACTAATCTATTCAGCGTAATTGCCATCTACATATTAGTCCGTAATAATGTTTCGGGTATGTTTATTGAGTTATAGATATAAATCTATCTCCTGTCATGTACAAACCAATACTCATTTTATTAGTAATATATTCTGAATAGATTACGAAATAAAGATTGTGTATATATTTTGTAATAGTTTAGTTTGTAAGAGTGGCTAGTCGTCGCACATTTTTGAATTTTTTTTAATAAAGTTAATAATTATGTTAAAGAAAATGTGTTTCAAAATTTAGTATAAATTTGTAGCCTAGCATGTTTTGATCAAATGTTTTTTTGAAAGTTATGCCTGATATTTATTATAATGTATAATATAAACTTTTGGTAATATTTCTGTATAGGTACGTTTTTGTTTGTAACGAAATACCTCTGTGTTTAATGTGAATTCCGCGCTGTTACGAACACTCATCTAATTATTTTATATGAGTTTGGTGCTGTTCGTATTATGTTAGATGGAATTGTTTTGTTGTACGAATAAATATGTATCTTTAATATTCTTTCTTTTAAACTAAGAAAAAGTTTGAGTATTTGTAATACGAAACTGGCTTAGTAGCTTGCCTGATATTTTGGTAATATTCTTGGATGACTATAGTATATATCACTTAGGTTTTTTTTGGAAACAAGACCAACATTTAGTTGAAGTTAAAGGTGATGATTTGGTAATAGCACGACCACCTCGTGGTGGTGGATTAAAGTTGGTTTCCTTAGAGAAGTTGGTAGACCAGCAACAAAAATCTTCACTTTGATTGACTATTAAATCTTGTGTTTCTTTAAATATTATTGAAATCGGGAGGTAAAATCCCAAAGACTGGACCTAAATTCTGCCATTTCGCCCTTACGATGTTTTAGTGGCAGGCAAACTTATGACCTGTTTTACACTCTGAAGTACCAACGTCCTTATCAATACATAGATACTGGAAGATAGAATCAAATATATACTACTTGAACATTACATTCACACGCTGTGATCGCTCAAGAATCAAAGATTAATAAAGAAATATTTATTAATCTTTAAATATGTAACGTTCGTTACAGTTTAGACTAGTCATTTTACATGAGTATTGATACTTAAACAAAATTAAACATGAAAATCGTATTATAAAAGTTTATTACTTAGGTACTCGTTATATTTATTAATCAAATATTATAGTTTCATTTTGCTGTTAAATTGTTTGGATGATTAATTACTGCACAAAAAACCAAAATTATTATTTTAGATTCTGATAGGAAGTGAACAACGCCAATTATAGAATTGATGATGAGGCTGGTGTACATCTATACACCTAGCTTGGACAGAGCACATTCAAACAGCCCACCGACCTGTCTGCTACAAACTGCAATCGATCAATTTCCGAGTAATCATTGAGTAATTACATCAACAATGCTAACTACTTCATCTGTCTTCGCTCATAGATGACGTCATAGAGCCAGCAATGGTATGCATCCATTATCTTCCAATTACGCGAACCAATGCCTGATTTGATCAAATTCCATCCATAACTGGCTTAATAAACCATGAATACTGTGTTCCGTCTAAATCTGAGTATCTTTGTGTCTCCCCTCTGTTTCAACATCTGGTTTCCCCCAGAGCGTCGGTTAGCGGGTGTGTAAACTGATTAATTATTCGAATTTTCGTTAAAGCGCTCAACTTTGTTTTTTAAAAAAAGGTGGCGCGGTGTGTTACCTAATAAAAGTGCCGAAAGAAGACTATTGTGTACATATTTTATAAGCGGCAGGCGCTGCGAGATCGGGCGTCGAGATTTAATTTGAGATTGCGCTCAGAAAGGATCCTCGGAAACTTTCTCCATATTCACATGCATTAGCCGCTATTACCAAGAGTTTTTGTTATACGCATATTCGGGATTGCTTCACCCCATACGCGAGTCTTCTCTCAGGAATCAATATTATTAAAGTTACAGCTGAACGCGCGTGCAGACGTATATACCTATCGAGTATGAATGGTTTCGCGTAACTTTCGCTCCTTTGATATCGACTTTATACGGTAATATTGAGAAAATTGCCGGGATTCCTTAAAGTGAAATTGAATACGGAGATATCTAAATTGAGCGCAATAAAAGCGTCACATTTACAGCCTCTAGATATCACGCTCTACCGATAGGACTTGTAGAGTTATAAACGTTGCAAGTAGATTTGAAATTAATATTTTTCTTTGTATGGGCATCTTTAATTAATTAAACTTAGTATTTCTTATGGCTTTTGCATATCTGATCGTAAAACAGACCTCATACATTCGTAACTCTGCCTCATGCAGACCGTTTATCTGAGAGATGAATTTAAAATCAAAGTACAAACTGGAAGTTCTCTATAATTTTTGGCGAGATAAATGAAAGCTTATAAAAGTAAAGCCATTCATAAACTTAATAAAATCTGCAAGGATTCTAGCAAATTATAAAACATCTCATAAGGCGTCAAATTGTATGTCACAAGATACGTTACGTCCGCAAATATCTGCGGCACTAAACAACGTAAATATCAACAAGAAACCGTTATGTAGGAGGTGGTAATAAGATCCGGAGGCATTCCCGCCGAGTGTTGAACATTACAAGGGACCTCAGGCATGCCAGGGCTTCATAAAATATAATAAGACTGCCGCACCAGCCGTGATGAAAACAGGTCAGCCTTGTAGCGAAATATGCATGGAATCTTTGCGATCGCCAACTATTTTTGCACAATAACAAAGTCGAATAAAGTGGTAAGGTAGGTGTTTAATAGGACTTCATATTCATATAGAAAGTTTATATGGCTAAAAAGGTACTTCACGTCGTTTGCAATCGTTGCGAAATGCGAAAATCAATGCGAAAGATTTAGGGTTATGTTTTTGGAGTGTAAGTATTTATTTATATTTATGTGGCACGCCCAGAGCCTAAACGTCTTATAGTATTTTTATGTGAGTAGTGTCAATACATTCATATTCACCTTCAGATGGTTATAGGCAATATCATAGTCATAGGCAAGGCAATACTATTTGCATCCCACGATTTCAAAGGCTCGGTTTATTTTAGAGTATTATATATGCTTAACGATATTATTATTAAATTCTTCAAATAGTACCTAGATATAACATATTATAAAGAGCACACCTACTCTTGCGTACTATATACTTTCCTATATACTCAACAAATTTTTGACACTTTATGTGCCTATGCAGTTTATATGATAAGTAAACGATGTTCTGATACATAATAGGCCTAGTTTTTAGGAACTAGGGACACAAGTCTAACGTTCGAAGAAAGGTGAGAAAATTTTAAATATTTTAGTAGAATAACTTGGATTTGAGAGCTAAGTTGTTTAACATCACTGTTTAAAATTGCTCTGGCGAGCATCTGTAAGGCAATATAGAGTAAACCACAGCCACTTCGTGCTTGTAATAACTGTGTTTGAACAACTGCAGCTCCTTTCCCATCAAGTTATTAAAGTTGGTCCGGCAGTCGGCAATTTTTGCGCAGTGTCACAGCGCCTTTGACACCGCTCTCTTGACTCGGAACTCAGTGCTCACTTGAAAGTCCGTTTATGTACCCATCGCTCGCATCGTTTACATTTGGAGATGACCTTTTAACATCATTAGCGTGGAATTAAAAGTATAGCTTCCAGTAATATTTCTGTGTTTTAATATAATTCTTGAGAGTCTGTACTTTGAAATTTCTGTTTAATCTTTAGATTTTATTAATATAAGCAAGGACATGCGGTACACAACTTCAAGAACAAAAATTCTTTAAATGAACGTGATCGATCTGTCTAATCTGGTGACTTTGATCGTTTTAAATCGCGAGTTAATCGGTTTTTTCTAGACAGGCGTGCTACATCCTAGGCCGCATCGTCACTTAACATCCCAAGTTTATTACCTATAACAAAAAAGATGGAAGTTGACGACATATAAATAAGGTTGCAATTTTTTTTTGTATTTTTAAGTTGTTTTGATTTAGTTTACTTACATTTACTTGTTTGATTCTTTTCATATCTTCCGCCAACGACCCCAAGAAAACAAATTGGTAAAGACAGAGATGCAAGTAAAGTCTTGAAACAAGCTGAAGTTTAATACTTATCTTCGATATTTTCACGAAAATGTCTTTCTCACACAAATCTCATGCAGTTTTATGACTGAAACGAACGTAACTTCTTACGTTCAAACGAACTTCTAATGTGCTCGGAAAATAAGATAGCGCTCACATACTCTATATGTGTGTCCGTAGTTGTATGAGTGTATATAGTCTAATAACTGTGTTTTCGTGGACGCATTACTTCGTAGAGAAAGAGCAGACTCTTATCTCAAAGGCTACGGCTTGTTTATCGTCCAACTCCCATTTATGACTTCGTTATTTCCCTATTCTGACGACATAAAAACGTCGTCTATACGAATAACTCCGAGCTTTTATCTGTGCGAGTACGTTGATAAGGGAAAAATAATGAGAAGACTTATGCGGATCGAATACGATTAGATTGTTATTGTGGTCGAGTTAACGAAGTCGGGGAGAGCAATCCGAGGTGATTTATTGACTCGATATACAGTCTGTATTCTCAGCCTCCAGCCTCGTCCGCGGCCTTACATCTTTGTACATCATACGTCGTAAACCGCCTCTGTTTCCAATGTTTCCATTTACATATTTCGAGATGATTCACAGCCGACTTTATAGTCGACAGATGAAACTTCGGATAATTTTCGCATGAAATATTTCCTTTTCAGGAATATTGGAGATGGGCAGAAGTAGACACAGAATACATTTATTTGTTCAAACAATGAGCGCTTATTTTAATATTAGGATATTCTTAACACCAACTGTCAGGATTAATATTCAGTTTAGTATAATCCTGATTACAACATTGATGTTTCGTGACGACCAAAATAATGAGCCTACATACGAATTACTGACAATTTTATGGGTCAGCACAACTAAAATCTTAGAACCCCATTTCACATTTTCCCATTCTACACGCGTTTATAAAACGAGTCTTTCTCCATCCGGAGCTATGTTTACATTAAGTGGCTTTTGACTTGCATTTATGTTCCATTCGAGAGAAGGCATCTCGTATTCCTAAACAGTTCGCCCGCTTTGAGCTGTCCGAGCCAAGGCATTTGGCTCACTCTTGTATTTTCGTCGAGACAAATAGCATGTCTCATCTGATAAGCGACTGTCGTCGGCTCGTCTGTACAACCAATCGTTTTGCGGACATTCCTCGCTATTTCATCTTGTTTTTATTACGCTTCTCTGGCACGTTTATTTTGGAGCCTATATAAAATGTTTGCCTCTAATGTCTATTGCTAAGTGGCAACATTGTGATGCTGAAATGGTTTGCAACATTGTTATTGTGATATTTTGCCTCCAATTAGTTGATGATCGTGAGTGAGCCTGAACTACAAAACTATAGAGCCTTTTAAAATAGTGAACATTCGTCAAGTAGGTGCGAATTCTTAGGTTCTCTACTCACTTGGTGTTACATTATTCTTCGCGCGAAACACGTTCTCATAGGTATTTTGTAACAAAGTTATTTGGGAACGTTACGTATCCGGCCAATCTCAAGCCTGACAATGGTTGCCATGTCACATCAATAAGAATAAAAAACATCACTTGTCAGTAAGTGTTATCCCAACAGGCACTATAAAAGCGTCGAAACTTTTTCGTCACCTGGCCCGGAGTGTCAGGACTCTGCTTTCAGGCTATTTTTAGTTCTTTTTGGGTTGTGAAACTGCTAATTTATACAACAGTTTTTATTAGATTTGCAAAAGTTTGAATTTCTTAAGAAACAAAAGAAGAGATCTTTAGTAATGAGTAGTTTCGGACGGTAGTACGAAATCGGGCGCCATAATCGTCGCGGGACGGCTGCGGCTGCATTATGAATTTGTACTCTTTTGTCCGCAGTTTTTAATTCTACCGGCGAAATGTATTGTTCATGGAACAAAAGTCTCTAGTGTCATTGTTGTTGGCCAAAGTTCATTTAAATTCCGAGCCCGTGAGAGGGAACAGTAGCAAATATGAATTCCTTTACTTCTATTGTCAAACTGCTTTTGCTCGTTGTGGTATAATGCTCCTGAAAGCCACATTGTGTGTTATGTACCTACCTCTGTTCGCTTCAGTAAATCTTTTCTAAATAACAGCAATATTACTGGACGACGGTCTCTCATTTTCGGCGAAGAGGGTTTGTAAATTACTTGTACACAAAAAAATCTTTGTATATTTGAATAAAAATATTGTTTGAAAAATACATGTTTTAACATAGATTAATTACTAAGAAGCAAACCCAAAATTATGTTTCAAATACATTTTTTTTAAATAGTCTACCCGAATGTACAAATACTATATTTGAGACTATCCGACCCCGAGCTGGAAAGGATTTTACCCAAAATAGTTGACCGCATTTTAGTACTTACAGCACCAAGTAATTCCTAAGTAAGAGTCACGTTACACCAACTAAAATGTAACTCGCTTTCAGCTGTGGTCCTACCGACATAGACTGTCACCAGTAATCGTGACAACGAAGCCTCTAAGTTTCAATAGTTGCAAAGTCGATGCGACCGCTCTGGCTGCCGTCCAAAACTCGGTTTCATCACACACCACGCGGCAACAAGTTATGGAGCACTTTTTAAAAACGAATTTAAAATTCAAATTATAGTTTCGTACTAACTTTTAATAAGCATTTACTGAAGTTTGACTGGTAAAGGAAGCTATTTAGAAGTTATTGAATGTTGGTAAGATGTCTTACAGCATACAAGATGTTCTTATATCCTACACATTTATGTATATGACCCGCAGTCGGTGAACGAAAATAACATGGAAATATTTAAAGTTATAATAATATCTCCACGGTAACTAACCCGTATCTGAGAAACTGAGCGTGTCAGTCTGACATTGTATAGTCATGACGACACGGTTGTCTAGTGACCACCGTGGTTATTACCTGGGAATGCAGAAATAAATCCTATTCCTTTAAATATGTGATGGAAGAAGTTATCATATGTAAGCAAACGGCAATTTGCCATTTTTATTACTTATTTATTAAAATAGTGTCGGCAATATTTGTATAGGGATAGCTTAAGGATGGCGTACACATGTAACCAATCATTCGTCGTTTTTTTTTACAATTTTTATATCCTTTATGAATTTATAACAGAGTTTCATTCGTTCTTCGGTTGTTATTAAGGTTCTGTACCCAAAGGGTAAAAACGGAACCCTATTACTTAAACTTCGTTATCCGTGCGTCTGTCACCAGGCTATATCTCATGAACCGTGATAGCTAGAGTGTTAAAAAAAAAAAAAAACAACCATAAAATAATAACAATTGGTCATAGGTTTTATTCTGGTTAGACAGAAGAAATCGATATAACCTTTCGTCGCCTTCTATGGAGGAGAAAAACTGTGATATACATATTTTGAAATATGTTAGATATCAATATCCTGTTGCCTGATGACATTGAGCATATAATTGGTTATATTTCTATCTTTGTTTCAAAGTCTGAACTCAAAAATTTAAGTATCATGCTTGCAGTGCTTCATTGTTTTCTAACAAGAAACTGTATTTTCATAAATTAATATGTTTGAAAAATTTTGGAGAGTAGGCGTATCCATCAGTACCTAACTATATTTAAAATTTGTTACCACTCTGAATGTGTACTACGTAAAATGATTAAAATACAATCAGGAAAGTGTCTTATGAAAAATCACAATCTCGCCATGTTGCCCAGTAAGTGCTTTCAATATGTGACAGAATTTAAAGACATATTACATTCATTAAAAGAACAACCTACAAATATCGACCACGATATTGCTTATTAAAAGTATTATTAACCAATTTTGAAAGTTCGTCTGCATTATATTGCTAATACCGATTCTCTGATAAACTCATCACGGCAAAATTTGAACAAACTTACAGTTTTCCGAGGCACAGGTAAAGTATATGTTTTAAGTATTGTAAAATATGTAAATATTATTATTACATATAAATTAATATTTTATTATAAATAATTATGGATTGTGTTAATGTATATGAATAAAATGTATAAAGTGTTTAGTTAGTTACCTACATCACCAATTCATAAATATTTTAAACATTACTCTCTTTTTTGGCAGTCGGGTGAAACCTATCCATGCCATTTGTACAAATAAACATCTAGGGAATTAAAATATACACACATATAATATCTATGTAATCTAAGTTCATGCAAATAAATTCAATTCAATATTACAATTGAGAAAAATATATGTGTGTGCTATTTGGGCATCCAAATTAGGATAAAGGCCTCCACCACGCAAGCCCATGTGCGTCGGTCCCTAGCCAGTTGAGACCAACTTATTCCCGCGACTTCGACGATTTCGTCTCGCCACCTCTTCTTTTGTTGTGGTCTGGTACGAACGCTTTCCCTGGGGTACCAGTGAATGACTCGTCCGTCATCTTTGGTCCGTCGCTAGAACAAGGTGTCCCGCCCATTTCCATTTTAAATCGACAGAGCATCTGCGTCTATCAACTTTGTTTTTTCTATCAATTCGGTGTTACACACTCTATCCTTCAATGTAATGCCCATCATAGAGTTCTTTGAAATTTAGCTACTTTTGCGACTAATTCTTTAATTAGCGCCTAAGTTTTGCATCCGTAGAGTAGAGACGGTAGAATAGTGTTGTCCATCAGACGTTTTTTCAAGTGAATAGGGATATTACTCTTAAAGATATCCTTAGTTGGCCCAGTATTTTCTCCACGCCGCTACTCTACTCTCCCTCAGATACCAATAAACTTGGAGATACAAGTGGAGACTTGTCATGACTTTTGTTTTGCTTCAAAATTCATGTGGAGACCTATTTAATTGTCTAGCGTGTTAAGCATAAACTCCAAGGCTTCGTGGTCTCCTGCTAAGATGACGATGTTATCTGCAAAGCGGAGATGTGCCAGTTGTCCGCCGGTAACATTTAAACCGTGCTTAAACCAGTCAAGCTTCCTAAACATTGACTCTAGAATAGCTGTGAATATCTTTCGAGAAATTTGGTCTCCTTGTTTCACTCCTCTCTTAATTTTGAACGTTATTTCTGTTTTTATTTTTGCTGAGAGTTATTGTAGATGACTTTTAACACTGATATGTAATTTTCTTGTATGCTTTGTTCTTTAAAGCTCTTCCATAGGTGTAAGTGCGATATAGAGTAGAAGGCTTTCGTATAGTCGACAAATGCTAGATACCGGGTCTTGTTTTACGTATTCGTTGCACCTTTCTATACATTGGGTGAGTGTAAAAATATGATCGATAGTGGAATATCTTTTTCTGAATCCAGCTTGCTCGCGGGGTTGTTCTTCATCTAAAGCCTTTGTAATAGTACTATGGAAAAAAATAGTTTGTATAAAGTTGGTAGTAGACATATAGGTCTGTAGTTGTCCATTAGATTTGGGTCGCCTTTTTTGTATAAAAGCGTTATGATAGAGTCGTGCCAGTCTTCGTGGATCTCTTCTTTTTCGATCATTTCGTTGAATAACTTTGTAAGACGTGTCGCCAGAGGTTCTAGCATCGCTATGACTGTATCTTTGGTTATACCATCTTCACCCGGAGACTTGCTTTTGATTATACAGCTAATTGCATGCTCTAGTTCGCAGGTTAACAAAGGAGGAACTGTTTCCTCATAGGTAGGTTTTTTTCGGCTTGATTAATATTTTTTCTATTACCTAGTAATTTTATGACCAGAGCAATTTTTAATCATTTGGATCCATTCATTTTGAAGATTAAGTTTTTTCCTACTTATTTTTGTAGAGCATCTATTTTTTTAATTCGTTTTCTAGATTTTGAAGTTTAATTTTATGCTTGTTCACCTTTATTTTTTTGCTGATATTTTTATGCAAAAGTTTTTGTCTGTTTTTTTACAATCGTGATCGTGGATAAGTATGTATTTTTTTTTCGTTCTTCTATTAATAATTTAAGGTCTTAACATTCTATGGTGAGTATTATTTCATGTTTATGAGTGAGTATTTTATTTTGAGTATGTGGTAGAAAATACTTCCAGATTTGTCGTCTTTTGTTTTATCAGAATACCAACACCACAGAGTATACAAATCTTTTATTCTTCTGAGCTCAATATGGTTAGATTTATATATATATATATATATATTGGAAGAAGATTCCTTAAACTTTTAAATTTATATTAAAATTAATGCTATGAGATAAAAAAAAAGGTTTTAACTTGTCAGAATTTGTGATATTGTGTTTTAGTTTTATATACATATATACATGATATATAGATAGATCGATTCTTTATTGCAGACACAAACATTTCTTACAAAAAATAATGCTACAAGTGGCGGCCTTAGGATGGAGATAATTTTGAAAAAATAAAATGTTATAATACACAAAATGTTTTAATCAACACATACATACATTTACTAAACAGTACATGATATAACAACATTCCAATGAAATGCCTGCTAAGGGCTTCAAATACTTTTAAAAGTCTAATAATACCCTTACACTATAATAACAACCAATTGATGAAACCGTTCACTGAACACACTTTTGGCAGTGTAAGTTCAAACAAAACGTAACAGCGACTCAATTATCAGATTCCATATCTGGTTATAGGCTATCCATAAAGCTTCATTATACCAGCATTTTGTTGGTCTCATGCCAATCTCATCAGCGGCTTATGCATTGGCTCATGCGCAAATTGTATCCTAATACACCTACCTATGTACAATATATCGTTTTTCAAAATAAGTATTTTTTTTTTCATTATTTTGGCTGTAAAGATTCAATATTTATTTAATAGCAATCGCCAATTCGCTTTGCCTTCGGACCGTTAGGAATTAAATCCTTAAAACTCGCTTCTCAGTACTTCTCTGTCTCACTCACTCTCTTAGTAATCAACTAGCATCTTCTTAAGGGTGGCTTCTGATGATCATAGGCAACAACTTATTTCTTGGAAGTTTTGAAAATGATTCTAAAATAAGTTAATAAAATAAGTTATGTAGAATAGAAGTATTCGAAATTTCTTCGATTGATTAGCGTGTTGAGTAGGAACTATGTACCTACATAAATACTGACCTATCCATACCCATATAGCTTAAAAATATTCTATTACGGCAATAAATTAAAAAAACTCTGCTGTAAATTCGCGAACCGAGTAATTTTGCTCTGGCTTTATTATTTCGACTAGTCCCATGAATAATTTGATTCATGTAATTATTAAAGTCTATTTTCATCAGTCCTCCCTTAAATGGCGGGTTGCGAGGGCAAAGTAATTTTGTCCGGAGCGAACAGAAACTTGAAAAAGGAAAATTATACAATTTGCTAATGGCAACGGCAGGGATAATTTGTTACTGAGTTTTTATAACCCGATAATATTATATTGAATCGAATTACAGCCTCGGGCTTTAACAATCGATGTCGAATAATGAACGACTACTATGTATGTAATCGAATTGAATGATACCATGTTTCAAATAATGTGTTAGGCAATGAATTTAATTAAACGCAAAGAAAATTGCATTCTGTCGAAATGGCACAGAAAAAACGTTTGATGCGGTTCGAAATTAAATACTTCCAACTTTACGACCACATTTCGAGAGTTGTCTAACTTTACTGTGTGCAATTTAAAATAAAGTGACGTCGACGTTCGCTCAAGTCGGATTTTATTGGCGGAGATACAGTTAGCACATCCTGGTTGAGTTCAGCGAAAATTTGAGTAGGCGCATCAGGCACGCGAGACTTTATTAAAATTGCCTCCAGGTCCATAACCAGGTGGGTTCAATTCTCGTCGGGTCGGATTACAGAGCGTAGCGAACGCGCTTGAGGTCACTCGGGCTGTATAAACACGCGATTTGACGGTAAATTTACAACTTTTTCTCTGCTCCCGGTCTCCAACGGTGGCAGTAAACTGCGAAGCAATCTCGCCGTACCGCTACAGAGTTATTTTGCAGAATATTGCGGCCCGCGCGACTAATAAAATGACAAATAGCTGACGGCCCGCGCGGACATACGCCCGAATGTATAGCAAGTGCTGGAATTAGAGGAGGGGACGATACGGAATGAAAAATTTCGGCGAGGGTCCTGTTATGTAGCCGAGTGAGTATGGAGATTTATGTTTAACGAAATTAGTTTTTGGAAGCGCAGCGGTCCTGTTTCGGTCGACATAAAATATACAGGCAGGTGAAATAAGACAGGGATAAAACATTCATACGGTTAATCAAAGTGATAAACAACGCTATAATATAGTTCAATACAACTCTGCCAGCCAGTGTCGATAAAAACACCACAATTTGAGCAGTTTAAGTAACTTAGATGATAGTCAACTCTTATCTATGTGAAAAAAATTTGTTTGTATGTACTTAATCTGTGCGTTAATATTTGGTTGTAAACAAAATTCCTTAGAATTAAATTGAACAAAAATTAGTAATTTATGCATACCGTTTACGTATACTTAGTTATTTTATTTAGTATACAGAAAGGCCACTCCACACAGAATTTCAGTAATGTGTTACGTATGCTATACTGATACGGAAGCTGACAAGCTATGTTCAAATTTTCATCAGGAGAGCACTAGCTCTACAATATCGGGAGCCGAGGCAGCGTCTCGATATCGGGCCGAGCTGTTTGCACATTCTTGCTACCTATGGAACTCTAATCCAATCTATTCCGGCCCCTATGTTCGTTTACGGTATAATAACTCGGCAGGTTAGTTAGCCATTCGATATTGGAAAACCAAGATTGTATCAGTTTTACTTTTAGAGAGGAAATTCAGTTTGCAGGCTTTACGCTGGATTACAAAATCGAGGCAAAAAACACCCGCCAGGTGGGGAAGATTGGACGTGGATGGAAAATATTTACAGCACGGGGAGCGTAAGTGAAAATTTAGATAATGACGTACTTTATCACTGAAAAAGTAAACGTTACAATACTAGAGCTGCACTAGCATCTATTGATTTAATATTTTCTTTTTTCTAGAAAGTATTTTATCCATAAATTGTACCATTTTTAAGTTAAGGGCCTCGAAAGAGGTATGCAAGTAGATGTTCTTCAATTTGTAAACTATAAGCCATCGTAAAAGACAAATAACTATTTATGATAATAATTTTGAACAATATCGGCTAATATTTTTAAGTAAGATAGGATAAGACAACCCTTTATTTAAAAACCATCAATAATACATAAAATATGATTAAAGAAAACCTTATACATATATACCAGCTTTTAAATGGTGGCCTTATCGCTTAAAGCGATTTAAGTAATGAAAGAAAAACCTAAATAAGGTATATAATAATACGGAACCCTGTAGTTTTTGATACGCGCTAGGTATAAATTATTCAACAGCTGCCCAGAAATAGATATGCTATATTTTAAGTGTTCTCATTCTTTATTTCACTGTCTTCTTATTGTTTCGACAGATTTGGAATGAAATCGATATGGTAACTGTATGGTTCCATTTTCAAATAACGTACATAACAACCCAACATACGGACCGCAGCTGGCGTTACCGACATATTCAATGTAGCGGTATATAGGGTTACACCAGGGATCGGCTCTAAGTCCGTATTTGTTCCTCATGGTAAGGGATGCACTGACATTAAATATACAGAAAGAGGTACCCTGATGTATGCTATTAGCAGACAAGATGGCAGGACAAGCTGAAGAGCATTGGACAGATAATCAGTCGGACCAAAACAAATTACATGTTTTGTGATTGTGGGAGTCCCTCTTGTTTTAGTTCAATTACCTTAGACGTTGTAACTCTACCAGTCTGCTCCAACTTTTGTTACCTACCTTGGCTCTATCTTTCAAAGCGATGGTGACTTTGACCGTGACGTAGCGAGCAGAATAAATGCTGGTTGGATGAAGTGGCGACAGGTATCTTGATACCTGTCGTATTGATAGTCGTTCTTGAATGACTTGCAATCCACGAATGCCATTTAAACTTAAGGGGAAGATTTACAAGTCGATCATTGAGCTGTCATATTGTATGGATCTGAATGGTGGGCTACTAAGGCCTTGAATGAAATTGCATGTAGCAAAAATGTGAATGTTGAGATGAATGTCTGAAGTGATATAAATGAACAAGATTATGAGTATTTAGTTTTCGTATCAACCCACTGCTGGGCACGGGTCACCATTGTCGGCATTGTAGCAGCGTATTGTTTAAACTTAATTTGATTCTTATTTTTGTTTTAACTTAAGTAGAACTTACTATTTTAATCTACTAGAACATATAAAATACTGTGCATAAATTGTCAAATAATTTAGGTTATTTAATAATATTAGGTCCTTACATATGAAATTGGCGTTTTGTCGTACTGGCCACTTTGATCTCAAATACAAATTTTCGAAATACAAATGTATGAATAAATAGCTGTATAAATTTGAAATTGGAATCAATAACCAAAGAAGAGATATTTGAGATCAAATTTGCCAGTACGACAAAACGCCAATTTCATTTGTAAGGACCTAATATTAGGTCCTTACATATGAAATTGGCGTTTCTGCAGCACTGGTACCACGGTGGAACTCGTACTCGTAAATAACACGATATTTCAAGTTTTTCATTTTGTAAACTGCGTGACGCAAAGAATAAACCAAACGAGGACAAAACAAATGAATTACGGTTTTCGAAATACAAATGTATGAATAAATAGCTGTATAAATTTGAAATTGGAATCAATAACCATAGAAGAGATATTTGAGATCAAAGTTGCCAGTACGACAAAACGGCAATTTCATTTGTAAGGACCTAATAATAATAGCACGATTAAAGCACCAGTTATTAGTCCAAATAAAAAAAGGCTGGCATTATTTACTTACCCATACTTACTTCTACTGCGTAATAATATACACATTTTTTCTTAAAACTAAGTAGCTATTTAGGGCATGGGAGAAAATATTGCTGATATACTGCCGAGATATCTTGATCCTATCAATCCTTGCGATGCGCGAAAATCATCAGATTTCAATATTTTTATCAAAAACATTTCAAAACACGTTATTTGTGCTATGGCGTAGCAGTTCTATTGACATGATAACAATGTTGTCCCAAAAGATAGAATTCCTCTGATGTCAAGTCAAGATAACTCACATACTGATATTTCAGCGCACGGCGCTGCTCGCAAAGGAAACTCGCCTAACCAATAAAACGAAACAACGAGGCTATCAGGAACAGACGCAGCCGTCACTGTTGCCCTGACATTGACAAATAAGCCATTCTGAAAAAGATCCCATTTTCCCCGAAACCCCTACTACGTTAGACTATTAATAACAATTAATAAAAACGTGCGAATGAATATCGCTTAAATGCAAATTAGAATAAATGGTATCATTGCACGTACCAAATAAACTGGTTTCAGGTCATTTGGTTAAGTAAACACACCTTTGTTTTTAGAATTGAATATCTTTTTTGTAAAGTGAAATTGATAACTAACAAAAAGAGGTAAAATATTATGCGTACTACGAGCCTCGTATTTTGTACCGAAATATTTTGCGCCATGGAAAACGAGTAGAGCGCGATCAAATACCGAAACCTACAAAAGGGAAGCGCTATAATCGAATTCATCGAAACTCAACGATTGTAAAGGGCAAGCGTGAGCTCAAGTTTATCCGAGTCGATTTCTGACGATATTTAGACAAACATCCACACTCGTGGTAGGCGCAGTGAATACGGAACTGAGCCAAACGGAAGCCGTATTACGAATTTAATCTCGCAGAAATGTGGTATCCTGGAAATTGCAGCAACAAAGCCTCTGTTTACGACAAACGTCTAGAGGCGATATTACCTACGAGAAAAATTTAGAACAACTGGATAATAATATTTTTTACATGTAATCCAACGACTTTAGAATGAACAATCCCGCGCTCTACGACATATTCGAGGATAAAAGTAACAAGATTTTGTTATTAGATGCGTAATTCGTAGATTTTACTGTCATATTACACAGGTAGAAGAGTTTTATAAATTGAATTTCGTGTTCATTTTGAAAATGAAGAGAAAAAAGTTTCTAATCGTAATCTGGTGTGGCTCAAAGCGAAGGCAGCGAGCTGTAAAAGGGTGGCCACGGCCAGCGGCGTGTGGGTCATTATTTAATCATTAATCAACTTTTTGGTCCAAAATTACACACAAACTGCGTTATAATTCTGGTTACAGCCTGAATAAAAATATAAACAAACAATGCTCGTGACATTTATGTGAGCGTGCATTAATGGCTAGAAATAAATATAACTTTCGTACGTTGTGTTCGGCTGTATTGTACAATAGTACGGTCTGTAAACAAAGTAGTACGTTAATGTTTAGCGAAAAGATATAACTAACTTGTTAGACTAATATGAGTATTGGATTGGAACTACAGAGCAATAGCACGTTGCAGCATAAGAAGTTTTCCAATCTAACTTCATGGTACATCAGGAATTGCTCGCTTCTTCGTGTGGTTCTAAATGTAATTTGTGTTTATACGTACGCTTTGGTACCGCGGCGGCAGACGTGCTTCTTGCATGCCACCATCCGTGAACCGCGGGAACCTTCGGTAATGAAGCCATTCAGAAGCTGCTATCGCTAAACTTTATTGGTAAGGAAGCTTTTTGTTTTCAAGTGCCGTAAGACCGTGATATACGAAATTTTGTTTCTTGATTCGAAGTGACCAACCATCACTAACACATTATTCAGTATGTCAAGTTGGCAAGCGAAATGTTCTGTATAAATAATTCGGAATAAAGCCTTCACGCAAAATGGGTGACACAAGCGGGTGGATGGAGAGATTTATCCTCTTGAATCTAATCTTGCGGATGGCGAGAAAAGAAGTTTCAACAAAAAAAATGTCTCAATTCTTACGTCATGTCTCAACTGTATACCTTCTTTAAGATAATTCCCGCTGTCTGCTCAGAACTTATTTGCCGGAGATGAAGAGATCTACGTAGTACTTAAAGATCATGCCTTCTTATACTCGTATATACAAAATTACAATGAAGACAATAATGGAGCAAAATTTGCTATTGCAATACAACTAATTATTATAAGCTATTTTTATTATTTATTAGTCACTTTAATTGTAAGCAGTACGAACAGAAAAACATTAAAAAAATTATATAAATGCTTAAGTAATAAGTGACTAAATTGTCGTACAAGAGCGGGAAAGTTTTTATTCAAATTCTTCTACTGCTCATCTAATATTGATTTTGGACCCTCTCCAAAATAAAACAATGCGAGGCAATGCGACTTCTCTTCTCCTATTTATTTTTTTACCAGAAAACCCATACAAAACGACAATAAACGTGCCCCAAAACAAAAAAGAATTGACAAGGCTTCAGCGTTCAAATGATCGGCTAATGAAAGAACTTTTATCATGAATATTCCGTTTACCTTTTGGAGCACTCGAATAAAGAATGAGTATTCATACACGTTTGTTCAAGTTCGTGTGGCTTCACCGTTTCGTTCAACTCGCATGCCAGTTCTATTTAAATAAAGTTAATTAAAAGTTGAAAGCAAATTGAGGTCCGTGTACGGTGAATTAACTCTTTTTTGAATCAATCTAGTGGGTAACTAAGTAGGGTGTGTAATTAACTCAAATAAGCCAGCTCTCGGGTAAACGTTTTAGAAAATTAAAAGCCCCACAAGAGGGTGTGGAATGTCAGACATTTTATTCATTAAGGACTAGATGCGCAAATAAATACGACACGAACTATTTCTTGAGACTTGACTAGAAGTAGCAAAATAATTTACAACATAGTATTTTTTAAGTTTTATGTAATTAATGGACATACAGTTTTACTTATTCAAATAAATCTAGTCTATAATAGGACAATAACACATACTGTAAGGCGCCTCCGGTTCACGGTAAAGGTTCTACGGACTAGCACAAAACGCTTCGCGTCTACTTTTATTGTGCGAACTGTCAGGTTCTGGGCTTCGCGGCCGAGTTTTTTATTTCCAAATAGCTATAATCTCGGTCTCTTCAAGTCGTTTGACTCGCGACTTGAAGAGAGTTTCTTCTAGCAAGCGCGCTACATCCTAGGACGCATCGTCGTTTTACATCAGGTGAGCTGCGATCAAGCGCAAGCTTATTGTCTGTAATCAAAACCCTGCTAAAAAAAATTTACGCAGTTTATGTATACCAAGGTTCGTTAAGAACAGATTCAAATAACAACTTGAATGCGAAATATAAGTCCCGACAAAATTATTAGAGGCGAAAGACAATTTTGCCGAACGTGAAGTGGATACGCTTTACTCGCTCGGTCAACTACAAAATTATTTTAACACAGGTTACGAAGATACGATCCGACGTCACCATGAAATTAATTTTAATCTTTGTTTCCAGTCGTCTTATTTTAATTGGCTTTCATAATTATGACTAAAAGTTGTTGAAATAAAGCAGCCATCAGCGTATCGGTAGATTGATGGGGTACATTTAATTATCTTTGTTCACAGTTGAACGAGCCACTGGATAAAATTGATGAGCAGGAATTGGCACAAGAATGTTGATTTCAACAATAAATACAAATTAATTTGCACAGAATCCTGTTCACTGATTCGCAATTATAATTGGGATTTTATTATTGAATACACTTTGAAGATATTTTACTGATTGTGCAATGTGTTACCTAACAACGTCAGTCATAGGTAGATATATCTTTAACATTGTGCGCTAAGGAATGTTAAATAGAGGCATACATTCTGGGTTTTAAGCATTTTTTTGTTGCAATGTATGGGAAAACTTTGTTAAAAGCGCTACATCATCTACTGTATACGTTAGCAGAATTTGAACCTCAAATACAAAATTCTGACCAAATGACGTCCCCACCAGTCTGCAAATACTAGTGTTGTGTCTTTTACCGAATATGGCCAAGAGATTAAATGACCTTATTAGCGAATGCTGAATAGATGTACTTCGTTATTTGCAAAATAATGTAAGTTTTTATTTCAGCAAATAAATTTTATTTTACTAACACAATGTAGTATTACAAAACTCAACCTTTCCGTATGCTTATCTTCTTTGTACAAACTGTTTAGTTAGGTTTGTTTTTCACACAAGTTCCGTGATCTGATCAATAGTCGAGGAAATAGGTGCCCGCAAGCCACATGAGCAGAACAAAGGCGTTATTTCCGAGTAATAGAGACTATCTCGCGTCACTATCTAGCATCTGAAATGCTGCTGAGAATAAGAGTGACAGCTAATCTCGAAGGTATGAAACTCCAGATCAGTTCCGAGCACCAGATTTATTTAGTCACGTAATCCGCAGTCCGAACTTGCTTCTTTCCCTGTACTTTCTAATCTGCTATCAAACTAACTTTTTTATTACTTGGTAACTAGTAAACAACGCACCGGTAGAATTTGTTCTTGGTACACGAGTGGAATGTTTAAGAGGGTTCAACGGAAAAGCCTTTTGTTTCGACTCTATTACAATATTTTTACGGAAAGGCGCTTGTAATGAGATTAGTTCAATTGTGTGAAAATGTTGCGTGTAGGTTTTTAATAGCAATGTTTGTTTTAGTACCTATGTTACACTATCTTCATCGTTAATCCGTTCACTGCCACTATTCATAGGAAATCAACATCAGGAAACCCGCTTGTGGGAGGTTATTGACAATTTCGCCAGGGTGGTGGACGATGTCCAACACCACAGCAGTGAACGATACAAGATGCGTTCCTCAGTATTATAAATAACCTACAAGTTTTATTCTCTGCACTTTTAAAATATTCAGAGTAATACAATGTGCGAATGCCTCGTAATTTTTTTATAAAATGCGTATGTAAAAAGTTCTATCTAACGTAACACGCATCGCTTACGAGAGCCCATTGTAAAGGTATAAACAGCGTTTAATATACGCAGATGTGTTTACTGTCTGCACGATAACAAATGAACTTTCATATTTATAGTATTCATCATAACCAGACGAAAATCTCCACGTTGACGTGAGATGTAAGGGAGAAATAATATTTCGCCTTTATAGCGTTTTCATCTGTGTCTGAGCAAAAATACAGATGTACAGCGTAAATGAAAAGATTACAAATAAAATTAGGAACGAATCCAACAGGAGAAGCGTAGGTTAGGATCGTGATTTTCAAGAAATTGCTACAGTTTCGCTCATTCGATCCGATAAGTAAATAAATGACGAGTAGGCAAGATTTTTTTCATCGGAGATTGAATGTCTTGGTAAAAGAAATGGCCGCGATTGAAAATAATAACGCTTTCCATTTTAATCATCATTCTCCCGAGGGGTGCGATGAAAAATTGTGAAATCGAATCACGATTGCGGACGTGAGAAAGTAATCAAAATTTATTATTCTTTTCTTCGATTCAAACGACATTACACGGAGAGCTATTTGGATAAAATTTTCGTTTTGTTGAACGTTTTAGATACCTAGAAAATACGTAGTTCGAGTTTGCCAAGTAGAATGGCGATTATTTTAGAGAAATTTGTAGTTGGTGTAATAGCCGTGTCTAGTAGATTTAACGGCTAAGTTAACTTTGTATTTTGTTACTTTGATACCTAATGTACAAATAAATATCAAAACTTAGGCATACGGAGTCCAATTCGCACTTGGCTGGTGATTGATTAATCCAAAATAAACTTCCTTTAAAAAGTTATTAATGATACCGAAAAAAATGACGATATTTTATACATTAAAAAGAGTGACGATTATAATAACCACTCAAAGTATGTAAGTTTTCTTAAGATTTTTCTCTATATCCAATATTTTTTTGACTCAATTAATATTGAGCCACAAACTTTCATAAGGTTACTTTTATTTCAATAGCAACTGTTCATTGTAGCGGATTATTTAATATCTGTACATCTATCACCATGTTTCGTAATAATATTGCAAAAAGACAACACAATAGAGAGATCGCCCATTGACACAGCAAAAGTTCGATCACAGACTATTGTAGAAGAGAACAATAGGTGGCACATATCATATGAGACGGGTATTTTACTCACTGAAAGGTTGATACGCACTAAACTACTGAAAATAATATTTTTTGTATTCTCAATCTAAATCGCCAATGCGAGTCAATACTACGAGTACCTACCAAATTCCAGATAAACGTGCATATTGGTAGATAAAAAAATTAAAGACTTTAAGCAGAGAGGTTTACCTTTGCATGTTCAAGTGATGATGAAAAATGTTCTGAAAAACAATGAAACTATGAGATTCATTATTATACTGTACAACGTCTGCACAAAATATGTGATACTGGAAATAATAATTTTTGCCATTCTACTGGCTGACTGTAAAAGTGGCATAAACCGCATAAATATTGTATGATAGTACGCGTATATATTTTTTGTTAGTATAGACTCCTTTTCCTTTCTTAAGTAAGGGTGAGACACTGAGAGAGAATCTGAGGGGCTTATTCAACTATTAAAAAGATGCAAGTGTACATACGTATTTCATTTTGTTTTAGTATGTCTCGAAATTAAATAATATCAATTTCCAATGGAGTAGTAGAAAATACCTCGAGGTTGCAGTGTGCATATCAAAAGTCACTACTTAGTGTGAACTCACTACATATTAAATTTACTTATTAACTGACTTCTAAAGAATCTATAGATTTTATTTTTGGTTCATTATTGTCACAGTACTCCGACAAAAATGAACCATAAATATATGTAGGTATAGAGGCGGTCCTATATAATTTTTATTAAAACAATTATAGTTTAAAATACTGGCCTGAACAAAATAAAATTTAAGCGCATGACGAATTAAAGTCCATTGCCACTATTTTTTAGTTGTAATTTTCATTTTTTGAATTTTATATTAGCCCGTTCGTTCATGCCACCGCAGTTATTGTTTGAATCGAAATCGTAGGCTTTGTTGCTCTCATGAATAAAATTACGAGAGTTGTCGAAATATCCTGTATTATCAGACCGAGCTCGGTATAGGTCTGCCGGGTGTACTTACTTTCATTTTAACTTCCAACGAACGATGTGAAAATATTTCTCAGAACGTTTATTGTCGACCAGAGAGCTGCCGGTGGTGGAACTCGAAACTGGGTAACGTCTGGATATTTATCCGAATGAAATTGCTATCAACTTTCGATTTTAAGTTGGTCTTATCAATGCTTTACTATACGAGTAAGTATTTAATAATGGAAATGTTAATGAGACCACGTACGCCGAAGCTGACGGGACGCTGTCGCACCTATTAGTGTTATCCAGTGTATAAGCTTTTTCCAAAATTTAACTGGCAATATTGTCCTTTTTGTAAAGGCAAGACATGTCTTTTGCTGTATAAATATACATTATCGGAGATACATTGAATTTGTAAGAGAACCATAAATAAGCTAAAGAAGTAGTGTTCGTAGGCTCTCGTACAGAGACGCTTTCGTTCCTTTAAGTATCATCCAGTTTATTAGCTTACTAAGGTATGCGTCCACATTTTTACATCAAATGTATCGGACATTTATTATACAATACTTGTGTGTAATAAACAAATCCCATTAAATCATTATTTCCATCCTTTAGAGTACCCAGCAGATTTAGACACAGCTCTATCGCATCGATTTCAAAGGTTAATTAATTTCATGCTCCATTGAAATTTTTGTCTTTGTGGGAATTAAAGGCTTTGCGATTATGATTTTGTGATTACTTTATGTATGTTTTGAAAACATAGGAGAGAAAGAAATAGAATTTGCGTGTTTGGATTTTGGCCTATTGTAAATATTTCATCTCTGTTGCACTGCATTCATAATATTTGAATAGCCTCGGAGAAGTTTTACGGAACGCTTTATTAACGAAAAAGTAAAACACAGCCGGCTTCTGCTCACACAAAAGAAATACCGGGTTTTAAATGAAAACGGGCTTTGTGAAGGTCTATTTTACTATTATCTGCCTCTGTTTAAAATGGAAGGAGTTGTGAGAATAAAATAAAAGTAAACAGGAACAAAGCCTGGTTTTATTAACAACATGTGTAATATAAAAATTAAATCATAAGTATGACCTTCACATTTTTTTTATTTTAAGAGAGGATAGGAGCTTGAATTTTTCTGTCCAATATGACACCTTAGATTTTTTTTAAATATAAGCGACGTTGGGCTGTGGTTTTGTATTATAATCACTAATATATGATTGCAAGACAATTATTTCCTTTCCATATTTTATTAATAATAATTTTTAAGTAAACTTTTAGATTATATTATCCATAAAGCATTTAAATACTCACACGTACTCAAAAAAAAAAAACATATCAATTCCTAATGAGCGTGTTTAAATTAAAAATAATAAAAAAACAAAATGCGGCGTATAGTATATTCCGGGGCCTCGCATCCGAATTTGACCTATATTTCTTACTAGCTGTACCCGCGACTTCGTTCGCGGTTGCTAACCTTTCATTATTATGTCAGTGAAACTTAAAAATTAGAGAAATAATTTCAGTAGTCCGTCTTAAATCTTATCATTGTAAGAGATACAATAAGATAGCAGTGTTTTTAACTGTAAATTTTATTAATTAAAGCGATACAGAGAAGTAAGCACAATTATGTTCAGCATGTTATGATTCTGCATATCATAAATGCCTATTTAATTTCACGAATTCTGCACTCATTTTAACCTGTAGGATTTTGTATTGCTAATGTCTGTATCCTGATTGAGTATTTATTTTTTATTTAAGAAAGCTAGGCATTTCACAACCATCTCGCACGACTACAAAAACCAGCGACACTGTGACCCTAGATGAAGCATGCCTAGTCTGGAATACACTGGTTCGCAAAAAAGGCCGCCGCAACACACCATTAGCTGTTTGGCGACAGATTTTTCAACTTGAAGGCTAGCTAGTTAGCCAGGCAAGTATTAAGATTGCCCTTCCACCATGCTATGGTTTCCACACGATGTTATCCTTTACCGGTAGCTCAGGTTCTTCTTGCGTATTTCGTGGGGTCGAACATCGTACCTCTCGCAATCTACCCCCTTTAAATACTCGGTATCCATCGCTACAAAAATTTTGGACGCTATGTGTTGACACATATGTCTCATATGTGTGCTATGTGTGTCATCTAGGGCTACAGTATCGCTGATTTCCGTGGCCGTGCGAACTTATGGTCAAATGCCTAGTCGTGTAGTATAAAAAAATAAATATATAATCATAGTCTATGCCGCAGCTATAAATTTAAAAAATAATAATAATAAAGAAATACATATAATAATAAATAATAAATAAATACCGATGTCGTAATTTTTGCAGTACAAAAATTTCAGATAATCCTTTCTAAAAAATAACTATGCAAATTAAATTTCAATAGTAAAAACTTCCTTGCTACAACTTTTTATGTAGGTGTCCAATAAAAGATTTTTTGTTACGACTACAAAAATGAAGGTTTTTTTTTGGGTACAATAAATTGAGTTAGCCATTACTAACAAAAATAAAGAATCATCTAAATCAAAGCACGCGTTACCAAGTTCTAGTTAAATACGATTTTCATCCCCCTTCCCACGGCAACCCCCACAAATTTCTGGGATAACATTAATTAAAAGTTAGATCTTTCTAACAAAAAAAGAATCATCCAAATCAAAGCACGCGTTACTGAGCTATAATTAAATAAGACTTTCATCCCCTCCCACGGAAACCCCTTCTGAATTTCGGGATAAAAAGTAGTCCTACCTCTTGGTATAAACTTTAAGCATACCAAGTTTTATTTGAATCCATCCAGCAGTTCCGAAGTTATAGAAAGTCTAGAAACAGACAGACAAAAATTAAGAAAAATATAGATTTGGCGCCTATATCGTTAGTAACACCCCCGCAATTATTTTTTAAAATATATTCAATGTACAGAATTTGACCTGTTACAGTTTTATTATAAGTAATAGATTTCCGGTCCATCCAGACGTAAAATGCCATTTACACAAACGACATTATGAACGTTTTAGTTGCTTTACATAACTTACTAAACCACATAAAAATCACCAAAATCTCAGCCCAAAAACTGAATAGTGTGATAATAAGTGTCAAAAATATTCCGATCACGATTTCTGAAACAGTGCCTATTAAAAAAGAAAAGACCCCTGACGTGTTAATTTGCTTCATAAAAGTTTTTGGTCTCATAATTTCAAATAAATTGCCTTCGAAACTTTTTATAGCCTCGAAAAGCTTTTAACACCCGAATGGTGTATTGGTGCCATAAAATATTGTCATTTTCAAGTACCCAGCGCTGCTATGAGCTTCTTTTAAAAGGGTTATTAAAGTTGATTAATTGCTTCAGATAGTATTTTAATGCAATAAATAATGAATTATTTACATATAAATACTTACATTACTTAGCAAAAATACGTGTAATATATAGGCAGATAATTTAAAATTCTGAACATGAAAATAAATTGTTATGCTCATTATTTTTGAGGCTTTAGTGCCAATAACAACTCTTATTCTAATTTATACTGTTAATTATTAAAACGGGACACATGTGAAGTATAAAAAAGCCCAAAAAATTAAATTTGCAATCGGTTCAAACAAATCGGGTAACAAATATAAGAAATACAAGTGACTTGACTACCTATGCATGTTTTGATAAGTCTGAAAAAAAGAAAGTCGGCAAACATACCAAACAAAACAAAACTTTTGAAAATCAGCAATAGCGAATCCCTACAGTCACATAGCTAAGTACTTATTTTCTCTAAGTAGTACGAGGCTTCATTGTTGGGTACTCAGTTATTATATCGCTTCACTGGCTACCGAGTACAGAGCGTAGCGCGCAGTAGTTAAAGTACTTACTGGATTTGCGACAAAAAATAAAACTACACTGTTTCATTCAAAGCGACTGTGATTGCTGGAATTTTCTTGCAAAAATACTGTAGCAGCATGATGAAATTATTATCTAGTCTCCGTAAGAGAGACATTTTTCAAAGGTATTTCTACGATGTTGTATTACTTGCCGTAATTAAGAAACTACTAAGTACTACTAAGTAAAATATCTGCAAGGGTATTTTTCAGAGTTATTTAGAAACGTTATTTTAAAAAAGGGGAAACAGTTTCTTAATTTTATACATTTTATTAACATTTTAATTCTTTATTTTCATTTCTTGTACATAATTAAATGAATGTAACTGCAAACGTAGTGGTTATATTCTCTTGGGTAACTGCTGTGCTACGACGTCAAATTCCCATGCAAAGTCCTGAAATAAAGTTCGTTTCCGAGCGAGTCCAGCGTGCCTTATGAAGAAGTTCACAAACCAAAGGAAACTTGAACAATACGTACCGAAATAACAGCAGATTTTAAGTCTTCTAATAGATTTAAGCATCTCCCCAAGTTGAATGCGAACTGAAACAGATTCTCTCAGAGTTCGCCTTAATTCCCGCCGCGTGCAAACTTACCTACGCTCTAATTTATTGGCAAAGCGGAACAGGGAAGAGTTCGATCGGCACAATAAATTTCAAATTTCATTATTTGAAGAGGAAGTCGCGAGTTGCCAATTGCGATTCGGTTTTCCGAGCACGTCTTCATACTATTGGTGAGGATATTCGAGCCACCTGTGCCCGTACTCTATGAGGCTTTAAACGCTCCTCTGCTCTCTCGATAAACCGACTGTGAAATATTCGCGGTGCATGTCGGAGCCACATTTCCTTATGAATGATACATGCCGCTCCTGTCGCATCGCGATCCATCCTTCCATCAGGCGGCGTATCGAGCCACTTGTACCGTCCCCTATACATGCATAATTTCTAAACTTCAAGCTCGACTCGCGCTCTGCCCGACTTTGAGATCGCCCGGTTATTCATAGCTCAATAACTAAATAATTTGTCCGGAGGCCATAGCTGGTATCGCGCATTGTGCAAATGGTTAACTATTTCAGGAAGTTAAATCTTTCAAAGGTGTCTGAGGTTTCATTGTAGTGATCTATCTATAAGTTGGTTGTTTCTATCAGCGGCTAAGAGAGGGGGGAATGGTGAAAGAAAACAATAAGCGAGGCTAAAGTTACAGGAATACAGCAGACAGTGGTATTTTAGAACATGCAATCGTAGATAGTATAATGAATTGCTCTGACGGCGAAATTGTAATTTACAATGCAAATGTACTTTAATATCTTGGAAATAATATACTTAAATTTGATACACTCAATATTATGAGTAGAGCAAAGCTTTGAAGTTCTCATAATGCATCACATTTTATGAATATTATTTTGTAATTTTTTTACAAAGTTCGACAATGCATATCATACGAAAGGGCATAACAAGAACATATCAAATATGTATATCATATGTATTATCAAATACTAGCTTATTATACTTGAGTTCTAAGACCGTTTAAAAGTGCTAATTTTCGTTATTATTTGTGGATATGTAGCAATTTAATTACAAACAAAATCCATTAGTAAATAGATCGTCGCGTATTGGTACCACGAGTGTTTTAAGATATAAATCGTCACGCTTACACTTTAGTTGGTATTAACCAACTACAAAGTAAATAATATATTTTAGACTATATTTTATAAGTAAGGCGGAAGTGTGTAATAAAAGACCACGCAATTTTAAGGGTTCTGTAACGGTTTATCTGTCTGTCAAGACCACTTATCTCAGCAACGCGTTTAGGTATCAAGCTGAAATTCATATCAAATAAATTTTTGGCATTCGTAAAGGAATCGAAACATTCAAGATAATTCCCGTGAACTTAAAATCTTGAAATTCGGCACGAAGCAATGTTTTATTGCACAGATAAAGGAAAAAAATGCGAAAAGCATAATTTTTTTGTTGCATTATATAATAAAATATTTTTAATATTTTTAACTTACTACCTCTTTTTTCATGAACGCGTAGAGGTATTAAATAGAAATTCATATCAAATACTTAGGTCTATAATTAAGCTTTAAGCTGTAATTAAATCAAACTTTTATGTTAACACAACTTTAGCCGCATATTTTGTAACTCGCAATAAAAATCCCATAACTCTTACTAATTTACCTATTTGTTATGTACAGAACCATCGGTGCGCTAATCCGATTCGCACTTGAGCAGTTTTTTTGTTGCTTAGGTATCTAGAAATTTTGTGTGTTCCCGAAATCCCCATTACTAACCGTAGTGGGGATTTCATGAATAATCTTCCGCATTATGAACATAAATTCAAATAAGTATTGGTCTTTGGATATTATTAATTTGTTTATTACAATCACATAATATAGTTATCCCTATGAATGTGATTGTCAATAGTAATTGCGGAGATATAACCGAAATTTAACATAAATATAATGTCTAATATTTATTATCATTCTATCAATGGCATTTTATAATAATAATGTGGCATAATATAGGCTAGCTTATTAGCCGTTATAAATATTCTTGTAAACGCTATCTAAGGCACGATATTACATAACGAAAAACGAGACAATGCAGCACATTTCACCCGAAGTTATGATTCACCACGATTCGAGTTGAAAATGAAGTGCGAATCGCATCAGGGTACAGCTAATTTTGGTCGTAGTTACGTAAAAAGTTGGCGACGTTGGCCGCGTGCTCGTGACCGTATCTCAAATTAAATCTCGCCAACAAATCTTCGCGAGGGATGAACCGCGGCTCCTCTACCACTGATATTTTCTTACGTTTTATATTTTATGAGGCTAAAGCTACTACTAGTTCGCTCTCAGCTCGATCTGATTTTTCAACCGATTGCAAAAATGGCGGAGATTCTCAATTGTATTTTGTGATTTGGCTTTGTTACCGATTTCTCAGAGAAGCTTAGATCGATTTAGGATTAGAAAAAAATATTTTGGTTGGTAAATATGTGTTACGATATAAATTTTATGACTAGCAGTTTTGCGAATTGATGATCTAGCGACCACAATTGTTAATTGCAAGCTTGCAAATGGCTTCCAAAAATGTGTTATGTGTCATGACTTGTGTTGAACGGATTATCAGCCCACGAACCATAAAAAATTACATCTTCGATTTGTGCCAGTAAACCACAGTATCTTAGACATTGATTCACGAGTAATAAAATCTATTATTATACAATTGTCGTGAATTATGAATTTCTCCGTTTTTTGGGAGAAATACTCCATCATTCGAAAATCCGTCACGACTAAAAAATTCATAAAAATTGTAGAATACAAGTATAACAACATTGTATATTACTAGTTTTTTAAGTTTGGATGTAGACTACGACCTTCACGTGATTACAACATTTCCAGAGAAACATCCATGCATACAAACAAAACATGTTGCCAGACTTCTGCAGCAGAACTTTGCTCCGACCAGAACGCTTTGTACGCTCGGACTAAAATCGTTTCAGTACGAGTAGTTTGTCAGTGGTGGGTCTTTGAATCAAAATGGCTGATAAATTTGTATACAGGCCACGCGAATTTATAATTTTTTTAGTAACATTAATATAATTTAAATTCAAGAGACAAAATGCATCTGTACTTAACATTTGTATGAGAGCTCACATTAAAATATGAAAATCGTAATGCCCAAAATTCTATGAATACAAAATATAAGTGGCTAAAATTTTATGCATTTGTAATAATAATATGTAGTCCATATTTTCTTTCTCTCTGACTCTAGACGGAAATCTAAATACAATATATATAACATAAGATCTGACCAATACAAACTTTTTAGTGAAATTGATAAAAAATTGGAGTAACCACTGATTATGTTTATTTAATTACTTAGTTAGCCTCGATGACTTCTTGATCTTTAATTCACTCCTGCCTTTACCGTTCCATAAGAGCTAAAAAAACAATCAAATAAAGACTATTCGATACTTTATTAGTTTTTTTATCCGTTACATTTCCATCCCTCAACTATAATAATTGGCTGCGATGTTATCTTGACAAATTCAAATAAAATATATATTAAACCGTTAATGTCATTTAAAATGTCTCAAATTAAACTCAGTGTTTTCTTTACATTATCTATATAAGTAAAAACTGCGCATGTAATTTTAAGCGAAGCTTTATAGTAGGATTATGTTTCTAGAGATTAGAAGAATACTACGTGAGGTGTCACGATGTCACGTAATAATTCACTTAGCATTTAGAAAATGAAAAAGCATCTCAGTTTAATCTAGGTATAGTACCTATATCTTAGGAGCCCCCACTAACTCCACTAACGAGGTTATTGACGCTAGGTTTGGTGATATCATACAATCCCCGAAAAGAAATCAACAGTAAGAACCGCCTTCCATACATTGGGTCCATCCCACTAGTCTTGTGGAGTTAGAAATGACACTTATTAATGTATCAATTCTCGCATTCGCATCAATTTTGCTAACGTTTCATTGGTACGGAGACGCGACCGCTGAAAGCGGTGAATCCGTTTTGAGTTATTTCTACCGTGAGGAACTGTGGGAGGTCAATGTACCTACTCATTTCCCCCTGTTGGTGGTATAGACTATAGTTACTGTCTCTATTATTATAGAAATTTATGAATGCTGCGTTTTATGTATTTTATTTTCTATTATATAAAAGTTTATTATTTTAATATTTACAATAAGATAACAGCTTCTTCACCAAGGACTCACTCTACAAATAAGTCCTCCAAGATACAATTTTAGTAGGCAAAAAAATAAATAACGAGTGTGCAAAATATTACATGTGATATGATTTACTATATCAGGTCAAAGATGAAATAGTATCGCGTAAACTTTGTTGCCACCAGCCAATAGTAGGGGCGTAGGGGCGCCGTCATCTCCTGGCTACGAGCAACGACTCGCAATTTGTTCCCGTACAGCCTTAAAAATCCGCATTTTATTGTCCCGCCGCCATTTCTACTCGAAGTGCGCCCTGCCAGGGCTCAGCTCATCCGCGTGCAACTTTCCCGTTGTTTTAACTTGAATAGTGGTTGTATAAACGGGAAGTTCCGTTCTTACCGAGCCGCAGGTTCAATGATAGTAACTTGTGTGCTTCCTAGAGAAGCAAAGAGACTCAAATAAACTAACAACAAATACTGCTTAAAAAAGTGATCGCTGACTTTAATTCGCTGACTTCAGTTATTTTGATATTCAAACTAGTAAGATAATGTGTATATAGGTTATACAAGGTTCCAGGTGATGCGGAACCTTTTTTTGGAGTCTCTCTGCCAAATGAAACATTGCTCGAAATCGTTCCAAACATCTCCGAAAAATCGGGGAACATACATATAACAAGTAATTCGAAACGACTACAAAAAATCCGACTGCCAATACTTTAGAACACTGATTACACTGTTGCGTGGGGGAATGTATAAGCTCTTAGTTTTTAAATCTCCTGATAAAAGTTTTTTCAAGCATTCGTCAATCATCATCATCATAAAATACATTCATACATTCCTTATAATTAGGTTCTCATTTTATTAGTAATGTCACATCGTGTCTCTGAAATTACAAAACTCTTTATTACCCGTAAATAAACGTATTTTTTAAACGTGAATTCAGTTAACGTGAACAAATAGGTACATGTAATTATTTAATGGTGAAATCATTTGATAAAAATACTACAGTCATCAGTGTTATTAATTAAATGTTTAATGGCATTTCAAATCACCATAAAAACAAAGTTATTAACGCAGCTCATGTCATTAACGACGACATTAATTCACGTCATTTTCGGTCAACAACGAACGACCATGACAAATGTTATTTGGGGGTACAACATTGATAAATATCGTATGAAACGGATTACGTTTCATCGTGCATATTTATTACAGCATTAATACAAATGAAAGATATTGGAGCTATATTGTTTATTTACGATTAATTTTCATGGCAATTTAGGGAAGTACTGAAGGTTTTGTTCCAGTGTTGATTAGCATGTTAAAGTTAACCTAACCAGTAATTATCTGAATTTTAGCCTCTTACTCAGTCTATTATATATTTGCAATTCAAACATACAAAGTCAAATGAATAATTCTTGATACATTTATTTTTTATTAATATATATTTTTTTTACTGAGTCGTATATACATTTTATTAAAATCGGACCAGTAATTGGCTTTTTTAGTCGAAAAATATGTATCAGGGCCTGCCGAAAAGAAGTCTGTTATAATGTTTCTTAATCAAACTGATTTTGAGTATTACTTTTTAGGGTGCCGTACTAACAGGTAAAAACAAGACCCTATTACGTATACTGAGATATGAGATATATACGCTGTCCGTTCATCGTCTGTCTGTCACCAGGCTGTATCTCATGAATTGTGATAGCTATGCAGTTAAAACTTTCGCACATGATGCATATCTGTTGCCGCTGTAAGAACAAATACTAAGAAGTCCTTTAAAAAAGTGATTACCAACTTCAATAAAGTTATGATTCCAGTTCCTTCAATTTAAAAACCACACTTCTGCACTGATTTTGATTAAATTTAAATGAGACCAAATTCAAATCGGCTAGCATCTGCGAGATATCACGAAACATACATAAACAATAATCGTCAAATTCAGTAACACTTACTTTTTTGGGAAGTCATACGAAAAACAGAATAATAAAATTGAAGGGAGCGCTTCAAAATTATTACAAGAAACGAGTTTTTTTTTGTATTTTTGGCTCTATATCTACCTACTTATAAATGCAACAGCTAGACGCTTGAAATATTCACAAAATATATAGTTGTATGCGGGTTGTATGTTCACTTTAAAATGTAAATAATAAAAAATAATTTGGAGGGCTCCCATACAAAAAACGTAAGTTTTACTTTAATTACTTTATTTTTTTTATTGCTTGATATTAATAACGACCAAAAGTTTTTTTTAAATACAGTGTGTATTTGCTTTCAATATTATGTATCAATTTATGCTCTTCACAAGTTAAGTAATTCATCAGCATCCTAACAAAATGTGAAGCTTATAAACAATTGGCTCCGATGAAACTTTGGAACAAGAAAGTGGAATGATGTGGGCCACTGACGGATCCCATTCTAATCTAAAATCTCTAAAAAACAGGTCAAAAAACTAATCTTACAAATAACTTTTATTTTTCTAAAATAATTACGTGGATTTTAAGAGTGAAGTAAAAAAATAATTAAAGATTGAAAGTAATGTACAATCATTTAGTTCTAAAACAATTCCAAGGTATAAGACCAACGTTTTTAATTTCCCCTTTTTAATCAGAGGACGCACAAACAAACTTTTCAATTTGAACTCTTCTTTCCTCGACAGTCTAATTTGATTTTAAAAATCTTATTTTCCAAGTAAATGTCGCGAGAGTTCGTTTTAATTCCATTAAGGGCAAAAAAGCGTAATATATCTGTGTAGTTTCGTTTAAAAAGGCAGACAGTTGTTTATAAGGAGGCCATTGGTCGCATCCCATTCAGTTCGGTCTCGTCGACTACATTAAACTGATTGCTGCAATTAGCGAATGGTGTAATTCTCGTTTTTCAGTCTCCAGTCACGCCAGCATCTCCCTGCCTCCCCACTACCCCTGCAGGAAATTACTCGAGTCCCGTAGGTCGCGGCGACTTTCCTCCGGATTAAATAAAATTGAAGAACTCAAATGAAATTGTTTTGGAATTCTCGCTCCGATCGGTTCGGGTTGCCGACGCTTAACTCCGGATTGTGGCCTTAATTATTGTAAGTGGATTGCTAATCAGGTTTGTTTCGAGGTTCGGGTGGGATCTGTTGAATGGAGGTAGGCCTTAGTGCTAAGTGATTTGAGAAATAAGCAGCTAAAACGATAAAAAATTATAGTCAAAGCTAATTTGATCCACTCAGCATAATTTTTTTACTCGAAATTAATATTCTTTGCTGTAGAAGACACGTAGCGACTCATAGCACCACCTACGCGGCCTAGCTATCCTACGCTGTCATTCTCTGCCAACATCTCTTTGTTCGCTACTTGAACTATAAAAGGATCTACTCTAAGGCGTAGCTGAGCTTATGAAAGGAAAACTTTCACTAGATTGGGGTTAGAAGCTCGCTAGTATAATGCATGCGACGGGATATTACTTTGATATTAAGAATGCGTTTAATTTCACATTGCTGTAGTTGTAATATGTAATATCTCTAAACAATTTGGTAAGTTCTATATAAATTGTTCTTTTCGCCGTAAGTTATATCTGAGAACATAAATAAACAGTAAAAATGCAAATATACACTAAAGAATTTAAAAACTCAAATATGTTAAAATAATTTTAATTATGAATTCAACGCTGCATCTTGATTGATATGCATGTAAAAGCTGCGCCAAATAGCTGGATTTGTACAGTAAATCAAGTACTTACTACAATGTAAATACTGTAATATTATGACCGGCATTTACGAACAAAATATCCAGAACATTGCAAATCACAACAACACTATCCGTGCCAAGTAATATATCCAAGATGCAATCCCAGTTAACGGTTTTGTACCAAAAGAGGCGTTATACGTTCCAAAGGCGACGGTAAAGCGGTGGAATGATACATTCATGGCAGGACAATAGGAGATTGTGTATGGTGTTTCATAGTTTCGAGATATAGGGGGTGGGCAGTAAACGCGCGATTGCTGTCCGCCCGTCCGACACATAACGATGTTACACACTGAACACTTGGCGACAAAGTCGACAAACTTTTGAACTCCCACCAGTTTTTGCCTCTTCAAAACTTTGTTGCGTTCCCACTTTGTTGTATTTGGGTCTAAACAAGACTGTATTTTGTTATTTTGCGAACGTGTGTTAGATATATGGACTATTGACCTATTTTGTCGTCTTGATTGTTACTTTTGTCATACTAGGACTTACAAGGCTGTTTGGAGATCTCAGAAGCGTTGCTTAGTCAAATATTTAGTGCTAGTAAAATTAACTAATATATATACGTCGTCGCTGCACAGGTAGGTTTCCGAGTCACCATGCCCTCAATGGCATAGTTACGAGAGCTTTCGTATCAGCGAATGTTCCCTATTTGCTCGAATCATCTAGCCTCAACAGGTCGGACGGCAAGAGACCCGATGGTCTGACCTTAGTGCCGTGGAAAACGTTCGGTACCTATACCTTTTATTATGTTGCTATCCGTGATGTCCTTTAATTGGCTGTATGTATCGATTACTTTATAGTCGGTGCCACTTGTGTCAGTACGGAAGCCACTTCTCTTCTTGCTCGTACCGTCCATTATCCGGCAGCTGCAGCGGAGGACGCCGCGAGTAAGAAAAGACTGAAGTACGCGGCTATGAAGCTGCAAAATTATTTTGTGCCTATTGCTGAGATCTCGGGTTGTTGGGGCACTGACGTAAAAGTTTCAATTAGGGAGATAGGGCGAAGAATAATCGACTTGACGGGAGATCTACGGATATTACTTGGTGCAAATGCTGGACTTTGGCATTCAACGCGGTACCTTTCTTGTTCGACTAATTAATTGTGACGTGTATTATTATTTAATTATTGTAATTTGTGATATGCAATTATATTGTACCTAAAAATAAAAAATAAAATAAATAAATATAAATATTGGCGGACTTTCTTCACACAGCGCCTTATAAATAAATATTGGTTTATTTATATATTACATATTCTTAACACGGAGATACCACAATCATCATCGATCGATTACTATAATTGTATCAAAAAAGTGAAATATTTGTTTTATAAATTACACTATTAGCGAAGTAAATTTCAACAAATAAGTCAAAAATAAGTTAGATTCTTACCTAAGTTCCTAAATTGAGACTCCCTAGCAAAGGTATCTATTACCCTTTCACCTTACAAGGTAGAATTATGGCTTCCCGTAGACATGTTCGAGAAAAATGTCTTTCCCTAATACCCCTGCAGTGCTATCCTTGTACATTCTTGTAACCAGTGAGTTAGGAGGCTAGGTGGGACAAGCCAATTTTGAAGAAAAATGTTTTATAGGCTGTAAGTATAATATCTACCAACGTAAAATCTACCCAAATTAATCTATTTTACATTTGCCAGTTAACGGATTCTACGTATTTTTTTGTCATCAACGATTTTTGATTGGTAAGGTATTTCGGTCAAAAAGGACGATGTTTCGTTGAAAATATTTTATTATGTTGCTATCCGTGATGTCCTTTAATTTGCTGTATGTATCGATTACTTGTACTTATTCTATTATGATTGTAACGCTCTTGGATGACTTATGAAATAAATAAATAAATAAAATGGAAAAACCTGGTCAAAAATAGATAATTTGAAAGATAAATATAGATAAATATTAAAATAAATATAAATTTTAATGCTCTGGAAACAAGGTCACAAACACGGTGGCAATCCAATCGAAAAAAAAACATCAATTAGATATGTTTACTGTGGTAACTGATAAGAAAAACTGATGTGTGAAAGATATTTCAGGAATGTAAATTATAGCACTAATAATATTATTAAATTAAAGCACTAATAATACCAGGTTTCATCAAGATTGGTGGGAAACTACGACATTTACGCCAGTGCCACATCCATATCCAGGCGAAAGAAACATGCAACATCTTAAGCAAAGACGCTCTTCCCACTCTTTCAATAAAAAACAAAACATCGTAATATAATAAAATGAGTAACAAACCCACAAACTAGGCAAGCTCAACATAGTTTGGTCGCTTCACGTCCAAGAGCAAACGAACCTGTTATAAATTCATATCACTCGCACGAACTCTCGAGTCAGTCTAGTATTCTGGATTAATTTGGAACAACCATAAAGCCCAAACTACACAATCATCTTATAATCCACACTTTGGTACGGGTAATGTTAGCAACAAACTTTATGGTCAAACGGTCACGCGTGGACAGTCACAAACTGCTATAAAATGTTTTGTCACACCTGTGCAGCTAAGGTAACTGCAAAGATAATTAATGGGTAATTTTCACATTAGTCTCTACAGCATATTAAATTATACATGAACATGACAAAACGAAAAACAGAATGAACAGCCTTGATATAGCGAATTATCAGTGAAAAGAGAAACATTGCCTGTTGTAAAGATTATCTATTCAATATTGCAAAGCCCCTGTCAATTAATTCAATTTTAAAACTCACGGATAATTACCAAAAATAATTGTACTTAACGATTTTTTATAAAGTTACTAAAAATAATAATAAGAAAGCCTTCTCAATTAATAATATTATTAAGTGTTACACATTATTCTATATTAAGTAGTCATTTACAAAAAATACGTGTATATACAGAAACAACATGTCTATTATGTTATTACTAAATTACTTTTTGAGACCATCAAAATTTTAAAACTCATCGCTAAGTTTTATAGTGGCACTATAGCTTCCCTAATTAGACACTAGGTATGATGTTGTAATAGTTAGACAGAAGTGGGTAATGATTAAATAATCGGCCAAGTGCAAGTCAGACTCGCGCACTAAGGGTTCCGTACACCATTCGTCCAAGTTTCTACCTGTTGTTATCAATATCGAGCATAAAACGACAAAAAATACTTTTTGGTGTACGGAAAGCCCCCTCAAAATATTTTTATTTATTTAGATTTAGTTATTTATATTTAAAGTAAATATATACAACTTAATATTTTGTAAATATTTCAAGTGTCTACGTGTTGGCGTTAAAGAAGAGTAAAAAACAGTAAAAAAACACGTTTGTTGTACAGGAGCCCCCTAAAATACTTATTTTTATTCAGTTTTTAGTATTTATTGTTACAGCGACAGCAAAAATACGATATGATCTGTTAATATTTCTGATTAGTACGAGTAGCTATCACGGTACGGTAGCAGACGGACGGTCGGATGGACAGCGAGTCTTGATAATACCAGTTTTATCCAGCCATATGCAGAACCCTGCGAAATTGACATTTGTCTTCAATTCATCGGGCATTTATGTAAAGCTTTTAGTTATTTCAATTTTACGACCAAATTATTAGACAATATTTATATAGGACCAATTAAATAATCACCAAAAAAAGGAATTTGGCCTAGGCCTCGATTTAAATCAGTGAATCAGTGAAACATACAAATCGAGAACTTCCCGCTTTTATAAATCTGTTAAAAATAGATGCTGCTTTATACAGATGTAGCAGCATCAATCTCGATGATCTATAGAGTCGGAAGCAATTGCGTAGATCGGTTTCTAGCATCAATTGATGCTATGCAGTCGCTTCCGTTTGACGAAAGCTTAAATCTGCGTCCTGACTGTGATGACGTACCAAAGTTCGGACCACGCTGTATATTGATGGTAAAATGTAGAGCGGAGAGTGCGGTTTGGGACCACGGCGCTTTTCATTTTGGAACACGCGCTCTGAAGCATTAGAATGGCATTATCTCGTTTTCACATGTTGTACATTCCAACAACTGTTTTAGGAACTTTCTAACGTTTGACTTTTATAATTTATGTTTCGCTATTTATTGAAATTATGTACTAGGCTATAATTTACAGATTTTTTTGCATGCAATTTGATCGCTATGAATTACTAAACATTGTGAAGATATCTGCTAACATTTTGATGAAAGGGAGCAAAGATATATGGTAGATATATGTATATACCGATTTCTTGACAACGTCTGTGCGTGGTATATATATATTCATGTTGTCAACCAAATTATCATTTCCATTTACGAAAATGGAAATAACCAAATATTTGGTAACAAATAGTTTCAAAAAAATAATTTTGATTCTTTGAATTTAAATAAGTTTCATGACATTATATTTGCTAATACAATATTATACACCTATAGCTTGTTTTGAACTTTAGCACATAAACATGTAAAAATCGGTTCAATTCATTCACTCGGGCAAGGGTTACCATGTTTTATTTTTGGATTCGAGCTCCCAAAAAGTGTCAACATTGGCGTTGACGGACATAATATTATTATATGACAGCCTGTCCCGTGGAAACCCACCCCGTAACACGTTCGATTTGTCGGAAAGCCACAGTATTGTAGACTACGACTGTGTTATTTTTGTTCACCGATTGTAGACCTTATTTCATGATTCATATTTTTTTTGGGTATATCAAGAGATGCAAACACACAAGCATCCTAACTGATAGACAAAAGATTAAATTGCCAGACTCGAAACACAAACGCTTCTCTTGCTGTTTCCAGAATTAACTCCTCGAGCTTTAGGCTACACCAGACATCAAGGCAAGCAACTTCATTTACCAAAGTCCTAATAATGCCACTAGCAAATATTTCATAATTACCCTCTCCAGGTCGACTTAAGCGTTGATAAAGGTCTTGTCTAGACGTATAAGTGCTCATATTGTGTTACGTAGTAATATTCAAACTCACATAAGCGCTTCGAGCGATGCGATATGGGTGTGGTATTTTGAAACCAAACGATTACACTGCTATATTAACCTGTCTTATATTTTGCCCAAAAAAATTAGTCTGGTGATCCAGCGGGGCAACGCAGACAGCATATTGGGCATGTTGCCGGAAATTCAATACATATTTTTTTGCATTTACTATTATTGCATCTCTATATTTCTTTCCTATCCACTAGTGCTATATGAAGCGACTTCATGCTAGCCTTGCCATAGCTCACTAATTATTTGCCTTGCACATATCTGGTGGACCAATATATTATAGCGCGATACAACGAGTATGAGCCAGGAGGCGTTGCTGCTAATATCGTGTAGTAAGTATTATCTAAGCTGTGACGTACGCAGCGTCGACGCGGCTTACCCTCTAACTGTAAACATAGATATATGAAAGCTAATAACATTCACCTAGCGTAATAAAATATATTAATGTTGGTCCCGAGCAGTCCCAAGCAAGGCTGCCGCAACACGGGACCGAGCAATACTGCCGTATTTACGATCCGGTAACGTTACTCACAATATCCTGCGTTTGTTGTGATAAAATTATTCTTATTTTCTTGTATCGTATTTTTTACGCTCGGGAAATTAGGTGGGGCTACGTGACTTACTTTATGAACATTTTATTTCAGCGCTATCGTTGCTTTCAAGCCCTGGCTTTTACGAATTCGGTTTCGACTAAAAACACAACACAAATGTATTTTGGTGCAGTATTTGATAATAGTTACAATATAATAACGAAAAAACGTAAATATGTATATATTTGCAAGCTATAGCAAGCTATAGCTGTGCCTAATTTAACATGTTTTTGTCTCTAGTAAATTATTAGTTAGATCCAAAGCAAATAGAAGGAAGGACAAAGTTAAACTCTAGGAGTTCCTACGGAACCGTAAAAATGCAAGTGAAGTTGGAGTTGTTGAAAGAGGCGTACATATTAATAGGCCTAAAAAAACTTTAGGTCACACACCAAAATATTACATAGCAGGGTTAAAGCTGTTAAAAATCTGTTCACATAACTCGACGCTATAAGATAAAATATTCTGGTGAATTTGCGCCGTTTTAGGTAGTTATCTCAAAAATGCATGTTGCTATTTCGTTGCGCAATGCAATCGGTGCCATTTTTACCCAAAACGCGGAACTGGGAAAATCCTTTAATATTTATACTAAGTATGGAAGGATTTAGGTCTTGCAGGTTTTTATGTATCGTCCTAATTTATTTTGTAAGTAATCTAAGTACGTGTTTTTATTTTAGTCAATGATAATGTCATGGAGATAGTCGGTTGTTAATTTTTTTATTTCGTCAGTCAACCTTCTTGAATGTTTATATTTTTACCTGGATGTTGATACATATCCCGTAAAGGGGCCTTACCGTGCCCGGTGTAAAACGCTTATATAATAAGATGCTTGGTCCCGCCGCGTTTCCCACGTAAGGTTTCGGTCACAGTTTTGATTCGAGAGGTATTTTTCAGAAAAAGAGATGTCTGGTTTGGCGCTTTTAATTTTCCAATTTTAATATTATTTGGCAGAAATATGATATACGAAATCTCATATTACAATCCTAACTATGAAAAATGTCGGTTGAGGTAGTGATATTTTCATAATATCTTTCGCATGTAAAATAGGTGCTGCCAAAAATATAGGCGCAGCCAACTTATCACAGAAATACTTCTATCGTCTTGACGAATTCAGACCACTATATCCACTTTGATTGTTAAGTTTTCTTTTATTAAAGGTTTTATAGTATGTCAAACAAGATATATCTTGCACTGAAAGTAGAGTACCTACGACCACTACCTTGTTTGCGCTGTACATAAGTAAGTGTATTCCATTCCAGTCTCTAGTCAGTCTCTCTTCAACAAAGCACGTTCATTACGACACCGAGGCTCTTGCATTTTTAATCTTACTCCGTGCAATATTAACCAACTACCCGGTTTATTTACTCTACTCCCTCACCTTCCTATCAAAGTTTTCCACGGATTACGCTAAAATGGAATAGGTGTGATAAAATAAACATTTTTACGACATCGCAAGGGTAAATTGCTTCATAAAACGCAATTATCTAGAGAATAAGGCCGTATCTGCGATATAGGTCATTTTGTTATGGTTTAGGGTAGTAAAGAGTTTTATGGAAACAATTATATAGAGGAAAGCTGGGTGAGTACTTTTCGCATCGATGGACGGGAGTAATACCGACCGACGTATTAGTTTTGATGCTTCTATGATTTTAATGGTTTGTTTTATGGATGCGGTCTCGTTACTGTGATGTTATAAACTGTGTTCGTGTAGTTTCTGCAACTACTGACTCGTAAAAGACGTTGTGCGCTACCCTACTCTCGCGGCTCGGTCTTTCATTGCGAAATCTCGCTACGCCCTCGCTCAGGGTCGCCTTGCTATCGCATAAACAGCAGGAGTTTAAATATTTTAAATTGAAGTGACGTCGCCTAGACGCAATGTCACAGTTGTTACGTACAGTTATTATTGTATTTTCAAAATTTATCTTTATATCTAACAAAGGAGATATTTTAAAATAAACAGCAAGAGATATCAAATAGGTACTTGCTACAGGACTTTCTTTTAGCCTGATATGAATGCAAATACAATTTAAACTCATGTTCTGACATAATACTCGCACTATTTAAATCCAGTAAATAACAAAAATACATTTTTTTTAACAACTATTGCCATTTAATAATATTTTGCTATTTATTTGTTGGTTTCCCTTCAAGCTACGTAAATATGTAAAATAAATTTTCTATAAACTTAGTTTGAAATAAATATGTGTAATAAAATATACTGTAATTAAGTGCATAGGTTCTGTACTGTTTAACATTTTTCCAGCAGCAATATTTTCCGAGTCGCCACTATTAAAGTAAAATCCACCGGTTACACTAAAAAAATCTCATATCTCAGTTTATTGTTCGTCCCAACAATGGGTAACTGAGCCAGTTGCCTGCTGAAAAAGAAACAATGGGATACAAATTTATAATGCAGTCTGGGAATGAATCACGTCATGCCCTGCTCCTATGGGACTCGCTCAGAATGAAAATGAACAACAACGGTTCACTGGAATGATCTACTGAGTATTTCAATTTCCGCCTTTTTGTTGGTATCAGTCATATACAATTATTTCAAGCTGTAGGTTTAATGCTGACTGTACTTGATTGGTTTATTTTATTAAGAATGTTGTCATACTCCACATTCTACTCCCACAAAGTTCCAAATTAAGAATTATGTATTATTGTATCGGGATGCTTAGCAATATTCAAAAACATATTCAAAACATAACCCTTAATTTAAAAATCTGTTCCGGCAGAGATTCTAACTCGAGCGCACCGGATCTCGAAGTATGTGTTCTAGTCTAAAAATTGACAATATTATAGAGTATGAATAACATAGCAGCTAGCCTGGCAAACTTCATACCGCCTAACAGTGGATAATCGTTAATGAAGTGAGCTGTCAATACTTTTTCCGATATTTTATTATATACAAATCATAGATCACTAATATATATTCAGCGGTCCTTAAATTGTAAGTGGTGTAACTAATTAAATAGCCGACGGCGACGCTTGCATGTCAGCGGTCAAGTAGAAGCGATTTTTATATTGACATTGAAAATATAATTCTAATTCTTCACGAATGATCACATTTTTTAAAAATCTAACCTAGCAATGTTTGACATTATTATCTACTACTTACTATTATCGGATGTAAAGATGAGGTCAAAGTTCCTGCTCGTTCATTTAGTAAAAACCATCACGTTCAAACATTGTACTAGTCGTATTTGGTCCTGAAAGATACTGGCATTCTGTTCCACTGATATGCCATCCATCAAAAACATTAAATAACGCTGTTAAATATTTTATGGAAATACGGATACATTAAATATACTTTTATTTTTTGCAGATCAATTTTTATTTGTTGTGTATTTTCCTATTCCGCCATTACAAATAACATATTATTTTTTGAATTGTTTTTAAATTGGGGCTATGGAACGCAGTAAGTATGCTGGGCGTGATGTTTTCGAAACACCATATTGCGATCCAAGACGCAAACAGCCGATCTGACCCAAAAAGCAGCTTTTTTGAAGTGGGATTGGGCTAGCCACTCAGTGGACGCCAGATCGCAAACGACGCCGCGGCAGACCAAGGAAGTGATGGAGGGCCAACCTCGACAATCAAGAGAAAGACTGGGCCATTATAGCTCTAGCGAGAGCTAGAAGAAAGAGAGTAGGGATGCCTTTGCTTAACAATGGGATAGGCCTCATGATAAAACATATTTTTTTTATTATATAGTTGTTTTAAACTGTTTTTTTGGTTAGGTCTTATCTTTTCTTATCGTAAACTATCAGTTGACACTTACGGCACTCAGAATCTATATAGCGAAGTCGATAAAATTTTAAGTAGACAAGCAAGCACATTAACAAATTTTAACATAATTCAAAGCAATAACAAAATTCGATCTGGTAAACTTTTTCGTCTGTCAGTTAGGAGGTATGTATGTCTCCTGAAATTTCGTACCCGCATTTTGGTTGTAGTTTCCAACCAATCTAGACGAATCGGAGGTTTTCAATTATGTTCTTATATTATTAGATTTTATTTCTCCCAAAAAGTCTTATTTTAAGGAGCATTTTTTTTATATGTATCGTATAGTAATAATGCATCATATCCAGCATTGCAAAATTTATATAAAATTTAATTCATTGTTACTTTATTTAACGCATTCACGTTTAAAAACGCCTAAACGAATACTTCAAAAAATAAAAACAACACTAATTCATCGTTGACATGAATATAAAATCTTTCCAAATAAAGTGTTCAGCATTTTCTCCTCATTTTTACGGTTCCGCTGTCACAGCAAATTCTTAATCTTTATGGGACCCTCTTAAATAAATCGGACAGCGAATGAATTTCCGTTCCAATCTCAGGAATTGTTGAATGTGCGAGCCGATGGGTATCAATCGATTGGTACTCATCTAAAGACGAATGAGAACACGAAAAAAACGCACCGTTGGTATTTGCTGATCTTTCAGACTACTTCACTTTCTACGGAATCAAAAAAGGTTACTTCATGATTACCAGTACTAGCTGGTATCTTTTTGCATTACTTAGCTGAAAACTTTACTATAAAATTGCACATAATACCTACATATCGACACATAGCGTCCCACTAGGTACTGCAGCAGTGGGACCATATATAGGCCATAGTCCACCACGCTGGCCAAATTGTGGGATATAATCCATTTATTTTCGAAAGTTAATCTTAACATTAACTTTCTCCGACAAACCGGTTACTTTACAACTTTCCTCCTTCAAAATTTTTTGAAGTTGCATAGTATTTATTATAATAAAATAATAAAGAAAACTATAACTCTCTCTTTTGTAGTCAGGTAAAAAGAAACGTCGAGGTGAACAGGAATAAATCGTGAAAAACTTAACACGTTTTTTTTTAAAACGCTTCACAAATTTACAAATTTTATAAAAATTCGACTCGCATTATGAGAATAATTTATAAATCACATCACGAGTTTAACATACCGAAAGACCATTAACAAACGAGTTCGCGACACGATTGACCAGCACGACCCGTATAAGTCACATAAGAAAATAGCGTCAAAAATTTATGTTACGTTAATTTCCGGACATAACTGCACATTGTCGCGTTATAAATGTGCAACTCATGAATATCATGTATAACGTTTCGCACGATTCCGTCGGCAAATGGGCCAAATGGGCCATACATCTGGCTTAGCGGGCCCAAACGCCCAAAATAATAACATGACAATACGTATTGCTGTCCCCAAGCTCCGCGGCTGGGAATGGCAAAAATTAACTAGCAATTTTTCGGCCATCGCGCTTCGCAATTAATAATGGATTGTGTTGCGTAACTGCTTGTATTTATGACACACGAAGCTGACAAAAATGGGAAAAAAAAGATTAAGTGATTAGTTAAAGATTAAGTGAGCACGCAGAGCGAATTGGCAGTAGGATGTTATACTTAGGTACTACGATTTATGTCATGATATATTTTTAACCGACTTCGTAAGGAATAAAGATTCCGACGAATTTCTAGAAGACGGCTTGACCCGGGCTTGACTAAAAATCTTTTTTTTTGTCCGAAAGTGTATATACAGGGTTATCCGTTAGGGGTTTACTCAGCCGAAAGGTGGTTACACATCCTAAGGAACAACTTTTGCAATGGGATATCTCGAATCAGAAAAAAAACCACTGTTTCATACACTTCTTGTCACGATATTTTTTTGTATAGAACTGACAGCTGACTTTTCCTTTTGTTGTTGCTACTAATTCTAAAAAAATCCTATCTCTAAACAAGTGATAGCCGCGGATTTGTATAAAGATATGAACCGAAACCCTGAGGAAACGTGCTTGTCGGAGAAGGTTAACAACTTTCAAAGAAAGGTGAAGTCCTCAACCCGCAATTTGGCTAGCGTGGTAGACTATGGCCTGCACCCCCTTTATGGGGAGACCAGTGCCAAGTTGGAACGCAATGCACGTATGAACCGAAACATCTGCTGAATACCTATCAAAATTATGTCCAAATCTTTTGTGGTAAGGCAGTTACCAGAATAAAATTCATAATACCAAGTGTTAGTTTGCCAAAATTACTTCTGGCCCGTTCTGGCTACATACGTCTTCAGTGCTTACGGCCGAATTTTTCAAACTCTATTTCTTTTATTCTCAATTTGCTTAAAATTAATCTATTGTATTCTATGAAGCTTTGTTAGTCCAAACTAATTATGCAAAGTAAATTGACAATGACAACCAATCAAGATTTTTAAATAAATGTTTTTTATCAACTAAGTTTCTATTATATTTTATACGATAGCTATGTTTGTGTATTTACCACACCTAATGTCACAAAAATAATCGTAAACTCGCACTTATTGTTTTCAGGTCGCTACAAATAAATTGTGATTGTCAAAGGAAAAATAGTGTCAGTAAATTTATACCAAGACTCCAGTGAAAAGACCAGTCCAGTGTTTTAGTAGATTGAGTTGCCGTTGACCAGTACAGGGCAGAGGCGACCACAATTTAGTGGTAATCGCTCGCTGTGGGGTACATTTACTCTACCTCAGAGAGTATGAAAAAGGTTTGCAGCTTTAAAAGTGATTTCAGCTCTTCGCTTTTGTAGGATAAAGATACATTTTCGATGATCTTGGATAGCTAAATTAAGTTGTTTGTTTTTAGAGTTTCTTAGTACTACAAGGTTGTGGAATAGCACTACACGTAGCACAATGAATGCATGGAAAACAATATACGCCACGGAAATATTTACTTATGGCATCATAAGGTTATAATAGTTTTAATAATATGATACAGGTAAGTGTTAAAAAAACCAACATGTCTCGTGTGGGGTTGACATATTAAATTCACTCTTGCATAACTGAAACTTTTAATTTTCCATGTCAAAAACCTAAATATAGTATCCTTCTGAGAAAAACAATTTATAGACAACAAAAATACTTAATTTATTCAAAAATTAAAAAGAGACGCAATTGTCATAAATTGATACCTACCTTGTTTGTTAGCTAATAAAATTTTGTAGTAACTTGGTATTTGCACACGGCTTAAGAATTTATTATATTCTTATACAAAAGAAAACTATCTAATATTAGCGCTTTGTGCCCATAGTTATTTCAATATAACGGTTATATTGAAATAACTATAGGTATAATTAATTTAGAGTGATTTGGCAAGCGCAACAACGTAATCTACTTGGTTAACTAAATACGAGTAGTCATACATACTCTACGTATATATGTTATATTATAACCTATATGGATACCTATTGACATAACTTTCTTGATGACATCTGCCGTGCCCCCAAAGAGTGCCTACATTAAAGGTCTATCAACAAAGAAGTAAGTACGCCTATACACTTGAAGAATTTATTTTGAATATTTTATATTTGCATACTAGTAATAAGAGGAACTCTCTAGGACCAACACAACATATAGCTCGTATACACCGTTTTTGTGCTATGAAAGCTCGTTCCGTCTCTACCGAGTTGCCCAAATTATAAGACCGTATATTAGGACTGACGCTACATATCCGTGATAATAAACTGGAGATGTTTTTTGGTAGCTACTAAAGTCAGCCACCTAAGTGCGAACAAATTGCTAATTTTTGAGCACACTTTATCTACATGAGCTTTCCAATTACAGTGACAGTGACAAACATTCTAGACAAACTAATCATGTAATAGGTAAATTTTTATTTAATCTCCGTAATCTTGCACTTAAGTACTTTATTACAGAGAAAAAGATTATGGAAATATGTATAATATTAAAAGTAAGCAACACGGTACCTACTCATATTACTTAATGAAATTTCATAGAACTCAAAGCTCCTTAAGCCAAGCAAAGTTGCTGCAAGTTTCGGCGAAAGATTGAATACTTAATTTATTTCGAGAAATTTAACTTTAGATGAAAGCTAAGCGAAACTATTCGTCGGTTATGTTTCGGTTTTCAGTTTGGAAAATGTAAATAAGAAATTTAATCAGCAACTGGAGTTATAATCATACTTTTATTCTGAGGAGGTATTATTGTACGTAAACATATTATAAGTTAGTAAAGAAAATGAATCAAACACGCGTTAGTTTTCTAAATAAAACATAGTTTTCTATTTCTATATTCAATTAGAGCAGAATTGCAATCTTATTAGATTTTTATACCGATGACTGATGTATAAGGTATCTACTCTTAAAATTGTAACTATTAATTATGTCTTGATAATGCTTTAACATAAAATGCTATCGCCGTCGTGTACAAAAGTGATTCCGAAATTTAATTATTATGTAATAAATTTAGATCATAATACGCCCTCATAAACAAAGGTGTGTTGTTTGCCGCGTGCGTTTTATGTTAAATTCAATACGTCTCTGCCTCTCACTGCCATAATATTTTACGTACTCGTACATTTTTACGTTCGTTTTCGTAACGGCACCTCCACTCCACATCTGAATTTATATAGGCGCGAGCATTAACACGTTAACTGCAGTTATGTGTAAAATGGGTCGTTATATTCGTTTGGAGTGGCAGTGAGGCCGCATCCGCAACTACAGGAGCTAACAGGCCTCGAGGGCCGTAAACGTCTCAAACGGGTGACTTCCAGTGATTTACACCAATTTTATGTGTCGCCTCTCCTCTGGATTTATATTAAATTTATTTTATGGCACAATTTTACAACCTCGAAACATGTTACGATGGTCATTTCACATGTCTCGCTTTAATATGTGTCGGGAGCTCGCGAACAATTGTTTTGTTTTATTGACGGCTTCCCAACATGAGGAAAACAGCTTTATAAATTACTTTTGACTTATATAAACCAGCTTTTACTGACTTAAATGAGATGAGTTTCTGAATTCGACTGATTTTCTAACATGGGTTACCCGATATTTCAGTGCGCCTGGACCGCTTTCGAAAATTCTCTTTAGGGTTCCGTACCCAAAGGGCAATAACAAGATCCTATTACTAAGACTTCGCCCTCCGTCCGTTCGTCTGTCATCACAAACCGTGATAGATTGACAGTTGATTTTTTCACAGGTGTGTGTTTGTGTTGCTGCTATAAATAATACTAAAACAGAAAATAAATATTTAAGAGCGGCCTACCATACAACAACAATTTTTTGCTCGTATCGATAACAACAACAGGTAAAATCTTGAACTAATGTTGTAAAGACAATGGTACTGAGGTAGGTATTAAATTCGACGGGTATGTTTTTTTTCTAATGTTTATTACCTGAGACGGTTTTTTTTAATTTTATCGAAATCGACCCAAACGTTTGCTTTTTAAATTTAAATAACGACAAAAGTTCCATCGGAGCTTGCCATAATGGAAGTCAGCAATCACTTTTTCACACATTTTTTTAAATGAACTCGTTTAGTTACAAGAAGGATGTACTTACTAGCCAGACCGTAGAAAAAGGAATAAGAAACTAATTAGCTCAATGATTAAAGAAGACTAATACTCATTAGTCCTCTAGTAGTCAGTAGAAGTATTCTTTAATGTTAACGGTTTGATCCTTTTGTTAGACAAAAGGATCAAACCGTTAACATTAAAGCCCGAACTTTTTATGAATCCTATGGCTTTATCAGCGGAGGCAAACGGAAGTGTAGTCCCGGAACCCTCAACATAGTCGCAACAATAGTGGCGTCCTTATTTCGACAGCTATTGTGTCTCGGTAATCGGGTGGAAAAGCAACTACTACATCCGGATGTAGGTACACCACTTGTTCACTACTTCTGACATATTTCAGATTCTAGTATTTATTGATAGTTTTATGCAGTAACAACTTTATGTTGTTTTATTATTTTTTGTCTATGGACTATTAATTAATAAGATTATTCGTTCTAGTTATAAGACAAGAAGCCGTAGTGATATACAATTAATTATTATCATACAACAAGATGTAATAAGTAACAAAGATATGTTATCGTCTAATATAGATGTCAGTTTTTTACATGGATACCTACTAGGTTCAAATTAACTTTCTTACCTAGCTCAAAAATTGCAAAAATGCAAGTTATACCGTAAACAAAAAAAAAATACTAATTCAGAAATAGATCAACAGTTAAACTTAACGAAGTTGTTCAAATAGTTGCATTACATTTAGGTATACTTTGTATTAGCTGTATAGGGCTTTATCAAAAAATTTGTTTATGATATAGATAAAAAGCTAAATAAACTGTAAAGGCGCTATGTCAACATTTTGTTATGCCATTTGTACCTCAGTGTGGACTAGAACTGCTTAACGGACAGGACCACTAATCAATAGAAAATGCGGAAGACCCAAACGAGAATGGATGAAAGATATAATTAAACAAGCTGGTGAAGATTGGATAAACAAAGCAAAGAAGGACCTCTCAACTTTCTTCCATTCCTTTATTTATTAATGGCCTCCTCTTAATAATTATTAATAATATAGAATTTTTATCAATAAATATATGTTAATATGCTTAGGTATAATATAATAAATACGTAAGAATGGATATTTTGGTTAAAAATATTATAATAATTAGTTTAAAATATTAAATCAGTTTTTATCAAATTCGAATTCGTAATTGCATAATATTGTATTTTGTAAGTATTATTAATTATTAAGGAATAAATGAGGCTTAAATATAATAGAATAAAAAAATATTTATGCACAATCGTAAGGAGAAGTAGAGGAGATAAGAAGAGAACCAGAAAAAAGCTAGTTTACGAGTAAACGTTTATACTAGATTTCCACACATCATGCACGTCACGTTTTTACTCTTTATTCATAAAATATGTAACAACTTTTCTATTTTTAATCAATTTCACTGAATAAAATAATTGGAAGAGAAATTCCTGAAAACAAGTAGAATACATTTTTCGTCAAAAGTTCGTTTCAATCAAAGAAACAACTAAAAGTTAAGTGAATCAATCTCATGACTGTTTTATTTAGTATTAACGAATAAAATAAGCTATCAATAAAAACTGGATACAAAATAAGCGAAGCAGGGGCGGAGACGATAAGCCCAGGATGGGGCCGAGTGGTGTTTCATGGGAGAAGGTTCCAGCAGTGGACGAGTGTATCGATGATGAAAGTAGATGATGATGACAAAAATAAGTTGAGAAGATCACTTCTCAGTGTTAATATCGATATTTTCTAAATGCACCTACACCTACATAAGGAAGTAGTTTTGTTCCAAAAACATTTTTAAACATTCGTAAAACAGTTGAACATCAAGTCGGCAACAAACGATTTTATTAATTTTTATCATAACTTATAACGTTACCCCTTTTATCCAAAAAAGGTGTAAGGCTATAATTAATAAAAAAAGTGTAAAGTTAGCTCCTACCTGACCCTACCAGTAAGACCCTAACTTTAGAGGAAAAGAAAGAAGAAAATATGTACAAATGAATGTTTAATTTACAAATTACAAACTGTATAAAAATGAAAATTAAAATACTACCTTATAACTAAACGAACTTAAAACTACTCCTATATACAGCGAACTGACGAGCGCTAAATTTAAACGGCCGGTCACAAACACTGGTGGCAGTTCACAGACCGAGCGGTAGTTCACAGACCGAGGGGTAGTTCATAGACCGAGGGGTAGTTCACAGACTGAGGGGGGGTAGTTCACAGACTAAGGAGGTAGTTCACAGATGAAGGCAGCAGTTCTCGGATGAAGGTGGCAGTTCTCAGATGAAGGTGGCAGTTCTCAGATAGGGGTGGCAGCTCGAAGATCCGAAGGTGGCAGCTCACAGTATCGGAACGATGAACATAATATTTCAAGTTTGCACCGACCTTAACTTTAAGGCATGCTCCATCCATCCAAATGTATACGTGTCTATGTCACATGTCTTCTTTTAGTCCTTGGAACTTACGAAGTCATGATGAAAAATTCACTTTAAAATAAAACTGACAACAGAATTCCCAGGCCTGCCTGGCCCGGGTGTGGCCGTTGTACGTAGTTGAACTAAAACTTGATGAGAACTGTCCTAGGAAATGCCTCGCGACGTCTTATATATACATCTATGTCTTATATAGTCGCGAAAGCGTTTCCTAAAATCTATATTCAAAATTTTAAATATTATATATGGTTAATACAAAAATAAGTAAAACTAGGCTATTTATCATAAAACCTTACACGTTCTCATAGAAAAAAATACAACTTTTGAAAGACATGACGTGAAATAAAAATTATTGACGGTGTCAACAATATGTAAACAAACAAATTTTGATAAAAAAATGGTAATTAATACAGCTAAAAGTAATATTTTCAGCGCCAAAAGTATAACGAAATCATCAGAAAAATACTGTGGATATATTGACCAGGTTTTTACAAAGATAAATGAGAAAATTATAAAGTATGAAAGACAACGCAAAACGTTAGTAAAAATGGCTTTATAATATAATACAGTAGTATAATACAAATTCTACAAACTTCGTTTAACTTAACCTAATACCTAATAATATCTATAACAAAATAAACTCGCAATTAACAGAATTACCAAGAACATCAAACTAGGAAAACATATTACCCCCATTAACTTTGGCAATCAACGTCAGAAGCGTTAGGCCATCAGCACAAGCGCGAAGCAATAAGGAATAATACGACAGTCGGCCGCCTTACCGGCGATTAACTCCAGCAGAAAATTAAAAGCGACGACGGACCAGATAATAAAAGCAGTTGGTGGAAATACGTGACCAATATGTCCTGGGAGGGTTCGGATCTACAAGTTTATGTACATCACGTACAGGGAGTTTGCTTTGGCAACGTGCTACGGCTAGCTTACTACTGCACGGCTCGCTTCGATATCGAATCTAAGTTTGATCGCGGATGCATACTTAGTGTCGTCGGGGGATTGAACTTGACTGGCTGACGAAAAGATCTGATTAGAACTAATGTTACAATTGAACCATTCGAAAGTGTCTACGATAGAATTCGAAAAACGTAAGACATAAATTCTGCAACACTACTGGTGGCCACGAAATCAGAAACTTGTATGAATGTATAGCTGAACTGGGGCTCCATTTTTGAAACCTTCGAAGGAATTCATCACTCGCTGATATACCTTACGAAATGATAATGATATACGATAAGAAAAATATGCAAAAAAACACATTCTTGAAAATTGGATACGATGGTACCATCCGTAGAAAATAAAAATATTCTTAACATCATTGTAATTTAAATATATAATATTTAAATTTAAACAGTACCATTCAACATGAAATTCACCAGTGATTTCTTTCGCATCCAATTATAAGCTTTTACTTGTTATAATTATTTATTGTTAAACTGGTTTATTAATAAAGAGTTGTCGTATCTTATCTTATTTATATTTATTTATAATTTATACGCATGATGTCAAAGTAGGGCCGCGTCGATGATCATCGAAAAATAATATGATTATATCATAGTTTTTACGATTACATTCGCGCACTTCGGCCGTCAGTGCAAACTCAGCGCCGAATACCATGGTACCAAATACACGCAGAGTTGCCAGCTATAAGGGTGCTTAAATGCCTCAAGCTATCCTATAAAATTGCTTATAAATAATTATATTAAGAAAATTTCTATATCTGAGAGTAGTATATGATAGTGTAGTAGTAATGGTTATCAGTGCACCCTACGACACCTTGATCACATTTGTGAACTTTCTACCCGTACAATCTTGCGTAGTTTAAAAGATGACTTCCTTAATTTTCTTTGTAAAATACCTGTAAAAGTGAATATATGGTTACAGGAAAATAATTAGTGACTCCAGCTAACAGCAGCATTTATTATTAACAAAGCAAATCTTTGATCGTCTATGATGTAAGTATATACATTTATGAATTCTAGTTTTAACATAAAATATGTTGGTGTTTTCTAAACTGTTAAACTACTTAATCATATAGCTTATCCATCGGCTTTGAAACTATGTCTTAATTAAGTTATTTTATATTACATGGCGTATCTCGTGTCCACGCTAGAGAGGTCCTAATGAAAAGTGAGATCTTATCGAAACGGTTTCAATGACGGCACAACTTTGCTCGTTAGACCCCAACATGTCAACAAATTCACATTCGAAACATTTCATATACACACGGGTCTTTCAAACTTCCTTATCAAATAAACTTGATGAATACAAATTGGTGTTCACTGACATGGGACCGTAGTTCAAATACTGTAATCGTCCGACAAAATCTGTCCTGTGGCTACAATCCCGTGGTTTCGCTCGAATTATAAGACGTTATTATATAGAGCTACTATCCTATTCTAAGATAAAATTATCGGCCAAGTGCGTGTCGGACTCACGCATGAAGGGTTTCTTACCATTATCTAAACAACATTAGTTCAAGTTTCTAGATTTTATCGTTATTAATATCAAGCGATAAAATCACGTTTGTTGTAGGGGAGCCACCCTTAAATATTTATATTGTTGTGTTTTAGTATATATTTGTTTCAGTTTATCTTTGAACAAAAAGTTTTCTTTCCATTTCTTTACAGCGCCGGAAAAGAGGACAAATACATACACTAACCACTTTACAATGTGTTAAGGCATTAAGTACCTAATAATAAATTAAAAATATAGCTTCAAATTAAAAACTACTGAACAAAGAAGAAGGCTCTAGTTTTAACAATTGTTGAGTACTTCTATTTTAAAATAACATTTTCGCTCGTAATTATGTTTGCTGTTCAAAGAGTAGAATGCAAAAGAAGAAACAACAAAGAATCGTCTCGGGAAAAATCAATATCGCCTATTAGTGGTGAAACGTTTTCTCGGCTGGAATTAATTTCTCATTTACAAACCGTGTCTATCTCAATAAGTAATGTAACGCTGGGAGGATAAGTTAACGATAAGAGTTTCTTATTTGTTAACGTTGGGAGTTCGCATTAAAAAGACGAATGTGGGTACGGCGCAAACGATTTAATGGCCATATTTAAGGCTGCCCTCTTGATCCGCTTACAAAACGAATTGGTTGCGAAATTGCTATCTAAATTGAACTAGTTCGACGGTAGACAATTTGGCAAGGCATTTGTATTCTTGTGGAGAAAAATAGCATGTACCTCGAGCATCTGATAGCGAGGTCTGTCGGCATCCGGCGCGTCATTGTTGGGACCGAGCCAATCATTCGATCCAAAATGAAATATTTCCTACCAATCTGCGGACTTAATGAAAATCCTCCCCTTTTTCTCATTCAGTATGTTCCAACACAAGACTGACGCAATAAGCTGATAAGTACTTTATTGCTTTTTTTCAACTCGCGAAAAACAGATTGGAATCCTGATATGAATAGTAAGTGACGAAAATATAATTATTGATTCGCGAGTTATCGTGTACATAACGAGAACGATCTAACTAGAAGTTTATATAGTTCACATGGAGCGTGAACAATTCGTTCGCGTTTCATTATTGTGAATAGCAATGTTAACAGTTCTCTCATTGTCTACAAATGGGATGGTGCGGCAATTTGCTCGTAGTACTGTTTTTAAAATGCGTACTTTATTGTTCCCTTTTTTATTTAAAGTGAAATTACTTCTCATTCATTACGAGGCAGCACACTCTACTCCATTTTTATATTCCATTGTTGGTTTTCAAAATTAAGCTCCAGGAACAATTGCTTTGTTAATAAGGGTTCCACGAATAATCTGCTTTTTTAAATTTTCATAATGCGACAGACTTCAGCTTACATTACTTATGAACCTTTCATTCATTTGTTATTTGATAGTGTCTCGAACGAACAAAGTACGGGATAAGGGTTTTTCTAAAAAGTGGATTCTGTGTGTTATGTTGTATTGGATTATTTATTATTTCGGTGTACATCTTGCGTAAATGCCATTAAAAATTTTCAGTATTTACGATTGACTAACACATGTCTAACATCATAATTTTTCCCTTAAAGGCATAAAAACCCCTCAAACGAAAAACATTTTCTATACGAGAAATTATTCCATTTTTTACCCTAATATCATTTGGGACTATATTATTAATATATTTTATGGCGAAATTAGCACAATGACTTATGAAATATATTATTTTTACTTACTTAAGCATCACGATTAGTAGCATATCTGTTTTAGGCTACTCTTTGTCGGAATACGAAAATTATTAATAAACTAAATCATCACGATAACGACCAAAAAAAAAGCTCCATTAATTTAAATGGTTTCGATCAGAAATGCGGAGCTTCGTTTCCTTGCTGAGATCGCGATTAATACGCAAAGGTAAACTTGAGAAGTGCTTAGCGCTCAAGGGAATCATTAACGCAGATTCCGGGAGCAACATTGTTTTATTATTGCTGTTTTCACTTTCGCTAAATGCAAACTCACCCTTTAACAAACTCAAATAAAAGTTAATGCCAGTATCTACAACTTATTTTGATAAAAATAATGCTTTTAAAATATAACAACGACAAGTTTTCTTATAGCTATACCAAATGGCTAATAAAACTTGTAAAACCGAGATGTGCACTAAGATCCGCCAAATTGGTCGTATTAAAAACTACGACCTGTTAGTATCCGAGTACAAACGTCCAAAAAACAAGGTAAGTATATGACAGACAGTATTGTGGACATTATTTAAGACGTATCATACCTATTATTATAGATTGTTATGTATCATTTTTACATTTTCAGTGAAAATCTCCCTATTTTGGGAGAATACCTCCCCAAAAAACTTAAAACTTCCTGATGACTAAAACCAAGTTTCGTCAAAATTGGATGGAAACTACGACCTATTATATACACTAGTACGAAATTTCTTACGGACTAACATCCATACGTACAAATTGACAGATGAGATAACATTTGGCCAGACTCAAACCAGAAATATTACGAGCCGCTTCGCTTGCACGGTCAATAATATTTTTGAGGTTGGCACAATTACATGAGAAGTAAAGGTGAATTTTCACCCAACCATATCGTTTGGTCATCATTGCATAAGCCTCTTGAATACGAGGTATGGTTTCTTTACCTCCCATGGATTTCCAAACGGTAACACCTAGAAACTTCAAAGTTTTCAGGCTAAAAGATCTTCCAAAACTCTTGTGGAAAATAAGTCATAGAAAGCTTCGTCATTATTATCATCGGCGGAATCATTACAGCATGCATATTTCGTCATGCCCTAGACAATTTTTTGGTATTGAAATAATTCAGTAACTTAATGATTCATTAAAATTTGGAAAGTGCGAACGGGAACGCATGCATTCTGCGAAGCAGTTAATCAATATTTACTCTTTTATGTACATACTACATTTCGGATCAGAACAAGTGGTTAGAAGCGATTTCAAAAAAACCCGACTACTAAATCTTTAAACCTGTGTATCGTTCTTCTTTTTTTATGTGCCCAGTGTCACCCTCACGAATTAGAATCTGTTGACACGACAATTCGTTAAGCTCTAGGGCGTGCCAAAGAAATATACATCCATGATACACTCGAAAAACATAACCCTCCTTCGTTCGCAGTCGGGTAAAAAGAATTAGGCCTGATTTAAAACATTTTGCGGTCATTATTTTGGACAATATATTTAACTGACGGGCAGTTTCAAAGAACAGCTTACTCGAAGTACCAGGTATTTCATTAATGTTTACACTTTTACACGCAGACAATGCGGTAATTTGTTAGAGGATAATATTCTGGGCTCGTTTATGAGAGCGTGACGCTGCCATATTTGTTTACGTTGGCAACACAGCGCTCTCATCTGTCAAGCTCAGCCGGCGACAATACACAAACGGACTGCAAACAAATTGCTCGTCATTTGTATTGATAACTGAAAAAATATGTGCAGGTGTTGAATTTGATAGAAATTAGACATATTATTTACAGCGGTACTATCGGCTAGGGAAGGCAATGAAAAGGATAAAAAAACAAGAGCACCTGTCACCTCTTTCATGCCACCTCTTTCTGTTTTTCTGGTCACCTCTTTCATGCCTAACTCCAGGCGATAGCCCTGAAGGATACGATGGTAGTCACTTACATTTAAAAAATGTAAAAAAACGTTTTCAATTCGAACGTTTTTTTAAATGTGTGTCACTTGATTCATGCTCAATTTCCCAGACACCTGAACCGATTTACAAAATTCATGTTTTTTTCTTCACATAGAATCATTTCTTTTCTCACATCTAATAACGAAATAGTTTAATGAAGATAAGAATCACTCAACCTTGAAAAATTGTAGGTAATATACTACTACAATATTTAAGGAATACATTTTAAAAGGAGCCTTCGAGATAGTAAAGACTTACTGAAATTATTGTACCACAAAAAATACGACATTGGTATTGTAGTTTATATTTTCGATAAACTATCGACAAGGTTCTTTTAATGGCAATCTAAATAAAGTGTTCCATACAAATTACGGATATCTTTGCAATAGTTAGACAAAACGTATAACTCCACAAAATACTCTAGTCACGAGTTTATAGCTGCGGCGTAGTTTATAATTGTGCATGTACCAACAAGCGTCCACAATTTTTTCTATCGATGGCGACCGAGTGCTAGAGGTACGAGGTTCCATCCATCGCAATACGCAAGCATAGCTTGAGCTACCGTTAAAAGAAAACATCTCAAGTTGAAAAATCTGACCTACGGGTTAAAATGAGTGCTGAATTCGCAAAATTAAATAGGCGTAAATGCTATGCAAAATCTTTAGTTCTTAAAAATTTACCACTCATGCTTAACATAATTGTGCGTTATCTGTAATGCTTTAATTAATCAAATTTACAGTACAAAACATGCTGTCTTATTGTATCTTTTACAATGATAAGACTTTAATTACCTCTGACATAGATTCTCAATTTTTGTACGGCCCACTAACATAACTGCGAAAGGTTAGCAACCGCGAACAAAGTCGCGGGTACAGCTACTTAGTTTTTAAAATGAGTAGTGTAATGTGTTAGTAATAACCTATAGTGACTGTAAAGTCATTTAATTTCCCTATACTATATAATATTATATATAATAAAGACGCTACGCATGGCTATTCAGCGTGGTAATACCACTAGCATTCTGTTACGCTGCCCTCTAGTGGTTGTTTGAAGTATTTGGATTATTTGGAGATCTTAGGGTGTAAAGGTTTATACACATTAAAATTTTCTTAATAAAGGGAAATAGCCGGTAGTTTGTAATAAAGACCCTTGCACTAATAATCAAATTAAAGTGTGCTCGTTGGAACATGCAGGTGCATTAACAATAAATAAGTACATCAAATTATTTATTTTGGAACTAGCCTATTTCTTTTACATATCGTCACTAGTTATAGTACCTATGGTAATCAACTATTATTTGTTTGTATATCGAATCAAGCATATAAGTATATCATACACTTAATTTCATATAGACTCGTAATAAACATTTCAACACACAACATTGTGTAGACTACTAACAATTTTACAACCATTAAAATGAATAGCACACCTAAATTAATAATGAAACAATTTGTAATTAACTGCAAAACTGTTACCGAACAACATACATGACAGAGTAAAGTAATATTCTACGTAACTGTAGCAAAATTAAACAGCATATTGCTTGGAAAACCTAATATTGGAAGTTTCTTGAACAATTACAAGTATTGCGCCGAACTCGTCCATAAAGTAAGTACTATCTGCAATCAAGTCGCGGGTGCTATGTAATTTGTTCGAGAATGCGACTTTGTTTAGGTATTTATCCATAGTTGAAATTAACTTCGAACAACTTACATGTACGACTATGTTTGTACTGAAATGCAACTAATTTAAAGATATCGTTAGCATTAGGTAGTTGTATAACAAATTTTAATATTTGTTTATGTTCCTATACTTTTTATGTATTCAATAGAGAGATAATATCACTTTAAATAATCGAGTTACACTATACAAAAAGCTACTCGTTACTTAAAGTATATAGTTATTAGTTACTTAAATATATAAGTTGAATCAAATTTTTAGTTTCTACAAAAGTTGACTGAAAAAGCAGTGAGCTTTTTGCGTAAGTTTTTAATTATATTTGTTGTCTAATGATATATTTTTCTAGTAACTAGAGTTTTGATTGGTGTTGCTATGTATACCAACACAACTAAACTATATTACTAGTACATTCATCCCGTATACCAGAAATACCTATTTTTCATCGTTAGGCTATAATAATTCGTTCTAAAGACAGAATTTTAGCACCTAAAAACCTCTTTTGTGATCTAAGATTGATATTCTACGGATCTGTAAAAAAAACCCAATTGTCAAAGCATATTCCAATTATTTAATTTGATAGATTTCGTTTTTGTATTTATTTGGAACACCTAAGATAGCCGTACAACGAACGCTACAAAAATAAAAAAAATTCATAAGGCATAAATGAAGGCATATAGTTCCATCAAGGATTTAATTTTAGTCTAAAAGTGTAGATGTTCAATGCTTCAATTAACTAGATTACTCAGCAAAATGAGAAAGTGTATAATTAGTTATTTGTCACTGTATTTTGATATACTATTATAATTCTTACACTCATTAGCAAGCTTAAACTATGAATTATTCGCTTTTTTCCTGTCCAGAACTTAACTTCTTAATGTTTCCTGACTAATATAAAACATTATGTTATTATTCACTAACTAAACTACATACGCTGACTAACGAGGCGACAACAACTGAAATGAACAGAACGTTAGGTAATGTTTGTCACTCACACAGAATTGGTAATAAACAGTGATGTTTTGTAACACAATTGCGCTGAAATACATTGTATCAGTAGACAATGCGCAAACAAAGACCTACAACTTGTAATCAGGCGCCTTTGTACATCAAGAATAATGAGTTTTGTCGGCAATAAGTCACAAATTGAAACGTCTCGATCCTTCTGCTATCATCACATCGACATGCAAATTAAATCAATGTCTGTATAAAGGCCGATGGAAAACCCCTGATTGCAGACCTCCGCACGCAATCTAACCATAAACTTGCAACTACGGAACTGAAATTTCAACGCAACTTTATTTTTATCAAGGGAAGTCGTTAGACGGTATCTTAGCCACCTCGCGCGTATTAACATACATAATTATAGGTAGTTTAACAATTGGAACATTGCCAACTCGATCCGGCCAAAATTATACACGGCTATTACAGTTTTTCGGTTTCCGTTGGTAGGGGAAACAATATGTTTTCGGAGAATATTCTTGATTTCGGCGGAGGCGTTACGTTGAACGAATTTATTGTTTGAATTTATAGCTTGAACACAGATAAATAACTTTTGACTTAGGCATTTACTTGTAAGGTGTCTTAAATAAATTTCTTGTATTATGTAATTTTCCAAAAACCTTATTGATACATTTTGTATTCTTTAGAAATGATAAGTTAATCGAAATTGGTATTTTACGTGGCATAGTATCATAGGCTTGAATTGCAAACAAATAACTAACTAATTCTGCGTGTATTTGCATATTACAATCAATATTTTATTTACTCTCTGTATACAGAATTATATACCAAATAAATAACAAAATAGAGATAATTTGTTACTTTTTATTGTTAATCGTTGTGAATATTAATATAAAATTTAATAATTTGTACATAGTTCACAGTCTTCTAGTTGTAATAATACTCCCTTAAACAATATTTTTCTTTAATATTGCGGCACTAAAGTTTCATCAGACCCATATTATATGAAGTAGATTTATATCACACCGGAGACAAAAAATAGCAGAACTACGATAAACTTCATCTCAATTAAGTTTTTTTATGACGTGACGTAAACCTTTGGGAAAAACAAAGCGACTGTATATTTCCCTTTATTGTCAAGTACAAGGGCGCTGCCGGTGACACTTCGATTTAGTGCCGACCCTTGGTTTGATAAAAGTCCTTTCACCGGTCCTCCCATTATTTAGACACAGTGCGGCCGTATTGAGGAGTTACTGCAACGAGATAGTTCAGTGCTAAAATAGATCAGCAAAAAAAAAAACTACTACTTCTATACTTTAGTTATTTAGCTTAGATATGTTTTTTCTCTCTTAGTAGATAATCTAATTTCAAAATGCAAAATATTTTTTTTGCGATCTACTACTGAGTATAAAAGTTGTTAAAGGCTACGCGCGTTTGCATAAACCTATGTCTATGTGCTTGAGTGCTGGGCACGGCACTTTAGAAAGTCGTGGAAGTCCCAGTACTCAAAAACTGCAAATTGCCGTTTCGGTTTCTCATTATCTACTAGGGTTTGTCATTGTCCAATAGGTCAGATCACTGTTAATTTAGATAAGGTTACTATGTGGATATCCAGATAATGATTTTATTTAAACGCCGATGCAAGTATAACGCTTTATATCATGAAATGTAAGAAAGACCAAGTAATAAGTAAAAACTGTCTTAGTAAATACAACAATGGATCTATTCTCAGCCGCATTTAAGCACCTGTTTTCTTGTTTTTTACCTTCAATGATTTGCTGATCGTAGTCACACTGTGGGCTACTTATACAGCGTCGCGTCGGTGGGCCAACGACTCGTTTAGCATGAGAGTTGTACAACACTAATTAATTTAGGCCCAAGGAGGTGTCCGTTAATTAGCCAGAATAAATTAAACGACCCGCCGCTGGCTATTTTTGTACAAAAGACCTTTGTTGCTTCAATGAATTTAAGGTTGTAATTAGATACGGATTGAAAATATTCTTTGAAGAGGAGTCTTCGTAATTTATTCTAATTTTGATAATATTAAACCAAACCCGTTTAAAACAGTTAATTACTGCTCTTACGAGTATATCATGGGTTGTAGATACGAATAGATAATTAAGTAATTATAGTTACAAATGTTTCGAGAAGTAAATATTTCTAAATTACTTCACGTAACATTTATAACAAATAAATGTTAAAATACCATCGCAATTTTAGTGTGATTGTTTAGTATTTTTAATTGTGTTTAAGCAAAGTAAAGCAATTTAGTATCGACCATTAGAGAGAATACATACTCGTGAATATGACAAAACTCAGAGATGAAATTAACAAGACCGCTTTGATGAAAGGTAATATAAAAGGTAAAGCGGAGCAATTTGGGAAAGGTCACATCAAGAACAAAGAATTGTAATGATAATAATGGAATTTGGGGAGTACCTACTTTCATTTCCTTCATTAAAAAGGCCGGCAGTCTCAAAATACAATATGAAACCACTTAGCGGGGTCACGTCGCACGTCAATCCTTACTCTGACCCTCATTCGAGCTGACATTATTTTACTTTTTACCCAGAGAGCCTTCAGATTTAATATTTCTTTCTATTTTAAATCATTGGGGAAAAGAAAAATTATTCGTTCAGAAAGAAGTATTTTTTTACCGTACTTTACCGAAAAAGTTTTTGTGTAAATTTAATTGAAATTTTATTATGTTTTTTTACAACATTTGAGCCTACCTACAGATTTGGCAAGAATAATCTGGAGACACTGTTTTATTAAAATGTTATAAGGATAGACATTTTCGTCAACAATTACATTAGATCCTCTGGTATTAACTCTTAATTTATGACAACACAATAAATTGTTACTAGAGCTAAGATAAAAAACGAAACGTAAATAACAAGTTGAATTCGCAAAGTGAAATCGAAAAAGCGACCTGATGCTAAATGTCCTATCGCAGCGTAACAAAGAGCTTGAAAAATAGCACGTCTGAGGAAAGAAGGGCGAGTAAATTCAACAATTTATTGCTGAGGCTCGAGCCCTATATTTGTTGCAAATGAAGACGCGGCAAGGTGACAATTCTCAGACGCTGGGACAAAATGACCGCCCTGGGACCGCCGCCGACGACTATAGCGGTTCTCAACTTTTATTCCTCCATATAAATACGCCAACCACTCGACCTCTATTCTGCTTTTTTAACATTCATAAGGTACAATATAAAAAGTGGAAAGTAAACCGTAACCTCATATTACTCACACGAAAAAATATTTACATCAAGGTAGAAATGGGGAAAACACAAATGGAATACAAAAACATTTTATCTCCTCGCACGCTAAATGATTTTGCTTATCGTTCGTAAGCCCCGTTTATCCGCTCTCGTTACATTTTTTATGGTTTAACAGTGTAATATAATGCTTTGAATATATTGGTTTTATTTTCATATATGCCTGCTTCGCTGAAATATTTTTGATGAGGATAACTGATAAGTTGGATATGTTACGAAAACATAATAAATAAAATCGTGCCAGGAGAACCTGGCACGGTTATCAGTATCAGAACTTATCAGTTATCCTCACAAAAATATTTCAGTACCTTATATATATAATATTTCATACCTGTACTTATAATACCTTTCGTTATATTATTTTAAAAAACTTTTACTAATCTGCTAGATTATTTAAATAGCATTCTTCTTTGGAAATGCCGTATAAATAAGAAATTCTAATTAGCCCGTCTCATTTTAACTGACATCACGCGGCATAATTTCGTAAGGTAAATGTAGCCAAGTGTTCATATTACACTGAAAACTTTGACAAGAACGCCGTGTTCTAATTTAAATATACAAAGGAGTCCTTCCAGAAGTTACCTCCAGCTCCCTAATTTCATATGCACCAGTGTTTTCTTTAAATTAGTATGTAGATGACGTACATTATTACAAAACCCTTCTAACGTTTTTACCCGCATTTATTACTTACGTGGTTCTGTAGCGGTGTAATCTCGCGTTATCTCTTTCAATATAAATAAAAAGTGAGTCGGTGAAGTGAATAGATATGTGAGCAACTAGTCCAGAATGTGTCTAGTGGAGCGTCTAATTTATGGCATATCTACAAGAGCACAAAGCGGCTGAGACCTCAGAGAGGCAAAACGCTTTCGGCTGAATAAAGCTTTGTAACTCCCAACTCCGTTTGTCGATGGAATCACGGAAGAGAATTTCTGAAATTTAATACGCCTGAGAAACTATTCGTACAGCTATAAATAATATAAGTATGTAGCGTTGAACTGAGTTTTCAGGTTGTACAAGAGTAAGCTTCAACGTCGCTTTGTTACGTTCGTTTCTCAGATTCCTTACCTGATATTTACTGTCGTATATTCTGATTACACGAAGAAGAAACTTTGGTCTTAACCAAAGTAAGGTAAGATACAGAGTAACTCTGGACAGCATTACATTACGTACTATAGCTTTCAATTATATACGCACACCACATTAAACTCGAAGGAAACTCGAGTTGTTGACAAAGTTGCGTATCGGATCATCGGAGTTTCGTTTTATGTTTAAAATTGCGGAAGTGACATAAATAGCAAAAGTTCATACTGTGCACTCTCTGAAACCGTGTATCTTTTGAAAGCAGTGAATGGAGGTTGATGAAGTGTCCTCCGCTTGGGGCACGTATTCACAACTAATATGAATTAACACGACCAGCGGTACTTTGCTGTAGCCATGATGACAGAGAAATGCGGATTCGAGGGTAAAAATTTGAATAATATTTTTTAGTAACTTTAAGAGTAATTTATTAGAAATATACACTTAATGAGTCATTGACAGTAAAGAAAAGCAAAAATATGTCGAAAGTATACAAAAATCATAATAACAAATTTTTGCTATTTCTTGAGATATATTCGTAATTCGTTATCGTTCGTGGTGTATTCGTAATTCGGTGGGCGGTTATGAGGTATAAATGTGTGATTGTTGTAAGCAATAAGCTGAACGTAAATCTTATAAATTAACTACAGTACGTTATTTACGACCGATCTAGGGTATTATTATTCCTTGCCGTGTATAGTGAGGTACCAATCAAGGTAGTTAGTATCTTTTTTGTATTGTTTTACCGCTTGTAAGGAGATTTTTTACTGTTAGTAATAGTTGAAATTTTTCATAGTCGTACAGCTAGCTATAGGCTTTCTATTACAACTATCATTGCAATAAGAATCACTTGCGACACAATTTATTTATAGTCCTAAAGTTGTCATCCCTCAAATTAATTGTAAATAATTGATAATTTAATATTATTAAATTTAGTCTTACCAATGATGTTCAGACAAATAAACATAATTTACATTAAGAATGCTTGTTAGTATTTCTTTCTATTTAATGGGTTCTATTGATTCTACTAGTTCTGAGAACAGTTGACTTTGCGAGCACATAATTTAATGTCCGACTTAATATCTCGACAACTTCTGGACTGATCTTGTTCAAATTCAGAATTGTTATTTGAGTGCTGGTCCGTACCGTATGTTTCTGCTAAATATAATAGAATTGTTTCTATAATATTACAATTTATGACGCAATCTACAGGCTTGTGCCTGCAAATTGCGCCATAGCAATCGTCCTTCATTTGTTGGAGGAATACCACCCTTATCAATAATTTTCAACTATTAAAAATTCATATAACATTTAATAGGTTTCACTAAAATTAGTTGAAAAATAAGAACAGTACGTGAATCAAGACAAAAACATAATACCATACATATGAAAAAAATAATTGCCAGACTTGAAGCACAGGTGCATCGCTCGCTCGGTTGAATGCATTCCAGATCCCGTGGCTCTTCCTCACCTGGCGACTCTACTCGCCATACGGTTCAGTGTCCAATATTCAGTATGCAGTACACATTCTATTTGCGAGACATCCTGTTAGGTTTCCAATACATCTGGCGGCGCAGGCGAGCGGACCGATGACTCGGTACGTGCGCGACCTGACAATGCGCCGCATGGTACTCCACATCCCGCGCGATCGTCTACAGTTAAACTTGATGATGTTTATTGTGCAATTACATTAAATTCAGCGATAGTCTTTTCTCTGGATGCTATCATGCGCTCTTGGACCGTATCCTCTTTTATAGTTTCTGTTACTCTTGGCTCTGGCTTTGTTTACTGCTAATTTGAACTAGCTTAGATTTTCTTTATTAAATCGCCTGCGAATTTTTTTAACATTAGCTGCCTTAATTATAAACTTGCCTCAAATTTTTGCGCTTTTTGAACGAGTTTTGTCTTGTTTTATTCGATAGAAATATCAAACGCAAAAGCAAGATAATTACGTTTGAGTTTTGACACTTGTTTATTAATAAATCCAACTGTTTTTAAACGTATATAAGAAGCTGTTAAAAATCACTGGTATTATCTTAATTTACTAATATTCTTTTCCAAATACTTTTTTATAATCAGCCTTAATTAGGTGCAAAATTGATTTCAAATACATACAATGCCTAGAAGTTTTAGAATATATCAACGAGACATAGTTTAAATTGTGTTAGCACGGGGTAACTTAATAACTACACAAAGTGGTACCTCTCACAACATTCAATATCTCTTGCGCTCTATTCTAGATAAAAGCTATAAATAGGTAAATTTGCGTACACGTCGTTCACATTTGAGGTTGGGATGTCCTCTCAAACAGCGAGCTGCGAACAAATTGAAAATCAATGAACCACGGCATTCAATTTAATATGAAAAGCTATTCATCTTTATGTCTCTCTATCTATGCTACTTATCACATGCACATGGCGAAAGCCGCCACGTCTATATGAAACTCCGTAATGGCTTTTTTGTTCTCTCTGCCGTCGGAATTGCATAATATCGTGGGTTCGTGGTCTTCTATTTTCTGAACGGCAGTAGATTTAAAAGATAACCAACACGAAAATGCCTATTTGAATTTCGGACCGCCCTTTAGCGCATTTATCATTTTATTTGGGGTACCAATCATGAAATAAGAGAATTTTGATTATGCTCTTGATACCAAATGGAGAGAAGCGGACGGAGGCGGTGGTTTTATCCACAGTTTTACGATTGACGACATAAATTGAAGTTTGAATATTTAGACAGAAATGGCGAGGGGAGGCAATAAAAATAGTAACGACCTGTATTTTATGGCTGAATCAGTAACGTTTTAGGTGGAGTAGCTGAGTAAAATGGATATTTGGTTATTTTTGCAAATGTTTCAGCCTGCAAGTATATATACCAAGAGAGAAGCGGGTCATGTAACGAAATCTCAAATAAGCGCGTGATGCTTTGTATCTGTCCATTATTAACTTTGCTCTGTGCAACAACATGACATTTACAAAAGAAGTGCATTGTGTTGGTATTTAGCATGAGATGCGGTACTGCCAGATCAAACAATTTGGTTTATATTTTATTTAATTTAATCCGATTAAAAATAAAATGGTAAATATTTCAGATACAATGATTCATACAATGATTAATTCATGTGCATTATTATAAATGATTAAATTCGTCTCGCTAATAAAATTTATAGTAATGTAACACGTCTAAAATAAATGTATACTTAACGTTGATGATTAATCATTAATGGTCACAGAAGGCTTTGTCGTTGAGCAATTGATGCGACATCTTCCTAATTAAATATCTTAGTATATTGTCAAGTTGGTGATCCTTATATTACAATACGTGAGTAACAAAGATTGTGCATTTTGTAAGATATAAATAGAATAACAAACTCACATACATAGCACTTATCCGTAAGGACATTATTATTTTCTAGTAACAAAGTAGTCTGTTATCCAACTGACGGTAACACTGTTTACAGTTTCCGCTTGTTACTGCCATTTAACATCCTCTCGCGATCAAAGATCATTAAATGTCTGTCATTTCTCTTGAAACATTGCTCTGAACACGTTCAATAGTGCGCAATAATAATTGCTTCGTAATAGAATATACTATACAGCAAGGTGTGATGTTCCAGTAGTCAAAAGTAAAGTAAGTCCTAATTTGCTACACTTACTGGCAGCACCCCACAAAATTAGCCAGATTATTTCAGGTCAATAACATATCATTTTAATTTTCACCCTCACATTCCGTCGGCATTTCCACCTCATTATTCATTCGCGAGAGGGGTTGGAAGCGAGCCGGGATGAAATTACCGGCTTTCGTTTATCAGCGTGTGACAATCGCGTCTGATTGGACAAACGCAGTGCGTAAACGGAAACCTTAGATGCTTGGGTGTGTGTGAAATATCAACGCTATTTTGCTATAAAGTTATTAACTGACGTCTACTTCCATCTCGCCCTAAGACTTGCTCCCCAGTCCCGTCACGCCAGTTTGATACTCAAGGCATGAACAGTGAGGCAATTAGACGCCTATAATTACTATGTTAATTACAGACAGTGTTCTTGTTTCTCATCTTGCTATTCCGACCGTTCGCCGTACCTAATACAAACAAATTTGTACCAACTTCTAATTAACGCGCTGAGGATGATTAAAGAGTAACTATTTACTTTGAGATTTAAAATTATATGCGTTATATCGTCTTCCCGAGTAAATTGTTTGAAAGCAATTAATTGTTGTTAATTTTGCCTAAAGTAACATAGCGGATGTGAGAGTTTATTGGTTCTGTTTTCACACTTTATGGGAGACAACAGAGCGGTATGTAATTTAGTTACAAATTGTTACGATCAAACGCGTGTGAAGTTGGTGTTAATGTGTTTTATGTTTGTAGTTTACCAAAAGTTTAGCTGGATTTGCAAATATTGTGTGTGTATTTGCAAATTTATGAAGCTTAGTTTGGGCTTAAAAGCGGTAAGCAAAATCATTTAAATAAATGGCTACCATCACTTTTTTATAAGTGAAGTCTTAAAATAAAGCAAACAAAAAACAACCTACACTAATATCACGTATACATTATAGTTTTCGGATCATTTCCGTATTCAGCAGCCAAGTGCGCGGAAATTATGAGCCAAAGAAATCTTAAAAACGTAGCATACTTCCGTAAAGTTATTGTGAATCTCGCGGAGACTTCTTCCAAACTCTGTATTTGCAAGGAGCAATATTAAAACTTGTAGAGATACGAGAACTTGAGAAAAATAAAATATTCAGAGATACTTTTCGAGGCTTCGGCACGTATTTCATGAGGTATCTGATCTCGCCGCGAAACTCCATTCTGTGATGCCATTGTACTATTTCCCAGCAGAGTTCGATCACTTAACATGGCTATTCAGAGAACTAAATAAATAAGGGCACAGAATGAAATGGGAAAATAAACCTTTTTGTTCACGATAGTACTTATATTATACCTCGTGAGCCGGAGCCAGCGCTGTATGACTTTTTAATTTCCTTTGGGTCTGTTGAAGTTAAGTTCGATTGAGAATTGCGAAACGCGAAAACGTGGCACGTAAACCGTTTTCTGTTTATGTTGAAGCGGGAGATTTGTTTCGCTGTCTCATAGGAAATAAAATTTTCGTGCTCTCATAATAGGCTGCTACGTAACTGTTATTTCTAGTGCAACCAGTTTTCAGTCAGACTGCGCGTGGTAGTGCATTTGTTTACACCCAGCGTAGATGAAACATTGCCCAGCCTACTAAATAACCAAGAGCAGTTTACAGCCATATCTTTAATCTACACCTCTGCAACACTTCGCTGGCTTGCAACGATAAGCCTTGACACATGCATTGTGTTACATGATTCATAATAAAGTTAGGCGAAGGCGACTGTGTTCAGGCGACGTAGTGCATGGTATAAATCAGGCCTGGGATTGTAGAGACTTAATCTCACCTTACCTGCAGTGTTGGTGTCGCGTTAATACATCATGATATATTACGTCATTTATTAGCCTCCCACAAGAGCGTGTTCTATTAATTTGAGATGATTAATGCAGTGTAATAATTATTGTTATAGTGTTGATGGGAAATTTAATAGTACTTGATTGATGCTTGGTATTTTGTCGCTGTAATTTATGTTATGGTAGTGTTAACCATAAATTGTGTTAGTAATCATAAAAATAACGGTAAACTTATTGTTTTAATAATACATAAAGTCCGCTCAGTTTCAGTTGTGCACATAAACATATAAGTAAAGGAAATTAATCTAAAATAATTCTTGATATTTCATATAAATACAGTTAAATCACATTATTGAAAGAATCGGAAAAAAATATACTTGGTGTATTTTCTAAATAATAATTTAACAAAATACTCGGACATCGCTTTAGTAGAAAACATTCTCAAACTAACTGTGAAAAAAGCCAAGATAACATTATCTCTGTGTAATTGACAGCCTTTAAACATTTTTGTTCTTGTTTTGTGCTTATCTTCTGTAATTACGTTCCACAGCTCATACGAGTACACTGTATCCCAATCTGCATTACAGACTAAGTATAACAAAAGGACAACTGATACACTTGAAGCTACCAGAAAAAAATCAAATGTCTGAGAATTATGGGAATTAGCATTTTAAAGTTCCTAAAGTACTGTTATTGTTGAAAACGTTATTAATTTAATTTTCTTAAAATAGTAGGTGATTCTTTTAATTTAACCCTTATTTAGGAAAAGAATGATGATCTTTCGGTTTGTGACCCTCTTCGCAATTTGCAAAGTGGGAGGGTTATTTTTATTGTGCCCTTAAAAAACCCTTTTAATTCCCTTTAAAATAAACAAAAGCAAATAGAGCACTATTTTCAAGACTAAACTCAAATATAGTTATTGAAATTAAATAAATAAAACCGATTATGAGGATAGATATTGATTTTCGTGCATGTCTTGATACTCGTCAATTCATTCTGTTTTGCTTTCTCAAAGATGTCATTATTTGTAGGTTGGAGTTGGAGATTTAATTAAAAAGATTAGTCAGAAAATGTTCTCCATCTGGCCATGGTTATTCTGAGCGGTTGCCGGTTAACATGGTTAGCGTCGTGATAGTAAGCGCATGTGATTACTACATAATCGCGCAAGGATTTCAGCTGCGCAGTCTCACGATATTTATATTTTTAATTTCACGCCGCGATGAACAAAGTTTATTAAAAGTGTTTTAAACATCTCGGATTAAACACGCTTTGATATTGTACTTTGTAAAACTCATTATATCTAGGCGTAGGTGGTTATTATTTAATGTCTTATCAAATAAGCATTACTTTAATAATATCCATTACTTTAATTATTGTCTACAATATATAATGTTATCGATGATTATCAAATACAAAATACAGAACCAGACTGTTGACATAAATGTTGCCGAGGAGTGACATATACTTGTAAGCGACATGGTTGCAACTATCTATCTCTACTACAAGTGAACGTTTTTATCTACTTCGAAGAACATGTACTTCCTATCACGACCCGTACCCAGCTTATTTTTACAACATTTCATATTTATGTGGAATAAAAATTGGGTCGTTTTCGCTCACGACCTTAGCGCTATGCGTGTCTTGGGGATTGATAGGCTCGGATGATCGATTCCAAAGTAAAATATAAAAATCAAAAGACTGATACACACTGTTACACACTCCTATAAAACTGGAGATAAGGACTTTGGCTTATCTTAAAGGATTTAGACATATAAGTAAGATATAGATATAGTAAGTGTAGCATGTTCTCAACATGCTACACTCTCGGCTGTAAACGGCTGGGCTAGGCGTTAAGCAAGCCCCTTATCGATGCGTTTTTGCAGTTGTATGATTTTGTATAGTTATTAGAGAGAAACCAGAGACAGAAAACAATTTGACCAATACTTTTATAATGTCCTTTGTTATATAGTATTTATTTGATAGATAACCATGATATGTTTTGCGTGTATATTATTTCAAAAAATAATAAGCATATTATAATGTATTTTGTAGTAAAGTATGAATGTAGTGATACATCGGCAACAAAATTATTATATCTACACCAGGCTTCCTCTGAGTAGATTTTGTTTTTTATGGTGTAATTTCTGAGAAAATGAGATTTTCTAGTGTAACATTTTCCATGATGCGTATTTTGAAACGCAAGCTAAAATTTAAAGGTTTATTTAAATTTATAACCAGTGGCACTGAAATAACAGAGAAGCAAAGTACATATTTCACGCGCTGAAATGATAAGCAAATAATGAAACAGCAGAATTTTAGTTTAAAATATAATGGGAATCCTTAATTTATTGCCGCTCCGTGTCTTTTAAGCGTCTGTAAATAACAAAGTTTCAAATTTCAGCACGTTTGTTTATGAAAGCGGACCAATTCATTACTTTATTTGTTTAATAAAGCTCGAACAGGCACCATCTGTGTACACTGGGATATAAATTACCTTTAATTTAGGTGAACGATCCAGAAAATATGATGATGTAAAGTTTTCATCAAGCCTTAATAAAACAAGCAGCGCGCCGCGCCGTTTGGATGTAAGTACGTTACAGAGCACCTACTTGTTACAAAATTTGATATGCTACAATTTGCAATATGACGTTACTCGGTAATAGGAAGAAGTTTTGATAAACTAATTTATATTTAATATTTTTCTAGGAGGCTACATTCGTTACACTGTGGATTTGCTACCATTCTGAACTGCTATTTGTTCCCTTGAGATTGAGGGGATAAACAGAAATAAATTTAGGTTATACTTTTGCAGGATTACATAGTATCAGAATAAGGTAGCGTAGCATTTGCAATTTTGTAGCAAGCTAAGAATTCGTAGCATCATTCGTAAGGAACTACGGTGTGGCTGGTGTACTGGTAAAAGAGATTGACTTATATTACGTATAAAAACAAATAATAGTTTGCAATAATTTTTAAACTACTGTAAAAAAGATAGTCTTTATATATAATGTCTTTCCTTATCATCATCATCATCTCTCGTCCACCGCTGGACATAAGTCTCACCCATGACATGCCACTCGGCCATATCCTGAGCTTAGACTTACGACGAAGTCGATGGCGAGAAGACCTGACGAAGTTTCCTAAATGCTGCCCAACTCAACCGTATTCTTCTGTTAATTTTACTCCCAAATAGTTTCTTCCTGCTTTGAGCATCTGTCTTAGGTATACATACTTTTGAACAATTTCGAGAGTATAGAACCGTGAACTGCAATCGGTTTCGGAACAACGTGTTCGTTGAATATAAGCTTGGTTTTATCCAAGTACATCCGAAGACCGATGCGTTGGGAAGAATCAGCTAGGTCATCCAACATCAGTGAGTTTCTTTATCACGGACTCGGATTCCACCAACATTATGTTAAAAATGGTTTCATTTAAATTTCAGCGCAGAACAAATTAAACATTCATTGCAAACGAAAGTAAACTCAGAACTGAATAAAACAGTTAAAGGACGTGAAAACTCAATGTAGTTTACACTGTACCAACAATGGAACCCATTACAGGTATTTTTACACAGAAACATTGATTGCGGCGCGAACAGAACAAATAGAACATTGTTGTTCTGTTTCTACTACCTTTAGGATTATTTAGAAGTAAGAAATAGGATTGCATTAAATGTAAAGTTTATTTTGTTTTTCACGAATGATAAATAATATATTTTCAATATATATATATTAAGCTACAGTATTATTTTATAAAATGCATATGAAAAAAAAATCATTTATTTACTCAATATTAACTTGGCCTTACACTTTTCACATGATTACCAAAAATTACTGTAAAGTCAATTGAGAGACAAAATGGTCAACACACAATATAGTACTTTCGACACGGATTGTGTAGTCCGGAATTTGATGTTGCTTGTAGGAAGATATTCCACTGTTTGTTCCAGGTGTAAGTGTATTCGTGTGTTCCGTGTCATTTTTCTGACACAGCATAATTTTAGTGGCAGGCTGTTTAGGAGTGTGAAAGCCTTTGCGTGTTTGAATTTTTGATCTTTTCATGTATAAATGTTAAAACACTCAATTCTACTTTTGAAATTCTGCGCGCCAAGTTGTCATTTAGAATGCATTTCTAAAGTACGAGTATACGTAGTTTCTCACTTGCGTAGGCGGAGTAGCGTAGAGTAGTCTCAGTTTTAATAGGCCACGCAAAGTGTCACGATGGCCTACGATTGTTGCCCTAAGACATAAAGCCACATCCATGGTAGGCCGACACTTATTGTATATGCTGACTATTTGGCTATTGCACTATACGGCCACCCATGACCGGGCTGAACCTTGCTTAACTTCTGTGATCGGTTAGATATATGTCAGCCATCTTTAATAATTTTGTGAAAACATTAGCATATGGAGCATTGCTGTAATTTTAAACATAGAGCTCAGAGAAATATGCTTGTTAGTTATGTTCACATGCACATACCGATAGCATAATAATTATGCTTTATACAAAATTATGTTCTTAGCTGTCTTTGATGAAAAGCGGTCCAAAATGGCCACCGTCACAAAATGACAATTTTTTTTATTTTTTATTATATTTGAAAAAAATATTTTTACAACATTCAAATAAAATGACTTGACAAGTAAAATATGTAACAGAAAAGTGTGATAATACTAAAGTGTGTTAGTCTACCCATCAAACTGAAACAATTGCAAAACAAAAAAATACAAAAAAAATAAAAATGGTTTTACTAAAATTGCTCATGTGATTGGCCAAGTTGTATAGAAGACGCATTTTTTTTTACATAGAAGTGGTTTTACAATGGGTTCACTTTGATGATTAGACTAACGCCGTTAATTATCGCGATGTCGGGGATTTTAAACACTTTTAATTTTACTTGTTTCATTTTAAAGTAAGTATGCACTAAAACAATAATTAGTATTATAAAAGCTCATAATGATTTGAAAGAGTATCAAAGAATCGATTGGGAAACTATTATTTCCACCGACTATAATTTTTCGACAGAATAGAAAATTAAAAAACCAAACGAAAACAATTTTTCTCTTCACTCAACTGGTTTTGAAAGACTGGCGTCTTATGCATACTCGTCAAAGTCAGAACTTTGTCTTTTTATAAAATAGCTGCGATGGAACGAACAATCGTAAAACTCTCGGCAGCGTTAACATTCCGTCACATTAGCATGCAATAAAAATATGTTACGTATAAGGTACAATTGTGAATTCAGTGGTAACGTTCGTATCGTACTCGTACGTCGGACGCTTTATTTCAAGTCATACGCCCGCACCGCGCAAGGTCCTACAAAACATAATGATTCGAATGTATCTCTGTCGTGAAACTGTACCTCGGGGAGCCGAGGGTAATAAAAATTCCGGGGCGGCGTTACAAGTGTGCTTTCGAGAAAGTAATCCGCGAAGAAATACAGCCGCTACCTACAGCTTCCACATTTGTAACTGCGAAATCTCCATTTCTCTTTGACTAGCAGTCGTTTCAGAAGCCGCGACTCCCTGGTGTGTCGTGGGCGACACTCATAAAAATTCACCGCACCGAAGTTTGCGCCAACGTGTCATGAGAACTTGCAGAGCTCTTGTTCCCGCTCGCGCCTGCTTATTTCTGGCAAAGGGGATTTTGCTGTATTATTATAATTTTATAAGCCTACTTAACAATGTGTAGGCAATTTCGTACCATCACTGCGAACCATTAACCCGTTTAAGTATTCAGAGTTTTGTCGTCTCGATTTGGCTGGAACGGAGATTAGGTAATGAACTTAACTGTGTAAGAAAATAATATTGTTTTATGTTTATTATTTTCATCTCTGATGTTATGTAAATAAATGGAAAATTATATATGATAGACCTACGAAGAAACGCTTACCTTCTTAAAGTTTTATTTTCATGTTCAGGTAGATTACTGTTTTAGTTAATGGATAAGCAATTTTATAATATCGTGGCTCATAATAATACGCTGGAACATATTAATAGTTTTCTCCGCCTCCAGGCCCTCCGGCCAGGTCTCCCACTCAAAACCTAAATCTGCAAAGGCCAAACCCTCCGGGGCTAGGTTGAAGCCGGCACCTACCCTACCTTCCTTGATCCCGCAACCGCCCGTCCTACCCACACCTGTCTCACAGCCAATCCCTCTCTCAACCCGCCCGACCTCGTATGCCGCGGCTACATCCCAGCTGCGTAATTTCCCTTCCCCTCCTGCTCCCCGACAGGTATCCTCTCATCCTTCGCACTTTGCGGACGATGAATGCATTAACGCAGTCCTCGATATGTCCGCCCAGCTCCCACTGGGCGAATGCATCAACTTAGGTCGTCAGATCCTGAACAACCGCGAACCGGCGGCAATTTTACGCATTCTTGCGCAAAATCAGGCCACCGTCGCGGCCATCCAGGCTTTCCTCGCCGCGAACCCGACCCGTCATGGATAGTTCAACCAAACGTATTAGGCCCCGATCGATCAAACTGGCATGGTTTAATGCCAACGGACTTGTTAAGGAAACGAGTGCCGGAGGAAGCCAAGTGCCACTCATCGAACAATTCCTCCACGACCACCAAATTGTCGTCCTACTAGTGAACGAGACTTTCTTGAAACCGGGCAAAAGGGATCCCAGGATCGCCAACTTTTGTCTGAATGAATGAATGAATAATGAATAGTTTAATGAATGAATAGTTTAATTGCGATAATTTTAGTCTTAGACTTACTTCTATGATACTCAGAGGCAGCCTCATCACGCAATGTCATCATGAGTCTCACTGTATCCGTAATCCACGGATACGAGCGTTTTTTAATAACCACGGACCTGAAAGGAGCGTGGCAGTCGAAAAGAGTGATAAGAATAGTATTGAAATCTGCTACTAACCTATTAATGTCATCATGTTGAGCTAAAAGATCCCACCTAATAATCTGCAAATCGCTATTAAAGCTATCCATACATATATTTTTAATCGGTCTATAGGTTACAGTACGAGGAACTGGTTTTACTCGCCTAATATTAAACTCGCATACTACTAAACAATGGCCATGAAGAGTTCCTACTAATCCCAAAGAAATACCTTTCGGTTGTAAGTCCGTACAAATCAGGTCAATAAGAGTTTCACTCGATTCTGTGAAATGCGTCGGCTCAGTAACTAGTTGCTCTAATTTGAAACTCGATAGAAATGATTTTAATTTAAGCGTTTTACTATTGTTAGTATCCAAATAATCAATATTAAAATCGCCTACGAGAATCAAGTGATCGTGTTCTGGAATCGAGCTAATAGAGTCAGAGATCGCGTCAAAAAATAGTTCAATATTAACCCACCGTGGCCGATATGCCGTACCAATAATTAGTTTCTTACCATTGATAGTCACCGCAAGCCACATCTGTTCTACAGTTACATGTTGAGGGTCCACGGGGTGGCGCCAGGTCCGCACGGTCAGTTCGCGTTTTACGAAAAAACCAATACCTCCGCCGCGAGAGCGATGAGCTCGCGGCCGTGGCGTGTGTCTCAGTCGGTAACCGGGGATGACCGGCGCGCGGCCCTCCTCACCCTCGTGCACCCACGTCTCGTTGACCGCCAGGATATCAACGTCGGACTGAGATACTGACGCTATAATATTGTCGTGGTTGGTACCGAGGGAACCTGCGTTGTATAACCCAACTTTAAAATTTCTTGTAGCCATTACCGAAGTAAAAATAAGTATTTGAAAGGACACAGCACATGAAAGGAACATAATTCTGACACACACAGAATGTAACTTGAACGTTTAAAACATGACAAAACGCAATGATATAAATACATCTTAATATTACTTGCCTAACTTTAATGTTTTTATAATTACAAAAAATTCTATTGTTTATCCGGAACCAATAAGATACAAAAAACATGCGGAATCTTAGACAAATTGCGGCTACGCTACTACCAGCCTGATTCCAAATTTGTTTATAAATTAAATAATCTACGACTTTGGCGCTGCAATCGATGCAGCGCCAAATATCTTTCCCAGGTCTTGTTCCGAGCGAACCCGAAAAGACGCCGTGCCAGTCTCACGACGAACATAGATGCGGCCATCCCTCGTCCAAGCGTATTTTCATTTATTCATATGCACTTCTTCTCGCGTTTTGAAGAAAAGCATTTTGTTGTACTTAGAAAGTCTTTCATTTACATAAAACCTTGTGGGCGCAGCAGAGAGCCCAAGGCCTTCCGTAGTAATATTGCGTCGTACGCGCGCCGCCTGTAGGAATGCATGTCTGGTCCGTAATGATAGGCTCCACTCTGCCAAAGGGGGGACGCTTATCTATTATAGAAGATCCCTTCACTGCATTCCTCTCGACACACCTTCGCTTCATTACCTCGAAGCTTCCGTCTGCCGGATCGCCCTAACTGGCCATCAGCCTATCACACTTGCAGCCTGCTACCACTCTGGTAACAGGCGTTTCGATCAGAATGACTACGAGAAACTATTTGCCTTAGGGGGATCCGTCATCCTCGCCGGCGACTTCAACGCCAAGACCCTCGAGTGAGGTTGCAACGAAACGAATAGCCACGGCAGCAAACTATTTAGTTTAGCGGATGACATTAATTTTGATGTCATTTCGCCCTCCACGCACACTTACTTCCCTCCTAGGTTAGGCTACCGGTCCGACGTACTTGACATAGCACTTCTAAAAGGCGTAACACTCCAGTTGCGCTCTTTAGAAGTGCTCGACGAACTTAATTCCGACCACAGACCAGTGTTCATGCATCTAGGCCCTGACCCGACGGACAGATACTTATTAATATAACTGCTACTCTTTTATTGTCTCTAATGTATAATGAACATGTGTTTAAAAAATAATTATATCATATACTTATTGTTTTGCTAGGATTTTCTATGTACACTAGCATATACATATTGTAACTTATTTATTTGAATAATGTCATTTTAAAAATAAAATAATCCCCCCCGGACGTCGAAAGATCGATCGACTCTTTCACTAACCACCTCCACACTGCCATAGGCAAGTCGTCGCGGCAAGTACCAGCCGAAGATTCCCGTCGGCTGATCTTACCCGAGGACGCGAAGGAGTTACTGAGAGAGAAACACAGAGCCACTAGGGCATTCGGTAGATGCCCCACCGACAAGAACAGAGCTACCTCGCGGCGTTACGAGCGCCTCGTAAAGGCCCGCATCCAGGAGCTCCGGGATCAGAAGTGGGATGACACACTCGCAGATCTCGCGCCTACGCACCAGGCTTACTGGCAGCTGGCGCGCAATTTAAAGATAGATAAAACGGTCACCATGCCCCCCCTGAACCGCCCCGGTCAGCCCCCCGCGTTCGATGACGACGAGAAGGCAGAGTGCCTAGCAGAGAGTCTCGAGGCTCAATGCGCTCCGTCGCTCAGTTCGGTCCCCGCTTCCCATCTTACTATGCTGGACAGAGAGATCGAACATCGTAGCACCATTCCCCTCCGCGATAGGAAAGCTCCCGGTGCCGACGGCATCAGTAACAAAGTGCTCAAGCACCTTCCCCTCGCCTTGATCCTTATATCTAGATCCTTGTTAGCATTTTTAATGCTGCCATGAGCAACGGCATGTTCCCAGCCGCTTGGAAAACTGCCGATGTCATCGGCATTCACAAGCCGGGCAAGAAGGCGTCAGAGCCCTCTAGCTACCGCCCCATTAGTCTCCTCAGTTCCCAGGGTAAAATTTACGAACGACTTCTACTGAATCGCATGTGGGCCCACGTCACGGCCAATAACCTCCTTCCCAACGAGCAGTTCGGCTTCAGAGCCCGACACTCTTGCGTCCAACAAGTACACCGCCTCACGGAGTACATCCTAGAGGGTTTAAACATGAAACCCAAACACTTTGGCAACCCCCAGGGAACCGTAGCGGTCTTCCTGGACGCAGCCAAAGCCTTCGACAAAGTCTGGCATAACGGGTTGATATACAAGTTGTATCAATTCGGTCTGCCAGACCGTCTTGTCCACATCATCCAGGATTTCCTCCGCGACAGAAGCTTCCGCTCCAAGCTCGAGGGTGAACGTTCACCTCCACACCCAATCAGAGCGGGGGTCCCCCAGGGCTCAGCCCTGTCCCCGCTGCTCTTCTCACTCTACACGAGCGATATCCCCCGCTACCCGGGGGTAGAGCTCTCCTTTTCCGCTGACGACACCGCCTTCTACGCCAGAGGGTGGCACGTGACTCGACAAATAGCTCTCGTCAACCGAGCGCTCCTCTCCTTGGGTAAATGGTTCCGCATGTGGGCCATTACCGTTAATCCAGAGAAAAGTGCAGCAGTGTACTTCACTCCGCGTAAAGTTCTCCCGAATAGGTCCCTACGCCTCCATGGCCAGCCCATTTCTTGGGCCTCCTCGACCAAATACCTAGATGTTACCCTGGATAATAGGCTCAACTTCGAAAAACACATCATCGCGGTGCGTAATCGCGCGGCCTTCTTTCTAGGCCGTCTCTCCCCCCTCCTGTGCGCGAGAAGTAAAATGTCCCTTAGAAATAAGGTGACACTTTACAAGACCGTGATCCGCCCCGTCATGACCTACGCCTCTGTTGTCTTCGCACACGCGCCCTCTTATCAACTGTATAAACTCCAAGTCATTAAAACCGCTTCATCCGTAGAGCGGTAGACGCACAATGGTATATGCGCAACGCGGACCTTCATTGCGACCTCGAGCTCCCCTCTATCCGTCAATTCATGAAGGATGCCTCGCGTAGGTACTTCGACTCTGCTCCCCACCACCCGAACCCGCTCGTGGTTCAAGCGGCGGACTACTCGACTGACCCGAACGGTCCGCCCCCCTTGCATAGGCGTCCTAGACACTTCTTAGATGATCCGGACGACCCCATTGCAGCCTTAGTATCGGCCGCCCTGGGGTCGCCTGGCCTACCTAACTCGTCTCCTAACACACATTCCGTTTTTGGTACTGGTCCGGGCTACCAGATTCGACATCCATCCCGACGAAACAGAATGCGTCCTCGCCGGCGAGGACGTGGTCTCTTACGACCCTTAGGGTCACCCAGTTGATTGATATGGCCCTAGGTCTTTCCCCGTCTGGGAGGCCAGGGCAGTTCGGTCAAATAATTAAATCAGTTGCCTAAATTAGCTAGGTTTAGGGTCCAGGCCTCTCCCCGGGATGCCATGGACACAAGTCGATCTAATGATAGGGCTCTGGCGCGGGCCAGGGCACCTCTCTCCAAAAAGCGTCCTTCAGATACCAATAAAATATAAGGTCCTCGCGAACTCTGGTCTCAGAGCTCCAGGACAATCAGGTCAAATAGTCACTCAGATTCATAGGGCTCAATTGTCCTCCCCCTCAGGGAGGTCTGGGTAAATTCGCTCTAAAAAGTTTTAGCTAGGATGCCACTAGTGGCTAGGGCCCTAGGCACTCCCCGTCTGCGTTGCCAGGGCAGTTCGTTAGTCCAACTCTGGGCGACGGCTCAAGCCGAGGTTCCAGCCGTCTGAGGCGCCCTTGTGCTTGTCGACCCAAAACCGAACCGCGGCCCAGCGCACTTGCGCTTGCCAAACGTCCGGTCAAGCTGTCCGAGGTCGCGTTCTAACAGCAGCTCAGTCTTTTCTAAAAAAAAAAGTTATAAAATCAGTTCAGCACCTCAGTTAAACAGTTCGCAGTAGTTCATTCAGGACTTCAGCTTTGCCGTGATACAGTGTTACCATACAAGAAGTAAACAACCTCGCTCTCCGCCCTCTTCTGTTCAAGACTCTGAACGTGCCAGTACTACCGAAGCCTAAACCATCTTTTCTTGAAACTTCCTACAACCCCAGCATCCGTGGAGCGACTCGGGTCAGACTGTTCTTCCATCTACTACGCCACATACAGTCCACTCGCCGTAGCAGTCTCGGCCCGCCGTCCTCCACATTGGTCCTTCCAGCCGGATTTTGGGAGATTTCAAGAAAGAAGATGGCGCTGACACGGTCCTTGAAGAAGGCGCAATCTGCGCCGCGCCACAGAGTCAGCCAGTCTACAGAAAATTCACCGAGCGAGGTGTCAAGAGACTCTACTGTCATCACAGCCACGCCTAAGGTGGGATTGCCGCAGGGCTACAGAGCCGTCGAGCCCTCCTCCTTCTTCACCGCTGCGAGTCGTCTGGGGGCGCCGCAGGACTCCAGTGCCACCGTGCTCTCCTTTCACTTCACCGCCGCTGATCATCTGGGGGCGCCGCAGGGCTTCAGTGCTGTCGAACCCTCCTCCCACATCTCTGCTGCAACTCGCCCGGGAACGCCGCAGGGCTTTAGTGCCGTCAAACCCTCCTCCCACATCTCTGCTGCAACTCGCCCGGGAGCGCCGCAGGGCTTTAGTACCGTCAAGCCCTCTTCCCACATCTCCGCTGCAACTCGCCTGGGAGCGCCGCAGGGCTTTAGTGCCGTCGAACCCTCCTCCCACATCTCTGCTGCAACTCGCCCGGGAGCGCCACAGGGCTTTAGTACCGTCAAGCCCTCTTCCCACATCTCCGCTGCAACTCGTCTGGGAGCTCCGCAAGGTTCCAGTGCCATTGAACCCTCCTCCCAATTCTCTACTGCAATTCGCCTGGGAGCGCCGCAAGGTTCCAGTGCCGTCGAACCCTCCTCCCACTTCTCAGCTGTAACTCATCTGGGAACGCCGCAGGGCTTCACTGCCGTCAAGCTCTCCTCCTACTTTTCCGCTGCGACTCGCCCGAGAGCGCCGCAGGGCTCTAGTACCGCCGAGCTTTCCTCTCATTTCAACGCCGCAAGCTATCTGGGAACAACCAAGGGCTCCAGTGCCGTCGAGTCCTCCTCCCATTTGAACACCGCAAGTCATCTAGCAACGCCGGGTCAAGCACACGCAGGGCCTGCTTTCCGCGCCACCGATACATCAACGTGCCTCAAAAGAGTGCAGGGGATGCATCCCGCCTCTTTCGTCGTCACGCCGCTACAGCAGCATCCGCACATTGCGCCTTCAGTATCATTCAGCATGTCACCAGTAACGCATGTTGCCGCGCCAGCCTACGGAGCATCAAAGTCGGCTCTACAATCCAGAGGACCGACATCTACAACGCCTGCACGCCGACGCCGTCTCTCCAATCGAGAGCGCTAGAGACTCCGCCTTGAAGAGGTACTCGCCCTTGCCAAAATCCAAGCATCACGCGCACGCCTTGCGCTGATGGATGAAGAAGATGCCTCACGTAACGAGTTCTCCGAAGAAGACATCACTGTACCGCGACATGTTGAAACCTGTTCCCAGTCTCAGGAGATTGTCGCCACAGAAACAGAAAGCCTGCTAGAGTCTTCGGAGCTGCTGCCACTGCCACCAGTGCCCCACATGCACCAGCCTCAAAACGCCGATGCACCTTCAAAAACTGCAGTAACGCCAGATCAGCCTCATCGTGAGCCTACCTACGTACCGCTGGTAGCTGCTACAATAGCTCCTGCTTCAGTTCTTGTGCAGCCAGTCCTAGCTGAGTCACACGAGAATCCCGAAGACTCCGATCACTGCAACTACGGAGATCTACCCCTGTTCGACGGCTCGCACAATGAAACTTCTCGTCAAGAGCCACGGCATGTCGTACATCGCATAAAAACGATGACAGAAGTTAAAATTACGCCAACGTGGAGCACCGAATTTCCCGCGGCATGTCTGAAAATAGCGCCAGACATTGTCTCTGCACCGGCGAGAGCCGCCGCCACTTCGGCCCTACGTGACAAGGGACCAACGGTCTCCCTGCTTGGATATGAGAGCACGAATCAGATTAACATCCCAGGAATTACAGACATGAAAGTTGACGCCGCAAGGTCTCGTCGAGGCACCATCACGCTGCAGAGACGTGACACAGAGGAACAACAACATCGGGAACACATAATTGACAGGCTACCTCTCACCTCTACGGAGATGCGCGTGGGACAACCGGACGGGACCGGCCAATCGCATTGCTGACGCCGCTTGGATGTGTATCAAATGATACCCACACCCGCTCCGGTCATCAGGTGAACTTCATGGCCCACATAGTTGACTCGACCGCAGAGGAGCGCGTGGACGACGCCCACTGCCACAATTTAGCCCTCGAGTCACTCGCCGTGTCGCCGAAGAATCCACGAAGCGATCCTGACCAACAAGCTCTAGAGATCCTAGAGAGACCGACGAACCAGCTTCCTGATAGACGCTATGAGACTGCCTTTTTGTTGAAGAAGGATAGTGAGAAGATGCCAGACAACCGTGAGACCACACAAAGCCACCTTGTCTCAGCCGACGCCAAAAATACTGCCCTAGCTGCCACCAAAGAGCCGCGACAACCCACTAACGAGGACAAAAACGTCTTTGTGAGCTGTGAAGACCCCAACTCGCTAACACCGAACAACTTCCTGCTAGGCGACCCGACTCGTGTACTATCGCCCATTCAACGCCAAGGACCTCATCAGGTGCATACACTGGCACGCCGTCCAGCGACTCGCCGATCTCTTCTGGCACAGGTGGCTCCAGAAATATCTGCCCGAGCTACAACACTGGCGGGAGCCTAAATTGCCGCAGGCCCGCTGTGAAGATCGGTGACATCATGCCCGTCGCAGCCAACATGCTGCCACGTAACACGTGGCTACGAGGCGTTGTCACAGCCATCTACCCGGAACCCGATGACAATGTCTGGGTAGTCAACATGCGCACAGCAATAGGAATCCTTCAACGACCCGTCAAGAACAAGTTATTCTGCCGACTACGCCCGCCGTTCACCAAGGAGATTGCAGCGCAATGGACAGCGCTGCACGGCAGGAGAATGTGCACGACGGGCGTCACAATAGCCTAGCTTAGTAGTATGATTGTAATAATGCAGGTGTTAGTATAAGTTTATTTCATAAGTCGCATTGTATATAGATTAAGTGGTAGCTTAAGATAATATAAAGATTTAGTTAGAAATAAACAATACTGACACGGTCTACATCAATAGGGCGGCGGAAAGCGAGACAAAGGGATTAAGATTAGGGATGCAGATAACACTACACCACGGTGAGACGGGCAGGTGCATGAAATTCTACGTAGTGCCCCAGCACACAGCCCTTTTCGTGGAATTTCAGCCAGACAGGGTTGAACAATCACCCGTCTCACTCACACGCTTAGAACGCCGTACATATAAAAGCGCGTGGTGTAGCGTTATAAAATCAGCCTTCGACAAAGTCTGGCATAACGGGTTGATATACAAGTTGTATCAATTCGGTCTGCCAGACCGTCTTGTCCACATCATCCAGGACTTTCTCCGCGACAGAAGCTTCCGCTTCAAACTCGAGGGTGAACGTTCACCTCCACACCCCATCAGAGCGGGGGTCCCCCAGGGCTCAGCCCTGTCCCCGCTGCTCTTCTCACTCTACACGAGCGATATCCCCCGCTACCCGGGGGTAGAGCTCTCCCTTTTCGCCGACGACACCGCCCTTTACGCCAGAGGGTGGCACGTGACTCGACAAATAGCTCTCGTCAACCGAGCGCTCCTCTCCTTGGGTAAATGGTTCCGCATGTGGGCCATTACCGTTAATCCAGAGAAAAGTGCAGCCGTGTACTTCACTCCGCGTAAAAAACTCCCGAATAGGTCCCTACGCCTCCATGGCCAGCCCATCTCTTGGGCCTCCTCGACCAAATACCTAGGTGTTACCCTGGAAAATAGGCTCAACTTCGAAAAACACATCACCACGGTGCGTAACCGCGCGGCCTTCTTTCTAGGCCGTCTCTCCCCCCTCCTGTGCGCGAGAAGTAAAATGTCCCTTAGAAATAAGGTGACACTTTACAAGACCGTGATCCGCCCCGTCATGACCTACGCCTCTGTTGTCTTCGCACACGCGCCCTATTATCAACTGGATAAACTTCAAGTCATTCAAAACCGCTTCATCCGTAGAGCGGTAGACGCGCAATGGTATATGCGCAACTCGGACCTCCACTGCGACCTCGAGCTCCCCTCCATCCGTCAATTTATGAAGGATGCCTCGCGTAGGTACTTTGACTCTGCTCCCCACCACCCGAACCCGCTCGTGGTTCAAGCGGCGGACTACTCGACTGACCCGAACGGTCCGCCCCCCTTGCAAAGGCGTCCTAGACACTTCTTAGATGATCCGGACGACCCCATTGCAGCCGTAGTATCGGCCGCCCTGGGGTCGCCCGGCCCACCTGACTCGTCTCCTAACACACATTCCGTTTTTGGTACTGGTCCGGGCCACCAGATTCGCCATCCATTCCGACGATACAGAATGCGTCCTCGCCGGCGAGGACGTGGTCTCTTACGACCCTTAGGGTCACCCAGTTGATTGATAGGGCCCTAAGTCTTTCCCCGTCTGGGAGGCCAGGGCAATTCGGTCAAATAATCAAACCAGTTGCCTAAATTAGCTAGGTTTAGGGTCCAGGCCTCTCCCCGGGATGCCATGGACACAAGTCGATCTAATGATAGGGTTCTGGCGCGGGCCAGGGCACCTCTCTCCAAAAAGTGTCCTTCAGATGCCAATCAAGTGTAGGGTCCTCGCGAACTCTGGCCTCAGAGCTCCAGGACAATCAGGTCAAATAGTCACTCAGATTCATAGGGCTCATTTGTCCTCTCCCTCAGGGAGGTCTGGGCAAATTCGCTCTAAAAAGTTTTAGCTAGGATGACACCAGTGGCTAGGGCCCTAGGCACTCCCCGTCTGGGTTGCCAGGACAGTTCGTTAGTCCAACTCTGGGCGACGGCTCAAGCCGAGGTTCCAGCCGTCTGTGGCGCCCTTGTGCTTGTCGCCCCAAAACCGAACCGCGGCCCAGCGCACTTGCGCTTGCCAAACGTCCGGTCAAGCTGTCCGAGGTCGCGTTCTAACAGCAGCTCAGTCCTTTCTAAAAAAAAAAAAAAAAAAAGTTATATAATCAGTTCAGCAACAGTTCAGCACCTGAGTTAAACAGTTCGCAGTAGTTCATTCAGGACTTCAGCTTTGCCTCTGCAGTGATACAGTGTTACCATACAAGAAGTAAACAACTTCGCTCTCCGCCCTCTTCTGTTCAAGACTCTGACCGTGTCAGTACTACCGAAGCCTACACCATCTTTTCTTGAATCTTCCTACAACCCCAGCATCCGTGGAGCGACTCGGGTCAGACTGTTCTTCCATCTACAACGCCACATACAGTCCACTCGCCGTAGCAGTCTCGGCCCGCCGTCCTCCACAAATAGTTATTATAAAGTTTGATAATTAATTAATATACATTAATGTTCATTTTAAAGCTGATTCAGACGTATTTAAATTCATGCGAGGTTAGCTCGCATTACCTAAAGGGACTTGAAGACATAAAGTTTGGTTTAACTGGGTATAAACACAGATCAAAGAGCCCACTAACAAACTAAAACATGACAACAATTCCCAGAATAAAGTTCAACAGAATACCGTCACATTTACACCTGTTTAAGAAGCAAATTTAAAAATAGGAGGAGTTTTTTCTCTATTAAGGTTTATTTTATAAGTCTACTCAGGTGGTTCGATATAAATTTAATGAATTTCAGTCCAGTGTTTGGTGTTTAAATTAAAATAACTGGAAACTCTAACAGGCGTAGGCAGCAGCTGAATATTTACCAAGTTACATTAGATTGGTCGACTACGACGGCCTGTTTGCCGTTCCAACATACAAACACGTTGACGCTGTGCAAAGTCACGGATTAGATTTAGCAGTCACGTCATTGTAAGCATTATCCGAAATCACGGTGGCTGAAGGCGAAAAGTCCAGATTCGAGTGAAATATCTATTCCTAAGTGAGCCCTTGCAATGACCAAAATCGGCTGACCATAATAATGTTTAGAAGGTTAGATAGATATTGCCTTACGGCCAAGCCAAGGGTTGCTACACCCAACATCAGAAGGGTATTCCAGCCCTGTACTTCGCCCTTCTGTGTTTATTAATGAAGAGAAGGTTCACAGACAGGGCAGATTTACAGCAGCAATTGAGCTCGTAAATAACGGCTAATTGAAACAGTATTGATATAGCTGGGCTCTCTGATGTTAACGAGGTTAATGACTCCAAAGACACGAAGACAATGATGACTTGCCGAATTATCGTTCTTGTGTAACGAGCAACCATTACATAATATTACTAACTAGCTGTGCCCCGCGGTTTCACCCGCGTAGTTCTACTAAAACTAGAACAAACTAAAACTAACTTCGACCTACTTTTTTTGAAGTCGGTTAAAAAGTATTCTATGTCCTTCTTCTGGTTTTATGCTACCTCCCCACCAATTTTCAGCCAAATCGGTTCAGCCGTTCTTTAGTTATATATGGTGTAACTAACACGACTTTCTTTATATATAGATATAAAGAAAGTCGTGTTATCTATATATATATAGATAACTAAATAAATAAATCACAATGTAAAAATACATATAACCATAATAAACATTATAAATAAGGTACTTACAATCCATCAATTTTTGATATATGAATCACAAAATTAAAGTCTAGAAATTCAATGTCTCAATTATATGACAAGTCAAATAAGACATAAATGTTAATATGTCATTTAATAAATATATGTTATGAGAACTATAAATCTATTATAGATCTAGATACTCGTAAAATTTGTAAGCTTAGTTTTTTAAGTAATATTAATAACTTAAAAAACTAAGCTAAATTAGCTAAATTCAAAAGTAACCAGACTTGCCTGTAACGAACGTTATTTAATGGCCAATAAATATTTCTTATTCTGCGCAGGATATGGTAATGTCTCATTGAACAATATTTATAATATTTTATATATGCGTTGTCAAGTTATTAATTTCTCTCTAAATATATTAATCTGTAATAAGGCAAGCCAATTATTTACAAAAAAAACCCCTTCATTTTAGCAACAAATGAACAAACGGCGGTTTGTTGCACTTGCATGAAAGAATTTGTGGGAGTTACAAAGTGTAAGAATCAACCACTCTTATTTTTTAATGCGGTTTGAGCGCGGTACCTTTTGTCTGTATTTTATTTGCCCTTCAACCGCGCAATCGCTATGCGTCGAAACTAATGTTTCGACGCATAGCGATTGCGCGGCTATTACGCTCAAGACTGATATAGTATTATAATGGTAAGCCTTATAATAAAAGGCCATGATATCATAACATGTTAAAACAAAATAATTATAATACGTTGATATGAAGTCCATAATGATATATTAATTAAAATGGGAGCTCATCAAAAAAATATTATCGATACTCTTATATCAAAGGCTTTGGATATTATTTGCAAGGTCATAAACCAAAATTAATAAGCCACGTTCATCTAACATTCTTATTATTTTCAATGATATTAACTTTACACACAGGAGTTTTATGAAACCTTTCATACTTTCGTGTCAATAAATGAATATTAATACAAACACTCATTAATACTCGTACTCAGTTAATTTCAGGCGATTAACGTAATATCTGTTATTCATGACATAAATTAATACTCGTGTCTTGCCAACGTTAGTTGTGTGACATGGTTTATTTCTTCGTACATTATTATTGAATTTTATTAAACGTAACATTTGTTATTAATACATGACTGGTGTCATATTTATAAACATTGATTATTGATATTGGGATATCTATTTATGTCTGTATAGTGCTTGGTAAGTATTGTTGACTGTTCACTGAGAAATATAATGATGCTTAGATCTATCAGCTTAATATTTAATATAAAATTAAATAACAACACTCTTACATAAGACAATAGAATAGTGGGCTTACTTCAGTGTTTGTGTTTCTTTTCAACAAATAATCAAATAAGTTTTGTATATATGTATTATGCAGTTATGTATTTACCTCGATTACATTAACTATATTTTAATATGTTTAATGTCAAAAAACCCAACAGCTCATTGACAGATTTCATAATTTTAATAGTTCTTATTTTTTATTCTATTTTATTATATATTATTTTCTTTCGATTGCTATATAGCAATCAAAAGACGTTGTATTAAGTGTGGTAGCTCTATTCACAGCAATTCACAAGGCATGTATTTGCTATTAAGAAAATGCACTTAATTTTCCTTCCAATTGGCATTTCATCCATCAAGCAAGCGGAGCGAGCGACAGGCACCATGTGTTCAATTTTAACTAGGCGCCGGGTTGGAACAGAACCCCTATAATCAGCACTACAACTTTGTAAATTAAAGCTAGGTTAATAAAAAAAGCCTGATAGTTTGATACATAATTAAATAGAGGGACGCGTATCTGCTTAGGGTTTGGGAAATCTTTAATTCGTCTGTCAGTTAGTACGTTTCCTGGAAACATTGTACTCGCGTACAGGTCGCAGTTTCCAATCAAGCCTGATGAAATTTTATGTATACTCGTAGTTATACGGTTTTTTAGATTTTTTAATCGTCGGGTATTTTTGATTGTATATCTTCTGCATCAAAAAATTGAGAAATTTTGCCTAAAAGTTGCTTACTGGCGATGCCACGAATCGAAGATATTTATCCAGTAACCGTGGCGACTGGTGAGAGGGTTACATCATTTTGTAATTGATCAGTTTGCGGAAGATAACTCTTGGGAGCTTGGAAGGTTGAATTCTTGTAACCGCGAGATCAATTAATTCACATAACTATTATTTAGACTGATACATAGTCAAAACATTTACATATAAGTTAGTACTCGTAGTAGCCTATTTAGTGAATCCGTCAATAAGAAACAGTTTTTTTAAAAGAAGCTGAAGAATTATTATTATTTTCCAAATGAAATATTTTAAACATTAAATTGGACATGTAAATTGCAGTCTGTTAGTTATGAAAAATTATTATTTATTTTTGTACATATAACAATTACTCGTGTGCATGAAACATTATGAACACTTATATTATGTGCCATTGTTAAATGCAGCATGTTCTATAAGATATATTGGAGCCGAAACTGATAACCATTTTCCATCCTTACATTCTCGTTCTGGTCTGGTGCGAAACAATACCTTTAATGCTACAATTGACTAAACACAACTTTGTCACTACGTCGCAAGGCTCATATTTGCAAATCTTGAAATGCAATTAAGTGCTTGCTTCACATTGGCGCGGTTAAGAAGGTTAGTCAACTAATTATGACGCAGTTTCTTACCATTTACATTCGTATGGGTTTCGATTAGCATTCGCTATGGTAATAGAGGCAATCTGCTATCAAATATGCTTTTACTGGTAGACATCTTTGAAATGACGCTAGCTTAGTAAGTTTAATTACATATTTCATAAGTTTCTATATATATATATACCTAAAAATGTTTATATAAATAAGAATACATATTTTTTAAGTCTTCGCATGCGTATATGGTGTTTTCAGGTGGTTAAGTCTGTTATTTGAATATTCTCAATAATACAATTGCATTGTGTCGAATTTGCCATTTTAACGTAGCATCATAGATCTAACAAAATATAGTGCTACAAGTGGCGGCCTTATCTCTAAATAGCGATCTCTTCCAGGCAACCTTAGATTGGAGACAATTGGGAAAAAAATTGATGAAATAGGACGGGGTATACAATAAAGAATAAACTTAATTAAGAAAAGTGATGTTTTTAGACCCTTTCAGTCAATTAAAAAAAACTCTCCGTAAGAACCATCCTCGTACTTCAAGAAATATTTTAAAATATATTTAGCAAAATCAGTACAGATGCTCTCGAGATTTACGCTTAGCAACACATTCAGCGATTCATTTTTATATTATAGATTTACTCGAAAAATAAATAATTTGATCAAAATAATATAAATATGTAATATTTATATTATATAAATATGTAATATTTACATTATTTAAATAATAAAATAATATAAATATGTAATATTTATATTATTTTGATCAAATACGAACAAAGCTCTTATAACGTGATTTTTGACATATTTCGCTGCACTTATATTAATTTCATTTCATTTCGATTTTTCATTCATCGATTGATACTGATGTAGTCTACTTTTGCAGATTGGTCGTTGTTTTTGTAATTTAATTGTGTAAAATAATTGTAAGCAAAGCAAGCAATTTTTTATGTTTTTGGAATAAATACCTCGTCAATCGAAAACCCCCGATGGATAACAATCGTTGAAATAATACAATAACACAGTAATAGATTCGTTACTATTCTCAAGTTCTTGCGGACAAACATTTATACATACCAGTTGACACACGTAAATACATTTTGCCAGACTCGAAACAGAGAAGCTTCGTTCGCTCTGTCAATAAAAAGAGGATATAAATTGGAAATAATATTCAAATATCAGCTGCTAACTTCAACAATCGACCCTTGCCAGTTGTTGAGTTAAAAGGTTTCGAGAAAATAAAAAAAGTTTGCAAATGAACGACCGTCAGATCAGAGGGTGTTTTAACATTGGATCACAAAAATAGACCTTTTCGGTGTGAAATTCCGGAAACAGCACTTTTAATTAGAACAAGTTGTGGACGTCCGTGGGTACTCGTATATACTAAGTGGTTGAATTTGTTATTCGTTTTACTTATATGTGGATTACTACAATTCAGAACAAGACATTTTAATCGACCGAATGAACGAAGCGTCTCTGCTTCGAGAGAGATCGCTTTTCAGCGATGAGGCCGCCACTTTTAACGCTATACTGTGTAAGATTTTTTGCTCTTGTATTTATTTTGTTGTGTGTCTACAATAAAGAATTGATCTAACTATCTTCGAGTCCGACAAAGTGATCTTTAGTCTGTCGAATTGTGTTTTTAGATGTTCGTCTGGATGCTGGTTCTATACAGGTCGTAGTTTTCAACCAATTTGTACGACATTGGTGTATAAATTTACCGAATTTTCAGATTTTTTAGGCGTTGACTATTTATATTGGGGTAGTTTTTTCCTCAATATGGTAGAACATGCTGAACACAACTTTAAGTAAGATACTAAATACATATGTAAATAATGAAAAAAAAGTCGGTCAAGAGGTTGACATTTTTATATTTGCTAAATTATTGTAGTCAGAATGTCAACAGTTCGCAGAACCACTAGTTTATTCAGGGTAGTTATCAAATAGAACCCCCTATAACGTTATCGACGTGTCAAGTGAATATTTTTGAGATGATTAATCATAACAATTGTTTTGGATACGAATTGTCAGATAAAATTATAAGAAACTTGTAGTAATAATAGGTAGATATCTTGATTATTTCCTAGATAGCGGATAACTTAGGTAGTTCGAGTGGGCACCTAGCTATATTAAATATCAGGCTACGCTATTTTAATAATTAACGAGTAAGCAAGTCTTTAAGTAGCTCAATTTGTCTGGCAATAGAGTCTAGCTACTCAACCGACACGATCTTTTGATTATGTACCTCAATTTATTTAAAAAAAAGCTTATGTTGCTTATTTTTAACTAACTTGAAAAGGAATTGTTGAATTCCTTTTCAAGTCAGTTAAATTTGTTGATGTTCCCCGATTACTCGAAGATGTTTAAAACAGTTTGAAAAAAAAATTTCTTTTGTTGCCTTATAGACAAGCCTGCCGTGAAGTTATTTGTCACTTTTTGTAGTTGTACTTATTAAAAGACAGGTATAAACAAATATTCCGCTCAGTTTTTATCGTGTAATATACATAAATTTATGATAATTATTTAATTCTAATAATATGGTTTGGAAACGCTTAGAGCCTACAAGCACATCGCTGCACAGCCTCGGGGAAGACTATTCATAAATTCATTGTGCGAGATGCATGTAATTTCCAAAACTTTTAGGCAATAAACAAAATACAATCAAACACAGCAAGAGACAGTAGAGTATAAAAACATAAACTGCTGCTATATAGAGTTTGTATTTCAGCAAAGGGACTAAATTAGCGTTAGTGGCGTAAATATAATTAGTAATATTTTATCATATAAGTATTGTCCTTCTTGACATGGGGCGATTATATTTATTTTTTTAGATTTTATAGATCATCATCTTCTTGATCTTTCGCCACTACGTGGGGTTGGCACAGCATGTTTTCCTATACCATTTTACTCTATCGGCAATCATCTTTTCATTCACTCCCCTTTCACACATATACCTTTTCACATAACACATAACACATTCACATCTTATTAGGTTGCCCTCTTCCGGTGCTACCATCATTTTCATGGTCCTTTTCGTCACATGGCTGTCCTCTATACGCATAACATGTTCATACCATCCTAGCCTACCACTTCTTAACTTCTCAGTCACTGGAGATACTTTCAAACAACCCCTAATATACTCATTCATAATCTTGTAGATTTTTGTCACTCCAGACATCCATATGTACTCCAGACATACAATGTTCGCATCTCTGCTGTATACATTCCCTTTTCATTTATCACCTTAGTGGCATTCAGATCCATACAATAGGACAGGTCTAATGATCGACTTGTAAATCTTTCCCTCAAGTTTAAGCAGATTTCCATATGAACCATAAATATTCCATATACAATTATTTGCTGCGCTACTAACTTTTCTTGAGCATGTTACTGCGCAATGCAGCATACAACACCTTCTGTAGTTTTAATGCCTTGCGGTTTGGAATCGGTCCACGTACACAGGTTACCATAAAAGTGGTCGAGCCTTGGCGGCGTCAAAATTGTTTACGTTCCACAAATTCACACGATACATTTAGCGCGTGGTCAAATTCCAGCATGTCCTTATAGTTCATATACCTTGTTCTAAAAGTGCAAAGTGTTGATGGAATAGATATAGACAAAATATGACTATATTTACCTTATTACTTACAGATGAAGCTTATATTTTGTAGATTTATTTTAATAGTTCTGTCTGTCTGAAGATACTTGTGTGATAATTATGGTGGTAATCTGATAATGACTCCGTACGATCACAAAATATATACTAAAAAAAACACGTAACTATAAGATACAAAATTGAGTTTTTTAAGATAAGCATGTTAGGAGCAAGGGATCATAGTGAAGTCGCAGCCCCGATATAATTATGGCACTGCGAAATCGCAAATATATATATATATATATATATATATATACTCGTATTTTAATCTTTTACTGTTGAATCGTTTTGTGATTATGGTAAAACAAATGAAAGGATTAATTGACAGTCCGTGGCCACCGACATCATCAATATTCTTCCTGGAGGAACTCACATAAAAATTCATATTTTATTTCACGTCAGCGTCACCGGTGAAATATTCAAATATCTTATGGAACACTTGAGCCTGTAGCGTCGGGCCGACATTTCAAAATGGAAATAGAGCTTCCTACAAGGGAAATCGTATTCGACATTTGACGCAAAATGATGGAGCAAATTCCGTGAAAAGTTGTACGCGACTTCAGTGGGAACTGAAAACTTGTACATGAAACTATGAGGCTTTAGATAAAAGGCACAACTTTTGTCATACACAAATAAGACGTACCTACAAGTTACAGTGAACGAGTTGTAAATTAGTTAACTCTACTGATTAATATACTGTCATTTTGGTAGGTGGTTTATATATCTACTTAATTATAAAAAAAAATAATAAATAAATTTTGAAACATGTTATTGGATTACCAATAAAATAATATATGAACCACCTACCAAAATGACAGCATATTAATCAGTAGAGTTATTTGATATTATTAGATAGATGTTATTAAACAAGTCTCATAAAACCACAAAAAGTCACATAATAAGTATTATTCATATATAATTATGTTTTATTTATTTACATAAACCTAAAGAAGAGCATATTTCTGTATTTTACACCGTGCCGTCGAAATATAAGGAACCCTGTGCAGCCACTGTAGGTAACTAAACGAGTTTGTAACGACTTACTTGAGGTGCATGCATCTCCCTGAATTTGAATTTCATATTTTGGCAGAGACAGTAATTTAAATATAGTTTGCCTAAAGGATTACCTTCAGAAAATGTTCAAGCAACTGAAAACTCATTTGAAATTTAAATTAACTTGATATTTCTCGAAAATACATGCCTCCGTTTATATTTAAAGAAACATATATTAAAATAAAAAAATATATTAAATTTTGAAGTAAAAAACAAGTTACATTGGAGTTCCATTTTATTTTCTTCTTATTCATGATACTCGTACACTTTTGTCAACCTCTCTTTGTGAATGTAGAAAATGACATCTTATTTGTTGTAACACAAGAACTAAGTCTCGTCTTGAGAACTAAAATGTAAGTACAGTGAAACAGTGGCACGTAAAGCGCAGAGACAAGGTGAAACAATGGCTGCGAGACAAACTTGTATTCAGAATAATACTACGGCCTCTATACACGGAGTTCTATTATATTACAAGTTATATTTCCATGGCTCTTGTTAGAACTTGTCGTGTGAATTGTTAAATTCCATTTGTGAGAGCTGCTATACAGTGTTCCAGTTCGTAACTAGATTTTAATTATGGATATCTAGGGATTGCGGGCTCGCTGTTGTGGTGCATTAATTAGCCTACCTTGGTCATGAGATGGAATAATAACTCAGGCATGGTGCTGCTTCAACTTCAATTAAAAGAGTCGCGTCTGGTGCGGACTCCAATTTATGTTGAAGTGTGCGTTCATAACGTCAATGGAAAAAATATCACGGAAAAGTAAGGGCAGAAAGAACGTCTTACATTTAGTTCTCCGACATTTATTTGCGTCATCTGACAGTGAACGGTGGCGACATAATGCTATTTGTGGGAGAGGTAGCTCGCCTGTTTCTTCTTTATCTTTTTAAAGGTTTTTTTATTAAATACGCCAATGTTATTAACTCCCGTCTACTTACTTATTACCTGTTTCTTTATATAACGAGGAATTTATTTCAGCGAAAACTGAAAAAAATGTTTTTGAACCAATGAATTTCTTAACGATGTTACATGAAAAAAGATGGGAAAATTCAATGAGCTAAGTTGCCGAGGGCAGTAGCGCTACTCATCTTTTTCTCACGGGTATTAATAGCGATTTGAAACAGAGTTGGGTGATTTTGCATAATTTTCTCAATGATTTATCTGTTTGCCTAATGGAATAATCAAGTAGCAACGTGCGAACCGTTTTCACAGCATGAATTTGGGAACGGCCAGTACTTTTAAATCGAAGTTTGGTTTTAAATGGACTTCAATTATTCGCAATTCTTTTTTCAATAGTCCGAACATCAGTGGCACAGATCGCTTTTGTGAATAAGTACTGAGACGTGTGATTGTTGTTTTTATTTATCTTTATTTATGCTGAGTAATGGAAGCGGAGATTCTGCCTTCGAGTAAATAATGCACTAGGTCGATGCGGCGCGGGCGGCTGAGCTCAAACTTGTCCCAGTCCCTCATGAGTTCATATGTTACAATTGTTACAAACAGAAGTTGGTAGAAGTCCAATGGCGACTGCTGTGCTGAATCCACTGAACAATATCCGTTAGAGGATTTCAAAGCGATCAAACATCGTAGTAAGTGTCGTTTGACTTCGTTTTAGTCCACGACTTTAACTATATTTCACTTGTAACGAACTGAAACGAATTTAGACGTTTGGAGTCGAAGATAACCGTGAGGGTAAACGACATTTTATTCGGGTCGGACGCCGATCTCAACTTACTTAAGAGGGTATCAAAATGGTACGTGCATATGTATGGCTTTCCGAACTAGTTTGCCAAGAAGATGGACGCAGACTGTGTGTCTATTCCGATAAAAACGACTCAATGAAGCTGAAAATGTGCACAACAAATGTACTCGTATTATACATTACTCGTATGTCAGAAGAGATAAAACGTCAATAGAAATGTTACTTTTTTTCAGGCCTGTAAACGACAGTAGCCAATAAATTGTGACGAGCCTTTGTGTGTGTTACGACTTAAAACTCTAAAATATACCGTCACGTATTTTTAACGTTGTTATTGAATCACGCAGAGCAAAAAGTGTAGGTTCATGCTTTATTTTGCTGTCCCATAAAACGTTGAATAAAACTATTTATATTATAGGCTGTTCACAATTTTTAGATATGTTGTATTTTGATTTAATTTTATACATTGTTTCGTGTTAGTCAAAATTCGCTTTCACCTATTTGTATGTATGAATATTAGCACGTATGGTCCATTAGAAGTGAAAAAAGTACGTAGTATATTACTTACTAGTCATTTTAAAACATGAGTGCTCCCGCCGCAACCCAAATCCTTCGCGACGATGCCATAGCCCATCTTGCTTGAAGGCCAAAATCTATGTTTGAAAGCTAAATCTATCTCAGGCTTTCGTCCAAACGTTCCCATAATACTAGCAGCATCAGTCGTAAGAAATTAACGAGAAAAAAAGCAGACCAGAATGTAATAATAAAATTTCATTGACGGCACAGCTCTTTAGGTTATTATTTTTGCATGATAAGATAAATGTTATGTAGTATATATTATCATTTCACTTTACTCACTTCACTTCGTTTAGTTTGGTTTAGTTTAGTTTGGTTTGGTTTGGTTTGGTTTAGTTTAGTTTAGTTTAGTTTAGTTTAGTTTAGTTTAGTTTAGTTTAGTTTAGTTTAGTTTAGTTTAGTTTAGTTTAGTTTAGTTTAGTTTAGTTTAGTTTAGTTTAGTTTAGTTTAGTTTAGTTTAGTTTAGTTTAGTTTAGTTTAGTTTAGTTTAGTTTAGTTTAGTTTAGTTTAGTTTAGTTTAGTTTAGTTTAGTTTAGTTTAGTTTAGTTTAGTTTAGTTTAGTTTAGTTTAGTTTAGTTTAGTTTAGTTTAGTTTAGTTTAGTTTAGTTTAGTTTAGTTTAGTTTAGTTTAGTTTAGTTTAGTTTAGTTTAGTTTAGTTTAGTTTAGTTTAGTTTAGTTTAGTTTAGTTTAGTTTAGTTTAGTTTAGTTTAGTTTAGTTTAGTTTAGTTTAGTTTAGTTTAGTTTAGTTTAGTTTAGTTTAGTTTAGTTTAGTTTAGTTTAGTTTAGTTTAGTTTAGTTTCGCTTCATATTTTTATATGTTCATTTCGAGTAGTTCTACTTGTGCCATTACTTTGTACCCTTATGGGCACTAGCGGTACTAACAAGTTGTATTACTCAACAAGTAACAAGTAGTATATCAGGAATGCAAAACTGCATAGAGGGCGCAATTGAATGTTGTGGCATAGAACTAATTGATCATATTCATTCTAAAAAAGAAGCGTTGCTTAAAACTGTAATTAAGCCTCTATTCAAAAAGAACGATAAAAGCGACATTAGTTGTTATAGACCGATTGCTTTAATGCCAGTGTTTTCAAAAATATTTAAGAAAGTTTTTATACTTGCATTTTTAACTTTTTGAAAAAAACAATTTATTCGCAAACGAGCAAGCTGGGTTTCGAAAAAATAAAAGAATAAATCAGGCTATTTATAAATTTTTGCTAACAATTATGACCAACTTAGATAAAGCTAGTGCACTTTTTATGGACTTAACAAAGGCTTTTGACTATGTGGATCACAATATACTTTTTAATAAAGTTGAAAAATATAGCGTAAGAGGAAATCATCTTGATTTGTAGTGAAAAGTATGTGCTGTCCAAAATAGTTAGTAAGAACACACTCCTTACAGCCTACCACGGTCAGGTCTCATCGTTGCTTGGGCACGGCTTAATTTTTTGGGGTAACAGCGCTGAAACAGATACTGTGCTAAAAGTAAAAGAAGTGTATACGTGCAATTTGTAGTCTTCGACAGAAAGACGGGGCTGTACGCCATATTTTAATAATCTTAACTGTGCCTTGTCTCTATATATTTTAGTGTGCAATATTTGTGCATAGTAACGTTACCATCTTCGACAATTTAAATAGGTAGCGAAAGATATAAAAACCATGTTAAAGGTCCTATGACAAGGACAAGGACAGCACTTCTTAATCATAGTGTTTATGCATGGCTCCATTTATTTATAACCATTTGCCAAAAGATATAACTTCCTTATCAATTAATCATGTTTTTAAACGGAAATTAAAAAAAAATCTTCAAGGCAAAGTATTTTACAGTATGAAAGAGTTTTTGAATGACAAGCACTGAGTGTGATAGTTTTTATTATGTTTATAAAACTAATTTTTAGAATATCTTGACATAATTTATGAATAAATCTAACATATAATTAATTTGTCACATAAAAATTTGACATTGTATTATTATTATAGCTAATTAAATTTTCACAATTTATATGTTATTGCAATGTTTAGATGGGCTTGGAATTTGGTCATGTTAGAACGTGAACAGATGGCTTTAGTTAGTTGCCTGATGTGTAATCTTATCTGTGGTCAGTAGGCGTTTTATTGTATTAATTCCAAGAACTTGTAACACTACGTTTTGTTTTGTTAAATAAAACTACACACCTATATTAATATTATGCATGCCAAACTAGGCAAGGACATGTATGCTCTAATTTACTATAAGATCTTGTACAAGAATTACCGTGTTACTAGCAAATAAAACTGATTTTGATTTTTTGGTTTTCTTTGGAGAGTTTCATAGTTACGTGGATCACTAAAATACATGTTAAGAACATGTTTAGGTTTGATATATTGGATACTCGTATATGTTATGTTACACATTAACATTGTTTGAACATAATCAAATGGACTGAACAGAGCCTGTTATTTATTGTTAACCGACCGCAATATTCACAGCATTGAAGTTACGCAAATCATAATGAAACATCGTCAAAAATGCTTACGACAGCGGTTCTTTTATTAATATCAGCCATGCCAGAATAGCAGAATCAAGGACCTACTTACCCACCAGAAAGCTTTAATGCAAAATTGGATTTTGCGCTCCATTAATTTTCAATTTGCGTGATTGCAATTTTGGAGGTTTGCTCCTTCGAAAGTCGTCTGGATCGGGGACAGAAAATAACAAAAAGGCTCCAAGGCGAGATTGGAGGATACATTACTATTTCAGCTACTCCAATATTTATGAAATTGGTAGCAAGATATTGAAATTTGCACAGGTCGATTTATAGTTCTGAAGCAATGCCAGGAAAATCATTTACCTACTACAAAATAATTTCTCAATTTATTATTAAATTTTTACATGGAACATGAAAAAAATACACATATTCAATACTTCGTGGAGGCTCACAGCTTACTGCTGTATACATACTAATAAGATAGTTTACTTAACTGTAATATTATAAAAAACCACGAACCAGCTTTTCAAAGTCAGTATGAATTTATAACTAATTTAGTGATTATTAAACCACACTGAGCTTTTATTATACTTACAAGAAAGCAAACGAAATTATCACGAAGGTGATCTATTGTCTATTTAACATGCCCGCTGCAAAATTCTTATTTTTCTCGTATTTATTACGTATATTATAACGATTCAAAGCAACCAGTGGCGCTATATGTGATGATAATTTGTCTACTAGCTACTAAGATGTGTTACAGTTAGTGCAATTGTCGGCCCCAAATTTGATTCTCGGCCGGTATAGGTTTTTGAACGATCTTTTGAAATAGATACCCTCAGGACGAGTCCTTCTGTGTTATTATTAATTTAAAATACCTGATAATAGCAGCAATCGACACGATTAAATTGTATAGATAAGATGAGCTAAATGACTTCTATATTGACTTTCAGAAACTTAGTTATCAGTTTCTTATAAAATTAGGTAATAATTTATTCATCAAGTCTGATAAGTTTAAACGTTGTAATTAATAAATCGTTATTTAGTTCCTTAGGAGTATTTTCAAATTAGTTTCAGCTAGAGAATCTTTGGTCATCAATTTTTACTGACACTGTTATTATTTGGTTAAATTTGAATAGTACTTATAACTGCAATAAGACTGAATTTATTGCCATTTGAAAATATTCAGTTTGAGGCTGTTGTGAAAAAAGATATTATAATACTGGGAATGAACAAATAGCTAATCAAAGTTGATACAAATTACACGCAAATTATATCCCGGTGTACCCGCGGATCTCTTTTTTTTCAGTGATTAGCTTACTAACTGTAAAATATTTCTATTAATCGGTCCTGTAGTTTTTAAGTTTATTCGTTATATACAAAAATACAAATCTTTCCTCTTTATAATTTTAGTGATGTACTCAGTCTTAGTTATTGATTTAACTTCTGAAATACGTCTTTCAAGAGTAGCCTCTATGTCCTAGTTGTTTTCATATGGATTTGAAGAGGAGGTTACCTATATTGATGAATCCAGGTAGGTCACGCTTCCCCATGTTTATAATTCTATATTCAGGTGCACTTTACACAATAATCTAGTCTAAGTTCTAAGATAAAAAGATGTATAACTACTATAAAATGTCATAATGTTAATTATAGATACGAAATTTCTCAAAACCCTTAAAAATGAAATTCTGCATCCGTCACTGGTCACCCAAGGTAGATCTTCGTCAAATTGCAGATAAAACGTGAAAATTTTCATATGTATGTCCCATCTCTATCTTTATTTCTTGTATTTGGTATACGTCTGTGCCGATGTAGTTATGTTCCGAGCCATTTGTTGGAGGGACGCTTAAACGACGAAAAAACGTGACGAGAAAACAGAAACGTCACATTAAGCTTTCTTTATTGTGCACGAAGCTCTCTGTTTTGTTCTGTGTGTAGATTAAAACGTGATATTTATTGAAGCTAGGTTTTATTATACTTATTAGGAGGCAATAGCCTTATTAGTCGTTGATACTAGCGTTGTTAACTTTTGTTACTTAAGTATACTCGTAATTACGAGCCTTCTTGTAGGAAAACTAAAGAGAATAACGACGTATTTGTATACCTTTACGATATGTTTCTTAGTTTCCGTAATTTTCCGTAGTTTTTAGGTGCTTTGGGAGCTATCATGGAGTGATAATAAAGTGAACATCACATTTATCAGGTATTTTAGAGTTACTAACTAGACAGTAAATTCGGAAATTGCACTTTTATCTAAAGAAAATATCATATAAGTCGCCTTTTTTTATTTGCAAAAGTGTTCTAATGAAAACACTTGCTTGATCCCATTAATAACCAAAAACAAACGGTAAGCCAGCCGCTCACACGTTTCTATGTTGCGCAGATTAGATCGTCAGCATGCAACAAGTAAGTTCATAAGCAAAACTGAATTTACAATCAAAAGAAACTGGAGCCAGCGGCGGCCGAACACCGTGTCGCTACTCATTAATATTAATCGTCGACGCCGGAACGCAACGGCTAGTGCTCTCACTTCATGCATAATTTCAGCCCCGACTTCACTACAAATTTTAATTGCTCTAGCTGTAACACTGCAACTTTGTTCGGAATTACTGTGACCTACGTACGTACTTTTGTTTTGTAAGTATACATAAAAATTGTTTGCTGTGAACGCGGGCTGTTGTGAGAGCGCTTTAGGGTATTGCGTTCGAGTGAACATTTTTTTGGAGTGTGTGGCGCGGTGCGAGTTTTATTTAACGTGCTATTTCACATTTTTACCAGTAACATGATTTTCTTATCTAGTACAGAACATATGTATGAAAAATGTTTTTTTAGAATTACTTACTTAATTTGTAGTCAAAGTATAAGTCTATACTTTTATATAACGCTTATACTATAAAGGCCTATATTTTTGTAACATAAAATATATTTACTTAAGTGTAACTAGAGTTAAATTAACACAACTATTGCTATTTATCTAATTAAGATCTATGAATAAGTTTACATTGATTAATAATAATTACTAATTATTATTCTACTATTATTACATACCACTCGTAATTATTTACTCACAAAAACTCATTTATCTAAATAAAATAGAATATAATAAGAGTTGTTAAAAATGACGAAATCCCTATATCAAATAATAAAAAGGCTTCAGAAACAAAGTTATGTTTTTCAAGAATGACGCGCGCCGCAAAAGCCCAAAGCTTATTAAGAGCCGTCACAAAAAGCTTATTGCAACCGAGGAGTCGTTATAGTACACTGCCGAAAACAGTAGCACAAATTCATAAGTTTTCCAAAATTAGCGACCAGAAACAATTAAAAAAAACATAACATCCTTTACCTATTAACAGAGGAGAACCATAGTATTAAATAATAATACCATTATTTCCATTTGGTTCACCTGGACGAACAATGTGAAAATGATTGGAATAATTAGAACGACGATCGTTTTTTTTAGTTCGCGATATTTATTCGTTTAACCACCTTCCGTTTAACACGGAAGACACCGAATCTGTGGTACGATAGAGCAGACTAATCTGGAATACACTAGATCTCACGGAAGGCTGCCGGAAAATTTCTTAGGATCCTTGGCGACAGATTTTATCAACTTGAAGATGGTAGCAAGCTATGTAAGCGTTAGAAAACGGCCTTTCAAGTAATTAAGTATATTCCTTATTGTATACCCTGTCCCATTTAATTTTATTTTTAACAATTGTCTCCATCCTAAAGTTGCTTGAAAGAGATCGCTTTTTAGCGATAAGGCCACCACTATATTTATATATATAGCAGCACTATATGTTGTAAGAATTGTTCTCCTGTATTTAATTATTTGTGCGTTTGAAATAAAGAATTATTGTATCTATATATCTACCACCATGCATGATGTTTTCTATGTTTTCTTATAACGGTAGCTCAGGCTTAATTTAAATCTTTAGTGGAATCGGACCTGGTACCGCACTATTGATTAACATACTATCGGCTCAGTACGTGCTTTGCTGCATATAAAATAAAATAAAATTGTGATAAATGAAGAACCGATTTTGTGCAAAATTCACATTAACCATCTACTAAATAGTCCGAACAAAGCTAAAAATATGGTTTGGATAGGTGAGCCCGTTCTTTCTTGAATTATTATACAATTACAACGAAAAGTGGCATTGATTATTATATATTAGGATTATGAGACTTAATACAAATAGTTTCTTCTTAGCTAACTTTATTTGTTATTGCAAGATGTGAATACATATACTTATAACACGAAACGGCAATTGCTACTCTAGTACACAATCAAAAAATGATAGACTGGTAATCTTGAAGTGTTAAACCAAAGTACGACTTATATAGTAGGTGGAATGTGCTTGAGATAATTGCCTGCTTTATCTCACAATCGCAAGTATGCGGTGAATACGATGTAAAAATGTGATCACAACACTGTAATAAACGATATACTTCGTCTAAATTTTGTAAGTTTAAAATTTAAATTGAATTAACATAGAATTTTGCTAACGTTCAGGTTCGCCTGCCACTGCCACATATTCTTTAAAATAAATAGAATACTAATGCCTATAATTTGTTTCAGTAATATAAATCTTATATCAACGGTAGAAAGACTGCAATAAACATAAGAAATAGCCTGCCTGGTAAAGATAGGATACTGATTTAGAATACACTGCATCGTTTGTTTGCTCCCTTATGATTTCACCCAGTCACAGCTGCTAATGTAAAATTAAATACAGCTACAGGATTTTGATACGACTTATGGGATAATATTCTTCGTAACTGATTCTTATGGTTGAAGTAATTCTAGGTACGAGTTACTTAAAGAGGTTTATTTAGTACGGAATGTTACGTTAAATAATATATGAATTTATCTAAAGCATATTTCTATCACAATAATGCGAGTCACTGCTTCAGCAGACATTTAACATATTGTAATTATTATTTATAGACATAAAAAAAGGTACAGGTATTTTAAGGAACTCATTTTGGTCCGTTTTATTCAGTGCTCATATAAATATTCATAAACAAGTGAAGTCGGTTAATGGCCTTGGTAACTTTATTATGGTTCAGAATAGTCGTCCGATGCATAAAATTTGTGTTTGTTAACTTTGCCGCGTCAGTTTATAAATATTAATAATAAAGAAGGTACATAAAACAAATTTTTGGATCACAGTTGGATACTAATATAATTAAATTTGTTATTTGATCTTACAAGATTAAATATTCCCTGAACTTTCACGAACATTTCAAAACCAAACTCAGTTAAATCAGCCGTTTGGAAAAGTCCAATCTGGCCAAGGAGCTGTCCCATCAATGGGGCAGAAGGAAATTTTAATTCCCATCTGCCCCAGTGGCCACAGCAATGTGGCCGATGGTAGTTTTAGCGAGACTAATGAACTGCTTGATTTTTGTATATAGATAGATAAATATAGATGTTAGAGTTATTACGCAAAGATGACACAAACATACAAACCTATCTACCTACCTATTTTTGCATACATATGCAAAAATAGGTAGGTAATATAACGTGAACAGATGGCTTTAGTTAGTTGCCTGATGTGTAATCTTATCTGTGGTCAGTAGGCGTTTTATTGTATTAATTCCAAGAACTTGTAACACTACGTTTTGTTTTGTTAAATAAAACTACACACCTATATTAATATTATGCATGCCAAACTAGGCAAGGACATGTATGCTCTAATTTACTATAAGATCTTGTACAAGAATTACCGTGTTACTAGCAAATAAAACTGATTTTGATTTTTTGGTTTTCTTTGGAGAGTTTCATAGTTACGTGGATCACTAAAATACATGTTAAGAACATGTTTAGGTTTGATATATTGGATACTCGTATATGTTATGTTACACATTAACATTGTTTGAACATAATCAAATGGACTGAACAGAGCCTGTTATTTATTGTTAACCGACCGCAATATTCACAGCATTGAAGTTACGCAAATCATAATGAAACATCGTCAAAAATGCTTACGACAGCGGTTCTTTTATTAATATCAGCCATGCCAGAATAGCAGAATCAAGGACCTACTTACCCACCAGAAAGCTTTAATGCAAAATTGGATTTTGCGCTCCATTAATTTTCAATTTGCGTGATTGCAATTTTGGAGGTTTGCTCCTTCGAAAGTCGTCTGGATCGGGGACAGAAAATAACAAAAAGGCTCCAAGGCGAGATTGGAGGATACATTACTATTTCAGCTACTCCAATATTTATGAAATTGGTAGCAAGATATTGAAATTTGCACAGGTCGATTTATAGTTCTGAAGCAATGCCAGGAAAATCATTTACCTACTACAAAATAATTTCTCAATTTATTATTAAATTTTTACATGGAACATGAAAAAAATACACATATTCAATACTTCGTGGAGGCTCACAGCTTACTGCTGTATACATACTAATAAGATAGTTTACTTAACTGTAATATTATAAAAAACCACGAACCAGCTTTTCAAAGTCAGTATGAATTTATAACTAATTTAGTGATTATTAAACCACACTGAGCTTTTATTATACTTACAAGAAAGCAAACGAAATTATCACGAAGGTGATCTATTGTCTATTTAACATGCCCGCTGCAAAATTCTTATTTTTCTCGTATTTATTACGTATATTATAACGATTCAAAGCAACCAGTGGCGCTATATGTGATGATAATTTGTCTACTAGCTACTAAGATGTGTTACAGTTAGTGCAATTGTCGGCCCCAAATTTGATTCTCGGCCGGTATAGGTTTTTGAACGATCTTTTGAAATAGATACCCTCAGGACGAGTCCTTCTGTGTTATTATTAATTTAAAATACCTGATAATAGCAGCAATCGACACGATTAAATTGTATAGATAAGATGAGCTAAATGACTTCTATATTGACTTTCAGAAACTTAGTTATCAGTTTCTTATAAAATTAGGTAATAATTTATTCATCAAGTCTGATAAGTTTAAACGTTGTAATTAATAAATCGTTATTTAGTTCCTTAGGAGTATTTTCAAATTAGTTTCAGCTAGAGAATCTTTGGTCATCAATTTTTACTGACACTGTTATTATTTGGTTAAATTTGAATAGTACTTATAACTGCAATAAGACTGAATTTATTGCCATTTGAAAATATTCAGTTTGAGGCTGTTGTGAAAAAAGATATTATAATACTGGGAATGAACAAATAGCTAATCAAAGTTGATACAAATTACACGCAAATTATATCCCGGTGTACCCGCGGATCTCTTTTTTTTCAGTGATTAGCTTACTAACTGTAAAATATTTCTATTAATCGGTCCTGTAGTTTTTAAGTTTATTCGTTATATACAAAAATACAAATCTTTCCTCTTTATAATTTTAGTGATGTACTCAGTCTTAGTTATTGATTTAACTTCTGAAATACGTCTTTCAAGAGTAGCCTCTATGTCCTAGTTGTTTTCATATGGATTTGAAGAGGAGGTTACCTATATTGATGAATCCAGGTAGGTCACGCTTCCCCATGTTTATAATTCTATATTCAGGTGCACTTTACACAATAATCTAGTCTAAGTTCTAAGATAAAAAGATGTATAACTACTATAAAATGTCATAATGTTAATTATAGATACGAAATTTCTCAAAACCCTTAAAAATGAAATTCTGCATCCGTCACTGGTCACCCAAGGTAGATCTTCGTCAAATTGCAGATAAAACGTGAAAATTTTCATATGTATGTCCCATCTCTATCTTTATTTCTTGTATTTGGTATACGTCTGTGCCGATGTAGTTATGTTCCGAGCCATTTGTTGGAGGGACGCTTAAACGACGAAAAAACGTGACGAGAAAACAGAAACGTCACATTAAGCTTTCTTTATTGTGCACGAAGCTCTCTGTTTTGTTCTGTGTGTAGATTAAAACGTGATATTTATTGAAGCTAGGTTTTATTATACTTATTAGGAGGCAATAGCCTTATTAGTCGTTGATACTAGCGTTGTTAACTTTTGTTACTTAAGTATACTCGTAATTACGAGCCTTCTTGTAGGAAAACTAAAGAGAATAACGACGTATTTGTATACCTTTACGATATGTTTCTTAGTTTCCGTAATTTTCCGTAGTTTTTAGGTGCTTTGGGAGCTATCATGGAGTGATAATAAAGTGAACATCACATTTATCAGGTATTTTAGAGTTACTAACTAGACAGTAAATTCGGAAATTGCACTTTTATCTAAAGAAAATATCATATAAGTCGCCTTTTTTTATTTGCAAAAGTGTTCTAATGAAAACACTTGCTTGATCCCATTAATAACCAAAAACAAACGGTAAGCCAGCCGCTCACACGTTTCTATGTTGCGCAGATTAGATCGTCAGCATGCAACAAGTAAGTTCATAAGCAAAACTGAATTTACAATCAAAAGAAACTGGAGCCAGCGGCGGCCGAACACCGTGTCGCTACTCATTAATATTAATCGTCGACGCCGGAACGCAACGGCTAGTGCTCTCACTTCATGCATAATTTCAGCCCCGACTTCACTACAAATTTTAATTGCTCTAGCTGTAACACTGCAACTTTGTTCGGAATTACTGTGACCTACGTACGTACTTTTGTTTTGTAAGTATACATAAAAATTGTTTGCTGTGAACGCGGGCTGTTGTGAGAGCGCTTTAGGGTATTGCGTTCGAGTGAACATTTTTTTGGAGTGTGTGGCGCGGTGCGAGTTTTATTTAACGTGCTATTTCACATTTTTACCAGTAACATGATTTTCTTATCTAGTACAGAACATATGTATGAAAAATGTTTTTTTAGAATTACTTACTTAATTTGTAGTCAAAGTATAAGTCTATACTTTTATATAACGCTTATACTATAAAGGCCTATATTTTTGTAACATAAAATATATTTACTTAAGTGTAACTAGAGTTAAATTAACACAACTATTGCTATTTATCTAATTAAGATCTATGAATAAGTTTACATTGATTAATAATAATTACTAATTATTATTCTACTATTATTACATACCACTCGTAATTATTTACTCACAAAAACTCATTTATCTAAATAAAATAGAATATAATAAGAGTTGTTAAAAATGACGAAATCCCTATATCAAATAATAAAAAGGCTTCAGAAACAAAGTTATGTTTTTCAAGAATGACGCGCGCCGCAAAAGCCCAAAGCTTATTAAGAGCCGTCACAAAAAGCTTATTGCAACCGAGGAGTCGTTATAGTACACTGCCGAAAACAGTAGCACAAATTCATAAGTTTTCCAAAATTAGCGACCAGAAACAATTAAAAAAAACATAACATCCTTTACCTATTAACAGAGGAGAACCATAGTATTAAATAATAATACCATTATTTCCATTTGGTTCACCTGGACGAACAATGTGAAAATGATTGGAATAATTAGAACGACGATCGTTTTTTTTAGTTCGCGATATTTATTCGTTTAACCACCTTCCGTTTAACACGGAAGACACCGAATCTGTGGTACGATAGAGCAGACTAATCTGGAATACACTAGATCTCACGGAAGGCTGCCGGAAAATTTCTTAGGATCCTTGGCGACAGATTTTATCAACTTGAAGATGGTAGCAAGCTATGTAAGCGTTAGAAAACGGCCTTTCAAGTAATTAAGTATATTCCTTATTGTATACCCTGTCCCATTTAATTTTATTTTTAACAATTGTCTCCATCCTAAAGTTGCTTGAAAGAGATCGCTTTTTAGCGATAAGGCCACCACTATATTTATATATATAGCAGCACTATATGTTGTAAGAATTGTTCTCCTGTATTTAATTATTTGTGCGTTTGAAATAAAGAATTATTGTATCTATATATCTACCACCATGCATGATGTTTTCTATGTTTTCTTATAACGGTAGCTCAGGCTTAATTTAAATCTTTAGTGGAATCGGACCTGGTACCGCACTATTGATTAACATACTATCGGCTCAGTACGTGCTTTGCTGCATATAAAATAAAATAAAATTGTGATAAATGAAGAACCGATTTTGTGCAAAATTCACATTAACCATCTACTAAATAGTCCGAACAAAGCTAAAAATATGGTTTGGATAGGTGAGCCCGTTCTTTCTTGAATTATTATACAATTACAACGAAAAGTGGCATTGATTATTATATATTAGGATTATGAGACTTAATACAAATAGTTTCTTCTTAGCTAACTTTATTTGTTATTGCAAGATGTGAATACATATACTTATAACACGAAACGGCAATTGCTACTCTAGTACACAATCAAAAAATGATAGACTGGTAATCTTGAAGTGTTAAACCAAAGTACGACTTATATAGTAGGTGGAATGTGCTTGAGATAATTGCCTGCTTTATCTCACAATCGCAAGTATGCGGTGAATACGATGTAAAAATGTGATCACAACACTGTAATAAACGATATACTTCGTCTAAATTTTGTAAGTTTAAAATTTAAATTGAATTAACATAGAATTTTGCTAACGTTCAGGTTCGCCTGCCACTGCCACATATTCTTTAAAATAAATAGAATACTAATGCCTATAATTTGTTTCAGTAATATAAATCTTATATCAACGGTAGAAAGACTGCAATAAACATAAGAAATAGCCTGCCTGGTAAAGATAGGATACTGATTTAGAATACACTGCATCGTTTGTTTGCTCCCTTATGATTTCACCCAGTCACAGCTGCTAATGTAAAATTAAATACAGCTACAGGATTTTGATACGACTTATGGGATAATATTCTTCGTAACTGATTCTTATGGTTGAAGTAATTCTAGGTACGAGTTACTTAAAGAGGTTTATTTAGTACGGAATGTTACGTTAAATAATATATGAATTTATCTAAAGCATATTTCTATCACAATAATGCGAGTCACTGCTTCAGCAGACATTTAACATATTGTAATTATTATTTATAGACATAAAAAAAGGTACAGGTATTTTAAGGAACTCATTTTGGTCCGTTTTATTCAGTGCTCATATAAATATTCATAAACAAGTGAAGTCGGTTAATGGCCTTGGTAACTTTATTATGGTTCAGAATAGTCGTCCGATGCATAAAATTTGTGTTTGTTAACTTTGCCGCGTCAGTTTATAAATATTAATAATAAAGAAGGTACATAAAACAAATTTTTGGATCACAGTTGGATACTAATATAATTAAATTTGTTATTTGATCTTACAAGATTAAATATTCCCTGAACTTTCACGAACATTTCAAAACCAAACTCAGTTAAATCAGCCGTTTGGAAAAGTCCAATCTGGCCAAGGAGCTGTCCCATCAATGGGGCAGAAGGAAATTTTAATTCCCATCTGCCCCAGTGGCCACAGCAATGTGGCCGATGGTAGTTTTAGCGAGACTAATGAACTGCTTGATTTTTGTATATAGATAGATAAATATAGATGTTAGAGTTATTACGCAAAGATGACACAAACATACAAACCTATCTACCTACCTATTTTTGCATATGTATGCAAAAATACTTGATCAGACATTTTCTTTTCATACTGAATACAAATATAACTAAAGTTCTAAAATTATCGAGTGTTTTATAGAAAAAATGGATCTCGCACAAAAAGGGTTCCGTACAATTATCTAAAACAATATTAGTTCATGTGTTAGTTCACCTGTTGTCGTCATTATTATTCGAGCAAAAAATCACGTTTGTTGTGTGGGAGCCACCTTAAATACATATTTAACTCTGTTTTTATTATTTGTTGTGATAGCGGCAACATAAATACATCGTGTGTGAAAAAATGATACCTTTTGGATACGAAAACCTAAAAACATACATTTTTTCCAAAAAGATGTTATTTTAAAAATTATTTTGCTAAATTAATGTTTAAAACCAGAGAAAGTTCATACGAATATTAATTAATTTTTAAGTTTAACATATAAAATAAATCTTTATTCAATGCTTCCTTGTTTTAAGGTGGTTCCGTCGTTTCAACTCGCGAGCCGCGAGCTCTTTTCGTTTTGAACTTTGTGAACAATTACCAGAGCATTTGCAAAGTTTCTCATCGACCTTTCAAAGTTTTCATTTGCAAAGATATATTTTTTAATTTGTAAACCGCAAATGTTTGGTACCGTTACCACAGACAGTGTTTTTACTAATGAGTGCCTTTTATGAAAATTGTATATGCTCAAACATACCCACACATATTATAAATACGAAAATGTGTTTTATTGATTTGTTTGTCAATCTTTTCCTCGGCAACTGAATTACGAATTGACTGATTTTTTGCACATTTTTGTCCGGCTACTTTTTCCGGGAAAACAAACATAACGCGGTTGGAGCCGCGGGCAAAAGGTAGTATTATTATAAATGCAAAAGTGTGTTTGTTGGTTTGTCTTTCTTCACTACATTAACCGAAAGACGGATTGCCTTGATTTTTTGCACTGATACGAGTATAGTTCTAAGTCCGGAAATCGCCATAAGCTACTTTTTCTTAGCAAACAAGCAAGCAAAAAGCAAGCGAAACCGTGGGCAAAAGCTTGATATTTAATATTGTTAGATTCCTTAACTGTTTTGTAAAAATTAGAATATGTATTGTGCTCGCGAGGTCAACATTCATGGAGCTATTAGCTAGTTATTAAATATTTTATGTTTATATATTAAATATTTATTCATATTGTGTCTTGTTCGCAATACATAATTTAATTATACCCTGAGTTTAAAGAGGTGGTGACTCTCGTTCTGGCTCTTTCTTGGTTCAAAGGTTGGCCATAGCCATACAGCGCGGTAATGCCGCCAGTGTTATGGGCACCTTTGCTCCAGGACTGAGTCAGAACGGGTAATTTAGTTAACATGCTTACCTATTTATGTAAGTTGTATTTCTATTTCAATATTTATATTATACCCTGAGTTTTGAAGATATTGATATCACAACAAATAAGTAAATACTTAACTGCATGTTTGTATTAAAGGTACCACTGTATCAGTCATGTATTATTTTCCTAGAATTCAAGAGACAGTTTTTTTGTATTTTGCGACGATTCCCACAATGCTCAGTCAATGGCCATGCAACGCAAAACAAGAATTGAATATGGATCGGCCGGCATCGCTTCTCAGTTCAGTGGCAGCTGTATCAGTATGGGTTATTTTATCCGCTAGAGGTGTATGGGAGGTGTGTGTGTATGCCAAAAGAGAGTCACTACGCTTTATCCTAAAGATTACTACAAAATGTATGCTCGTTGACTAAACGTATGAAGCAGCTAATTTTTTCGCGATTTCAGATTTAGTCCCATTGTAAAAGTTGTTCCTTAAGATGAGTATAGTGACTCCCAACCGGCTCAGTACTTCCCTAACCTATAACCCTGTATTTAATATGTAAAGATTGAATAAACTTTGCTTTAGTGAGATTTTATTTAACTATTTAAAAAAACAATTTAAAGACATTAAATTTTTTTGTTGGTTTCATTTCGAATTTGTTAACCTAATAGAACACTACGAGTAGACTAATTAGGTATTTGTTTACTTGATAAATGTACCACTGTACCGTAAATGTTTACCTTCAGTTACCAACTGCTGGATTGTTATTGTAACCAACAGCTTTTGTATTTATAAATTTATTAGGTTTTAAATTTATTAATTTAATAGGTTTCACAACAAACACTGACTGTTATTACAATTTATACTAAAGTATGCCAAACTAGTTTTTTATGGACTTCGAATAACAAAAATGTGACCTACCAATAAGGTCGATTTGATTCTAAGTAACACCATTTCACGTAGATGTTCAAACATGAAATGTTCGTACTGGTCAAAGCTAGTATATCTTAACAAGAACAAAGACACCATTGCCCCCAATAACGTGAAAAAGCAATCTACACCGATAACATCTAAGCCACTAACTCAATATCATTTTCTTCCCGGTGTACCGGGAAACTCATTGCCTAATATCAGATAGCCATTCGTGTATGTGTCAATTACGATTAAGCACCAATCTGGGGTCCCGCACGCCTCAGATATTGTATCGGCCAGGGACCGACCCCCTCCCTGCCTACTCTCCTCTCGTATGGCGACCTAATGGAACCTTGATTCTTATTAACTTGCCTCCTAACAAGCTTTTACGTAAATAGAAAAAACACGCAGGATTTGTCGTTGAGGAAAAACATAATAATATGCTTTGAAGATATTTGATTTGTGTCTCAGAGTAATATGTGGGACTGAAGCGTATGATTTCATCTTATTTTCTGAGATATATCATGACGTCTATTAAAATAATAAGTAAGTCATACAGGCAAAGCTATTATGAAATTTGTGACTATAGTCATAATATTTAAATGTGACCGACTTTACAAAATAGTAGCATCGTCATCGAGATGTCAGGAGTCAGATAACCGGACTAATACATACTAAATCGCAAAACATTGTAATTATATCATGGAAGAGGCCTGAAATCTCTCTCGGGTAAGATATATTTATTTATAATTATTTAAATATTTTGCTTAAATAAGATGCTTACTTTACTTTGCACTCTCTACATTTTATAGGCGGTAAGACATTTTAATTCAATGAATATTATTATTTTACTCTTTACGATTTTAAAACCATGGATATTGTAACAAGACTGCAATAAAAAGGTCAATATTTATATACCATCATTTAAATATTAGTTATATGAGGTTATATGTAGAGGTACACTGCAATGTGTAATATATTTTATTATTAAATTTAATAATTTTTGATCATATAATTGTATATTGTTTCACAAAACAACTTTCAAGCCAATTAAATTAGAAAACAAATTTTCTCAATTACTTGAGATATTTTGATGCTCAGATAGAATTCAAAGCTAGATCATTTATATTTAGTGACAAGTCAATTATCTTTTCATAAATTGCTCCAAAACATTGTTTCATGCTCGGGGGTTTCATCTCAAACTTTGCTGTTGACAGGTGTCAACCTTCTGTCATGCTTTCGGTGCGATGTGGTGACGTCTGGGATGAGAAAATCGTGGCCAAGTCGCTGCTTTCATTTGAAAGGTGTGAATATCTAAAAGGTATTCTGTTGTAACTGTCACACTTATAATGAGATTTGGGCATTATTGCTACACTTAGCTGTACAAAAAATAATTCATAATAGTTGTGCGATGCCCGCAAACTGCAAAACCCACTGAGTAATTCCCAGGCTGTTACAAAACAGTTGTGATGTGCTTTATAAAATTGTATTAAAACTGTCGAAACAACGACTTGTTGTGCAATTCTATTACAATGATTATATTTTACTTAGCTGCGAAAACTTAAGGAAGCTTTAAGTTAGCTTCTTCTTCTTGTCGTATTGGTCACAGTCTCTTTGACTGACAATGGCAATAAAATCATTGAGCATATATAATTTAAAACCAAATAACCGTTATTCGGTTAAATACAATATTTTATACGATACAACGAGCCGAGACTCACTCGCTGGTTTTGATTCAAAGCATTATATATAGCTGACATTCGACTAAAATGGCCCGACTCGCCAATGATAAGATTATTAAGGATTATTTTCACTACATTAATTAACAGACATGTAGTATTATAACTGTTCATACCTAATGAGTGAAATTAAACCAATGTATGGACGGAGTTATGTTGTATCTTAGTAATCTTTTGATTCCATTCAGCCTTAATGTAGCCTTGCTTATAATATTTTTAATTTGTTTTTTAACAGGAGCACGTAATAATTTTACTTATTATTATTTATTATAGATCATTACAAAAGTAAGAACTCTATCTGTGGATCTATTTTATTATAATTGCAGGTGCAGCGGAGGATAGCGCCAGCAATACTCGGTTAAATACGTGGCAATGGAGTCCTAGTAATATTTTGTGCCTATTGCCGAGGAGACCATGGGCTGTTGCCAACAGCATGCTTTAGTGTCCCAACAGCCTGATGGGACACTGAAGCCTTCGACAAGGCGCTATGCAGATGGCGGGCGGATATATTGACTACAGCGCAAGAAACTGGCGATGTGGTCTTTTTGCCCTCCATGTGCGTTGGTAGCATAGGATTCTCTTTGTGCTATCGTTTGCGGTCAAATTCAACAGCCCGGCCCACCTAGCCCCGCCAGTGTCGCCTGCTCCCTAATACTACGTTCGTATTAGAGATCAGGCGACCTGTTCTTACCTGGTGCAAAGACTAGCCATTATTGCTATTAACGGCCAGAATTGGAAGCATGCGCCCTCTCACTCTGATTAAGAACGATTTGGGGTGGGTTATTTGACTGCCTGTCTTTGTTTTGTGTTAAGACTTTACATATATTTTTTTATTATTGATTTCTTTGAAGAAAAAATATAAATAGATATGTATACCTCGAGCATTGCTTAATGCAAAACAACCGTCAATTAAATGATTCGGCAAGCAAAATAGGTAAAGTACGTGCTGCGTGGACTATCCGTTTAACATATATAGAAAGGTGAACTAGGGGCAAAAAGTTAGTCGCTCACACTTCGCCTATCTATAGAGAGAGTTGGACCTTTCTTCCTAAGAAAGTATATTTATTGTTTTGAGGGGACACAGTCTAAGTATTGTCGGTATTGAGGTTTGCCGCTCTCCCTAACTTTCACGGCCCCTCGACGGGGTCACCACCGTTTGATGGTGACGTTGTGGGCCACAGGACCTTCTGCGTCCGAAGTGGCAGGCGGTAGGGTCACCGCAAGAGGACCTCGGGCGTCTAGACACGGCGGTATGGTCCTCGAGCTGGTTGCGGTGCGTCATGTGTCTGGCGTACTGCAACTGGGGGCAACCCCAAGGAATGGGTCCGGTGACGGACAGTCATGGCGTGTCGCGGATGAGTGCCACAGCGATCCCGTGTCCCGGCTGTCATCGGCAGGGAATGACATCGTGAAGTTTTAGTTGGTCCCACATAACCGCTCTCCCTTCACGTAGTGGAGCGGTATGCATGCAGCATTTATCCACGCAAAAAAGGGTACATGACTTGACTATACTAGACCACTACAACTTATTACTTGATGTTTAACTTTACAATTTGATTTTATATAATAACTTCCAAATTCAAATAACTTGAGAACTGGCATAAAACACAGAGCTCTGTGGCCAGTGTATAGAGGAGAAAAAAAAGATTAGTATTTATCTAGTAAAAATTTGTATGCCAGATAAAATCCTCTTTAGAAAAAAAATATTACCACGGATTGCCTTTTATACAACCTACGTTTTTATTTTATCATCAGTACCTTTTTATTCAATCTCCCTACACCTATGTGTATTTGATACTAGTACTTTCAACCTTTGATGTCGACAAATCTATGAGCAATTTTTAGATGGGTATTCATATTCGAATGTTTGTACTTAAACGCGTTTCTTTATAGAAGTATAAATAAATAACAAGGCTTTCTTTGTGAATAAAATTGTTTCCGTAGGCTGGAATGAAGACATTAAAGTATGGACAAATACAATTCGAACCAGTATAAAAATACTTCAGTACCTAATTATTTCAGACAGTCAAGATCTGCTACAATACTTATTTGTTTAATTAACTACTGTACAGATTGCGAGTTATTTGCACAATGTTATTTTTTAATAATTAAAAGAACAAATCGAACGATTTTCTACAAAGTCGTTGGACAATTAGGATTATCTTCTTCATTCGAAAATTTCTGATCTGACTCAAACTTATCTTCAAAAGCTATGTTTTCACGTCCCATATCTTTTTGGATTTGCGAGAAAGCTTTTCCTTTGGTTTCTGGTATAAAGATATTAATAAAAATACATGTGATGACGCAACAGCCTGCAAACATCCAATATGTGGCAGCTGGACCTAAAGCCAGCGTCACGGCTCCGAAGTATCGAGTTGTGAGGAACGTGAATGTTGTGGCAATTAGAACTGCTAAAGAAACTCCAACAGCACGAGAGGGACCATCAAATAGCTCTGCACACAGAGTCCAAATAGTAGCACCCATACCTAAAAGCAAAATATAATAATTACGATTTGAAAGTTTAAAATTACTAATATTTTAGTTGATCGCAAACAATTGTCACAATAATTTCAAACCGCGCTTGTTTCGCTTCACATAATAACTATTCCTCTTGTAAGGTGCCATGTCTTGTAGGTGACAACCTATATGAACGCATACACTACATTTCCAATCCTTGAAGCTAGGGTGTTAAAATAGAGATTCGAACACACGCCCTGGTCTAGAATTTTGATTCTGCCAAATAGTTTAGAATTTTGATTTGGAATACATGTTCTTTTTGCAATTAAATAAAGTATGCCAAACACCAAGGTTACAGGCAGTCATCTAAGGTATTGAAGAAAACTTTAGGTTACAGATCTGGATCAGAATTTTGCAATGGATTAATTTGATTTGCTGACTGAATTCGCATAGTAGTTGTAAGTAAAAGTATGAAGCAGAACCGTTACCTGCATTGAAACAGAAAATAACAATAGTCAGGGATATGAGTGGAAGATAGTTTAAAATGCCGACAGTTTCATAATGAAGTTCAGTCAATTTGAAAAACGTTCCCATGGCGATCTGAAAACCAAATCGGAAATTAAATGTTTTTAATATAATACAAAAAAAAAATCATTTGATTTCGATATGTTTTCTTACCATTCCAATAGCTAATCCAACTAAAGAATAGGTAAGTACAGGCTTTCTTCCAAACCTATCAGTGAAGGCAATAGTAACACTGCAAGCCAAAACTTGGATACATCCAATGATAACCGATGATATCTCTGGCCTTAAAGACGTATGTGTTGATTCTAAAACTGTTTGTAAGTAAAACATTACAGCATTAAATCCTGTCATTTGCGATCCTATTGCTAGAAAAATTACTTTTCCACATGTTTTAAGAATGACACAATCTTTCAGCAGTGCCATTTTGTTAATTTTGTCTGTACTCAGATTTATCGAGTACTCTTTCAGTTCTTCTTCTATTTCATCTTTATTTCTAAATAGATTTATAATATCAGTTGACTGCTTCACTTGACCTGAAAGCGAATATCAATTTAGGTACACGAAGTTTATCGGTTAAATGTAAACGAAACCTAGATGGGATTGCTGTATTCGTTATGAGCATGTTGACATTTATTTAATAGTTTTTTCTCGATATTTTATTGGGGCAAGGGTAAAAGTTGTTCATTACGAAGAGTATTTCTAAGTCGCTATAGTTAGGCATGAAAGAGGTATAAACAAGAGCAAGCAAACTTGGTTTTGTTTTGACAGTTCGCCGCTACAACGCTGTCAAAAAGAAAGCTAGTTTATTCTCTTGTTTTTACCTTTTTCATGCCTAATTCAAGCCGATAGTCCTGCTGAGCTCATCATAACAAACAATTTTCACTATTGTGATAAGCTTGGTTTACCCCAAAAAGATACTATTAATCCTAGGTAGGATAGGATTTGGGCTCAAAGCTAACAATCAAACTATACACAATAAATATTTACCTTTTGCATATAACAAGTAGGGGCTTTCTGGTAAAAATAGTAAGGGTATAAAAGTCAAAACCGTTACACATGTGATAACGATAGTTAAAGTCATGTAGTCCAGAAACGGCCCAACCGATAAGATGAGCATTGATCCCAAAGCTGACATTATTTGAGCAACAGTCCCGATACCTCCACGAATTTTTTTCTGAAATATAAATGAAGATCTCTCGTAGATATAGATAAATATGCATCCTTAAAAGTTTCATTGCATAGCATCGAAATATATTTCCATACAGTTATTTTGACTTCTTCATAATATTATATCTATTCATGGATTAGGTTTTAATATGAAAGAAAAAACCTTGGACATATTCTTCTTATTTTACAGATAAGTTTCATAACTTAGTTATTTATATTATATCAGCTACTAAAATCAAAAGGTATAGAAAAGTATCGGTAAAATTGATACTTACGCTTGCTATTTCGGAAGCATACGCTGGACTTACAGAGCAACAGAAAACATCAGCTATACCGCTAACTGCTCTACCAAATAGCATCATCCTGTAGTCCGTTGCAATTAAAAACATGATACAACAAATAAATCGTGGCGTATAACCACAAATTATTGCATATTTTCGACCGATGCGATCTGCTAGGTACCCCGTACAGAATAAAGCTAAAAAGTAAATACTTTTATCACTGATGATGATATTTATTATCATGAAACATTCTTTTTTTGTTAAAATGTTCATTAAATTATAAACACTGAAAGATGCTTCGGTCGCTTAATTATTAAAATGCATTAAAATAAAAAAAAAAAACTGCTCGTTAATTATACGACATCAGCGAATTTTATAATAATACACTATATACGAGTACCATAAAATATAACTTATAAAGATGAAATGATATAACTAAAAAAAAAATATATGAGATAATGAAAAGCAAAAACTCAAATACCGCAATAAAAAGAAAAGTTAATGATGTAGATGCGGATCGCTCGAGATAGAAAGTTATGAGCATAATTGGGGGAGACCTACGCCAATGAGGCGTCATCTACTCGTACATAAAACATGATATTATTTTACTTTATACATCATGTACTTATAAATTAAAATAATTATTTGGATATTATTTGATGCCATTAAATGGAAATATCAGAACTAGACTGGATATTCGTATTGTTTAAATGAATGAAAACCCGAGAACTTTTATAATAATAATCATTTTAGTGGTTTGTTACGAGTAGTTACTGATGTGTGTCTGAATAATAATAATTACATATTTAAAAAAGTATGTTTAGTTAGCAACTCTTAGTTATTGTAATTGAGTAAAGGCTTTAATACTTTTACTTTACTATTTAAAAAATAGTATTTAGTCAAGATGTAGTAGCGATATAGATAATAGATTTATTAAGATAGATATCTAGTCTATCCATACAAAAATAATTTGACAAACATACCTTTATTAAAATGATATCTCATTTCATTAACAGAAATAAGAGACTTTTCTAACAATAATAGCTATTAAGCGATTGGTTGCGGTGCCCATTTTCGAAAAAAAAAATGCTACAAATCCAATATTATATCCATTTATCTGTTTTTTGCTTCTATAATTAATTTGACCTTTCATTTATTCATTATTATAACCTAACAAAAACTATATAAAGTTATAAACTATATGTACATAAGCAATACCCAAAAATTAAAACTAACTTAAATCTAAACCACTGCCAGTTGGTGAATGGCAATACTTATGCGCTGACAAAGGTAGAGGCCAGCATTTTAGCCATTTGACCTTGATTTTTTTGCCATTACATAACTGCAACTTTTTCAGACCTGTTTTTTCTTCTTTTATTAGAGTATATAAAGATAAATATGCTATAAAGTAGAATAGCAAAAAAGGCTTCATAAATTATTCTAATTACCAACATCGCGTGAAATGAATATTATTATAGAATTTAAACGCCTTATACTTGTTATAATTTAAGAGCTGTTTTAATTTTATAGCGCCTGAACCTTGTCATTTGTAATAAAAAACTCAAATATTACGTTATAATGCACACAAACTCTATTTGTTTTACGTTAAACTATAGCAACCTTCAAGCAAGATTAACTCTGTAAATCTCAAACAAAATTACCGGTTTAAAAGTATTTTAGGCTTAAGACAGCTATAGAACGCCAACTTGTCCATACAATAAGATATAACTCTTTTCTACCTTTTATTGTTGTCCGATTCTAGTGTTTTTTTTTCACATAGCTAACACATCATTTACTAGCCTTTACCGTTTTATTTTTTATGTCTTTTATATCACTTTAAAGTTACAAGCTTCCTAAGCAGTCATATATTTGCGCTGAAACGATGCATATTACAATTTAAGGGGTGAAAAGAGGTAGGTCCGGAACGAAAATTGTACCCGAAACACAAAAAAACAGTGAAGGGTCGGTGATCCTTCTTAATACGCGAAACTACCATATCTACCTAATCAGTGATGATAATAGCCTTTGCCCACGCTTGGGGTGCAAAACATTTGCACCCCAAGTGAGAAAACTGAAGACTGAGATTTGTAAGCCTGAACTGAGACTTGTAAGCCTTGTCTACACATATTTTTTATTTTTAGATAATATTTACAACATATTATTAAAAACCTAACTTTCGTTCTTTCTCAATAAATGGTGCAATTTATTTTCCTAGTTTTATATATGTTGTATGTAGTGGTCAGTGTACATAAAGTCAATTAAAAGTCGCTCTTATTCACCTGGGTGATTTAATATCAATTTAAACAAATTTTACCAATTTTGTCTACACAAATCAACTGAGTGATCACCCATGTGCAATAAGTCTAAGGTAAATTGGGAGGACACTTCTATTTCCCCTTTTTTACCCTGGTGAACAAAGTGGAATTTACCAAAAATACACAGTAGTATACATCACTGATGCAGATAACTCAGGTGACAATGGTGCCAACGGTGCGCAATTACAGCGCAGCGCACCAGTCGTGAGTTGTACCAATTGAAAAGTGCATCAGTTGCGAAGTGTACCAAATGCGTCAAAGCCATTTGTTTTATACTCACCAGGCATACCAGTCAAGTTGGACAATGAAATAAGCCACGCTCCTTGTATATCGGTGATCATCTCTGGAAGAATTGTTTGATTCTTATCTTTCAACTGTATTAGAAGCGGCGATAACCATGCCATGTGCATACCAATTTGAAGAAATGTGCAATTTGCTGCAATTAAAATATATATTTTCCATTAAAGTTAGAGTTCAAGCCCTTTAAGGAAACATTAATATTATTATACTCTTATTTTTTATGCATTTCCAATCATCTGATATTGCGAATATTATAAACATTTAAGTTAATTAGAATCTTTTCTAACGAAGGTCTTATTATTTTAGTAAATATGATAATAAAAAAAACTTACCCAATATAACTGTGACATATTGCCGTACAATTGGATTTATTTTAAAACAATACATTTTTTTTATTAAAAATCATTAGTAATCATTTTTTAAGTTCAGGCACGACTATAGCTAAATCTTTGCTACGTTTATTAACGCGCAGGTTTGCATCCAAAGTCATTTTTTATTTGCGGTATGTGGTTTTGATAATTAGCTTGTTTAGTGAGATAAAAATCTGTAAGGATAACATAGTTTCCTTAGCCGTGTAAAAAAACAAGTATAAATCTTATGCTAGAGATTATAAGCGAACACGGGATTGCCATCCATACATAATCTATAATATATCGATATTAAAATAATAATGCGGTGTTAAATCTCAAGGTTCCAAAAGTTTTCCAACTATGTTAAAAGATATTGACAAGAATAATAAGTAATAGGCCGTTTACTATTGAAACTTGCAATTATTGATTCGTATTATTGCCATAATGTTTTTGGACCTTGTTTCACGGCTAAAGAGTACAAAATTTCAGGAGACATACAAACTGACAGACGAAATAACATTTTGTCTCTGTTTGTTTTGTCTGACACTCATATCAGAGCGGTCGTATTTATCACGATGTACGTTTTGTAATTAGGTCCAGATACAATGCGCCTCACTATGTTTCGCCATTTTTCGCGACTGGAGGTCATTCTGCTTCTGATTTGGCCGGCTTATCGTGTAAGTGACCTTCCGCGCGGTCTAGTGCCTTCCACCTTTCCTCTACCTCAGTCAATTGTATAACTATTCCTCAACCTAGTTCCTAGTTTTTGATCCCTTGACCAAGTGATACATTGATACAATCTTAAAACCTCAGGAATTAACAAAAAATCTTTCGGATTTTCTATGATACATTGTCAGGCTGCGCAGTGCAGAATGTTTGGTGTCTCTAGTGCAAAATGTCACTTGGGACGACTATTATAAAAATATTGATTATTGTAAATTCATCTTCGTATCGTATCATCGTATATTGGTATAAAGGTAAATGTAAATAGGATGATGATTACCTGCTACATACTCGTAAATCACATTTTTTATATAAAATTATGCAAACGTAAATTTGAAAATTATTTATTTGGTAACTATCTATATACATAATGAATACATAGTTATGGTGATAACTATAAAATGACGTTACCAAGTGTATAATTAATTCTATTTGAAATAACATACAATTGTGTTTTTTATTTCATTAGTTTGTGAATCAGTCTTAATGTTGATTGTTTGTAGAAAATGGTTTTCATAAGGATGATATAATAAAATTTAAATGTTTTTTGTTGTTAATTATTTAGGATTAGAACTATCCCCAACTATATTTTAAAAATGTAAGCGCTCTTGTCTATTGTGACATACTTCATTTATGCTGCAGGTATTATTTAAAGCTTGTACAAATACTCACAGGACTTTAACGAAAACGTCATTAGTATCAAAAAGTGTAATAAAAGCAAACATTTGTACAATTAATAAACTTTAAAATAGGTACGAGTAAAATAAACTCTACATACAAAATAGTACCCTTATAACATATAAATTAAATAACAGCTTTTGAAGTGAGATCTCGAATCTCTACAAACTAAGCATATCTGCAGTTATTTAACTATCACATTTATTTTGACCATTAACGGCACCGATTTGTCGATTTTCCTTCAATTCAGTTTCCTCAAAAGCCATGTTTTCACGCCCCATATCTTTCTGTATCTCTGAGAATGCTTTTCCCTTAGTCTCTGGTATAAAAAATATTATAAAAAGACATGTGATGACGCAACAAGCTCCAAATAACCAGTATGTGGCTGTTGGGCCTATCACCGCGGTCATAGATGCAAAGTATCTCGTTGTTAGGAAAGTAAAAGATATGGCCACAAATACTGCCGAAGAAATTCCAATAGCTCTTAAAGGACCGTCAAATAATTCTGCAATAAGAGTCCAAATGGTTGCTCCTATGCCTGGAAATATATAACATTAACATTAGTTTTGAATATTTTTATATAGGTACTAGGAGAGAAGCCTGCTTCGCTAGGGTAAATTGTAGTCTCAAATCTACCATAACTTAGACTTTTACATCATCAAATTTTCGAACTCTTGAGAAAACTAAATATAGTTAGCCGTGGGCTATAAATATAAATAATAGTACTCTGTAATATAATAGCAGAGAATTAAGAGGATGTTGGCTGGATTAAATCTCTGGTCTCCACATGGCATCCAAAAAATAAATGAGTAGAAGTCTAATTAAGGACTAATACGCTCCATCGTTAATAAGTACTATACTCATTCACATGGCTGTCAATAAATATTATCAGCATGACACGTGATGCTTACGCTCTTATAATAAGACGAATACACAAAAGGTTGCACCACCCAATAGTCGGATTTAAATTTCTTATAAGCATTACAATACAATAAATTTAAATTTATTGTATTGTAATGCTTGCTGTAAATTTTAAAATGTGCGATGGTAGACTTGTAAGAGTTTATAGACTTTAAGAATTTTGCAGCATAGCTTAAATCATCCTATTGATTGTCCTCAACTGCAGCTTCCGAACGCTGGTTAATTTCTCTGCTGTAGGGTCGGTAAATTAAAAATACTTATATATTTTTTTCTTTTTAGGCTAAATCAAACGTTTTTGATGTCTCTGTCTCACAATCAATGAAATTAGACTTTAGAGGTTACAATGGAAAACAGAATATGAACCTGTGTCACGGAAACACGTTACCAACGCCACTGAAGCCTGTAAATGGCTGCCTAACTGTCATCACTTAAAACATGAACTTACATGTTTTAAGTGATGACATATAAATAAAAAATTAGTCCCATGTTTTTCATTGTCAGAAAAGATAACATAAATGAGTAATCCTATGATGCTATAATGTAAAAAGTTATTATTTTATGCTTTACTTATCTTGGTACTGCGTTATGTGACGCTAAAATCTACACTTTATTGTATACAAATCCTTACTTCCAAAATTCAAATCGCGCTACATTTTATAAGATATACCTACCATGTTATTCAACTTCGAAAGTAACAAATCATTCGAATCTCTCAATGAATTATCCACAGAGGAAATATAATTATGTATTTATGACATAAAGTAGTATTTTATAAAAACAATCAAATCATTTTAACGAATTGAGGTTAAAAATGGCTTTCGAACAGAAGATTAAAATTTTCTCATACTTTTCATGTTTAATTGTAGGCAATACGCGCTGGTTTTGTTTTTTTAATATGTAATATCTGTAGTAACTATTTTACGTACATAAGATAAAATTCGTTGTTCAAACTACAAACTTGTAATTTCTTTATACCACTATGATTTCGATAACATTTCTCTTCACGTGACGGTATATTTAATTATTCTTATAAACATAAACAATGTCACTCGCGCGGTGTCCTGGCCGGACTTACTTTGGCATTAATGTGTGCATGCATACTCGTAGGTACTCGTACCTACGCAATACAGAGCCGACTTATTAGGGATGATTCAGTGATTGTTTTGGTGAAGTACGAATTCTATTGCTGGCGAGGAAAAAAGTATTATTTCATCTTCGAATAGGAGATTAGTTAGTGCTTTTGAAATATTACCTGCATTGAAAAAAAATATGACAATCATTAGAGATATGAGGGGAAGATAGTTCAGAAATCCGACTATTTCATAATGTTGATCTCTCAGTTTAAAAAATGTCCCCATACCAATCTGAAAATTAAATGAGTAGCTGAAGTAGGTATATTTCATAATATTTCAAGATTTTGCAAAATATCACCAAATCACAGACAATTTGTCCTTACCATGCCTATAGATAATCCAACCAAAGAATATGTCAGTATAGGTTTCCTTCCAAATTTATCCGTAAATGCTAATGTAATACAGCAAGCAAAAACTTGGATACATCCAACGATGACTGACGATATCTCTGGCTTTAAATTTGTGCGAGTTGATTCAAAAATTGTTTGTAAATAGAACATAACAGCGTTAAATCCAGTCGTTTGTGAACCTATTGCTACAACAATCACTTTGCCAAAAGTTTTGAGAACAACGCGATCATTCAGCAGAGATAGCTTATCAAGTTTAACGTTTGCATTAAGGTTAAGCGAGTACTCTTTTAGTTCTTCTTCTATGCCATCTTTATTTCTTAATTTTGTCAAAACGTCTGTTGATTCTTTCACTTTCCCTGAAAAACGTTTATTTACATTATTTAAAATCACTAGCTAATTTCAGTTCTATAAAATAGTATTAAGTTACAATTCCGTTGGATTAATAAGCGCGTTCCATTCACATTCTAAAACTATGCAAACCTAAAACTATTGATATGACCATGAATATAAATATTTAAATTTGTCAGTACCTAGACCTGAAAAAAGATTTGATTTATAAAAATTACTTATAATAAGCATGCGCTGGACTGCCACTTGCCTGAGTCATACTCGCAAATATAAGTTTTATTGGTATATTTATTGGTTGGTTTACCTTTAGCATACAATAAGTATGGGCTCTCCGGAAGAAAGAATAAGGGAATAAATGTCAACACCGTAGCGCACGTGATAACAATAGTCAACGTCATGTAGTCCAGAAAGGGTCCGGCAGATAAGACGATCATGGAGCCCAAAGCTGACATTATTTGAGCTATCGCGCCAAGACCTCCACGGATTTCTTTCTGGAAAATTACTTAGAATAATGCTTCATACATAGACACAAATAATGAAAACTAAAATATAGATATATTCTACAATCACAAGCTTTTAATGATTTTTATTCTATTCATACTCGTATTATAATACTGATTCTTTGATTAATATCGTACCTACCAAACATCAATCATCAAGTAATATCAAGTAATACGCAGCAGACAAGAGACTTGGGTTGGATCTCTCTTCTACAAGTGTTGCATCGGCAAGGCGGCGGCGGCTGAGCACAGTTTTTTTTGTTAAGACTTAGGTTTACTTTATTTATCATGTCTTAGTTACTACTATTTTTTTCATTATGTTATGAGAGCATATGTGTTTTTGTTTCTTTGTGTGGTCTGTATTGTTTGTAGTTATTTCCATTTCCCTTTTATTTGTTACTACTCGTGTTGCTCTTTAACTGGCTCTTTATTTCTATTTATTTACCTATTAGTATAAGTTTAGCTGTTGGGTGACCTATTATTAAATAAATAAATAAATATTCATTGAATCGTTCTCGTATTTTTGTTACCCGACTGCGAAAGAAGGAGGGTTACGTTTTTTGCATTTATATGTGTATGTAGGCATGTATGTATGTAGATATGCATATTTCTTTGGCACGCCTTAGAGCCTAAACGGCGTCGTATTTTTATGTGAGTGGTGTCAATAGATTCGTGAGAGTGACACTAGTATTGTTTTTTTGAGCCTGTCAAAAATGAAGTGGAAGCGGCCGTACCGTAACTGACACTTTGCATTACACGACAGAGATAATTAAAAATGCAAACAACTATGCAATGTCAAAAAATAAATTATATATCTGAACTAGTGACCGTCCCTCGCAGTTTTTCGCGCTTTTTAGAATATAAAGAAGATTCAAACTTTGAACCAACATATAACCCCTTGAGAGGTTGAAATTCTAAAAATCTTTTCTTAATACTACACCCTCTACTCAGATTAATAAAAAAATATAGCAATATTATACTTACACTTCCTATTTCAGAAGCATACGCAGAAGTAACAGAGCAAGTGAACACATCAGATAAACCTCCTATGGCTCTACCGAGCAACATCATTTGGATGTCCGTAGCGATAAGGAACATAAGACAATTCACCAACCGCGGTAAATAACCAAGGATGATAGTGTATCTTCTGCCTAAATTATCCGCTAAATATCCAGTGAAAAATAAACCTGAAAGTGAGAATAAGTCAAAGTTATGAATTAAAACAATTAAAACGTTGTCTTTTAAATATTACGCTTAAGCCCACTGTATATAATTATACATACCTACTTCAATGTGCAAAATATTATTTATATTTGTTATTCAGTTCTAACGTTTTTGCCAGTAAGTCATCGTCACAGATGTTTATTGCAAACCGAGTGACATTTAATTAAATATTAACTTAGTATGCATGAATTTCTTGCAAATCAACATTAAAACTGTTTACAGTTCCGTGGAATTAGTGATGTAATATGAATAAAATTATTAGAATTAAACTACTGGATCTAGACAGGAACTCTTCAAGCAAACTATTTGTACATAAAAAATAACGAAGTTTTAACTATTGGTCCCTCTCAAAGTTAATGACTCATTTTAGTATGCCAGTTAATTAACCAGTTTGTAATAATTGACCGAGCAAGCGAAATATCTGTCTGGCAAAATCTTATTTGACGAACGCTCAAATTCGCCCTTGTAGACAAACATTTGTATGTCTGTACCCAATACCCATACATATAAATGTTTGTCTGCAAGAAATTCCGTACACGCGTACCGATCGTATTTTCCATCTAGTCTTGACAAAGCTTGGTATAGAGGCTCTATGATTTCTTTAATTGGTTTGATCGAAATACTTTAAATCCGTAAATTTATGGAGGTCATTAGGTCAATAGTTCGCAGTACTATTAGTTGAACGTCTTACCAGCTATACCAACCAAATTGGATATTGAGATTAGCCACGCTGCTTGTATATCAGTAATAATTTCTGGAAGAATCTTCTGGTTTTCATCCTTCAATTGTATCAGCAAGGGAGATAACCATGCCGTGTGCATACCGATTTGCAGAAATGTAAAGTCCGCTTGAAAAATAAATAAAAACACTGTTAGATGAAATAAAAAACTAGATAACGGGTTATTAAAAGGGACTATTTGAGAAACACATACATTTCAAGGGTAAACTAGTATTTTTATATGCAGTGGGGCTTCAGAAGAGAAATTTAGGATATAATTGCAAATACTGTTTTATGATGAAATCAACAGTAATGCAATAGTTTGCAAACCAAAATAAAAGTTACACTAGGATATCTGCCGCAAAGTGAGTGGAACTCCTGTGTCAGTGTCATAGGGCCATGTTTCAATACTTTAGAGAATCTGGGGGCACGACAGTGTCCCCCGCCAAGTCGGTCTTTAGGTTAACTGAGGTAAGTTAGAAGGGGATATACATGAAAGACTCCCAAAGCGGGCGCCACTATATAAATGTCCCCCCCCCCCCCTATCGAATAAGAAGATTAAAGCTGCAGATTTAATGCCGAAATCTGACTTCTATTTTGGCCATAATTAATATAGATTGTAGTAATAACACTTGAGTGCTAGAGTTAAGACAAAATACTTTTTCAGTTTTAAAATGGCACCATAGAGGCCCCCCATTGAAAAAAATAAAAACCACCTAGTATCACTCGGGATTATTTTAGATTTAATGATTTTTACGATATTCATACATGCATGAACCACGGAACCATCATATTCCAATTTTCGTGCATTTGTCCAATAACGAAAATCAATCAGTTCCCCATCGTAAGGGCTATTAACTAAAATTTAATTTTCCAAGAGTAATTAAGTAATAAACTTACCAAATATGACTGATATATACTGCCGTAGGGTCGGACCCATTTTGTAACTGAGTATTTTCATATCTTGCTATGCTTACATTGACAGTATCAGCGAGTTATTTCTCACTTTCACTTGCTTACTGATTTTATTAGCTACATGACAAAGAGCTTTGTATTATAATTATAATATACTAAGAATGTTCCGTTTAATTATCAGAAATAAAACGTAAATAATATTTATGCAAATTATTAGCAATAATTAACAATTTTGTGTGCGTTTTATTACTATTGTTTTCTTTTGCACCTGTCATAAACAAAATAAAGCGGGCGTACCGTAACTTTCAATAAGTATAACACGATAAAGATAAATTAAAATGCAAATACTACCTGTTGATTGCATAAAGTATAATTATATATCAGAACTAGTGACTGACCCTGGCGGCTTTATCCGCGTCATAAATTGGAATTTAAAGAAGATTCAAACTTTAAACCAACATTAGACCTCTTGAGAGGTTGAAGTTTCAAGTTTTTTTTCTTTGTAGAAGCCTTCACCCTATAATGAATACAATCTCTAAATTTTATGTCTCTAAGTACAGCGTTATAGGCTCTTGTGTTGATTTCTAGCAATATATGAGAACGCAGAGTATACGCAGTTCAGTATATGTCTCTGTCACCCCCGGTGATATCCGCGACGTATATTATATATATATATATATATCCTAAATATATCGCTGCCTAAATCGCTGAATCTAAAGGCGTGAAATCTATATATACATATAATATATATATATAGTAGTCTGGACTTATACATATATATATAACAAAAAAAAAGAGTAATAGGTATTCTGTCCTTTATGCTGTGATTAAGGCCTAAGATAACCTGTACAAATAAGTCTCAGCATACTATGTTTTTTAGTATTTGGGCCTGATTATTAATGTTATTAGTGTTTATGTCAAAACTGATATCAAACTACTAAGACATAGGTTTCCAGTTGTTTCGAGTCATGTCAAGTCATTTCGAGTAATTTCGGGCCGTTTTGAGTATAGCGAGTCATTTCAAATCTCGTCTTATTACTTATCTACTCATTACGAGTAGCTTGTCACTCACATTGTTTGAGTAAAGAACTATACAAGCCTTGGTCCGCAATACCTGCACGACTGGCTATGCTATGATGAAATCGAGCTTAGCTTAGGGACGTTTAGACCTTTAAGCTTGGTCAGCATTGCAGCCCTTGATGGCTAAGCCCTTGGCTTGGACCTGCACTACGCAGCGCTAAAGACCATTCTGATAGATGCCAGCATCGCATTCATTAAAGACCATAGCAGTAATGTACCAATAATGAATTATTTGATCTATTGAGCTACAAATCAACATTCGTTTGTTGCTACTAGTATCTTGCTCATATAAACGTAATTATTAACAAATGCCAAGCTTTCTTTTACGAACTATATTGAATATCGACTCCTAAAACCTAAAACTTTCCTGAGTTACATCGGTGGCCAAAGAAGAAGAGACCCGACCTCGAGAGGTTCTGTTGAGCAAGAAAACAAATACAGAGTTATTGGCTAAGGGTGTAATAAATGGGTCGACATTATGAATTACTGTTTTTACTATATTGTCTACCTAGAATAAGGGACAAAATCAGCTGCTGTTATAAAAAAAATATCGATCCTCGTCAAAATGTTATAGAAAACCATATATTTCAAATATCTCTAACTATGGTACATGTTATTTGGGTTTCTTAGTACAGTTACCATTTTTCGGTTTAGTGCACCTCTTACAGTCAACCCTGAATATACTCGTATTTTCTTCGTTCAGTCTTTACATCTGAGCTTCATGTTGTTTTAGGATGGATTGTCTCAAAAGGGTTACCGAAATGCTAATATTCTAATTTAAAACCATCTTGGTTATTTCACGGATATTATTTATTCAGTCAGTAACTACCCTAACTTCTAATTTACATTGGGCGATAAATCCGTCAGGCCTATTTATCTCAACAAACTTCGATTTCGATTAAGAATAATAATTGTAGAGTGAATGAATCGTAGTACCCTTTTAACATCAAGCAAACCTAGTATTCAACACATTTACACACACATATATATTTTGCTTGTTTCTAACACCCATCAGACAAAATAAAAACTATTTAAGACGCTTTACTTTTTACGCTCACGCAATACAATACATATATCATAAAAAAACCTTTGCAATGGATTGTTTAAAACAAAGACACTTTTTCAATGTTTCATGGAGTCGTAAAGTTAAAAGTGACGCAAGATTATACTAAGAGGGTTTTAGCAATTCGTTAAAATCTCCGAAACAATAGATTTCTTTCTTGTTAATTGTACCAATGTACCTACAAATATGTAATGTGGCTTATTTGTATTTTTCTGTAATTTATAGTAAGTTTACCTAGTTAGAGCCTCTATAATATTCCAAATATCTTAAACGTGCTGGCTGTCTAAAACTGATCGCTTTATGATGGATGGCATGTATTGTGTATTCATACGCATATTTGGTCATTATTGCTTCAAGCTCGTCTTACATTATGGCGCGGCTCTAAACAAACTGAGTGCACGTTGCCGTCGCATTAAAAGCGAGTGTATAGTACTTTTTATGGTTGATTAAAATAATATAAAATTAAATTATAAATATGTTTAAGTGTATTTGTTGAATACATGTTATATAATAATTTCACACTCACACACAAAATAACGTTGTATTGAAAAGACATGAATATTTTTTGAAATACGTTTCATCATTTTTGAAGCGCATGATATTTTTTAAGTAAAAATGTTTTTGATCGATTGTATTTAACAGAATCTGCAAATTAAAACGACGTTTTGAAATTAGGTTGGCACACATTTTTCCTTGACCATGTAGCGGGAAAAACTTTACTTTTACATAAATAAGTAAAAATATAAAATACGCTTCGTTGTTACTAAAGAAGAAAAACAAATAAAATTTTACAAGTAAATGAAAATAAAAAAAAAAACTTTAGAAAAATATACATTTCATTTATATTTGAACGGTTTTTCGTAAGCGGGCCCTTAATGTTATGTTATATGCGAAGGCTGTATGTCCTATCTTGCTTTCGATTTAGTTTTTACACTTTTTGTTACAGATAAAAATTCGTATTAATCATAACATGATAAGGAAAACTTCATACAGAAGACGATTACTTTACTCTTTTTTTATATAGTTCATTACAGAGTAAAATACACTAAAATTGTGTCACCTTTTTGAATTCGTTATAAAAGGTCCGAAAAAACCTTAGTATTAGAACATAAAAAATACGTTCCAGATACGAAAAACTAATTTTCAATAATTACTCGAAGAGCTACAAATCTCAAGCACACACACACTTACACTGCGGTACTTCAAGTAAACTGGTAATGTTGAGCCACCGGAAAAGAGATAAAAATAAATGATTTAATAACTAATTTCATGTGTATTCTTTTGTTATATCCAATTAATACTCATTATTCGTTATTACTGCACTGGGTTTTCTTTTACTGAAAACTGTTAGGTAATTAAAAAAGAGGCAATCTCTTCACAATTTTTTTGCGTTTGAAATTCTTATCAAAGATTGTGTTCCGTATGTCTCTGCCAAATGTTGATATAATTGAAATCGGTCGGCGAATAGCGTCGTAGCAAACTTGCCCCATTTTTGGAGATAGGTAATACAGTGCAAAATGTTTCTCGCGGACAAACTTTCAAACATACAAACAAAAGAACATTTTTCTAGACTCAAAGCAGAGCTCGCTTAGCTCGCTCGATCAATAATTACTTTATGGTTTTCTGGATTGATTTAATATCGTTCCTTATATTGGCTGATATATTTTAGAGTTTGATCAGGTTAAACGGCGATGGAACCACATACATACGTTTTTAGTGCATATAAATAACCTGTTTTAAACCAGTATTTAAATCAACTTTTCGGTTTCAACCTTCATGATAATTATTAATGATAAAAAGTAGGTACCTACCTAATACAAGTTTCGCAAATAACATTTTTAGGTTGAATAACCGTTAACGTAAAAACTCAAGGCTCAATTAATTTGCATTTTCAGTGGTTAAGTTAACGAATATATAAAATGTTACTAATAGCGCGTTAAGTTAGTTTAAGAGTAATACAAATATACGGTTCAGGTTTGTAAGAACCTCTTATCATAATTATATACGTTTAAGTCCTTAGAAGTAATTGATTTAGGTTTATAACAAAAAATAATGTACCGAATCCAATTCGGCAGGCGCCGATGTATTTTATAAAATTCAATATTTAAACAAAAATACTGGACTGTTTTGGATAAAATAGGAATGGATATTAGAATGTGGAGTAATAACAATTTCAAACAAAAGAAAGGATTTTTCAAATCGGAAATGATATGATAATTTTATTTGGTAAGTATAACAATATTATAATACGTCAGTATCTTTTAAATATATCTATGTAGATTCGTCTACATTTATACAAATAATAATAATTACATACTTAATAATTAATATAACAGAAACTCAATAAATTTGAACACAATACAATTCATAATTGATACGTTTTGTATAAGTTCGGGTTGAATTCCTCAACAGTATAAGGCGCCGTATCTGTCAAAAACGTTTAAGTTACCTTTACACGCTTCTAGTGATTTAGATATTATTGATTGCGTATTATGTCTGTATTATATATTTGATCCCAATGAGTTTATCCTCGTTTCTTGTGCATATATCACCCTCCCGCACGTCATGCCAAGTACAAAAGGTGTCTAAGTTTTTGTACATATATACACATACATGATGAATATATAGTAAAAGGAGACTAAAAGTGAGATTTTATACACACGATCCCTGCGCCACAACTATTTTATATTTACCTCGTATTTTATCTCACCCGCTACAACCGCCTCCTCTCTGGCATTCATAAAGTCCTACATCAGCGCAAGCGCGGCAAACGCGGCAAACGCGTAGGCAAACTGCTTGTCGGATAAAGACACCGTGCTGATGAAAAACTTCTGAAGTCTATTGCATATACCAGTTTCCAAAACTTTGGCCGTTGCTGGTGCAGCCATCATTATGACAAATGAGGTGATAATTGTATGTATCTTCATGAATAAAAATATAAATAAATAAAAAGATGTAATCAAATTGAGTACTCCTTGTTTTTGAAAATAGGTAAAGCATAAAAGTTACCGGACAACCACCACTAAAAACCCCTACATTTCTGGTAAATGAAGAACATCATCTCGTATGTTTTATTTTTTCTTTCTACATCTTGTTGTTTATTTACTATTTTGTACATACTTTTTTATTATTTAATCCTATAATGTATGTGAAAATTCAAATAAGTAAGTTTCCGGTTCTTATTTTTGTCGTGTACGATTTTTTTCAAAATATTGTGCCGTTTAATATTTATTTGTTTACCTTATAGACTAGATATCAAAAATTACACCCTGATTTTCAAGCGAAAATTAAATTGATAAGTTTTTTGTTCGTTGAAATTTCTACTTTCTGATAATTTTCAGATATTTTTTTTATAAATTAGCCATGTAACTTTCTAATAGGACTTATGGTTATGCCAGAAACTGAGATAGGTAATATTTCTTTGATATTGTTTTTTTCATTCGTTATTGGTATATAATTTTTCCTTTTCCAATTGGTTCCATCCTACTATATATTTTTATTAATCTTTAACCATTTTCAAAGGTCGCTAGATCTTCATCTACTGATCAATGGTATGTCACTGATGGTAGTTGAATCGACCATAAATAAATATACCAATAACAAAAAAAAAGTTAAATTATTTTTTTAGCCTACACAGCTAGGCGTTCGACCACAAGCTTGCACGATCACGGAAGTCAGCGAAACTTTAGCTCTAGATGAAGCATGCCTAACACAGAAGTGCTATCCAGTCGAGCGATAGAAAACGCCCTACCACCTTGCTATAGTTTCCTCACGGTTTTTTCTTTCGGATAATAATTTAATACTTATTGGTAATAAAGTTACATGTAAATGTGATGATTACCTGCTACAAAATGTGGTCTATACTTACACATAATTATAGCGATAGTTAGTTATGATAGTAAAATTACAAATAAATTAATTATTCTAGTACAATTAAACTAACGGGTGGTTAAATTTCAAGGGCCGATGTTGATTTTGAATAAAACACAAACTATTTAGGAAATTATTGTAATTTTATTTTATTATGATATATTGGTATTACTCAATTATGTATGGAATAAAATATCGGCCAAATGGGCGCCGCGACCACGGCGGCACACCTCCATCCGATGGTCCAAATTTTCGATGACCCTGAAGCATAATGGAGGTTCTATGCCGTTAATTTGCCGAATTATCTCATCCTTTAGCTCTTGAATTGTTGCTGGCTTATCGACGTACACCTTTTCTTTCAAATAACCCCAAAGAAAAAAGTCCAACGGTGTCAAATCACATGATCTTGGCGGCCAATAGACATCGCCATTACGTGAGATAACACGGCCATTGAATTTGTTGCGCAAAAGAGCCATTGTTTCGTTAGCTGTGTGGCAAGTGGCACCGTCCTGCTGAAACCACATATCGTCCACATCCATATCTTCCAATTCGGGCCATAAAAAGTTCGTTATCATCTCACGATAGCGAACACCATTCACAGTAACTGCCTGACCGGCCTCATTTTGGAAAAAATACGGCCCGATGATGCCGCCAGCCCATAAACCGCACCAAACAGTCACTCTTTGTGGGTGCATTGGTTTTTCGACAATCACTCTTGGATTCTCATTCGCCCAAATGCGGCAATTCTGTTTATTGACGAATCCACTGAGGTGAAAATGTGCCTCATCACTGAAGATGATTTTCTTCGAAAATTTATCATCCACTGTTGCCATTTCTTGCCACCATTCTGCCCATTCACGACGTTTGCAATGGTCAAGAGGCTTTAGTTCTTGAGCCAATTGCACCTTGTAAGCGTGTAAATGCAAGTCTTTATGCATAATGTTCATCAACGACGAGCGTGAGAGGTGCAATTGTTGGGCACGACGACGAGTTGAGGTGGACGGCTCTTCAGCCACACTATCGCGAACAGCAGCAATATTTTCTGCAGTACGAGCTGTACGAACATGCACTGGTGTTCTCACATCTTCTACAGACCCGGTTTGCTCGAATTTTTCCACGATTTTTGCGATTGTACGCACATTTGGACGATCAAATTGACCAAAAAAATCACGAAGTGCACGATATGCATTTTGATTTGAACGCCCATTTTCATAATAAGTCTGGATAACTTTAACACGTTGTTGGATTGTATATCTCTCCATGGTTCAAATTGAGTAAGTCTGAAATAGAGAAATGTCAAATAAAATTCGGAAAAAAACTTGGCGTTTAGGTGTGGTTCACATTCAACATCGGCCCTTACAATTTAACCACCCAGTAAAATTACAAATACATTAATTATTCTATTATTTGATATATGATTCAGGATCTCAATTCGACTGCAGTAAGCATAAGCAGTAATGTTTATCATGCTTTAATATTTGGAGAACCTTTAGTGAACCAATTTTAATATGGGTTGTGGGTAAAAAAGAGGTATTCACAAAGAAAACGTAGGATTTTTTATTTTTTTTAAATGAAATTCAAGTATATTAAAAGTTAAAAAAAACCTGCACTTGTAATGGCAGCCATTTTGGATTTGAAATTGTCATAATGTCATATTTTACTAGTCAATCACCATTCCCCATTGTGAATAAAATTGTACTTGCAATTATGTGGCGGCTGCCATCTTGGACGGATTTTCATCAAATAATAGCTATGAACACTCCCGACTAATAAACCTTACATACAAAAAAAAACAAAATTAAAATTGTTCCACCCGTTTGGTAGCCACTATGCTACAGACAGACACACACACACACACACACAGACACCGTAGTTTTGAAACTGTCTTTCAACTTAAAAATATTCAGGGGATTGAAACGACAACTTTATCATGTCTTTAATATCAAAGAGTGTAATGAAAGCAAACATTTGTACTACTATTAAATAAATTTAAAAATGGCCAAGAGTTCAATAAGGGCTGCATACGATAATAGCGCCTATGTATTATTAAATAGCAGCTTTTAACACAAGATAAATTAGATTTTGTCTCAAGAAACTAAGCATATCTATGCAATTGTTAAACCGTCAGATTTATTTTGGCCATTTACGGCTTCGATTTGTTGATTTTCCTTTAACTCAGTTTCTTCAAAAGCCATGTTTTCTCGCCCCATATCTTTCTGTATTTCTGAGAATGCTTTTCCCTTAGTCTCTGGTATAAAAAATAATATAAATAGACACGTGATGACGCAACAGGCTCCAAATAACCAGTATGTGCCTGATGGACCTATTACTTCGATCAGAGATACAAAGTATCTCGATGTTAGGAAAGCAAAAAATAAATATATTATTACTGCTAAAGAAATCCCAATGACTCTTGAAGGTCCATCAAATAGTTCTGCAATTAGAGTCCAAATGGTTGCTCCTAAGCCTGGAAATAAATAACAGCAACATTAGTTTTGAATATTTTATATACTAGATGAAAAGCCGGCCTCGCTTGGGTGAAATGTAATTCCGTCAAAAACATTACATGTACAAAGATGCATGTCTCGCAGCACAGTAAAAAGTTGTGAAATTGAAAGTTACCTAAGTCGGTTCATTAAATACGAGTACCTATTGATCCATGGGAGTAAATATACAAGCATTTTCTTGCAAGTTGATACTTTGTTTACTAGCTGATAACATTTTGTAGTAACCCTAAAAATATAATTATTCTTTATTTTTTACAAACATACGGTCTTATTAATAATTGCGTCTAAACTTTAAACGTCTTTTGTTTTGTTTTGACGCGTGACGATATCCATCGGATAATATAAGACAAAAGACGTTTAAAGTTAAGACGCGTTTATTAAGTAACTAAGGCCGACTAAATTGTAAAGGCAGTTGACTACTAGATTTCTGAAGGCGAATTTGTGGTAGTCATGTGACACATGACTACCACAAATAATTGCAGCGTCAATGACATGTGAAACTAACGCTGTAATAATAGTACGGATCCACAAAAGGTTGTACAACCCAAGAATTGGGTTTAAATTTCTCAAATCTTCAATACAATCAACTTTTAATCTTAAAATGTGTGATTGTAGATCTGCCACCTGCAGATCTATCATATAGAATTTAGGAATTCTATAGGATAGTTTCAATCATCCCTATGATCATTCTCAACCACTGACACTGTGGATGAGGTCGGGCTTAAATTTCTCAAATATACAATACAATCAACTTTTAATCTTACAACGCGTGATGGTAAATCTGCCGCCTGCAGGTCTGCCATATAGAATCTAGGTCTATAATATGCTCCATCAAGGGCTACAGTGCCGCTGAATTCCGTGGCCTTGCGAACTTCTGGTCCGCTAAAGGCTATCGTATGAATAAATCTGACGTTTAATTATTATTCCCCTATCCATTTTATTTCTTAAGCATAAGTTTTTCAATAAAAATTCAAAATAAAAATATTATAAAAAACTTAAACCTAGAGTGCCGCCAGCAGCGGGGCCAAATCTAAGCTACCGGTGGTAGGGACTACAGAGAGAGAAACCTCCTCACAATATGTGCCGTATCGAGGATCACCGCCATCTTCGTCAGTCTTCTCGCTATCAGGCTGTTTGCCGAAACGACTATAGCAACAATGATCGTCGAATAAACATCCCACATGGCGGTCACCTCATGAGCCAAGTCAAGGTACTTGCTGTCTTTGTTCTTCTCAGCCTTCACGAGATTCTCATGATACTGGATGGTGATGTCGACGAGCAGTACTCTGTGCTGGGACCCGTCTACCAGCACAATATCAGGCTTATTGCAAACAATAGTCCTGTCCATGATGATAGAGCGGTCCCAGTAGAGGAACGTACGACCATTTTCAAGAACTGGTAACGGTGCATACAGATAGTACGGCACTTCGGACTCGACAAAGCCGTATTGAAGAGCAAGTTGCTGATGGATGATCCTGGCTACTAGGGCCTGTGCAAATACTCACCATTAGCAAGATGAGAACAACCGGAAATAATATGCCTGATAGATTCTCCCAGACGCCAGTATGCCCCACAGATGTCGACCGTACCGTCCTTAAGAGAATATTTCCTATAGTTCTTCTTCATCGTTATTTCGTCGGCAATTGCACAATAAAAACTTGCGGTTTCCCAAAAGAGGTCCCGGAACCGTAGCCAGTTCACCGAAGCGAGTAGGTCCTCATTGGGCCCCGTTAGAGCTCAATAGAACCTCCCGTGCAGCTCCCTATTTTTCCATACTTCCCTACAGTTCTCAGTGCTCAGCACCCTCAGTGCTCAGCACCACCAGTCTGCGCCAATTCTCGTTCGCGAAGGAGGGCGGGGTGAAGCTCCTGTCAACTGTTACTACGTCTCGATGCATCTCGCACTCGTTGTTCAGGAAATAGTCTCATAGCCTGCTCACTTCATGGTTGTGGAGGTTTTTGGCATTCAAAAAGCCACGACCACCCATTTCCGTGGAATTTACAGGCTTATAACTGACGAGCGCGGATGATGCTTGCAATGTGAATTGAGCAGTTGACGAACTCGCCTATCCAAGGCGTCCAGCTCAGTTTGGTTCCACCTTACTGTGCCAAAGGAGTATATCAGTAGAGGCATCACCTCGCATCCGCCAGACAAAAGACTGTTAAGTACTTTTGTCAGGCGACAAAAGAAGCGATCCTTCATCGATTTCTTGACTTCACCACGGAATTTAGCGGCACTGTAGCCCTTGATGGAGCATATTATAAACCTAGATTCTATATGGCAGACCTGCAGGCGGCAGATTTACCATCACGCGTTGTAAGATTAAAAGTTGATTGTATTGTATATTTGAGAAATTTAAGCCCGACCTCATCCACAGTGTCAGTGGTTGAGAATGATCATAAGGATGATTGAAACTATCCTATAGAATTCCTAAATTCTATATACTGAAATACTCAACGACTCTGACATACCAATATACTTGTAGGTCTCGGCCTCGGAGAGAGATCTGAGAGTCATAGTCTCAGAAAGTTATAAATTTGGTAAATTTACAATTTTCCCCGCTGCACATGGAACCGCACACTTATCTACACCGAACTCCATCCTAATGGCGTTGCTGAAAACCGGAGTAGTTTTCAACAACTCCAACAAGTCTCGGTGTTTCGGTGCAAACAGTTTCAAGTCGTCCATGTACAGCAGATGACTAATGACCTCACCCCCTCTACAAAACCGATAGCTCAACCCTAAATCATTCAGCAAAGTACTAAGAGGATTTAGTGCTAGACAAAACCACAATGGACTCAGAGTGTGGCCCTGGAATATTCCCCGCTCAGTCTTTATACAGTCTTTGTTCCACAAAAGATATCGCTACCGTCTGGCTGACCAAGGACAGTGGTCCAATGATGGGACATTTCACCACTGTCCTTCGTCAGTCGTCAGTTCGTCTACTCTAAAATCCTCTCAAACCATGAATGAGGCTCGGAATCATAGGCCTTCTTATAGTCAATCCAGGCAGTAGAGAAGGCTTAACTTTACAATATCTGACGCGGAGTTCGAGGTTTGTAATTTTTTTATACTGTGTAATTGGGTGTAGACCCAATTACACGGTATAATAGTGGACAAAGTCGTTTTTTGCGGAAATTTATTTTTGTGATATTATTTTTTTAAAATCGTAAGTTTGCTATATTTACCACAACTTTTTCGCAATTACCACAGTATATGTATAGATTATGCGTTCAGCCATATGTGCGAATTACATTTATTAAATTAGTAATGGAGTATTTTCGTGTTTTCATTGAATTAAGTTGTTTAGTAATGCTGTATTATCGATTTTGTTGTAGAATTTTTATCTACTTCTTACTGTTAAGGCATATTCTATAACATATGAACCAGAAAATAATTGCTAATAAAGCTACGACATTTCGTCGATCAAAAAATCATATCTCCTTAAAAGAGTTTGCGAAAAAAAAACCCTTGGGTGATAAAACATCAAAAAATGTGAACTAATTAGTTTGCTGAGGAGAACTTAGTATTTCATCTTTACATAAAAGCTAAGCAAATGCAATTAGAACATTACCTGCATTGTAACAAAAAACTACAGTCAATAGAGATAGAAGAGGAAGATAGTTCAGAAATCCGACTATTTCATAATGTTGATCTCTCAATTTAAAAAATGTCCCCATACCAATCTGAAAATTAAATAAATAACTGATATGAGCATATTTCATTATATCAACATTTTGATAAATAACACAAAAACACACAATTTGTTCTTACCATGCCAATAGTCAATCCAACTAAAGAATATGTCAGTATAGGTTTCCTTCCAAATTTATCCGTAAATGCAAGAGTAATACAGCAGGCAAAAACTTGGATACATCCAATAATGACTGATGATATCTCTGGCTTTAAACTTGTGCGAGTTGATTCAAAAATTGTTTGTAAATAGAACAAAACAGCGTTAAATCCAGTCATTTGTGAACCTATTGCAATTACAATTACTTTTCCACAAGTTTTGAGAACAACGCGATCTTTCAGCAAAGCTAGTTTATTAACTTTAACGTTTGTACTTAGGTTGAGCGAATACTCTTTTAGTTCTTCTTCTATTTCATCCTTATTTCTTAATTTAGCCAAAACGTCTCTTGATTCTTGTACTTTACCTGAAAAAAGTTTATTCCCATTATTTAAAATCACTAACTCAAACACTAGTTTTCGTTTATAAAATAGTATAGAGTTAAAATTTCATTGGATTAATAAGTACGTTCCATTCATATTTCTAGAACTATGCAAACCTAAAACTATAGATGTCGTGAAAATAAATGTTTGAAAAACTCAATAATCGGACTTATAAATTATAAGCATTTTTGATAGGCTTGCGTTTGACTGCAACTCACCTCGGACATATTTATAAACAGGGCTTAATATTTCTATTAGTTGATTTACCTTTAGAGTACAATAAGTATGGGCTCTCCGGAAGAAAGAATAAGGGAATAAATGTCAACACCGTAACGCATGTGATAACGATAGTCAACGTCATGTAGTCCAGAAAGGGTCCGACAGATAAGATGATCATGGAGCCCAAAGCTGACATTATTTGAGTAATCGTGCCAAGACCTCCACGGATCTTTTTCTGGGAAATAATTTAAAATTTATGGTATATAAATACACATTATTAATTAAATTAACTAGGTACAAATTTAAAAAAATAACATAGCCGTTTGCTAAAGTCACTAACTAAGTATAATCTCACAATCATAAGCTGGTTAGGCTTAATGTTGATTATTTTTAGGTTTGTTATGTTATTAATATTATTATAATGATTCTAATGACGTAGCTATTAAAAATAATAACAATTTGAACGTATTCGTTACGTTGTGCTCGTACTTTTATTATTGTTTGCGTATTAGATGAGATACCAGTTTAAGCACCAACAGGAATCTGATAGTTAATATTTAAGCTACATAGATATTGACATTAAACTATACACTCCCTAAAAGTTATTAGCAAAATAAACTTACACTTCCTATTTCAGATACATACGCAGAAGTGACAGAGCAAGAGAACACATCAGATAAACCTCCTATGGCTCTACCGAACAACATCATTCGGATGTCCGTAGCGATAAGGAACATAAGACAATTCACCAACCGCGGTAAATAACCAAGGATAATAGTGTATTTTCTGCCTAAATTATCCGCTAAATACCCAGTGAAGAATATTCCTGAAAGTGAGAATAATTAAAACTTATAAATAAGACCAATTAAAAATAATAAATTTAAAATATTACGCTTAAACAACACCTACACGGCATATTATGATATATTATGTTTGTTATTCAGCCCTAATATTTGTGAAACAGGAAGAAGGTTTGTGAAAGAACTTTAAGAAATGTTATTAGTATCGACAGTTCTAATCGCGGCTGAACGCGAAATACCATCGCGACCTGGGTATAACTCGATGATTCTACTAAGACGCCATCGTAATGGTGGAGTGGTTTCGTCTTTTATTATGACGAGCTAATTGATTTGTGCTTAAGGTAATTGTGTGTTCCATTTCAAGCGCTATGATAGACTAGTGAGGTTTCACTATGCCACCGAGACCAAAAATCTTGTTGCATACGTTGTATTAAGTGCCAACGTGTAACGTAATTGGGTTTTGGTACTGATGTTAATCGTGCAACAGTCAGAAAATCCCCTGGAATGAGGGCATGAATTACACAGTGACTCTATTTGAGTCAAAAGGGTGTTCATCTCTACATAGGTTAAGGTTGATCACCTATAACTCGATGTAGATGGGTCTTAACTGATTTCACGCCTGCTTCCCATATACCGCCCATGTATGGAGATCCGGGAACATTAAATTTGAATTCAATGCGCTCTGTTTTGCACGCAGAGCGCATTAACTCTGATAACTGTGACGCGCACCTTTGAAATTAGTTCCACAGTCACTGTATATGATATTACAACGACCTCGCCTTGCAATGAAGCGACGCATGGCTGTTATATAAGTTTGCGAAGAAGCGTCAGTTGCAAGTTCGAGATGCAGTCCGTGAGTCGTGAAATAAACAAATAAACACAGATATGCTTTAGTTGTACGCGCGCCACGATAGCGCTGGAAAGTGATGTTGAAAGGACCTGCGTAATTGCAACCAACTATCTGAAATGGTTTGATTTGATTAATTCGATCAAAAGGCAAGACCGCCATGACTGGTTGAAAAGTGATTGGTTTCACTCGAAAACACCGATAACAATTTGAAATTACTGGTTTTTGTCACCAAGACGAGCTGTTTTGGTGACAAAATCCAAAAATGTTGAAGTAACAAATATTGCATTGCTTGCAGTCCTGAATGATAATTTTCGTTGTGAATGCATTGTAGGATTAATTGCGTCAAACGGTGCTTGCGAGGGAGCAAAGCTGGATATTTTGCTTCATAAGAAAGGTTAGACTCAGAGATTCTACCCCCTACGCGTGAAATGTAAAAATGGTTAAGGTTTTTGGTAGAACGCGGTTTGAACGTAGAAGTTCTTGGACGTGATCTCTTCACTGAATTCGGAATGTTGAATGTGTTTGACGAGGACCATTAAATTTTGATGAAGTTCTTGATGAACTAAGTGACCTTAGCGCTTGTTGTTTCTCATGGCTTCAATGAATCCATAACAATATGCTAAAATGCGTTGAATCTTTTTTAACGATAAAAATTTTGTTAGCAGATTATCAGTAGGGTATGATTCCATCTTAATGTTTGATAAATTAAGACACATGCACGTTTCTCAGCATTTACTTCTTGATCTATGGGCTTCAATGTATTTAAATGTTCAGGCTCTTTTGGCCACTGGTCTTGATTTAAGGACAGGCACTGTGGGCCAGTCACCAAGTGGTGACTTCTCGTGATTTATGAGCTCGTCAGGTGTCAACCCACGACTCGCAGGGTCCGCGGGATTTTGATTACCAGGGACATGATGCCATACAGCTTCTGATACTTTTCGTTGAATATTAGAAATACGATTACCAACAAATGCTTTAAAATTAGATGAATTTGATCGAATCCATGCTAAAACAATCATGGAGTCTGTCCATGAGTGTACACTTTCAATTTTGATATAGTTGTTATATAAGTTGATGATATGTCGCAAAAGATCTGCGATCAATGAAGTGCCGCATAACTCCAACCTTGGCAGCGTTCTGCGTTTTATTGGAGAAACACGTGACCTTGCGCTAACCAAAGTGGCTTGATGTTGACTTTGGTGATTTGTGGAACGAAGATAAACGACAGCTGCATATCCCGTCTAGCTAGCGTCAGAAAATCCATGCAGCTGACAAGTTACAGCGTCTTCGCATGTAATTCGACGTGGAATCTGGAGCATGGAAAGATGTGGTAAATGTTCAATGTACCTCGACCATATTTCATTGATGTCATCTGGAACGGGTTGATCCCAAGATGATCCAAGCAACCATAACCGCTGGATTAAATGCTTTGCTAAAAACGTTAATGGAGTTAAAAATCCTAGATCATAAATCCGTGCTAGTTCTGAAAGCATTGTACGCTTTTCGGATTTGACGGTACAATTGCCGAATATCCTCACAAAACACTATGGCATGTAATCTGAATCTGAGCAGAATATTTGCTATGTCAGCTTGAAGCTTAGGGCCTGTAAGAAGTGTGTCATTTAAGGATACACCTCGTCTCTTTCATATTGATGCATCATAGACTACACGAATGCTACGGTATGATTTTGATAGGCATAATGAGCCAGGTAAAAAGCAGTGGAAGAATAACACTTTTCTACAGGAACCTCCTCCATCTGACCACTCGTGAAATGATGGCTTAGCCATAAGACGCTTCTCCGAATTGAAGAAACGACGACGAGCGATTTGAAGGGATCATATGATGGTGGTGATTGCTCCTTAAGAGGAAGCTGGACAACATATCGGCCATCACTGCCTCGCTTCTGAGTGGCTATGAATAAATCTTCACATAGTATATCATCCACTGAATTATTGTTTTTTACACTTGGTATGTTATCTGATTACCAAAATGTTTGAATGGCTATGTCAAGGTTGACGTCCGATGCGGCGATACGTAATTCACGAAAGCGGGGTAAAAAGTGATGCACATGTTGGAGTTATCCTCATGAGGATAAACCCTAATACTATATTAATGGCAGTTGCTGTATGTTGACCACCATCCACCTTACCAGGTAGAAGAATATGTGGGAATATTTCCCCTCCCAAAATGATATCCACTGGACGTGAGCTGTGATATCTCTCGTCTGTTTATTTGACATTTGATACATGTTGAAAGTTTTGGATATCCACTTGATGAGTTGGCATGTTACCACAAATTTTGTCTTATGTTACTGCTTCGAACGTGAAAGTTGGTTCTACCTTGCCGGTTGGATGGATTCCCAAAAAAGCTATGCTAGTAGATCATGCCTCTGCTTGCCCTATGCCTGACATAGAGGTGAGTGATTTGTATTGATCAATCACTAAGCGTCGGGCACAAGATTTTGTAATGATATGACTTGGAGAGCCAGGAACGACCAGTACGCGGACCTTCTAATAGTGGCCTCTACCGTCTTTCACCTCTACCTCAGCAGTAGCAAACAGCATAATGGTATGGATTCATAATGGAAAATTAAAGCTTCACTCATTTTGATTGATTATAAAAGATGTGACAAAGTGCATGTACAAAAGTTTTGTTGATACCACGACTAACGCTACCAAGCGCCTGTTTAGTGAACTAAAATACTTTGCTCTATATTGAGTATTAAGTCTATGGGACAAAGTAAGGATTTCTGATTCTATGGTCTAACGTATAAATGTCACTGTTAACTTACTAATTGACAAGTGACAGTGATTTATAATTACCGGAAGATGCTCTATGCTAGCAACCGCAAAGAAAGTTTTATTTATTGTATACGAATCGCTACACACAAAAGTCCGAACAAAATGATTAACGAGAAAATTGGTTATAACTAGAATGTAGTATTATATGTTACACCAAATGTTCCGACACAAAATTGAATGTTAGTTTTAAGCGCTGTATGTTACGCCTAAAACTACTAAAAAATATGAATGAATATTTAAAACTTGGTATGATCGCATGCACAGTAATAATACCACAGACCTATGATTGGTGCCTGGGTACTGAAAAGTAGGTATTTTGAACTGATAAACCTTGTAAATATGATTGATTGATATTACGAATTTGAGAATGAGTTGCCGATATGATGTTATGATGATGAGAAATGATGAAAATATTATGATAATTATTATAATATGATTGTTATGCTAGGTCACACTTGATAAAATGAAAAATTGTACAGTATTATGTTGAGTGATTGTTCTTTGAGAAATGGTATTTGTAGACAAAAAGAACTGACCCCAAAAGTTGTTATGATAAAAAAATAGGTTAACACATACGAATTTTAAGAAATCCGGTCGTAAGGACCTTGAAGAATGTTATGAATTATTCAAATCGATAATTAGTGGACTGTATTAAATTTTGGGTTGATGGGCACGAGGGAATAGGACTCACCGTGCAAGACACTTGTTTTGTTGTTGTGGAGGCCTCCGAGTGATGATTTTCTTATGAAGATGATAATAATGGCGAATAGTCTGGTTTCATTTTACTGCACTTCACTGTTTAATGATGCTAATCGTTTATTTGGTTGTAACGAACAAAACTTCACATTTTTCTCTTGAACTCGAACCTCAACGGGTGTTAGAGAGAGGATCCCGGGTTGCAGGGGTAGGGAAGGTACCAGCGCTCGTGCGCTTTTGAAATTAAGGCGGGGAATTTGAATTACTTTAACATAGCTAGTTAAATCGTCTTACCAGTAATACCAACCAAATTGGATATTGAAATGAGCCACGCTGCTTGTACATCGGTAATCATTTCTGGAAGAATCTTCTGCTTTTCATCCCTCAATTGTATCGCCAGAGGGGATAACCATGCCGCGTGCATACCGATTTGCAGAAATGTAAAATCCGCTTGAAGAAGACAAAAACAATATAAAGTAAAATAAAAAAAATAATTAATAAGAGAAGGGGTTACTAAAGGAACATACACGGTGCGGCTGCAGAAGATAGACAGTATCTCATATTCATAGTTGGTCATGGTACCTACAAAACTTTCACCCCCCTTTTTGTCTTAGTACACTCCTAACCGATAACCCTGTATGTGCAATAATAATTAAATAGAAAAAATAATGTAAATACTAATGTCGCCTATATTATGTAGTGCTAGGCAAGCGTCTCATTATGAAAAAGAAATGACAAACTACAACAAACAAGTAGCTTGAAGCGACTTCAAAAAACCCGACTTCTAAATCTTTTGAACTGTGTATCACCCTTATTTCAAGAAATACACATTCATTCATACCCTGGAAAAAAATTAACCCTCCTTCTTTCGCAGTCGGGTAAAAATAGCCGATGGATTAAAAGCTACTTTACAAAATTAATAAAATAATAAACTTACCACAAATGACTAACACATACTGCCGTAGGATGGGACCCATTTTGCAACTGAGTATTTTTATCTTATTTTACTTACATTGACGATATCACTGAGTCATTTCGTGAGTCCATAATATGCAATTAATATTCTATTTAATTATCAGAAATAAAACGTAAAGTAGTATAATTTTGTGAAACTAATGATGAACAATAATTAAAAGTTTTGAGTTCGTTTATCACTATTGTTATTTTTGTGCCTGTCACAGAGAAAATCGAAGCGGGCGTACCGTAACTGACACTGTGCGTAACACGACTGAGATCATTAAAATTGGAAGAACTACGTGTTGAGTGCTACAAGTAAAATTATATACGCTTCAGGTTTGCCAATGATTTCTTTCCTTTGTCATTTCGTGTGTTTGTATGCCTCTTGAACGTGTGTATAGGTCTTTGTTTCGAACCAGTCTTGATGAAACTTGGTGTACGGCTTCTACAAATTATTTAATCATCAGGGAGTAGATCATTCTTCTAAAATGAGGAGAAATTTGCTTCGGAGCAAGTTTGCCAGTTTGTGGAACTACGATTAATAAAATAGGTAGGTGGCAACAAGACAAAACTTAATAGACATCTATATGCTAAAGTTTAGGCTAAATACATAATATTGTATATCATAAAAATTAGACACAGTTTACAATGTTATTGTATGTGGGCCAGATCATTTAAGAACCTAATTAGTGTTTATGTCAAAACTGATATCTCTCTCAATTACTAAAATATATTTTGTTTTAATAAGGAACGCGCTGAACTTCACGTCATTAGATATTCTTAAGAGGATTGTAGAGTGATCACTGTTTTCACGTTGTAGGTATTTACCAAACGTACTGCTATCTCGTTGAGCCCCGTAACCGCGTCACAGAATATCGCGCACCCGGCCCCTATGTCTGAGGTAGATACGTCATTATGATTTGTGGTATCAATCATTTTTTTCTGCAAAACAACGATGGATAATTAAGAAGTACCAAAGTCAGTAAAACATTCCAGTAACCTTGTACGAGTAAGTAATTTTTTGAGTAGCGGGCGAAGCATCTCTTCTTCGAGTCTGGCTAAATGTTCTTTCGTCTTTCAGTTTGTATGTTCGGATATTAGAAATTCCAGCTAAATTTCGATGAAACTTGTTTTTTTTTTAATTTAAAGATAGTCGGAGATTTTCGATTAGTTAGGGATTTCTTCAAAAACGGAGGAAGCTTTGTAAAATATGCAAAAAACCACGATGATTCAGTAACACTAGATTTTATTACTCATGAAACAAGCTTAATACGAGTATATCAAAGCATGGTAATAACGATACGTTTTAGAAATTACAAAAAATATTTTCTAAATCTAACTTATACACGACATACGATAGCTACAAACGTAAACATCCAAAAATCTTCACAGAATACGAGTATGTATCTCAACTTAAACAACGCTCCCGATTAGGTACTTTGTTTTGAAACACGCAATGTAAATCTAGTCAAATATGAGACCATAGTATAAATATTCGCATGACATTTATAGAAATTGAAAAAAGGATCTATTCGAATTTAAAATAAAAATATAAGCATATATGATTGACTAGATATAGCTACGGAGATAATTTATTAAAGAAGTTATTTTTTATTAAAATTATGACAATATGTAAGTAAGTATTATATTTTTTAGATGTAAAGGTTGAAACATCTGAATTTTAATGTTGTTTTAGGACGGATTGTCTCAAAAGGGTTACCGAAATGCTATTATTCTAATTTGAAACCATCTTGGTTATATCACCGATACCATTTATTCAGTCAGTAACTACCCTAACTTCTAATTTACATTGGACGATAAATCCGTCAGGCCTATTTATCTCAAACAAACTTCAATTTCAATTAAGAATAATAATTGTAGAGTTGATGAATCTTAGTGCCCTATAAAATTAAGCAAACCTCATTTTCGACACGTATAGCAGAAGTTAGTATCAATGATTACAAAAGTTGTTATTTAATTCCCGTCGACACAGTAGATGCTACTATTTTTTATATTTTTGAAACCATTTGGAATTTATTAGAATAATAACTATACAATCAAGAATACTGATAATAACTCTGCATATTTTTCAAAAAGTAAATAGTTTCTTTTACAGGGCTTTCATTGTTCATATAAAAAAATATTTCAAGCTTATTTTTTGCAATATTTTTTAAATCGAAAGTGAATGTAGTCACAAGGTCAACAGTTCGCAAAACTACTAGGTTATAGTTATTTTACCAACTTAGAGTCCTTAGTATTCCAAATACGTTATACATACATGGCTGAATGGAAGATACGAGTGTGATCGCTTTATGGTCCTAAGGCAAAGGTATATTGATATGATTTTTAGTCATAATTGTTTAATGTAATATTATAATAATGAGAAGGTTATAGGATCTCACTATCAAATAACTTTAAATTTTATGGCAAATAAAAAATCTTAAAAACCACAAAACGATAAGGAAAGTTTCACTCACAAAGAATGCAATTTTTTTCTCGTAAAATTTAGTCGAGTTTCATAGGATTTTAGTAATAAGTACAAATTATTTTTATTAAGTTAAGTAATTAAAGGAATGTGTATACGCATTACTATGGAAATAAATTCACTAAAAGTGTCTCACGTTTTAAATTCTTTATATACCTACCTAAAGACTGATCGACAAATCTTGGTATTAGCCCGAAGTAATTAAGTTTTAGATAAGGAAGTAATAAAAGAAACACGGATATTCAACTATGTATTTGCAAGGCCACAAAAGCCCAAACGCACACATTTGCACTGCGGTACTCCATACGAGTATAAACAGGTAATCTTTAGACACTGAAAAAGAGATAACAATAAAAGAGATTAATATTTAATTTAGTTATTTCATCTGGGCTCTTCTGTTATATCAAAATGATTTCTCATAATTCGTTATTAGTGAATTTAGGGTCCCTTATTAAGCATGTTATCGCAATAATTAAGTAATTAAAAATGAGGTGAAATGTTCTATCTATTTTGTTTTTAGTTTTTTCCGTAACATACGAGTACGTGTATGATCCTGTTGTTTTTTGTTTAATAAATAGAAATAACTCTAGATATTTCTTCAACTACAGAAACTAAATTTTAAATGATCCTTCTTTTTCAAATGTTTATTGTTATCATTACCTTTATAATAAAGAAACACAATACCTAAAACTAAAAATGTCGGCATTGTGATCCGAATGATGTTTATACCAAATCCCGACGATTAAAAAATTCAAAAAATTCATAGAACGTATATACAATGTTTGCCTATATTGGATGGAAACGAATATACGAAAGTACATCAATTTTTTGCGGACACACAACCACACATACACACATTCAAACATCACAATCTCACAAACGAAAGACATTTTGCCCGACTGGAGGCAAGCTCGCTTCGCTCTAAGGTCAATTATTACTTTATGGTTATCTGGATTGATTTAATATTGTTGTGTATAGTAGCTAGTTCAAACATTTTAGTGTTTAAACAGAATAAAAATAAATGTATACAAAATTACTCATAGTTTCCAGTGCTTATAATTAATCTGTTTCAAATCTGTATTTTATTAAAAAAAATCTATAAGATATAAGATATAAAAAATATTTGTGACAAAATAACCTACGGATTTTTTTTTCGGATAACATTTTAGAGTTGTGTAACCCGTTATCATAAAATTCAAGGCCAATTTATTTGTATCTTAAGTTGTAAAATTAACGCACATTATGATCTCAAATCTTCAAATCTCTTTAATAGCACTGTAAGTTAGTATACGGATTAAACAAATTTTTCACGTTTCACATGAATGAATCGTTTATACGCACCTAATAACTACATAACTAACACGTGTACCTATATCATTGCAAACAAAGAGCGTTAGACTCCTTTGTAAAAGAAACTTCTTTTACCCCTTGAAAGAACATTAGCAGTTGTCAGTTGTCGGCATTTCAAGTGACGTCAGTACCAAAAATAATTCTAATATACAAAGAACCAATTGACTTTATTGACTTTTCTGGCTCATACTGTAACCAATTCGGTCGGACAATGTTTATGTTGTTATGTTTCCTAATGGTGACGAATATTGAAAATATGGATTGGATAGATTCCTTCTTTTTTAAAAAGACTTTAGAAAAAGATGATATTAATTCTGTGTAAGTACCTACAGATATGAGGGTATTTTTTTAGATTTTTATACAGGGTTATCGTTAAGAGGTTTACTATGCTGAAAGGTGGTCATAGTCACTATAGTCTGCGAACTGTTGACCTCGTGACTGTGGGCCTGATAGTAAAATACTACATACTATGTTACGTTTCAAATACTTGATTGCTGCAAAAAATGCCGGTAAATTGACGGTCTACGCTCATCAATCGAAAATCTGAACGCTGCTAAATTTCCATTCCAGCGCTCGAATAAAGCCCTATAACACATAATACATATAGATTTATAACGACAAGTCCATTTAGATGGGACCTCTGCCATTTCCATGGACTTGTCGCAGCTTATTTCCATACAATTATTCATTGCAGCTGAAAGTATATAAATGAGAAGCGAAATATACTCTTGATTCTATGTAAATCACTAATTGGACCCACCAAATTGTATTCCATTCCGGACCATAACGATGGATGTTCGTTAAAACTTCATGTTAAATCGAAATGTAAATTCGGATACTTTGCAAGAGACTTTGTTAATCAAGGGCGATCAAACGGCTGACTTCAGAGTTATCTACCTACTTCGGTCAAAGAAGGGAATTAAAAGTTATTATAATTTTGTAGCGGATAAAAGAGGATTTTGATGGAGTTTATGCCGTACTTACTTTACTTACGTTACTTTACGAAGTCTAAGAGTAACCATAACCAATATTCACATACAAAAAAGGGCATTAAAGTTAGAACAAGTGAATGATACAAGTTATTTTAAATCAAAATAAGGTGCAAAAAAGATGTTATGTAATTATGAAATATGATTGAAAATTAAAATGTTTTTTAAGCGTATGCTGAAAAAATTACTTCTTCATCTGTATAGTTGCAAATCTAGTGATTCTTCAGGTATTGATGTACAATAATGTCGGATTATTAATCGGTCGATCGTTTTTAGGTACACAAATGTGGGCAAGAGATATATAATCGGAATAACGCGGTTTTCGTGTTCGCGGGAAAACTCCATTGAAACTTCAGTAAGGTCTCCATCGCTTTACTAGGAAACTTTTTGACCACAACGACTTATTACTTGATATTTGACTTTACGAGTACAATTTTATTTTATAACTTGAAAATTCAATGAACTTCAGAACTAGCACAACACACAGAGTGTGCTAACCTATCAATAGAGAAGATAAGAAAGTATCGAATTTTGTTGAGACCTATTTTTCTTCGCAAACCTGAGTTATTATTTATTCGTATTTGTTCGATGTATTCATTAAAACATAATAATATTCACATTATAGACAATTAATACTCACAAACAACTAAGAAGACTAGAAGACTAATGGAGGTTACCGGGAATTATTAATTCCATTAAAATAATGAGTCATTATTCCCTATTAATAGTTCTACTATTCAAGGATGAAATGTTCTATCATATATCTTTAATTTTACGTATTTCACTACGATCAAACAGTAAAATTAAAGATATCGCTGTGACATACCAATTAACTAATAGCAATCCAAATTACATACATATGTGATGTCATCAACAAAACACGGCAATTTACATGCTAAGTGATTGCTATAAACGGTGTTAAGTACAAATTCCTATGATTTCAATTTTGTCTACGGTATATTCTGAAACAATTCTGACTTTTACACCTTGCCTTTCTAAGAATGTTTTAGACATACTCGTATATAGATTACATAAGATTTCAGTTACTTCTAATTTTCTTTGAGAAAGTACAATCTTGTAATAATAATAATTTATTTACCACAAAAATATACAAATTCGATTTGGAACAATGTTTTGTATAACTTAATAAAATGGTGTATCTTAATAATAATAATATTGCCTCTAGCTACCGCGCTAGGATTCCTTGTGTTGCGGTAGCTAGTGCTCTTCGGAGTACAATTGTGTTTTATTAATTGCTTCAATTAATTAGGGACAATGAAATCACAATACTAATTTTATGACTTATTATTTAATAAGTCATAAAAATAACAATAACTTTAACAATGTATGAGAGTTAATTATTTTGTATTCAATATATTATGATGTATATTTATTAAACAGGATTTAAAATTATTTTATTATTTAGGTCATTACATATGAAATTGGAGTTTTGTAAGGGAGGAACATAAAGTCTTTTTTTTAATAATAATATATTTATTTAATCAAAGTATGTACCATTGCTATCTATGCACTTTTGCCATCTCATAGGTAGTTCATTGATCCCTTTACTAAAAAAAACCATTAGGACGAGAATCAATAAAATCTTTGAAGGCACTTTGGACTGCCCCATCGGAGTTGAATTTTTTCCCTTGCAAGAAGTTATCCAAATTTCGAAAAAAATGGTAATCTGTTGGAGCCAGGCCCGGGGAGTACGGTGGATGTCTTAGACATTCCAATTGAAGCTCCTCTAATTTGGCAGCCATCTGTTGTGCAGCGGCAGTAGGCGACTACTGCTTCAGGTCTAGCGTTGTCCTGAAGCAGTAGTCGCCTAGAGCGATTGACCAACCTCGGTTGTTTAGCAGCTAGTTTATCTATTATGGTTTGCAGTTGCTGACAATAGATATCTGCTGTAATCGTCTGACCAGATTTAAGAAAGCAGTAGTGAACGACACCGGCACTAGTCCACCAAACGCTCACAAGTAACTTTTTTGAGTCAATTTTCGCTTGGGGCAGGGTTTGGCTGGTTCGCCAGGATTCAGCCATTGCGATGAGCGTTTCCGATTATCGTACAGGATCCACTTTTCATCACAGGTAATGATCCGATTTAAAATCCCTTCATTATTGTGCCGTTTGAGTAATGTAACGCAGCAGTTGACGCGCGTTTGCTGCACTCAATTCATGAGGTACCCACCTTTCAAGCTTTTTCACCTTTACAATTTGCTTCAAGTGGATTAAAACAGTTTTATCACTAACACCGCAGCCTGCAGCTAACTCGGACGTGGTTTGCGATGGATCTGCTTCCACAATAGCTTTCAATTCTTCATTAGCAACTTTAGTCTCCGGCCATCCACGGGGCTTGTTCTGCAGGTCGAAATTTCCAGAACGAAAACTTTGGAACCAAAAACGCACTGTGTTTTCTTTTGCGACACTGCCGCCATACACATCATTAATCTAATTCTAAATTACGACAGGTCTGACGTATAAAAAGCTTTGTTATACGTCAGACCTGTCGAACCGAGTTGAGTTGTTTTATGTGTGTCATCTATTGCAATACGCGAATTCCTACTTCTACTTGAATATCACCATCAGTTCCTCCGTTTCCCTATAGTTTAGCCCGTTTAAATATGATGTTATCTTATTTTGCAATTGAAACGGATGAAATTGTACGAAATATGTTTTAGATAATTTTATCGCATTAGGGTTTAAGATTGCAATACTGAGAATTGGATAAAGAGTTATGAACGTAAGTTCAAGAGGGAAACCATTGCTGAAAATAGAATCGATTTTAGATTTTATGTATTATTTTCTACGTACAAGTTAGTAGGGAAATTTAAAAATAAACTTTGTTTTTAACCTTTTTAAGATTTCATGTCCATATTTTTATAAGATATAAAAAAAAAAACATTACATAAAATATATGTTTTTCATATTATAGTAACTATAAAATGATAATTGGAACTATATTTTTTATGACATAAAAAATAGTTTAAAAAAAAAGTTTTTTTTTCATATTATAGTAATAAGCTAGTTAGTTACAGCTTAAATATGCAAATAAAATCTTGACTACGGACTTCATTCAATACGGCAGGCGCCGCAAAGCTGAAAGCTCGTTCGTCCGCTGATCCCACCCCGAACGTACTAACGATAGGGCTCTTTTTTAAGTCTGTCAAATTTATTTTAGTCTGTCAGTGACCCCAATTTGACCAGTCATACTGACTATACTAAAAGTTCTTAAAATTATCCATCATTTTCTCACTTGTGGAAAAACAAAAAGAGAGAAGACAATTTTAGAACTGTCAAATTAGGTAAGTTTAGTAAGTTTGGCCGGCCATAAACGAGGCCATGTATGTTTGCCTGAACGTTATAGGTCAAAAGATTATGTATAATATTTTATCGATATATGAAGTTTGTAAAACACTACTTATTTTTAAAAGTCTATAACTTTAATCGTATATAACCAGACTACTAACCCTACTACTAGAATCATAGACGGGGTCGGTCAGAGGCAGGGGCGGCCCTAAGTGCACAGTCGTGTATCGGTTGCCAAATCCTTTGGGATAGTCCGTACAATTGCAAAATGCGGATTACAGTACATAAGTTGGTACAAAAAGTGCTTTGTGGGGATTCCCACAAAGGAGGGGTGATGAAAGTCGTATTTGAGTATAACTTAGTACCGCATGCTTCGATTTGTAGATATGATTCATTTTTTGTTGGAAAGGAATAACTAAAATTAATGTTATACCGAAAATTAGTGCGGGTTTGGGAGGCATACTTAAATATAACTCAGTAACGCGTGCTTGTATTTGGATGGTTCTTTACTTTTGTTTGATAAGCAAGTAGTTGGTATGATATGGAGCTGGTTGTCAATTTCCTGTCCAAAAATATAAAAAGTAAGAGAGTAAAGAGAAAGCTATGAGCGATTATAGACTAAAGGTGAGGAAGTAATTGATGGAGTCAGGCGTTACTTTGCGGAAATTCATTTATAATAAGATGGTATATACAAAATATTTAGTGATTTTCCGCCTCGTCTTGATGTCTCACGCTATTACTGTATCGTTTAAATTAATCAAATTTACAGTTCTTAACACTGCAGTCTTATTTTATATTTTACAAGGGTAAGACTTTCAGAGCGACAACTGAAATTAATTCTCTAATGTTTTAAATTCCGCTGACATAATTATGCAAGGTTAGCAACCGCAAACAAGTCGCGGGTACAGCTAGTGGTATAATAAAAATATTCTCCAGCGTTCTCGCTGAGGATGGTGCTCTTCTATTGAATCCATTGGCCACTTTATTAATTACTAGCTTTTAAATGAGGATTCATTCGTGTTATATTTCAACGGTAAAAAATGCTACTAAGCACTATTTAGACTTCAAAGTATATCTGTCGATGTCTCATTTGGTTGCAAAGGAGAAGACAAACAAATTAACAAACACACTTTTGCAATTATGACATTAGGTTAATTTGGTTATATGGCACATGGAAGAAGTTATATATCACATTTGATTTGACAAGATCTTAAGTACTGTTGATATGCACGTACTGCATCACTGTCCCAATGATTCAGTGCATATACTGGCCACAGTTTTAATTTTATTTTGTGCGGCGCTCTCTACTCGATTTATAGTGTATAGATGGCGTTTATTTTGTAGAGAACGTCAATTTTGTAGCACGCAGTTGGACGAGCTCGTAGGGTTCACCGTCGATATGTATTTTTAAAGAATTTTTACATGTTTCAGAGGCTTTTGAAAGTCAAATTTAGTACTACATGTTTTTTTACTACAGACACGAATAGGCTATTGAACAGTCGCAAAGGAATAAAAAATAAAACATTTTCCTTTCAAGCTACAGAGTACCTATAATCATATGAATATAATGTTAGAATCGAACATATGCATCTAATTTGAAGATGTTGTAACTAGGATCTACTGAATATGTGAACCCATTCAGTAGATCCTAGTAAGATTCAAGCTACCGTTTTTCAAAACTATTTACCGTGGCTATATAACTCATCAAATCCGGACTTACAGGACCCAAATTATGCAACAAGATTATTGATTTATACAAAAATTTTAATAACCTTAGCAATAGTGTGTATTGAGACGCAAATGGTTATTTAAATATAGTACCTACGGATTAAATTAATTGTTTATGGGTATATACCCTAATTATAAATAGAATATTAAAAATAAAGTAATCGCGCGCGGGAACTTATTTGTGAAACGCTCTCGTAGGTTTCAGTGTACATAAAACAGCAGAAATCACTACAGAAAAAAAATAGTTACTGGTAAATGTAAGTTATTGTGGTAGCCTAAGTTCCTATAAAGGCCGAAAGCCAAGATGTCTTTGTTCCGGTGTGGACAGTTTTATATTTGTATCGTGCTAGTGTTGTTGCAATAAAACGTCAGATAAAAAAATACTCGTACGAAGTCAATAAAAACATCATCCGCTAAATTGAAGCTCTTTTTGCCTGAAGCATTTTCTTTTTTCACGACAGCCAGTCAATTTTATTGGCTTTTGATTTTCGCTTTATATACCCTCGGAATAACTTGTTCAAGTTTATTTGGCATGCATTTAGACTGAATAAAAGGCATCATAATGTACAATAATCAAACACCTAAAAAGAAAGCGGCAACAAATCATAAAGTATGACTTTTCTTATTAAAAAAAATACATAATATATACCTTACAAATACTTAAAATCGTTTCTATCAATTAAATTTACTTTTATAATCTTAAAATGAATCTTAACTAACACACAAATTTATTATAAAAGCTCGATTTGCTGGAATATAAGATGAATTCTCTAGTAATAATTAAATTCTATTTAGGAGATGTTTCGATCATTTTACTGTTAAAACTTTGTTTAAGACGATATTAGTAAAATTTATTCTCTAAAGTTAGGACTTTCTAAAAATAGGCATTTTAGAACATCGTTTCGCGTCATCACGGCTACCTCGATAATCAATCACAGCGGCTTTTCTTCCCGCAACATGTCTTATTACCAATCGCTGCCCGACCATCCGTAGAATTGGTATCATTATAAAGCATATCAAAGTCGTCTTCGAAAACAAAGGATGAATTTAAGTAACATACTTGTACTCTTTTACAACATTGAGCTTCTTTCTCTCTGTGTTGGGTTAAAAAAAACAGCTAATAGGCATTACAGCGAGCAAAGCGTGTCTTGCCTGTCAGTATTTTCAATGTTTGTTCTTATTATTAGTAGATACAACTTAAACTGATGAGTGACTGAACCATGTAAGAAACTTTTAAAAGAATAACAATTTTTTTAAATACCATATATATGTACCAGTGCATGTAATATTAACAAAATACTCTATAGTAATACAATCAGCGATTCCGTACCTCAAGACCTGCTTATAGAGAGTTTACGTTCCGAGCCATTTCCGACCAACATTCGCTTATAATGTTTTATTGGATTCGCAGTGACGCGGAATAAGATCTACTGTTGATGTTATTGCATTTTCTGAGTCCCTAAATATACAAGAAAAGTAAATGTATTTGATATACCAACAAATACATATTTTAATTTATGCTGTATTTGTTATAATGATTATATTTTTTTCTTCTGTAAATCTTATAAGATTATTGTTTTAGGTACTCTTCAAGTTATTTATATAATTTAGTAGCATACATAAAATGTAAATCCGTTCTCTTACACAAACTTTTACACTGACCTGTAATTGGCTGTACTATCTGTGTGTATAATATTCATATATATATTATCCTTAAGCTGTTGGGCAGCTATACATTAATTATTAACCTCCTAACTTAACTTAATATGAATGAGCCTAGCCTCTCTACTCGCATTGCTTCCAACTATAGGTCTTGATATTATTCAAAACAACCGTGACAAGAACAATTTTTGCAATGTACAGGACTACCTACGAATAACAACTTTTTTTTTTTAAATCCTAACATATTTTGTGGCAGGCATCTTGGATTTGAAATTATAATAATGTATAGTATTCTACTAGTCAACCCTTACGTATGATACTTAATGGAGTTGTGAAAAAATTGGATTTCGCCATTTTTGCCACAGACACACGTCAAAGCTGTAACACCCTGATGTACTAAGCTTAAGCTTAGTCACTCTACTCATCATGAGAAATAACTTACACTTTTTCGGAAAGAAAAACGTTCATTAAGAAAAACGGTCGTCTACAAAATGTACATGACTGCTATACCTTATTGGCTCCATACCGAAAGTTGTTAGTCATGATAAATATAACAGATAACCCTGCACATAACATGGTACTAATTAAAACTTCATTGGCTCGGTATCTATCATTATTATCATGGGGCTTCGAGTAACTATTATAAAAACACCAGAGCCTTCAAACGCTCCTGGCCAAGCATGTACTATTAATATACGCATTTCGATTTTGAAAGAACATAACTCACAAGCCTTAAGCTTCCGTCAATTAGATAAGACTTGGTAGAGCCATTATCTTACCTCACCTGGTCACCTGGCTAGCTACCACCCAAGAGTTGATAAACCTGTCGCCGGCCACCTAACGGTGTATTCCGGCAGCCTGCCTTTAGAGACAATGTGTTTCAGCCTAGGCATGCCCCATCTAGTGCCACAGTGTTTCTGACTTTCGTAGTCGTGTGAGCTGGTGGTCAAATGCCTAACTGCCTTGGATAAAAAAAGACTTGACAGAGAAGTATCAAAACCAAATATTGTTATTTTGACTAATCTGGCTAATTATGATGATAATGGAAGCTTAGCCGTTGACGGTTATGGTCTCAAAAAATAAATATAGGAATCATGGGACGTTGATCCATACATATCTTTATCGTCTCCTTAGGTCTTGCATGATCTATTTTCTTTAGTTAACACTTATAACTCTTCGTGATAATATTTTACATAAATATATCATTGCTAATAATAATAACAGTGTGTCAGACGAGCGACGTGACAAAAATCCAAAACAATAAGTGAATAGCAGATTCTATTGACGTAACCATAATGAGGAATTTCATTTAGAAGCTATTTCGTCTGAAGAAGGCGGCGTCATTTGTACATTAATGTGTCGTAACGCATGACGTAGGAGCTTTCTTTTATGGGCTTTCATACGAAATAAATATATTTTTTCAAAAAACTTAAAATCACTGCAGAATCAAATAGGTATCGTAAAAATAAGTAAATATCGAAGAAACAAGTGAGAATCACAAAAACAAAAGCAAAATATAAAGAGCCTAAGTATTTGTATGATAAGTTAAGTTGGAAATCTAGGCAGCCTCACTTGGACCGCACTTGTACTTCACAGCGCTTAACACAGCGGCATAGCTCAGCGGCCTTTAGAGGCAGTTTTCGCTATGCTGCGACCAGGTCTATTTCCCGATAGCTATAAGATCGATTTCTTCAAATTGCGAGTGAATCGGTTTCTTCTAGGCAAGCGCGCTACATCCTAGACCGCGTTGCGGTCAAGCACAAGCATATCGACTATAAAAAAAAAGTGTTGGAACAATATCCCGCCGCCAATAAGGAACTTGCAAAGTATTAGCTCTTTTAAGGTAAAACTGAAAGTATTATTATTTGTGCATCAAAAGAGTGAAGAGCTTTTAAAGAATGATACAAGTGATATTTAGGTTACATAACGTAAATACGCATTAATATTTTTGTTATTTTTGCTATCGTATGAGAATTCTGTGCACGCTTCGTTTTATATTATATTTATATTGTATTAGTATGTATAATCTCAGATTTTTTTATTAGTATTGTTATTTGTTTTATTATTATAATTGTTTGTTGTATTTCTTACTTATTGTACCTGCTCTATCTGTCGTGCGTGACGTCACCTGTCGGTCCCAACGGAAGACCAGCGCGGGTTGTTTACAACTGGCGTCATGCTGAGTTGGGATCGGCTTGTGGCAAAAATTGTAATTGTATTTACTACTTTTGTTTCAAAATTGTTTGTTGTTTTTTGTCACAAATAAACCATATTCCATTCTATATCTAAAACTAATGTTTATATTTTTTTTCTTGAATTGGTTGCAAGCTAACCAATCTCTTAAACCTAATCATGTGTCCTCTCGCCATTAAATATTGCAATAATAAATTTTATTTACAGTACTTTCTACTACATCTTTGAACGGAAACTGAATTGTAACAGTTTCGATGACGTTGGACGCAACTGTTAAACGTCCATTTTAAACTGAAAAGTGCTAGGAGCTTTTATGATGCTCTCCAAACGTCATTGTCGGACTACTGCGGTCGTATATTTAACAACTTTGTCAAGTTATTGCTCAACCTGCAACTAGACGATGTTACTTGTCTAAATAATCTCTTAAGTCTGCAACTAGACGATGTTACTTGTCTAAATAATCTCTTGAACGTCAGAAAACGTAAATATGTACCACCAGCAATATCACGGGTCTCCTCTATTAAGGGTGCAAAGGTGCAGGTCATAGTCCACCACGCTGGCGCATGGTGGTACAAACTGCGGGTTGGGAACTTTACAATAAAACACAATACAATGTATGGAATATTTATTTATTGTATACTAAAAATATATATCATAAATAAAGTACCAGACGAAACAAAACTAGTAGCGTATTAAGCAGCCTTATCACCTTAAGCAATTTCTGCCATGCAACCCTTAATACTACTACTTACACTACATTTTAAAACAATTTTGCAGATTTCGCTTCTAATTGTTCATGCTTTGGTACATATTGAACTTAGACCTCCATATACGTCTCTGTAAAGGGAAAATGTAAAAATGGATTTCTAACACCTTTCACCCTTTGTGACATAGGATCTGGCCCAAGGCGTCAGGTTCAATGAAAAGTCATGCGATCTACGATTCGCATCTAAATCTCGCAGTAAATCCTAGCGCGGGACCAAAAATATGTCTTTGCTTATCGCCATCTATTTTTATTCGAATCTCATCTGTACTTCGTCCCGTATTTTGAAGATACGAGTATAAGTGAGTGACAATGCGAGAAGAGACTAAAATGAAGATTTTAAAGTCAAGAGGTACCTATATTTTTTTCATCCGACCATCTCGGAAAGAGTATTTTTGCTATTCGATATCTGAGTGCAAAAGCTGTATTAATCCGCTAGAGGATAAAGGAAATTTTGATAGCGCCATTATCTTTTCACGTTTAATTGTTCAAAACCTTATTTTAAAAATAAGTGACAAAACTAAAATGAGGCATGAAAAGCTACGTGTTGCACTCGAGTGCAAAGATTTTTCACTTTGTGCTCTTTTAATTCCGTCGCTAACGCTCGGGATTCTAATTTTAGAATCCTTCGCTTGCTCGGTCATCAAAAGTGAGCATGCGGTTAAAAAACAACTTTGCACTCGTGTATACCAAATAACTATTTCGTTGCATTCGCCATCTATTCTGGATTGAAACGTAACACTTAAGTATTATAGTAAAACTGTACTTACAATAAATTTAAAAATATTAAAAGCATTAATATAATAGATAGACAAAGAAAGTTATTTATCGTGTAAAAAATATATGAATGTTTATTTAAGTAGTATAACTTCTTAAATAAACATTCATATATTTTTTACACGACCCTAAATTTACAACCAGAAAACTTAAATAGAGCCACGTTTCTCTCTTCCTTATTATCCTTATCTTCAGATCGGCCGCATAATATTGCATTATTGAAGGCAATCATTACCTAATAGAACTGTACACTTCTAATAATTTTGCATTGATTAATTTATTAATAATTTTGCAATTTTAAAAAATATTACAAACAGATTTGTTCCCACAAAATGTAAAAAAAAAATACTTCGTTGACGGAAATAATAGCTGGTAATAATCATGGAAACCAACAAACATCTTCGATTCGTAATATTGCCGGTAAACCACAATATGCTTAACCTTATTGTACTAGTAAAAAAACTTACGATTGTAGATTCTTTATGACTGTCGCATTTTCAAGCAGACTTTCCCCATTTTTTTCTCAATCCCGACTACTAAAAATTTGTATACCAAGTTTAATCAAGTTAAAGTAAGATTTGTATGTAAATACAAAATATCCAGGCAAATATCCCTTCATAAAAAAATCCAATAAACAAACTGACAGACGAAGGAGCATTTTGATAGGCTCGAAGTAGAAACGCTTCGCTCTCTCGGTCATGTTTACACTAATACCTAATAATGTATCAAACTCATGTTTTGTACATAAGTAGTCATACTAATATCTGTGTTTTTGCAATATTGCTAACTACTTATTAGTGGCAGTGTAATAGGGATATAGGTGGCAATAACCATAACATTTAGGTCCTCGGGGCTCCAACATCCACTGCGCACATCCTCAGAATACAAAAGCAGTTATCGCTATATAGATTGTTTATCAGTTGGCATATTCTGTATGCTTTTTTGTAATTCTAACACGTCGGTGGTGCCAGCGTGTTTCTGCTTTGTACATCGCCCGTTATTTGAATATGTATGAGGCACGGTCGCGTAGTTCGTGCCACCCGCTTGTATGAAAATGTGATGTCCCGATAAATTGTCAAAAGGGTTGATCGCCAATGGAAAATGGCCGCCGAAAATATGTCCACAGAATAAAAGGAAACGCCCGAGGGCCACAGTCAGTGCCAGCCAAGATTGTTTATTTATGAGTTGATACGTATCGCGCTCGCGGCGTATCTACCCGACAACCGACTCGACGATTTCAGACCCATTTTAGGAGATTGTGCTTTTGATGTTTAAACAAAATAACATTTATTCTACATCAATTTTCTTTTCTAGTCCAGCTATGGTAATGTTGAGCGAATGATATTGAAATTTGATGTCTAGTCTATTTATTCCACGAACTTTGAAGTTGAAGACATAACGATAAATAAGCTTTGAGATTTACCAGCACAGAAATGTCGGAAGACAGACAATTTCGAACTTTAAGCTTTCGCTATGGAGTCGTCAAACAACGATCATTAAAACTAATATTATTCTGGGGAAAGAGTTCTCTCCGAGTGGACTAAACTTTGCCATTCGAGTCAGACTATAAATTCTAAAGAGCTGGGTTTTCAGCGCTTAATAGCTCGGCTACAATATATCTGTAATGATCCTCATAAATATGTACATTGAAGTAAATACTGTTGTAGCAAAATTTGTTTACAAGCCATAATGATCTATAGCAGCTGAACCAAAGAAACAATTTGACTGAGAGACAAACCTTTGTTCGGGGCCGGTATACTCTCGACCGATTTCTCGAATATTTCGAGAAAGTTTCCTAATAAGTCTCCAGAATTGGATAAGACTGAGTACTTTAAAGCAAAGATGGGTCACAAAGTTAAAAGTCATGTAACTTAAAAGGGGTTCTTTGGGGTCGAAAAGCTTTCTGAGGGTGAAAGAGGATTGCGTTCGTACACCTGTCGCCGCCGTGATATACCACCGCGCTATATAATATATTATTTTGAACTTTGAACACAGTGTATTGGCAAAACTACAGAAGAACATGTAATACTATTTTAAACTGCAACCGACTTCAATTTTGCAGGCACCTAGATAGTTTGTTTTATTATTTATTTTTCTTAACCAAACTAATGCACTGGTTTTGATAAAAAAATTATCAGACTATCTGAAACGTTTGTTGTAAATCGGTCCAGGAATTTATATATGCTGAAGCTTTTAAGCTTATACATATATCCATTCCACATTACACGTACTTAACGCCCCATTCATATCCCGGTTATATCATATTGTGCGAAAACTTGCATTTAAAACCCAAAAAGAATTAATTAATCTTCCTTATCATCTTATTTACTAATAAAAAGTAGTTGTTTAGACCAATAAAGTATTTAATATGGATCAAATTTTAGCAGTCACATAACATTCGCTATAAGTTGATGAGTGTAAAATCTATGTAAGTTATGTTTATCATGATAAATGATAGTCGTATAAAGTCCTGTAAATATATTACACTACTTGTTTGCTTTCATGTAGTAGATACTGTTGAATAGGGACCCTGTGGAGTCTGAAATGTATGATCTGCCGTTACCTCCGACTAGAGAAATGTTGTTCTACTCCTGCTCTATTTTTAACTTGCTGCTATTTCAAAAAAGGGGTGTGGAAAAAGGAAATTCCAAAAAAATATATTACGTATAATAAAATCTGCTAGAAACATCTATCTCGAACAACTTGTAAAATATTAATCTAATGAGGTCTGTAGGTAATTGTATGTTTTATGACCCATTTTACTAAAAAGGGATTAGTATACATTTTTTTAATACTAAAAAATCACAAAATTTCATTAAGACCAAACAAATATTGCAGAATTTACTGGCAGGTTTGTGAGTCAAGGCTATAAAATTACACGGTTTGATACGGGTCCGTCCCACTACTCCTATTGAGTTCTCAGGCTTTATCTGTCAACCATATTGAGAAATAAATTCTTTCAATTATAATATTACTTCTTATGTTTATACATAAATATCTTCTAAAATACATGTCTTAAAAAAATAATTAAGTAACATTTATTTTTAAATGAGTAGATTACAAAATTACGCTTATTAGCTTAATATGATCACTACATAAGGCTGTGGTCACAGAATAGTTTTAACCCTTTCAGGACCATAAATAAGTATATGAAAGTTTTTTTTATAATTTTAGTACTGACTCATTAGGCTTTTAAAAAGAAAGTTACAAGTTAAAACATATTAAAATATCCTACTATTTTGGAAATTTTCTAGGACAAATATGTCTCTATGGTCTATATGAAATACTATTCCCTCAAAAAACTCGATTTCACTTTTTTTTAGTTTGTTTCTAAGAAATGGGGTAATATGCTAATAAAGACAGTTTTATTATAGAAATATTATTTATTAGTTGTAATATTACTTATTAGTGGCTAACAATTCCTTTTATTGGTATAGCATAGATGAACTTTAGATACAGCACACATATTGTTTGTTCGATTTTCTAATTTACCACAATTTATGCACCTCTACTTATATATATATTGGAGGATTTTTCCATGAAGTGCTTCGGTAATTGCCGCTTCACATATTTGCTCACTTTACTTCTTTTTGAAGTTCGTTGCTTGGTACTGCAACTATTTACCAAACTCCTGGCGATTACCTGTCTCTTCTGCAGGTTCGACAGCAGGCTCCTACTAAGTGTTTTTGTCTGTGTAGCATAGTGTAGGTAGTGTATGGTTTATTTTTAGATATATCGAATAAACCAAAGAAAAGCAAATCAAATCAAATCGTTTATTTCACACAAAAAATATTACAAATAATGTCACAAAAAATATTAATATCGTCCTTTAACAGTATTTATATGTTGTAATAATACAAAATGTTTATGACGCGTAGCACCTACACTAAGATTATAAATCTTGTATCGTGGGTGACTGCGTCCCTTCAGGATGTTCATTTAATGTGAACTTAGTGAACTACATTAACATGGGTAAGTACATTTTATAATATTTAACATTACTACAAATTTATTTTAAACATTTATTTGTATATTAACTATTGACTATTAGTGTGTATATTTTTTTTTACATTTCACACGTTATTGTATTTATTTATTTTGTATATCGCAGACGTAGTCATTGTAATTTTTATTATCTAAACTTAGGTGTATGTGTATGTGTTTGTATGTGTGTGTGTAAGCGTGTGTTACTGTATGGATATATGATGGTGTGTTGTGTGTGTATGTATGTATGTATGTGTGTGTGTGTGTGAGGGTGTGTTGTGTGTGGTGTGTGTGTGTGTGTGCGTATCAGTGTGTGTGGTTTGTATGAGTGCATATGTCATCGTCTTATGTTCGCTTCTAAGTATAACTACTTTTCTTTGATTAAGTATATATAAATTAATGTATTTGTTTTCATTAATAATATATTTTTTTATCCCAACTTTACCACCGCTATTAATTTCTCTGTGTCATCGTAGTTAAGTTTGCCTAACCATTTATCGAGGGATATTAAATTTAGTTCGATTAACTTTGGTATGTATTTATTAGCTTTATTATATAAATAGGGTCCCAAAAACGACTGGTGATGAAGAGCCAAGGCCGTTTTCTGACTAGGTAGCATACAGAATCTATCTTTTCTCCTCTGAAACCTGTAGTTGGGTTTTTAAGTCTAATCTCATTTTGTGTTGGGCCATCAACAAGTTTTTTATATACAGCTGGCGCACAGTTAAGACCTCACAATCTTTGTAGAGTTCTTCGGTACTAAATCTGAAGTGTTTGAAAGTGAACCGCTCGCTGTGCTCGCTCTAACACTTTCATGTGAGTTTTACAAGCACCTCCCCAAGCGATATTACAGTACGTTAGGATCGACTTGCAGAGAGCGTTGTAGACTGAAAAAGTAAGATTTCTATCTGCGACATCACGCAAATATTTAAAAATGAATATCAATTTACGGACTCTTTTGCTAAGTGACAGTATGTGAGGCTTCCATGACATATTTTTATCTATAATGACGCCCAAATATTTTATGCTGGCCACATTTTCCAAAACAGGACAATTGCAGGTAAGTAAGTTATCCCGCAGCCAATTTGCAACCCTTTGCAGACCCGCATCAGCATATTTGTGTGCTTCTTCCCAACTTTTACCGACGAAGATAAGAGCCGTATCATCTGCATAAGAGAAGATTTTGCCGTTTTCCAGCTCCATGTTGCACAAATCGTTAACATAAGCCAAAAAAAGGCTTGGGCCCAATACACTTCCCTGGGGTATCCCGTATGTAACAGAGTTTTCGTGACTTGACATGGTCAATCTTAGTTTTTTGCATTCTCCCACTAAGATAGCTTTCCATCAATTAAGAGGCGGTATGACGGATGCCAAGCAACTCCAGCTTTTTCACAAGAATGGGAATAGAGACAGTGCCAAAGGCCTTTGCTAAATCTAAAAACACGCCAATGACTTTATATTTTCTATCTAGTTGGTGAACAATAAACTTTGTAAGCTCACACACGGCATCTTCGGTGGCCTTTCCTACTCTAAAACCAAATTGCCGCGGTGACAGGATATTAAATTTTACAAAATACGATATGAGCCTTTTATTTATAATTTTATCTAATATTTTTGACATGGATGTCAGCACTGAGATAGGTCTATAATTTCCAGCACTGTCTCTACTTCCACTCTTGTGAACGGGGGTTATAATTGAAGTTTTAAAGGTTGTTGGGAAAACTCCGGTACTAAGACTCAGGTTAAAGACATGTACAATGACTGGTACTAATTTTGGCCAACATTTTTTAATTATGCTTGTCGAGATATAATCCGACCCCACTGCGCTATCACTCTTAAGTCCCATAATTATGTGGTAAACTTCATCTTGGTCGGTTTTTAACAAACTTATGCTGTTAGGCTGTGACGGAATTTGAACCACCTTGATTTTGTCATCTGTGTCATGTTTGTCACATATTTTACGCGCTAGGGTTTTCCCAACATTTGCAAAGTAGTTGTAAACAGCATCAGCAGAGTCAATAGGGTTCTCTTGTAATTTTAGTAGTGATGCATTAGTAATTTTTTCTTTGGAAGTATGAGTAACATCGCGTATTATTTTCCAAGTTTTCTTTAAATTTCTTTTATTGATTTCAATTTCTTATTTCTGATATTCTATTTTAAGTTTTTTTAGTAATTTTGTATAATAATTTCTATATCTAGTGTATGTCAGTTTTAGTATTTCATTGTTAGGTTCATTCTTAAGACGTTTGTGCATTTTGTCACGGTTTTTAATGCATCGGAGAATGCCTGGTGTTATCCAAGGCTTAATTATAGATTTACTGTGCGCAATTCTGACTGATTTGGTGTTCTTTATAACTATTTTTCTAATCTTGTTTATTAGTTTTTCAGCTGCTAAGTTCGCCTCACAAATATGCATTATATCACTAAAGTCAGTGTCATTAACTTGATTTATTATTTGTTCGAGGTTTACCTTGGTAGTGGATTTGTTTTTGGTGTTATGATTTATTACTTTGTGTTCAATATTCAAGAGAACCGGACGATGGTCTGTTACATATGTATCAATAACGATTGTTTTTGTTTTATATTTAGATTTGATCATTGTATGATCCAAACAATTGTTGCACCTCGTTGGAATATTGTGAGTCGGCATAATAGTATGACTTGCTAATAAATCTAGATACCTTATTGTTTGTTTATTTGTTAATTCAGAAATTATATTAACATTGACATCACCAATTACCGCAATGGTCTGGTAGTTTTTTAAAGACTTTAATAATCTATCCAAAGAGTGTAAAAATGGGTCAGTGTCAGCAGAAGATGGTGACCTGTATAGCGCAACCATAGCTATTTCGGTGCCGATTTTCAGTAATAGGCAGTTGGATTCCGTGATTTTTGGTTCTGTCACACATATCTAGCTGTGGTTTTGAAAATACTATATCTCCTCCATTTTGGTTTATGCAGTTAATCGTATGAAAAGCTTTATATCCAGTGAGTTTAGGATATGGTTTGTAAGCCGAAACTTTACCTTCGATCTTTGAACTATTTCATAGCACACCTTACGCTGATTCATAACATCTACTCCACCCATATTTTTAGTACGATGTGATACAATCCTAGGGCATCTTGTGTCAACTTTTGTGTCAGTCTTTTCTACATCAATACTCCCTTCATCAACGTCTTGTGTCCAAATCCTTCTTCATCAAGCAGTAAATAGTCCTCGACGTCACTGTTATCAGCCACCAACTTGTGTTGTATTTCATTTTCTTTACGTTCAAACATGCTGGTAATAAACATAAAAAAAAAATACCTATGTAAAAATAAAAATAAAATGAGGGTATTTGACAAAATACATCAGTTACTTGTGCTACTATTACATTTTGTCAAGATAACTATTCCTCATAAAAAGTCTAAATCGCTCTACGGTCACAGGGACAGAGGTGCCGCATATGTTTATAACAACTTATCGTTATATTCAATAGAAATAATAATTTTACATTTATATATAATGAAAATGTACTTACCAGGCAATGATTTTTGCGCACTGTAAATACTAAAAAGACAGTTTACACTTCCGAAAACTTATGCAAAATATATGCTTAGCGCGTCAAACGAAGTGTCAATTTCCAAAAGCCGTAAAGAAAAAATGATATTTTTTATATTTAGTATCTATCATAAAATACGTAAAAGGTGTGTTTAGAAACTATTTTATGCCAATAAAAACATAAATTAGTTACTTGATCACTGTCTTATTGTATTATTTCTATTTGGGACACCGGTGTCCCTATGGTCGTCAAAGGGTTAAAAACCACTGGATGACAATTTTTAAAAATGTTTAAATTTCTTGTTGGTTTGATATTAACATACAGGACAGTTTTACTTTGATTAATCAATTGGTAAATACATCCTTATATTTCTAGCTCTGTATGCTTATTAGAATTATCTAGTTCACCTATTACTTAGTAGGATTTATGCCAAGCCAATAGATTATTGATTAACTTACTGCTGAGTGACTATTTGAGCTAGCGCAAACGATTGAATAATTATTGAGGGATTATCATGCAATACAAGAACTAAAAAGACATATTATAAATAGACCGTGGGAGAAAGGCGCCGTTGCTGCGTGTCTGACTGAATAAACTGCTATTTCATGTTGTCAAACTTATTGACAACGACGATAAAAAATCAATATTCAAAGAAAAATAATTTAGAATAAAAATAATATAAATTCAATTATATTATTTAAATTATTGCATATTAATAACTAGGGGCCTCTTTTTTAATACTTTGAATGAATTCATCACTCGCTAATGACGTCACTTACGAACAGTATTCAAAAAGTCACATACTTATCGTTCGTAAGTGACGTCATTGGCGAATGATGAATTAATTCAAGCGTTTTAAAAATAAGTCCCTTGAAGTTAGTATTTTACCAAAATAGTAAAATATTTCTATGGTAGTGCGAGTAAGTGAGAGAACAGTTCCATTTCTACGCCGTTATTCTATTGTGGTTTCATCTTTAATTACTAATTCAAGTTCTCTCAATCGTCACCTTTCTAGAGCCGCACTAAGGAAAACTAAAAGGGGAAATTCAATAATTATACCCTTCCCTGGTAGGTCTATCTCCTTTTTTTGGGCTTTTTTCTTATCTATTGTTTACCAGCTGGGTGGGGGGTCCCACCATGAAAATTGTCAGACTAACATGGAGCATTGAAAATATCATTATCTGACACGCTAGAACATATTCATGTTTTGGTTCACTTGAAATAAAATACGAGTATATACCCTTCTAGATGCTTAATCTACCTATAAAATGGGAAATTTATACTACTTCCTATCATCTAAAATTCAAAGTCTAATAGATCTCTTCGACGCTAGCACACACTTAGCACTTCGGGCTCCCCTACTATTAAGTGAGGTGGTAGGTAAATTTATTTGCTGGATTAATCAGTATGTATCATCTATGCTTACGAGGTAATACCTAAAAATATGTGTTCTGTTAAAATGTTCAATTTCGGTCACATATCGGACAACCATCAGGCTATTGTCATGTATTATTTTAGCCCGTGTGTGTATTTGCGTTAAGACGAATCGAATATTTATGAACTTAGCCGACACAACTCTATGGTTAATTTAGCATTGGTGCGCTTAAATGATATTTCACGAAATTAAATTTAGTTAGAATTATTTCATTGTAAATTAATACTTTAAAAAAATATTTTATTGAATTATAACGAAAATAATAAAACTATAATATGAACTATAAAATAAAACTTTCAAATATATTTGCGCCCCATTGAGCTCTTGAGTACGTGCTAGCATCTGTCCATTCTGTCTTCGTTAATAAAGGACCGAAATCCCAGATATTTGAAGATAATAAGATTTCGGCGGTGTTTGTAAAGTATTTCACGTTTAATGAGATTGTAAAGAACAAAAGAGTCCCTGAGACACGGAAATTTAATTTTGCTCCACGTCCACTCTCATTAGACTTTGGGGACAAATCAATCACTACGGTGTGAGGAGGATCCTTTTGTTTTTGTGATATTATTATGGTAAAAACCGGTTTCATAGATATTCATGTTAGATATAACAATATTCTTACGATTTCCATATTAGTCCTTAAAAAATTAAGGGCAAATAATTAGTTTAGCGATTGATAGTAAGTCATTTTTTTTTTCCCCAAATGCGCAAAGGATTGTTCTTTTTCGTTTACATATGTACCTGATGTGTATTTAACTATGAACATTATGTATGAAGAGTTCTTTGGCGTTCTCTTTAGTCTAAACTCGAAAGCAGCCCTTCTAATAGGTAAACGGCGCGATAAAATAATAATTAGCAGCAGCGCAGACGTTTATATAGAGCTAAACATATTTAAATTAAAAGAGGTGACTATAGTATAGTTTTTGACTTTAGAATAATTTAGTTAACTGTGGCTGTCATTTGGTTAAACCATCACCAATTACGCGCTACAATATTATCTTGAACACATATAACATATACACATTATACAAAAAATGTTCATGTTATCTTGAGTATGTGCCTGATTCATTTAAAGCTTAGGTTAAGAAATATTATCTTTCAAGTATTGTTCACAAATTTTTATTAGTGTCCTGTTATTCCTTAATTGAATATACTTATATATTTAAGTAGTTAGTTGTTTTTTTATATATGATATGATATATTTGTACATTACTGTTTTTTATTTAAATTTCTCATATATGTTATGCACCACCGTCTACGCAAAATTTTATTATTATATTCCATTATATTAAAGGTTGTCTGGAAGGGATCGCTTTTAAGCGATAAAACCGCCTTTTGTGCTATGTTATTTGTTTGTTGTATTATTTTTGTGTTGTATTTTTGTGGTGACAATAAAGAATTCTTGTATTGTATTGTATGTGTTCAAATTTTTCGTAACGATGATGGCGCAATACGCAAAATTAGCCTTAGCAGCTAACTGCTGGTGACGGAAAACATTGAGAAAACTATAGCATGGTGGTAGGACCTTTTCTAACATTCGTCTGGCTAGCTACCACCCTCAATAGCATCGTTAGCCTTGTTTTCCGGCAGTCTTCCTTGAGAGCCAGTGTATTCCAGAATATTCATGCAACATCTAGGACCACAGTGTCGCTGACCTCCGTGGTCGAGCGAGCTGGAGGTGAAAAGCCTAGCCGTCTTTAATAAAATTTATAAATGGTCCTATCTACTACATAATTAACTTTTTAATGATATTGTAGGAAACATATTACACAAAACTTTATTTTAACAGCGATAAGTGATAAATAATACGAAAGGTTCCCTGTCTGTTCAAGATAGGTTTTCTTTTACACCCGATTAAAGCAGTTCTAGTGTTTTCTAACCACATCAAGCCAAAGTGGCTGCCAAGAAGCTATTACTATAAAATGGATCATTTATCTCACTGGCAATAATTCTCGTTTATAGCGTGCTATCTATTGATTTACTACCTTACGTAGATACTTGGTAATTTTTTGGGACCGTTTGGACTCTCCGAGTACCTTATCGGTAATATCTTGTCAGGTTAAGATAGGGGTGTGAAGAGATTGATGAATGGCATAAAGCCGCTAGTTAACTCGTGTTATCTCTTAAGAAGAAACGCCTAGTTTTCATTCCATACAAACGTATTCCCACAGAGGTATATTTGAGAACTCCACCACAAGATTGTTGTGTCAATGACTGTTTTTCAGACTGTGTTACAACTTTGATTTACTTACCCGCTTTTTGAAAGTTACGTTGTCTAATTTCTGGTTTCACGCCATGTATTCTGTTAGGTTTTACCACGACAGTCGACAGATGGCGTTGTTATTTCATTAAAATCAACTGTTTGTTTTCTAAGCGCGGACCCGTCTTGAAATTAAAATCTCTGTGTACCTATTGAACAATTTTTTCATCAGATTATGGCAATATAATTTTTTTACTATATCATAGAATCCGGCATCCCTTATACTGTGGTTTTTACTTTCTTTGAGTGATGACTTTAAAGTAATACTTATTTTGTAATTTTATTATTCAATTATTATTAGAAAACATTAAAACTGTACAAAATGGTGGCTTATATTAAATATTTGCTCTAGTTTAAAAAAAACAGTATCAGGTTAATATAAGGAGGATATTTGTATGAAAATTCACTTACGCTCTTTAGAGAGCGCTAGAGTACCTTATTGGCATGAGGCTTTGCCTTTAGCGGCTTTCGGGTAATTACCTCTTTATAATTTACCTTTACTCGTAGTATACTCATACACCTGTTTTCAACTTTGATATGTTGTAAATAGTGACAATGAGAGTTCAAAGCACTAAATCTACAGTGAGTCTTTAACAGGTAAGGAAACAAAAAAAGACGTTCATACAATTTACTTATTCGGGTCTAAACAAACTTGGCTCTCGTATTAAGGAATTATATCTAATTTAGCCTGTGACGCTCCGCCATTTCGCCGCGTCGCATCAGCCTTTATGATGTTTAAGATCCCTAATATTCTTGGGACGACCGCAGGGATTCATGGCTACGCGACTGGAGGCATTTGTTTCCTCTTAGACTAGGAGCTAGGGTATTATTAGAAGTACAAGTTTTTTGTTTGTCATTTGTAAAACTTATATTAGGTGCCTCGCTAGTGCTTTGGTTGGCTACATTGCGAATCGCGCTGGTCTTTCGCCGAGATTGACCGGAGAATGACATGCATATATACTATATTGTTTATTTTTTAAGGAAAAGGGTAATATTTTAAAGTAAATGAAAGTTCTCAATTCGATCAATCTTGATGTGTTTTGCCTGAATATTTAGTTTAATGAATGAATACGGTTTTTTTTTGTTTTTGAAATTCGTACTACCGGACCTATTTGCACAAAGTTCATACGTTTAGTACTTAGGGTATGTCTACTTTTATTATAGTCTATATTCTTATAAATCGATCCCGTTGTTGGATTTTAAATCACAATACCTTACTTAAATCTACATTTTTCAGGCGCTTGCCAAATTGTAGTCAGCTGACTCATTTTAAAGAAATGTGTAGTTTCTGCACCTCCTAGTCTATCAAAACCGATCCCAGACTTGGTAGCAATACGCTCGTTACCTCAGACGACTTTCTTATTGTCTGCAACATCGCGTACTCTCACAGAATAGCCCACTGTCCTTATTACTTATCCGATCTAAACATACCGTCTAACTGTTATTACTATCATAAAATTTTATCTGTTTAATGTCCCAGGGGCAGCTATAAACTCAAGGTTTTTTGTGGAGAAACTTATTTATTAATAAGTGGAAATGAAAGTGCCGGGGGTGTGTCGTGAGTTAGTGTGGTAACAAAAAGGAAAATATGGCAGGTACTCAGGCAGGCTTAGTCGTACTTAATTCAGGTAAGACATATTAGGGTTAGACATAGATGAAGTGAGTAGTTTTTTTTTTCAGGACAAAACCTTTTCTTTTGTTTTTGTGATTTTTGCTACTCTGCATATTATATACCGCTGGTTATTTATTCGTTATGTTATTTGTGAAGTCTAAACCTTTAGACTTCACAAATAACAAAGGTGTCGATATTTCAAATATAATATACACCATAACCAGCGGTAGTATTATGAAAAAAATAGGGTACTTCCCTAAGGGTTGGTGCCATCGATTGTGCAGACAGCATCCAAGTGTATTTTACAGACTTGACGCCCATAAATACCTACATTAATCTTTGGAAATTACTAGTGCATATAGAAGAAGAATTGCCAAATATTATGAGATATATTTCAGTATTAAAAAAAATGGAATGGAGAGCGCCACCTAGTTCATCATCACAATAATTCCAAGTTTTATTTTGAGTCAATGAGTATTTACTGCACGTAACTAGAAATTCCTCAAAATAACGTTCAGACCATTAATAATTTAGCAAGGAGTGTTATAAAAGTAATGGCTATTGAAGGCGCAAAATATATAGGTATTAGGAGACAAGCCTGTAAGTCCGATAAAGCCCTGCGGCTAGGGTTGCCCCCGGCGGCTCTCACGCATCCGCCCGCATTACTTCTAATTGTGATTTAATGGCTCTCCGCGACCCATCCGCTTGACCTCAAAAATAAAATTATTTTGCCATTTTCCCGCTAAAACTTTGAGAATTTTTTAAAGCATCCTCAATAAGGAAGTCTTGATGTAGACGGCCTGATAATGAGGCGGTCCAAAGAGATTTTCTAAGTAAAAATATATTATATACAATTTGTAAATTTTAACCAAAATTATTTATTAAGACCGGGCTTAGTTTTTGTTTCAGGAAACAAGCAATAAAATGTAAAATAATTACAGAAGGCTTTTGTTTCGCGAGACAGAAATGATTATAGCTATTAAAATGGTAACAATAGAGTACCTACTTTAGGCCGCTGTAAATTTTAGGAAGTAAATTCGTCTTTACAAATTATGTTCTTACTTTTGACCATAATTTTCAAATGTATATATTGTAATGTTTTTGGTTTGTTTAAATGTTTGTTATTTTCTATTCATTTTTTTTTTATAATATAAATTTTATATTGCAAGGTAAGGTGAGGCAGGTACGAGTATGATAACGAATAACTTAAGTAATGGTTTTATCATTCTTTGAAATTTGCGTATATTTTTGTATGTAAGCATTTTATATGATAACAAAATAGAAGGTAAGATCTGCTAATATGTCATAGTCTAGCCGACTTATTATTTTAAAAATAATCATTTTCTATAATCATTTAGGCTATTTTGTAAAGCTAATAACGAAATATTTTTTTAAAGAAATATTTTTAGAGAAAATTTTAGTTAATGGTCGACAAATTTTTAAGCAAAAGATAATATAAATAACGGACGTCTCGTCCTTTACTAAAATATTTTATCTACATTTTGCGACCACTGATGTGGCAAAAATTGCGGTCACCAAAGTAGGCCACGCTCTTTCCATTAAAGAAGCAATCCCTTTAATAAACACCATGAAGTTGGTGAAAATGTTTCTGTATAATTTATTTAGAATTCAGTTTTTTTTGAATTTTTTTTATACTTGTTTTTTTGCTACGATTAAAGAACACACGTAACAAAATGTTTTCGCTTTTATAAAACCAATAAGACGGATTCCCGCGGACAAATTCTTAGAGACATAATTTAGAAGATGATTTAAAAATAAAATTTACTTAATAGCCTTAGGTTAATATTTTAAGAAAAGCGGGTATTTAACGAGTATTCTTTGATATTTTGCATGAAACTTTTTTAAATATGTTCTGAAATACTGTTCGCTTTTTATGAAACAGTAGGTATGAGTATGCTGCATTTTCTGTATCGTCTATATACCACTGAATTGCTTTGAATTTAAGAGTAAAAACGTTTTAATGAAAATATTTAACAATTAATACAAAACAGCTAATTTAAAAGAGAACAACCATTGATTCGGAAGAACAGAGGAACTGGTATTTAAGTTAAAGTCGTCTAGTTAAGTATGTCAGATTTATTACTTTAAAGTTCCAAGGAGTTGGTATTTAGATGTTAAGCCTACGTTTCTGTACTTGAACAAACTTTGCACACTTCGTTTACCTGAATATTCCAAAATAGAGGAAAAGTGCGAGCTTGCCTTGCGCAACTAAGGGTTCCGTTCCATTATTTGTACAACTTACATATTTATATTATATCGATTTAATTATTTATTTTAAAAGTGAATATACAAATATTCTGTGAATATTTCAGGCGTCTACCGTTTGCCGTAATTAATATCGTAATTTTTATAAATATAATATGGAGCTTACTTATTTTATTTTTAACGGCCACAGAAATACATTATCTGTGTAAAGTGTTAAGAAAAATAAGAATATAAAACTTCTGTCATACAGATATATTTTTTTACACTCCTTAGCAAAAATACTAGTTAAGTGGGAGTTGGACTCGCGCACAGAGTGCTCCGCACAAACTGCCTAGTACAAATTAAGCGTTGCCGTTCGATCCCTAGACATACATCAACCACACTATGATTTCTGTGTAGTACTTCAGAACAAAAAATAAAGTCGTTGTCGACTGTTAAGGTTGTACTCGTATTGTACAAATTAGAATAAAGTTATGTGAGATCTGGATAGTGTTATTTGCCAATATATTTGCAGATTAAGTTCATATTTGCTAAAATTTCATACGGTCATAGGCAAAACCTTTTGCACGGAAGAAAATATTCAATAGAATGTCTGTGTTTATACAAGACTATCTGTAAGGAGTAAACTAAATCAAAAAGTGGGCACTGTTTTAGTATTCTCATTATGATGTCTATCATATTGGAAGTATTTTTAGCAAAAAAAGAAAGGGTATCCGCAGTTTGATAATAAGTGTTTCAATATAGGTATGAAAAGGTAGTTTATCATAGCAGCCCTTTCGATTGCATAATCTTTTTCAGCATAATGTAGTTTGGTATAACAGTTTCAGCATTAAGTTTTATCGCATAAATTATAATTAGCAGACTGTTATAATATAATAAGCATTTATATTTTAATATTGTTGATAAATTGTTGAACTATAAAAAGTCTAATATAAATCATTATTATTATAATTACAACCAATTAAATCGTCACTTCACGCAACCAGATTAAACAAGTAAGTACAATAATGAAGTACAATACTTAAATTTTTAACTTAAATTTGTAAATTACTTGCAATACACATCAGTATTTGCCAACAAGGTCCGCAGTAGGTTCAGGTTATTTTTTTATGGCAATCCTAACACTTTCGCCAACAAGATCCGCCGTAGTCTCAAGCTTAGACATAAAAATAAAATATGTACCTGTTAAAATTATGGTATTCTATCTGTATGACTTGTAATCTTTATGCTGTAGAGCGACATGCCAATACATGTTATGGTTAGTTATTGTTATTGTAAAAAAAATATGGGTGAAAATTTTATGATGGTATCATCATTATAAAAGAAGTTAGGAAAATAAAGTATGATGATATATCCAGTTGAACGTTTTGCGAAATGAAGAGTATGTCAAAAACGTTTTGTAGTTTTAAATTATGCCTCTTAAATTTATGCAACCCAATACGGACCCGTTTATCATAGTTGCATAATCAATCTGTATAAAAAAATCTTTGTTTGTTAATTAATTTCTTTATTTTGTTTGTGGAATGGAATAGAGGTATACTTTTCTAATATATTAGTTCTAGTCTTTTGTAAGGAAATTTCAAGTAGAGGGTTTGCAATAACATCAGCATATCTTTTGAAGCACAAAATATTTTTTTCCCTGCATCTCGCGAGATATCTTACACACGAAAAATTTGATTTCAGTGAAAGATAAAAGATTTTTACACTCGTATACTTGGTTGAATGGCTGAAGAAGCCATTACAGTATTAAAAAGTATTGCGAACACAACGATATTGTAAGGAAACGTGTCCGGTCTTTTCCAATATCGGAAATGTTTTTTTCTTATATGGTTTTTGGGTAACCAGTCTATGATCAGTCTTTGTAGTTGGTATTATTTTTTATTTAATATTATGTAGCTGTTTATAGAACACAACATTATAAAGTGACACAAATTTATATAATTCACTACAAACATTAAAATGAACTCCGCGTAGCCTGCAATGCAAGTAATAATAATATTTTTTACTGATTTAATGAAAGGAGGTTCACTAATCATCGGACTTTTTATCCACGCTGATTTAAAAAATAGATTTTCTTCTCTAGATGTTCTCAAACTTTTATTAAATTTCGTTCCGTTAGTTTAGTTTATAATATAAATAAACTAAAAAATTCCCTGCCCAATTGAAGTTGGTTTTCCACTTTTTTAGAGTATTATCTAGGACATATCGTTTCACACTTACTTGATTCGACATTAAGTAATTTGTAACTTTGCTAGGAAAGGCGTAGATGTTCAACACTGAATATGTTCACCGTGAGTAATTTAGACATTTTATTTTTAGTAAATTCTATCAAGAGTCAAGATAGCTGCTCATGCGGGCATACTTGATATCTAAAACATGTGGTCTTAGAACTGACGAGAAACCAATATTGCTTTACATTTTGCTAAGCTTCTGTCAAATGGTTTACGCGGCTACAGCTCATAAATGCTCTACACGTAACGTAGCACTCCATTCCGTTCTGAATAGCAACTTGTTTCCTATACATGTATTACCTAAATATAGATTTTATTATGTATTACGTAGCACGTAAAATACAATTTGATTGACTTTAAAGAGCAGACAGTTTCTTAACTCCACCGTGAAATTTATATTTATATTATCTTGTATATTATATACGATACCTTCACAATTCACTATTGTAAAGCCAGTTTGAAGTATCGTTACCAGCACTATTAATAAATAAAATATGGGTATTCTTATATGATAGACAACTAAGTTAACTTTCAGTATGGTTTAAAAACGCTTGCAAAGTAGTCTAGGCGCCAAAAATATTATAATCGTCATCAATTCTAAATTTTCCATATCAACTTGAGACTTCGATTTGGCCACAATCCTAATTTTAACTAAAAGCAGTGTCACGACTTCATACTTGGCTATTTATCACATCAGCAAAGGATTACAATAGCCCAATATTTACACTCGTGTGCCGTAATAAAAAAGCCACGGAAGCAGGTAATTGATATTTACATACCAGTCGCGCGCCGCGGTGTCCAAATAATATCAGGACGTATTTCGTTCAGCAAAGAATCCAATTACGATAACGTTATGTTCCACATGAAAGTGTCGCATTTATGGTAAAATATTAATATATTTCAATTTGGGAGGCTGGTACAGACCTCCATAAATATCTGTAGCGTTGGGACCTGCCGCGTAAATACTTCCACTAAAATTGAATGTTATTATCCGCGAACTACCGGCGTTCTAGAGGGAGGGGGGATGCATGAATATACGTGGGTATACAGAAAGAGATATAAGAGACAAAATTTTATAGGATATATATCCATCAATAATTATTTTCTTTAACCTAATCTTTTCGTAGCAAATATAAACTTTTGAATTTTTTTTATGAATTTTTGTATACAATACGTTTCAGGTGGAAATATAAAATCCTATAAGTTGGCCGTCGTCTATATATAGGTATAGAGAAAGGACATGACTTATATACTTACGTATAGTATTTAATGAAGATTTTAGAATTAGCTGCAAGAGCTAAAAGTTAATTAAAGGAATTATTCGCTGATTAGTATCAAATTTGATTAGTTATGAAAATACCTGAAAATTACATTTCCAACAAAATATGTACTATGCTGTCGTATTATGCTGTTATAAAAACAAGATTTCGTATGTTTTTAATGCTATAGATTTTCAAAAGTGTTTCAAAGTTTGTAGCAATAACGACCTTTACGTAATCAAGATCAAGAATTTATTAGAAGAGTGTAATAGGATATGAGAGTATATTTACACGCATATTTTTTCTGTTTAATAGTGATTGAAAAAAATATGTCAGAAACTAAATAGTTTCTGACATGAATTAAGCCATGAATTAATGATAATGAATACAAGCCCATGAATTAACGAGCACAGAATTTTACACACACAATTAAAAAATTGTCGAGTTCTATTTCATATCACCTAAAACATTCTACGAAAAAGAAGCGTATACCTATAGCTCGCTTACTGCATTTGGCAACAACTTTTAATGCAATATACTAAAATTGGTTTTGGAAGGCGTTGCGAGCGGGTCCGCGAAACACTAGACGCGCTTTAAGAACAAGTTAGAGACAGATTTATAGGTTTGAACAAATGCAATACGAGCCAAAGACGTATCAAGCAAACAACTTGTTTGGGCGCCGACTTTGGTCATTTAAATGTTGTGTTTGACAAATTGCCACCGGAATTGCTTTGTTGTTTGCCATAATGTGGATTTGAACAGTTAAATATTTGTATTAAAATATTTGCACTATATACAACGTCGGACGTATAAATATACCTAAGAGGTTATTGTAGTATAATCAATTTTAAGGTCCAACCCCGAAATATAAAAAAAATATCCAAAATTTAAAACAATGTAAATTAAAGAGGAGTATTTTTTTGATCTCGTCTTTGTGTGTGAGAAAACAATTACAAATAAAATTGAATAGTCAAATACTAAAGACTGAGTAATGTCCACAACCCAGAAATTTTATTCCATTCTTAAATAAAGTTTAGACGTAGACGGTACTCATACGAAATAAGTTTTATAAATAGTTTACCTAAGTAATAGTGATTTCTAAGACCCTGGTTTTATATTTGAAAAAACAAGAGATAAGTAAAAGAACAATCAAAACCTTTTGAAACAATCAGAGGTTTTGAAAGGCAATAATGAAAGCCAAACTAGTGAAAATCTTTCAGCTTTAGATAGTCACTTGAAAAACAACAGCTGAAAATGAGCAGATAAAAAGAAATCCGCAAAAAGCGACGAAAAACCTTTGAACTGTATGTAGCTTTACTAAGCAAAAGTAGTGGAAACATTAAATGGAGCCTTTAACATTAAATGAACTTTGTAAATTAAATTTTATAGTAACATAATTTACCTATACGAATGGCGGTATAATAATTTCTCCCAGTGACATTTTAATTAAAAACTATAGAGGTGTAACAGATGCTTTCAGCACTAATACTAATTGCCTTTTTGCATCGTAAAGATGTTATTCTGTTATTACTTTATTTTAAATACGCTTTTAAAACTTTGTTTCATTATGAGGTAACGGCAGTAGTTAAAACTCTCGATTAAACTTCAATTAATGCTTTCTCACTAGTTTTATAAGAGAAGTAGGAATATTTTTTTCTCGTTTAACGCGGCTAACGTAGGGTACATCTGATTTGATTGTTCTGCAGTAGGACTGCGTGAAAGTAGTTAATATGTCCTGAGGATGTCTTGTGCTAAGGCAAAACACATGTCGAAGATATCACTGAGGAATAGAAGACTGATTAGGTGATGTGGTGAGAAGGAACCACACCATAATTAGAAAAATATTTTTGTTATACAAACCAAATAATTTTAGGTCAAAATGAAATAACAGAATGCTATTTGAAAACAATCGCAAGTTGATATCCAAATCAAACACTCGAAAATAGTATCTGATTTTTTGAAAGAGTCAAATAATAAGAGGTGTATCCACGCGGGTCGTTCGCAGCGCTGTATTGGGAACACAGCACTCTGTGTCGTTTAAATTGAATTGAAAAATGATTTATGCCAACAATCTCTAGCGATACTCTCGTTTCTTTACACACTTGATCGCTCTAAACGCAAATAATAAATAAAAATGCGCCAAAGGAAAATTTATAGACGGTTTTTTATTTGTTCGCGAGGTGTAAAAGGAGTTTTCAATGTATTTCTCAACTTTTCCGTACAAGCATCGACTTGCGATTAATTGCTTTGAACGCGCACAGTCATTTCTGTTGCAATTTACTTTTCAGAGCTGAAAATAAAAATCGTTGTAAATGATATTTTTTTGATACAAGCTAAGCGTTAATCTACGCATTCTGATTGTAAATAATCGATATTCGGTACTTAACTTTTCATTCTAACTAAAATAGGGCTTGACGAACCGGCAAAAATGTCTTAATAACATTTCGGCAGCTAGATAAACTTCATAAAATACACTCACAAACAAAATCAGGCAATGTTGCGCGAATTACCTAATAGTCTGTGAAAATACTGTTACCCGAACTTCTGATTTATTTGCCCAAACTCTCGTACCGATAACTTCAAATATGAACGACACGAAAGGAATTTATAGGGTTTCAACAAAACAGCTGCCGAGGGTCAGAGAGAGAAAACATTCGAGAAAAAATAAGGAAACAGTGAACAAGATTAATAACAAAGAATTAGTCACAGGAAATTGCGATTCTTCGTTTAGCGAATTGTTTTAGTAAGGCGACACTAGAAGAACGACGTGATAAAAATTGCGTAACGTGTACGAGAGCGACTTATGAAGACTGAGTGAGCGAATTACGTATGTAGATATTAATATTTCCGTTTCCCCTTTTGCGAGGAAGATGCGCGGTCGTATCGTGTCCGTATATTACTCGGAGTCACGTTTTAGTAAATGCCTCTTGCAAATATTAGCTGTAAGTATTTTTGCGAGCTTTCAGATGGATGTTTTGGTGGTTAAATATAAACACTTCCAATCTTTTATTAAGTAGTTTCCGTTTTCTTTTTGCAACGTTTAGAATACACTAAGTATCTTTTCTGATTTTGAAGTGATGTTCTCATTTAGGTTCTATATATAGTAAGTACAAGTTTCGATCGTTTTATGCATGTACGTAAACGCTAATATGCTAATGTTTATAGATCAGTTTAATTCTAGGACATTATATGTACGAAAAATTATATTTACCTTTGCATTTTTGTATTAATGACATTGTTCCAGTATTCTAATAGATACCAATATTATTAATTAGATTGCCAATTTGCCACCGTTAATCTGACTGATCTTTCGCTTGACTGATGTTTGATTGCATTGTTCACATTATCGTTGGATAGATTGACAGAATCGTTGTCAGTACCTAAGTACATAATTATGATGACTATGTGGCTGATAGCGTATGGCACATAAAGTTATGCAGATTTACTCGTATACACCTATTTATTGGAGATATTGTGCGATGTACTTGTATTGGTAATTTACCCTAATCACTTCTTGTATCCCTATAGCTTATTTTTATCTTACATGGAGACAATATCACATTATGTACTCGCTCGGGTAATTTTGTGCATGTTTTTCTACCGACCCTTAATCAGACTCTTTGAAATAACTTTGCACAGCTTTAGATCTCTGGAGCAATTTAAAGTCAGATATTGATACTCGTAAAAAAAATGAGACCGCTATTAACCAAAACCAAACTGTTACAAAACTTTTGCATTGGAATCGGATGTGACTATAGTAATTATTATGATTATGATTTTATCATAATTATTAATAGTCACATTATTGTTCTAACCAAAGTGGACATCATGTGAAACTTTCTATTTTGCAATTTTTATAAAATACACTCACAAATGTGTATTTTATAAAATAAATGGTAAGTAACATTTTATTATGCTAAAAACTAATTACTAGAAGGCCAAGCTTTTTATTGAATTCACTTGAAAAAATCTAAAAAGTTATCATCAATATATGAACAGGAAGATATGGTCTAGGTATAATATAATATTCATCGTTAAAATTGCCTCTATTCGTGTAAATGGGTGATGCATGCTGACCATTTCATGCTTATCTTCTTAATTCTTAATTTTATAATTACATTTAAACAATATTAATAGTAAAAAACTATTAATATTGTTTAAATGTAATTATAAAATTAAGAATTAATTAAGGATCATTCCTAAAATGTGGAAAGTAGTGAGATTGTGTTCACATATATATTATTTTTTATTGTATTAAAATATTGGTGTAAACTAAGTAATTAAAATTATTCCAAATAAAAATGTAGAGCTAAAGTTTGAGATAATACATAATTAAATTTTCGCGTAAAATCTGTATAGTTAGTAATCTTAGTAAATCTAAACGGTGCGGCGCACAAACTCTCAAATCAAAAAACTTTTATTTACAACTCGACAGTGCAACTCTCTCATTAATATCTGGCGCTAGCGACGTAAATGTGTGGTATTAAAAGCTAACTACGCCGCAAACCAGTGGCAGTGTGTCCAAATTGCTTATTTCGACCGAGTTTATTAATTATGCATGAGCGCTGGAGACGCTGTCCGCGACAACTCTCGGCGCTCGCTGTAAGAGATTACTGGCAAAATAGACTCGCTAAACTTTTAAAGAATTAAACGGTTGGTAATTTTGGTTTGTTATAGCTGAAAGTTAGTTTTGTGAAAAGATTAAAGTTGTAATAGTCGGTTTTTCTAAATGATGTATGAATAAGAAAACCCCGATGTTTTGTTATAGGGCTTCTCAGGGTTCGAATAATTTTATTAACTTAATGGTTTGTTCTTAATACCTGCCTCTAAGATTGTATTCTTAAGTAATTGTTATATTTATTTGATCACATATGTATTATTTACCACAATGTGAATTGCTTAATGCTGTACTTATCCTAGAAACCAGACACAAAGCGAAAAAATTATGAAAGGTTCATAAGGTACTACTGGTACTTTCTCATTTATACCTAATATTTAGTTTCAAAGGACCAGGAAAGGGTATCATTACGGGCGCATAAAAAAGTATCATCATTCATCGGTACTAGTGTTACGTTCTGTCAAGCATTAATTCTCCGAGTTCTCTGTCCTTTAGAAGGCGTGACGCATTGTCATCGATTCGCCGCCACAACACGCCTGTACACCACCATTTCCTCAACATTTACTAGATTCGTGACAGTGGAGCCGCGCGATAATTATTCAATAAAAGGCATCATTTGTCAGCGCTGTCCAAATGTCACCAAGTCGACGGTTGTGATGACTAATGCGACAATGTTCCGACCATTTGCGTCGAACCCCTCTTATTGCCCACTTTTTACCTGGTGTCGCGCCACCATCGCTCAATCCATTGTGTTTGTGTTTGCTTTGTCCAAGTTTATTGTTAAAACTTTGCTTTTGATAAGATTAATATCGGGACAACTGTTCTTGTTGTCTGTTTTCACGTGTTGTTGTATGAGTACATAGTGTCAAAACGAAGGATGACAATAGTTACGCCACGTTGGACTTGTTCATTCAAGCTTGATATAGAATATAATATGAAATGAAATGAAATGAAATTATTTATTGGCCTTATAACCACTTATGTTATACGAGGCAAGTCACATTACAATAATTCACATTAATTTAATAAATGTCTTGTTACAAATTGTTCCAGTCACTTAATTACAAAATTAAAACAGGATCATGTAGGTACTATCGATAAATTACTGATTAAATAATACTTCTAATATGATTTTACAATAATGTCAGTTGAATTGAATAAAGTCAAAAATAATAGCCTACTTAAATATATTTACAATAAAATTATGTTTGCTTACTCTAAAACGAAGATTCAGTCAGATTCATGTTCATAAATTCTTTAACCGAGTAAATTGGGGTGGACTCAAAAAACTGCTTAAATAAAGCATTTTTGAGTCCACCACCACCACGTTTGAACCTGTTCGCGTGAAGATTAATTATGGTGTGAGGCAATTTGTTTAACATACTACTTAATAAAAATTCTTCAATTTCTAACTTTTATTCTTTTTAAAATAATGTCTAGCTGACGCTCGTTACAATTCCATCTAATCTGAATGCAGAAATATTCTGTTTTGATAAATAGTCTCAGCTATTAAAATAATAATATACTAAATGCCCTGTGACAAATGGAGCTTTTACAACTCACAAAAATAAAATAAAAAGTTATTATGTCTTACTATCTGACCCGTCAAACTTCGTGCACGAACATTTCAAAACCAAAATCAGCTATATCGGCGCAGCCGAAACAAATAAACAGCAATTGATTTATTTATATTTATATAGATATAGATATATATATATATATATGAAATCAATACCTAACTATCAGAAAAGAGTCTGTATGTCTTAATATTTTTAAATCCAACAAAGTTATCGTCTACAGCATATTGACGTACTATTTCTTTAAATGTCATTGGTCTACAAAAGCAAATGCAAACCAAACCAACCCATACGTCTTTTGCTCGTCAGTTTAAATAGTATAATTTTTTTTGAGTACATACAAAGATATTTCGTATGATATTAACATAGATTCCGCAATCAAACAACTTGTATAAAATATTTTTGATCACCGCAAATGGCAGTGGACTGTGAATTTCGCTGAGAAGTTACTATAAAGTTCATTTACATCTGAAAAACTTTTCCAATTTTATTACACTACGCGATGGCTTCTAAGGATAATAAAATTATGATTAAGTAAAAGGTACGGTCTACTTAAGTAAGTGAAATTTTAAAAATATTTTTCGTTTATGCAATTTTTCCACTACACACACTAACACTAAACGCTGCAACAAGGGCTTAAAACCCAAAAGCTTAGAATCATGCTGAGGGACTTACTTAGTGAAGTTATAAAAAATATAAATTAAATAAGAAAAAAAATTGTAATATATATTTACTAATAAGTTTTTTTTTTATAGACGGAATCATCATAATCAAACTATCAAAGTTTTTTGAATGCGGAATATTTATACCTATTTAACCGATTACCAATTGTTAAGTCACACTTGTACAAGATAAAAAAAGCACAAATTAAAGTCGGAAGTAACATTCTGTCACGTGTCTTGGAGAATTCAATAGTAACTTTGCTATATTTTATGTCCAGGGGATTCGCGGTGTAAAACTTATATTGAATTTTTATTTTCTTCAAGTTTAGTTAAGAGTTTTACGACATATTGAATCGCTGGGGCTTAAAAGTTTCCTAGTATTGCTATTATTGGTTCCATTATTACTGACTTGACGTCAAAAGTTTATATGAAATAAGCTCCCTAAAGGTTATATTTGTTGTGTGGCTACAACTTTTCTTAGTGATTGATTTAAAAATGAGTTCAGACAATCAGTTAAAAGGGAAAGTTTTGCGGTATGCGATTTGCATGACACTCGTTAAAGTGAACGACTATTTTTATTTCATTAGTAACAGCGCCGCGTAGCGCAGGTCCAGGCCATCACAGCGCGGTCAGCACTGCAGCTCTTGGTGTCCTAGCTGGGATAAGGGCCGAAACCGAAAAGTATTTTAAAAAGCAGTTTATTTTCTAGTCCTTAAAACAGTAATATTACCATAACAAAATGATAACAAACGTAATAGCAATTTATTTTCAAGTCCATAAAACTTTATTCATGTCTCACAAAAAAAATATGTGACGCTTTTTACTCACTCAGGTTTCGTAATTCTTGGATGGTTCCCTAAAATTTTAAAAAATGTTTTGTTATTTAGGGTAATGAACTTTCTACAGAACCCTCTAGAGTAACATTAAATATGATGCTACTAAATACTCGTATCAGCAAAATATTGTCTAGATATTTCGATCCAATTTTAATTTCAAAAATATATTATAGGTACACATAAGAACATGTGTTATTGCGTATTGAGTTTTAACAAAGTTTGTAAAGGCAGAAGTAAAAAAAACCTCTTTTTGACAAATAACTTAAATTCGGCATTCTTTTTACATTTATTTTAGTTCACAAACCGAAGTATTGATGTAATTACTTTCTTATTTTTATTACTTTCTATATAATAATTAAATACGATATCAAAAAGAAAAAAAACTACGTGCATATAAATGGACCAATTGGAAAAAAAGTCGTTATAAAAAAATCAGTTTATTTATGAAGTACATATTTTGCAAACCTTTTTGCATTCGCCATTATCAAATGGTAAAGTGGAACACTTCCAGCTCCCAGAAAAACAAACATTTCATTACCGCTGTTTAATCCACTGACACTTTTTCAAGCCAGCAGCAATATAAAAGGCAGTTCCTTTCATCCGGTCGTAGTAAAGAACCGCTTCAATACGAATACGGGCACACCTTTTTTGTTTCAGTTTTTGCAGCGAACTAGCGGGCGGTGGCTTTTTTGTCTCTTTTTAATTTCCTTTATGAGCTCACAATTACCTTCATAATGGTATCGTACCTTTCATTAAGACTCATTTGAGCCGCTGAATGGTGTGCTGGGGGGCTATAATGGGTGGAAACGTTAGATGTACCCTTAAGCCTTTGTGTACACGATATAGCTATGGTTATAGCTACCACCTTTTACAGGTCATTCCACGTTTCGTAGTTTCTATGAAGCGTTATTAATAAGCACCTGGCTGTTGGCATTAAACGTTACTGTGTAGGCGTGTTTTCCATTCCACGTTTCACGCCTTTTCATGGTGCTATAAGATACAAGTACGACATTAAGCTCATTATTGTGTGATTTTATTAGAACAGAGTAGTTTATAAAAGAAGACTAAAGAGTATTTGTATCTGTTAATGTCTGTGCGTACATTTTAGGTACGTTATCTTACAAACTCTCTTCGGTCGATTTCAAAACCAAGGTTCGGAACCAGATTTTAAATAAGAATTTTTTTCTTCCTTCGAAATTGGTTTCGGTAAAAGAATAATATTTCTTATCCCGAAACTACTGGGGGATGAAGATGCATTTTGTATTTTTAAATTACCAGGTTACTCATTAATTAAATAATGACACTCTAAATTCGAAGTGATATATAGCTAAAAGAGAAAAATATATATCTCTAAAGAATCGAAAAGGTTCAATAGTTATTACCCTCGCGGTTCGTTACGATTTGACATGTATAAAAACTTAATTTACCATTTTTTGAATTTTTTTTATTATACTGGAACAATCTTAAAACGAGATTACATTATTGTTTTTGTTCAAAAGATTTATATATTAAGATTTATATATTTATATACTAGTTTTTCGTAGTTATAATTCTCATTACATGTATTCCTTTTCTGTCTGTTTTCAGAACACGTGGCTTGGTATATCTACAACAAGTTAACAACAGGGGTGAAGTTATCAGATATTTTGGGACCTTAACATTACTAATGTAACGTATTCAGACTTTTCTGCTAATTATAATGCTCATCAAACCAGAAAAGATAAATAGTTTGTCTTTAAAAATGTCACATCACTTCTAACATGGTTTAATAACTATAGCTTTGGGCATTGCAAAAACTTTAACGGCATTTAACAAGCAATGCACTAGCCACACGAAATAAGACAGCATAAAATCATAAGGCCTTTTTGAGGAAACTTTGTTTTAACGCGCGCGCTGCTCATGTTTTAGCATTTACCCCATAACACGTTACACCTCTTTCCACTTTCGGAGCACAAAGGTAAGTGCGGTAATTATTTTACAAGGCTAGCTCCCATTACGTGGTACCATTAGTACTAATGTTAACGCCGAAACCCCGTGTCCCGTGAAAAATAACAACAGATCCATTATCGCCGTAATAATGGCGCAAATGACCTGGTGTTGCGATAAATGGTTATTTTTGGATATTTGTTATAACGATCGTGCTACAAAGGTAGGTTGATTCAATGGATACGATTATGTTCAGGTGAAAGATATTGTTTCCGTAAAAAAAGTAGGGTTATGCCAAGAATAATTGCGGTTTAAGTATTGGCAGTATGAATTATTTGGCCCTGGACCGTGAACCACCTTAAATGTTCACATTATTTGTCAAATTAATTTTTACCGAAAATTTGTGTCATCTTTACTTATCTGCAATATTAACCTCCTCTGACAAGGAAGTTTTCTTACGATGTTTTTACCGTTTAAGCAAGTGACAACTAATTAATTTTAATCAGTTGCCACATGCACCCCTGAGAATTTCACTTATGTGTATTAATATGGGTGCATGTCTGACCCTGGTATTTTCGCTTTAGAGGAAAAGGGTTTTACCGACTAGGCTACCACTACCTCTAGACTACCACTAACTTCTAAGCTACCACAAAGTGATACAATACAACGTCTTTTATGTAAATAATTATAACAGAATTGCTTCATGCTAAAACCAAACATTGAATAAATAAAAACCTGTTGTTATTTTTAAACTGTGCAGATAATTATTTGATTGATACAATGAGCTCTTTCTATAGTCTCAGAAGTAAAACTATCGCTGTTAACAATAAGGCATGACAAATTTTACCCGGGATAAGTTCAGAAAACGGTCGCGTCTTATCACTGGTACTAAAACACTTCTATACATCGCTATAATCTGCTCAGTCCTCGCTCTAAAAGGCGGGAACTTTTTTAAAGGTTGAACCAGAGTGGTAAAGTCGAGACGTAACGCTTTCAGCCGGTCTCGAAGACGCGGCAAAGATGAATGGCTTTCAATATGAAATTGAATTCCGTGGTTCATTGCTTTTCAATTTGTTGGGGAACGTTCGCTTACCCGCGCACCCCACTAGGTGTTGTATATATATATTATATATATTGTATATATATATTATATATATATATTATACAATAGGTACTGCGGTTCGCTTCAAAACATGAGAGTAAAATGAAAAAACGGAAAACACGTTATAAATAAGTGCTTTATTTTTTAAGGAATTTTTTTTCGCTTTTAGTGAGGACTATTTATTGTAGGTTCATAGTTTGTTAAGATAAGTTAAGTGTTACTGGTAAAAATTAAATAAAATTTGTTTGTAGTAGTTATTTTCGTATTGATTCTAACAAATAGCAAATTATTTGTGTTTGTTTATTTATTATTTAACGAGCGAGCGACGCGAGCGAAGTGCCTCTGCTTGGAGTCTGGTTTCTTTCGTCTATGTGATTGCATTTTTGTATGTAAGTATGGATATTTATTTGCATGAAATGACACACTCGCGTACAGTAGAATCTTTTTTTTATTATTCTTTAGTCGTCGGGATTACCAATTGGGGTGGTATTTCTCAAAAAAAGAAGAAAATTTTGTTTGAATATGCAAAAACCTCTACATAGATATATATATAGATAAATTAATTATTGCAGACACACAAAAAATTAAATAAATGATAACAATTATTACAAAATATACTCGTAGTGCTAGAAGTGGCGGCCTTATCACTATAAGCAATCTCTTCCAGGCAATCGAATATCCAAGTATCGATTTTATTACTCATTGAACTAGGTCTACTAAACAAGAATCGAAGATGTTGTAACCGTGGTTATTGATGAGGAAGTTATGTCTGTTAATATTAAACACAGTATGTGTGAGGCAATTTTAGTTAATAGATAGTATTATTAGACTTTGTCATTCAGTCCACATTCAAAGATGACGCATATTGTATACTTTAGGGTGTGACTTAGTCGAAAAAGTGTCACTGTTCGCATCATGATAAACAACGTTCGTCTTATAGTGTTTCTAGTTCGATTGATTTTGGAAATGGTCACAATGAGTTCACTGAGTTACTAACTAAAACCCTGTCTAATGTATCCAGATAAAATGTGCTCGCGGGATCTAGCGTTCCCAAAAGAACTAGTTACTAGAATTCACAGTACGCTTATTGTCCTTTTGACAAAATAAACAACCTGCAATCAATCTTATCATAAAATTTAAAACCTAAATAAATATTTTAAATAGTAATATTGATAGAACAAAGATATTATTATACTTTCCGCTAAAGTGTTATTCAGATAAATAGGTAAACAAGTTTCAGAACCGGCGTGAAACCGGAATCAGGGCTGGATGGAAATTTTCTAGGAAACAGCTCCGTCGAGGCGTTACATTAAACTTTCAGTCTGAACAGTGTACCAGTAAAAGAACCTATTTTTGTACTGCAGTTTCCTGGAGCTTAATGATTAGGAATTTTAATAGGTAATACGAAGAAAAATGCTACCTACAGTTCTATATTAGAAAAAGCCTTTTTCATATAAGAAAGTTTTGGTTTTGTTTAATTATTTAATTTTCCACGCCATGATTTTGTGCTGGCGTGTGAGTGAGCGACTTTTATTAAGCGAAGTATTTTTATGATTTTCTAGACATATTCATCCCAGGTTTTTAATATTTGCGTATAGCAATTTGTAGTCTTATCATCATTAAATGCGTAAATATTAGTTATAGCTCGGAATTTATATTCTTCTATTAGTTAGATTATACTAAGATTGCGTTACGTTAATTTATGTAATAAACGAACACACACTTTCAAATATGCATTGCTATGGTGTCTATGTAAATAAATGAGAATATAATAAATATTATATTCTCATTTATTGCCTGCATGGTTGCCTGGAAGAGATCGCTTTAAGCGATAAGGCCGCCGTTAGAAATCTAGCATTGTTTTTTATTTTTTAAATAGTGTATAAGCTGGTTTTTAATAAAGAGTTGTCTTATCTTACCTTATTAAAGAAAAATGCCGTTTTTTTTAGAAATTATATGTAAAATAATATATTTAGTATTTCTCTTACTGTTTACGTAATGTAGTGTGTTTTCATCGTACAAGCTCAACTCGGGAGCGCGGCTTGCGTCCGACGAATTTTATCTCATGTAATTTTACACTACAGATTCACAGTAATGATGTTAAAATTGTCACCCCTAGCGCTTAGTTCCGTGAACCTTATAGTTTTGAGAACCGTGCAGATAGTTTTATGACGAAGTTAATATATATAGAAGGCTTTACTATAGGTGTTGCTTTTGTTAAGCATGTTTTTTTTGTGTCTGGACTAAGGCTCCTGGTGCTTTTATGAGTAAATGTGGAACTATAGTCAAAAAAATATTCATAATTGTAGACAATAGGTTAAGTATATTATGCGCTAGCTGTAAATAAATTTATTTTCCGCATTACACACGTTGCGTGTGTACACTTAGTTTCAGCATTTCTACGTCACATGATAAACACGCGTTACAAAGCTAAGATACCTGTGTCACCACCAACGTTCATTAGTATTTATGTAACACCTAATTAACCAGGCGTTTGATGTGGCACATCCACTATTTTATTCAATAGCTTACACCGCCAGTTAGCCGAGTAATCTTGCATCAAACGGTCTCTTTGACACAAGGCATGTTGGTAATATCAACTGGAATTGTGTTATTGCTAATGACGAGTGCTTGACAGAGCTTTGTTTCAAATCCAGCGCAGACGTAGTATTATATAAACTTACTTTTTAATATGGGAAGAGTAGTTGAATATTCGATGTATTCATACAAGTTTCTAGTAGGTACTGAAATCTTGCTGTTGGTATTACATTACATACAAGTAAAATCAAATAAACATTACAAGACATAATGCTGAATTTTTCTTATTGACAGACTTCAGTAAAGGAGGAGGTTCTCAAATGGTCGTAATCGTTTTTAGGATTCCGCAGTACTTCATGTAGTAATTAACGTTATTTATTAAGTTAATTGCTATTAACCTTAAATAGTTTCGCTTTGTCCTATGTCAAATCGGGATTTTATTTCTTTGAAAATAACTTATCCTATAGTTCTCCTGAAAATACATAAAAATATGGGTTGTGATAAACTGTCGTTCTCGTAAAGTGTATTTTTTGAAGTTTCGGGCCTGGAAAAAAGTTTGCAAGAAACTACCCATTTTCTGTGTGAAATAATAATTAAATCAGATTTAGAAAAGTTTAAATACCAAAATGTTTAAATACCACTTTTTCCAGAAATGTGGGTAGGTATATTTTACATAACAACTCGAGCTCACCAAATAAGTTTAATAAGAGTACAAATTGTATCTTCTGAAAAAGCACGTGCCTGTTATCAGGTGAAAGTAGCAGATTTGAGAAGCGTAATCGACTCACTAATAAACCATGCATTGTTACTTATCACGATCTGCCCTGCGATGGACAAGCATATTATATCTAGCAATTGTTTGATATCCCTTTATTCGTATACCACTTTGATCATATAGACGACGACACTTTTCGTTTGTGTCAAAGATCATAGCAAATTGTTTTAGATGATACTTTGATGTAAGTTGTATTGTCTGTCTTTCTTTGATATACAATTTCCTGCTTTGATTCTGAATAATATTTTTTGTTCAATGTTTTCTTCGATACTTCTAGTCAGTTAAGTTGTAAGATTGCTGTACCGTTAAGTTAATAAAACTAAATTACTACTACGGGTTCAATGCACTGACTCATACCAGTTTAAATGTACCTCCATTGAAACTATAAATTTACATTTATTGATTTACTAGTAAAGTATGAGGCCAGCAAAATCTTTATTAGATTTTATAGTTTCACTTATAACTTTATTGATTCTCAAATGTAAGCCGGTCAGGTCTCAATTGTCTTATCATTGACGATTGACCATGATCTTCAAATATTATATTTTGGTTACATATTTATTGGGTTTTATTTAAGGTTTAAACGAAATTGTCGTGTTTGTTTCAAATTACCCTTTCAGCTGGACACAGATTTTCCTTGAACAGAAAATCTCAATAATTATGGTAGATTTATTAAGTAATAAATCTACCATAATTATTGAGATTGGAATTATAACTCTACCATTGCCTTTTTTAGAGAAGGTAGTGATGTCATCACAACTCCCCGTACTATCATTTGGCTAGGGCGATGGAGTACTGTTCTGTTCAAAGAAAATCCGTGTCCAGCTGTAAGGGTAATTTGAAACAAACACGACCATTTCGCTTAAACCTTACATAAAACCCAATAAATATGTTAAGTTAAAATATACATCATAGTCTTGATGACTGATAAAAATTATGCTTGAAAATTTACTCTGTAAACAATGCTGTCACATAAAGTTTATTGCCGTCAGTTGTATGAAAATTAATTGCAATAACAACAGTCAGGTTTCACAATGGGAAGCACCACTTGGTACGGACGTGTCCTAAAACAACCCGGTGAAATAATAGGTAACCAGCTGCCAGAGACAGGGAGGTCACGATGTTGGTTCTCGCATATGTGAATGGTAATAGGCTCAAATGGCGTATGAGTAAGCCATTGGTGTTGATGTTGATGCCTGTTAAATTAAATGTGTGGCGTAAATAAAGATAGTATTTGCCTTTTTTATTCGCCGGTGCTATTTCTATCGCTTGTAAATCCGTTGCCTAAAATGCTTTTTTTTTATATATGCAACGATGCGGTTTTAGATTGTGTGTATTTTCATAACGCGCTATGAAAATACACAGAAATCGGGACTGTCGGAAAATAGATAAGCCGTTAGCGAGTACCACAATAAATTTGGTAGATCGCACATTAAAAGTTGGCTGTCCGTATCTAGGATACAATTGTTTATTCTGTGTTATAACTCAAGTGAAGCTGTACTCAAAAGCTCTAAAGAAATATTCCAAAAACTCCTTATAACCTGGAGGCGAAGTTATTGTACAGTTAGCACCGTTAAGGTGTGAAGATAAAGGCTTCTCATTTGAATTTGTAGTAGCTTTTGGCTCTCACTCCAGCCACATTGGTTTGGAGCACGCAACTTTCAGCTGCTACCACCCGTTTCGGTAAGCGTATGCTTTGGAAATATTACTCGAATTTCATGGAACCATTCGCTTTGTTATGTTAAGTCTAGGTGATAATTCGTTTGTACTCGACACTTATTTTAACCGTTGAGTGTATTTCAGCCTGAAAAAGTATAATAACTAATAACTACTTAACTATGTTATTGAAATTTTCTAATTTGCGGCAATCTTTGATGAAAATGTTAGAGTTACGGAAAACTTACTATAAATTGATTTTTTTGTTGTGGTAGGCGAAGTCAAATATAAAATAAGGAAAAAAAATATGAGCGTAGTTGTTTATAAAAATAAATTATTCATTTGAATTAGAGGGTTGTCCAAAGGGCTTGACGTGACCATAGTTACGGTACGGTTAGCAATACACTTGTACGCCAGTAGTTCCATCGGCGAGCACTGAATTTAAAATTTACGCCTATCATAATTCTATCTGTCATATTTTACTGGTACAATACTCAAGTATAATGTATGCTTGTAATAACCAAGGATTGCCATTTAGAGCATTTGTATCCAGCATGCACGACAGTGCAGCGCCGAAACCGACAATTGTTTTGTTACTTTATGTCTACGGCTACAATAGGAACTTTGGCCGTTTTGCATCATAATAGTAAACTGGCCTTTCATAGAAAACATGATCTAGTATTGTTGTGGTAAATCATTTTTAAGAATTCAGTTTGAGTAGATACAAAGAGACTACTGAAATGTTTAAATTAGTATTTAAACAAATAATATGCGAGTATGTATCAAAGATTTAAAAATGTTACTGTCCGGCGAGCGAAGCGTTGCTCCTTCTGAAAATTTCATACTCGCGTAGGTACAAGTCGTAGTTTACAACCAATTTTGATGAAACTTGGTATAAATTTTTAGGTTATTTTAGTCTATTTAGTCGATAAGTATCTATCAATTTTAGCAACCTTTTGTTTTTGATCGGATACATTTCAGAGAGTGTGTTTTGGAATTATATAATACAATTCCTCATCACCATTTTACTATCGGACTAATAGAGACACTGCAAAAGCTACCTACCGGTACATGGTATAGGCTCCATGGATACAGCAAAAAATAGAGCACGCTTGAATAGAAGAAACTGGTTCACGACTTGGAGACTTATTAAGATACACTATAAAGCTATCGAAAAATATTTTTCTGTTTCCGATAGCTATAATCTTAGCATCATCTTAGGCTGCATGCTCACTTTACATCAAGCGAGGTCTGGTCAAACGCAAACCTATGTATCTACACTGAAAAAACTTCTTTAAACGATTTCTTTAGCAAAGAATATCAATATTCTCAGACATTTTGTTTCAATCCAAGTATATATTTTTAATATAAGTTTTTCTTTTTAGATCAAGAATAAGTTTTCTTCAAGAAACAATAATTTACTTAAATCTAAAGTATATTGTTTTCCCCATATATGAAACTACAGTGTCTTGATCAAGTAGATATTGCTTTGATTCGAGACATCTTTTTTTTCCGACCTACTATAAAAAAGACCGATAACATTATTTCAAGATGGCCAGCTTTTCATTTCCCTTCACTTTCCTAAGTGGCCACAAAACGAGAAAGAATATAAAAATTGTCTCACAAACTTCCCTTACTCGATTACGCGATGGCATTAGAAACAGAGGCGTCCTCTAAGAAAGGGCCCTACCATGAAATAAAGTTGTTTGAACCATCTGGCGCTTCGCGGACAGTCGTAATGGTAATACGATTCAACGATTATAGCGGCCCCCGATGTTCGCCGTGGATGTTTGGAATAATGAAAAGCTTAACGGTTCTGAGCCCAAATTAGTTCCGTATATTGCACTTGCGAAGACGTTCTTTGGGATTTCATAATAATGTAAGTAATAGTTGCCAGCTGACTGTGTTTATTCAAAGGAAGTTGCTGAAGCTTTTACGTATTCTCTTTGAGGAGGTAATAAGTATATAAAGGCACACACCTCTATAAAATCATATACTTATACATAAATATAGTGGAGGACTCTTAAAAAACCATATAGGACCCACCCACCCACTTTAGTACAAAAATATTGAGTAAATTTCAATTGAAATTATGCAATGTGAATGCAAAACTCATTGTCACCCTGAGCCGCGATGAAGCCCCGATGTGAAGTAATTACTGCTTTCTGTCACAAATCGGTTCTAACTCAACATAATGCTAGCTGAAACAACCAGTGCTGATCTTCCGATGAAACCGGGAGGTGACGTTACGCACGTCACATAGCAGTTAAGTTTAAACAATTTGTTGGTGGTAATTTTTACAAGTAGACCTCTACAATCAAAAAGTCATCTAAATCGAAACATGCGTTACCGAATTATAGCTAAATACGCATTTCATGTCCTCATCCAAGAATCATCCAAATCAAAGCTGAGTTATAATTAAATACGACTTTTATCCTCCATCCCACGGGAACCGCTTCTGATTTTCAGGATAAAAATAAGTTGATAAGATCCTATTTCATGGTATAAACCTTAAGCATACCAAGTTACATCAGAATCCATCCAGCAGTTTCGAAGTTATGGAAAGTCTAGAAACTGACAGACAGACACACAGACAAAAAGGACAAAAATTATAGATTTAGGGTCTGTATCGTTAATTACACCCCCGCGAAAGAAATTTTCAAAATATTTTCAAAGTACAGAATTTGACCGGTTACAGTTTTATTATAAGTATAGACTCATCACGACGACGATCACTTTAGAAAGGACCTCCATGTAGACATACATGGAGGTCCTTTCTAAAGTAATCGCCATATTGATTTTCGCCAAAAGCGGAAAAACGGTAGGATCAGAGAGAAAAAAATACCAAACAGGGTGGGAGCTAAGACGCAGCCTTGTCTTACGCCTCTACGCATATTAAAAGGATCTGATATATTGCCCTGCTTAAACAACGATGCCTCTGGTGGTTGGGGCATGTGCATCGCATGGACTCTTCCCGCCTTGCAAAACAAGTTATGCTCGGTGCAGTAGCGGATGCAAAGCGAAGTGTTGGGAGGCCTTCGCTCCGCTTTAAAGACTGTGCCAAGCGTGACTTGACTAACTTTAATATCCAGCACGATTGCTGGGAGAAGCTCGCAGAAGATAGGGACCAGTGGCGAAAAAGCATGCAGTTGGGTTCAAAGGTTCACGAGGTTCAACAAACTTGCTGCAAAGAGGGCAAAACTTCACGACAATATCAATAACTGTAACTCACTCGTCGCTGATCTGCTATACAACTGTTCGCGATGTGGACGTGCTTGCCGTTCCCGTATTGGTTTCTATGGTCACCAAAGAAAGTGCCCGATAAATCCCATAGACACTGTTTGAATCGTCTGTAACAGACGCAAAGCCTATGTATGTATGTATGTATGTATAAGTATAGATTAGCGATGCTGATGGCGTGGTAAAAATATACGCAGTAAATTTAAAATCACCCTGTACTCATAGGTTTGACCAAAGTGAACCATCCCAAGTTTATAGTATACTTGAGTGAATTGATACAATTTTTCACCGACTTTTTTTTTACTATTTTTTATTTTTTGACTGGCCGGTGGGCCAGTTGGTAGCAACCCTATCTTCTGCGCCGCTGATCCCTGGTTTTACAAGCTCGGCTGAGAAATAATAACTCCTCAATTGGGTGATTTGTTTTATTACAATAATTTTCCTTATTCACATATAACTTCAGTTATCACAATAATTTTTAAAGACTAATTAATTATCTTCACTAATGTAGGTTTCACTTTAATATATTTTTAGCTCTGTACAGGTTGGCTGCCGCACAAGTAATGCCCGAGCGCACGTGCTACCGATCGCCGGACTTCACTTCCCTCCTACCCTCTTGTTGGTGGCAAGTGTCAGTTGTACCACTACCAGTATATAACCGGAAGTAGCACGTGCGCGCTAAGCATTATATAATCTTAAATTGTAAATTAATAGCTGTAATTATTATACAAACATATCATAAAATACTAAATTCAATATAATTAATCTTAATATAATAAGATATCTAACAGTCGGCCTTTCCTGATTAATTTGCCGTCCCGGGAATATTGATTGACGTTCAATTCAACAACAAAGAATAAAAAAAAATATACATTAAAATGAAACGAAATATTACAATTTGTTTTTTTTTGCGATTCTGTAACATTATTAATACTGAAGTCCCTTTATGTCTTCAATATACTTAAATAGTACCTGACTGAGACCCCTTCATGTTCTCAGACAGATGTCAAATTAGAGGCTTAACTGAGACCCCTGCATGTTCTCAGCTAAACTAAATTAATTCGATTAACCAATTACTCCTTGATTCACAAACCTAACTGAGACCCCTTCATGTTCTCAGCCAAGAATATCAATCAAATTATTGTTTGTTGATTTACAAACTCAACTGAGACCCCTTCATGTTCTCAGCCAAGAATATCAATCAATCATTGTTTGTTGATTTACAGACTCAACTGAGACCCCTTCATGTTCTCAGCCAAGAATATCAATCAATTATTGTTTGTTGATTTACAAACTCAACTGAGACCCCTTCATGTTCTCAGTCAAGAAGGCCAATCAACCATTATCTAATTAACAACATTATGGATTGTAACTCAACAACTACCGAAATTTTATCAGAGTTTTTATATTTATAAAATTATTTACAACTTAAAATAGTTTATATTTACTAATACATTTGTGCAATTATTATAAATGTTTTTACAATCATGAATATTATATAATATGTATTAAATCATTGTTATATTATACTTTAAGGTATTAACTTTATATTTACTTTACTTATGTACTCGTAATATATTATTCTAACCATGACTCACGCGTTTAAACACTATTTAAATTTCGTTTAGATTACACACTTAGATAGAAACCCATTCATATTCAATTTATTAACCAATCCAATGCTGTTTAATTGCTGTCAATGTCATTATTAGACATGTCAGATTCTGTATCGGTTCTGTTAAAAACCATCCAGGGATGGATTTTATCTACTGAAAACACACCACAAAATTTCTTACATCCCTTACGGGATAGTGGAGTATCCTCTACAACGTACCTGTCATTATCTAATACCTTAACAATTCGATATGGTCCCCGAATTTTTGGAATTAATTTCCTACTTTGGCCTATTGAAGGAATATCCCTCTCAATGCGGACTAATTCCCCTATTTTGTATGACACTTCTTTCCTATGTTTATCAAACCTCTCTTTCTGTTTTTCCTGATCCTCTCTAATGTGTTCTGTCATATCATTTCTAGTTTTTTCTAATTTGGAAAGTGCTTCCGTCTCGCCTGTGATGTTAGACTGTAGTAAAGAGTCCTGAGTACCTATCATGCTCAAGCCAAACAATGCCTGTGCAGGACTTTTCCCTGTTCCTTTATTCAATGTGTTGTTTAGTCCCCACTGAATTTTAGACACAGATTCGTCCCACAAATTTTCGGCTTTGCCGTGATTAGTAGCTGTCAATGCTGACAACACAGTTCTATTATAGCGCTCAACTTGACCGTTAGCGCGTGGTGTTGCAACAGCATTTAAGACATGTTTGATGCCGTGAGAGCTCATAAATTCCCGAAAGCTCTTTGAAGTGAAAGAACTCCCCCTATCTGATATCACACGTTTAGGAACGCTGAACGTGTGAAAATAATTTGTCATTATTTTGATAGAATGGCTACTTTTTGTACTTTTGACAGGTACTAGTGAAATAAATTTTATGAACGCGTCTATGATCAGTAAAAGATATGAGTTACTCTTTTTACTCCGAACGAACGGACCTAAATGGTCTATGTGCAAGGTATGGAATGGCTGTTCCACCTTTTCAATGGGGTGCAACATACCCGCTTTCTTCCCAGACGGGACCTTAGTATGAGCACACTCCAAGCAAGATTGTACATACTTCTTTACGAACTTACTCATCTTCGCAAACCAGTAGCTGTTTTTAATCTTTTCGAGAGTTTTCTCATACCCAAAATGCCCTATCTCATCATGATTAGCTTTTAATATCTGCCATCGAACGCCCTTTGGTACAACCCAGCGATCACCATCATCCGTTTTTCTGTATATCAGTCCTCTTTTAATCACAAAGTTGTTTTTGATTTCCACAACATTATCATTTTCTTGATCATTTAATATATTAACGATTCGTTGTAATTCGGGATCGCTTTGTTGAACAGTGGCTACCCAATCGGCATTAATATTTCTAACTTGAAGTTGACCTATTTCGACTGGGATTGGATTCCGACTTAATGCATCGACATGAGTCATTGATGTTCCTGGTTTGTACGTGATTTGGAAGTCGTATTCTTGTAGTACGTTCCACCACCTTGCTACCCTAGGCAATGTGTCCCTCTTTTCAAAAGTTGCTCGGACAGAATTACAATCTGTTACTATAGTAAACGGAATCCCTATCAAGTAAACCCTAAATCGTTGTAGTGAGGAGACGACGGCTAGCGTTTCCAAATCGTAGGATGTAAATTTAGCTTCTTCGGGGGAGGTTTGTTTACTGTAGTACGCAACTGCACTGAAAGGGGAATCTTTATTTTTTCTTTGCATTAAAATTCCTGCAATTCCTACTTTCGATGCGTCTGTGTGAAGCTGTGTCTCATATGCAGGATTGTAAAAAGAAAGAATGGGGCGTTTGACTAATTCTTCTTTGAGTCTCGCAAAAGCTATTTGCTCTTCCTCACCCCAATGCCATGTTGAACTTTTCTTCAAGAGCTGTGTAAGTGGTTTTGCAATAATGGAGAAACCTTTGATGAACCTGCGGAAAAAGCTAGCCAAACCCACAAATTGTCTGACCTTATGTGGGTCTGTAGGTTTTGGAAACTTATCCACGGCTTCAATCTTTTTTTGGCCAGGCTTCACTCCTGCCTTACTAACCTCAAATCCTAAATAATCTATTGACTGTTTCAAGAAATGGCATTTAGATAGATTTAGTGTTATACCCGAATCACGAAACAAATCTAGAATACTTTGAAGGTTTTCTAGACCCTCTTCTACGGTTTTTGATGGTATAATCACATCGTCCATGTAAGCGAATGCTTCTTTGAATCTCGCATTACCTAGGATGCTGTTAATTGTCTTCTGAAACGTGGACGGAGCATTGACTAATCCAAACGGCATCCGATTGAACTCATAATGTCCGTCTGGAGTTACAAAAGCCGTCAGATGTTTTGAGGCATCCGCCATTTCAATCTGGTAATATCCAGACGCGAGGTCCAGAGAAGTGTAATATTTGTGACCAGCTAAATTGTCCAATTGATCATCTATTCGTGGAAGGGGGTAATGCTCTTTGACGGTCTTTTTATTCAGGGCACGAAAATCAATACAAAGACGATAGTCACCAGACTTCTTCCTGACAAGTATAATCGGAGAGGCATATTCTGATGATGACTGACTGATTATACCAGAATCTTCCAGCTCTTGTATCATACCTCGTACTACATCTCGTTCAGAATGAGATAACCGATATGGCCTATAAACCACAGGAGTGGTATCATTAAGTTTTATATTCATTTCAGCGCCCGTTATACAACCCAACTCTTTGACTGAAAATGCGAAGCATTTTCTATACGTATTTAGTAATTTTGTTAGGTTATCAATATGATGAGACTCAATATTGTCTACTTGTATCATGGCAGGTTCTATTTGATCAATTTCTTTGTTAGTCGGACAGTGTTCAATTCTTTTAATTTCTAACTGTGACATGAGTACTTCGGTTAAGCGAAGTGCACGTACTAGTAAGAAGTCTTGGGCTAACTCAAATCCCGATGCAGCTAACCCCTTAACCACAATTTTTCCATGTCCTTTAGTCAATTTAATCACGCTTTGTATCACTTCATATTGTTTATCGGAGTTTTGACATAAACTGTGTTCAATAAACAGGTTCCCACTATATTCAGGTTTAGCGTAAACATCTACTTCTGTATATCCTTGAACAGTCGCTACTGTTTCAACATAAAGCTGAACACTTTTTGTCGAATCGTCTGTAATATCTAGTTTGTCTTTGGCTTTGTAAACTATCACGTGGTCCTGTTCAGTGAATGTTTGTCCGAGCAATAAGGGTACACGTAACAAATTATCAGGTACAACGAGTGCTTCTACAGTAGCCTGAGCGGAGTCTACTTCAATATTGACAATACATCTACCCAAACAACTTACGGCACTATCTCCAAAGCCTCGTAATATTGGCAAATCGGTCATCGACCAGGAGTCTACCAAGCTCTTTGCAGCTGTCTCGCTTAGCAAAGTGCATTGACTACCAAAATCTACGAAGCAGTTTAGGTTCTGGCCGTTTACAATCGCGTTTTTAAAGTATTTCGAGTCATTGTCTTGTTCCTTTGAAATTCGTAAGACAGTTTTGTTATTCTTTGAGTCGGTTTTACTCGGGCAATCATTAGCTATATGACCTACTTTATGGCAAACATCACAACGCTTGATTGGTAGTTTACATCTATAAAATGGGTGTCCATCTTCGCCGCAGTTATAACATTTAGGTTGTCTAGCCTCGCGTGAATTTTGATTTGATTTAGGAAATCTAGAGCGTCTGTTGTCGGAACTGTTGGGCTGCAGTGGCTGATTAGGCTTATCTTGTTTTTTTGTAACTTTAACATTTCTTAGATACACTAAAAGTTTATCTGGTTCTGTAAATTGTGCTGCTTCTGCACTAGTTCTTACAGACCTGTCCTCGATACCGAGTAAAATGCAATCAGTTGCATTTTTACCATGAATATTGCAACGGTTAAGTAAAACCATCTTCTCATAAAAATATTCTTCCAAAGACTCGCCGTATTTTGCCTTGCAAGCCAGCATTTCCGTCAACAGTATTCCATAATTTTCGTCACTAGGGAATGCTAATTTTAATTTGTTTTGCCATTTAGACCATGAAAACAACAGACTAGGTAAACCTTGATACCATTTTTGTGCAAGACCAACCAACTTTGGGAGAGCATAATGAATAGTTTGCCTTTCTGACCACCTGTAAATTGTGGCACATTCATTGACTTTTATTATCCACGTATCTATAGTTTGGTTTCGTTTAGCAGGGTCAAATTCTGGTATTACATTTAGGGTTGAAAATCGTTCATTGCCTCCGTCCATGTTCATGGTCTGAATGAGCTCTTTAAATGCCGACACTATGACATTTGTATTGGGGTCTACGTTTGAGGGTAATACCGGAGTACCCACTACATTATTAGAGTTTATATTTGATACAGAAGGACTCACTGTCGTCCTAGGTATCGGTGCGCTGGCGCTCTGCTCTGCCTCTTCATAAGTAGAGTGTTGGGGAGCCGGTGTGTAGGTTGTACGCTCTGATAGCTGCTGCTTCGGTACGTTGCTAGTCGATCGCCTACTCTTCTCACGGGAGCGTTGGCGCCTACGTTTGCTATGCCTCGTTCGATGCTTGCTACGTGAGTCACGCTTGTATCGCCTCCGTCGTTTACGCACAGGAGATTCATCATCACTTCGCATCGAGTCATCTGAATCGGATTCTTTCTCACGTCCCATTTGGCCCTGGAAACCACAACATTACAAAAAGTAGATGGTCTAAACAATATCTATTTAATTTAAACAGCATTATTTATTTAATTTCAATTAACTGGTCAAATCGAAAAATGTTACAGTTGTATGCAATTTATTCAACATTGGTGCATTGCATACTCCATACTTTGTACAGTTACTCAGAAGACAAAATATATTTGCCACAAATACCTAATTAAAGTCGTTAGCCACAAATATAAACCGGGCGTATCTTAAAATTTTCACTGACCTGTCTTTATTAAAATGAATTCATTTGTAACCCTTTATTTGTAACCCTAATTAAAAAAAATATGTTTTCTCTTAAATGTTATGTGCTGTACGTAACTCATTGTATTGTAAAACAAAATAGTTTTAAAATTATACGTATCATAAAAATAATTAATTTATAAAAAAGTCATGTTTTATTTTATTACTTTATAACTAAATAACTAAATTTTCCATAAATAAGAATCAGTACAATAAAAAAAAAATTAAATAAAAAAAACTCAGGTACGTTTAAGACCTTCCATACCCTTCATCGTAATCTCGAAAATGTTCTTTGTTTTTATAATTTTCAATAAATATCATTGTACATTATATTTAAAGACGTTTTCAGATAATAATTAACATTACATACCTTCTTTTTTTTTCTTTTTGGGCGTAAAGTCCTTTCACCGTGTGTTATTTACACTATCACGATTATATCCCGCCTTCTGAACTTTTACAAGCTCGGTTGAGAAATAATAACTCCTCAATTGGGTGATTTGTTTTATTACAATAATTTTCCTTATTCACATATAACTTCAGTTATCACAATAATTTTTAAAGACTAATTAATTATCTTCACTAATGTAGGTTTCACTTTAATATATTTTTAGCTCTGTACAGGTTGGCTGCCGCACAAGTAATGCCCGAGCGCACGTGCTACCGATCGCCGGACTTCACTTCCCTCCTACCCTCTTGTTGGTGGCAAGTGTCAGTTGTACCACTACCAGTATATAACCGGAAGTAGCACGTGCGCGCTAAGCATTATATAATCTTAAATTGTAAATTAATAGCTGTAATTATTATACAAACATATCATAAAATACTAAATTCAATATAATTAATCTTAATATAATAAGATATCTAACACTGGTTCGATCCTCGGACAGGTCAAACATTTGTGTGCATGAACATGTCTGTTTGACCTGTGTCTGGGTGTTAATTATATATATAAGTATGTATTTATGTATATCAGTATAAAAATATATCGGTCAACAGGTTACCATAGCACAGGCTTTGCCTAGTTTGGGACCTGAAGACCTTTGTGTGGATATAACAAATAAACTTTCCAAAATATGTTTTAAAGGGTTATAGATTCTTTATTTACATGTGGTCTCATTTAATTTGGTTGAATATTTAGATTTTTTCTCAAATTAACTAAAATAAATGTATTGGCGCGTGCTGGATTGAAGTCTGTAACACATTTTTACTAATAACACTTATGCAAGTCCTTGTCAATCACCCGCATATTTATCTTTTGTCTCTTTCGCAGTCATATGGTATCATGTTTTTGCCAAATAAAATAGTTATTAAGTTTCGACTCGTTTAGAGTAAGACGGGTAACCTATAATTACCTAATTTAAAAAAAATACATTAATTTTCGTCTGTCTGTCAATCAATCAATCGTTTTAAATAATATTTGTCATATCATACGTTATACGTTTTATTGAGTGCACACTGTCCTCATTTATGTTTAATAGTTTTATAGAAGAAGTTAAGTTAATATTTTCCGCTAACCACTATAATAGCCCGTTCAAGTTTATTTTACATTTTTGCACAAATAAAATAATCCAATAGTAAATCACATGAAATAACTAAGCCAGAAGCAATCAAAAAGTAATATTGCACAGTGGTCCCGGGTTCCTCGTATATTCAGTTCCGATCGCGGGCAAAATATTGCTGCAAGCAAAATTATATCGAAGTTAATTTACCGCGATGTAGATTAAATTTATTACTTTGACAGGGACCCAAAGGTGTAATATGTGACCCTTTCGCACTGGGTACGTATAAATAAAATTTCTGTTGTATAAACATAGGAAAAATACATAAAAGGTTTCAAAAATATAGTAATTTAGATAGCGGTTATATGTTTGAGCCTTTTGGGGTTGAAACTCTCTTGCCTTGGGGACCGGGAGAATAATTATTTTTCAAAGTCCTAACAAAGCGTCTAGTTGACGCTACTCGAGACCAAAATGCTGGCCTCTACCTGGGTCAGCGCATTAGTATTGCCATTCAACGAGGCAATGGGGCCAGCATTTTGGGTAATCTACCAACTGGCAGTGGTTTAGATTTAAGTTAGTTTTAATTTTTGGGTATTGCTTTTGTACATATATGTAGTTTATAACTTTGTATAGTTTTAGTTAAAAATTTATCATGTTTCATAAGTTTGTGCAATAAAATCCCTATTAAAGGTTTCAAAATGTAATTGAATTACCTAGTTTTGTACCACTTACAGTTTTAGATTAATGTAAGTTAGAAAAAATAATAAAGTCATATTAACTGCACTGTGTTAGAAAAACGATTCAGACCGAATATAAAGTAAGTAAATCTCTTATTACTGTTCTAAAAATAACTCTTACGTTTTGGCATTAACGAAACTGTACCAACCTACGCAATAAGTACTGTAAGCGTAAGATAAACTTTATGATTTGGATGAAAATACAACATGAGTAATTCATAAAACCTATAGAGTTATACTAGCTGTACCTGCGACTTTGTTCGCGGTTGCCAACCTTTCATAATTATGTCAGTGGGACTTAAAAAAATTGAGAATTTATATCAGTGGTCCTTCTGAAAGTCTTATCATTATCTGGAATGCACCGGCTCTCAAAAGAGGCCGCCGAGACACACTTTTAGGTGCTTGGTGCTTTTTCAACTTGAAGTGTTATTCTTAAACGGTATCTCAAGCTCTGCTTGCGTATTGCGTGGGATGGAACCTCGTACCTCTCGCACGGCAATCTACCCCCTTTAACTACTCGGTCGCCATCGCTACAAAAAGTTGTGGACGCTATGTGATGATACACTTACATTCATAATCTATGCCGCAGCTATAAATTCGTGATTATAGTATTTTGTGGCCGTATTATACGTTTAGTCTAACTGTTTCAAAGATTCCTGTAAGATTTGTGTGGGATATTTTATTTAGATTTCCATTAAAAAATCCTTGTCGATAGTTTATCGAAAATGTAAACTACAATACCAATGTCGTTTTTGTTGTGGTACAATAATTTCAGTAAGTCCTTTGTAACGAAAAAAAAATAACTACATATGCAAATAATGTTTCAATAGAAAAACCTTCCTTGCTACAACGTTCAATTAACTTAAGCGTCCAATAAAAAATTTTTTGTTACAGCTACAAACCTAAGGAATATTATTTGGGATACAATTATTTCATAAATGATGTCTAACAAAAAAATAATTATATAATTATTGATTTCCATAACAAAAAAAATACTTGCTATGACGTTTTATGTAGGCGTCTACCACAATATTTTCATAAAAACCCAAATTTAGTTCCAAATTATATCACGCGTTACAGAGTTATAGTTAAATACGACTATTATCCTCAATGTCACAGGTACCCCACTAATTATTGGGCTAACAATTAGTTCTAACAAAATAAATATCACCTAAATCGAAGCACCGTTACTGAGTTATAGTTAAATACATGCCCTCTCCCACGGGAACCTCCACTTATGTTTGGGATAACATTTCAGTTAGACCTGTCCAACAAAAAAAAAGAATCATCCAAATCAAAGCACTCGTTACAGAGTTATAGTTATATACGACTATTATCCCTACTGTCACAGGTACTCCACAAATTTTTGGGCTAACAATTAGTTAGTTCTAACAGAAAAAAATATTCCCACCTCCACTCGACTCTTATTTTTGGGATAACATAATTTCAATAAGACTTTTCCAACAAAAAAAGAATCATCCAAAACAAAGCTTCGTCACCGAGTTATAGTTCAATATGATTTTTACCACCCATTACATTTTAACAAAAAAATAATTATCTAAATCAAACCACGCGTTACTGAGTTATAATTAATTACGACTTTCATCCTCCCTCCCATGGGAACCCCCGGTGATTTCCGGAATAAAAAGTAGATAAGATCCTACCTCATGGTATAAACCTTAAGCATACGAAGTTTCATAAGAATCCATCCAGCAGTTTCGGAGTTATGGAAAGTCCGAATCTTGGTTGACAAATAGATCTTTAACTATTATCACTCACTTAAAAGAAAACAGAGGTCACTGAATCGCCTCTAAATCGGCCATTCAGTGTGAATGAGCTCATAAAGGATAAGCCTCACAGTACCACGCTGGCGTACAATTAGTCCCACAATCAAGATTGGCTTCGATAATCTCGCAAATGTATTCCCGGGACACCGATGATGCTGTCAAACAGCGCAGTCGCTCGCTCGTGGTATCAGTGCTAATTTAGACTGCGCCAAAAGGGTATACTAAAGCTTTCGCTTTCTACCCGACTACAAAAGAAGGAGGATTATGTTTTTCGAGTTTATATATGTATGTATGTACTCGTATACATATTTCTTTGGCACGCCATTGTGCCTAAACCGCTTGTCGTTTTATGTCAGCCGTGTCCATAGATTCGTCTTCACCTAGTCATAGACTAAAGTTCTTAAACAAGTGGTTAAAATGACTTACGTGACATTACTTACGAAACAAATGGACAAAAGTGACTTTACCGTTTGTTTACAGTATAGATAAGCCTTATCGTAATATCTGTAGTAAGGAAAAACTGACGAGAGTACAGTGAGGTGAGGGGTTCTGCACAGTGATGTTTTGAGATATCTGTTTTATTTTACTTTTACTTAGTAGTAGTTTTTCGGATATAATACAAATGAGAGAGTATAAATTTCCAATTATGGTCTAAAAGCTGTACCTAACGAATACGTTTATTTCATATAGGTTCTCCCTGTGAAATATAACCATAACTCTACCCAGAAATACGTCATACTTTAAATTAATATTAATATGTTTCTATGCGGAGAAAAAGTATAATGTTCTACAAACTCTACTCAATTACAGCCAAATAATTACATAATTATTATAAACAGAACACCACTACATAAACTCGTTACCACTATCGATTTGTCAGCACATCGCCACTACCACGTCATCGTTCATTGTAATTCGATATTATCGCGTAAGTAATCTTGCTCCGGTAATGGAACCCGCGATAATAACATCAACCGGCGCGGCGGCGCATACATGTCGCAGTCAAATCATACATTCAATAAGATCTAGATAAGTCTAACCACTTGGATAGTGCCAGATCGATATTCGTATAATCAGATAGTTTATAAAATAATTAGTCGAGTATATAATAAGTATTTGGAATAAAGAAAGAAAAGTAATAAGCGAATTAAAATCGTTGGCGTCTTTTTTAATGCTGTGCTTGTGTTGAGTATATTTTTCGACCCATATAAACCCACCGTCCCCAAACAAGAACACTTTTTAAAGTCCTTTATTTTTTAACATTTATGGTTTTACTTATTATTACTGTGAGCTTTATATTAGAAATAGTTTACTTTTGTATATTTGGTCAATACAAATAGCAAAAATATGTGTAATTGTGTTTTATGGTGTTTTTTCTGTAGCTGTTTTAAACATCAGACATAACCCAAAGTAAGTATCTTTTTATTTTCCTCTTTTTATTCCAGATAATATCTTTTTTTTTACTTGAAAAAGGTAAATATATTGTAACCTATAATATAAAATTATATCAATAGACAGCGTTTTTCGTCTAGGTAAATTAAAGAGATGGAATACCGTAGTGATGAAGAAGGTGGACGTTGGCATCCCACATGTTTGTCAAAGCTATAACAAGAGTATCAAGCTGGTGGGGTGGATCAGTCAATTTCCTCGTATCGCACTGCTATACATGGTAAAAAAATGTTGTGGGTTCTGTTTACGTACATGTTGGATCAAGCAGTGACAAACGCATGACAGCTGCATCTTCTAACTACTGAAAGCTAGATGAATTAGTTCCAATTTCAGCGATATATTGTTCGTCATTATTGAGACACATAAGTGGTGTGTGACACAGCATCTGTAGTGATGAGCTTGTAGCGGGATGATATACGTCACTCCATCGGCGAACTTTTGTAACGCTGTCATAAAAAAAGCTCGGTGGCAATGTAAGAAATGAGTGAAAACACTGTGCATCGAAAAATAATGTTTCGAAAAATTTCAAACCATTTGAGTTCTAAAGTGTGGTATTAAATAAAAACCTTTTTTATGATATGAACGATTATTACGACCTAGCCTTAATTTTAAATGGCACATGGTATCAAGTCTTCGTACGCTCAACAAATTCTTCCCAAATACATAATTGCGCTGCGACATAACATACCCATCGGATAATTGGTTGTTGCAACGTTCTATTTGGGCACCCAATTTCAACGCGAGAACAATACACCATGGCTTTGGTAATTAATGATTATTACCGGCTTGAAAGGAGATGTGGGGCCTCGTTTGGCAATGGTAGCTTATCTGATGTATGCAGAGCCGAGGTAGCTTGTCATTATGCAATGCAAACTACCTGTGAGGCACCTTGGAGAAATTCCGTGGCTGGTTAATTGTAAGACTAAGAGATTGGACTTAGATTAGTTTGCATGATCCATATGTTGAATTTAATATCTTTGAAATTACGATGATATGGGAGGAATAAACCTTATTGTCTATAATCAAATGTTAATTTTAGTAGGTCACTGTATACCAGTGAGCGTTACAATCTTTGTACAGTTATAGACGAGTAGTTTATGTATTCTAAGCCGATCATCTAAAGGTAAGTATAGACAAAGAGCATTTACTTGTAACAGAACAACGAGGTGCTCTGTGATATGTTCTAGTGTATCACGCACTAAGAACGTTACATTACACAGAAATACTCAAGAAAATGCTCTAGTCAATATTCACCTTAAGTTGAGCGACTATCAGCATGTTCTTTATTTAAGTATTTCATTCATTGGATGGGACAGTGGGGATTGTATATCTCAACCTTACGGTCAACTGCAGACTAATAAAGCTAACGCGATAGTAATGGAATTACTCTGGAGAAGAAAAGTTACGTTTGAGGATTATTTCTGGTTCATACATACATACATATGCATGGTCCTTTTAATTAAGAGTACTTTAAAAATTAGTTATCTATCTATCAGCGGTGAAAACCATACATATGTTTAGATAGATGCTTAATCCACTTCACAAACATAAACTCAATTACAACACAGCCTCAAGTTTTTACAGAAGTAGGGTAAGGTAACTTAGTTATCTTGTCCCTTCACCTTCACGTACTTTATGCGTCTTTTATTCATTCGTAAAACAACAAAAAGGACTATATTTTATTACAAGCTACAGGGAACGTACATGTAGACCCAAGTTTCATCCACTGAAGTAGAAATAACTAAATATTACGTTTGACCGGAGCAAATGAATTTCAACCGCTTAAAAGTTTAGCCACTAAGTTAGCATAGTTTAGAAATTAGATTTATTTATGATATCTGTAATCGTTAACATAAATTTACTTTTTCTTTTGAAGTTTTAGGTAAAAGATAATATACTAAAAAATAATAGTGAGTTTCCTCTATCTTCTAACAGTTTATTTTTATATCAGTTATACGTGTATGCAAAAAGAGTTTTATTGTTTATCTCATTATTTATAATAATAAACTTTATTGTAAGACCTAACGCCAACAGATAATATTTTTTTTTTACTGATTTAATTGCTATTTAAGTATGAATTTCGGAAAAAAATGGCCGAGGACGAGCATCAGAGAGCTGAAATCTCGCCGGATTCCTACCAATATTCACATTTCTAATCTCGAGTCACGCGACGAACGTACAGGTGCTGCCAAAGTTTTAGATAAATGCCCACTAAGTTTAGTCGTGAAGAGTGTCTGAGTTACATTCACTCCCTTCAGCATGTCGAAGCACCTCGTGCAGTCGTAGAACCAGCGAAAATTCAAACGCTAACTTCTACCTCTATGCGACCTGTATGAATTGGATTGGTTATTGATGTCAAGGGATTCCAAATATTATATATTAATTAACAGAGCTCGAGTAGCAGTTGTTGATGTTATTTCTATACGTATAACAGATATAGTGTGCTAATCAAATAAACTGATTGATTGATACTTTACAACGTGGTATCTTGGCTTCAAAAAGTAATAAGCTCACAATTATATTTAAAGTATACTTTACAAAGAAAGGCTATCCGTCAAAATATGGTCCAGTTTGGCGTTAACAGTACTAATTTTGAGATTGGAGTTGTGGTTGCAGCAATGTTTGTTTCGTTTTGACCGGGCAAACTGTCAAAATAACTTGTTTCACTTCTTTTGCCTTTAAGGTTACGTAGTACCACCACAGTTGTTTCTTTGCATTAGATTGATCGTTGAATAAACTTTTGTACTACATGGCCAGCCAGATAAATTTTCAGTGACGCTCTAAAAAGTATAGTAGGTATGGTTCCAGCCTTCAAATATATCAAACCTTAAAAGTATTTATAATAAACCTTTAAATTACTTTACAAAATGTTAATGTTACGCTGCTAAATATCTCACATAACATCAAAACAAATGCCACCTGCGGAAAGTTTGACAAATGTTTCGCGAAATTTAATCCACCGTCTCAGTTTCCACGCGTCATTTTACGCACGAGATCTCAAAATGTATACTAATAATACAAGTACTGTAAAAGTACTCCGAGTAATCCTACTCTGTGATTATGTGAGTACTTAATTATGTAAAACAAGTTTGAATAACTCCGAGAAATTAATGAGTATTAGTCTAGATAAACTTTACAAAGTGCGTAGGTAACCTTCAGACTATGTACTTTAGAGGTAGGTGTAATTAGGGTAATAGTTATACTCGTAGTAACGTCGTCACTTTGGCTTTTACTAGTCGTAATACATGGGTACGAGTAGAATTTATTATTTATTGTATCAAATTATACGGTATATGCCTATTTTGTTCTACTTGAATTGAATCAACCTTTTATAACACTTTTGTATAGGTACAAACAAGGTTCTGTCAACTATAAAAGTGATTCTAATTACTGTTTAAACTAGTCTGATTTTTTTCTTTACAGTAGATCTTGGGGCACGTCGTCGAGCAAAACAAAGGCACAGGCCAAGACAAGGCCGTACCATTCTTTTCTCGAAGCGGTTCGAGCCATGTTGGACCCCTCTGTAGCTTCGTCGTGGGAGAAGCTAGCAACCCAAATTTTAGTGACTAATAAAAGAATGCATCTAGATATAATTCCAATATACATGAAAATTATATCAGTACTTTAAGAATTATAGCAATTCAAAGTTTCTTATTTTTTTACTAATTCAGTGACAGTGACAGTGACAGCGACCGCGACAGCGACAGCGACAGCGACAACGACAGCTCACTAGCTCAATACGCTCCCTGATCCACCTCAATTGGACGATGTTACCATTGAATTTACTGCCTGTGAGGTTACTGAGGCTGTTAGGTCTTTTCAGAGTGGCTCCGCCGGAAACATAGATGGTTTCACACCTCACCACCTTAAAGATCTTCTATCGTTTAGTTTTGGTGAGGTAGGCTAGAATCTCTTGAGAGACTTGACGGCCTCATGTTATCTGGGCGTGTCAGTGACGACATCGTTGAAATTTTGTAAGGTGCAAATTTATTTGCACTTCGCAAAAAGAAGGTGGTATCAAGCCAATCCCAGTCGGCATCACATGTCGTCGCCTTACTGCCAAATCAGGTTGTAAAAAAAAGGTTGCTTATTTAAGCAGCCTTTTTTAACCTTTGCAGCTTGGTTTTGGTTCGCGGGGCGGATGTGAGGCTGCCGTTCATTATCTTCGGACTTTTCTTGGTCACAAACTTTCTCTTGGACTTTTCTTGAGCGCTCTTCTAACCCAAGTGAAGAACAAAATTCCTGACTTTTATAAATTTTTTTGGCAGTGCTATGGCAAAGCCATAAAATTGACGTTTCGTGAGAACCTTCTCTCTTTTTCAGTTGGTTGGTTGCCATTTTTAGTTTGGCCATCCGTCCCATCATTCGACGCCTCCAATTCAAAATTAACGTTTGGTACTTGAATGACGGAGCTTTAGGGGCCGGTTCGAACACAGTTTTGAATGATTTAAAAATGTTCATAGACGACGTTCGTCTAATAGGTTTGGAAATGAATTTTTCTAAATGCGAAGTTTTGCGACTTTTGTCCGGACAAGGATTTGGTTTTTCAAAATTTCAATATTATGGCTCCCGGTATTCATTTGGTAGATAAAAGTTCGCTTCATCTTCTTGGTTCACCAATTCTTAGTGATTTTTTTTCTTCCCTCGTTGAGGAAAAAAATTCAAAATTTTATTAATACATCTGGCCGTTTGCTCAAAATTAACGCTCATATGGCGTTCTTTCGTTCCTAAATTTAAGTATAATTTACGTTGTTGTCCACTGTGGCAACACAGTGAGCTCCTTGAAAGCATCATAACTCGGTCACCATGGTCCGTCTTGTTTTAAAAGTGCTGGCAGAATGGCTAGCTTGAATGATATCATTCGCTGGGCTTTTTCCACCGCCAATGTTTCAACTGTGCTCGAACTGAGCGGTCTTGCGCGTGACGATGGAAAAGACCTGACGGAATGACTCTTGTGCTTTGGAAGTTGGGAAAGTCTCTTGCCTTAATATTTATTTGTTTTATAAATATAAGGACTTGGCAATTGCACATGGCTTAAAAAATCGTTATACAAATTGAAACTATCTAATATTTGAGCTTTGTGCCTATATTTATTTTAATGTGCCTATATGGATGTCTATTTAGATTAGCTTGTAGATTACGTTTCTGTGTGCGTTTGAGGAGTCACTAATGTAGGTAAGGTATATCAATATTATTAATATTTATAAAAGAAATAAATATTAATAATATTGATATACTTACCTACTTAAAAAATTTGTTAGCTTACAAGTTGGATATTATTTAAAACATGGAAAGTTTCTCCCATAGAGAAACAGATACTTATTTGACCAACTTGGTTTACTTTCGATTTCACAACTTTTTACGGCAGAAAAAGTGCGCTGCGAGATTTGTGTTTTTGTACGTGTAATTTTGTTCACGGGATACATTTATCTGAAACCAATTGTTTAGATTCTGGATTACTAAGAGACTGAGAATGCATTAAAGCATGAAAGCCCCACAGTTCTTAGAAAAAATAAAATAAAAACTTATATTAGAAAGAACAATAAAAAAATCTTTCATAATAATTACGATCATAACAGATGATTCCGATATTTTCGGGATGCCGGGACCAATTTTAACACATTTATGTTTAAAGAGGAAACTTTCTAGTGAGCTTAAATTTAAATAAATTGATCTGGTTAGTTTGGTCTGTAAACCAAAATAACTGAAAAATTTATAAAGACGCCTGCCGATTTAGTTAGTTGGTGTTTAAAAGTATTACTTATTTTTTTTCAATGTCGGATAAAAATCTGGTCGCGAGAAAATTGTTTTAACAGAATAAAGAAAGGTATCTTGTTTTCTTCTTAATAAACGAATAGAATTAATTCGGTTCATTTCTTGATAAATAACCGCAGCTATCACTTGTTAAGCGATTTAAGTTTATGTAACCACAAAACTTTATCTAACATACTGGTAACAAGCAATTTCGATTTTCGATACTTAGTTTTAGTTTCTATTTTGAAAGACGTTTTAAAAATCGACATCTCTAAGAAAAATAATAGTTAAAATAAGTTTAATGAAAAAAAATTAAGTAATACCGTTCTTTTTTACATCTCAAGTAATGGATCTCTAATATCTCTAATAATCTTCAAGGAAAACAGTATTAAATTGATATAAATTATTATAACCGTCGTTTATGGGCAATAAAATTTATCCGTAGAAATCTTTTCACACGCGCTAAAGTGGTTCGAGCTAAAGATTATTTTTTCTCAGGCACACGAAGTGTTATGTTCTTAATCCGATGTTATTCCACGGTCGAGATTATTGGCAGCGCATGAGGTCGTGAGCTTATTTATTTTCTTTTACAGTGTGTTCTGTGTATAGAATGGCTTCGGCTTATCACCGTCGGGCAGCCGGTTCATAGTGGCCACCTCACGCCGGAATATATGTGGGAAAGAAGTAACTCAACTTTCCTTGGAACTCTGTTGTGAAATTAATTGGAAATAGATTGACTTAAGCTTTCTGGAATCAATTTGGATTTCTGAGATTTGTACGTGCGATGACTTAGTAAATTTTAGACGGAGGTTTCCAGTAGATATAAAACATTGGAGTTGTATTGGTTTTTTCACTCAATTCGTACTCTTTTTTTATCCGATGCCGTCTTTTTAGAGATACCTATTGGTGGAATTATGTTTCTTTGAATTTTGTCTTTTCAGATGGTACCATATGAATTATAAATCTGTTATTTAATTATCATGTTTTTATCATTCGACTAACACAATTAATTAATTATTGTAAAGAACAGTAACAAAATTCTTATAACCAACAACTATCAAAAAACATTACCCTCATAGTGGGCAGTCGTATAAAAAGCCTAATGTCAGTAAAGTCAGACTCAAAACATTCTACAATTAGAATGCAAGCGAACTCAATAGAGTTGTTTACACAGTTTGATTTACTGCATATGAGTATGTATAGGTCTGTCCACCTCGCATTTGGGATATAAATCATGGAAACACACATTTTCTCTCCGCAAAATGCTCACGGTAAAATTGATTTTCTTTGAACTGCCAGTTATTGATAAAATTTGCATAAAAGTAGGGATATCTTCACATTGAAGCTTCATCCATACTATAATTAAGCTATCTTGACTAGTACTATTAAAAGTAACTTGACTTTTGAAAAATAATCAATTATTTGATCAGTTTATTTATTTGCAACTTGGTGATTGGGTCAAAATGACCGAAGGCCTCAGCAAAAGGCCTTTGGTCATTTTGACCAAATTGCTTGCTTGCGAATTCATAAATACGTAAAAGACGTGGCCGCTGTTACTCAGTAGCTGGAGTCAATAAGTTGTTCTAAGTGTTATAGAAAAGAAATAATTTGGATAGCAACCGAAGCTGTGTCTGCCACCTCCGTGACGCCGGTTTTAAGTTGTATTTTGCATGAATTTCTAAAAATACTAAAATCGTACCATAACAGATTTCATAAATATTTTTAGGGGTAGTACTCACCGAATCAAAATTTTTCAATAAAATGTCAATTATTACTATCGTAAAAGCTGTATAATAGTACGTTTCGTAAAGATGCCTTTACGAAACATACTATTATACTACATAGCAGAGACTCTTCGCTCGCTCGGTCAATTATGTAATTATAATATATCTGTTAAACCAGTTTGAATCCAACGTCTATTATTTACTAAAACAAAGTAGGAAGATAAAATTCCTAACACATCTTTTAAATGTACACAGGTATAAAAACACTTCTTTTGCGCTGAGATACATCCACAAGAAAATATATTGTTTCAAAGTCAAGCGTCAATTCCTCATCATTTACCGAGGTTGTGTACTAAGCACAATCCATCCATTGAACACCAAAAATCCAAAACAAAAAAGCGAAGCAGAGATAATAAACCCATTATTGGAGAGAATTTCCGAAAGATTTACAACGGTCGGATCGCAAGTGAGTCTATGGTAAGCGATGAGAGTACTCCCTAACAAATTGAAAATCAATGAACCGTGGAATTCAATTTGATATTGAAAGCCATGTCTCACGTTCCTGCCTCTTCGCGGAGCTTCTAGCAGTGAGGAGCATCACTGAGCACTGCCGATATCTCTCTCTTTGACTCCGTTTCACACATAATGCCATACATTCAAAAGACATCTCCGATATTTATAGAGCACTTAGATCATCCGAATCGAATACGACAGCCGGGAACGAACTTATAGTAATAGAAATTCTTATCGTGACTTACGAGCTACAATTTTAGCAAATTTATCTATGTGACTTAGTAAGTATCTAAGTAACTGCAACATATGCATACAGAGAAGTTTCCGATTTTGAACCCCCTTTCACTTACTTATGGGTTGAATTTCCAAAAATCCTTTCTTAGTATACCCGAACGCTCTATAATGAGTACACCCTCCAAATTTCATGTATCAAGGTTCAGCAGTTTAGGGTATTTTTAGTAAATATCAGTCAGCCAGTTTAACGAATGAGGATTTACTCTTTTGTATATACAAGTTATCGTTAAGGGGTTTTTAAGCTAAAACGGAGTTACTATACTTATTATTGCATACAACTCTAAATTACGTACCTACCAACCCCAGATTCGAGAAAAACAAAATATGTTCTGTTCTTCGACAAAATGTATGAAACAGCTGCTTTCTTTCTCGAATTCATAGTTGGATGCATTGCGAAAGTGGCTCCTTAAAATGAGAATATAGACCCCTTTTCGGCATAGTATACCCCTAACCGTTAGCCTTCTATAGATGATTGATAGACTGGTGATGGAGCGATCATTGTTCTATAGGTATATCAATTAGTGATTGCAATCTACAAAATTGTTAAAATAATACATTTTTAGTCGAGATTTAGGTCGAAAAACATTATGAAAGAATAAAGTGACTTATTACGGCGTAATAAAAGTATACGTCAAACATAATTCCTATAAGTTATAATCTTCGTCGAAGATTAGTAAGATTAGAAGATAAGATTAGAATGGTCTCCTATATAACTATAGGAGACCATTTCAAAAAATTATCGATAGCCATAATTCATATTTATACTGCTATTTATTGAACATTGAATAAGTTATTAAAATAATTTTGACTAAACAAAAGTACTATTACCAATCACATAAGTACTAAGTTTAACGTTCAAAGAGAATGAATGTGAGAACCGCAAAGTTTCTAAGTAATTTTGCGAAGTAGGAACGCTTAATAAGCTTATTGAGGGTGTTATGTTTCTGCAGAACTAGAGATGGGATAATTGATGAGACAAAATAATTCATATCGACAGTTCCATATTATGTTACCAGTTTTAGAAATAGCTATTGGTATACAATATTATTCCGATATAAAGCTTTACCATTATTAGTTGGGGTGTGGGAACTGTAAAATAAAAACGGATTTGGTACAGGTAACTAAAAAAATAACGATAAAAAAACTAGGTGTAAATACATGGTGGATAATGAGAGAAGAGTTCAAACTGTTAACACATTGCAGTCATCTGTTTTTATGAACGGTAGAACAGTTAGTGCTGGTTCGCTACGGGTTGAATCGTTCTATTCTCGAGGGGAGCCCATTTTGCAACAGATCGCTGCCATCTCTCTTGAGACCTAGCACAGCAAGTACTAGACACTTACCTACTTCGTGAAATAGTTAGTCTTAATTATGCTCTTAGTAATACGAGAGCACGTTTTAAGTTAAAATGCTTTACAAAAATAGTAAAATACAAGCTCGTAAAAATTTGTTTTTCATACATTTGTTTTTCAATACAATATCATTAAATTGTAAGATACGGACAATTTCGTCAAGTTTAGTGGCTATAGCTTCTTAATAACGAACTTTTTTTATGAATATACTATTTGAATAACAACAAATGAGTTATTTATCAGAGGTGTAATAAACCGAAAATGGGTCTCTGCATGGTGAAAAATAATCAGCTGTTAACAGAAAGCATCAAATATCTGTGTTTTTATCCCTAACTTGCAGGTTCAGGTTAGTCACAGTCTGAAATGTATTTGTCATAGTGATTTAAGGTCCTCTTTCAATTTAATACACCCCTGACCGATGATATTTAATTAAAATTTAGTTGTTCTCAGTGTTGTACATATTTTTATCGATATGTTAACATTTTTGGCCTAGCATCCTTGTCTACATATGCGTGTATTATTAAGACTTTATGAATAAGGCTTTGCTAACTGAAGGCTGTTTGAAAGGGTCCTATTGTTTGCATCACAATGAAACACAAAACATGTTATCTTATTATAGTTATCTTATTATGTGACTTATTTTTGTTGTATGGAACTTAGAATGAGTTGGGGGGGTATGATACGAGTACGTTTCATTGTTCTACAGAGCTGTTATTCTTTATTGTGGACTTTAGTGATAGCAAGTACTTACTACAGAACTAGTTATAAATATAAATATTCGTATTATCAGGAGTGTACAGGAATGTAGTTTTGATAGATAGTTTAATAACATATCTAATCATCAGCTCGATATTTATATTTGTTATAATTACTTAATATTTAAAACGCAAATCTAATGCAATGCAATGATAAGTAAACGGACGGACAAGTTATCGATATAAGAAAACAATTTATAAATATGTTATATCTCTTTTCAATCATGTGATGAAGTAGGTACAATGAGTACCTACAGCAAATAAAGTACCTACTCACCATATTAAACTTAATAAAGCTGTTACCCTAAATCAGAATGAAGTGTTTTTAATCCGAGGGCCAACGTATATTTCCTGTGAGCACTGCCAGCGTTCTGGGCACCGGACCAACCGACGAATATTTATAACCCAGAAACCGAGACGGGACGGAATAACACTAATACACATTTGGTTCCGTATTGAAATACTATAATCATGCATTATTCTAAATTTTTATAAGCTTTGCTGCGAACGTTAGGCTGTGTGATAATGAGCTCGTCAATTGCTGCCTACTGTGCCTCAGCAAACCTAATCTACCTCTGCTTGATTCTTAAGATATTTGACGTTCATATGCTTCTTCAAAATTATTTATAGAATTAATATAGATATACTTAAATAGAATACTTTCTTTAAGTTAGGTTGAGTTTTTCGGATAAAACTAAATTTGATAATGTGACTAAAAAATTCTTTAGATTGGAAAAAATACATACGAACCTATTAATATTCTCATTAGAGTGTTTTAGGCTATTCCTCTGACGGAACCCTACTAAAAGCAGAGGTTAAAATAGTCGGAATTTACTATTCAACTACAATTTACTACGTGGCACTGCGTGCTACTCTTAACAATTTCGTTATTAAAACTACTAACATAAGTATACGTAGCTGGTAATCATGCTGTATAAAAGTACTTAAATACTCATATACCTAGCCTATTAAAGTCGTATAAATACAAGCTGTATCCTTCAATTAAAGTCATCAAAGAAATAATTTTTACATCGAAGTTTGCCATTGTTAACCTGTAAAAGGCTGCTAAGTTCTACTATAGCTGATAAGCCCGAGCAAACTCAGTAAGTGTGTAATTAAATGTAATACTTCGTCTGGTGTTTGTGTTAACAGTGACTTAGCACGCGACATGTTAGAAAGAAAACAATAAATTTGGTTTAATGTAGGATTGGGCCATGGATTTCTAGAAATATAATCTACTATTGATTAGTCCGCATGTCTATTATAACTTGGAAGCTCTTCCGCTTTATTATAACGGGTGACGAGATTATTAAATAAATTAAATGAATATTAAGTTCAATTATTTTGATATGACAGCTATAATTAAAGATTTAACATGTTTATTATTATTTAACTGTTTAGCTTCCAAGATGTTCGTAAATAAACCAAAGTCCCATTCTAGGTTGATTATCAGTTGAAGTGTAAACCAAGCACGCTGGCATCATTGCGGCAATTGCATGGTAAATTCTTAATAAATATAATAAAATAATCCCTAATAACATACTCGTAGAAGTGCCAAAATCACCAATATTTATTTTTCTCGTCGGTGTCAAAAATAAAAAGTGTATAAGCAGCTAATGTGACTTTTTGTTAATTTTGAACATCGTCTGAAGTAAGTAAGAACGCAAAGTTACAATTCTAAGGTAAGAAACCATTCTAAAATAAATAATGTCTGGCTTCCAAAATTACTTTTAACATGAGTTTCGCACTGCTGAGCCCATAAATATATGCTACACAGTGCTATCTCAAGTAAATTAGCAACGTTACGACTGACTCCATAGAGATAGTTCACAAATCATCGTGACACCAACGTTATTGCATCGCGTTACAGAGAAATGGTCGTGAGTGAGAGGCTTTTATCGGCGCCATTCGCAGAAATATAAAAAGTAGATCGGAAAAGCCAAGGTTAAAGCTCGCAAACGTATATGCGTAATAAATATAAATAAATAGATTGAGGCTCCAAAGCGACAAATATGAAAGGAAAAGAATTACTACATGTCATACAAGAATAAAATCCTCTTAATTTCAATTGGAAAACCAACAAACGGGCCCTCAGATCCCAAAAAAAATCCTGAGCTATTGGGCTTTTACGTTTACAATAACTTGTCATCTGGTCACTTGAAATTAAATGAGATATTTAATTTAAGTTTGAACCACTTTCCTTATGTTTAGAAATAAATGTGAGAGTCTTATTTATTGAGAAAACTCCAACACTCGTAAATAAATTTACAGATTGGCAGAACTTCAATAAAAGAGCTGATTAGCTATATAGAACTGTAAGTACCATTATATGATAAAATTAAAAACTAGAAAAACAGCTACTCTAAAGGCTCAAGCCTGCAGTAGAAGATTGAAAACTAGTACCTGACCATCAGTTTGGATTTTAAGAAATGCACTCAACAATAAATCAATTGCTCAAAATAATAAGAGAAAAGGCAAACCAAACCATGATTGAGGAAGAAAAAGTCAGCTCGTCAGTGTTTTTAGACGTGACGCAAGCATTTGATAGCGTTTGGTAATGCTTGATAGTGAAACTGAAAAATGTGCCACCAAAATCCTACGTAGATATTCTGGAATCATATATCACTAAAGAGTGTTTACAATAAGACATGAAGATGCCTAATCAGAGCTAAAAAATATAAAAGCCGGTGTACTACAAACAAGTGCATTAGGTACGGGCCTGTACCTAATACACTATATACAGGTGATATACCACAGCCAGAAAATAACATCGTTGCAACTTTTGCTGGCGATACTGCAATCATGAAGAAGCTGCAGAAAAGTTCAAGTAGCTTTGAATAAAGGATATGACTGAACAATAAAATGGAGGATAAAATTAAATGATTCCAAATCAATTCACATTTTATTTTAGCAATAAAATACGTCAGTATTCTTCAATTTACATCTACAGTCTACAGTCAAGTGATACCATACGAGAATACAGAAAAATATCTAGGCATGGCCCTTGACGTGAAGTTTCCCTAGAAAGAACGCAACAAGAAAAAAAATGAGCACCTGGACTTGGGCTTTGGAGAAATGTATTGTCTGCTTGGAAGAAACTCTCCACTGTTAATACATAACAAAACTGCTAGGATATACACACGTCCTTATGCCAATATGGCCTTATGGTGTAGATCTGCAGGGCTGTACCGGCTGTGTCAAAATTATAGGCCTTAGATCTGAAGTACTGAGGAAAATTACCAATACGTTATGGTACATAAGAAACAACGTTCTTCACCAGGACTTAAGAGTAGAGTTTGTTGAACAAAAGATAAAAAATACGCCAAAGCTAACCAAAAACGGCTTCATCATCAAGTCAACGTCGAGGCTATCCAGCTCCTCGACCACAAAGACAACTAGAAAACTAAAAAGAACTAAAATGTTTGAGTAAGCGTAATGTTTTAAAAAAAATGTAAAATGGTAAAATATAGTAGTGAAATTGCTAAGACTAAAGGACACATAAACAAAGTGTTCTCACACAACCCTAATATGAAATGTGCCCATGGACAGATGTTCTTAGAGACATTATTGTGTAGACGACTAAGTAAAACTAAAATTACTCATTAGCTTTTGGTCTAAGCTAGATTGTAATAATATCAAGGAAAGCCTTCTACGGGTTTTCCTTGTTAATAGAAAAAAAAAAAAAACTACATACAAAAAATTCTGTAGTCGCAGAACGACCAGTTGTAATTCTAGGTCTTTTTTCGTCATTTTTTTAGCTTGTCGATATTGTATTATGTAGCTTGCCTGGTTATTTGGCCAGTCTATGAGAAAAACGCGTTTCACACTCCCTGGTGATAGCACCTAGTCCTGAACGAATTCGGTCCATATGATACATGTGACTATTCTTCAAGGGCGGTTAGACTAACTATTTGTATGACTTATGCGCTCCATATTGAAAAGGGCACTGTTATCTTTAGGTTAGAAACATTATATTTAACAACTCTTTTATTTACATATTGTTTCGCTGATAAATGTACTTATTCGTTACTGTAGAGATCAGTTCTTAATTAGGGTCCATTGCATTTACATTATTTAGCTTATTGTTTTACTGAATTTTAAAATGATTTTTGCAATAGGTATTCATAATATGTATTTTTGCTATTTAACTAAATATTTAATTAATTTATCACTCAAGGAGGATAAAATCCTTACTTTTTTGTTAACTTGTCATGAATCCTTATTTTTGTACCCGTCCCTACTCATACTTTTTTTTTTTCCTGTAGTTACCATTACCTAATTTTTTCATAAGTTTCCTTTAAATTTTCTGCATGTTCCTTAAAATATGCTGGAACTAACATACTAATTCTAATAAGGTAGGACAAGAGCTATTTTAACAATAACATATGATGGAAATTGATGGAAGTTCACTATGTTCAAAGGTGATCTTTTGAACAGGTAAGCGTCTCTGTACAAAGTTTCTGTTATACCTCGTCAGGTATGTTAGCTCACGCTAAATGTTTAAATCAAACAACGATCGTTACTTAGCATAATTTCGGCTAACGTAAACACATAAAATTATCATAGTATTATATTATCCTAAAATTTCTCTTCGGGTATTTGTTGTTTCAAATATTTGTATAGGATAGGAAATGGTTTGTGTAGCACCTACCGAATATCTTACACTGAATATCTTGCGAGTTATACTGGTATATATGTATTTGAAGTGGGTAATTCAGAATTCAACGAATGTACAGCCAAATTTGAAGTTTGTTGCCAAGTAGGTGAAAAATTAGATATAATTAGCATAGTTAAAAATTTCGCTATCTGCATCCAGTATAAAAAGGAAAAAATAATGGGTTAACGGCAGGTAAAAAATGTGAACTAAAGCTAAAATAATGTGCGATAAATATCTACTCGTATAGTAATACAAATGTCAAGTAATAGATTACGATAAGCTTTGGAGAATTAATTATCATTTAATTAAACATTTTACTCATATTTTTACTATGCAGGAGCTATTTGCTAATTTTGAAATTGATGTTTCCTGGTATTTCGATATGCATATTTTTGGCAATTATTGCCGGAATTTTGGGCCATCCGTCAAAAACGACGTTTAATTTCGCTAATTGGGTATTGTACAATACAACCATATTTTGACAATCATTTGCTTCTGTATTTATTAATTGGATATCACGAAATAAATTGGATGTTTATTTTATTTTGTCTGCGATAGCTTGAAGGGTTATATTATTTGTTATTGTTTTTAAATCAGTTAGTGATTGCTGTTAGGGTTGTTGTAATTTTTTTTTTCCCGACAATATCTGAAATGTTTTAGTCGAATTGACGGCCGTAGCCTAGTGCTTAGAATACTCATTTCGACAGCCAGCAGTTCAGGGTTCGATTCCCGACCAGGGCAAGTGTTCGATACTATAAGATTTGAACGTCTGTCCTATAAGCCCGCGGGTGTGTTGTGTTTGCCATACCAACACATGAGAAATGGATAGTTATGTGTTTGAATTATTATTTAAATTAAACAGGATTTAGCAAAACGCTTTAGTTATTCAATTTGAGATTCCAGCACCAAGCTTGCGGAAAATTGTAAATGGCTACCGTCGCAAGTGCGTTAAGTAAGCTGAATGTACGATATGAAAAAACTGGCCGCAGCTGTATAGTGTGCTACAGGATTGTTAGTTATTTTATTGTGGTAACAAAACAGTGTTTGGTGATATTATGTTCAGTTTTCGTACTTTTGACAAAGCGAGCAATCTCTGCTTCAGGTCTGGCAAAATTTCCTTTCGTCTATCAGTTAGTATGTTTCCCAAAATTTTATACTCGCGTACAGGTAGTTCAGGTCGTAGTTTCCATTCAATCTTGAATTTTGGTACACAAGTCGTACAGCCAAATATTTATACAGATAAATAATAATTTTATACATTTTAATCCTAATTCGCGTACTACTGTAACAATTTTAAATTTAACATATTATTTAAATCGGTAATACTGACGAAATATGGCTTAACGCCCAACACATGTTTAGTTGTGAGTTGTTGCTGCTGTCATAATAATAATATTAATAAATGATACTGATTCTACAAAAAAAAATCGTCAAAAATTTTCGTTAGGGGGTGTTACTCCGAAGGTCAAGGTCTAAAATACTGTGGATCTATGGAGTTTAGGATAGAAAAGGAAAAGTTTAGGATACACAGGTTTAAAGATTTGGCAGGCGGGTTTTTAAAAAAACTTTCTAACCACTTGTTTCTACTACATTTAATAAATAGAAACGCATACAAGATCATACCTTGTTATTCAAATTAAAAAATGTTAATGCTAGTACACAATCGAAAGCAATAAACTCGCAGCAACTTCAAATTTACTACCCGCTATAACCAAAACCCGAATAGATATTGGATCCCAATCGATTCACGTCAAAATAATGACACCATCAAAAATTATTAATTTGGTTATCAACGAAAATGCCGACACCATTTTCTCGGCAAAGGATAAGGTAAATTGAATTATGTGATCGTGAAATGATCCGCATCGCGAAAACCGGATATTCAAATAGAATATTTTAGGCTTAGGTGAGTTGACAGTAAAGTACTGAAACATCGTACAAAGCGGTGAATCGCTTTGGTGATCAAAATAGATTTCTTTGGCGGAACACACTCAATACGGTAATTCTACTTTTGTAGTTAATTATTTTAAGAGTGTGTGTGATTTATACTCCTGAATTTAATTTAACTCTACTTTTTCACTTTTATAATAAGGAACTAATATATTCACGTTCTGACGGTAAAGTGAGTAGCAAAATTCAGAGAATGCGGAGTCTCTACTACGCTTTCATCTGTAAAAATTAAACATTCAAATGCGTTAGATAGACCTGACCAGAGAAGTGGGTATACAAACAAAAGAAGGAATTTTTCAAATCGGTTCTAGTGTATTTGAGCAATTTGGGAACATAAATAGATAAATAAAAGATTCCATTGGATTGACACAATCCTGTATTTTGTAGTTAGTAAAATATTCCAAAAGCGCTGAAAATCTAAAAATGCCATATTTGAATTATCAACATCGTAAATTATTATTATTAAGTCACAAAGTATTTAAAGGTAACAAACATAAGTTTTTCTAGTCAAGGTGATTTTGTTTCTTTTCTTTGAGAGGTGAAGTAGTATGGCGTGCTCTTATTTGTTGAAAATCGGTCTAAGATGGCCGCCGCCCCAAAATGGCGGACTACATATTTCACAACTCATTCAATATGTGCATCAAATGAACGGTTAGACTGATAGAATACTATGTTGGATAAAAAACTTAAATAATTCTATCACGAAATGGAAAAATATTTTTTTAGTATCGGGGGTTATTTTACCCTACACAATAAACTTGTGTAAGGTAAAATGTTGATAATTTTCTTTTGAACGAGTGACATATTTTTATGTTTAAAATATCAGGTTTGTTCCATTGCAAAGGTTGTTCTTTCTGATTAGTACAATGGCTGTTTTTGATTAACCTTAACAGATACTCTTTCATAGGGAACAAATGCGCGTGCCCGGTCATTTTATTTTAAACTGATACTCTGGATGATATTTAACGTCATATTTTTGTATTAACGTATAACCATAATTATTAAACGTCTGAAACAAATCGAGTGTTAGATTTTTTTATTATATTTGTTGTACACAGTTAACGCAATAAAAATTCTGATTCGGTAAGTGTGTTTTACGTATTATAGTGTAACAATTTTCCTAAGTTTGCCAAACGCATCTATCCTCTTCCGTCGTTAGATCCTCGCCCTTGTCGAGCTATTTCAATAACACTCGAACAGTTGAAGCGTGCCCTCTTCGCTAATTGGATGAGTTAATTGGGACCGTTTTATATCCATATTTATTTTCCGTAAAAATGTTCAGTGCTCACAGTAGAAGGGAGATTAAAAATAACGGGAGGTATAGTTACGATAAACGAAATGGGCTCCGGCTCAGAACAAGATTTTCAGGCCCTTTTTTTGAGCTATCCTTTATTCTTTGTGACAAGAACCGAATTAATTGTGTCATACAATCCGGCTGTTAGTTTAAGCAGAAACAAAAACACATTTTTAGAATTTTTTTACTTAACATTTCTTACAATATTATATTCGCACAAACATCAGTTTTGATTCAAAATTGGGATGTATATAGCACTGCAAGTCGTTCCGTTTATGTGCAAAATTATTTTTTGTTGTGAACGACACAGTTAGTCGCCTACTAGACTTATTTCAATAAACAATTTATGGTACTTGTGACAAACACATTTTTTCTAAATCCGTTCTAGTATCGCTTAGAAATCAGGAAACGTACCTACACAAAAATAAATTCAATGATTCCGACGAGATGAGAAAATCGTTTTTTTAAGTAGGTATGGTTCTATTATAAAATGTTTTTAGGCAGAGCAGCACCAAACGAGGAAAGGCGGATTAGGAATGATTACCGAGTTATTATCAATGTTTTGAAGTCGAATGTTAATTAGTGGAATAAAGTCTTATCGAATCTCACAAACTTGGGATCATAATTTGTAGCAAACTGTACGTGATTACATAGACTACGGACTACTTAAATAATACAGCACAAGACCACAAAAACTAGCTACAAAGTCTTACAATTTCCTTCGGGCTTGTCTCAGAAGGTGCGTTATGAATTTTTAACATTAAGCATTGTTCCCGGGTACTTGAATTGTTTTGTAGTCCCCAGGCAAGGAGCGGTCAGTTAAGGGACCTTAATGTGACCCGGTAAGAGCGGCGTAAATAAATAAAAACCTATGGGCCGCCAACTTTAACGGTCTCGCCAAATATACGGACGCCTTTGCTCCTATTTAATTATGTGTGCCTATTAAGCGTTTCTACTGTTTTGGGTTATGTTGTGATTGTATTAGATTCGGTTAGTGTGTAATTATTTGTGTAAGGAATAACTAGTGCCAAACCTACCTGCCAAAGGTAGAGTTTTCAGTTTACTTTAGAAAATATACGTAAATTTTGGCTTGATAGCAATTCAAATTAGTCGACTTAAGTTAACTGTATGTAACATTTTGAACATTATTATAAATAATTGTTCATTAGTTTGGCTACATATTTAGCAGAAAGATTTTGGATTTTGGGGTAGCTGGGTTAACAAATATGTGTACTAAAGTCTGGAATTAACTATAAGGTTTAAAGTTTTTATTCAGACAAAAAATACTTTTATTTCCACAACAGCCCTAAAATTATGATATTATAAAGAAATGTATTTGATCCTGTAAACTACTTGGAAAAGTAAGAGAGGTTCTAGAGTTCTAATAGTACTTATCTTTGTAGCAAGGGCGGCGTGTAGGTAATATTAATTTAATATTGCTGTCAATTTCAGGAATGGAAAATCAAAACAAGACCACATAAATGTCCAGTTGAAGAGAAAAAGATTAAACTAATTGTATTTGTTTTTAAAGAGCATAAGTAAAATTCATTTTTTCGCAATAAAATTAAAAATAAAGCACCCAAACAAATATTAACACTACCTATACATAATCACTAAGTTTAAATAATATTTCTTTGCGATGGCGAAAATAATTACCTGCTCTTGATTTAATCATTTCGTTCCATAAAATCTTGGTTCCTCATTTTTCTCAAGGAAAATGTAACCTCCCTAAATATTTAAACTTGTTTCGAGAGAGCAGGTAAACAAGGGGGCAAATTTAGGGCCAAATGAATTGGGTTGATGTAATTTAACGCAGGGACAAACAAACTGGTGTATAACTAAATTAAAGCAATGCTGGAAGTATGTTTTACCTTTGGAATCCTGTGTGAAATCTTGTGTGAATCCTTTTGGGACGAGGGGAAATAATTTTGCCCATTAATCAAAAAGTTGTCCACAAATGAAACATAATAATCTTATAACCAAACTGACTATTTACCATGGGCATGTTACTTTACAAGGACTGAAAGAAAGAGGAACTTGGATTTTTTTGGTATCTCTATTCTAAGACTTACACCAATACGAGCTCAGTCTGTTACCTGTCTTCAATGCGACTGTGTGTGATTTCTTAATTTAATTACTGGCAAGAAAGTTCTATGAATACTACTAAAAGCTATGTCGTCTAATTTCGGGTATCACGTCATGCGACGCTGAACGGACTTTACCACGATAGTCGAGTTATTGCTTTTTATGTCATAGAAAATCAGCTGTTCAAATATATTGACCGCAAGTATCAAAGTTTTTGAGTATTTGCTATTTTTTGGTATAAATATATTCTAGTATATGTTTGGTAGCCCTCACTTAAATTAAAAATAAAAAATCTACTTACTAAATACTACTGTTTTTTTTTTAACAAAGGTTGCGCTCGCACAATTTCACCTCTTTCCCATCTTCCTACTATTTAGATCTTTTGGAGGATCAGTTATACAAACTTAAACGGCTTAAATTTTTTGTATTAGATTTATATTTGGTTAACACAAATATGATTGGGATGAAATTTAGTGACCACCAAAAAACAATTGTTGCCCTTAACAGCCTCATCCAAAAAAAAATATAATTTGTACAAATAAATGAAACTTGTACCAAAACCTTTCGGGCTATTTAAGTCATGCCTGCACTACAAACACTTTTCATAACCCAAAAAGGCCACGCGTGCAACATATTTTAAATTAAAAGTTTTATGACACTCCGAATACTTTCGACAACAAAGTCCGCAGTAGGTTTAGGTTATTTTTATGACAATCCGAATACTTTACGCAACAAGGTCCGCAGTAGGTTCAGGTTATTTTTATGACAATCCGAATACTTTGCGCTACAAGGTCCGCAGTAGGTTCAGGTTATTTTTTTATCAGGTTTATGACATTCTGAATACTTTGTAAAATGCGAGTACATATTTGGTGCATGCGTGGCCTTTTTGGGTAGCCCAGCAACTATTCTGAAGATATTTGCTTTGTTTAGGTTAGCAGACTTTACGTTTATTGGTGATAATTTCATATTAAAATGGGGATTAAATGGGGATCAAAAATGGTCTCAAAATGACAATGCAGTGTAAATTAATGTTTTTGAAAAACTCTTTTAGTCATGCTAATCTATGTAGTCGTGCTCTGGAACATATTACCTGTGGACATCAAAAGAGCTTGATCACTTGCTATTTATAAAGATAAAATGAAGAAGTTATATTTAGCAACTTAGATTGTCTGTTTTCTGCTACCTGAATTTATTTATTTTTTGCTTTCTTTGTTTGTTATTTAACAATATATTTAAGGTACCTAAATATTTTACCATGACATAATTTGTATACATTACTTATATTTTTTCTTTCTTACGTTGTAAGTCGTTTATTCATAGTATTAGAAAATTTGATTGATTAATATTCTTTATTGTATACCCCGTCCTATACAATATTTGTTTTGATAATTGTCTCAATGCTTAGGTAGCTTGGAAGAGATCGCTGTTAGCAATGAAGCCGCCACTTGTGACACTAGATGTAAGATTTTTCCTGTATATGTGATGTCTGCATGAATAAAGAGTTAATTCATTCATTCATACTTGCATCCCCTAAATGAACTTGTAAAATTTACCGATAACATTGCCTCTCTTTGTCTAAATGGCTTTAATCCAATATCTAAAATAAATGACATAAAAATGAAAATATCTGTGTATTTAACTGGTCAAATTAACTACATACTGTCCATTATGAACCTACATGAATAGGTTTTACCATAATAGACACACTACTGCCTTCACTAGACTTTACATAACAATAAGTAAAACAAAAACTGAAAGTTAATGTTTCTTTAAATCATGTATATAGTATAGTAAGTATAGAAATACCAACACTCTACAGCTCAGACAACAGATTAAGTTTTTAACAACGAATATTTCAATGTTAATTTTGATAATAACGAAAAACTCAATTTTGCTTCTAACTGGGACGTCTTTCAAATTTGTGCCCGATAATTGCTAAAAGTCTGTCTCTTTAGGCCAGTAATTGTTTTTTCAAGTACACAGTGTTCCTCGTTTTTTGGAATTCAATTTGTGCCACAAAAGAGAAATAATTATTTCTACGTCAGTAAAGATATTTTGTGTGACATTAAACGCAAGGAGCTGAAATAACTAGATCTAAAACCTTCAAATTGGATCTTTTATGTCTTAACGTAAAACTTAAACAAGGTACGCGTAAACGCTAATGCTTATCCATGTTTTATTCTTGTCATAAAACATAGATTGAGCTAGCGCTGTAGCTACTGCACTTGTAACATACGGTACATAAGTAATTATGCACAATTAGGATACGTTCGTGCCGTATGCCGGGACGCATTAGTACATGTAAATTGTAGGAGGATGTGTTTTTTTAATTGTCTAAGTCTAAGTCTGAATCTAAGTGATTAGATTTCTTGAAAAGAAACCTTGCTCGCAAATAGAATAGCGTACTTGATACAAGTTCATACATAACGAATACCACAACTGCATCTGCGGTCGTCACGCTCGGGAGCGGCGGTTATCATAGTATATTAAGAAAACTAGATAGAAAGGATTAAGTAGACGGTAAGGATCATGCAGACAGGTGTTATACTATATGCGGAGATACGTCCAGACGCCATCGGTACATGTTAGAGGTTCCACGGACTCACACGAAACGCTTTACGTCTACTTAGATTGTGCGAACTACCAGATTATGCAACTCGCTGCCGATTTCTGCGTTTCTTGATAAGCTATAAACCTGGATCTTTTGAAGCTACGGGTGATTTGGTGTTTTTTAGCAATTTGTCAAAAAAGGAGGAGGTACTTAATTCGACCGGTGTTTTTATTGTTAGAATGCGTTATACTCAAGTCAATTGGGACCACTTTCCCATTTAAATTTCTAATAGTCCAGAGGTTTGATTTCTAAATTGTGATAGCTGTAAAAGTTCTATCGGCGCCTGCCGTAATGAAAGTAGGTACCCAAACACTTTTTTCTAAATAAAAACTAGCCTAGGCAAGCGCGCTCCTTATAAGGCAAAGCTTACTACCCTGTGTGCGAGTAGAAAATTTCAAGCGACATTAAATATACGAACTGTAAGATAAAAAAAATACAGGCCCAAAGCATTCACGCTTTGTTCGCTCGGTTAAAAAGATTCGAATTATAACTTAAGTGACATACTTTTGTTACAATTATTGGCCTCTCTATACAGAACTAGACAGTTATAGATTGGTCCATGGTCTGTGGTTATCATGCTCGAGAACGGTCCAAGTTCCAGCTATAAACCGCTTTTATGTCCACCGCAGAATGAGGCCCACTCGTGTTTCGGACGGCTGATAATGCTTTGTAGATATTTTAAACTTTTAATACGTATGCCGAGAATATTTAGAGCTAACGATAATTGTGGTACAAGTTGTATAATATCTAATATCATGGTGACTGTTTAATGAAAAAGCAAAACTATAAGTAAAATAAAAAAAACAATAAATAATAAAAAAAATAGTTAAATTATAATTGCTATCATTAACAATTTATCAATATGTCTCACAATGAATTTCTACCTTCGATTCCTTAATTATTTATTTTAGAGATACCTCGAAATTAGTTTAAAGACATTTTTGCAATTCTGTAAGCACCTACCTTATAAACACTAGTAGCTACCCGAGGCGTTGCGCGCAACATAAAATGGAATAATTGTATTCCATACTATTTGACTGATATGATAGGTAATCCCCAAATTCTTACAAACATTCTTACTCTTTAAATGCATGTATAGATAGAAATAGATTTCACCATGCGCTTTAACATAGACCAGAGGTGCTTAGATGGAAAATGTAACAGAGTCATACAATTTTAAGGCCTTTGTTGCCAGTGATCCAGTGTGCTGCGGTTACATAGGAGAGTTGTGCATATTTCAGAGTAGTGCAATGCGCAATGCAATGCTAGGAAGTAAAGGGATGATCACATACATGTAAGGACAAAGCTGGTATGAGATTTTGGATCCCTGTCGAATTATACGGATGCTTACACGATTATAGCGGTCTAAATTCTTGACATCAAATTCGTGCCAAACGCCAACATAAGGTTGGTTATGTCGGACACCTCCCCTGCACGGACTTTTAGCAACAGCCAGATTATAAATTGTGCTTATATTAATGTGTTTTGGTTTCAGTGTAAAGGTAAAGTTAGAAAGTTTTTTTAGGTACATTAAATGTATAGATAGTAAAAACTATAATATGTATGTGTGCAGTGCACTCAAAATCAAAGAGGCATTTTATTTACAGTCTCAAAACTCTTTACTGTCTTCACAAAATCACACTATTGAAAATAAATAAAACAAAGAACAAGCATAAAAGGTGAACTTATCGCTAAAAAGCAAACTCTTGCAAATACTCTTTTAGCTGACCATGATGATTCTGACTTGCTAGCCTCTCAAAGATACTCGGTAGCAAAAACTTAATATTTCAGTCGACTACAAATACGTTAAATAGCGAGCCAATTCAATTTTAAACATTGGAATTTAATACAAGGCATGTTACGTCATCGAGCGCATAAAGGAATGCTGACGTCGCCCTCGATGCCGCACCGCAGCAACAGCGTTTCCACGGCGTCAGCGAATTCGACGGAAACTGCCGTGGCCTCAATTTACATGGAATGTGCATTAGATATAATTATTAATTCTAAGTTATTCATTGTATACCTAACATCGGTTGCAAGCAGTACTTGTTAAGATTATTCTATAATTAAATTTAGTTAAATCAATTTTGGTTTTTTTTGGAGCCTTCGACAGCGACCTTCGTAATTGGCGCAGTCGGTAGGATAGAGTAGGACTAGCTAGGGAGATATATCGCCGAATTATCGCCCAGCTAAGCGCGCCCGTGTGCGTGCTCGCGTATTGCGTCGCCGCGCTTCGGTCCTGCCTATCCAGAAGAACCTAGGATCGCCGCCGGAGGAGAAATCCAAACATCGATTCCAGAGGAACCAGGATGAAATATATGTAAGTACTTGAATCGCTCTTGTACTTGCTCTCCTTTATCATAGTCCTTTTTTTATTTACCAAAATTTTCCATCCAAGGAAAGACCCTTCAAGTCCTGCACCGAGTAGGCAATCACGTTTTAGAATTACCGATAGAGTTAGACGTTTAGGTAGTATTTTAGAGTGGAACAAGATGCCCGACTTAGACACGATTTACAAGGCCTTAAGGGTAGTGCCCGAATTCGACGGCAATCCCAATGTACTTACGAGGTTCATTCGCCTATGCGATGAACTTTGCGCTAGATATTTGAGCGAAGAACAGGGCGGGGAGTTAGTTAATTTAGGATTAATTAACGGTATTTTAAATAAAATAACCGGACCAGCCGCCCGTACTATCAATTCAAACGGCGTGCCAGAAAGTTGGACTGGAATTAGAACTGCCTTGGTCAATAATTTTTCTGACCAGAGGGACGAAACCGCCCTCTATAACGACCTGGCTCTTGCTACCCAGGGCAACGATTCTCCGCAGGAATTCTATGATAAATGTCAGACGCTTTTCAGCACGATTATGACGTATGTGTCCTTACACGAGGATGTTCAAACCACTATCGAGGCGAAACGCACCTTATATAAAAAACTAACTATGCAAGCATATGTGCGCGGTCTTAAAGAACCCTTAGGATCCCGCATTAGATGCATGCGTCCCGATAGCGTTGAAAAAGCGTTAGAGTATGTGCATGAGGAACTAAATGTGATGTACTTGCAGCAGAGGGCACCACCTGCCCCTAAATTTACAATGTCACCCCAGAGGACGTTTACAGTCCCTCCTGCACCTACGTATAACTATAATAATAATGTGCCCCTTCAGCGACCGTTACCTCAGCTTCAATCCCACCAGCCCTTGCCTCAATTTCAATCCCCACAACCATGGAGGCCTAACCTCCCTGTGATGAGAGCTCTTCAAGGTCCTACACACACGCAACGAATGTTCCGTGCACCGCCACCGAACTATAACCCTCAAAGCAATGTATTTAAATTAAGGCCCAGACCTCAAATTCATAATACAATTCCTGCACCCACACCAATGAGTGGCGTGAGTCATTTTGTGACTAAGACCCTAAAGCCTACTGGCTTCGTAGGGCATGACTGGATGAAGTCGGGAAACCCGCCACCCAGTAACTATTTTAAGACACGTGAAGCTAATGTTAACGAATGTGCTAACTATGAAGGGTATTCGTACGAAGAATACGACCCGTACGCGTACTACCCTGAGTACGATTATGAATATCCGACTGTGTACGAGTGTGACGAGTCACAGTATTACCAGGACTCTAGTGTATTGGAGCAGGTTAACGACACTGATTTTAATGAGCCGCAACCCTCTTCTAGTGGTTGCGACCCGCAGGATTTTCACAAGGGCAATATATCACAAAAGCCAAAATAGAAGTTAACGTTCAATCACAGAGACAACTCCCTTACATCCAAATTTCTCAGCCACCCTTGAAACTTCTTATAGACACAGGAGCTAATCAGTCGTTCCTTAACCCTGAAGCGGTCGAAAATTTTTTTTCACATGTACCTTTAAATTTTGATCCTTTTGAAGTGACAAATGTGCATGCTACCACCCGCAATAACTACTCTGTGACACTACCATGTTTTAATGAATTTCAGGATTTTGACCCTATAAAATTATTTGTGTACCGTTTTCACGATTATTTCGACGGTCTTATTGGACTAGACCTTTTACAAAAATGGGAAGCGAAAATTGACCTCAAAAATAAAGCGCTTATCACTCGGAACGCGATCAACCCTATTTTAATGTATAACTCGCGCAACGTTAATCTATTCGAAACAGTTATACCGGCCGATACTTCGAAGATAATTAGACTTCCAATTAATATTCACGAAGGCGAAGTTTTCATACCCGAACAGATAACATCTAATTGTGTAATTCGGGACTGCCTAACAGTAGTAAAAAATAACTATGCAGTGTTAGAAGTTGTGAACCCATCGTCGAATGACGTAATATTTTCTATGAACCAGCCGATTTCAGCTGAGATTCACACGAATGAGTGCACGCGCACCGAACAGCAGTCCGCGCGCGTTAACGATGTATTGTCGCGTTTACGTACCAATCACTTAAACAGGGAATAATAAGACCTTCTGACTCCGCGTGGAGTTCCCCAATCTGGGTCGTGCCTAAGAAAGCCGATGCATCTGGCAAAGTGAAATGGCGCCTAGTCGTAGACTTTCGTAAACTCAATGAAAAGACCATAGATGATAAATACCCCATTCCAAATATTAATGACGTTTTAGACAAGCTTGGCAATTGTCAGTATTTTACAACCCTGGACCTCGCCAGTGGGTTTTATCAACTGGAAATGAGTCCAGAAGACATCCCCAAGACGGCATTTAACGTAGAGCATGGTCATTATGAATTTCTTCGCATGCCCATGGGTCTTAAGAATTCTCCGTCCACATTCCAACGTGTGATGGATAATGTCCTCAAGGATCTCCAGAATACAGTCTGCCTAGTATATCTTGATGATATAATTGTGTTTAGCACCTCCCTCCAGGAACACATAGTGAACCTCCAGAAAGTCTTCCAGAGACTGCGAGAATCTAACTTTAAAATTCAGATGGATAAGTCGGAATTTTTAAAGCTAGAGACTGCATATCTAGGACATGTCATTACCAGAGATGGTATCAAGCCAAATCCCGACAAAATCTCGGCAATTCAAAACTACCCCATTCCCAAAACTCCTAAGGAGATAAAACAATTTTTGGGTTTAGTTGGGTACTATAGGAAATTTATTCCTGATTTCGCAAGGATTACGAAACCTTTAACTCATTGTTTGAAAAAAGGTAGGAAAATTATAATGAGCCCTCAATACGTAGAAAGTTTCGAGAAGTGTAAAACTCTTCTCACCAACGATCCAATATTGCAATACCCCGATTTCAAAAAAGAGTTTATCTTAACAACGGACGCATCTAACGTGGCCATAGGTGCCATTCTTTCTCAAGGGCCTATAGGATCAGATAAGCCTGTGTGCTATGCATCTCGAACCCTAAACGATAGTGAAGTCAACTATAGCACCATAGAGAAGGAGCTACTGGCTATAGTTTGGGCTACCAAGTACTTTCGTCCTTATTTGTTTGGGCGAAAATTCAAGATTATTACAGATCACAAACCTCTTCAGTGGGTAATGACCCTTAAAGAAACGAATTCACGATTAACAAGGTGGAGGCTAAAACTTAGTGAGTATGACTTTACAGTTATACACAAAAAGGGTAAAGCCAACACGAATGCCGATGCACTTTCTAGAGTAGAGATCTATAACGAAGAAATCAGCTCTGTAGTTGCCAATCCTTCGGAAATACCAGCAGGCTCTGCAGTAGGTTCCACCACTTTAACAGCTCACACGAGCCTTGAAAATCCTATTCTCGAAGTGCCGATAACCGACGATCCTTTGAATAAGTTTCACCGACAGCTCATAATTACAGTAGTGGGTGACGTAAAACGCAAGCCCTCAGTAATTAAACCATTTGATACACACACAAGAACTTCTGTGCAAGTATCCGACGACAATCTAGCGAACGACATAGTAAGCGTCATAAAGGAATTTGTGAATCCCAAGGTTAAGACAGCCCTTTACATAAATCCAACTATAAGAATGTATGATGTAATCCCTATTATTCAAGATAAATTCCGTAGCTCAGCAATGAATTTGGTATTGGCGAAGAAGGAAGTTGAAAACGTCAAAGACTATCTTAAACAACAAGATTTAATTCGTAACTACCACGAAGGTAAAACCAACCACCGTGGCATTAATGAATGCTTTCTATCCTTGTCCAGCAGATACTACTGGCCTAAAATGAAAGAACACATAACAAAATTTATTAATAATTGCACTATATGTGGTCAATCCAAATATGATAGAAATCCCATCAAACAAAAGTTTAATGTTGTACCACCAGCAACTAAACCCTTTGAGATCGTTCACTTCGACCTTTTTACAGCCGAAAATCAGAAGTATCTAACAATCATAGATGTGTTCTCAAAATACGCTCAAGCATACTACCTTCGGGATGGTACTGCTGTCAGCATAGTTCAAAATCTTCTCCATTATTGTACTCACCATGGACTCCCACTGACTATTGTGACAGACAACGGAACCGAATTTACTAATCAGCTTTTTTCCGAATTCACCCAGCTGCATAAGATCAATCACCATAGAACACTGCCTCATGCACCTAATGACAACGGTAACATTGAGAGATTTCACTCAACAATCTTAGAGCATCTACGCATCCTTAAACTTCAACGTAAGGATGAACCGGTGGTTAATCTCATGCCTTATGCACTCATTGCATATAACAGCTCTATTCATAGCTTTACTAAATGCCGACCATTTGACATAATCAACGGACATTTTGACCCCAGAGACCCTATTGACATAGACCTGACTAAACACTTACTACAGCAATACACTCAATCTCACCGCGAGCAAATGCAGACAGTATACAATATGATTAACGAAAATTCACTAAACGACCGTACGCAACTGACAAATAACCGAAATAAAGATCGTGAGACCGAACAGGAATACGAGCCTGAGCAACAGATTTTTATTCGCAACCCTTTCTCTGCTAGACAAAAGGTCGCACCACGATATACTCATGACAAAGTCTTAGCTGATTTACCCATACATATCTATACATCTAAAAAGCGTGGTCCTGTGGCAAAATCACGCCTTAAAAGAGTCCCTAAATCGGCAAAATTGTTACAGAACCCTCCTGACGCTGTTCGTGATAACAACAAGACTGATGACGCAAGAAATACGACTTGAAAGCTTGGACAAAGGACCTGGACTTTTACCATTTAAACTTGGACCTACGACATTGATAACTCACTATCATACTTTCTTACAATACATCGAACTAGACGAAATTGGGAATCAAATTACTGACTTACAAATTCAACTGTCTGACTATAAAAATCGACTTGACAATGACACATACTCTATCTACGAACTGCAGATCGACTATCTTACAATAAAGCTTCAAAAAATCATCGATCATCTCGGTAGCCTAGAGCCTAATCGTAGCAAGAGAGGTCTTGTAGACGGGTTAGGTTCGGTAATTAAAAGTATTACTGGTAATTTGGATTATTCAGACGCAATTAAATTCAATAATGAGATCGAACTTTTAGATAATAATCAACAGAAAATAACAGATGAATTTAACAGCCATATCAGCATTAGTAAAGAGTGGATGTCTCATCATACCCAAGCTTTGTTACAGATAGCCCAAAATCAGGAAAAAATAAATTCAACTCTAAGAATCCTGATGGACCATGATGCACACAAGGACACGAGCCTAATTAAATACGCGAAATTTGCTCAATTGTTGTCCATTATGTCCGAAAATGGAAATGACATTATAGCAGAAGTGTTAAGGGTAGAAAATATATTAAGTTTTGTGCGTGCATCGAGCACCCACCATTCAGTAGTTAATATAAACATTTTAGATAAAATGATACGTAAGTTAGAATTAATTTACCCTAAGGGTCATATACTAAGGTTACAGTTAAGGGAATACTATGATATCATCAAACCGGGTTATTACTTTTCGGGGAAACGTATAGTTATAACCTTAAAGTTTCCTATAGTATCTCCAGTAGAATACGATTTATTTAAGTTAGCTATAGTTCCTAATAAGCACAATCAATCCATCTTACCTCCCTATCCTTTCATAGCAAGTAACAAGTTGTCGTTCTTGTACATAGAGACAGAATGTCCGAAGTACAGTGAAAGGTTCCTCTGTGAAGAAACTCTAAGTCACCAAGTACGAGCGCAATCGGACTGTATCCAGCACCTACTTGTGAACCAGTCTCTCGACGCAACCTGTGAGATGATAACAGTCAAGCTTACCAAGGAAGCAGTGGACCAACTAGATGAGAAACACTACGTGATCTCATTTCCCCGTCTGACGAAGATTCATACCAGCTGCGGATACGAGAACTACAACACCGTGCAAGGAAGTTTCCTGGTCACCATCCCAGTCAGCTGCTCACTTGACACCGAACAACTTACTATCAAAAACACCTATGACAAGATCGAAGGTCAACCGTTCAACATCATGAAAATCTCCGTGAACCTCGAAGCAACTACTGCGCTTCCTGTAAAATACCTCAAATTAAACTCTGTCAATTTGAGAGACCTGCATGAATATCAAGACCATGTGATGCTGCAACCAGCAATACAACTGAAACAAGCCTCAATTGATGCAATATATCATACTACAATACCAGTCTACGGCATTATATTGCTTGCATCGCTATTAGCAGCCGCTTTAAGCCTACGACAATACTACAATCATCCCAGCAACAAAGAAAAGGACAAAGTCGAAGATCATCACTACGAGGATCCTGAGAATCCAGCCGCTACAACCCCATCGAGAACACCGGCAATATTTGATCTCAAAATTCTCAAATAGTTGCCGATTTGGGGGTGGAGGTGTTACGTCATCGAGCGCATAAAGGAATGCTGACGTCGCCCTCGATGCCGCACCGCAGCAACAGCGTTTCCACGGCGTCAGCGAATTCGACGGAAACTGCCGTGGCCTCAATTTACATGGAATGTGCATTAGATATAATTATTAATTCTAAGTTATTCATTGTATACCTAACATCGGTTGCAAGCAGTACTTGTTAAGATTATTCTATAATTAAATTTAGTTAAATCAATTTTGGTTTTTTTTGGAGCCTTCGACAGCGACCTTCGTAATTGGCATGTCAATATTACTATGCGAAGCTCGTTATAAAGTAGTGTGGAAGAAACAAATTTTATGTTGCTAGATAGCACTGAATGATGAGTATAGCGTACTTAGTATAGCTCTCAGTACTTAAAACAATGCGAATCTATTCTGATGTTACGAGTATGTTAATACTCGTAACATCAGTCATCAGTTACTGATGACTGATGTATGTTATTACGCCATCAGTGTGACCACCCCTTAGGTTTCGGAAGCCAATGTGTAGATAGACTAGAGAGAACAGAGTAACTTTCTAGCTGCATTTTATTGGTTTGTTGTGAACGTGGGTTTCAGTCCAATGGAACAAAATATTTAAATAAAGTGGGTCAGTTACGTCGCTGTAGGTAATAATTTAATTAAGTTATTAGTAGTACTGCGATCGATTGAATTTGCGACCACATTAATTTTGAAGTATCACCAATTTTTCTCATATTTAAAATTCTTATTTGTTATTGCCTTTTTAGATATCTCTGCAAAATATAGAAATTGCCTTGTAAATAACGCCATTTTTTGCGAGAAATAATCACCCAACTTTACCAACATTCATCACGGCAGGCGCCGATAAAACCTTTTTTAGTTATTTCTATCCAAAAAATAAACCTCTGGACCGATTTTGATAGTTTAAATGGGACCACACAGAAGATATACTCTTTCAAACAAGAAAAATTCAATTCCATTGTGTTCAGCCGTTTCCGAGAATTAGTTTCCAAACTTAAAAAAAAATACAGTCGAATTGAATACCTCCTCATTTTTGGAAGTGTCGGTAAAAAAATACATTTTATAACATATAATTTCATTAATAATAATAATATGGGACAACATTCACACAAAGGTCTTCAGGTCCCAAACTAGACAAAGCCTGTACTAACCTGGTAACCTGATGACTGATATACATACTTGTTAACATAAACACAAATTTAATTATATAATAAACACCCAGGCACAGGTCAAACAGACATGTTCATGTCACACAAATGTTTGACCTGTCCGGGGATCGAACCCGGGACCAGCGGCGCAGAAGGCAGAGTTGCTACCAACTGCGCCAACAGATCAGTCCATTAAAACACCACTTTTGATTTTTAATTAAGAGTTGTTTAAAAACTCCTCACAATAAGAAGCTCTTAAAAGTGTCACACAACATACGAAACAGGTTGGTAAATATATAAACAATGGAGGGAAATTAAAATATGTACTATGTTTATATCGTACAAGAGTATACGGAGTGTGTGTTTAGTACAGAGGGTTCAAACAATACCCCTTCACGAGCTCCCATCGTTGCCATAAATCATTGTGGTGTACACAAACTAAGGTAAAATAAACATCGTCCAAACTAATTAGTGTAGAAAATTCACGTGGGACCAAACAGGGTAATATGGGCGAAGCACAGTTTGATGTTGCGCTCACAAAATTAGGGAACTTTAGGGCTAAAGTCGTGTACATTACCATACACTGTTTTATATGCAGTATGGGCGCTATTGAAAAATATTGCTCATATTTAGCGCTGGTGTCAGTGTTCTCTTTCTTGTTCTGAGTAGATTTAAATATTTATGCAGTTCAAGCTCCTACCTGTCTAAGTTATTTTCTTAACCAAAATACTACTACTCCATGGCTAGTCCACTAGGAACACGAGTCTTGTGCTGGCTGTAATAACGAACTATCAATAAGTTTTAAGGTTACTAAGTATTAAACCTGCCGTAAAATAAAAGCATATAACATAAATATTTGGGGTTAAAACGAGGTCTTCAACTGATTTTTTTTTCATGTTATAGTAATTTTATGTTTTTGATGTGCGATGGAATTTTACGAGTGCGGTAAAATAACTATAATAGTAAGTGCCATTAATACAGACATAAAAAAATACGATTAGAAAAAATTAAGATTTTACAGTTATTACTGTATGAACGTTTTGTAGACTCTGCATGGTCCATACTGTAATTATATTGAACTAAAACTCGCCCACGTCTGGAACAAGTTAATTTAAACTGGCCGAGTAATTCGTAGCCGTGACACTAATTCAATTAGTTACAAGGTATACAAACAACAGCGCCGCAATACAATTGTCTAAATATAATTCTTTGATGAATTAGCTGCCAAATTTAAGCCAATAAACTGCCAATATTGGCTAAAACAGTTAATTTTCAGCCAAATCACAACATGACTTTGGTTTAAAAAGGCAATATTAACAAATATATCATATCCATGACATAAAACCATCTAAATTTATGAACAGAAATGAGTTAATATTGAGTGACTCCTCCTCTTAAAAAATGACTGACTGATGATATGTCTTTTAATTATGAATATGCGAACTGTTATTGTAGCCTTAGTGTCAGAGCTAACCTGTACGTATCAACTTATAGCGTCCCTCTTGTCTCTAAAATTAGCATTAGGACAAAGTTTACCACGCGGGCCAAATTGAGGTTTGGAGACAAGGAGGTTTTATCATGATGTTATGGCATTCAATTCTAATAAGTATAATTCAGTCACAGGTGCCTGGGATCGAACCTTGTCGCCTTGGAAACGAGGGGTTTACCGATCAGGCTACCATTTACTTAAACAGAGTTAACCTGAATTATTACAAAACCCAATCATCTAGCAAATATAAGTGTGCCCAGAAATAGTGACTCTATATTCCTATACTAAATTGTTACGGGAAAGGATAAGATTAAGAAACTATTTTTATGACGTAGCAGGTGGATGTGAGAGTTAGATTGAATATTTGCTGATATTGGGCGATATGAAGCAGCTACGAGTCTTCAGATTATGTGCAATAGTGTAATTGATCATTTTGAATACTTACGAAAGCTAATTTATTTTTTGGAGTTTTTACAGACGATTTAATATAAAAAATTGTTTTGTACTCAAAATAATTGTAAAAAAAAAGTATTATGTTTATGAGTTTTATATATTTTTTTATTCAACAAGTTACTTATTTTTAACATTTAGGTGCGCGTGTGTGTGTTGAGTATTAACCACACAATAATTTGTTTAAATATTGTGTGGTGGCCTGACATGCTCAAAAAACATGATCGGGTAAAAAATACATGCTTAAAGTAGAGCATACGACCATTCAAAAGGAAAGTAATGTTTTTCGAGTGAATGTATATCTAACTCTTTGTAACCCTCTACTGCCTAAACTGGTAAACAGATTTAAATGTGCGAGGTGTCATTGGATTGGTAATTTGACCTAAAGATAGTTATAGGCTGTACTGGGTTGCAAACCGTGGTTTCACTTGGTAAGACACGTTGGTCTAATGTTTCAATACTTGTTTAACTAAATACCTATCTGAACAATACTATAATATTCTATAGGTACCTTTTAAAAGCTAGTTGAATTGCATTTATTACGCAATTAAAGTAAACATTTCCTGTATAAAATACCCATATAGTCAAAAGTTAGAATACTAAATACCTAGATTGTAAAGTATACAAACTAGATTGTTTCAGCGGATCGTGCGGTGGTCGAACGGAGTGGTCCAGGGGGCTTAGAGGATTAGTCCGTGGCTAGTGCCGGACGCGCGTTACTCTACTTTATTGAAAACTAAGATGCTTCAGTGGTTTACTCGTATTCAAGCTTACGCTTTAGTTTACAGTTTTAATGCACAAGATCTAAACCAATTTGAATATTTTTGATGAAAAAGAAGCTGAAGTTTTTGGTTTACAAATCAGTTGTGATTATTTTTAAGCCTTTAATACAAACTTACTAAGAACAATTAGTGTCATTGATTTGGTATTTTTAGGGTTCCACAGTCATAGGGTAAAAACGGGACTCTATTACTAAGAATTCGCTGCCCTAATGTCCGTCCGTCCGCCTGTCTGTCACTAGGCAAGAACTACAGCTAAACAGTGGAATTTTTACAGATTATGTATTTCTGAGGTCGATATAAAACAAATTCTAACGAAATAAATATTTAAGGTCTCTCTTACAATAAGTATGTTATTTTGTCGTTTTTTCGTAAAAATAATAGCAATAGGTAGACTTTTAAACTACAGAATATTTAGTTATATATTCCCTTTAAAATACCGTAACCATTAGAAATAATTTCATATAACTAAATCAAAATAAAATAAATATTGAAGAAAGCTGCCTTACAACAAACGTAATTTTTCCTCGTTATTTCTCTCGTCGTTTACTCTTGATGTTAATAAAGACAACAGGTAGAAACCTAAACTAATGTTGTATAATAGTACCGAACCCTTAGTGCGCGAGTCCAATTCGCACTTAGCCGATTTTTAGTTTAAGATAAAACTTATCTTATCTGGGGCATTATTACTTTGAAACTGAAGAAAATAAATCACGTAATACAGCATTTACACAATAATAATACGATAACGCCTACTACTAGAATGATTAGGTCTGTTTTCATTGTCCATTTGATGTTTTCTCCATTGGTGGATCTAAGCGGAAAAATATCTCTATAGCAATAATAGCAATAAGTAGAAATAAGTTAAATTTTTCTCCAATAATAGAGATAGATCAGTAAGGACATGTAGAAATGGCAGAAAAAAATATTAAAAAAGCATAATAATCTTTATAACTAATACCTAACAATAAAGCTTAACACACAACATCAAGTTCCATAAATTGTGTCGTAATGTAACAAGTACCACGCTATTCCGCTTATCAGCGTCTTTTATTCCGCTAATCGATCGAACCAAACAAATTTCAAGTAACAAAACATCGCTTTGAATACCTATAGAGAAATTCTTTTGAAATAATTTTCAATTCTCATGCCTTCCGTTTACCCTGTGAAAGAATCCTCGAGGCGGTGTTAATTGAATTTTTTTCGCTTTGACAGATATTGATCGTCGACTCTTTCAATGCTTTTCTGTTCTAATCTGAAAATAAATAGAAGCTACAGTTTTAATAAATGACCGAAAGCTAAAACCACTTTTTGGGAGGCTGTTTGTCAATAAATCATGTGTAATGAGGTGTTGGGTTGAATAGCGTTACATAAAATAGAAATAGATTCAGGGCACAAAATAGAATTTTATAAATGTCTATTGAAATAAAATTGACTTATTTTTTTTAGAAAATCATTAACCTTTTCTGTATCAATAACATTGATTGAAACCTGTAATAAAAAGTAACTACGTGTAAGTTTTTAGTTGTCTAATAATGTCAACATAAAATCGATCAAAGCCTGATGTAAAATATTCTCTCATTGCGAATTGTAATATAAACTATTCATTACTATTAATATCATATTCATTTTATTTGAAACGTGAAAAGTGCAACGAAATTTGGATTTCATACTTATATTAATAAAATTGGATGCTCCCGAGTCGAGGGTCTCAAGATGCCCCGGCAAATGGCACGTCTGCGCTACGTAGTCTGCTTTCTGCTTCCGTAGATACTGGAATATATTCTTGATGTACCATATTCTAAGATGAGAAATCCAGCTGCAGCCCATTTGAATGAAAATAATGGAAAAAATGCCTTTTTTTAGTTTTTATTTATTTACAATTCGCGCATAATATTGAAAATTGTGTAGATATGTGGAGATTTAGCAAATATACACTAATTCAAACAAAATAAAATAATTATTTTAACAGATGTTATCGAATAATAATTCAAGGAATAATTAATATCTACAAGTATCTACCTATTAGTGCCTAGTCGGGGAACCCGTTGCCTGACAAGCGAAAGGGCGCGGGCTCAAATCCAGATTCAGGCATGCACCTCTGTGTTTTTCATAAATATGCATTTTAGAATTAATTACCTTAAACGGTGAAGGGAAACATTGTGAGGAAACCTGCTTGTCGGTGAAGGTTAATAACTTTTAAAGATTTGTATAGTCCCCATCCCGCAATTTTGCCAGTGTGGTACCTATACTGGTACGGTTCCCCCTTTCCCCTCCCCTAATTTATTTTGTTGCTTTTGAACTTATGATTGAATTTTTAGGGTTCAGTACTTCAGAAGGAAAAACCGGAACCCTTAAACAATCCATTTGTTTGTGTCTATCTGTCTAGATCCTTTTTCTCAGGAGCGCGTGGAGTTATATTATAATTTATAGTGTATTTAATAAAAACAAAATCAGCTCAGTCGTAAACCGGGAAGTGGGTTACAATTGACTTATAAGATTTTATTACATTGATAGTTAGTTGGTTTTTCTTCGATTTACTTGAAATTCTATCTATCAGCAGATCCTGACTTCATAATAATTGGAAAATTCCGGTAGTTTTTTTCACCCACCCCTTCGTTTTTTTTTAATTTGATAAAATATCGATGAATTTACAAAAGAAAATATGTACAGGCGAACATAGAATCTCCTTCCTTTTGGAACTAATTTAAAATAACCTATAAAATGTAAAAAAAATTTAGACATATTGAATGTACTTAATATTTATTAATAAACTTCTATTAAACAAAGTCTTAGGAGGTGTTTAAACACATAACTTTATGACCTAACCTAGTGGTATTCGAATAGCATACCGCTATCTTCACAATACGATTTTCACGCGAAAACCACTCAGTCGTGTTAGATAAACCGATTATACTCGTAGGTTAACCAAATACCTAGAAACGAAGCAAAGCTCAGAGACCACAAAATTCTATCAATCTTGGCGTCTCGGTCTATCCATAAACCACTTCTACGGGTAGGTAAATCTTGAATGTGGCCTTTATATGTATTAACTTACTTGTATTTATACATATAGATCAGTCGCAATCATTCGATATTCAGGAGTATTTGAACTACTTACATATGATATGATGATGTTGCTCATGGTATAAACCAATTCAAATTATCAGCAACAAAAATCAGTTGATACTCGTATGCAAATTTAGTGCGAAAATTAAAGTATACGTCACTATTTAGGATTTAATAAAATTGCTTTGAACTTTATAAAACACCAAGTTAAAAATACTCAAGAAATTGCAAGACGACTATAAAATTAGGCAAGATGCTCACGATCGTGGCGACAAACTTTGGGCTACACCCAAGATAAAGACGTAAAGACGGAAAATTCTTACAATCCTTGTAGACTTTTGCAAAAAAATAATATAGCTAATTTATATTATTATGTGTGTTCCTGATAATTAAAAGTGTAGGTGAGCTGGGCTATAAACAGGAAGTTTCCTTCTCGATCAAAGAGCGAACCCTAATGTCATCAGGAAGTGAGTATTAGGTACCGTAACAACTCAATAAGCACAGGTTATATTGCATCCATTTAAAATCAGCCGCATCTGGCCAGAAGCTTTCAAAATAATTACAATCTCGCAAAAACACCGCGACCGTTGTTTAACAAAGTGAGCCCAAATAAGTGATGAAGCCAGCCAATCATATTTTGATTGATGGCGCGCTGTAAATGTAATGACACAAAAATTTATAACTTTAAGCGATTCTCTTCCGAACGAGCTTTTTACTGGTTTGTACGAACAAAATTTATCGTTTATAAATGAATGGTTTTGAACGTCATAGTAGAATTTGAATAATGGGAAGTCTGAAATTAAATGAAGCACAGCGGTGGTGACCTAATTAGACAGTAGCCTTTTTATGAAGAGACTGCTCCATTTTGAAATTTATTATACCTACCAGTAACAATTACACTATCACATTTTACATTATAAATGTATAACGCATAGAAGGCGTAAGTTTGTGTGCATAGGCATGATATGAGTACCTTCTAATAACTTTGTCAAGCTCAAACGGCTAAACGAATTTGGGTGAAGTTTTATTTTTCGTTGCTACCATTATATCTACGTTTACCACATGGTTAAAGCATCTGAGTATAGTACCCAGAAAGATGCAGGTTTGAAAATGGTGGTGGTGCAGTGCCATTTTTGATCTCTCTCTTATAATATAAGCAATTAGGTTCTAAAGTCTTAAAGTTTTGAATGTACTATATAGGTTTCAATTTATTTAAAGTCTATTTAAATCTTTCACATAAATAAACATACTTGTATATTCATAGAATAATCAGCCGTACTTACTCGACTAGCTAGCTTACTTTGGTCTGAGTTAGGCAGCTGGCACCACACGCACGGTTTGTCACGCGCGATCTCGACAATTTGTGTCTTATTTGCTAAATTCTAACGCAGTTTGAATCCTTTAGTATAGCGCTATTATTGGTCTGGATTAGTTTCTGTTATCTACACAGACATCTACTCTTTTGCAATAACCGGCCGCATTAATTTGTAGGACTAAGTCCAGGATACCGGATTGCAATAAGTTAAGGAAAATACCAGCAAATTTTCTGTATTTAACGTTTCAGCATTTAAAATACACAAGCTAGCACTTCCATTAAGATTTAAATGTGAAATTGGCAAAATAAACTTAATTCAGTCGAAAAGGTAAAGGTAGAACTTTCGGTCTGAAAGTGAGCGCTCCTCCACTAAATTGTAATATAAATCAATATAATTTCTCTGTAAATTATTTTCAACCCCCGACCCAACAACGACGGGGTGTTATTAGTTTGACGTGTCTGTGTGTATGTGTGTCTGTCTGTGGCATCGTAGCTCCCAAGCGGATGGACCGATTTTGAATTTGATTTTTTCTATGAAAGGTGTATTAGTCGGGAATGGTCTTTGCTATATTTGATGAAATATCGGTCGCCGCCAGAAATTGGCAAAGAAAAATGCTTTACAACTCCCTCAATATGCAATCAAATGAAAGGGCATGACTAGTAGAATACTATACATTATGATAATTTCTTAACCAAGATGGCTGCTACAACAAATGTTGAGGGTTCGTTACAATGAAAACCACGACAGGAATATCACATCTAGCGCACAAGAATATTTTCTACTGTACTGTTCCAATTCTACTGTTTTAAAAAAATACTAAAATCGCATGAAATACTTACAAACTCTTTCTAATTGGTAACTTTAAATGTCTAGCTTTTGTCTTGCAGCTGGGTTAAGCCGTCTCCTAGAAATCTGGAAAATACATAAAAATTCGCTGAGTACGAATAGAGAATCACTTTCATTAAGTCAATTAAAAATTAATACTTAGAGATTATAACAAGAACGAACTATTTTTATATTTTATTATAAACAAAATATACCTATATCAATTTTATATAATAATAATCATGAATGGATAATTCTAACTGAATGACCAAAATATCTCTGTATGAAAAAATAGACGTTACGTTTTTAGTGGCCATAAAATTGCCCCTTACCGTGCTCTTCGGCCACTTAGCATACCAAATAGGTAACAAATTTATAAACTTAGCTAATTAGGCGAGAGAACGCTGCCCTGAGTTTCATGTTTGCTCTGAACATCGTAAACTTCTTCTAACTTCCTAATTCGAAACCGTCGTAATTATTGTTTATCAGAAACATTTGGAAGTTGAGAGCCCTCTAGAGAAATCTGAGGATTAAAAAACTTTACATTTACTTTAGTAGGCCTTGTAATTAGAGTTTGGAATTTATTAGCCAAGGTCTAAAACGCCTTAGATATTTTTTTAATCGTAAGATAAGTGCAAGCGTTATAGCTGTCTCTTTGAACTTGAAAGAATTATTATATGTTATTAAAATCTATTATTGTTTTCTATGATAAAACTTACTGTACATGCATAGATACAAACTATGTTTTGTTTACCTCTAGTGTACCTCTATTATTATAACAGCCTTCTTTTAAGAAAATCTTTTTTCATAAATACTTCAGTAGTCAGTAGCTTCCAGAAAAAAAGACAATTTAATTTATAGTTAGATTCTATCTATGCCTTATTACCAAAAACAAAATGACTAACTTGCAACATCAAAAACAAATAACGCAGATAGATTACCTATAGACCATTTAAGATTTACAGATAATCCAATTGCTGCAATCCACAACCAGAGAGTAGCGTGCCCAGTTTGACATTCGTCTAATTATATTGTAGGTACTATAATTAAATACTATATTAGGATAACTCTATTTATATACTCAAAATCTAACATTTTTTTTTAATATCACAGAACATACTTGATAATTTCGTTGTCGTAACGCCTATCATTTATGACGTTTTAAAGGTAACTATGTTTTTTGCAGCAAATTATTTTAGACGTACATAATCTTAATGTAATCCAGTGACGATCAGAAGATTTATTTTTGTGATATGGATAAATTATAAACGTGCTTGTAATGTAGGTCAGATGGACATAGGCTTGACAGATGTGCGTAAATTGAAAAGGGTCACATCACGAAATTATAGAAGACGGGTCTCTACTAAATTTCAAATTGACCCATATTTACATTTAACCTCATGCGACGTCTGTGTTCATTTCTATTACTAACTATTTCTGTCAATAGTTATTTCATAAACACAGAATACATATTATGCCGTACTTTGATAGCTGTAAAAGTAAACTAGTTTTATTGTAGAAATATGACATCTCCAAATTGATTGAAGCAGGCCAAGAACAAAATTTTATTTTTGTTATTACATGTTCTAATATCTTACTTTTACATAACTTTGAACTGTTGTTAACATAAAATTTTGTTTAAATAATTATATTATCAACACTCTAACTAGCAAAATCCGCTTTGAAAAGAAAGGCCAAAATAAAGATAATGCTCATACACAATTATTACCTAAATAACTTTTTGAATACCTAAAAAAAAATTTTTTTCGTTACATAACAGTAACATTTTTAATGGTGCACTTTAAATAGTGGTGGTGGTGCTGTACTTACATTTATACTGTGTTCTTAAGAAAACCCCGCTTCACTTCACCAGGCTTCGTTATTCTTAATACTGCGCACTGTACTATTAGTTATTTTGTGGCATTGTGTACGGAATACAAGTACTATTGCATTGAATATCAACTCGTAATTAAACATGTGAAATTAATTTTTTTTAAAGACCCCCGATATTTTTTGTCAACCGTCTTTATTTGAAATTATCATAATGTATAGTATTTTACTATTCAAGCCTTTTCATTTAATACACATATTGAACTAGTTCTGTAAAAACTTCTACTCTGACATTTTGTGACGGCGGTCATCTTGGACCAATTTTCATTAAATGTAGCTAGGAACACTCCCGACTACACCTTTCATTCAAAAAACATTAAAATTGTTCCATCTGCTTGGGAGTTACAATGCCATACACACATAGACACACAGACACGTTAAACTTATAACATCCCGTCGTTTTTGTGTCATGGGTTAAAAATACAGCGCGTTGTGTCTATACAAAATTGATCTTTAGATAAATTCAGTACGTATTATACCTTAGTGCGTGATTTATAATGACATCACGTTCTTATGCGCGTTTTTTATTTTCCGCACTATCTTCTAAAGCCATCTATATAAACGCATCGCGTTTCGTTTCTTTAGAAGACTTTCCTCTCATAATTACTAAAAGGTTTCACTAAGCTTTCACAAGAAAGCTCTCATCCATGTGCTTTGGAGGATTCTAAGTTTTAGTTCTTATTGATTTTAAACTAAGTAGCGTATGTGACTAGTCATACTGGATAGCCCATGGGATGAATATCATTCCTCCAATATCACGTTGTTATTTTAACCATTACATTTATCAGCGCACTTCATTTGTAGAAGTCGATTTATTTTACTAAAACAACGTTTATTTGTTTTAGGAAAATAAATCGACTTTAAAACATGTTGAGTTATGATGATGTTTCAGTTATTAAAAACAATTATGAGCATATCCACATCAATTCACGAAAAGCGAAAATTAGAGCAGTCAAACTTAATGACTTCCTTCACTTTGATTGGCCAAGCGGGAAGCCGTAACGAGCGTTGATTGGACCAACTTCGGAAATTGTTTGCTTATTCAACATCTATAACTATTCGTATATAATACAGGATAGATTATACTCATAGTTTTGCAATATTCGAACGACACTATCTAAAATTAAACTTTAAAACATATGTGAAAAAATCAAGAAAGATGTGTTTATAAGCGATATCCGCAAATAATAAATGTCTGTGAGGTGTATAATTATGATCAGGGCAACGGAACAAGAATATTTATAATTGGTGGGGAGACAAACCCAAGCGCAACAGTTTTTACATCGTTACCAAAATTTAAAGCAAACTAATTCGTTCTATAAACAAAACACCGATAAGCCGGTGGACTGGTCTAGCTTAGTGCTTGAGTTGATAGATCAAGTGAGGCTGTACGATACACTACATGCTAAAGCTTAAACTTAGACTCGGTAGATACCTACCTCAAGCTAACGCTAGGGTAGATGGAATATCAAGAAAGTGATATTTTTTTTTTTCATATTTGTCTGGTACTACTTCTTATAGTTCACCAAAGTAACCGCAAGTCATTATTAAGTTATGTACAGAAAAAAAAACCTACTTATTAAAAAATATATCTCATGTAAAAGAGTCAAATTAAAAAAAGTTTATGTTGTAGAGTCATTTACAAAAGCTCACCTAACTCCACAGCATTTTCTTTTGTTCGCATAGTTCACCAAACATTCTGCCATCAATTCTGTATCAAATATCTGTCAGTTCTCTGCGACACCGCTGAGTCGGCGCGATCCTACGCAAGCCTACCGGGAGTCACGTACTTCTCGTGTCAATTTATCAGATATCAAACCGTGCGGTCCCGGTGCGGACGCATCGAGAATTTTACATAACATCTAGTTTATCTACCTGAAAAATACTAGGAAACGTATTGATTTATCTTCTGATGTGAGCGATCTATCTGTGGAAGCAAGGTTTTTGGAAGAAACTACACGTGCATAAAATATTGTTGTTAAATAAAACGAGTTTATACACGTATCTGATCATTTAAAAGGTCTAAGTTATGGCTTCGCTTATATATTGAAGATTTCACAATTAAATATTTGGAATAGGTAAAAGTACAAGTAGATAGGTACCTACGTACACAAATGTTTGTTACATAGATAAGTATCACAGAAAATTCCGACATAAATGTTGTAAGTAATTTTTTTATACTTCATCAAATCAGTGTTCACATGTCTACTCGTAAAATTTTGTACCTTGCCATTATGTTTTACTAGAGCCTTTTCTACTAAGATACAAATAAAACTTCTAAATTACTAATAATCATATTAGCAACTTTTTCTCTGACTACCTAATCTGCAAAGTTATTTATTTTATTACACAGAATTACCATTAGCATCACCATAATATTCAACTCATTTACGCTTTAAGTACGTGTAGGTATAACCAATAATTTTAATCCTCATAGTTTAATATATTGCACTACTATTATTATCCACAAAATTACCTAATAATAACGGCAGTCAAATAATTATGCGGTTAACTGGCGATTCATCGTTAAATAATGGTCAACCAGACTCTTGACATTTGCATAGGCTACGGGGAGTCGTTATACTGTGGACAATTGCGAAGGTATATCATTATTATCTATATACATATTAATAAAATAAGTTCTATCCATCCAAAAGTTGCCTGGAGGAAATTGCTTTAGGCGATAGGGCCGCCCATTGTATAGATTTGTCTTGCTGTATCTTTTTGTATTTTGTTTGGCTATATTCATTCATTCATTCATATATATATAAAAACGAAACTCACTAAGTGCGTAATAAAAATTTACTTAACATTATTATTATTATTACGAGCCCGTTCTGTCCCATTGTTGGGCAAAGGCCTCCTTGCCCTGTTTCCATTTATTTCTGTCTAGAGCTATAATAGCCCAGTCCTTCTCGTGATTGTGGAGGTCGGCCCTCCATCACTTCCTTGGGCTGTCGCTGGCGTCCACTGGGTGGTAATTTTGACCCAAAGATCATCCCGGCATATAGCAGATGTGGCCAGGCCAGACATATAAGCTGCTTCACTTTAACATATAAAGCAAAAATTTGACAAGTCGAAAGAGGCAAGTGCCTTTATTAACATTAACAAAATGACTAACTACGACAACAAAAACTTATGGCAGAAAGATTACCTATAGACTATTTAAGATCTACAGATAATCCAAATGCTCCAACCCACCACCAGAGGGCAGCGTGCCCAGTGCTATCTGCATTAGCACGCTGAATGGCAATGTTTAATCGTTGGGCCAGATTAAAACCGGCATTCTGGTCACGCGTCGAATTGATCAAATGCTCCGATAAGTTTTGGAAAAAGTCTCGACTCTAAATGGCTCAAATATATAAGCAGAAAGTATATAGGAGACGTAAGGTATGTAAAAAATATCCGCAAGTAACTATAGCACGCAGATTAGTTCCTAGACAATTTGATATAAGTAAAAGAATCATTGTGTTCAAGTTCTTAAATCTAGGCTTTAGTTAGAATTTTTACGACTTAAAATAATAAGATCTACAAGACATTAATATTTGCTACAAGAGCATACTTGTATTTGTCCCTCAAAGCGTCTAAAGAGTCTAAGGTGACACATTGAGAAGACAAACAATATTAAATCATGTAGGTATTAAGCGCATAAATTATATTATGGAAATTAAATTAAGCACTGTTTCCAAAGTCATATATTATACTAGTCGAGACTTTATCTGTCCAGCACCAAAGGCATCAAGGCACAGAGTGTTACTCAACTGATATTTAAGAAATTCTTTCACTAAAAAAACATTAAGAAGATTAACAATATTGTAACAAAAAATATTATTATTACAAGAAGTAACATTTTATCTTATTTTATAAAGGTACCAAATTTTGTTTGAAACTTGATATTTTCACCTCAGTAAAAACAAAAGAACAGCTAACAGTAGAGAAACAAAACAAGTGAGATTAAGCCAGGTAATCACTATAACAGCTATGCTATTCGCCAAAAGTCCAAAGAGCGCAAACTTAGATGATTGGATAGTAACTTTAGTTCCTAACTAAAAGCATCTTTCTTTTAGTAAGTACTATGGCTCAGAATAAAGTTCACTCACGTTTTTTGAAGTTTTGAGTTCTAACTCTTAAGAAGCTAAATCTTTTTAGCTAAAGGCTTAAGTTACGTTACAGATATTTTTAGCTACCTGTTTCTGAGTATATATTCCTAACACTTGTTAGTTATTAACTCAGTAGGTACATCATGTTGATTTTTTCAGTGTGCCTTTAATTATTACGAATTCCTATACCATAAACTCGTTCATTATATGAAGATTTCTGTTTGCGTAGAAATTAGAAAAGTGTAAAGGGTTCTACTTGTTTGATTGTCTGTTATCTTTTAACGTTAAAGTTCGTTTAGTTTTGTTGGAAAGTGATGTAGCGAAATTGCATGCTAACTGAAAGAATATAATTGTGCTAAGGTGGAACCGTTATTTATATACCATAAGTGTAGGTGAAGTGTACCACATTGAACTGTAATGTAAATGCTTCATTTAAAACATTAACCATAACAAGGCAACCAGCCAGGCATACTGGCAAAGTTCAAAATCCATTATCAGTAAATTATCAGTTTCGCACGCATGAGTATAAGCAAACAATGAGAAAAAAGCTTAACATTTAGAAGCATTTAATATGCTTCGCTAAAGTGTACCGTCACGGTACATTTCACCTCCGTACGAAAATGCTTTTACGATTTTTAGCATTCAAATCACACACTTGCAATGTGCTTTCCTTAAGTATGCGTCCGGCGTATATATGAATCTATGTAAACAATATTAAGCCTAAGATACTTAGTCACTTTATTTATTTTAGAAGACTCAAATCTGAAAACATCATAATACACATTTAAATAAACTTCAATTTGACCATCGGTTTATGATAAACCAAAAATAATGGGCGTCTAAAATCTAAATTCTGTTGATATATGTACTGATATTGATAAAATGTATATGGGTCAAACTAAAAGAAATAAGAAAATATCGTGATAATCATCACAGCTGCTTGTCAAACAGGGACTACAACTTTAGAAGACACGGATAGTCCCTGGAATCCTACTGGTGTCTGCCTATTCGCCCCGTTCATACCGCCCTGACCCAGCAGTGGGACACTACAGGTTTATACGTAAGCAACTACCTAATTGAGGAAAATACGAACAGCAAAATAAGTAATTGTAATATATATATAAGCCGTCCAGTTTCGAGCAAAACGTACTTGCTTATGTATACCTCTATGGAAAGTCGTAATATACCACTCTCGAGGGAAATCTATTCTATTGCCACTTTGTTTTGTGCAACTGACGGTAGCCCAGTTTAGTGTACCATATAAAATTATATAACTCGTGTATTGTTTATTTATATACCTTTTATACGAAGTGAAGGGCTGAAGTTATTACAGTAAACCGTCAACGCTAAATTTTATTGATATATTCCATTCCTATAAAGGTTGTCCGGGAGAGATCGCTTTATAGCGATAAGACCGCCATTTGTGCCAAGTTATTTGGTTTTTGTTCTTTATTTGTTGTATTTTTGAGGTGACAATAAAAAAATATTATATTTTATTATTAATGTAAAATTAGAATTTTCGAGGCAGAAAAACCACGATGAAACTAAAAAACACACCCCAAGAAAACAGATGTGTCCATTTGAAGTTTTTTAAGTTTTTTACATAGCTCATTAAAATATGAGAACTAAAAACAAGTGTAAAAGAATTTGTATTCATACAAGATTAGATTTACCGTAAACTATGCATATAAACCTGTTTTAAATAAGACAAAACCAATATTTGAATCACCATTGCATGAAAAGTAATAAACCAAACAAAAGCTTGTAAGTACTACATAAAAATGTTATTAAATAAAACAATAATGTCGTGTACACGTACATAGCTCAGTGAAACTCATTTATTTCGCATTGAGACGCATCACGCAAACAAATTCCAATGTTTGGAAACACTTATATTTTTTTAGCCGGCTATGTTTACTATTCATCCCAATATTTGCTTACAAATAGAACAAATGGCGTGTTTGCGCCGCACATTCAGGATGCTATTCAGAAGAGAAAATTTTAACTTAACGACGGCAATAACTGGCTCGCCGAGTCTCGTTTACACCCCGAGTAATATTTCCACCTGCGCGAACGGAACCAGAAAGTAAAGTCACACTTACCAATAGCAGGACATACAGTAGCCTAACATTAACGCAAAAACATCGAACAATGAATTCGTATTGGTAGAAAAATCCGTTATATGATTTTAGATGCAAATTGTTTCAATACATAAAATTATTAAAGGATCTTAATCTTTGGCTCTGTCGCACTTATCCCACTTAGGTTTATCCTACTTGCTTTAGTGCCAGTTGTCCCATTGAGTCAAATGGATTCTACAGTAGGCAATTTATTGATGGATAGGTAATTTAAAATTTTCGAAAATGCATATCAATGCGCCGCCAGACTAGACTCCAAATATATATTTTTTGCATTATATTAAATTACTTCATTTCTATTACTATTCTTGAATGATCTTGACGTCCCGACCCGCTGATTTTATTTTCAACTAAACTTTTCTACAAAAGAATATTAAAATTTCATTTCTCAGTCAGCATATAATAATAGCTATGATCTATGATAACGTTAAAACAACATTTTCTGTAGGTGGCTAAAATTCAGATACGAGTAAATCGCCTTGCAATATTTTATTTGAAGAATGACATAAGTAAGTCATTGCAATTACGAGTACCACGTTTCAAAACACACACTTTCACCGTTTCATAACATAAACACACACTTTCCATTATAAATGAGATATTCAATTATTCATAACATACGAGTAGGTATTTTGATAAATTCGGATGTAACCTTTTTGTTTGTAAACCGATTTCAACGATTCTCTTTGATTTTCTTTGTTTATCCAGCAAGGTGAAACACTGTTTTATACGCGGAAACTTCAAGTGCCCACTTTATTCGACTTGAGATACAGAATATTGTCTACTGAATTTAAAAATATTCAGATCTTCGTGTAAAACTTTGGCTGAAAACGACCGCTGCCAAGGAAGTTCCGATTTGCGGAACGCTTATGTTTTTGATTATGTTTAAACGTTGCGTTTTATGAAACAAAATCTGTCAAAGCTTTGTTCTATAGTACTCTTTAGCATAATAGTTACAGCGTATTCAAGTCAGGTTAAATTTTCGGTCTGCGGTCTATTTGTCTGTGATTTGGTAATACCGAACACGTCGCGGTTTCGAACCAATCATGATGGAATTTGGTATACAAGTTCTACTACCTATTAGTCTTGGCGGGCACTGACTTCAAACAGATCAGTGGGTAGCACTTATAACTATTGTATTAAATTATTTTTAGTTTTTGAGTATCGATTTTTGATTGACATGTCGGTTAAATTATTTATTTAGTAATTTATTTAGCCCTTTTCAGTCCAAAACAAGTTTGAACTAAACGATAAAACTATTTACAAAATTTCATGTCTTTGCTGTTTGCCGTTTATGAATTCCACTATCCACCTCCTGACGCCATCATTAGAGCTGCTCAATGATCATCATGATCAGCCTGTATTCGTCCACTGCTGGATATAGGCCTCTCCTAATGAATGCCACCGAGCTCGATCTCCAGCTCTAGCATTTTTCGACCTGGCTGAGTGGCATCCTACATTACGTTTGCCTAAACGCGGTCTCCACTCCAGAACTCATTTAACCCAACGGTTGTCGGTTTTTCGATATAAATTGTCACGTCAGTTTGATAATTCTTTCAGCTATGCCGGTTACCTTGGTTCTCCGTCGGATCACTTATTGCAAATTTTATCCAGAGAAACTCCGAGCATTGCTCTTTCCATAGCTCGCTGAGCGATTTTAAGCATTTACACTAGTTTCACACTGAGTGTCCACGTTTCGGCGCCGTAAGTCAGAACCGGTCGGACGCACCGATTAAAAACTTTAGTCTTGTGAAGGCCTGACGGAGTTTGCCAAATACTGCCCAGCCTGGCTGGATCCTTCTGTTGGCCTCCTTCTCAAAAGTTGTTATTATCCCACTGCAAGGTCTGTCCAAGGTAAATATATTCCTGAACAACTTCCAGTGGCTATCCGTTATCGATCCCGGGTCAACAATAAGGGTGTTAGACATGATTTTGGTTTTCTCCATGTTCATACTGATTCGTCGGGAAGCGTCAGCTAGGTCTATCATCCGCGAAGCACAGGTGCGAGATGTAATTGCCGTTTATTTTAATGCCCATACCTATCCAGTGCAACGTTTGAAATCATATCCACCAGAGCGCTTGTGATCAGCTTTGAAGATATCACGTCCCGCTGTCTCACTGCAACGCTGTAAGGACTCCAAAACAGCCCATGCCTACTCATAGTCCACAAAAGCACTCAGCTCAATAATACCAGATTATTACATTGTTACTAAACTTACATAAGTATGCAAAATATAAGCTCAATCGGAAAACTAGAAGTAGGTCATAATTGACTACTAATTCATTGATAGCTAGTTTTTCCTCGATATTTTTGATACTCCATTATCAGATTCTGATTTGATGATAATGGGACTATGTAGGGAATATAAACTTTTGAACGAAAATATATTTATTTAATCGGCGAAAATTTTGATGAACGCACACATAAAAAAAGTACCTACAAACAGACGTACATGAAACATTCTTTTTTTGGAAGTGGATGAAAATAGAAGTGATATCAGCGGTTAAAGAGGTGACTCACAAAATATCTTTTGATATTTATAATAATTAGACACTTAGTAGGTCATCTTTGTTAACAAAGAAATTTATCGTTTTATATAAAAATTTAAATTTTGAATCTGAAAATAAATTTCTCTTTGAAAAACAATTGAAAGCACTCTGCTCGGTTTGGTTTGTGGTAAGGACAAGTAGAAAAGTGGCAACATTAATTTGATCTGGAGAATAGCTCTCCAATGCGGTGGACGAGGGTAATGCACCGTGTGAAGAGTTACCAGAATCCGAGGGAGGAACGTTCGCATTGTCACTACGGTATAAGTGCACGATTTTTACAATATTTAATAAATGAAATCATTTTCATGAGAGTAGTGTCAAATACATAAATTGTGTGATACCAATTATTACATAATAAAAATAAATTGTGTGATAGCAATTGATGGTGCACGTTGCTGTTTCGGATATTCGATAAACATAAGAAAAAAATATACAATTAACAATGCAATTTAAAAAGTTTGTGAATTGATGTGTGTTAACAGGCTGAGATGATAGTATTTTTTTTTAACAACATTAGTAAAATTTGTTCTAAGTAACCTTTAAGTATAACTTACAAAAAAATTTACAATAAATTAGGGAAATCGCATAACAATGAAAAATTCCTCTTAAAACAAAAATAATACCACACTTTTTGTCATGCCTAACTACAATAAGGCATATCATATATATTTTTGATAAAATAAAGCTAAAATATATTTGTATTTATATTTGTTTACTATTTTTTAAGAAAAAAAAAATGCCTCAACTAATTTTTAATTAGTCTATCCTATAACAATAATTATGCGAATTGGTGGCACGCTCAGCAGAATCACACTTTATTATTATGCTATCAATTGACTTTAAACAATTAACATCCTCATAATGTTAAATCAGAAACGGAACATGTTGAATCATTTATTTAGATAATGAGTTAATTCAGCAATTGAATCACGGTTTTTATTATTTTTTTAACTTAAAACAATAACTAACGTGAGATATTATTATAACACTAGATCCAAGTGGAACACTACAGAGAAGTAGGTTGGCGACTTACCTAAATCATACCACTTTAGGTACTCTAGTTTGATACACTAGCCCAGGCTCGGCGCTTACATTGTTTATTTACTGTGGTACCGACTACACAGATAAGAAAACTAGACAGTAGACACTACTGTAAATCTACCAAAATTCATTGCTAGCATTTGCTTTGCATACTTAAATAAGTATATTCGTAGTTAACTACGATTTATTTTAATTATATTATAACTAATCCTTAATCTCTTATTACTTAGATTATGCTATGTAAAGTAAATTACTTCAAAAATGTTGCTGTAAATCGTGTAATATAAGTATTAAATTTAAAAGTACCTGTGTACTCGTACCTTTATGTACATACTAAGGGAAATAATGAAGATTCCCAAAGATATTCGTTAACTAAAAATACTTAAAAAGCATGTTGTTTTTCTTATTTAGTCTAATGTGGTTTAGTTTGTGTGGGTTAAGATACATAAAAAATTGGTTATTGATATTTTTTACCGGAGTTTACTATTTTAAGTTGATTATTCGAAATTTTCAGTATTTTGTAGATTAATTTCTGAATGAAGCTATCAGATAATTGAAATGGGAGTATAAAGTGAAAAAAAACATATGTATCTTAAATGGTCTATAGTTAATCTTTCTGCTATATTTTTTGTTGTTATAGTTAGTCATTTTGTAAATTAGCTTTATATTTCGAATATACTGATATTATATTTCTTTTTAAAAATATTGCGGGTAACTTTTTATAGGTTATCGGTAACAAAATTCATGACTTTAAGTAATCGAAAGTTATTAAAAAAAATTAAGATACTTTCTAAAGTCAATTTTTTTTCCTTTGGAAACTAAACAAACAAAAGCATATCGCGTGAGCACAAAAAATCAAAAACAACGGCGTAATTATTTTTACGGCCCTAAATTCAAGTACAGCGGCCAACATTTCCAAGTTATTTAGGGCTATAGTTCGCCAACTATCGGCAGAATAGACGGACGCTATCGCTCGTCGACACCTTATCGTCAGCTAGTTAAGCGTTTCGCTGATTGCTGGATTGAGTTATAAATCTCGAGCGGCACGCGATCCATCCCTTGAAACAAATGCTTAGTTCTAATGGAAGAGCTTTTTTACTACCTATGTGTTTCTCTATACCATACAAATATACTGCACACATAATCTTGAATTATATGGAACAACTACGACGGCATAACTGTTCAATGACTTGATTCTATACAACTAGACACAATTTTAATTCCATCAGTTCTGCCATGTAACTACGCAGAAAAAACAGTTTTAACAGTACTCTATGATGTAACAGTCAAGTATTATAATGATTGGGGGTAGGTAATCCGGGAGTTGAATTTCATATATTGCAGATTCTGGCAAAACTCGGACGGTTGAATGAACCACTCTGCTAATGAAATCTTCCGAAAAGTGGACTGTTATATATCTGATCATTTATTATCCTCAAAGGGCTTGAGAATATTTTCGCAGGTACAAGGAATCTAAGAATGCAAAAAAGCACATTAACATATAAAACATACACTAAACAAAGTTCCGATTCAAACATCTCTTCAACCCTATTAAATAATACTCGTTTTGCAGTTTCCATACCTACTATAAACTTAATTTAACTAACGACTACTGATTAGAAGTTTATAATAGCTTCTAAATTTCACTTCTAGCATTAACTACCTTTGCAAACTTTAGATCCATCAAGTCTATTTTACCCTATCACAAACATCATGCTAGGTGAATGATAGGCCATAAAATGGGAACGATAAGATCACTAATCTAGCTGCCTTCGATAATGTTGATGTTTCTGTAAATTGTATCGTGAACGAATAACAGTTACAATTTGTAGAAACGAGTGTAGTTAAATAGAATTGATCGTATACTCCGATGGAATTGCTCGTATACTCAAGAAATTGAGTCGGTCCTGGTTAGGTTATTATATTACTTAAAGAGTAAGGACTGCTAGTGTTTACGGACGTGGATACAATATTTCAGTTATGGACTTCGTTTTTAAATCGAAAATATGTGTGAGTAAAATTATTAATGACGTAAGATTATCGAGAATGATGATTATTCTAGTTTGAAGTAGAAGTTTCAGTCATGATGCGTTTTCATTTAAGTTTAATAAAAGTTATTGGTTTATTAGCCTTTTATGATCAGTCTTCTATAATTTAATATTTAAGCGAGTATAATTAACTACGACTCTATTCTGATACTTTTACCCTGTAGTATATTGTAGTAATTATGCATACTTTCAGCTTGGCCTCTATTGATCAATGAAAGTTCACATTTGACCAGCTTATGTAACTTTTTTTTCTATGTTTGCACAAGGAGATCTCGTAAAGACTTTCCTTGATAATATTACAATCTAGCCTAAGCCTAAGGCTAATAAGTAATTTTAGTTTAACTTAATCGTCTACAAAATAATGTCTCTAAGAATTTGTCCATCGGCACTTTTCTTGTTACAGTTGTTAAGTTGTTATTACACAGTTTTTTATTACAGTTGTTAAGGCGAAAACACTTTGTTCATGTGTTTCTTAAGTCTTAGCACTTTCACTATTATATTTCACTATTTTACTTTGAACTCTACACTAACTCGAACGGTTTAGTTCTTTTTAGTCTTCTAGTTATGTTAGTTAGCTTATGTAACTCTGTATTTTTCTTTTTTGCGTCGATAAAGTTTTAATTTAAAAAAAAATTAAAGTCCTGCACTAATTATAGCCACACTTTTTTTGCTTGCTGTTGGAAACGAGCTAGACTTTCCCGAGAGAAAAATCGTGAATGGTATAACTGCGATTGTTTCGCTCGTTTGAATCGCCCGGCCCGGCCCGGCTGTTTCACTATGTAGGTACTCGTAATGGCTGTCCACGTGACATTTAGGCGGCGCAGGTGATTGTTCCATTTGCAGATATCACTAGATACTAGCCCCTGGAACATGCGTTGTTCCATTTTGCCAATGACTGCAATACGCGTCGCTCCCGACGTATGGGACGCCCGGGAGCATTCCATCTAGATTGTGTGCTTGCAATTCCACTATCAATTGCTTTTAAAAATGCATTGTTCAGAATACCGTCTGCTTCAACTTCGTACCAGTTCCTTTACTCGTATGCTTCTCATGACAGTCCATGACATGGAATGCGTTTCAGAACAATAATTAAAGGTTAAGTAAGGGCTATGGTTTGGTTTAGGTAATTTTGATTATTTTGAGATTGATTGTTTTATTACAAGACACATACAAAAGATTAATTCATGTGTGTGTCATTTTAACCCGTACGTATCGCTATGGCGAACAAATCTACACATATGACATATGGCTATATTGACCATATTAAAGTTTAATTTGCTTGATATGGAGATAAACTATTATCCTTCCTTGCTATATTTTTAATTTTAGAGCAAGCATATATGCGAAAATACCGAATATGTGCAACTTTTTATAAGGACAATGTAAGGTTTATACATACGTATCCTTGTTTTGTGTCTTTATCTTTTATTAAGATTTCATAACAAACATTCACCTTTAGTAGCATATTAAAATGAGAATAACTAGTTTTCTAACCTAGGCCAAGCCATTACCAACTTTAACACCATCATCAAATTAAAAAATAATAATGCAAGACTCAGACAATTATAGAACACGTCGAACAACGTGTTGTTCTTAAGACAATTGCCATACAAAACCAAAGCGCAGTGGCACAATAATCTTGACATCAATTTGTTCAAGCAGGCAATATCTATGCATCACAGGTTAACCACCACTATTGTACAGCTTCCACACAATCTGATAGTAGCGCACTTCGCAAGCACATAGCCTTGGGCCCACAATGCAGTGCCAATATATCGTAGGTAGCATGTACGTACCGAATAGGCTAATTTATAACCATGATAGCGACAACGCCGGGAGCTGTAGTTTTATTTCGGAGCGAATTCTGCAGTAGTTCATATTCGTTAACGAAATTTTTGATCATGCATTTCATATAATTGGAACTTGTCTAGCTTTATTCTGCTGTTGGTAGGTATGCTTTAACTGTCGTTTTCAGCTAATTAATTAACAGAATCAGAACTTTAATTATCAGATACTTACTTATATGTATATATTTTGCATTTTATAATTGTTTTACACTGTTTTGTTCTCGTTCTAAGCCTTGAAGTTGAAATCGTACTCAATATTTTATTCGACAACTCGTTGGACTTTTTTTTGGTTTATTTACGTGGTAATTTTATCGCGTTTATTTCCTTCGATAAAGAAAAAAATGTTATCTTACGAGAAACAATTTTAAACGTCCCTTTTATATGTAGAGGTTGAAGGCATACAAAGATACGTGGAGTTCCATAATGCGTCTGTACAAACCTCCTTACGGTTTAGAATTTGCAATAGAATCTCGATATTGGCAGCGCTACAATATGGCAAAGGCCTTGCTGAAATGCAATAGTGGAAGGCGGGGTAGAAGCATAGCTCTACTACGAGTATACTGATTATATTTTAAAGCAAAGCTTCCATCTCCACTTTAATAAGACGTTTATAAATTTTTTATGTACATTTAACACGAATAAAACAAAAAGCGCTTAATATGCATGTACATTGCATCAACGAAAATGTGAAAGAAGCGCTTAAAACGCAAGACACTTTAATAAACAAAATAAAACACAAATCCTCTCATAATTTTGCAAGGAGCACAGTAGAGAAGGAAATGGTCCGTCTCACAGATATGTGTTAGAAACTGCCTCCAAACTACTAACGTTTTCAATTTCAGTTAGTCATACTATCCCAAACTGATAATATATACCTATCTACACTTAGTTCCTGATAAGGCCAGCCGTAAGCGGGCATTGGATGTGAGATTGGAGCTCTCACTTATCCGTGAAGACGCGATAACGACACCCCCTTGCGTTTGACGGCCGATAGACGTATTGTTTCTGGTTAACAAAAGAGAGATTCGAGACGATCTGCCTTATCTTATGCGTTGTTGTAGGAGCTGAACGAAATAGCCGGATTACCAATAACTGGCTAACATTGTTTCGATTTTCGAAATTTATGTGTTCATCAATATTACGTACCTATAAGTGAAGTTAAAATATACGTAAGGTCAATTAATTAGGTTTATATAAGCGACATTTTTTGTTTGTTAATTGCAGCACTTAATATGATAAATACACTATCCACACAATTCACACAATCACAACACACTCACACAATAAACATTTTGGCTAGCTATGACTACAACATATTATATTATGTCCTGTATACAAGTATATGAACTATGAAGAATAATAAACATAGAAACGTTAGAGACTAAATTCTGCAACACAGGTGAACCTATTGCAGTAGCCAAAATAAGTTATAATGTGTACTTGGTTACTATATACCTAGTCCTACATAAGTTACATTACATAACCATATTTGTGATGCTAAAAATAAGTTTTTTTTTTAAGTATGTAATTAATTAATAAATAAAATAAACTTATTTTTTCTTAGTAATGAACTGTATGTATTGTTCATATGTCTAGTAAATCGACACATACGTTTGCACGATAATTGGTTCTAATTGGACTTTGGTGCCGGTCTCCTGTTCTATCTTAAAGCGTTTGGACAGAATCATTTTCGAATTGTGATCTTTTACAAAGTCCATATTAGCATGCACCTCACCTGTGATGGTTCCCAAACAATGCCACAAAGACGGGCTCGGCTTATCCACTGCGATTTAATTCCACATTCACAAAGTAGGTGCTCCATTGTACAGTTCCTGGGGTAAAGGCATTATTTAACTAAACTCGAGAGATTCGCAGCTCGGTCAAAGCATAATGTTCGCTTTGCTTGCAAAGTCCAAACCTCGATATTTTGAATAAAAAATGCTACTGCGGTGAAATTATTCATAATTTTTTATTGCGAGGAAATTCTCCTTATCAAATAATGAGAATTTTTAGAGTATCCAGGCCCAGCTTTTTCTGCTATCACGCTTAATTCTGTGGACAGGTTTTCATTAGAAGATAATATGTACGTCATATTTTTTCTTTGCAATGCGGAGTATCATGGCTTTTAGAGGTGGTCCGATGATGGTGATGGATTTTTACCAAATTCCATTTTCAAATACACTTATATATATGATTCTATAAGTACTATAAAGTACAGTCTCATTCAAATAACGTTTAAATTAAAAGCATTATTTTGAAGTTATATTTAATATAAAGAAACTTGTTCAAATTTACAATTATAAAACACAAAACTAAATTAATTTTTTAAATTCTATTTTCCAATTAGATACTACAAACGTTCATCAACCTGCAATGAAATGATGCAAGTCAGACAACAGCAATACAAGATACAAATAAGGGTTCCACGATAAGACTCTCACTTAATACTTAAGTAATTCATTGTTGGTAAACAAAGAAGCTGACTCTTTAAAAAAAGCGCTTTTTATAAGATATAGCAGCCCCGGGAGTAAGACTCTAGAGGCACAAAGTGACGGGTATTTTCTTTTATGTGATTATAAATTGTTTGAAAGCCCTTTCGACTCTATTTTGTGGTCAAAATGTATTAAATTCTTTATTAACGTAGTTTTTATTATTCGTACTTTGATATTTTTGACCCTTAAACTATTTTGTTTTATGTAAATCTTTTTCTGTAAATTCTGCGTCAAGTCTGGCATAAATAAGACGACCGTCATTGCCTAGTCAAATTCAAATCATTTATTATATACACATTATTTTTTACATGGGAACAATTTAATGAACATTAGTGGTACGCTCCAAAAATGGCGGTCCGGGGTTCGATGTTCAGCCGGGGTTCAAACAATGTGTTTTATATTTAACTTTGGATTTGGGTAGAGCATGTGATTCTTAATGTTACTTGGGATCTCTGTCATAGGGGAAACCCCCTTGGTAAAGCCCAGTGAAACTTAATTAACGTATTATAATTATATAACTTCCATATCCATACATAAACCTTAGTGTATTTTTTATATTATGATGCAACGTCGTTGTTGAGAATGGAATGAAGGCCCAAGTGGTCTCTTAAACGAAATATTGCGCTTACGGGCGAACTCAGCAAACTCATAACCCGCGCTGTTGTAGCTTAGACATTAATGTAGGTAAGCTAAGCAATATTTAGGTGCAGTTTCTGAACAAATTAAAAGCGTGTCTGGAGTGTATTGGTTTTGTATTTGCAAATAGTTTAAGCTCATTGTCTTAAAATCGAGTGAAAACAATTTTTTATATATCTAGTGTTAAAAAGCACCCAAGCATTCTGAATCAATTTCTGTACCACATATTTCGGAAAACTTCTAATCAACACATTCCGATATCAGTACACATGTATAATTGTAATAGTAAAGCTCGCTTTAAAATATATGCTGTTAAATAGCATTTCTGAATACATTTTTTGTACCTACATTTATTTAAGGTACGTAATGCATTGGTAGGCTAAGAATAGTTTCAGTATAAATGAAGGGTTTTAACAGAAAGGATTGCTTGAAGATATATTTTTTGTAGATTCTTATCAGAAACTATTAGATTTCAAATGCATTTATCCAATACAAAATCACATACCTACTTTTCTATATAGACGTGACTGCTTAGAAAACATTTCAAAACCCGGCTAATCAGGGAGCACGGTAGTGCCCCCGCCAAGTCGAGCAAAACATAGGCGTTGCCGTACCATCCGTTTCATAATTTTATTTTGTGCGGCTGTAAGCCTCTACTTCCAAGCTAATACCCGAAATGCAGAGTGGCTAGCAAATTCCTAATAGATAAACAACCAAGATGTTACTTCTCGTGACAGCAAGGATATTAACTTTTCACAAGCAAGCTATTTCCTGCTGTCACTTGCAATGGACACTGTTTATTTTAATACCATTATTGTAAGTAAGGAAGTATCTATCGAGGACGTCGATACCGGTATCTACGAGTACATTGTGAAAGAGAAAACTAAGAGGACGCGCTATGGAGCTCGGTTATATTGGCAATCTCGTTTAGTATTTTTATTTAGCTCAAAATCTACACTTATTTGTTTACCCAATAATGTACCAGTCCTCTTCAAAGTTTTAAACATCTGTACGTCAATTTTCATTGTATATATATATATATATATATATTTAGACTTTCTTTGTGAATTTTTGACCACCAAATTATTTCGTAAATAGCAATCTATAAAAATAGATTAATAGATAGTGATTCTAAATGATAGATAAATGATTCCTAATCCCATCGATCCACTGATCAATAATTACTAATTGCTACTGTTTACTTATTAATTATAGCAGAAATCTTTATTTTTGTTTCTTATGAACTTCGGGCTATCTTGAAACATTAAGGTTAAAAACATGCAGTTGAATTTAAATAAATTTCTATTACTCTCTCGTTTATAATAGAACTAACTGTGACTCGCAGTTTCACCTGTGTAGTTCTACTAAAACTAAAACTAACTTCGAACTACTTATTTTGAAGTCGGTTAAAAAAGCCGTTTAGCCGTTCTTGAGTTATAAATAGTGTAACTAACACGACTTTCCTTTATATATATATATATATATAGATAAGAAGCGGTGGTGCGGTCAAAAGTCAGTTCACCCACTACTTAGTCTAATATAGGCTTACTTGGGCACACGAACATCATAGGCATAGCTCAAGTGTTCAAAGGAGCAGAAACTCAAGACCAGACTCGGAAGCGCGTTCAAAACTAAGTTTCACTTTAGTAACACAGACAAAGCTCCGGGCAACAATTTCCTTAACAAAATTATTATACACGCTGACGTTTGCAACTAATAAATCAGCAGACAGATCTCTCTGAACGACAGCTAGATTAAATGAGCGACTTCTAAGAGCTTGTTGTTTACATTCGTGACTGATTCTCTCGAGCAAAGTTTGAGTACGAGTACTAAAGGAAGTTATTTGGCTCGGTGCTCTTGACGCTGAAATATGATGGCAATTTTCATGCTGCCAAATATACCTGTCGGGTAGAGTTGCCATGTGTGCTCGTTTCCCGGGCGTCTCACGTTGCGGTAATGGATCGGGGAAATCTTAAATTTAATTTAGGTTTTTTATTAAATTTTTAATACGTTATTATGCCATGCAAAATATGTCGGTTTTTAGTAAGATTTGAAGATTAATGAATTTTATGACTTCGGTAATCGTTGAGTGACTATGTTTGTCCGTTATCTTAAAAATAGTTAAGTACCCACAGCCTGATGGTAACATAATTCTAATCATTTGTGATAGATAACACAGCCGTTTATTTTTATTCTTGTGTTTAAGCTAACATAGCAAATGATCGTGCAGTAATAATTATACTAAAAATAATATTAATAAGTGTAAGTATTAGAAAAAAATTCACTACAGTGCAAAAAATTCTTTTCACTACAGTGCAAAAAATTACACTGCTAAGTAATACTGAAAAACTTTTCAATGTTCTTTTTTTTAAACATTTTTATGTGAACCACTGCAACCTATAAAGAAACGAGCACGAAAGTTTAAATTAGGTGAACATCCAACCCCATCAGCGAGTTAACCACTTTTTATGGGCGAGCGTTTAGCAGCACGGCATGCCTTGCTTCCACGTTGAACATAATTTTTACTTAATGACAATACTGCTAACAAAATGCGTGCTAATGCTAAACAAAAACTGTGTTGGTATAGAGTTACTTATTTTATGACACTACAAGGCAGTTTCTGTATAAATATTTTATTCAAAAGCTTTTTTAACATTATTGACTGGTTATAACGACGCCATAATTTGTTTACCGGTATTACCCAACGTATGGTAATAACTTAGTGAACCAACGTGTGAAAAAGAAGTATGTAACACCTAAATGTTTAAAGTGAGTAAATATAAATGAAGCTTTCACTATTCTAAAACAGCGTTTTACCTAATACATAAAACATGTTTAAACTTAAGCTGGTTTTATCGGGTTAGGAGCTTTATGACTACATCTCGATTGGACTAGTTAGCAGTATGACTAGATCGCTTTATGACTTAATCTCTATACGACTACATTGTGTTAGGGATAACAAAAATAATCACGAAAAAATAATTACTCGTCAACTCTTTACTTTATTCCTAACGCAATGTAGTCATATAAAGATTCAGTCATGAAGCGATCTAGTCATACCTGCTAACTAGTCCAATCGAGATGTAGTCATAAAGCTCCTAACCCGTTTTATCAAAGTCTATTTACCAGCAAGGAAAAAACCAAAAGATATGAATGTTAGGTAACATCAGAATATAATTAAGAGAAGTTCATTTATATCAAAGGCAATCAATTTTAAAACTCTTTATTGCCACAACAAAAATATTATTAAAGAATAAATACATCAGCATGTAAAAATTAAATTAAAAAACCCCTGGTATTTGAAATTTATTATAGTTCTAAAACAGGTACAAAAGGCCGTCTTATCGCTGAATTCAATTAGATTGTAAGTCGTATGTGAGCGTGCGTAGGTACATACGCTCACATACTAGAAGATAGTAATGATGTGCAAATTACAAAAAATGTACCCTAACTTTCTTTAAAAGTGAGGATACAATTTTTTTCTTAGCCATTGATATACCAATGCAATGTAGCAATTTTTTTGTTGGTAAATAATGTCTATGCTCCGGCAACACCAAACCTACGTGTCATTCGAGCCCCAACCGATTCCTCTGTTTGCCGATCAACCGGCTTTATATCCAGCGAAATTGAAAACGTATTTGATACTGAGACTGGGGTAAGAATTTATTATTGTTAACTTTGATTCCGTAAAAAATGTTGTTTCTCAAGAGCGCGCGAAATATTTCCTGAAAGATTTATTGGTGGATAACACCAGTTTGAAGGTAAGTGGTTTGAATTTGATTTTTCTTTAGATTTGATTAGTTGTATAAACTTCGATTGTAATGCAAAAAAATAACATAACGATGTACACATAAATATATTATGCCTACTGTGAAGAAAACCAAGAGTTGAGCAACTTTTTGCATCATCCTCATCAATTTCGGTCCTGCGATGAATCGGATATCATTAACTTAACTGGCTGGTGGTCTGCATACCGGCCGTTTGCCGCCTATTGGCCATTTTCTGTCTATGTTTTGTATATTCAAAAGAAATACTTATTTTCAAAAAAAGTGGTCTTAACCTCCTTTCACCTTAACCTCCTCTAACATCTAAGTACCTCAAACTTCACAAATTAATTAAACAAAAACAAAACAAAATTTTCTTATAATAATATAATACCAATTTATACAGGAAATTTCAATTCAACTTTAATATTAATTCACAGTTAATTGAATAATGAAATTAATGGTCAAATTAATTTACTTACTTGTATTATCGGTATAAAATTAATAAATTTTCTATAAAGATTTTTGTTCTCGTAAAGAAAATTTGCAGTAAATATATAAATAACTATAACTATAATACTGCAAGTCAAAAAGTACTACTCGGGCAAGCACAATGTCATATTGGAGATATTGTTGCCAACATGGTAAATATATCTCATATAAGTTAAAAAGTAAGTAACATTAGTTGATGAACACAAGAGATAAGATATTGACCTAGTCAGAAAAGCGTCTCTGCTAAATCTGCTGCTTTAAGCACAAAGTAAATAATATGCTTAAATAAATGTTCGTACTTGTGTGCAGATTATATTAACCAACGAATGAGGAATAATTAATGAGGAACTTGTTATACAGGTTTGACGATTTTTTATAGATTTTAATTGTTGGCGTTATATGGCGAAAAGGAAAGAGTAATTTCCCCAAAAAGAAGGAAAATAGACAGTCTGCGTTTTACCAGTCAGTGAAATTACCTAATAATCGTAAAAGAAATACCGTATTCAAACTTAAATAAAAACCGTCACAAAACGATCAAGAGGTTATGGAGGGTTGTCAAGATATAAGGTTGCGAAATAGTTTGTGCTCGCGAGGTCAACAGTGGTTATAAACAATGAAGTGCGTACAACTGACGTACGTTGGTTCGCTAACGCGACAGTTCACAGTCTACATCCGTTCATAAGCAGGCTGTATGCCGCGAGTATTTCACTGTACCAGAATCAATTCAGCAAAATGATAATTTTATTCATAGAGTTCCCGCCAGAATCGTATCGCTTACTTTGTCCGTGATTCGGTTCGAAATATTTTATGAAACAACCGCCCGCATGCACATGCTGCTAATGCGCTCGCTAGTTTCCTGCTCTAATGAAATAGAGCTCTTTATAGACTCCGCTTTGAAACTGTGCTCGTTCCGTGGCAAAAATATCTGGTTCTATCATTATAAAAATGCTTTGTTGGAATTGTATGTTTTTCTGTGAATAAAGCTAGATTTGTTAGCGGTTAAAATGTTTTCAGATATGTTTGCGTTTTCAGACTTGGCGATCTATGCTCCGCGATGCAAGTGAACAGGTAGAATTCACTTAGAGCTACCATTGACTACATTAATTTAAGACCGCAGTAAAATTGTATTGCCATGCGCTGTCGAAAGTTTATATAGGTCTATAATTTTATTTAACTGCGTTTCAGTACTTAGTGTCACCACGATTTTCCAATATACTATATTTCACGATTCACAATATTTTTATATGAAAAAAATTAAAACTTGAATATTTTCCAGAAGCTATTAAACGTCCTTAAAAGTTAAATAAATATATTTGACTAAAATAAATATGCATGACTTCAACATCTATAAAATTATAGAATCTTTAAATAATTATAAAAATTAAAAACAAGATTACATGTACCAATATCAAGGTGCAACATTTAGAATACATTTTGTTAAGGAAAAGCAAGAGGCTAAGACGTTCCGTTTGTCCGTTAGAATATATTAACTCTTCATTTTTTTACTACATAAAGCTTATTTATATCAGAAATAGGGCAAAGAGTGTGTTGGCGACCATGAGTAATGTCAGCCATCGCTTTCAGACTCTTTATGAACTGTACTATATCTGCGTCGAAGCCTTGTTCCCTGTTTGTTTTAATAGAAACAATCTAGCATTGTAACTAGTTTCGAATGGGTTTAGGATGTTTGCCACTAAGAATTGAGCTTGAAAGTTCTGACCAGTAGGAGTAACTTTTTATGATCTACCTGGCAACAAAGCGAGGAAACTTTTGTCCGGTTTTTGTTCCTAATATAAAATATTCGTTATAACTTCATGAAAAGCAGATTAAAAATAAAAAGGTCTTAGTGTAACAGATATGAAAAATAATTTAAAAGGTTACAAGCTAGATCTATAAAGTCAAAATTGTTATTGTTAATTCGTTTACTAATTTGTAATGAAAATCTCGCAGCATTTACAAGTTGGTAATATATATTAGTGAGGAAGAAACGGTTTTGCTGTTTAGATCTTAGAATGGGTAGCCGAAAAGCTATATTATTATAAAAAAGCTATTGCTATATTATGTTAGATTCTTAATTTTTTTTTTTATTTGCTGGTTGATAGAGTAGACATTTGTTTTTAAATAATGTCTACCTTTTCAGACGGTGCATTCACCTAGGTGAACAAAATTTTGAGATACCTGGACCTTGGACTTATAGAACCTGGATTGTCGTTTTTAAACTGTTCGTCGTAGTTTTTAAGAAAAATAATTGTTTGCATCAAATTTTTAACTAGTTGGACCAGTACCTAAGCATATATTGATCACTTCTCTATGATTCTTTCTTTAAAATATTTTAAGACATTAAAATTACAAAAACAGCGTTTAGTTCCACAATGATTATTTTTTGTTTTAACTTTTATTTTGAATTATTTATTTTAAATTTTCAACTACAGCTTGGTTTTTAATATTTAATCTAAAAAGAGTTAAAATAATGAGGTCAAAGCTTCATGCTCTTCCTGTAAAACGGATAACCTTTCTCTTTGAAAAGTTTCTGTAAAAAAGAAATCTTATCAGAAATTCATAGAAGTTATAAAAATATATTTTTCTTAAATTTATTCCGCTTCAAAAATATCCCCGAGGTATTTTCCCGTTTATTCTCGGAAGATATTCGTCTGTTTTCAAACCTTTTAATTTTTGATGAAGGTGGTATGTTTTTACAAACCAAAGTGGAGCATAGGGAGATTCAACATTTTTATTTTTTGCCAACAGTAATTTACTCGTACAATGTCATAAATAACTATTATGATGTTGTGGACGTATTTTGTGTACCTGAACATAATTTAATTTAAGTCCTATCAGCCGTACATATATTATTACTATGGTGTCCTAAAAGCAGCTGATTAAATAACGCAAAATCGCGTCTTGCTAAAAAAATACTTAAATAATGTTTCACACGCACACGTCTAAATCATGTCGTGTGTCGGTGATATTATTCCATAACTTCATATATAAATACACCAGACCCGAAAACATATTCAATCTCATCGCTCGAACATCTGCCCGGCTGAAAATAGAACCTGGAACAGCCGAATCTTAAAACGAGCATACCAAACTACAGCTACGGCGGTCATCATCTAACATGGCCACTAATAACAGCTAACAGCATTTCAGTTAGTTCTAATAAAAAAAGAATCATACAAATCGGAGCATCTGTTACCGAGTTTATAACCCCTTCTGATTTTCTGGATAAAAAGTTGATAAGATTCTACATCATGGTATGAACCCTAAGCATACCAAGTTTCGTTAGAATCCATCCAGCAGTTTCGGAGTTATTGTTAGTCTAGAAACAGACGGACAGGCAAAAATAAAATAAAAAATTGATTTGTGGTCTGTATCGTTAATAACCCACGTTTTTTTTTAAATATATTCAATGTTTTTTAAAATATATCAAAATAGTATATATAATACTACGCGGAATTAGGGGCGCGTGGTAATTTGTTGAAATTTTGCCTTGAAATAAAATACATAATACGTACAATAAATGAGCGTTTTAAGTAAACATATATGTTTACTTGTACATTACATTGTACATTGTACGTTACATTATTTTATTCGTGATATTAATTCTAGTGTAATTCTATCAATCTTAACGGTATATTATCATGTAGTAGTAATATATGGTATTACCCATACATTTCAAGGCGAAGTTTCAACAAACTACCACACACCCCTAATTCCGCGCGTCCAATTTATCAAGGCTAGTGGGCAAGATACGCAATTAAATTACACCTAGTTCCACTAGTTATACACAACCTACTTAGAACGAGCGCGTCGACATTTCACTTGACATGATTTCGGCCAAGAGCTTGACATATTGACTGTTTTTATATTCTTGGTCGTCATTTCGACCGTTGCAGAAAATGTTTGGAGTTCAAGGTTGAATCCCGTTTTTGTCAATCACTTAAAATTTTATGATAGTTTTTAAGTCGAGTCCGAGTTATTATTACATCATAAACTAAGATGCTGGATTACGTATCTTTTAATTGATACGTAATACGCATTATAGGCCAACATGACTGTAGAAATTGACAAATCTAATTCTAAATCTCTATGACTAAATGCATCTCAAAGACATTCTTGAGAGCCATTGTTATAGAAATTTGCAAACATAATTGACACCTCACTCTAGCTTCAACTGAAATTATTATAGCTATGTGGCATCTGTCATAATTTTAAACAAGCTGCTTAAAAAACTCGTAAATAGTATGTGTTAGACGTGTTTACTTCGCTTCGACCACACGGACGAAAATAATATATTCGACGTGACGCCGCGCTCCTTAGAACGTAGTTCCTGGCTACCAACTTGGGCGTGATTAAGGAGCAACTAATTTAGTTGGTTTATACATGTCGGTACTCTGCCGTGTACAAGCCGATGCTAAGTGGAGTGCTTGGGTAATGTAATGACAAGATGTGATATGTACTGAGGCAAGTGCGTTACTATGGTAGATTTTGTGACTGAATCCAGTATCATCTCTATGTGGTGCAGTTCTGAGAAATAATACTAGCTTATATTTTAGATAACATCTTGCCTTTAAAAAAGCAAAACTATTTACATAATGAATTAAAAAGATTTTATCCAAGTATTTTTAAGTAAACTGTTTGCCAATATCGAAATCTACCTTGAAAACATTTGCCTACATTTGTAAAAATAAACATTTAAAAATAAAATAATTTCCCACTCTTTAACGATCATCTATTTTAAGTACTAAAAAGCGTCACCGTTTTCTTAAACAAAAATACTTTGGAAATAAACTTTAGTTCCATTGGTTCACCCTATAATAAAAACAATATTATTTCATATAAATAACAGAAAACAAAACAGACACACAAAAGTGTTCCCAGGTAAGCTGATTATTAACTAAAATAATACAAAAAAATCGATATCATCCATTTCTGGCTATGATATCCGATCTATGGCGAGAAAAGTGGTGATATTACTTCTCTATGGTGCCTCTTTGTAAAAGGAAGGGAAACGGTTGGCCGCAGCCTCCCAGAACCCCCGGGGGCGCACATTTTGACCGTAATCAGGCTAATGGACAAACCCTGTGTCCGATCCGCACAAGAGTTCCATTCACGATTCTAACACCCTTGTTTTGTTTAAACACACTTACTTAGCACTTTAGTGCATTTTAATGGACATTCCGACTACTCATTTGAATACAGCTTTTTGTTTAGATGTGAATAGATTGTTTGGAGTGAATTTTGGTTTGTAGTTTCTGTTTTTGTTGAATAGTTAAATTGAATATTGCCGTCCTAATAGCCTTTATACGAATAAATTATCATATTTGCTGTAACAAAATAGTTAATGAAAACACTATGATATTTAGCCACATTCGAGGTTACATATTTAGATCTCTATATCGACTGAAATAGCATCACGGAAAAAATAACTAATAATATAATAAATAACTATGATTTGTAAATCTTATATTCTTGATTCCTATTCCTACAAAAAATTGTCTGGAATATATCATTTTAAGCGATAAGACCGCCCTTTGTGCTGTTTACTTTTAAAGTGTGTTTATTTTTTATTTTATCTTATTATACTATATACCTTTAAAATCGTATAATCTACAAAACGCTATAGGTGTTATTGACTCAATGAAAACTAACTAGATATTTATCAAGTTAATTAAACAGGCGTTCGGCTTCGTTCGCCCAACGCTTGTCGGATGTCGCCTTTCCCTTTTTTCCTGTCCAATTTCGTTTTCATAAAGTAAATGGTTCACAAATTGGATTATGTTGAATAGCCATAATATTCCACCAGGACATACAACAATGGCGAGTGACACGTTCGTTTAAATTAAACCTTGTAGTAATTAAAGCAAATGCTGTTGCAGGTGGGGCGGTGACAGGGACTCTATTACGGGGATTATGTGGACTGAAAAGATTAACAGCATCAGTAATATACAGGTCTCGTATATTGGTACCGTTTGCATACTCTTAAGTGGCTGCTTTTGATCATAAGCAACAAAAGTAGGACAGTGGTTTTTGAAAAAATTTGAATTGTGTCAAATGATAACATGATGAAACAAGTGGTTAGAAGCAATTTCAAACAAACCCGACTGCTAAATCTTTTAACCTGTGTATCATCACTTTTTTTTTATTTAAAGTAACCAATGTCACAATGTCACTTTCACGACTAAGACAAATCTATTGACACCACTTACGTAAAAATACGACTAACCATTTAGGCTCTAGATCATGCCAAAGAAATATACATACAAATATACGTACATACACTTGAAAAACATAACGTAGCTCGTTTGTGGCACTAGAAGTAACCTCTTAAGGATTACTATGTAATTATTATTAGTGAGCTGGCTTAGTGAAAATGTTGACTATATAGCGGTTCATAAGATACAGCCTGGTGATAGACGGATAGACGGACAGCATTGTCTTAGTAACTCTAAATAGAAGTAATCAGCACCTCTCTACATTTACTATAACATCGTTCACGTTCACACTGCAACTGATAAGCTAGCACGCTTGCCAACACAGCACACTGCACAGGATGGCTACGTCAAAAAGCAAGCCTTTGTTTGTAATTAGGTGGTGCACTAGCGCCGGCCGATATAATATCTGCAACGTGCAGGTGAGTTGTCCACCCGTCCTGCAGCTCGCCCCCTTTACATCAACGCTAAGTATACTATTCCACGCAGTACATCAATTCAATACTCTAATACTTTTTATTTTATAAATATTTATGCTTGTGGTTGGCCGCAAATCGCCGATACGGTCTATAGGATATGGCACACTTGCCTAGAAGAAACCGATACACTCGCGATTTGAAAAAACCGATATTATAACTATCGGAAAAAAGAGAGCTCAGCTGCGAATTCCACAACTTGGTTGTTGCACGATAAAAGTAGACGCGAAGCGTTTAGTGCGAATACGTGGAATCTCTAATAGACCGATTGTAGAAAGGGGTAATCCAGAGTGTAGGCTATCTTGCTAAATTTCATAGAGAAATACATATTAATACGTGCCACCGGTCAACGTTATTAGATACCCTAACACTGAAATGCAATAAATTAAAACACGTGGTTACAACCGACGTCAAAAAAACCGTCTGCTAAGTACATCTTTAAACCTGTGTATCTTAAACTTAGCATTTCTTATTTGAAACTTCAATACAACATATTAGTTATATATATGTTCGTAATCAACGTCAAAATTCTTTATTTTAAGACCACACTCGATGTATTTTGAAAACACATTTGTTTTTAGATTAACTTTTGTGGGCCAATAATAAAAAAACAATATTAAGGTTATTGTTTTTTTTTATATAATGTACGCAATATCACTCTCACGAATAAATCTATTGATACCACTCGCATAAAAATACGACAAGCAGTTTAGGCTCTAGAGGATGCCAAGGAAATATGCATACAATACATACATGCACTCGAAAAGCATAACCCTCTTTCGTTTGCAGTCAGGTAAATGAGTCGCCTTTCAAATACATTAAAATCGAATACACGTACTTAGCAAAAATCCCGTACTATATAAGTTCTATTTAGTTGACTTGCTAATCTTCAAAGTATAAATAGCACACAGTAACGTGTCTATTCTATATTTTTAGTTTCTTACTGGTAATATTGTATACATACTAATTTCTTTAACATTATTAGAAAATATATGCATTATATTAATAGTATCTTTGACAATAGTACAGTGGTAACAACTCATTGTACTCTTGTGTAGCTAATTATTTAGCAATTCATAGCACCAGCTATTGTGCAAATTAATAGTAGTGTCCGTATAGTTACTAAGTAATACAGTTAGTAGTGTAAAGTAGAACGGTGTCCGTACTGTATTCGTACTACGATTGATCAAAGCATTTTAATGCTTAACTCCACCGTAAAGTTTTAACTTTACGGTGGAGTTAAGTATATATATTATTATATTATATTATTATATCATTTAGAATATGATAAAGCGATTTCAATTCGCTGAAGTTTTTTTTAGATATTTTGATTAATCCAAACTACTGACTTGTGTCAATTTTAATAAAATGTATATGGTGCCAAATGGAAACCCTTTTGACAAAAGAAACATTATTTTATTTTTTTCATATTAGCTTAGTTTAGTCTCTAAGAATTTGGGTAACAAACATAAAAAATAAATTAATAAATGGGAATTGATAGCCTCCTCTTTTTTGAAGTCAATCAAAAAGCCTACCGAAAGTTTTAACCCACTACTAGTTTAATTATTTAAAGAAAAATAGTCCGGAGAATATTTAATTAGGTCGAAGATGTTAAATATTTCCAAATTGTTAAATTTATTCCTAAAATTGATCGTCGAAACGATTTATTATCAGACTGCAAGCTCAGCAACTGGTTCCCACGCGGGAGTACAAACGAGGTGGTTGACGAGATAAGAGCCGCAGCGTAAGTGCCGGCATTGTAGCTACAACAATAACCCACGTAGCCGGCATTATCAGCAACCTGCCCGAGCCACGGAACCCTCACCGGCTAATGGATACTCCAACACCAACCCGTAATTATTTTAATTTTCATCAAGCACCGACTCAAGTACATTTTGATCCGCGGAATTTAAATAGATTTCCAAATAAAGGAAGTAGTTACCGCTCTTGTTTTCGGTGGTAGGTGATTGTTCGTTTATTGGGCACTGTGTATTAATTAGTTTAATATAATTAGGTGTTGTGGTCAAAAGCAAACTCTATGGATGCAGAGTAAGTAACTTTATCATTTATATTAACTAAAACACATCATTATACATATTTATCTACATTTAAGAAAAACAAAGTTTACTAAAATTAAAAGAAATGCTGTCAGATGACGAAAATGATACGTTCTCAGTTATTAACATTCGGCGTTTGTGTGTTCGAAACTGCTCAATTAGACTCACTGGAAGGCAGTTTATCTAATTAGAATCCCCTAAATGTTGGTCCATGTAAGTAATTACACACGCCAAGCTGAAAATCTTTATCAAATGTAACTGTATGTTTTAAGATAATGAAATACTCACGACCAGCCAGAAAAGCTAACAAAGTAAAGATTTCATGACATCCGATCAGAAGTGCAAGTACGTTTCTATATTGGTAATTATAACGTTTCGACTAAAGCGGTATGCTATAACGTTTTTTGCAAACACAGATTCTAGTAGCAATATCTGATTAACGTCGGTATGATTCCATATATTATCGTTGTGTTTCTTGATTTGGTTATTGGTGTGTATGTTAAAGTTTACCGCCTGCCTGAAATCTTTTCAGGCCTCGGTATAATTTATCACAGCAAACGTCAGTAAAACGATTTTTAAGTCCTTGCGTTTGTATTATATCGATTGTATCGAGCCTTCAATGATGATCGATACATTCGATGAAAATAGGTATGTAAAAATATATTTTTATGATATAACATGAATATTTTGTACGTGCGTCTTACCGGCCATGTGTATCAAAATGCGTTTATCCGAATAAAAGCACTCGATCTCGTAAAATACGTACCTACTACCTTAGTACTTATTTATTTTACTTCATTTTGTTTAAGTAAAAACAGATCTCTTAGCAGAACAGGGGCCGCTCTTACTCGGAGATTTTTTCGGCAATTAAGTAAGTAAATATTCATTACGTGAGGCTACAATTTATTAGGAGTAGGTAATCTGGTAAATTGTGTTCATTTACTTTTATTTTCATTAGTGAAAAATAAGATAGTAGTACAGTACGTAACGTTATATATTTCTAATAACGTACCTCTATAATCTTTTAATGATAAAAACCGCCGGGTGCAAGTAATTAGAGTATTTGCTTAGACACGATTTAATGGTCCCGATTATCTTTTTTCGGTGTCGGTCTATGAGGTTCTTATGAATTTAAATACCTGTATATGATATGGGTGATGGTATATATTTTCCGTTGCTTAATTATTCGATAGATATTAGGCAATTTAGGCCCTCCTCCTTTGTCTACTTGCCCCACTAGCGAAAGTGCAAGTGATTTATCCAAAATGGGATCGCTGTGTTGGCTATATCTATTCAAATACCATAAATTAGTATCTCTAGGAACTCTGCATTGTACTGCGTGCGCTATTTAGGCAAAAATCTGTATTATAGTTCATTTAGTTTATTTTACCCGATTGCAAAAGAAGGAGGGTTGTGTTTTTTGAGTGTATGTATGTATATTTCTTTGGCTCTCCCTAGAGTCCAAACGGCTCGTCGTATTATCTGCTGTTAATATACGACGAGCTATACGCTAAGTATAGCCTGTGACGGTAAGCATACATTAGTGCAAGATACGTGGATCTAAAGTTTTTGCCGTCGGGATTTTTGAAGTCACTTTTAACCACTTGTGCTTAAGCGCACTAAAATATAACTACCCTTTTGTCTCCTAAGTCAAGGATGGCGGAACATACAAACACATCTAGACACGAAACGATTTATGAAATATTTGTTTATTTTTGTTGTAGCTAGACATTCCATTGCCTTTTAGTTGAGATCAAATTTATAATTCGAATGTCTACCTCTTCCTTAGTGACTTTTTGATCTCATGTCAAGCTTTTATGAGTACTTCACAAAGGAGTTCTGGAATGCCCTGTAGATACTGATTTTCCTCCCAATAAATAATAATCCCTTTTATTGGCAAGTACATAAGTTGTTGTTGAAGTTCTGATACGAGTACAAGGTAACGGTTGTTATATGTTTATGGGTTCGATTAGGGTCGACAAGCCTTCACCCCCTGTCGCGTACTATGATGGATGGAGCTAACATCAGATTTTGGATAGTTTTCTTTGCATATGGTGTTTTTTTCCGAAGTTGAGAGGTCACTAAAACTTTTTTGTCATCAAAGTAAATATATCTTATATACTTTATTATTCCTATTAGTATATTAGGAGGCATGGCCCGATTTATAGTAATTTTCCAACCGGATACGAAAACTTTGCAACAAGAATTACGCAATGACAGAACACTCAACAGACACTCATTTATTAGATTGAAAAGCTATTGTAGGTCTGAACTACTTCAGTATTACTTCTTATAATTTTGTATTCAGCTTCGTGTAATTCAAAATTCGAAAAACTCATTGTGAACGTGAAGAAATTCTTAACTTAGCTGATTTTTGTTCGTACTTATGATTGTTCAACTGTATAAAATTAAGATTATCTCGAATTATTTACTGTGAATCTTATATACCCTTTCAATAACCTTTTCAATATGTAAATAATTTAGTCAGTGTTTTCAATAGAATTGTGTGAGTATATATTATTATTCCTGTCAAGGCTTGAAAAAAGTACTCATAGTTTTTTTGTGTCCGTTATTTCTTTGCTTGTTTGAAAATAGACAAATAAACGAGGAGCTTCGTAGTATCCAATAGCTAAATTCGTAGGCAGTAGCTACGGCGTAGAGGTACGATTTATTGTACAGCCACAAGTGATTCGGTTGCTAAGACTGCTACGATTGATTTCGTTCCTACGAGAAACACCTTCCAGAATGTTATTAAACACGCTTGATTAAACATCGTAAATTATATAGAACTAGAAAACAGATTAGGAAAAGAACAGATCTGTGACACCGGTGTTTTTATATGCGTCGTTACTTTAGATTCAGGCCATAAAATTTAGAAAAATCGATAAATAATTCCTGACTGACTGACTGACCTAAAAATATTTGCTAAGAATTAACATAGAGCCTAAATCGCTAAACCTAGCCTGTAACCTAGGGTTAAGGAAGTATTTTTGGAAGTTCAACCCCTAGGGAGGTCAAATGAAAGTTCAAACTTAGTAGTGTTCTGTTTATTTTGTTATATGTCGCGGGCAACACCGCGGACACACGAAGCTACTAGTCCTAAACATTTAACAGTAGATTACAAAAAACAAAAATATTTACTGTACTTTACTAATGTACAAACTTCTAACTCGATAACACTTATCCTAAAAATTCTAAATCACTTTTAGTACTTTTTATTTGTACTCTAAATGATAAATTTCGGAGCTAGATTTTTTGTTTAAGAATCTATTTTATGTCTGAGTTTTCAATCTGCTTTGGTGATGTTCACATCGCCTGTTTAGCGAATAGTATTACTTGAACACATTTTATATACACATGAAGTTTTATGTTCTTAATATAGGTATTCTGATTTTAGGGTATCTGTACATTAGGGACTCTGCTTCTAATTAACAACCACGCAGTTTGTACTTACTACCAATGTTTATTTTTACCCAGTCACTTACCTGAGTAAGACTTTTTTATTTTTTTAAATTTATTACTTTATACAAGGTGTATATTTTACTTAAGGGAAATTGTAATCAACTTGAGGTACAAATTTCAAATCGAAATAAAGAATTTTCAATCATAGACAATTTTTTAATTAATTTTACTCAGTTTGATAAATTGTATAACAACACATAAACTTATCAATACTTCTAAATAAGTATGTAGGTATGGTGGTGCTGAATTTACTCTTGAGCAGAATACCGCTTGGGTAGAATTCGGTTACTTCGGATTCCTCTTAACTTCACATTATCTATTTCTTAGGTGTTGTGGTCAAGAGCAGACTGTATTCAATTTAAAAATACAAATTATATGACGAATAGAAGTCACACAAAAAAATCGTCAAAAAAGGTATACCATACTTAAAGCGTTATTTAAAAAATTACAATGCAATTGCGAGACAACACTTAGGTAAGTGTTGTCTCTCATGTATAGTAAAAAGTATGACACGTATTAAAATGAACACTTAAATCTTAGACTTTTTGTAATGCAATATACTGCCAATATAGCTTAAACGTGCCGTCTAAAAATTGTTTTGCGATTACTTCTTTCATATTACTTACAACGGTCTTTACTCTAGACATTGAATCAAAGAAAGAAACCAACTGTTACCTCAGGCGACATCCCGTCAGGAACACTTCCAATGCTTATAAAAAGACTTGCAATTTCATAACATTTCTTCACAGACTGAGAATAAAACGCAGGAAAATAATGCAATGTTTATCCAAGGAACATAAAAGGCTAAAAGAGAATTCCTAGAAAATGTATACTGAGAGATAAAAATCTCAAAGAAAATCTATCTCTGATTGTGAACGAAAAATGTGTAGGTTTTCAATATTATAATTTGACAGGAGTTATATGTTCAAGAGTTTAGTCTGGTTCTTCGGCGTACGTAGTTTATTGAATATTTAATAAAGTATAATAGGGATCATTACCTTGTTTGATAAAACAATCCAGTTCATGAGATGTTTTATTCCTAATGACTTTGTTGCACACGGCTCTCGGCCTTTGGTAAACTCACGGTTAGAATGAGTGGAATGCAAGTGGCTTATGCGAAGCTATTAGTATTTAATTACTCAGAATATGCTAATGATGATAAATTATCCCTATTCGGCGGGGTTGGAACTACATTACAATAAGGCCGACCCTAATCTGGCCACCTGTCCGGTGAGCAGATTGGCGTATGACTATGGAATGGAGCGCAAGTCGTGAAGAAATCCATAGTAAGACTGGGGGTGCTCCTTCACGCGGTTGCCGCCCGTTATTGGTCTGGTCCCTTAAGGAACAGACGTAACAGAAACAACCAGTCGAAAACTCTAGATTATCTCTCCCTATTCCCTTCTATCTCCTTAGGATTGGCTGAGTTCCAGATCTCTGGCACATAGCTCGTCTAAATCCATTTCCACATCCTTCCCGATCATCAGCTACGGTGGCGTAGGTCAGGTCATTGTGGGTCTGCTATCCAAACGCGCAGATCATCCACGGCTTCCTGTGGATGGCTTGCGAGTGGTGGGGGTGGCAACCCGTAGCCGGTATCAGCAGTACGAAATATCGGGGGGAGAGTAGAGCTGGGCGCCTGCTCTCACAGTTGTTGTACAAGCCCACACTAATATCCCTAGTCTCCACAGATCTTCTAATTTAAATAATACCAATAATGATGAGGAACGACCAAGATGATATTGTTTTGCGCTGCGATCCGGCTAGCGCCCGGCGCCTCCCGGTACCCGGGCCGGGGGATGTGAAATTGACTACCGAAGGCGACGGCGGGATGGAGTCCCAGGCTCCGCCGCCCGCTCCTGCTACTGGGGCAGAGGAAGTCAAGGCGAAGGACGGAGAACCTTCGCTGCCTGGACCAGTGCCGAAGAAGCGTGGGCCTCGCGCAAACTCGAGGAAGAGGAAGGCGCAGAGGGGATGCGAGAAAAACGCAACAACGGGCGCTGTGTTGGAAGGAGTAGCAGGTAAAGGGCGAGGCGGCAGCAAGCCCTTTGGGTCCAGAGCCGCCTCGCCAAATGAAACTGGTAAAAACTACCGTAAAAAGCAGAGAGACTATCTCAAAAAGGAAGCAGAGAGGGCAAATGCTCTGAATCGACAAATGATAGAAGGTGTGCTGCAGCTGCCCAGCATGTCGGCTCTCGCGCCCGCGGTAGTAGCATGCATGTCGCGCGCCAATGTTTCGGAAAAGGCGAATGATGAAGGGACGAGCAGCTGTCACTCTGCAGCGACACCCCCAGATGCGGCTCTACCTGCAAAGGAGCGCGAGACGCACGGGGGTGAGGAAACCCACGCGAGGCTTGAGCCCGTGGTGGCCAGCGCCGGAGTGATAACCTGCATACCCCAAAATCAGGAGTCTAGGAACTACCCTAAAACGGCTCAAGCCGAATTTATTAGAAACCTCGAAACGAGGAATAACCTAAAAGATGGGGTGTGATTTCCGAGGTAGCGAACGCTCCGTGCTTGGACCTGCCCACATCTGAACCTTAACTGGCCCGCGTCCCCTCTGGGGTCGTGTGTGCCGACGAGGTGAAGAGAGGGAGTGTGTGTGCCACAGCCGAGGTTATTAGGACCGCTGACGAAATCACTGCGCAAGGGTACAACTGCGAGACGCCGAAGAACAGTGGTCTAGGGGGCAAGCGTCAGCGGAGCACAGACCAGATCTCGCCGAACACAGCGCAAGCGGACAAAAAAGTGTGTCTGGATAGTGGGACCGCTGCGCTTTCACCGGGGCAACTGGATTCAATAAAAGAAAGTAGAATAGGGGGGGAGCTTGGGTCTAGTACATCATACGCCAACGCTGTCAAAATTTACCGTGTGGTGGTACAGGACAAGGGCGGTGTAATGTTGGACGAACTCCGGGCAACCCTACTCCGTAAAACAATCGACAAAGAACAGTATCGGTTGTTCAAGCAAAACCGTGACATACCTAAGAGCGAACGTAGGCTGCCGCTATTTTGGCAACTTCCGCGGCTGACTCGAGGGTGTCTCTGGATGACCCCCAGATACGACTTTACCTTGACGTGGTTAGCGTCGACCGTCGAGCGACTGCCCTGCCTGTGGGAGGGATCTGGAGGCTTCCGGGTGATACCCGAGAGTCAGTTGCCCAAGTATCACACCGCGGTGATATATGTTCCTGATTTTGGCGAGGACGGGGACGACCTTGAAACATGGCCTTTCATCCTCAGGGAGTTCCTGTCCGAACTAAACAGGGACTTAAACATAGAGGAATGGCCAATATTCAAACACATAGTGAGAGACAAAGGCGTAACACACAACCACATCCTCATTATGGGAGTCCCGCCAGAGGACGTGGAAAAACTAAAGCGCGTAGACAACCGACTCCACTACACAACCGGGTCGATCTATGTTAAAATAAAAGGGATTAAAACCAGTGGTACAGTATCGGCGAAGGCAGGAGTAGCTAGGTCTGCTGCCACTGCATCCAGCAGTGCTGGCACATCAGCGCTTGCTGACGCTGGAGCTGCCGCAGTACCACCGGAAGATAAGGAGTGGACAAGGGAGGAAGTAGACCGTCTCCTCGAAGGGTGCGGTGAGGACGAGGAGGATATAACGGGCGACATCAGGAGCCTGTGTATCCTCTCGCCCCTATCGCTCATGGAGACTGAGCGGCCTGACGACCGACCTGACCACTCCTTAGAATAATAGGGTCGCGGTCTTATAACCAACAGACGCAAACCGTAAAAACTAAAACAATGGATAAGCACGGTAAAAATGTAGTTAAAAAGGTCAGTAATAAACAGGCGACACGCACGCACGAAATTAACAGGCCAGGCAATACTAACGGCAGGGCTAGCAACAGAAATAGGCTAGGCAACAGTAACAATAACCTTAAACTTGACTTTCTGCAAGCCAACATCCAACACAGCGTCACAGGATCCTCCAACCTGCGACGGACACTTGAAAAAGAACACAATACAATAGCACTGGTCCAGGAACCGTACTTAGAACGTAGTCAGGTAAGCGATTTTACTGCACTATAAGGTAATGTCTTTACTCCTCCAATGGAAACTAGAATTCGAACATTTATTTATGTACCTAAACTATATAAAGCGACAATTGTGACACATTTATGTAACGACGACCTCACGGTCATTAAACTAGAGACGGGCCTGCAAGGCAAGCTCAGCTCTATTATCGTAGCCTCGGCGTACATGGACGGCAAAACGAACGCACCGCCAGATACTGCGCTGACAATAACCTAGAGTGTGTGATTGGCACTGATTCAAATGCACACAGTACGGTATGGGGAGGTCCAGACACAGACGAAAGGGGTAAAGATGTGCTGGAATTCGTCCTTAAGTACGACCTCAATCTTCTAAATCGAGGGTCCGAACCAACGTTCGTAACCTCGTGGGCAAGGACTATTATAGACCTAACTATAGCTACCGCAGAAATTGCGGATACCATAAATGACTGGCGGGTGTCAACTTCAGAGTATTCCGGCTCAGATCATCGCTGGATTAGATTTAGCCTGAGAGTAGGCGAACACACACCACGAACATATAGAAATCCAAAGAAAACGGATAAGTCTGTGTTCGCGGCGAATCTTGACGAGGCTTTACTTGAAATACAATGTGTAGAAGTATCCAAGGAATTAACGATTAGTAACTTGGAAGATCTAGTTGAGTCAATAACAGACGCCCTAAAAGGCAGCTATGAAATCGCGTGCCCACAAAAAACTGAAAATACTGGGAGCTTACATAAAAAAGATAGATGGTGGCGCAATACACTCAGCAAACTGAGAAAGAAAGCGCGCCACCATTTTAATAGAGCTATGAACACTAACCAAGACGAGGATTGGCAAGAATACAGAAAAGCAAGACACAGATTAAAAATAGAGATTACAAATAGTCGTGAAAACTCATGGAAAAAGTACAGTACGTCAATCCAATCAGAGAGCGAAACTGCAAGACTTAGAAAGCTGGTTTCGAACAACAACAGTGTAAAACTGGGAACTCTAAAAAAACTAGATGGCACTTACACCACATCAGAACAAGAGCAGTTTGATCTTTTGCTACAGACCCACTTCCTAGAATGTCGGTTAGACAGCGATAGGGGATGGAACCTATATACCAACCACGAGCCCTGCTATGATGACTGGACCTTTGCCTCTTCAATAGTCACAGAAGAGTTGCTATTGTAGGCGATCGGCACTTTCCAACCCTTCAAAGCAGCGGGCATGGACGGTATATTTCCAGGACTCCTACAGTGGAGTGTTAATAAAATTAAAAACCATCTAATAGCTATTTTCCGGGAATGTCTTGCCTGGAAATATATACCCAAGGCATGGAGAGAAGTAAAGGTTGTTTTTCTGCCAAAACCGGGTAAATCGGACTACACAAACCCAAAATCATAAAGACCGATTAGTCTGAGCTCTTTTCTACTCAAGACTTTGGAGAGGCTATGTGACAAATACATTCGCAACGGACCTCTTAAGGACAAACCGGTGCATAGAAGTCAACATGCATATCAGTCAGGAAAATCCACTGAAACTGCATTACATCACGTTGTGTACAAAATCGAATCTGCCCTTGAAACTAAGCAGTCCTGCCTAATAACCTTTATTGATATAGAAAGAACTTTCGATAAAACAACCTTCCCAAGCATAGAAGACGGGCTAAGGAAACATAACGTAGATGAAAGAGTGAACAAATGGATCACAACAATGCTATCAAATAGAGCTGCGAGCATTGAGTCTTCAAATAACTCTCGCTGCATTGTAACGAAAGGCTGCCCACAAGGTGGAGTGCTGTCTCCTTTATTGTGGGTAGTAGTAGTAAACGAACTTCTCGAACTTCTAAACAAGGATGGGATAAATACGATAGGATATGCAGATGATTTAGCAATAATGATATCCGGACTCTTCGAAACAACCCTTTGTAACAAAATGCAAAAAGCATTGAAAATCGTTGAGAGGTGGTGTGAACAACACAGCCTTTCGGTGAATCCGCAAAAAACGGAAATTGTGCTCTTCTCACGAAAGAATAAACTACCACAATTAAAACTTCCTACGCTATTCGGGTCTAAGCTAACCTTAAGTAAAGAGGTAAAATATTTGGGGGTATGGTTAGATAGTAAGCTCTTGTGGAACAAGCAACTTGATCATATCACCACGAAAGCAATAAACGTTCTCTGGCAGTGCACTAGAGCAGTAGGTAAAGATTGGGGATTAAATCCCAAATTATGTCGTTGGCTATATACAGTGATGGTTAGGCCGGTACTAATTTACGGATGCGTAGTTTGGTGGCCCAGAACTTCCCTTGTAACAACTATCACAAAACTACAAAAAATTCAAAGGCTAGCATGCGCGCTCATAAGTGGGTGCACGAGGTCAACACCCTCTGCTGCTTTGGAAATTATCCTGGGACTAACGTCTTTGCACCTTCATATACAGCAGGAGGCAATGGCGTCAGCACTTAGGATTAAATCTACAAACCAGTGGAAAGGAGATGGCTCAGCAACAACCCACTGTATAGTCCTTAGCAGGGCAATAGCTATAGTCCCAAACGCCAATCCGTTTGGACAGCAAAAAGTATACACTGCTTGCAGTTGATAACACTTCAGCAGATAATGCGAGCAATTGTAAGACTTATAATGTCTATACCGGTGGCGCAAAAAGCACCAAGGGCGCTGGATGTGGATACTACTCACCAGAGTTTAGGTTCTCAGAATCGAAGGCCTTAAATGTGACCACAACAGCCTTGCAAGCGGAAGCAACGGGGCTTTTGTTGGCTGCAAAAGCGGTTCTATCAAGGGCCACCACATATAACCATATTAAGGGAAGGCCGAAAGACTCTCTTATATTTACTACTGACAGTGCAGCCATCATCTATGCACTTCAAAAGCCAACCACCAGATCAAGAGTAATATCCGAATGTCATCTGGCACTACAAAACTTAGCAGAAACATACGGAGTCTCCGTAACATGGACTAAGAGCCACAGTTTATGTGTAGGAAACAATAGGGCGGATGTACTCGCTAGGCAAGGAATAGACAAAGTACTCTGTACCGATATTGCAGATTTGTGTAGGCCAACTGCAATGGAGGTGCGTACACTGTTAATCCAACACACAGAAAAAGAGCAACAAAGCCTGTGGCTAAAAAAACAAGACTGCAGACACGCCAAACATTTCTTTCCACGGATAAACAAAAAGGTAACCAACTGCTTACTTAAGCTAACAAGAGCAGATCTACGTCTGATGGTCGGAATCATCACCGGCCACTGCGACCTGAACTACCATCAACATAAGATTGGATCAACGGATAGTCCTCTATGTCGAGAATGTATGCAGACAGACGAAACTGTGGAGCATGTGCTTCTACACTGTGAGGCCACGGAAAACATCAGACAGAGACTGGGAGTGCTGAAACGCGTTGAAATTTATGCATCCAAATCGGTTTCGCATCATGAGGGTATTTCTACTACACCTGACGAAATAGGACTGGAACTGGTAAGCCAGAGACCCAGAGCTGTACTCCGTTACTTTAAGGAACTTGGCTGGTTGGGTTAGGCTGGCGGGGGGAAATGCACAATACACCCCAAGCGGGACGTCAGTGCAGGACTTATCGCCCCCACACAGAATAAGAATAAGAATTATCCCTATTATTTTAAAGTTTATATTTCTTCAAATCTACGTCGAAAGCATTAATTAAATGCTCAAGTTTGAAGTGCATGGTTCTTTACAGGTGTACAAAATCCCTAGTAATATTTGTATTGAAAACTTTAGTCTCGATACACAATACCGACAACCCAAATCAAATACAGGTATTAAATACATACAAGCCATGTTGTGACCGAAAAAACATATCATCTCATCAATTATCTCTAAGTAAATACTCCAACCACTTTCTACTAATTCCACCTTCGTTAAATAAAGTCAAAATTAGAGTTATATAAACTATAATAATTAATTACTCATTTACAAATAGTTTTCAATATACGAGTATGGCAAATAAATTTAATTAGGCTTAAGGCAACAGAAATGTATACGAAAAAACCTATTTTATTTTAAACATCAAATAAAACCGCTGGACTAGTGTACGAGCCTCCATCTAATAACTATGTAGTGGATAATATTAAAACACACGTACATATATGTTATTTGACCCAAAATAGTTTGTACCCAAAAGTTTAATTAGAACCGTTATTTCTACCTGTACTCAAACTGTAATAGTAAACTTTAAATAGTACTGAAATCACACATGACCATACTACATATAGGCTTAGCATAGATAGGACTTTCCACTTTAATTTCCAATTTGTTCATCGAAGTGATTTCACTCAGGCGAATAATGTATTAAACCTTTTTATATAACATGTTCTATCTGTTTCGGATCCCCCCGGTTAAGAAATTAATACAATCATAAGAATATAAAATATTGATTTAATATTTAGTTCAAACTGTTAATGATATGACAAATAACAAAAAGTTAATCTAGTGATTATCACTGACACTAATACGACACTGGCTTTATTACGACAAAATTAGTTTGATATATAAGATACAGCTTTCTATTTTTTATTTTATTTTACCTCTTCCTCCCGGACCTCAGTAGTGAGCAGACGTGTGTTGAATAATTTTCTAAATTAATATTTGAATATTAAATTCATAATTCCAAGTTAAAAAAATAGGGCTTCATAAACCAGAAGGAGGTTTCAATCGCGACGCAAGCGATACCGTGTGGAACACGTACGGACTGTTGCTGTGAGTCATCGGTGTGACGGCGATCCCGTCGTGTAAAGTAACAACATGTCGCAGCTACGGTATTCGATGAGACTGTTTAAAAAAAACACACACACACAACTAAGGGATGAACCTGTGGCAGCACGCTCACCACAGCGATGCCGCCGTCGTCATCAGCCGCAGGTGTGGGCACGCCGACTTTGATCGTGCCGTCCGTGCAAGCAATCCACGTCGTGGCTGAGACGCCTACGGATCCGCTAAAAGGTACTCTTCGTGTTTCGAAAACAAAATTATATTTACTGTTATACTTTAGAAAATAAACATGTTTAACTTCTCGCTCGAACAGAAAAGCTCCGCCTCTCGCGTCTACGAGCTTGCTACGTTGTGCTACGTCGCTGTGCTACACTCGTGACGTAAGCTCCACGCCACGCCTCATGCAACTGCGCACCGCCGCTTGCTCCTACGCCGTCTACGAGACTAGCTACAAATTTTTGTAAGCCTTGCAAATACTGCCTCATCTGTGTCCCCGTTCCATTCACCTTCACGCACCTGCCTACGCCACCGCCACAGCCTACGTTGCATCGGTTTTTATTGTGCTTATTGCGATCCTTGTGCACCTGGTACCTTGTGCGCCTGGTACCTTGTGCTTATGATATCATAACTACCTAGCTGAATAAGTGATCGCATGGGTAAGGAAGACTTGTGAACATGTCGCTAATTCACACTCCACCTAGAACCGCATCCCCGTTGCCCGCTACGGCTTATGCAACACCTCGCACCGGTCACTTTTCAGACTCCGAAATATCTGAAGTTGCCATAGAGGCAGGACTCAGCGCAGCGTCATCTACAAGTAATGTCAGCGCTAAAGTAAAGAAAACAAGTAAACGCAAGCGCACCGACACAGATGACATATCAAAATCAGAGATGATGGATATGTTTGCAGCGATGCAAATTCGACAGGACGAAAAGTTTGACCGAATCCTGGACTGTATGAATGGTGTTCAAGTCTCAGTAGATGCAATGTCAGCTAACTTTGAGAAAGCAAACCAGAGAATCAAAGATTTGGAAGAACAAAGAAAACATTATAAAGCTGAAATATTTGGTTTTAAAACCCAAGTGGAAACACTGCAACATATGCTCCGAAACACAAGTATAGAAATGAGAAATATACCGGTAAGTCAAAAGGAAACTAAAGAAGACCTTAAAAAAATCATCTGCAACACGGCAGAAGTTCTCGAAATACCACTGGAAAGATCGGACATAAAAGATGTGTATCGACTTAGCAGCAAATCTGACTCAAAACCAATTATATCAGATTTTATCACAGCTTCTATGAGGGATAGTTTCCTGAGCTCATTCAAAACATTTAACAAGAAACAAAATCAAGACAGACTTTGCACCGCTCATATAAATCTTAGCGGTTTACGAAAGCCAGTCTATATCTCAGAAAATCTCACGCCCAAAGAACGAAAGCTTTACTATCTCGCGCGTGAGTTCGCAAAACGTCATAGTTACGCTTTTTGCTGGACATCTTTTGGGCGCATTTTCCTCCGTAAGCAGGAAGGATCTCCGCAGATTCGCATCTTAAACGAAAATGATCTTGAAAAACTCGGCAGTGATTGACTAGGATTTCAACAAGTAAGCCTTAATTACGACTACCTAGACTTGCAAACAATTGTATGTTTTTATATCTATATTATGCTACTAATTTGAAGTCTATCGTGTTTCATAAGTAACATAGTGTACAACACTATTAATGCACATTTCTAAATCTCCTAATACTTACTGCCAGTAAACTACTGTGTAATCTAATCTCTTATATTAAACATACCAGCTCAAATAAATTAATATCTTCAGACAAGACAACAACACATTCACATAACTTACTCAACCCAATTGTTAATTCAAATACATTACAAACACATTTATACGCAATTGTAACCCTAGCAAGTGCCATGTACTCGTATTATAACCGATGTTTTACGAGCCCAATTTATTTAGGTTCGGTAAAATACCTGCATTATATTTATAAAAATGCTGCCTGCAGCAAAACTAGTTATCTGTTGAAGCCGAAACCGGTTCCGCACACAAGGTGTAATCGTCACACCAGTCAACATGCCTCCGCCGACGCCAGTTTGGTTAGCCTAATACGTTATAAACATTGTTATGAAATTAAGATTAACATACACCCTATTATGCAAAAAAAAAAACAAAATTTACACACTAGCCTAATCTACAAACCTTACCCTGCACTTATACTAACTTACGCACACACTAACACTACGAAATATTTTTTGTTCTTATACTACTTGTATCTCGCAATCACACAAACCAATGAACAAGTATGCATATTAAATTGTAACCGTCACTATTCTTACATTTCAAAACAAGTAAAACAAAATTACTGCGAATCAGTAGTTGACAACCTAAATATCTACTCGAATCGTCACCAAGCTAAAAAACCTACACATATAAATATATCGGAAAGGGCGTGTACGTACGGCCCTGTCTGTTGCAGAACAAACAATTGGCACCTACTACCTCAACTAACACTTGTTGGCCAAGTTACATTCAATCAACCTTTGATCGCGCTTGCATATACCTACGCTAGTTACCAGTTAATAATGCCTGCTTCACAATATTATAAAACCATGCCAGTAAAACTTTTGTCTACAACATGTTGTCAATGCCAATTAATGTCACAAAACATTAAAATACACAGGTATTCCTGTGTGGTAATGTACAAATACCATCCTAGCTGACAATGAATAATATAGATTTAATAAATTGCATTGACAACACATCATTGATAGGCAACTATATGGCTGGCACAGCAGAGGAATGTAGACAGTATTTAGGTAACTATGCGCAACAAATAACCGTTATATCACAAAACATTAGAAGTATTAGGGCAAATCTCGATGATTTTTTGGTTTATTTATCCAGACTGCGATTTCTTCCAGATGTCATAGTTTTATCCGAAATGTGGATAGATGATAGTTTCCACAAGATTGACCTTCCTAATTTTAACTGTCATGCATCAACGATATTAAGAAATAAGAATGACGGATTAGTTATTTTCACCAAGTTTGGACTCAACTTTGAGGTTAATGAACCACATTTTAATGATGCTAACTGCATTATTCTCAAACTATGTAATGAACTAAGTATTATAGCGATATACCGTAGCCCGTGTAAAGAAAACGTTGACGCCTTTTTAATGTCTTTGGAAAACATTATCGAATCTACCAGAACAGAGTCCTGTATCATAACCGGTGATATAAATATCGATATAGAACCAACATCAAGGGACAAAAAGGCTCCAGATTATATAGAACTGACGGGTCACTATGGATTTATCTTTTATTTACCCATAGAAAACTTCGTAGTTCCGAATTTCTAAGCCTTGGATGACTAAAAAGCTTCTCAAGTGTGCTAGACGAAAAGATAAACTCCACGAAAAAACTAAAAGATTGCCTGACAATGTAACTCTCCAACAAAATTATAAGAAATATCGTAACCATTATAAACAATTATTACGCGCCCACAAAAATATATATGAATGTGAACAAATTGCGACTTATAAAAATAACAGTAAAAAGTTATGGAACACTGTAAAAGAAGATATGTAGCATTAAAACCAGTAAATCGGATCTAAGTAATCTTTTAAACCTTAAAACCTCGATCCTAGATTCATTGAATGAAACTAACGAGTATTTTGTTTCCGTTGGGTACGATCTAGCCAAAAAAACTCTTTGTCAACTAAATGTTAGTGAACAGTTCCTGGCTAAACAAATTGATTTCAAGAACTCGCCATCTCATTCGTTTTTCTTTTCGCCAACTGATGCTTATGAAATTAAAAACATTATCTCGAGCCTAAAATCTGCCTCTGCACCTGGTTGTGATCAGATTAACAATGAGGTGCTGAAAAAAGCAAGCAATGTCCTAGCACCCGCAATTGCTCATATCTGTAATTTGAGTATGCTTCAAGGATCTGCCCAATATCTGGTCCACCCATGGTAGTTTCCAATAATCGACCAATTTCACTTCTACCCTCACTTTCTAAAATATTAGAAAACGTCGTGAATAAAAGCCTTCTAAATTTTTTAGAGACAAACGAATTATTATCTGCAAATCAATTTGGTTCACAAGAAACAAATCAACTGAAGACGCCGTAGTAGCACTTGTTGATAAAATCTCAACCGAACTAGATTCCTCCAAGAAAACATTGGGAGTGTTTTTGGATTTGGCCAAGGCATTCGATACCGTGTCTTGGCCAATCTTGATTAAAAAACTAGAGGCCATAGGAATACGCGGAAGTGCATTAGACTGGTTCCGATCATATCTAAGTGACAGGAAGCAAAGAGTCCGTATTTCTATACAGCAAAGTGACTATGCCTCTGTGACGTACGGGATTCCACAAGGCAGTGTTCTTGGGCCTACCCTCTTTTAGATATATATCAACGACCTTTGCCGATTAAAACTCCAACAGGCCGATATTTTCACGTTTGCTGATGATACCGCTGTAATTTTTTCAGGTGATAGCTGGGATGAGGTGGTTGATGTGGCACATTGAGGCCTTTCCCAAATAGCAAATTGGCTACAACACAACCTCCTTACTATTAATGCCAGCAAAACAAAATATATCACCTTTCAAATCACACAGAGAACTCAACCTAAAAATTTAACACTGAAACTTCATAGTTGTGGTCAACATATGTACTTACCCCAAAATCGAACGCGTCATACACATCAAATATCTAGGCGTCAAAATAGATCGAAACCTAAGATTTGAAAACCATGTAACAACTCTCCGTAGTTGTCTTCGTAAGATGTTACCTACATATATTCAAGCGGCTAGGAACAGTAGCAGATCCCAAAACCCTAAGGATGGTATATGTGGCACTCTGCCAGTCATTTTTATGTTATTGCATTGTTTGCTGGGAATCAGCTGTAAAAACGCGTCTGAAAAAGCTCAAAGAGCAATCCTAAAGGTTGCATACAAAAAACCCTTTAGATATCCTACTGACAAGTTATATGAAGAAACAAAATATTTGACAGTTAGACAGCTTTACATCTCTTCAGCAGTCGCTCGTTTTCACAAAACAGCTTTAACCACAGCTCCTTATACCAAAAGAACTTCACGACGAAACTACTGGCCAATACCGGGAACCAGGACATGTATGGCAAGGCGTGCCTTATAGAGGGCCCTCCTTATACAAACGGTTGGACAATAGTCTAGAGCTTTTAGAGGCATCGAGATTTGTGTGCAAAAAGGTAATTACCTCGTGGCTTCTTGCACAGAACTATGAAGAGACCGAAAACATTTTGGAACATGTCACCTAACAGTATGGGGCCTACATCTTGGCAAGTCGAAGGATTAGGTTATTACACTATTGTACTGAATCGATACGCTTATAAATAAGCAACATCTACACTATTGAATGCCTATCGATATGCTTAGTAGTAGGCCCCTCCCTACAAAATATTTAGATGCCATATAAATATAATGCTTCCGAGAAATACAGGCAATCAATTAATACCTGTCTAAAACGGCATTATTATAGTATAGATACGTGAATTGTCAATAACATCATATTGGACTGAACCTATATCACCGATAATAATATGTACTACTCAACTTAAAAGTTAAATGAACGATGGAATTAACATAAATTATTAGTTGCTATCCACTCCCATTTTATTAATTGCCTATAACAAAACAACACAGATAGCTGACAGAACACGTATGTGTACACGGCATTAGGCACACTTCTGCACACCTTATTATTATGAGTTTTTGAATGCGGCGGCGCGGCGATCTCGAGACTGATATTTTGACTGTTGTATTTTTGCGTCAGGGATATATTCGTAATTTATCACATTTGTTTTACTTTGTTTTGGTGGATGAAGATGTAGGTATATCTACTGCTACAATTTTTATTTGTTTATAACGTAATTGCTTTGATATAAAACGGTGTCTGACATTAGAGTAAGTTTAAAATTAAAGTGTAAATTAGAAGTAAGCCTAGTACGTGTGCAACTTCAAATTAGTGTAAATATTAAGGAGGAAGAGACTGAACCCCACGACACGGGCCCGACCTAGTGTGGGGTTCAGAGTACACCCGGATCATATACCTATTATATTTTTAGTGTATTATCTTTTCTTTTGGTGTATAATATGTACTTAAGACTTTGTGACAAATAAACTTATTATTATTATTTTCGTTTAATGTATTTTGCTTGCTGAAGCAAATGCGTGTGCTAGCTGTATTTAATTTTATGCATATAAATTCTACCTATCCTGTGTGAACGGCCTACTTAAAATGAAGTTATGCTCGATGATATCGATCTAAATAGCCTGTTAGAATACGGCAATCCATCTAGGGGTTTAACCGCTTGTTTTATCAATCTCGGTATTGTACGCCAAGTGGTAGTAGGGTAGCCGGCCACGCCTCGGCACACGCGAGTCTTCAAAGCAAAGGTGTTTACAGACCTACTCACATAAACAGGTTGAATTAAGTTTATGTAACTGAATATACAACAATTCAACTAGGTTTATTAAATTACCACTTTACATTTATTTAACGTGGTTTCGGATGTTGCATCAGCACTACATCTCGTCTCTAATTATTCCAATCTTGGTCTTATCAAATCGCGAGTTAATCAATTTCTTCTAGGCATGCATGCCACATCCTACGCTGCACCGTTGCTTTGACGTGTGTCCGATTTCTAGCCAAATTTAGCTATGTGAGAAAGTCTGTACGATAGTAAAATTTAGTAACAATTAATGAAAAAGCAAGATTCAACATGTACGAATTAATATAATCAAAAATGATTTCATTTAAGATAAAACGTTTCTTCGTTTTAATACTGCTGTTTAATAATATTTTTTAATCAAGCATTATGTATGATCTTGAATTCAGCATAAGTATGTGATTATACCAGTAAAATATATTGCAAACATTGAGTTTATTTAGTTTTAAATCAATCAAAGGTTTACACGTAAGTTTTCAATTCACGCAGAGACACATTGAAAAGTTTAATAACCTGAAACACGTTTTATTATAAAACGTGTCGTGAGAAACCTTATTTACGAGTCATTGTTTGATGTCAAACTTTATTCAAAGCCATATTGAAATTAAGCTGCCAGAATATTTCTCAGAAGTGGATCAAAAGAACATTACAAAAGTTTGATATAGTACACAACACGTGGCAATATGGCCACAGTTTTTCCATTACACGCTAAGAGGGCAAAGTTTTAGACTTATTCTAATATTTGGAAAATTTTCTCGGAAGTCCCTTTTGAGAAGGGATGGACCGAGTCGAATCTTTAATCAATCTTTGCCGCAAGTTTAGGGCTCTGAAGAGAAAACTGGTCAAAGCTTTTCTACTATTTCACGACGGGTTTTGTTGGAAACTGATATCAAGTTTAAGCAGAACTCTGTTGTTGATAAAGTACTTAGTTAAGTTGTTAAGCCAATGGTACAGTGTTTTGTTCAATTTATTTGTTTTATTGAACTATGAAAATTTACAGTAAATCAGCGGTCATTATTTAGCGATTGATCGGCTTTTTGCGTGGGCTTTATTTTTGAAGTTAGCATTAAGTAAATCCTGGATTATGCAATCAATACAGGTCGTAAGGGAAACACAAATCTATGCTTGCTGTAGGTATGCCGGTGGTACAAGTTTTATTATCTGATTGTCCATCACCAAGTGATTTAAATCTTATTATAGTAACGGTAACTTATCCTCTATCCTTGCAAATCAAGTAGGTAGAATAGCTAAGACCTTATTGCATTTTTGACTAAGCAAGTAAGGTAGGTACCCTCTGCTTCGAGTCGAAGGAAAATTTCATTTTGTCTTGGTGATGGTACTCGCGTATAGTTTTAATTTGTGTTTAGTCATAGGATAATTTAGATTAGAAAGGTATTTCTTCCAAAAATAATTAAATGTTTGCTACGATAACATTAACCAGCCGTTTTTTATAATATTAGCAGAGATTTAATGTGGTAGGTACTAAACTTATTAGGACTTCTAATTATTATTAACGAAATCGTCGAAACTCGACGTCGAAGACTTCGTTCATATTAATACTTTGTTTATAAATTTTGCGATGAATGGTTTTAAAAATATTTCAACTATACAAGTGTGTTAAATACCTACTTTTAAAAGTTATGGTGGCATTAAATTACTTACTTCATATAAACTCACAAACATATATATACAAAGAAAATGGAATAGTTATAGTCATGAACAGTTTTGTTCCAGTCACATTTAAAAGAAATAGATATGTACATAATCTAACAGCAGGGACGGGGAAAAAAATCACATGGCAAGCGTTTAACGCTAAAAAACTGTACATTTAACCAATTACACTGATCACCAATTAACATATACAATACACGTAGACTGCTTGCGAGAAAAATACATGATTTAAAATTATACAAGAATCCATTGGAAAAGCTATTCTGGTAGCCTGTTTAATTGGATTTTGAGTGGAGTAATCACTCAATTACAATGTATCGCCGCCGAAGCCGATTTAGCGCATCCCAAAGGGTATATCGGGTCAGTCAACGGACATCGGACACTGGCTATCCATTTAACAATGGGACAGTCGGTTTGACACATGACAGCGTGCTGCCTAGCTCTGCCCCAGCCTCCCCTGCATTTACTATACATTGAAGCGCAGCGAATGCGTCCATGATTAGATTAGAAAATGTAGAGCTGGATTGATGACACTGAAAGATGAAAGACTGAAATTGTATGTACATTTTCGTTTAATTGTATGTTATTTCTTTGTTCTTAGGGGTCTGTACCCAGATAGTAAAAACTTAATTAATAAGACATCACTGCCCGTCCGTCCGTCCGTCCATGAACCTTGATAGCTATAAAGTTGGCATTATCACATATGATGTATTTCTGTTACCGCTATATAAACAAAATTAAATACTAAAAAAGTATATATGTATATATATATATATATATATATATTGTTGTGATGGGGCCCTTGGCGTTTCGTAACAAACACACATTATATACCTACTATTTATAATTCAAGAAAAAACCATCTATTTCTATTAGACCATTATTTCACTTAATTTAAAAATGTCAGAGTGCAGCTAGTTATCCTAAAAATAATACGAGCAGCCTTATACGGGAACTAATTTAGAGCAATTAACTATAATGAGTATGATAATTATATAAGTACAGTTAACGACCAAAAAATAATACATTCGTTTATCGGCCCACGTTTAAATACCATACGGTTATTAACATAGTTATGTTTAATATTTGATCAGGGTAAAAGGTTTCCTGTTCCGGTCATTATTTATTAAAGATATTGGCCGCAATTCGACTGGTGACTTCCTTTGTTACGGTTATTCTGATAACCTTAACTTTGGACAATGACTGTCTATATTTATTTGGATAAATGATTGTTTGACTAGACCTATACAAACTAACATTTAAGCTGTACGTTTTAAAGATTACGCACTAGAATGCACAAGTCGTTGGTTATTTTGACCATATTTTACAATTTTTAGTTTACAATATAATTTGGTTCCCTACAATAAATATTCATCAAAGGTGTCTACAATGAAGAACACAAAAGGGCTAAAATGTAACACTAAAATATACCTAACATTTAAGTATAGACTATGTACATTATACGAGTTTTTGTTTCACGTAAATACATGCAGTATTAACAAAGTTATCACTACGAGAACTTTAAACCACTTTTTTAAACTGCCAAGCTTCCCGCCAACTTTTGATGACGTCATAGGTCGAGTAACACGCCCGCGTGCCACTTGCTAGTACTGAATCTCATACACGTAAAGACACTCTCGCACTCTTTGTTTGGATTCTGTTGAATAAATAATACTTGTATGCGTGAGATAGTTTGTTGTTATTGTTGTTGTTTGTGTATTAATTCGTAAGATTGTTTTTTATTTCCGTTCATGGAAGGATTCCAGAAAGGCCAGTCAAAAAATCTACTAAGAGTAGATAGTTCGATGATAGCTCAATATTTTATAAAAAAAATAAGTATATTACGGCTACTGTAATACGTAGAATTAAAATGAAAAAGTAAGCATGTCTTTTAAGAAATATTTATTAGAAATAAGATAAGTGAGATACTCATAAATAAATAATATAATCTCTTCAAGTTATATTGGTAATCTATGAATGTTAACGCCTGTGATAATAGTGCGAGCAAATTCGCTAGACCTCAACAACATTTTTCGTGCCATTAATTTTATATTCACTTCGCATTGACAGCTGGTCGAATAAACATCTTTATAATTCTATACTCTAAATTAAACTACTTCAAGAACACTACTGGATCTTATTTCAAGGCCACAAGCGACCTAAACATTTTTGGCGACCGTGACAGGACTATAATTTGAAGAGAAGCAGTATCCATTGCAGTCATCGCCGAGCGAAAACAATAACGACAATCGCATCGCAGCACAGACCAATGCAGATAAGTTTCCTTCCCAATTTTATTCCGTACAACCAACCCTCAAATCCTAAAACAAAATCCTATATTTCTGTGTACTTTTACATATTCAGTGGTGTTTAACATACTAATACTTGTGCAAATTATCTATACATAGTCCTATATTAGTTAAATAAAGCATTTTTATCACTCAAATACAGAAAATAATTGCGATTAATAATTTTTTCTTCCTACCTACTTGTTCCCAATAAAAATATAATCAAGCCTATTAAATATTCATTTATTTTGTTTTAAAACGTATTGTTTGCTATTTTCAGTTAGTTTTATCATAGTGTTATTACCTAAATTACCCAATTATTGTCAAAACAAACATAAATAGAATCACTTCAATATTTATTTTGCAATAAACTCACCTCGATTGCCGAACATTTCAGCGTCCGTGTGCCGATTCACGAATCATTCCTGTGCCTGCAAAGGGATCTAAGACCTGCCAGCATCCTGGTGAGCCCCTTGTGAGCAGGACCGGATTAAGGTGACGCCGAATTAAGGAGCGTGAGCTAACTTTATTACTATTTTATTGCATTTTAAAACTAAGAATTATTTGTACGAAGTTTCACAAACTATTGCAAGGTTGTTTAGAATTTATTAGTTACTTTTGATTGTAGTGCAATTTATACACAATGGGTGGTGAAACTAGTGCAAAAGATTCACAAAATTTACTTGATCTTTTCGTCAAACGTAGCTCAATAAAGGGTCAAATTACTAAGTTTAAGAATTATTTGAGCAGTGTAATCGTAAAAGATACACTGACTTCTATTGAGTTAGCTGAATTAACACTTAAGCTTGGTAAATTTGAGTCACTTTCCAATCGCTACGATGATTTGCAGAATCAGATAGACGTTGTGAATTCTACCAACTTAGTTAACGAAGTAGATGAACGAGATGACATTGAGCAGCTATTTATTTCAAACATTGCTTCTGCTCAAAGTATTATTCAAAGATATAACTCTAGTAAACATGACGAAACTAGTTTCAAAGATTTAAATGCAAGTCATTCGTCATCAGCTCAATGTTCTGCCGATCATCATCATTCAATGGGATTTAAATTGCCCCAGATACAGATTGAAAAATTCGACGGGTCTTATTTTCGATGGCTAGATTTTCGCGATACTTATTCATCACTTATTCACAAAAATGATCGTATCGCTCAAATACACAAATTTCATTATTTAATTTCTTATCTAACGGGCGATGCAGCACGCATTATTTCCAACTTCGAAGTTTCCGATTCAAACTATTTAGATGCGTGGAAAATGTTATGCGATCGTTATGACAATAAGCGTCAGTTGATAAATCATCATCTTAACTCTTTGTTAAATATACAACAAACCAGTCGCGAGTCCCATGGCTCTTTGCGATTTATAGTCGACCACATAACAAAAAATCTGCGCGCACTATCCAGCCTTGGTCTTCCCACTGATAAATGGGATGTATTAATAATTCATATTATGAGTTCTAAATTAGATGCACATACACTACTGAAATGGGAAGAGTATCGTGGTGCGAAGGACGATATACCTACATTGGATGCGTTCTATAAATTTTTGATTGATCGTGCCGACATCCTAGAATCAATAAATCGAAACTCAGGAAAGCCAACGCCATCTAGCCACTCTGCCAGTACTACCAGGGCCGTAGCTAACAAAAATACCAACCGGGTCCACACAAAGGTCTTTGCAACCGCTGGTGAAGTGAGTACGAGCAGTGTCTGTTGTGTTGTCTGCAATGGAGAACACCGAATCTATGACTGTCCCACATTTATTGCTAAGTCGATTGATGAGCGTATCGCTGAGGTACATAGGCTAAAACTCTGCACCAATTGTTTACGAGTTGGTCATAGGGTAAGCTCATGTCGCTTAGGCCCTTGTTCCAAGTGCAAATTAAGACACAATGGTCTTATTCATAAAGTATCCAATACTAATAATAATAATACTTCTTCTTCCAGTGTTGCCACCACCATGTCTGACAACACTGACGATACAATTGCGACTTTTTCCAGACAAAACTCGAAACAAGTTCTTCTATCAACCGCTTTCATTGAGGTGGCTAATCCTCGGACGAATCAAACCGAAAGGGTTCGTGCCCTATTAGACTGCGGAAGCCAATCATCTTTTATGACGAAATCCCTCAGGGACAGACTTTCGTTAGAATCAAGATCTAATTGTAACATCAACGTTATGGGTATAGGCAATCACCAGACCGCTCAAGTCAGTGAAACTTGTGTAGCGCAGCTAAATTCTTTGGTTTCTAAATTCAACGTTACTTCAGGTTTCCTTGTACTTCCTCAGCTGACCGGTCATATCCCGAAATTTACTGTAGATACCCAATCACTCCAACTTCCCGATAATTTAGAACTTGCAGACCCTATGTTTCACCAGCCAGCGCCGACTGAGATCTTAATCGGTGCCGATTTATTCTGGGATATTATTGGCCGTGAGCAGCGTAATATCGGTCCTAACAAACCAAAACTAATAAGTTCCCAATTTGGTTGGATTATTTCAGGTCCTATGAACTCAAGTTCACTAATTAGCAATATACAGTGCAACCATTCCGTCACATTTAATTCAGCAAGTGACGACGATATCAATATTCACAAAACCTTACTAAGTTCTGGGAACTTGAGGAAGTTCCCCTAAAGTCTAAACTTAGTGAGAGTGAGAAGGCATGCGAAGCGAATTTTTTATCACGCACCCTTCGCCTAGATTCAGGAAGGTTTTCTGTTGGTCTACCTCTAAAAGATTCTCCTAACTGTCTTGGTGATTCATACACCGCAGCTAAGGCTCAATTTCTTAGCTTAGAAAAAAGATTTAGAAGGCAACCGATTGTCAAACAACAGTATGTTGAATTCATGCAAGAGTACGCTGATTTAGGTCATCTATCAGAGTCTCCTATTCCTGTACCGGATGATTCTTATTTTTTGTGTCACCACGCGGTTTTCAAAGATAGTGAATCCACTAAAATTCGCGTAGTATTCAATGGATCGCTTCCGACGACCTCTGGGTACTCTGTTAATGACATTCTCTTAGTAGGTCCTAATATTCAGGACTCACTTTTCTCCATTCTCATCAGGGCACGTCAGTATAAATTTTTGCTTAATGGCGACGTCGAGAAATTATACCGCCAGACGCAAATTCATAAAGAGGATCGAAACTTACAACTGATATTATGGAGAGAGGATGAGTCACGTCCTATTAAAACGCTACAGCTAAATACTATTACTTACGGCATGGCAAGTTCTAGTTATTTAAGTACGCGGTGCCTATGGCAACTTGGGGAAGAATGTCCCGACCCCGTGATAAAAGAAATTATTCAGCACGATTTTTTCGTAGATGATCTAATTACCGGAGCTGACGATGAGAACACATTGCTCTATATTCAACAATCAGTATCTGCTGCTTTAGCCAAAGGCTGTCTCAATTTAAGAAAATTTAAGTCAAATTCAACCTCATTACTAAAATCAGCTTCTTCTAATTCAAACGATAATTTAATTGTAAGCGAATCTACCTCTACGCTAGGTATGGGTTGGAACCCTTCAAATGATCTGCTTCATTTTCCATTTCAAATTCCATCCCCGAAAAGTAAGAATATGTTAACAAAACGATTTATTCTTTCGTCGATATTTCAAATCTTTGATCCTTTAGGATTGTTGAGTCCATGTGTTATTAAAGCCAAAATGCTATTACAACAGTTGTGGTTACATAAGTTGACATGGGACGATCCAATTCCCCATGATATTGATAGAGATTGGAATAAGTTTGTTTCAGCTGTACCTTCTCTTCTTCATCTTGAAGTACCTCGACGAGTACTTTGCGACGCACCCGTGTCTGTGTCTCTACACTCATATTGCGATGCTTCTCAAAAGGCTTATGGAGCTTGTATTTATCTGCGCTCTGTAAGTACGAACAACGAAGTCACCGTAAAGTTACTTTGCTCTAAATCTAAGGTAGCTCCCATCAAGGCTACTACGATTCCCCGCCTTGAGCTCTGTGCCGCTCTATTGGCAGCTAAATTATGTAAGACAGTGAGGGAATCATTGAGATACAAAATGCAAGAGGAAGTACATTGGTGTGATTCTACTATTGTGTTAGCCTGGCTTCACACTAGTTTTCAAAATTTAAAGACTTTTGTCGCGAATAGAGTTCTTGAGATTTCTGAGCTTACAGATTCCAATACTTGGCGTTATGTGCCTACAGCTGTAAATCCTGCAGACCTGATTTCTCGAGGCATTAGTCCCGATCAATTGAGTAAGACTGATCTTTGGTGGTCTGGTCCACCATACTTGTCTGAATCTGAAAATTGTTGGCCTGTGCTAAAGGACAAAATCGATGATACAAGCTTGCCTGAAACTAAGACAACAATAGTAACTAACTTGACGAATAATAGTGAACCTTTTGTACGTTTCACAAACTACTCTGGTTTTACTCGTTTAAAGCGAATATTTGCATATTTACTGCGATTTACGCATAATATAAGAAACCCAAAATCTCGACTTACAGGTTCTTTATCAGTCGATGAGCTGAACAACTCTTTTCTAAATTTATGTCGTTTATCTCAGCAAGAGTCGTTTTCTTCTGAGTATGACCTGCTATCCAACTACAAAACTTTGAGTCCTAAATCGCGTATTTTATCATTGAGCCCGTTTTTTAGTGAGGATAAAGTTATCCGCGTAGGTGGTCGTTTAAATAACTCTGATTACGCCTTTGATAAAAAACACCCTATTTTATTGAATGCCAAGCATCATTTTACTAAAATTTTATTCGGATATGAACACAAACGCAATTTACATGCTGGACCACAGCTACTGTTGGCAACAATACGCGAATATGCTTGGCCCATTAATGGTAGACTGTTGGCTAGACGAACCTATCGTAACTGTTTTAGATGTAGACGACTTCAAGGTAAAACAATGCAACCAAAGATGGGAGATCTTCCCGCCGTCCGACTTAAGCCAAATTTCCCTTTTCAATCAGTGGCTCTAGATTTTTCTGGTGCTTTTTTTATTTTAAACCGCAAAGGCAGAGGCGCTAAGGTAGAAAAATGTTATCTGTGCATTTTTGTGGATCTTTGCTTCAAATGTGTACACTTGGAGGCGGTTTCTGATTTATCAAAGGACGCTTTTGTCATGACTTTCCGTAGGTTTGTGGCTCGACGTGGCCGCCCAACTGAAGTTTTTTCCGATAACGGTACCAATATAGTATCTGGTGCAAAGGAAATTAGTAGTTTTTTGAAGAGCAACGCTAATGCTCTGTCTGATTTTGCAAGTGAAGAGGGGATCAAGTTTAATTTTTCTCCGGCATATGCTCCTCACTTCGGCGGAATCTTTGAAAGTGCAATTAAAAGCGCTAAATTTCATATCAAACGTGTAATGGGAAATTCACATCTAACATTCGAAGAATTATCCACCCTTTTCGCACAAGTAGAGTCATGTTTAAACAGTCGTCCACTTTGCCCACTTTCCTCTTCCCCAGACGATTTCCATTACCTTTCCCCTGGGAGCTTTCTCATTGGTCGTGCACTCACCGCTCTGCCTTCACCAAAACTGGAAGACTTCAATGCAAGCTACCTTCGACGCTACGAGCGAGTTCAACAAATATTTCAACATTTCTGCAAGCGTTGGCAAAGGGAATACATAGCAGAGTTACAACATCGCCGGAAATGGAAAACCAGCTCATCAAGTCCAAATGTGGGAGATCTGGTTCTAATGCAGGAAGATGACGTTCCGCCTCTCCGCTGGAGACTCGGCCGAATAGCAAGATTGTTTTACGGGCCCATAGACAAGGTGCCTCGTGTGGCTGATGTCACCACATCCAAAGGATGCGTTCGCCGCCCGCTTGTTCGTCTGTGTCCTCTTCCCACTACTGAAGATTTAGAAGCATGAAGTTGAAACCTACGATTTCAACGGGGGGAGCATGTTAACGCCTGTGATAATAGTGCGAGCAAATTCGCTAGACCTCAACAACATTTTTCGTGCCATTAATTTTATATTCACTTCGCATTGACAGCTGGTCGAATAAACATCTTTATAATTCTATACTCTAAATTAAACTACTTCAAGAACACTACTGGATCTTATTTCAAGGCCACAAGCGACCTAAACAATGAATTTGTAAAGTTTTGTTATTTAGGTACCTACTTACGAGTATGTATCCATTTTCTGAGGTTGGCGGGTTAGTGCCTAACATAAAATACCTACTAATTAAATATGAAACCTATTCTGTTAATTTAATCATATACATTCACTTAAGTAATGGGCAATATACCGACGTGTCGTTGTATAGTTAGGTACCGCGATATTTTTACAACTGTAAACAAGTGATTAGTAGCTACTTCAAAAAAACCCGACTGCCAAATTTTTAATCGTGTGTATCATCCTTACTTCTGTTTATTTTTTAAATTTTGATGTACCTAGAATCACTCTCACGACTGAGACAAATCTATTGACACTATTCACATAAAAATACGACAAGCCGTTTAGGCTCTAGGGCGTGCCAAAAAAATAAACATAACTACATACAAAAATACATGCATCCGTAAACATAGCCGAAAACATGTATATACACTCGAAAACATAACTCTCCTTTTTTGGCAGTCGGGTAAAAAAAGACAACCACTTGGCCGATTTTTTTTATTATCAGTAATCTGTTAATATAAATAATGTAGAGATCTGTTTGTTTGTACCAAATGTTATTGAAATCGGCCAGTAAATGGTGCCGTAGCAAGTTTCGCCCTTTTTTGGGAGAAATACCCCAATGACTAAAAAATTCTTCAAAATGATCTTCACAACGGTATGCAGTAGTTTTAGGTCTAATTGCATCCATTTCTTTCGGCGTTTTGAATTCCTCGACATGTTAAAAAATGGCTTTTCCTGTGTTTGTAATTGGAATGAAAACACTGAGGCACGACATAGTATTTTTTATCACAATTAGACGATTATTAGCCACTAACAAGATGCGCGTTATAATAATATAACACTTTCAACCGTAGTGCGAGCAGCCACGAACGAATTGGCTATGGCCTGCCCGGCTAGCACAGGACCTGTGACGTCATCACGCTTTAGAAGCCGAGTACGTTTTAAAATAAAAAAGTAAAAATACAGTTATTCCCGTATTTTTTTTTTCAAATTATTGTGGCATTATTAGTAAAAAATGTTTGTCAACTTCATTGACAACATTGAAAATTATTTGATCCCCATTTTTATTACGACAATGGAATGATAAATGAAATATATTGTAAATCTGTTTTTATAATTTTACTCAGATTGTAATTTTTAGTGATTTTTGAAAATCTAAGAAAGTACCGGATAATGTTATTCTCGTAAGCTCGTAAAAATGATGTCAATTTGAAATGTTGTCAATTGTGATCTTTTCGTTTTCTGTCAGTCGGTCTTTCAGCCCAAAATGACTTATTGAGAATAACTGACATTATAAAAGAAAAAGTATTTTTATTATCTTTTCTTAATTTTTTTATGTGGCAGAATAAAATATTTTGTATTTGTTCAATATCAAACTCCGTAAACGTGCACTGGAATGTTTATGTTGGATGTATGGAACACAATAGACAACATTTAAAAATTTTGACCCCCTATTCAGAATGTAATAATTTTATTCAGAATGATTTAGTAATAATTTAATTTATTAACTTCATTTTTAGAGATTTTTGAAAATATAAGAAAAGTTCAACGATGTTATTCTCGACAATTTTTACGTAAAAAAATGATGTCAATTATTATCTTTATTTTTGTTGTATGTTTTTGTATGGTTCACAGATGACAAATATAATATTATTTTGTATTGGCAACTTAACATAAATACGATTTTTTTGTAAATAACTCGAAAGAAAGTGGATATAAAAATCTGGCATTATAAGTATGAACTCTTTATTACATTATCTCGAAATAGTTTTTGAATTTCGATCACTTTACAAAAATGAAATGTCAATTGAATAACATGACCTCATGTTAAATTGGGGCCCCTTCGATACTGAATTAAAAAAACAATTACCCAACAAATTCATAGCAACTCAAAATCCTATTAATAATATTTGTACGAAAACCTGAATATGTATTACAAAATTTGTAAATCAAAACAACAAAAATGAAATTTGTAATAAAAAAATTACCATCCAAATTAACAACAAAGTTGTATTCGGGCCGCAAGCTTGACCGAGGAGGGCTCACTTTGCAGTCAATCTGAATAATTTAAGAATCCAATTAAAACGAAAAAGAAAAAGGGAGATTTCGTTAATTAGATGCCAAGGTGTAGATAACTCGCTAACTTGCTTACAGTCGAATCGTCGGAGGCTCGCGTGACTGGGCCACGATTTATGACTTAATAGCCCAGTCCGCGTTAAGTAGGCCTTAGATAAGACGCTTCTAAGTGATTGTCGGCGCTCACAACAATCGTAATTACTCCAAACTGCTATCTATTCAAGCTCACGCGATCTCTTTCATCGCCACTCGAATTGCGCTAATTGCCGAACGCGTTCCACAAATCATCGCCCGTGAAGCTGATTCGCTACTTTGCCCGATTTATGCAAAGTGAAGTTAAAATTTTGCTGCAATCATTGTAATTAAGGTCAGATGTGTTTTTTTCTATCTTAGGATCTTTTGTTGTATGCCAATACACGTATCAGTAAATTTGATATCAATTATCAAAAATTGAGTCAAAGCTTGCAGTATATAGTTAAATTCCTTCCCAAAAAATTATAATGACATTAAAGTAGGTACGTATTACTGAAAAAAAATACAAAATGTTTATTTTACCTCATAGCATAATTATAACTCTAAAGATATTCCTAATAAATAATAAAGAATATCTAAACTATGCAGACCACGAATTTTACTTATCAAATGAACTAAAATTTATTCAAGTATGAAAAATGAGTTTAAATGAAATAAGAATGGCTGGACTGAATTATTTTTAGATATCTGAAAACCTAGAAGAAAAAATGTTGCTGTTTTGAAAGTCTAGATAATGTACTTAAATGTTTTAAATATAATAAAATATTACAACAAATTTAGGTCTACATTTTGTGAGAGCCGCTCGTTGGTTATTATATCGTCTTTCAGGTAAATTTTTAACTGCACACAATCAAGTATTTTTTGCTTGACTCGAAAATTACCAGCAACATCCACATGAAACCCGAACTAAACGAAAGAAAGAAATAAAAAAAACTTGATTCACTCGACGCTGTCGGTATGTCAAGTAACAGTAAAGCCTTGAAAGTAATGTCTTTGAGTTAAACGCGCGGGAAGAAGAGAGATGCGCCCCGATCGACGCAAGGCAAGCGCAAGGGAGCCAACTAAGTGCCTTTTTCCAAGTTATTTGACACGCTTTTTCCTCACAGACGCGTGTTTCCAAGGGCTTCGCAAAAAATAGCAGAGTTTCGTCCCACGTCACAGCAAAATTTTAAGTTTAAGGCACTCGATGTTAATTTAAATTCGTTTCATCCGTCTGCGTCATTGATTTAATTTCTTGGTGGTTTAATATATAATTTCTTGGTTGTTAAGTATCTTAATCAAATAACATCAGCATTAATTTTCAATTAATGTAATTTAGTTATTATTACATAAAGTTGCATTGATTTTTATTCTAATATCGTGAATTCATTAAATTATGTGTATATTTACTATTGCTTAATAAAGCAACAGTAAATATACTAACAGAGCAACCAGTAAACTAAGGTGAATATAGTATCAATATCTTATTAGATTCACCTTACTTTACTGGTTGCTTGCTCTGTGTACATTCACTGATGTGTAGGACTTTACTAGTTCGCAAGAGATGTAATTGTAATTCACATTATCGCGACTCATAAAAACTCAGCATTACAAACCCAATAAAATATAACTTTTTCCTTTCCAACTCCTGGCTTTTGCTTAGAAATGGAGTGAGGTTACACCAAACTTTCGCTTTGTTTATTTTACGTTTACGACTGACACTAAAGTGACAATGGTTTAAATAATTTTAGTGAAATACAGAAATATATTCGTAAACTCTAAACGGTAAACTTAAATTATCAGTTGTGCAAATAGTTTAACGAGTAATTTGTTAAATTACATATAATAAATATAGATATTGGATTTTTTTATATGGAAATAGGATTACATTAATTTTTTACAGTAATTTTAATACATAATTATACCTTATATTACTTGAGATTAATGATGATTGTACTATAAGTTCTAAGTAAGTACTACTTTGTCGCTCCATAGAAAAGGCGAAAACGCTCAGAAGTGAGAAAGAAAAATTGATGATGACGTAAATTTACTAATATTATATTGTACTTTGAAGTACTTATTTAACTTTACCTGTAGGAATAACCACTACGTATAAAATACAGGTAAACCACCAAACTTTGGCCTCAGGGCCGAGTTCTACCTGTTAGTTTACATATAGATTAATTGCAATGCACCGTACTGGTCCCCTTGGGGGTCATAAACTTAAGTACTCACCTTCGGCTCGGCCCATAGACTCACATTATTTAATTTAACACACTACGACCATAATTAAGATGGGGTATTATACGCTGTCGTAAATATTTTATGCCTTTATAATTCTGTTATAAAGTTTATAGCTGGAATAATATATCGGCCCTTGCGATCTGACCTGTCTTAGAGCATTAGGGAAGTGGTCTATATGTATGCTTTATAACTGTAATAAATAGACGTATGTGGATACGTTTATGAGGGAGATGGTAGATGCAAAGCTTTCTATTAATTAATTATCAGACGTTTATTTGCGAGAAGGCACTACTTGCAAAAATATTGTGCGATGTAAGAAGAAGAAGGTCAGCACAGCATGTGATTTTGTCATGCGAGTAAGCAGTTGTACGATAAGTTATGGGTTTTATAAAATTGCTGGTAGGTATTGTTCAATGTAAAAAGCAACTATGCATTCTTTTTTAATTTTTGAACTCATGCCTGAAAATCTTATTATAGAATTGTAAAAAAAAAATATTTCAGCTCGTATTATTTTTCGTTGTAGGGTACTTCCCAACGAGTAACACCTCCAAGTGTAACAGTGTGACTTTTTGGCACCTAAATATACAAAAATCCCAACCAGTTACACTTACTTGTTGGAAATACTTATAATGTTTTTCCCAACGAGTGTATAGTACAACGAGTGTATAGTACAACGAGTGTGTAGTATTTTATATTATTTAATATTTTTTTTATTACTGAATTTCTTTTTTTTTGTTTATGATTTTGCTTATATAGATAGTTATGTAGTTAAATGGTTATTGTGTATTTTTTGTTAGTATTTATTGGTACTCCACCGACGTGTTTTTTCTTATGAAGTCCGATCCATCCAAGGTTGGAAAGAAATAGCTTTAGGCGATAGGGCCGCCCAATGTATTGCCAATGTTTTTAAGATGATCTGTTTGTAATATACATATATATTTTGGTGTGCAATTGCCACACTGGGGTTAGAGTCGAGCACTTACATAGAGATGAAGGGTAGTAGTTTTTTTTTATAGCCAAACCTACAAAAAACAACTTGTCAAAACTACTAATAAACTTTTATTTGGAACAGCATTTTTTTAAAACTATAACATCCACATCCAGACAGACATTTACATATTGATTACATGCCATGTTTTTTTTTTTTTTTTTTTTTGATTTTTTGGTGACGGCTGGACCGATTTTAAGCATTGTTTTTTTGTTTGAAAACGTGTTATACTCTTCAAATAATTCTATTTAAATTTATTTAATTTTATCAATATCGGTCGATAAGTGTGATATTTATATCGAAATAACTAAATGATTTATATCGGCACCTGCCATGATTCAGTAATCCAATTCAGTAATCATTTGTTTTATAACTTACTGGGCCATTCCTATTAAAAGTAAATATCAAGTTAATACAACCAACTCAAGTAGGTAGTTATTATCAGCACGTCCTCTGTATGTCTTCGATCTTCTTTGGAGGTCATCGTTATAAACGTTTTCCGATGTTCGTGACATCAAGACCTAAAGCAATGAAATTCATTTTGAAGTTCTTTTGTACAGTATTTATATTTTTCTCTGTTATATCACTATAATGTATCTTCTATTCCTAAACAATATTTATTGTTATTTATCTTGGAACTTATTAGTAGGGACTCATTTATTCATTTTCGAAGTTATGTAATTACCGACAATGTTATCTAATGAATTCTTTATGACAATTAAATAAAGTGCAATTAAATCTAATTATATTATGGACTAGTAGCGCCCAGCTTTTTTTATTTAATATTTACGCGCTGTTAGCTGCGTTAATAAAGAATAAAAGTAGCCTATGTTAATCCAGGTACCAAACTATCTCTGTACCAAATTTCATCCAATCGGTGTAGCAGTTTTTGCGTAAAGTAACAAACTTACATCCATTCTTATCAACTTTTGCGTTTATAATAAGATAGTAGGATTTAAATGACTACGACTATGACAACAAGTGATGCAGGCCATGTATGCCATCCGATGTAGGCCATCGGAATTTGGACACAGTTATCATGCTAGGAAGTCAACAGTTCACCATTCATGCTATCAACGCTTTTGTTGTTGGTATCAGGAATTAATAAAAGTAATAAAGCAAGTAGATAAAATATCGAAGCTTTTATTTACAAAATTATCAACGTATAATATCACTTTGGGATTTTGCAGGTTTACTTGCATAACGTATGAATATACATACCTATTCGTTATCTACCTAAGTATATTATAATCATCATAAACGATACATGATTACAATTTCACAATTTAGTTACAAAATTTCCTACTTTTGTAGTAGGTGAAATTATATCTGTAATTTTGACAAATCGCAACGCAGATATTATTATACAATTCAGTAGAAAATGTTATATTAAGTATGTACCTAATATCTAATTGTTGACGTTTGATAAATATTTACGCATAAAGAGCTTTGCTCGATGAGTACGAGTACATCCGAAGTCATTACAATGCTATTTCCAAGTTTTCAATGCAAATTATTTACTTATTGATAACTAAATAAATAAATTACTTTTAGTGACTTATTGTTTAAGAATTTCTGATAATTAATAGCCAAATTTCAATGCGTAACGTTTATTAAAATTTGATGATTATTAAAGATTTGTATATTATAAAGAGTAAAGTTACAGTTGACACATAAAAAAATAATCACATTTCTGTTCTCATAATTACATGATTAAAAGTTGCAAAGACACAATGATTTGACATTCCATAGCAGTTAATTGTGTGAGTAATGATTAAGTAGTTGTCATTGAAATAAAACGATTAGGTAGTCAATTAACGCAATAAATCCATAAAAACTAGTCAAACATCAAATTATATTTTTATTATTTCTTCTATATGAAATAATCACTCTTATCTCTTAATTACGGAATGCCCATAAATAAAGGTTATTTTTTGTCAATGTATACCTAAGTTTTTTGGTATGCATTTTCAACTTAAATTTTACAATTTTGATGAAATAGCTGTCAAATTAGTTATTTAGTTTGATGAAAATATGCAAATTTCTTCTGCTGTTAATATATTTAAATTATGTTAATTTACTTTGATTTAATGGGCCCGTGAATATTGCATAAACTTGATCAATAGTAAAATTGGTAGAATTTTGCAATGAAATAAACCTTACCACTTGCATTATTTATGGCCCCGTGATATGAAAATAATCATTTATACACCGATAATTGAAAATAAGGTAAACAATTAGTTTTGGCAATTATTGTTATCTACAAAGCGTCATTTACATTTATTGTCACAGATGTGAGAAACTATAGACAAAATGAAGGAATACGAATTAACTATATATCGTTATACAGCATCATTACCAGTACTAATTTTTATATACAGTGTTTATTTTACACGTATTATATTAAATAACAATAAATAATAATATAGATATTTACATACATAAATAGATATGTTTTAGATTTTATCGTAAAAACAAAAATCAAGTTTAAAAACTAACAATTATTACACCAAATAAGTTTTAAGCATGTAAATTTACAACAAATTCAAATTTTGTACAAAGCATTAGAGAAAATATTATCATTCTTTAATATTTTATTTAAATTATTTATTGTTGCTGCAAAATAAGTATACATTTTAAATGTTATATATTAATGAAGGAACACTTTTAAAGATTATAATATGGAAGACAAAAAATAACAAAAGAGACGTTTCAATTCCCTTTTGATTATCATGCATTACTTTGAACTGATCTATATGAAATTCAAATACAATATGCTGTAAATATTAGTTACTTAAAGTACAAAGTGATAAAATTTTATTTACAATATCAAGCTATTTCTATTTCAGAATCATTACTCATAAAGTATTATCTAAGTAATTTTTTAACCTCATAACTAATTCATAACATAAGGCAAGATTGTTTTGAACATAAAGTACGTCATATTAACTTTTACCTAAATAAATAAACCATCGCAATTTATTCGATCAAATAATTTAATAAAATCATTCACTCGTAGGCGCAATAATTTCACCATTATCATTCGTTGCTACCGAATTAAAATCACAAACATTTGACTAAACGAAACTTTACATTCAGTCGTACACAGTTTTATTTATAATTTGTTTATAACAATATATTTGGCAATTGACATTCTAGGTCTTACTTATAAACGCATGTCTAGCTTAACTTTCAAACAAGAAGCCCACAATAAAAAGCGTTTATAAGTAAGGCAGCCTATTGTGGTTTCCCTAATGTTATTTTCTGTTTTGACTCATAAGTGCTCTGACTCGTTTTAGATTAGTAATAGTGATGTCATCGTTAGGTTGAAGCTGCAAGGCTCTCCGATACGACGATGCTGCTGCAGCGTACTTTCCATTGAGGTGCAAGATAGCGCCTAGATTGGAGTGATATTCTGCGTCCTGTAACCAAAACTAGACTGTTATCTGACGCCTTTGAAGCGTGAGCTCTAATTACTAAATGGAACTGGCTTGCTATCTAGATGTGAAGTAAGCTGGGATACGAGTAAGGCTAGAGAAAATGTATTTAGATGTTGCTTAAACACTGCATAGGAATCCTTATCTAAGTTTTACTTACAAGTAAGTAGTTAGCGCATACTTTGAGAGTTCTGAGAGCCAGCTGTTGAAATTTTTTTTTTCGTTATAATCATTCGAACTATATTTTTAAATGTGACTTTATTATGCCCCATAATATGTAAAGCATATACGTTTGTGACACTTATTTGTATTTAAAACATTTTTATGTATCCAATAAAAAAAGAAAAGAATCTGCACCTCTTTTTTTTAGTAAATACCTAGGTATATTGATTGATTTGGTGCATGGTTGTGCATCATACTGTCCCACACAATAATACTATATATGCGAATGTTTGTGTATCGATGTATATTTTAGCCAAAACGCTTGAACAGGATGCAAAATGAAATGGAAGTGGTAAAATCGATCGATCGAGAATCAATGTAAAGAAGACATTTGTAAAAATAAAATAAAGTGAAGGTGTAAGTACTGTTTTATCCGCGGTTAACACCACGGGCTTGGGTACTACAAAATTACGATATACTTAATACTAAACATATGGAAAATTCAATTGTATGGCTAAACATTATTTGCTAAGACTGAAAACGCGCAGCCAGACTTGTTTAATGCATTCAGCCTCCCTAAGTTTCTTAGCATCATTGTAAGTACATACATTACTATATAAGCCCATCACTTAAAGTCGCATTTTACCTACTTCGATAATCACCGAAATAGGTAAATTACCATTTCAAACATGAGTTTTAATGTTTGCCTAACTTTGGTAGTTTAATTTGTATTTCACTCAACCGAAACACTTATTTTTATTTATATTTGGATTGAAATCAATAAAAAGTTGTTAAGCAAAGTGGTCTCAGAAACTTATGACTATTTGGAACTCTAAACGATTTATTTTGTTCACCTTAATTAAAATGAAAAAACTTTAGATTCGGCGTTATGAAATAAGGTCCATTTATTATGAGTATTTGCAAGTTGTATGATTCTGTAGTAAAAATGGAATACATATACATGCATTCAAAATGTTTATTTATTCGAACTGTTTTTTTAGGTACAGAAAGAACATGCGTAAACTGGTGATATTATTAGAATGATAATATTGAGATTTTATTTGTCGAGTTATTAGGATAAAATCTGAAGTATATAGAACAACTAACTCTAGCATTTATAATTCATGCGACATTAAATGAAATAAAAAGACGTTTCAAAGTTTAAACTCCTATTTGACCCTCTCATAGTAAGAATTTACAAAAATCCTTTTTTAAGTACCATATATACCTATTAATAAATACACCTTCCAAATTTCATGTAAGTAGGTTCATCGGTTTAGGCTTAGCGTTGATTCTTAGCGAATATCAGTCCGTCAGTCAGGACTTACTCTTATACCGATTGTGGATGAACTTGTGGCGAACATTTTTGTACAATAATGAGTGTAAAAAAATCTATGGTGTTTTTATGGCTCATCATTTTTAATATAATCAAAATAATAATAATAATACCGAAATATCTGTACCATTTTTATAAAAAACTAAGGCCAGCTAGAAAATGTACTCTTTAAAACAGAAGTATTTTTTCTAAATCGGTCCAGGCGTCTCATAGAATAAAAGAAAGCAATATAAAAATGAAGAAATAATTTCGATGAATTAATTCAGATTTACTCTTCTTTTAAAGAAGTTTACAAGTGATACAAGAAAGTATTCCCGAACTCACATTAGGGTTCAACTGCACAGCGCGGGCGTACCACCGCTCGGCCGAGCGACAGCGGCGCGCATCCCTCAGCGCTCGCGCCGCGGCCGCAGCACGACCGCCGTCGTTTGGCGCGAGCTTAGCAGCCGCCACCAACTGCTCGGCTGATTCTCGTAACCGACGTTGTGATCGTAAGAACATACCTATGTTTTTCACAGTAATGTTAATAAAATTAAACATAATACTATAGACGAATACTTTTCGTACTACAACTGAACCGCAATGTTGACACAGGTACTACTTACTTCTAAATTCACCGTTGTTATCAATATTAACATTATTAATCGAACAGCCTAATAAGACTACGGTAAAAAAAATACTCTTGAAATCAGTGAGAAAAGGTTTTAGATATGGTCGACGGCTACATAGCAGTTATAGTGTATCCTTTGGCATAGAGTATCAGAACACGGAGATCGACAGACATATACAGCAAGGATGGTTGGCGTTCAAAAAGTTGGATAACATCCTCAAATCACCCGAAATTGCACAATATCTGAAAACTTGCTTATTTAATCAATGCGTCCATCACTACCATGACTTACGGTGCCGAGACATGGACGTTTATACATGAGGCTATACACAAAATAAGGGTAGTACAGAGGGCTATGGAGAGATCCATGCTTGGCATCAGACTCATAGACCGAGTTCCACCAATGCGTCCATTACTTACCATAACTTACGGTGACAAGACATGGACGTTCATACATGAGGCTATGCACAAAATCAGGGTAGTACAGAGGGCTATGGAGAGATCCACGCTTGGCATCAGACTCATAGACCGAGTTTGAAATACCGAAATATGGCCAAGGACTTAAGTTTGGAAATCTGAAATGGGGTTGGACAAGACACGTAATGAGGTGATATGATGACAAGTGGAGTAAACCTGGTGGCCCGAACTAGGAAAGCGAAACGTCGGTCGACCATCAGCATGATGAGTTAATGGCATAAAAATCTGTCTGCGCTTCAACCTGGACAAGATTAGCAAAGAACTGAGGCAGATGGTATGAAATGAGAGAGGCCTACACTCAACAATGGGATTGGGAAGGCTTCGGATGATGCTGATGATGTTTAATAATACACACACCATCACTTTGGACTTATTCTCATTTGAATTTATCTTGCTACTCGTATTTTTAGCTAAAACAAGTAAGTAAGTATATGTATTTATAGTAAATCATCGCAAATAAACTTTATATATCTACGACGTTTTTATCCTTCTTTATCCGCTCTTTAACATTTGTAAAGTCTCTAGTGTGCTTTAGTAATAGCAGTCTTTTAACAAATTCTAGAAACTGGGGTATTAGGAATTAAACTTTCAAGGAATTGTGCAATCAGTATTTCAAGAGCTCTTCAATATTTGTTTAACGTTATTTCGTTCTGTAATATTTATTAAACGGGGTCTTGTAAAGTATTCAAGTACAATTTACTAAAGTAGGTACGTACCAAATTGATCTCTAACAGATGGATCATTAGGCGCCAACGTCAGCGCTTTCTTGAACCATATTTCGGCTTCTATACTTCTACTTGTCTGTGGAAAAAACATTAAATTAAGTGTTTCTTAAGCATTTTACCAAAAGTACTGAAATTATAACGTCATGTAATAAAATATAAGTCAAACATGTTAAAATTAAAATAATATAACAATAACACTATGTTAGTATAACATAACATAGTCAAAAATCTAAACCTTTATCAGCCCCTCGTCCAAACGTCCCAATAAGACTAGCGGCGTTACCACGCTGAATTGCTAATGAAATGCGCTGGGCGAGAAAATGACCAGAACGTGGATCACGCCCTTTCTCCTCGCCTTAGACGACGACCCAGTTCAGACACCAACATCTTGGCTTCGGAGCCCTACGATCCCGCTGTCTCGACAGCGAACGGAACGAACTCGTACTGTGTCTCAAAGCAAGCGTACTTAAGCCGCTTAGCTCTGGCCGCTGTCTCCGCGCCAGCACCAGCTTCCCACTGAGTAGCAGCCAGATGGCACGCAGCAAATGTACTAACTCACGTGGCGTCCCAAATCAGACAGCGGCCTCTAAGCCAAGATACCAAAGTGAGTCCGTCCAAACCGGATAAAATATATATATATATATTTTATCCGGTCGTTTTATATACTCGTATATATATAATATATATATTTAATATGTTTTAAAAACCTAGTTTTTGTAAAGACTGTTATCTTTTGTATCGCTTAAATTGTTCAAAATATTATTTCAGATTAAATTAATATTTCAGATATGATGGCAAAACATATGTTATACTATGATTTGATTAACTGCTTAGTAAGATTTTTTATGGAAATAAAATTTGCTATCTATTTTAGCAAGGTATAAGGTACAGTCGTATATAAACTTAATGGTTGTAAACAGATTTTACTTTATGCTTATAACCAGATTTTCACAGATTTTTGGATCTTTTCAGACGCACAACATAAAATACAAAAACATAAAGTTTACATCCAGAACCACAATTGGAATCCCAAGACTTCCCCTCGTAAGCAAAAACAGGTAAAGTAGTTTTTGGTTCTATTTTATTTTAAATTGTAACAACGTACGTTTCTAGCCAATATTTGAGCCAGGGTAATGTGCGTGCCAACGTGGTGAGGTGCCACCGCCAGCGCAGCCAAGATGTTAGTCTCTGCCAGCGGCCACTGCTGCAGCTGCGCGTATATCTCACCAGCCATGGACAGCACATTCTGCGACAAGAAGATGATTGTGAAACTTCCGATAATTTTATGCTTCCTAAGGTAAAAAAAAAAAAAAAAAAAAAAACTGAAAAAAACAACAAAAGAAAAAATATTTTTGAACATTTGACAAAGTGAATGCAAATACGTGTTATTTCTTTGAAATATCTATATTGCAGGAGGAAAATAAGTTGTATTTGTTTTAACTTTTGAATAGCATATTGAGTAAAATTTATTTATATGCACTTCTTATCAATAATATTTGCATCAGAGTTATCCCTATAACTCTTACAGTATTGTTTTGTTTATTAATGGTAAATAATAATTTAGGTAACTATATACTGCTTCACAGACGACTACCACTCTATTGTAGTGTATATGAGTCAATATATTTAAAGGCAATAACGACTTCTATAGGACATTTATGTTTCTCCATTAAAGCGCTGTTCAATCAAAGCCACAGCTATGTTAAGATAGAACTTAGGTTTCCTTACGATGTAGCCAAAACATCTAAGTAAGTGCACGTAATTATTATGTCACTTGTTACTGTGGGTTATGGTTTGTGTAATCATACGAAAATGTGAGCATAATACAATATAATTTTATTATGTAAAACAATAATGTGTTATTACAGTTCAATGTTTTTTTTAATCTAGGGACGGCATGTCCCTAGATAAAAAAAAACATTGAACTCTGACAAGCAAAATACTCTAACAACTAAATTACTAAAACTTAAAGTTAATTTGCTCCTGTACAAACCAGACGCTAGACATCAACAGGGTCTAGGACAGTCTAGGTGACCGCAAGAGGTCAGCTCAGAGAATAAATAGGTTTCGTTTCTAAAAGCAAAGTTTGATACGGTGTGAAATCAATCAACACGTCCGACAGATAGCGAGGCTGAAAACTTGTGAAGTTGTGGCTGTTATTTTGCGACGTGCTCGACTTTTATGTTTATTGAGGCTCGCATAACACGAGCCGTCCATCTCGGTATCGGCTTCTATGCCAGGGGTTCTTTGTAACGGGAGATCGCTTTGTGGAACCAGAGCCCTTTCAGACGTGAGGTGGCCTCGCCGTAACCTTAGTGCAGTTAACGAGATAGCCAGGTAATGGGCTTAGAGTGGATAATGGGGTCCGTTTATGTCTCCCGTCTTGAGTACGGGGTGCTTTTGTGTCTTGTTGACGTAAAAATTTATCGTTGGATTGTATTGTGCTTGAATATATTTTAGACACCAGAATATGATATGATTGTTATTTTTAAAATCCGAAATTATTTCAGGTTTGGTTAGTGCTGATTTGATTTTTGTTAAATATAGGTAAGGATTGCACTGCAAGTGTTTAATGCAAATTTCTAAAAGTTCAGAAACTGCAGTATTGAATTGTACAAGCTATTTTACAAGTATTTTTTTCTGTATTACATCTTGAAGCTCAAGCCAACATCGTGGGAAGGCAGGCTGCGACTAGAATACTGATATATGCCGGAGCACATACGTCTGCATCGTGTCGTTTCACATATTTTTCCACACAAATAAAAAATAAGATATAAAATAACGAAAATATTCGCTTGGTATATTGGCAGTTATTAAAACTTATTAAGAAGCGGTAGTATATCGATAACTTTTTATCGACTTACATGTCTGGTCCAGCCGACGATTGGCGCGTTCGTCTCTGGCAGTATTTGCAGTGCTTCTTTATACGCTGACAGCGCTTTGTGCCAGTGGTTCCGCTGCGAGTGAAGAGCTGCCAACTGCACCAGCGCTGACACTCTTGCCGCATCATGCTCGCGCCGGTCCCGCACCCGCACGCCATCTGCCCGAGACCCTGCTCGTAGCGCGCTGGCAGCTTCAGCTAGACGTCCGTCCGCCATTAGTGATGTTCCCAGGTTGACGTACGCAACTGGTGATGAAATATTATAGTTAATAGTATATATAATCACGTTTCTATTAGGCATAAAGAAAGAGTTTGAAACTCGCTAGATTAGATATTAGTGCAAATTAATTTTAGTAAAAGTTTCCTAATATTTTATAACAAGAATTTGGTTTTCCTGAAATACCTACTGTGGATGTCGTAATTGGTAATGTTCATAAACTAACTAAGCTTTATGTGCATGCATGTAATGACGTAATACTTATATCAGAACATCTGAATATTTTGTCATTACTGTGAATTAGAACTTGATATCATCAAAATAAATTAATAAAGTTTTTGAACAAATCATTGCTCGCGTCTATTTGTGAATCTTTAAATACGATTATAAATAATAGGAATCTGCCAGTTTAAACTCATCTCGCACAACTTATTGTGATTGGGTTCATACTTTAGTCAATAAACAATCCAAAAGTTAATTACAGTCTGTTTCATGTAACTTTCCAACTCAATAACAATATTTATTACATCAAACGTCTATTCCTATTCGTGTTCCTCTCACTGTATTGTATAAAATCCATTGAATCGAGTATTTACAAACAATAAGTAAAACAGGACAAGAGTTTTTATTTAAATTCATAGAGCTAACTTAGTTGGAGCAAATTTCACAGTGCCAGATATTAATATTAAATTAATTTAATCAGCCGCGAGCAATGATGAGACATGACATTTAGGCTTAAATAGTAATTACGTCTAATAAAATTATATTATATATTTGAAGCAATTTTTCAAGAAAACAGACTAACAAATAGTTTGTAATTTTCTACTGTCACATAAAAGGAACAAAGATGAGTACCTATACTTGAGATTGTAATATTGAAACGTGAGCAACATTCCATCTTGATTACTATATTTTATTATAAAGACAAATTGGATTAGTGTAGAGCAAAGATATTAGCGTTTATTAGATCTTTGATAACTCAATAACGCAGTGAAATGAAATTATTAATAAGAGCTATGAAGAATACCAAAAAGCTCGGTAATTTTAAATAATTAATTTAACTGAAGTACTCACGAGCCATTGAAGGTCTAAAGTAAATTGCTCTCTCGAAACTTTTGATAGCTTCACCGTACCGCCTTTGGTTTTGTAGTAAAATCCCTCTGAAACAAAGAAATACGTAAAACAATTTTGAGGCTTTTGAGATAAGAAGTTCTTCTAATTTATTATGTTATTTTTACGAGGGTCGACCGTTTTTAGGCCCGGCTTTAGTAAAATTGGTGCTAGTTGTTTCTTGTAAATTGACTTGTAGAACTGTCTAGACTTTGTCAGAAAATAATTTGTTTTTCATAATTCATACATTTATAATATTTTTCTATTTGTATGTTTCCAGCAATACAATTGACAAGGAGTACTTTAAAAAATTCCAAAACTGACTTCGTTTTGACGGGCAAATTATTCAGTTATGTAGTTTAGTTTATTTTTACAATACAAACTTTTAAACCGATTTTGCTTAACTTATGTAATAACAAAATCTCTTTGCAACAATAACAGAATGTTCTGAATCGGTTCAGCCAAGGTGTTGCTATGATGTTGGAAGACATACATACAAAAACGATTCCAACTAAATGAGAACCTTCTCTTTTTATAGTGTCGGTTAAAAATTAAAGATAGTTTACGTAATGGCACATAACAAATAATATATATTAAGACTAGATTTTTTTTTTAATTCCCTAGAAAGCAATTTGTTACAGACCAAAACCAATGATGGAATTACAATACTACAATAGAGAAGAATATTTTTGGTATTTTAAAGGTAAATTTGGTAAATCAAAGTTTATAATCTGAGGGAATAGAGGTACCTATTCCCACAACTAGACGAGTAGATATTGTCATATCTAGATGCTACCAATACGAGTATATTACAATGGTAGAGGTTCGACGGTTGAACGTCACGCTCTATTCTACTTCACACGTCAATTTCTAAGTATTTTCAAGTCAGAAATGAATTAGTGTTTAAGGTAAGCGGGCAGTTTGATAGAGGGTCATCATCGCATTACATCGGGCGTGTTGCACTCAAACGTAAGTTTATATTAATACTACAGATACATACGAGTATTATATAATAATAAGTTTAGCCTAAAAACCGTTATAACGAAAACCCTATAATTAAAAAAATATGTAGGATCCTATTATTGCTATTGTGTTCCTACTTTAATGCTCAAATAATGTTCCAATTTATCAATAATTCATATATAGTTTATCAATAATTCATTTTGTGGATCCATGTTCTAATTAGCAGGCGGAGATTCGCTCCCCTTGCTCCGAAATTCGTACACGTCGATCGTCTGGTTTTGTTTATTCATTGTTTCAGTAATGAATGATAGTTATGGTCATCAATATGTACCTACATTAACATGCTAGTATCTTTGGTATGACGTTGAAAGATAGACTTTGTCAGTATAAAATTGCCTCATACCAGATACCTAGTGCGTATCGTGTTACATTTCCGCAGTAAAATTGTTTATATAAATCTTCATTTTACTATATATAAGATGATAACTTCAGGTATTTTAAATAAAGCCATTTTTGTGTGCACTAGACATTTGAAAAATTCAACACAGCATTAAATAGACACATCAGTTTTTAGGTTTTCTCCTATTACGAAATGAATAAAGAAACAAAACCACAAATTAAGTATTAAAAGCAACTAGAAGCAAAAAAATAGCATAGGATTCTTGATAACCTGCACAGCTAAAATAATTAAAAAAAGTAATCAGTGATCCATCATGCTCAAACAAAATTGATAATTGTGTAAATAACTAACAACAAAATTAATTACATTGACGACAACATAGCGCGTGACAAGAGAGCAATTCGCGATCAAACAATCGGCAGATATTAGTTACCCGGACACAATGTAGAATGCCAACGTTAATGAAACATCCCTGCCCGTATGCTGTATTATAAAACCGGGAGATATAAAGCAGCGTTTATACTGACGCGACTGTCTCTAGTAAGAGTGATAAAAGAATAAAAATAAATTGTGTTACATACCTTGTCTGGTATGTTATGAAACACAAATCCAACTAACTCAAGCAAAATGGTTCAGTTTCTTTTTAAGCAATGATATAATTAATATTTCGAGTATGACAAAAACGTTTAAACAGATCTTAACCGAATCTTTAATTAGGATATTTTATAGACCTATAGTGATGAATATATTGCGTAATCTTTTTGATGATCAATCGCTCGGACATTCTCTCAATGTGAGCTCGCCTTAACTGGTAGATATAAAAGCGGGGTAGATGCGGCAGTGCAATATTGTCCGCATGAATAATGCAAGTGCCACAACGAGCCGCGTCTACGTGGGCCCCCGGCCTGGCGAACACTAATGAGAACCATGCAACCCGCCCCGGCTATTATACCTCCTCTTCGCAAGCAATAATTTGTTACTAATTCCTTTCTAATTATTGTTGTCAGACTTGTGAATGATATTGCTGTGTTTTTGTTTACTAAGTTTAGACTTGCACTAGTCAAACATCATAATTTACTGGTTAATCTCTGCTTAATTATGCTCGCGAGATTTTTTTTTGCAATTTTGATAACTCTTGGCTCGTTTTGTTCTTAATTAGAGTTTTAATAAAAGAATACTATGTACAACCTATTCGTATGAACATCCAGACAGACATTAATGTATAAAAAACATACATGCTGATTTATGAAACGTAATCTTATACTGTTAATAATCTGTAACAGGTCGAATTCTGTACATTGAATATATTTAAAAACGGGGGGAGAGGGGTGTTATTAACGATATAGACCCCAAATCTATATTTTTCTGTCTGTCTTTTTCTGGACTTTCCATAACTTCGGAACTGCTGGATGGATTCTAATGAAACTTGGTATGCTTAAGGTTTATACCATGAGGTAGGATCTTATCTACTTTTTATTCCGGAAATCTGCAGGGGTTCCCGTGGGAGGGGGGATGAAAATGTAGGTACGTATTTAACTAGAACTTGGTAACGCGTGCTTCGATTTGTTTTTTTTTTGTGTTTATAGCTGCGGCATAAAATATGATTGTACATATATTTATTTTTTATGCTACACAACTAGGCATTTGACTACAAGTTTGCACGACCACGGAAATCAACGATACGTAGCCCTAAATAGAACATAGGTGTGTTGCGGCGGCCTTTTTTGAGAACCAGTGTATTCCTGACTAGGCATGCTTCATCTAGGGTCACAGTGTCGCTGGTTTCTGTAGTCGTGCGATCTGGTTGTCAAATGCTTAGCCGTCTTGAATAAAAAATAAATAGGCAAACGGAATACATACATTAGCAAAACAAAATCCTACGGGTTAAAATGAGTGCAGAATTCGTAAAATTAAATAGGCGTTTATGATATGCAGAATCTTAACATGGTGAACATAATTGTGCGAACTTCTCTGTATCGCTTTAATTAATAAAATGTACAGTTTAAAACGAAAAATAAGATTTAAGACAGACCACTCTGTCTTATTTCTCTAATTTTTAAGTCCCACTGACATAATAATGAAAGCTTAGCAACAGCGAACGAAGCCGCGGGTACAGCTAGTCATATAATAATGCTATTAAAATAACTGATTTACCAAGCAAAGGAACATTTTTTGTAGCCATGTTTCGATATAACATTGCCTCTAACCAATTAACCAAGCAAAAATATACCTCTTTATTTTTTTTATTAGTAAATGTTGGGTAAGTTTGAATATTTCGTAAACATGTCGTAAATGTACCTCGACAAAATGTTGCCTTGGGTTTTTCGATGAAAAACCAAGGGGGTTTTTCATCTCTCAAGTGCTAAAATAAATCAAATTTTTACGAATTATTTTATTTAGCTTGGGATAAGACCGTGGCGGCCTTATCGCAAGCTAAATATATTGTTATTTAATTATAGCAATTGTTGTAGTATTTTTTTTTTAAATCTCGTACATATTAATTTTGTTTTTCTGTGTGTCTCCAATAAAGAATTGATCTATTTATATAATTATAGAGCAGTTATTCTCAATTGATTGAAATTAAATTTAGCATATACGTTTAGTTTGACCACATTATTCTCAATACAATACAGCAAACTCCCGCACAGTTGCCTGCATTGGAGAGGCTAAGTAACTGTGGCCTCGTCACCCACGGTGAAGATTAGAGGTATCCGGGCTGGCTCGCTCTTCCGGTTTTAGCTTCTAAGTAATGCTAGAGCAGCCATAGAGCTTGTCTGAGGTGTTTTATAGAGACACCGTAACTAAGACGGTGCATCGCTCTCCTATTCCTTCATTCCTTAATTCTCTTTCTTCAGCCATAGCAACCAAAGCGTTTAAAAAAAACTACGATAAAATTTATTCACATAAGAACACGTGGCACTTGCAACAGACTGGCGATGCTTTGCTTGTACGAGTACAAAATTTAGTACTTATAGGTAAATGTAATAATATTGTTCAAATGTTCGTACGTAATTATTTCAAACAGAATATAAATCGTTGTAACAACAGTTCGTGATCGTTCGAGCCTAAATTGAATCCAGCGTTGAAAGCAATTCCGTGTTTGTAAATGCAACCTATTTTTATAATAGTCAAGCTAAACGGTTACCGATCCTAATTACTACCTGTGCTTTTAAATAATACCCGCTGTGAAATGTTGATTGTGTAGATGGTATCTACGCTTTCCTTTTATATGGTAGATATATTTTTTAACTATCTTAATTAGTCACTATGGATAATGTAACGGTTCTACGATAGTTATACACGTGATTGTGAAAGTTGTTATTCATGTAGGTTACATTTATATAAACTAAATATTGCTATGATATTATGCTACATTTATTTAATCAAAGAAGTCGTGTCAATTTTGATGAGAAACTAAAAAAAGGTGTAGAGAAAAAAATACACAAAATTTTTCGTTACATTTTATTATGTGCAATAATGTAATAAGTTTTGGCTACAGCTGTAGTTTTAGGTTAAGTGCAAGTCAAAATCAGCTAGTGGTAGATTATTTATGATATTTTTAAACGAATATTTGATATTATTAGAAATTATAATGTTTTTTACAAATTAGATTATAATTAAGAATAAAAAAAAAATTAGATTATAGAAATCGAACAAAACCTCAGAATAAACGAGTCGCACATATAAACAATAAAACTTATACAAATAAAGTCTTGCTCAAAAGTTAATCAAGTCTAATGGAAAAATCCTTTTAGTGTAGATATAAAGACAGACGTAGACAGATTCATGAAATATGAAGTTAATAAACTAATGTTAGTCTACATTTGGGTGGATTTATTTGTCTAATTGCGATAACCATCTGCAGCCTGGGTAGGTACAGTCAACTGAATTGCATGACTCAACAACGGGCGCTCTGTGAAGAATTCGAGTCGTAGGGTAATAATATATCGAAACAATGATTAATGTATGCTTAGTGTTAAAAATGAATCTGTGAAACATTACAAAAAAAAACAAGTATCAAACTACTAGACCAATCGTATTGTTAGGAACCAATGATAAAAATGACGACTTTTTGAAATATTTTTATTTAAGGTCGTGTTTCCCATGGCTCTGTTAATATACAAGGTTATCGGAAAGAATAATATAAGGAAGAACTTTCACTATGGATAAAAAATCAGCTTTTCCATACAAAATGTTGATCGCTCGTCGATAAAATGTATGAGACAGCTGTTTTTTATCTCGAATTCAGAGTTGGCCCCATAGGGAACGTTATTCCCTAAGATGACGCTCTACACGTGACGTTATTCAATAGGATGATGATGATGATGATGTATAGTAACCCCCTTTTAGCTTAGTACACCCTTAACCGATAACCCTGTATACATTATAGCAATTTTCCCTTTTTTGAGGGTCAAAAATCAAGTTCCATCAATTGTGTTGGATAACTAAGATCTGTGCGCGACTAATTTTCACAGTGACAGACAATAACAAATTGTCAGTATCGAAGCAGAGATGCTTTGCTCCTTTGCTAGTACAATAAAATTAGGTGTTACACTACTAATTAAAACCTAGTTAACATAAATTTCTGTGTCTCACATTTTGGCACCTCGTTACTCCAAAAGTCAACTGCCTGTACTCTCTCATTAATACAAGTTTTTAGCCTTGGCCGTTCTCCAAAGCAGGGCTTATCCGTTATGATCGAGCGTGGGGGTTGAACGCTTTATCATTTAGTTTTGTTCGACTCCATGCTATGGGATGATTACACGTATATGTACAGTGTATGTACAGGATTAATAATAATTTTAATCTTGCTCGCAGTAATATTTGATGTCTTTATTCAAAGATTTGTCTGTATTAATTTATATTGATATTACTATCAGTTGATTCATAGTGGTGAAAGTAAAAAAAAATATTATTGTTTACAGAATTATGCTTTACTATCGCCAATTATTAAATTATTATTTTAGTATATGCTGGTCGCTTTATTAAAGTAAGCATACAAAATCGTACCTACTTCTGCCGACTTATTGACACCCTGACAACTTTAACTACCAGGTGTTTAAGTACTTATAAGGTCAAATCCGCGCATGCAAGTGGCTTGCTTAGCGTCTAGAGCCTCGCTAGGGTCCTTAGAAAAACTAACGTTATACAATGTTCGACACTGGCAGCACTGACAGCTTGGCGCCTAGCCACCGTGTTTCCTTAGAATACAAACCACTAGGCTCTAGGAGCTTAGCAAGTATAACAAAATTTAAAAAACACTTGTCTTGACAGACATCTTGGATTTGAAATTATCATAATGTATAGTATCAAGCCCTTTCATTTGATACCCATATTGATGGAGTTGTGAAAAAAATTGTACTTTGTGTGGTAGCGGCCATCTTAGAACGATTTTCATCAAATAAACGAGCCCGACTAATATACCTTCCATACAAGAAAATTAATATCAAAATCAGTCCATCCGTTTGGGAGCTACGATGCCACAGACAGACACAAACACATTTCGTGTGTGTAGGTATGTCTGTCTGCGTCGTATGTCGTTTTTGCGCCGGGGGTTAATAGAATGAATAACTAGAACCAATAATTAGAAATTTAGTTAACTTTATCAATAGCAATGTACAAGTATGATAAAATCACCAACATACTTCGGGATTTTTTAATTTCAAACATTTAAAATTACTTATAAATACCTACAAAAAAAGATTTCGACTATAAAGCGCCTACATCACAAACATTTCAAAAGCCGACCCAATAAAAACCGAACGCAAAAACAGTTCAAACAAAGCTGACAACAAAAACTGACGATCCGACCGCAAACGTTTCAGATCGACCTGCGTAATTCACCTTTCGCCCCAAGCCCATTCATAATACCAATGTTATGCTGCCATAAAGATAGTTTATAGTATTATAATATGCTAGCTAAATAGCTAAACAAGTTATAATTTGTGCGCGTCGGTGAACATTAATTCAATTCACAATTTGTCACCTTGGTTAAATCGCGGAATGTAGGTATCGCGTGACTGGCGCGACGAAGCGGAGGCATCCTGCTTGCCTGGTGCCGTGAGCATTCACTGCATAAATTACAAACATTCAACCAAAACTAGGCGCACACGATTGAACGTTACATTGTAACTAGAATAAGATGCCTTCTGGTTAGCGAGATTTAAATTGGACCATTAATTTTGATTGAAGTACTAATCGACGCTCGAGTTCGAAAAAGTAAACACCTGAAATAAGATTGAGAAGTAAATTTGAATAGTATATTAGGTAGTATGTTTTTTTTTTAATTGAGTAATGAACTGCACAAGTACCTACCCATTATACGTTACATGTAGGTAAAGTTTATTAACAAATTCTGTGTAACTTTTCAACAGATCCCTAGTTTGCGACAGTGACGTGCCAAATTATACCAAAATTGTGTCATATTATAATACTATTACTCGTAGTTCTGCGAACTGTAGACTTCGCTATTAGTAATATTACGTTGTGATCTGCGTGACTCTTTCAAATATTATTGGAATTAGAAAGTAAATGGTGACCTCGGATTCTTTCCTTTAGTTTGGATTAAACCTTCGACGACTAATAATTACGTTGAACACGTTTGCCAATTTTCGTCAATACTGGTGAGAAACTATGGCTTGTTACCAATGTTGTACTTACATCCAGGCCAACATACAAACTGACAGAAGAAAATAAAAAATGACAGATTCGATTCAAAGGCGCTTTACTTCATCTTTTACCAGGATTAGATATCATCATTTGCTAAACATATTTCACAGTTTAATATATTTAGTAGCTATTTAAGGAACAAAAACCTACCACCTGAACAGCCGACTTAAAATACATTCAAGTCGAATTTAGGTCGAAAGATTTTACCTCTACAATGCAACATAAATGTAAATGTATAGCCCACGTAATCCCCTTACCATCTGTAAATCACTTACCCGGAACAAAGAACCTCGAACGTGCACACTTTCCAGCAAAATCTCTGTTCGTATGACTACATTTTATTTTCCTTCTGAACGTTATTTTAAACCGCTCCTGGTGTCAAAGTTTTAAAATACAATATTCTTATAAGTCGACCGCGAGCTTTGTTCAACTGACATCAAAAAAGAAGGAAGTTCTGAATCCGACTGTATTTTTATGTGTGTTTTCTATTTTCTAAGATTTAAAGAGGATAGCAGGTAAAGGAAGTGGAGACATGAAGCAGGATAAGACCAAGTTATGATGGGAGAGGCTCAGCAGTAGCCGAAAATAAGTTAGTTTAATGTTAGATTAACCTATTTCTAAGAAATGCCAAAACTGATTTGGAAAAAACTTTTATCATTTGAAATTTTAAACTTACTTCTCAAATAATATAGTCAGAATGTCTTCTTCAGGATATCCTATACAAATTGTATCAATATCGGTGTTGACGTTTGATTTTACTTTGGTATCAGCTGTAGTTTTTTTTTCAATTATTAATTTTTTGACGAAGGTCACGACGGTTGTACAAAACTACATATTGTATTTAATAGTTGCATTATTATTTTATGGTATGATAAAAGAAAAAAAATGTCACAGGAGGCTTACCAAGAAATGTACGCAGCTAGCCATCGAGCCTAAATCGGTCGTAAAATCGCATGGAAGCGTGAGTACAGGTTAGCAGACGTAAAAAAAACTTCAATCTCATCTATATTTATAAAAGAGTAAGTCCTGATTAGTTGACTGATATTTTCTAGGAATCAGCGTATCGCCTAAACCGTGGAGTCTAAAGACATGAAATTTAGAGGCTGTATTCAATATAGGGTGTAGTGGTGTTCTAAGAAAAGACTTTTAGAAATTCAACCTCTAAAGGGGTCGAATGGGGATGCAACGTTTGAGACTTTTTATATTTAATTTTACGCCAAACGTCGCGGGTGACAGTTACTAGTATTATTATAATGAGAAACAGGCCGCACGCCCGCAAACTCTATGTAATATTTTGTTTGTCTGTGGCCAAGAAGGTATCCAGACGCTCAGCATACACTAACCTCTTCGGTGATTCTAGTTCAATCCTCTTTTTTCCGTAGAAGTTACTTAAAAACTACCCTTCCTGCTCTAGGAACTTATGAATGGAGGCGTAATGAGTAAGTTCTTACTTGCACTGAACTAAAATTTATTTAAATTTTAGTTATAATTGTTTGAAACCAACTAGAATTTATATTTTTTAATAATAATATATTTAATTGATGGAGTCAGGTGTTACTATGCGGAAATCCATTTATAATAAGATGGTAAATACAAAATATTTAGTGTTTTTCCGCCTCGTCTCGTCTCGTGTTGGAACAGTTGGAAATACTGAAACACAGAAATCAGAACTCAGTACTGTTAAACGACCAAACAAATTTGGTGACGTCACCACTTTTGCGGATTTTTAACCGACAAAGTGCGTTAAATAACGCTGAGTCATCAAATGCACCGACACAACAACAACGGTGATGCACAACACGTGACGTGACCGGCCGCTATATAAAGAGCTCGCAGAGGCGCAACAGCTCCCCCCTCCTGTGCGCGAGAAGTAAAATGTCTCTTAGAAATAAGGTGACACTTTACAAGACCGTGATCCGCCCCGTAATGACCTACGCCTCTGTTGTCTTCGCACACGCGCCCTCTTATCAACTGGATAAACTCCAAGTCATTCAAAACCGCTTCATCCGTAGAGCGGTAGACGCGCAATGGTATATGCGCAACGCGGACCTCCATTGCGACCTCGAGCTCCCCTCCATCCGTCAATTCATGAAGGATGCCTCGCGTAGGTACTTCGACTCTGCTCCCCACCACCCGAACCCGCTCGTGGTTCAAGCGGCGGACTACTCGACTGACCCGAACGGTCCGCCCCCCTTGCATAGGCGTCCTAGACACTTCTTAGATGATCCGGACGACCCCATTGCAGCCGTAGTATCGGCCGCCCTGGGGTCGCCCGGCCCACCTGACTCGTCTCCTAATACACATTCCGTTTTTGGTACTGGTCCGGGGTACCAGATTCGACATCCATTCCGACGAAACAGAATGCGTCCTCGCCGGCGAGGACGTGGTCTCTTACGACCCTTAGGGTCACCCAGTTGATTGATAGGGCCCTAGATCTTTCCCCGTCTGGGAGGCCAGGGCAGTTCGGTCAAATAATCAAATCACTTGCCTAAATTAGCTAGGTTTAGGGTCCAGGCCTCTCCCCGGGATGCCATAGACACAAGTCGATCTAATGATAGGGCTCTGGCGCGGTCCAGAGCACCTCTCTCCAAAAAGCGTCCTTCAGATGCCAATCAAGTGTAGGGTCCTCGTGAACTCTGGCCCCAGAACTCCAGGACAATCAGGTCAAATAGTCACTCAGATTCATATGGCTCATTTGTCCTCCCCCTCAGGGAGGTCTGGGCAAATTCGCTCTAAAAAGTTTTAGCTAGGATGCCACCAGTGGCTAGGGCCTTAGGCACTCCCCGTCTGGGTTGCCAGGGCAGTTCGTTAGTCCAACTCTGGGCGACGGCTCAAGCCGAGGTTCGTGCCGTCTGAGGCGCCCTTGTGCTTGTCGCCCCAAAACCAAAACCGCGGCCCAGCGCACTAGCGCTTGTCAAACGTCCGGTCAAGCTGTCCGAAGTCGCGTTCGACCAGAAGCTCAGTCCTTTCTAAAAAAAAAAAACGCATCAGCTCACTTTCGAGCGTGCGCTTGAAGAGTCAACATCTTCTGAGGTTGCCTTGTGCTAAGGCGAAACACGTGTCGAGGAAGCCGGATACTGAGAGAAATAATAAGGTGAGGTGTGGTGGTGGTGAGGAGGAACCACACCATAAAAACAAAAATATTTTTCAATTTCTCACGCTGACATCAAGACGAGGCGGAAAAACACTAAATATTTTGTATATACCATCTTATTAATAATATATTTTTCTAAATTGGACGTCTCTGAGAAATCTGGAAACAAGCATAAAAAAGACAAATAAAGAAGCCGACGAATTAAGTTTTTTTATCATTTTCGAATTCCGTTATAATACAGAAAATAGTTATGGTGAAAGATCCCCCACGTTGCCGTCGATATCATATTATAGGGTGGCGAAGTGCCATATCCAGCTAATGACTCTTGACAATCTTAGTAAAACCAAAATTCTGGTATTTGATGATAATGAGTAATGTGATCTTTAATTTATATTAAAAATTCATGTTTCGATTATATGATACATTTACCCATATAGGTACGAGTCCAAGAACTTACGGTAAATTTTTTTTGTTGGTGCTTTTCAAACCTGCTCTCTGCGAAACGACAAAATTAAATATATACAGATTTTTTTTATTGTGTGCTTAGTTCTAAATTAATTATACATGTTTATTTAAAATGCACGTAATTTTCTCCTTTGTGTTAAGCCCAAATTGGGAAATTGACAGAAGTGTTTTTCTAAAATAGCAAGAAAAGAACCATTATGGAATAGCTCCAAAAAAATTTTAGATGTATTTGAAGAACTTATCCAGTTAAAAAGTAATTATTGATGCATACTTGTTACATTATTCTCTTGTCGACCTTATCTCAATTTTCTTTCTGAATGTTTCACTACTCGCACTTACGAGTACGATTCTTTCGGGGCCATTTATTATTTACTATCGCTTCACTTATTCCTTCTGTAAGCTTCCCGCTTAAGTAAAAAGATAACTTTCCTTTGAACTTATATTTTTAGCCTCGCCTTGTTTTAGCTTTTAAGGCAGCCTTTAATAACAATTCAATTTTTACGGCAAAGTTTTAAAGAAATAGCAATGGATATGCAAGAATTTAAATGTAGCTATAAGAATCCATGACTCTGGTGGTAATTTATCTGTTTAAGATATTTACGGTATTGATTATATTAGTAGCTGTCCCGCACGGCGCCGGCGCCGGCGCGGCGTTGCCCGCTAGTTAAATGGAATATGAAAGTCTCAACACTCTTGTGTCTGTAATTTAAGTTTTGGCAATAAACTATTCTTAGTCCTACAGTTAAGTTTCTTGCGTTAAAGTAATTAAAATTCAACTCAACGTCTAACTCGATCTTGTATCGGTCTGCAACGAATTGCATTTTCATGTGTGCACTCCGTCCAGAGCCGGAGCAAATCGTTTTCACAAACAACTATGCAAATACGAGGCAGGCGTTGTCGCAGGCTGGATGGCGGGGGAATGTTTCACGCACCGTGCAATGCAGTGATCGTGTGTTCAACTATTTCATACGAATATCCTCACGCTCTATAAATAGTACTCCTAGCGAGGCTTGTAGATCTGGTGACGATTGCACTATCAAGACGCGTGACAGACTGAATTTCACACTATCTCTCAAGTATTGTACACTAACTGACATTTGTGTTTCTGTTGTTAAATGTTTCGCTATTCCTTATCTAAATACTTATATATGCTTGTTATTCTATGTGTTATTGTACGTTAATTTATCTACGTGTTCACTACAATATTTATTCATATTATTATTATCTAAACTTTATTAAATTATCCCATTCATATAGAGGTTGTCAGATAAGGCCGCATATTGTGCCATTTTGATTATATTTATTCTTTAATTTTATTTTATCGTTTTAAAGGTTCATTTTATTTGAGTACATTCTTTTACTTAATTATGAATTATATTAATGAATATTTACTTAAGAGACCAAATAATTTTGATAGCGTTTTCGCTCGCATTTTGTAAGTGTTACAAAATTATTGATTTAAGGTTGTGAAAACAGCTGTTTGAAATTATTTATTTCAAAAATAGATTTACCTAGTGTTTTTTTTCTTAACATGATATTCGAAGCCATTTTCGTGTCGTAGTTTTAGCTCTCGTAGATGCTTGTAATGCTATTAGCGTAGTACGTATCGCGTAGCACGTAGCTCGTAGCACGTAGAAAAATTAAAAAGGTATAGCTTCATGTGGTCCGCAATAAACTGGACGAGATGAAGCAAATCTAGTAAAAACTGCAACCAAAGGTTGAAAACGAAAAGCTCAGGAATGTGCTGAGTAGTGCGCTTTGGGAGAAGTTTTTAGTAGCAGTGGATTAAGCTAAACCGATGATGATGATGAATAAAACTGCCTTTGTAATGTGACATTGTATTACCTATAGTCTGGGTTGATCACATAACCTTAAAACCGGAGTGTATTCAGCGCTTAGACATTTTTTAAACATTAGAAATATGTTCAACTTTGACTACTATTTATTGATCTTTAGTAATAAAATCAGTAAATTTGTATTTAATGTAAACATATATTACAACAAGCACTATATAAATTACTGTCATATCTGTAGATTCTGATGATACAGATTGCATATGTGAAATAGTTGAACAATACATATTCCAGATTGAGCAAATAGAAATGTAATACCTATCCGAAACAAGCGAGATCAACAACTGGTTCCTCGCATGTGAAGAGAATGTTAAATATGTGTGTGTCGCAAACATGAGTTTAATCTACGCCTTATCGTCGCGGTACGTAGCTGATGTAAGCAGGAGTACGTGGGAACTACTCGCTAGATTGCTTGTGCTGTTTTCAAGCTCGCATTCCTTAGTCACTTTGTATAATGATATAAATATAAATAATCGCGTGCGAATACATCTTCACGCCACAACGACTACACAGATGTGATCAAATTGTTTATGGTCAATTCTAAGATATACTGTGGAGTATTTTAAGCAGCATGTAACAACGGCGGAGTTGAAGTTTTATTTAAGTTAACAAGCCGGTAATAAATAATAAAGGTTATTTTTTAATATGGTAAGTAAAATATAAATCTTTTTTAATGGAATACATTTTAAGAAATATTTCGCAAACTACTTTAGTGAGATAACTGCAGATCGACATCGACAACTGAACACTTCTGTGGGTTATATGAATAGCCTTCGGTTTAACAAAATATTGAGGAGGAAATAGACATTTAAAAACTTTTATATGCTATAGCGAGCTAATCAATCTTTTGTACAACATAAAAAGCTACTTTTCAATGCACCCGTTTTACTAACTGTTAGGAACCAAGTTTTTAGTGCACTGGCCTAATATTTTTGCTAGATAATATTTCGAGTTTGTACTCGTTCAATTTTAACTGTACTATTAGGCAAAGTATGCCACGATTTTAAAAACTTTTATTCTGTTTTAAAGAGTCACATATGGTCCCAATTCATTTAAATGATCCAGTTAGTTAGTTTTTAAAAAACTGAGAAAGTTGTTTGGCGCGTGTCGAAATGAAATCGGTACTCGTATTTTTATTGAAAGACTTGCGTAAAGTTCAACTGTTGTTACGAAACCCCAGAATAAGTAGAAATGGCTGTAAACAAAACAAAATTGCCCCGTGATTTGAGGAAAAACCCCATAGTAGTTGTACTTAATTGTAATTTACGGCAACAACAAAAGTTTATAATAATACATTCAAAGGGTCTCTGTTTACTCTAAGTGTAGGGAGGAATAATATTCGTTGAGTACTTCCCACGGGACTGAAAAGGCAAAAGGTCCGATCCCCAGTTAGGGACATCGGAAAAGAAAATATTGTAAAGTATAAAAATGAAAAGATAGTGTGAAATTTGGGTAATCTGGCTGAAATAGATTTCTTTTAATACTTTTTCATTTCTTTCTTATTCTAAAATAATTATTAAGATCTGATCAGAAATCTTTAGTAAATTGAAGTTGTAAATTATTTAGCTTATTGAATGTTGAAAGAGTTCTTGTTTATATAAGTTTCTATGTATAGCCATAGAAACTTTTATAATAGCACTAGCTGTACCCGCGACTTCGTTCCTATCATAATTATGTCAGTGGTCCTTCTGAAAGTCTTATCATTGTCTGGAATGCCATTGCTTTCAAAGGAGGCCGCCGTTAGGTGCTTGGCGACAAATTTTTCAACTTGAAGTGTAATCCTTAAAGGGTAGCTCAAGCTCTGCTTGCATATTGCGTGGGATGGAACCTAGTAGGTACCTCCCGCACGGCAATATACCACCTTTAACTACTCGGTCGCCATCGCTACAAAAAATTGTTGACGCTATATGTTGATACACGTACAATCAAAATCTATGCCGCAGCTATAAACTCGTGAGTATAGTATTTTTTGGCCGTATTATACGTTTAGTCTAACTGTTTCAAAGATACCTGTAAGATTTGTATGTCCTTGTCGATAGTTTATCGAAAATATAAACTACAATACCAATGTCGTTTTTTTGTGGGACAATAATTTCAGTGTCTAAAACTCTAAAACAAATAACTAACTATGCAAATAAAGTTTCAATAGAAACACTTTCCTTGCTACATTGTTAAAAGAATTTAAGCGTCCAATAAAAGATTTTTTGTTACAACTACAAAGCGAAGGAATATTTATTTGGTACACAATAATTTCAGTTAGTGATTTCTAAGAAAAAAATAATTATCATTATTCGATTTTCATAGCCAAAATTACTTGCTATAACGTTTTATGTAGGCGTCTACCACAATCCTAACTAATATTATAAATGCGAAAGTAACTCTGTCTGTCTGTCTGTTTCGCTTTCACGCCAAAACCACTAAACCGATCTGGATGAAATTTGGTGCACAGGTAGATCGGACCCCGGGAAAGGACATAGGAAACTTTTTAAACGACTTCAGAAATGTAGTTCCCCCATTATCTCGACAATCCAATGGGGAACTACGCGGGTGAAACCGCGGGGCACAGCCAGTATTTTCATAAAAACTGATAAACCAATGACTTTTTTTGTGGTACATTTTAGTTCCAAATCAAATCACACGTTACAGAGTTATAGTTAAATACGACTGTTATCCTTTCGGTCACAGGTACCCCACTAATTTTTGGGCTAGCAATTAGTTAGTTCTACCAAAAAAAAACATCTAAATCGAAGCACCCGTTACTAAGTTATAGTTAAATAAATGCCCTCTCCCACGAGAACCCCCACTTATTTTTAGAATAACATCATTTCAGTTAGACCTTTCCAACAAAAAAGAATCATCTAAATCAAAGCACGCGTTACCGAGTTACAATTAAATACGATTTTCATAACCTCTCCTACAGGAACCCCCCACTATTTTTTCGGATAACATTAATTTCAGTTATTTCTTTCTAACAAAAAAAGAATCATCCAAATCAAAGCACGCGTTACTTAGTTATAATTAATTACGACTTTCATCCCCCTCCCATGGGAACCCCCGCTGATTTCCGGAATAAAAAAATGATAAGATCCTACCTGATTGTATGAACCTTAAGCATACTAAGTTTCATTAGAATCCATTTAGCAGTTTCGGAGATATGGAAAGTCCAGAAACAGACAGACAAAAATTAAATAAACTATAGATTTGGGGTATGTATAGTTGATAACACCCCTCGGAAAAGAAATTTTTAAAATATATTTAATGTACAGAATTTGACCTGTCACTTTTTTATTATAAGTATAGATTTATTATTGTCTTATTTCCTAGGTACTAATTATATTATGTTCTATCTGAGTTTTACTGTATTTTTCCTATATTTTTAGTGTGCAAATTAAATATGTTTTTAGTATACGTACGCTATTCAAAGCGATAAGAAATAAAAGATACGCGCAGTTAATATTTCGAAAATAAAGAAGGAATTCATTTCACACATCATTAATACAAGAGACAGCGCATAGCAGTACAAAAATGTTTAATACGGAATGCCAATCTCACCGTGCCTAACTCACATAATTTCGTAGTCATGGGACGTCGTTGATGTGGCCCAAAATAGCGATCATACTATGTTATTCCCACTCAATGTCGGACCCTCGATCAATAGACACACGACGTCAGCCGTCGGTTCATCCCATTAATTCGCCGAGGGTTCCACTTCTTGAATTAATCGCGCACTGCCACTAACTTGCGTGAAACAATTGATGTGGATACGCTACTCGTATACAAATTAAAATTATTGTTGTGTTTTGTGCTTACTTATAATCATTTACAACAAGACTAGAAAACCTCGTAATTTTAGCTTTCTAAAAACATTATATTTTTTATCCTTGCCAACGCTTTAATAGTTTGGTGTTTTTTGATACAGAACGCTGCATGATTGTATGGAGTGAAAATTTAATTCCATCATTGCCATTTAACGATTGCCATTCTAGTGTGCTTGCGAATCGGAGATCGGTATTGACAGTTACTCTTACCCCTAAGACTGAAGGAGTCTTAGGGGTAAGAGTAACTGTCAATACCGACTCTCTGTCATACGGACGGTATCAGATTTATCAAAATTACGGGTTTAAAACCACGAAATAATTTTACATTTTTAAACGACATATTGTTAGGTAATATGCTTATTCAATTCATTCGATATTTTTTTTTAGTGTTCTGAATTTATTCATCGTCATCTGAATATACGTAATAATTTTTTAAAGATAACTGAGGAAGAATTTGACGCTTTCTGTTTTAAAACACCGAGGAAATTGATCCTAAATTATTTTCCTGACCTCAGCCTCCTTCCGCTGTAATCAAATCCTAGCTACGCCCATCCTCTTCGTTGGTTTCCGAGCAGTTTCACAAATTAACGTCAAGCCACCACGATTATAATATAATTAGTGGAAGAGGTCGGAATGAGAGAACCGATGGAACCGTGCACTCTAGGTTCATTAGGTCTCTCGCTTGATTGTACAACACAATGAATAATGCATTGTTTTATGTTTCTGTTGTATTTGAATTGAATAGACCGCTTTGAATTTCTGGTTTACATAAATACTATGTAGGTACCTACCTTATTTTTAAAAGATATAAAGAAAAGGACTATAGGAAATTCCGATTTCATATGTATTTTTTTTTAATATTCTTCAAAAGAAATTTAGTTCTGTGGGTAACATTTTTTAAGATTTATTTAACAAATACATGGCTTTTCAACTTTTAGGTGCGTGTAAAAACACGTGTTAAAAAGAAACAAGGCCATATACGTAAACGAAAGTAAATCCATAGCAACGCTGCTACTTTATAATATGTTTGCTTTGTTTCTCCTTGGGAAGGTTGAAGGCTTCCCTTTATTCTATGGTTTAATAAAACATTTTTCCCTGTAATTTTAGAACAACCCAGCATTGCCATGTTTTCCTTTCTAGTAAATTAAGTGTTCTAAATATTGCTTTTGAGCGCAGAATTCATCTAAAAGGCCTTACGTAATCCGTGTTTGCGCCGTAAACCGTCGTAGGTACCTATTTATGAAAGGGCTCGTTTCAATCTCGGCATCCTACAAGTATGAAGGTGATAGGGTATTGTTTATCCTTCCATTTTAGCTTGTCAGTTTCTACCCGTGTTTGAATAAAACTATCGCAGCATGAGTGTCGCTTGATAGAGCACTTACAGAAACACGAGATTTTTAACAAGTGTTATTTTAATATTTTAATTTTTAATACAATACTCAACAAATACTCGTAAAGTAAATTACGACATGAACGTAATATTTTATTTACTTTGAAGTGTCAAAAGATCTAATAAGCTTGTTAAAAATTCTTGGATACAGATATGAAATAATGCATCTACACAATACATATAATTGGTCAAAATTCTTGTCATGGCTAATTGACAAAAATTTATTTATTTTCAGTTTTATAGAGTCTTAAGACTCTATTTGCCCCCAAAAGGGGCTTACGTGCTGCAGGTACCTACTGGTAATATTTTTGGACTATATACAAGTCCATTTTTTTGCTTTTGTTTCTGTTTTTTAGAATAGTGTAGTATTTGACAGTTTTCTTTTAATTGTTTATCTTTCTGTTTCCATGTGACCGGCCTCTCACGGCGGTGCACTACGAGCCTCGTGTCTGCCTGACGGCCGGTTGTCGTCGGCTTTATTTATTAGCTAAGTTATTTACATTTATAAATGGCTCTTCCTGCCCAAATAATGACAAATGCAGTCACACAAATTAGTTCTGTGTCGCAAGAGTGCATGACGTTGTGCCTAGAGTGCCCCAGGCGCGTTATTTCTAAGGTCAAAAAGGCCTCAAAACTCACCGCACAAGGTGCCATAAAATTGTAAAAATTACTCCTTCAGCTCCAGTGCAAGGCTCGGTCGTAGCCAATAATAGTACCGTGAGTGCTGCTACTCCTCCCAAACCGTTTTGGGAGGTTTTGAGCTCTCTCAAAAACTCAGTCCCTATAATTAAACGCATTCCGCGTGGTGCTCGAATTTCGGTTGCTCAGTGTTTGGCATCATGTATCAGGAACGCGCTTTCTCAAAATTCGAAACGTGCCTGGGAATATCTTTTGAGTTTTCTATACGGCGTGCTTTATGTAAAATTAAATCCTACCAACAAAAAGTCCCTTACTCAGAGAGTAAAGGAAAATTGCGTGAGGTACGCTGTATCGGACAGCTACATCCAAAAGATTTTTGGATGTAGCTGTGCCATTTCCGTCTCGTTTACGGGATAATTATCAAAATTCTAAAAAGTGTAACATCGCTAATTTTGTTTTCAACTTTAAAAATAGTTGAAAACAAAATTAGCGATGGTGATATCAGAGCCGCTGCACGCGTCTTGTTCTCTAGCGACACTATAGCTCTTTATACACCCGACACCGTTCAGTCACTACGTAACAAACATCCGCTTGCAGCAGCAGATCTCTAGCTCCCCGATCCACCTCTATTAGACGATGTCGCCATTGAAGTTGCTGAGGCTGTTAAGTCTTTTCAGAGTGGCTCAGCCCAAGGCCTAGATGGCTTAACACCTCAGCACCTAAAAGATCTTCTATTTTTTAGTTCTGGTGAGGTAGGCGAGAATCTCTTGAGAGACTTGACGTCCTCATGTTATCTGGGCGTGTCAGTGACGACATCGTTGAAATTTTATATGGTGCGAATTTATGTGCACTTCGCAAAAAGGAAGGTGGTATCAGGCCAATTACAGTCGGCACCACATATTGTCGCCTCGCTGCCAAAACAGGTTGTAAGAAAAAGGTTGCTCATTTAAGCAGCCCTTTTTAACCTTTACAGCTTGGTTTTGGTTTGCGGGGCGGATGTGAGGCTGCCGTTCATTCTCTTGGGACTTTTCTTGGTCGAAATCAACATTAATCATCATTCAACGTCTCCAATCCAAACTTAACGTTGGGTACTTGGATGACGGAACTTTAGGGGGCGATTCAAACACAGTTTTGAATGACTTTCAAACTTTAATAGACGAATTTCGTCTAATAGGTAGGAAACAAAAACTTTCCTTGTTTGTTTGGTAGATAAAAGTTCGTTTCGTCTTCTTGGTTCACCGATTTTCAGTGAATCTTTTTCTCCCTTCGTTAAGGAAAAATTTCAAAATTTCAAGAATACATCTATCCGTTTGCTCAAATCAGATACTGTCTTTTCGTTCCTAAATTTACGTATAATTTACGTTGTTGTCCACTGTGGCAACACAGTGAGCTCCTTGAAAGCCTAGACAACAACATCATAAAGGACACATTGATTACGGTTTCGAATGTTGATATGGATGACAGAGCATGGTCGCAAGCTTCTCTGCGCTGCCCGCATTCTTGGCTTCATTACATGGTACGAATGATTTGGTAGAAAAAATCCTCGCGCCCTCTTTAGGCTATTCTAATGTAGTAGTAGCAAATTCTTCCGAAGCCAAGGATGCTTGGGGCTTGCTTGCCTAAATGCCGATTTTTCCAAATCACCATCTTGTCAGAGGCTGTGGAATCGACCGATCTGTGAACTAGCACGGAAATCTCTTCTAGATACGTGTACTAGCGTCACAGATCGCGCTTGTTTACTTGCAGTCTCTGAATGGGAGTCGGAACTTTGGTTACAAGCTTTGCCTTCTTTCAATACAGGTTGCCTATTAGATCCGAATCCTTTTCGTCTCGCTATCAGCTTACGTTTGGGTGCGAGGTGTTATGATGCTCATCGCTGCCAGTGTAGTACTGCAGTAGATCAACTCGGTCACCATGGTCAGTCTTGTTCTAAAAATGCTGGCAGAATAGGTCGCCACGCTAGCCTAAATGATATCATTCGCCGGGCTTTTTCCAACGCCAATGTTGCAGCTGTGCTCGAACCGAGTGGTCTTGCGCGAGACGAAGGAAAAAGACCTGACGGAATGACGCTTGTGCTTTGGAAGTTGGGAAGGCCTCTTGTGTGGGACGCGACATACAATGACACATTAGCGCCATCTCATATTCCTTTGACACTGAGTAGGGCAGGGGCAATTATTCAGCCGAACAGCACAAACGGCGAAAATATGCTAGCCTCGGTAGAGGTTATATATTTGAGCCATTTGGAGTCGAGACTTTAGGGCCGTGGGAACCGGGAGCTCATATTATTTTCCAAAACTTATCGGAGCGTTTGATCGATTCGACGCGTGACCAGAATGCCGGTTTTTATCTGGCCCAACGTATAAGCATTGCCATTCAGCGTGGTAATACGGCTAGCTAGCTGGGCACGCTGCCCTCTGGTGGTAGGTTGGAGCATTTGGATTATCTTATATATATAGATCTTAAATAGTCTATAGGTAATCTTTCTGCTATAATTTTTTGTTGTCGTAGTTAGTCATGTTAATGTTCATAAAGGCACTTCCCATAATAATAGTATTTAAGAAAACTACTTTGCTTCTTTCTTTGTCTTACTTGTTACTTTAATAGAGAAAGTAAACTTAGTCGTATATATAGTTTTAAACCCACAATCGTTTTTTTTTGTGTAATAACTAGTAGCTGTTGCACGCAAAATAGAATTTTGTACCCTCATTTGACTCTATTAGGAGTTGAATTTTTGATACCACACCTCATACTTTATAATGAATACACCATCTACTCGTAAATTGTATGCCTATGTTCAGTGGTTTAGGGTATCCTATGGTCATGACCTGTCGATTAGTCAGTTAGTCCGTCAGTAAGTCAGCCAGTTAGGACCTTACTGTTTTATATAAATATAAAAATGTACACATGGATCATAAGAAGAGCGTGAGAGTTTTAGTTTATCTACTTTCTGTAATTCTTTTGTACTAGAATAAGTGTATGTAAAGTAGTAATAAACGATATACGTGTAATAAATATCGTGTTTGTATTAATACTTGTGTTAAAACATTGCCATAATATAATAACAGCATTACTTACAGGTTATAATGTACGTCCGCCATATTAGGTCTGTATTTGAGCGCCCTCTCAAACGCGATTTCCGCTTCCGCCATCCGTCCCTGTGCGGTCAGCACACTGCCCAAGTTTCCATACGCTGTTGACAAAAGAAAATATGGGTTATAAGTTTAAACCTTAATGATAAGGACGTACAATTTATATTGCAGTGTAAGCGCTGATCAAAGTTACGTTGACGTTTATACTAGTCAATATGAGAAAGCTAAAGCGGTTGTTGGTACTTAGTACCCACGTATATACTATGTAAAGGTTTATATACAAATATATAATATAAACTAGAAAAAATATTTTTATTATATGCATGATTATGAATAAACATATTATGTACGTTGATACTACGATAGTATCACGTAGAGTTAGCGATAAATAAGTAAAACAAGTGCAAACTATCTCGTTTTCGTTTTCACAGAATAAAAGCGGCGAAATAACAAAACGAAACCAATACTGATTTTACTTTTTTCACGTCTTTTATCGCTAGCTGTACACTACCGGTTTTGAAAGATGGTTTGAATCTTTTGAAGTATAGTCGTAGTTAACATCTTCTCCGTAGGGAAAACGTAAACTTGGGCTACCTCAAGAACCGTTACAAACAAGTTGTTTGAATTGAAATCAACTGATTTCACTTCCAAACCTCCAATTTGTGGTAAACTACCTAAAGTTATCGATAATAATTTTGCAGTAGCACAGAATTTCTATGTGGTCGGTGTCATTTATGTATCGAATAAAAGTGATATAAATAGGAAATAGGAGAAGAAACTGAAATTATAGTCGCCATAAACATAACAAACGTGGGAGGGTAGCTCGCATTGTGTCGCTTCTTCTATTTTATTGATATCTATGATTGTTTATTATTTATAGCAACAAATTTACAGTTTGATTTTGTGGTCAAAATTATTTATTAATTCTTTGCTAATCTAATTTATAACATTAAATATTCCTTCTATTTCTCTAAAAACTTGCAAGTAATCATTCGTTAAAAAGAGCATTTGAGACTCATTGTTACTGCTGCTTGGGGTGAAACTTCTCTATTGATTACCAATTATCTGAATAGGTGCGCTACACTTCATCTTTGCTTTGCTCCTTCTAATTACTTTTCGTACCGAAATCTTTATTGATAATGCGACGTATTGAATTGAATTCTTGAGCAAAAGTCAATAGTCAGAATATATAAAACAATATGTTGTTATTTTACTTGCAATGTGTTTGTTTGTGTCTTTGAAATCAAATTATTGTATCCAATGTCAATCAGAAGAAATTATATTGCCCTTATAATATTGTAACAATTTGGAAAGCGTATTGTTCGCCGTAGACATAAAAAGATAAAGACTTAAACAAAATTATACATAGGGTACATGTAGCTGTCATCCGCGGCGTTGCACGCGATACAAGACAGAACATAAAGAAGTTACTTAAACTATGAACCCCCATTTGACACCAAATGGATTGAATTTCCAAAAATCCTTTCTTAGTACACCGCTGCGCCCTACGAGTATAACGAATAAACCCCTTCAACTTTAATTTCTTCAGGATCAGCGATTCGGCTCTACGTTGATTCATAGCAAATATCAGTCATTCTATCAGAACTCTTATATATGTATGTAGCTTTACTCTTAGATATTTCGCTTGACAGTTTCCCAGTTGGTTTGATGTGTTGGTTTATTATGTATTAACACTGTGTTAATGTACCATTGTAATAAACAACCAACAATATCGTAATATAACCTATTATCCTAGTAGGTCTGTGAACTGTTGATCTGGGGATTACAATAATTTATTAATCTAAGCAACATTCAAAAGCCTGTAAAATAATTTGAGTTTGTATATGATAGTGAAAACGTAGTTGGTTGTCACTCTGTCACAAAAGCTGTTTGCATACTGGTAAAATATTGTTGCTAAAGGTGCTCTAAATTTAGTAATAAAGAAAACTAGCTAAATATATATATATATATATAGCCGCCTACTGAATTGGACTTTGCGTTATCTCTTTTTGGAAGTATTATTTTTACTCATAGAAACAGGAATCCCTACTAACTCTTATTTCATCTGAGGTAGGTATTACTTTTCATTCTCCTATTTTCTTCTCATGACATACTTTTCAAATTATTGCCAGTAATTAAGGACTAAAATTGACAGTATTAGTATTTACCATTAACACAGTCTATAAAATATTAAACATAATTACTCTTGTTTTTGTCTTTTGTCACACTAATGCTATTGTGTTACGAAAAATGCTATAATGGATCATTATTCCATGGTAAACAGCCATTATTTTATGAGTACCTACATATTTTCTCGCCAACAGTTAATAATTATATGTATCTGAAAGTGTGTTTCTTTTTTTGTCCGTCTTCTTGTCAGCAAGTGAATGACGTATAGGCATATATTTTACGTAGAAATAGACTAATATTCGGAGAGTAACATAGGCTACTTTCAAACAAACATAAAACGGGCGGAACTACGGTCAAATACTAGTAAAGTATATAATGAGCAAATTAAATAATTAATTAATTTAGCTAATATACGAAAGATTCATAAAAAATGTTAGTGTGTTAGTGTATTTACATTACGATGATTTTAAGTTTTTTATAGATAAATTCAACTGTTCCCCCTTCAATATGAAATATATGTTTTTTTTGGGAATATTAATCAAAATGATTCCTAAATTTTGATTATGTTAAAATTGAGTTTTTTTTGTACTAGTTATTAGTTGTGGCTAGTAATTTCATCTTATTGAATACTTAGTTACCTATTAGTGATGCTGTTAACTTATTTTTTTAATGCAAGCTTCAACAATATACAATCTTGACGGATATATCAGCCAAAAATAACCGTAGAAACTAACAATAATTTTCGATTCGCATATCTGCCGGATAGCTACATTACTTTGGACCTTATTTCACGAGAAATAAAATCTATTATTATAGGTTTGTCCCGATTTTTGCGTTTTCAACGAAAGTTCTTCTTTTTGGGAGAAGCAATCGAAAACCCCCACGACTAAACAAGTCAAAAAATTCGTTGATCCCATTAACCAAGTTTCATCAAGATTTATTGACCTGTACGCGAGTACAAAATTTCAGGAGACATACAAGTACACAAGCATAAAAATCTATTACGCTTCGCTCGCCTGGTCAATAACTAAAGTCGTACCTTTTTTTCTATACACTACTTATACTTTTACATTATTTATCTTAATCAATTTTATTGTTTATTTTTTTCTCTCTCTTAAAATTTAGCGAGTGCGTAGCAGGCACGCCTGTATAAACATAGGTTGTAACATAATGTGTACACATAATGTCATGTTCATTATATCCGTATTCAATTTGTCATTCAAAGCCAGGCTTAATTTGATTTGCGGAGCTTTTCTGTATCGAACAGGATTGTTTGCGACATTGTGTTCTTAGTCCTGTACAGTGCCATTCAAAAACTCATTTGTGTTTCCAAATGTATGAACCGACTTAAATGTATATTCTCATATATTTTTGTATAAAAGAGTACTGATTGACTGTCTTACTAAGTGGATGATAGGTCACAATCTACGCAGAGCCTAAATCGCTGAACCTAAAGACATGGAGTTTAGAGTGTATATTCATTATTTAAGGTTGTACTAATAAAGGAGTTTTGGAGGTTCATTCCCTAAAGAGGTCAAAACGGGGATCCCAAATTTGAAACTTATATTATTAGTATATTCCATCTTATGTCGCGGGCAACGCCGCGGGTGACAGCTACTGGTTTACCTATTAATTATGTTCCCTGATTTTTCGATTCGTAAAATATGTTATGTGAGTACAAACAAATGCAATTGTAAACTAGTAATAGTTAGGTACATTGATGTTTTGTAACTACGTATCTTCTAGTCGAGTGGAGAAAAACATTCCTCTGTCGGATCATTAGGCGAGTGACGCGGCGGATTCAGCCGGATTCATTCTCGCTGCGTTCGTAAAGAGGTTCATTACGCTTGTGTCCGGTTCAAACAGCTGTATGATTGGCGGTGCTATCATCAAGTGTCTGATTTCCGACTTGAGTTGCAGTAGACTTCCTGTAGCATAAATTTGGTCAACAATTCAGCTGGACTATTCTTCACTGTATTCGTAAAGAGGTTTATTACGCTTGTGTCTGGTTTAAACAGCTGTACGATTAGCGGTGTTATCATCAAGGGTCATGGCTCGTGTTGCCGTAGGTTTCTTAAGGAATAAACCTCGTTATAAATTTTCCTGAATTCTTTCTTGCTACGATCGAAAATAGGTTACTACTAGTAAATTCAGAATAACTGCGTATTATAACACTAAAGCTGAAGTCTAATGAGCGACTTTTTGTAGTTTAGATAGAAAATACCTATCACTTAAAATTCCGATTTAGCATTAACTCAATTACGTTCAAGTTAAATTTTATGTGGTCGATTTGGTTTTCAGGATAGCCTCAAACGCTCAACAAAATTCTGGTTTCAATCAGTTTAATCAACCATCGCCCATTGCGGTCTGATTTCACGGAAACCTCATTAACCAATAACTAGGTATATCTACTCGTATAGATTTACCAACCTATCAATTATACGATACAAAATCAGATCTGGAAATATGATCCACAAAATGAACATTTTATTTTCTTTGAAAATGTTCACGTATTATATGCGTCTTAACAGCTTATCAAAATAAAAGCCCGATTGAACTAGAAAAATCCACTCATAGAGATATAAGGTAAGATGCCTTCAAAAGCTTAGAGGAATATCAACCTTATGTGTTTCCCTTGTATTTGGAAACAGAATACCGCCAATGCGGGCTTATTGAGAGGCACAATGAGGGATCAAATCTCGCCGACCCTCCTGGATTACGATAACAAAAGACATTATCAAATAAGCAATACCGGCAGCCCAAAAGCATTATATTGTGTCTTTTGAGTATCGTAAGTTGACCTTATAAACTAGCGTAAGCTTTGCCGAAATAGACTTAGGTACTGCTCACAATGAAACGTAATATTCCCAATAGACTAAATAAGCCGCCAACTTTACCAAACTAGTTAATATTGTTACGAGTTTCTGCCAAACTAACAATCAATTTCCATTGTGAATTTACACGGAAGATGTAAACAAAGCGTTCGAGCCGAAACGTATCTTAACACGGCCCAATTCACTCTCATTAAAGAAACAATAAACCGCAGGTAGGCAAAGTGGCACAGTAATTATTTGTGCTGAGCTTGTCTGAGTGTATCTACGCTGTGAATAAGTATAAATAAGTGCTTACATAAAATCGTAACAGCGCGTTTGCCCTAAATAGAGCACATCAAAAAGAAAATAAAAATCTTATCCCATTTACGATCGGAACCATTAGCTGTAAGAAAAACATAGAGCGAAAAATATAAGAGACACGAGTCACGACGTAACTCACTCGCTCTGCCGCTGATTGGAATATTGGCCTGAAAGCTTTTTTATGTACACATTTTCACGGGTAATACCCAAACATTGGCGTTGTTGGTGTTTATGTAATGTTCACCTGTTTATTACCTCATATTTCCTTGTTAACGCAGAACAGATGTAGTGTTTATTGTACTTTTTAGCACTGTGACGAATTTTACATCATTTTTGTGCTTTACGGTGCGTTAAAATGGAAATCATTGTGGCGAAATTTTACTGCGGCTTGGAATTTTATTTTCTTGTGTGATAAGTAGTCACTGCGCCACATAAAGATTGTTACCCAACATGCAGCTTACTAGGATTAACTTATGTTGTATTTTATAGTATCATATCTATACGTGATGTGAAAAATCGTAATATGCATTATATTTGTGTATGAATTTAATTATTGTTTTATTAATTTAGTTTTTTATAATTTTGTGGTTTAAGAAGTCATTCCTAAATAAAATATTTTTCGTCCTTTCTTTGATTAAAACACCGCTGTCATATAAAGTACATATTATATACATAATACAGATTACAGTAGTAGTATAACAAAGACTGATTTAAATTATTTGAATTGGCCCTTAGTGTAATAAAACTTACGCACCACTTATACAGTCGGATCGTAATCTTCTAATATAAACTTTGCCGTAGATACCGCTGATCCTAAAGCTCAGGGGTGATTTATCCACGATGATAATATGGTGACATAAATACGTTTCGTAAACCTATTGGTAAAAGTATGCGTAACAATTAAGAACTAACATGCAAACTACGTGCGTTAACGCGTAGTTGATATTTAAGGAAGGATTTGGTGAATTAGCCATTTTTATTTTTACTGATAACAAAGTAAATGTTACATGTCAAAACAATAATAATTAATTAATACTAACAATATCTTAAAATACTTTGTAAAATAATACATTTTTTACATCAATACGAAAAACTCATACAATAATTACAATATTAATTAATAAGATGTAATAAACAAGAAAAAAAACTTTAATAATGTAAAACAATTCAAATTAGCAGGTGCATACATATTATTTTGATTTACAATTCTAACTACTGAAATGAATGTGAGAAAATTTATATGTGATCACCAAGAAAGTAAAAAATATATTATAAATATGTTAATTCCCTTTAAAAAACTTAAATCGTTCCAAGCTTCTCTGAGAAGTTAGGGACAATCATAAAAAAGTGTCTGACAAATTAAAAACCTTGTTTATTGAAATAAAAATAAAAAAACATACAGAAGATACAAACATGAGTAAGCAAATATAAACTATATTTGCGTACGTACGTGGAGGTAGTTGATATTTTTAGAAGAGCGTTGGTAAAACATTTTATGTATAAAATTAAAGTGACACTGAGTAGACTTTGCTTACTTTCTAATTTGCTAAATATAGTTGTGTATTTACGTCATAATTTATTATTAATCACGTCTAAAAGCTGGAAATATCTATGAGTACACGTTGATTGAATGGATTTTTCAAACTTTACTAAAATAACCCGGTAAGTGCTGTAGCAAACATTCTCCTATTTGAAAGATATTCTACAAAAAGAATGTTAATTCCTAACGAAGCTATATAAATACGTAAAACTATTACTAAAAAGCAAATTTTGATAAGCTTGAAGCAAAAATGCTTATTTCTAGTATATTACCCACTCACCCGAAATGATTTATTATTTAGTCGGTTCTGTCGAACAAAAGTCTCAATATTGGCTACGTTTCAATTTACCTTTTATTGTAATCACAGGAAAGTCTATTGTTCCTCGTAAATACAAACTTTAAAACAATGCTTTGTTTTATATATAAAAGTATACCTGTTTAATTATTACATGAAAATAATACCTATAGGTACATAATATAAGTAACAAATATTGTGTTGAGCCTATACATTTTATTAACTCACTTCAACAAGTGTTTAGAAGCTACTTCAAATAAAACCCGAATGCAAAAACTTTTGAAAAACTAAAAAAACAAAATCTTTACAACTAAAACCGCGGGACGCAAGCAGTAGGTATAAACTATGACCTTTTGCAAATAAAAACCAACTCAATGAAACCCTGCTCGTTAAAATAGGTCTTCAGGTTTAGACTGTAGAGAGTCATTAAAGAGATATAGACATTGTGGGCAGTCGGGTACACAACAAGGAGTTTTTGTTTATGTATATGTTCTCAAATTTGCCACGGATGCTTAGACCTATTTAAAAATATATATTTTTGTTTGGAATAGTATATATCCAAGGTTCCTTATAAACGTTATCAAATAAAGCCAAGTATTTTTGGTTTTTAAAACAAAATAACATAAAAAAATTATATTTGCCGAATTAAACTCGGTTGTCACTTTTTAAAGTTGTTTACTTGTCTTAAAATATTATTGTTGGTGATGAAATTAACGGGTGCTATTTTTTAAAATATTTGAAATTCCCTAGTTTATTGGTCTGTCTTTTAAAGAAACTTGGCCTTGCATCTACTTTGTTCATGTTACAATTACTGTAATAAATAACACTTCAAACAAAATACCATAAATCATGTTTCAATTAACTGTAAAAATAAATAATCAACTAAGAAACAGGACAATTCTAAAGACTCAAGCGACGCAATTAGCAAGTAGCGACAGCAAATGCGTCAGTTATATTCTGAAGACATGTAAATAGATTATATGTAGTTATAAAGATAGCAACAAAGATGAACGAACTATGCCACAGTATTACCTATTCATCCGCCCCAGAGCAAGCTGCGATCTAATTTCGAATCGGAACTTCCTCGTAAGATATTTTAGAGATAAACATTGGTGAACTGACACTTGGCGTCCGTCGGCCAACTGTCCAAGTAAGTTTGCGACACCTAAGTAGCCGTGAGACAAGTTTGCGGCTCAGATAATGGCGTTAATCTCTCAGAGTCGCCACTCGACTACTGTGGACCGCGGTCGCTGAACTTTGAGGGCAATTTTAGTTTAGTATTTCAAGCAAATATGCAAACTGTAATTAGGCTCCTCTATTTGTAAACTCAGCAGTGAAGTGTCGTTGTACTTCAGAGGTAAAATTTCTGGACCGTCCGGTCTACTTTACGCTACTGCGGAAGGGTACCACCACAAGGAGGACCTTGTGATACCGAGCTCCGTACGAATTTCTGACAGAAGGTTGAGATTGAAGAAGGAATAGCTATATTTATTACAAGATACGACGACTTAGCATACTATCACATTTCAAACTAGTATTATAAGTATTAAAGTTTGGGTTTGTGTGTGTGTCTGTTACCATTCACGCTCAAATGACTGAATGGATTTACCTAGATGAAATTGGGCATGAGAATTATTTTCTAAATTAACACATATGCTACTGTAGTTCCACCAAAAATGAAATGTACCTATGGGATGATAAAATATCTGTAGGTCACACCGCGGGGCGCAGCTAATATGACAAAATTATGTTAGGTGTTACTAAAAAGTGTTACAGCAAATAAAAAGTTACAACAGTCAGAACAGAGGAAGCCCATCTGTTCTGGAAGTAATTAGGGAGTGACTCTTGCAAAAAATAAAATCATTGTAAGTCCTGTTACTGTTGAGAAATATTCTATTAAATTCAGTTCGTTTTTTTTTATCCTGCACAGCTAGGCAAGTTCGCACAACCACGGAAGTAAGCGATACAGTAGCCCTAGATGGAGCATGCCTAGTCTGGAATAGATTGGCTCTCAAGAAAGGCTGCCGGAGCACACCGTAAGGAGCTTGGCGATAGATTTTACAGCTCAAGAGTGAGATTTAGAAAAGAATATAGAAATAAAGTTCATATAATTCATTCTGTAATCCGATTTTTGGCGTAAATCTGAATTGGCGACTTTAGTGATAAATAACAAGGAAATTGGTTGTTATAACTGATTTTAGAGTCAATTTTTTGTCATGACCTGATGATGAGAGCTATAATTAGTTATTATGTGGTAGTACTGATATGAGTAGTCCTATCTTATAGATAAAAAACAATCTTACCTTTTTGTCACACTCATAAAAAAACAATCTATGATACTGCGTTAACTGTACCAGGTCCGAGGTCTGCGCTATCTGACCAACAAGATGGAGTCGATAAAACCTCGGCTTACCCGATTACCACACAGTCGGTCCGTTCAAGTGCGGTAAGAACTACGTGCCCGATTAACTATCGATTAGCGAGCTTGAGATATCTTACACCTAATTTATCGTATGGAGGTAAAATCACTACAGTGATATATGTTTATAAAAGTATCATCGCTTTTATTAATGCCGCAAGTTTTTGTTGCTTGATATTTTATAATTAGTAAAAAAGCTATAATTGTTGTTGATAGAATAATTTCCACAAATACATTTAAAAGAAAGCTCCGGCTTGCTAGACAAAGTTATAGAATAAAGGCAACCATTTGAAAATTTTAAGTATTCCATAAAAAATACAAAAAAAAATAAGAGAATATCGGAACTTTTATATTTAATTGAACTATAAAAATTATGTTCACTATCTTATGTAATATTTGAATTGATATTTGAGCACCATAGTCATTTTTCTGCTCTATTTTGAGGCGACTAAATGAACAGAGGATTAAAAGCTGTCTGTAAGTAAGGCGAGTCCATGTTTCACGCAATACAAAAGTAATTCAATAAAACGGCGCACCGGTTTAATAGATCAGTTATCGCTGCAAAAGGTGTATTGGATAAAGCTGGGCTTAGCCGATTAGGTTGTGTCACCGTTCGTATAGTGGACTTGGTACGGACGGCCTCGTCTGCCCCGGCCCTCGGTTTCGAGTTCCCGAGGCTCTCGCAAATTCGTGTAATAGTACCGCCCCGTGATTGGCTTGTTTCGAATACCCGTCGGAGACAAATTGGATCCAGTTATAGCCTTTAGAGCGAGTTACTATAAGATAAAAATGTGTGAAGTCACCGAGAGACGAATGAAATAACTTTATATGAGTATCCAATGAACAAGTTTATAGTTGTTGGGGTCAGCATGAAAGGTATACTTGTTAGTAAAATGCTTAATGACACTGATTTAGATATTTGTAAACATTTATTTGCAGCATTATAAACTGAGTATATTAATGCATCAGTCGTATTATCAGTTGCGTATTTACTCTAAGAGCAAAGGGACCCGGGGCGGCCGGCTTGGAGGAGTGACAAATAAACCATGCCCAGTTTAAAAAAAGACCTACCTAATTAAAAAAACTAATATTCATTTGGTTGTGTTTGTATCTTGATATCTAATCATACGTTGGTGGATAAAATTATTCAGCATGTAAAGGAAACTGTTTCATCATTAGCTTAACAGGTCGCTCAGAACTATACCTAAGTAGGATCACAAGAACTCCCACCTCTGAGTCTGCGAGACAAACGGTGGCACGCTAAAGGTTATCACGCTTAACTCCATTAATTAGCAAATCGAATTATCAAAACGTACAGCTTTTCTATTGCCTTAATATTTTTGAATTTCTATCACATAAAGATAACGCGTAAATAACCTTTTGCTAAATAATACAATTTAGCCTAAGGCTCATTATTATTTAATTTACTGTTTTTATAACAATACATTAAACTAGAATGTAGTAAAAGGTATCTATTTGGAGAGATCGCTAAGATAACACGACGCCTTGGTGTTTTTACACAAAGATTATCGTGCATTTGTAAACCACAATTGACAATGCCAATGTTCGATTTGATGTTGACACGCGCATATACGTCCTATATTTTGACAAAATGTCTTAATAAAGTAAAGATAATGTAAGACATAATAGTTTATGTCTTACATTATCTTTACTTTATTTTTAGACCGTTCTAGTCGTTGTTAAGATGCTTATAGATAAAACAATTTCAATTGCAACAAAATTCGCGTCATCCCAATACCGTCTATTTCGTCGAGCTATTTGCTAATACGAGAATAGCCTTTAAATTAACTATCTATATAGAGAAAAAATATTTGTAAAAACAAGTATTTTTTCATAGACAATATAACCTATGAGTAATTAAATTGGCGCCATTTCCAACTGACTTTTTACGATTTTGGTCCGCCGCTCAATTCAGTTGGTCATCTCTGGCTAAAGTATAGACGTTTCAGTTGTTTCAGCAAGTGTAACTTCTTCACTACATAAATAAATTTAACTAGCAATTAAGGTATTATTAGGAGTACCTATATTGAATTATTGACCCAGCGAGTTCTTATCCAGTCTAGATTTTTTTTACGTCTGTCGACATAATTGGTTTTTCACGAGCATATTTCTAAGGATTATATTTTTCAAGAAATAGTAGATTGTAGTTGTTTGTAAGGCCCAGATTATCCTCCACACTAATTGCCTTGTAAATGAATAAATAATATGCTTTGTACTAGAGAAACAATTATTTTCTGACCTAGTACGATATTCAAGTAAACTATGTTTAATAATTGCTTAATTGTTAGTAAATTGATGTATATGTATTTATTATACTTCTGGGTCTAGTACTAGTTCGTTAATTTTCTTAGCATAGATAAAAAACAAGGATTAGTAATAATAATTACTGACTACAATTACTACGTAATAAATGTCCCATAAACCTAGCCTTACTACGAGAAACAGCAACTAAGCATAAGCAGCATTACCAAGCTGGCTTTTGGGACACGCGTTGCAACGACAACGTCCATAAAATATTAATTATTATTAATTATCATTGGAAGTTATCGTTGCAACGCGTTATCAAAATAAGAATCGAAATACCTTCAGACGTTCTAAATTTAAATATTATACGTTTATGATAATTATAGTAAAATTGAGTATACTTTATCCTCATTTCTTTTTAGAGATCTTATTCGTAGAGATTATTCTAAAGATCCTAAACAAAATAACTCTACTAAAAGCTGGTGGAGTGACTGTAGTAAGTAGTCTACAGACTTAAGATCTGGCTATGATGACCTAGTTTAAAGTTATCTCATTAGTGCAAACAATTGCAAAAATAGAAGTCAAATATTTTGGATTCAGATATATCAAACGCGCAAAACTTGCTCTTAGTTTTACAGTTTATATGGAACCGATTGATAAGTATAACCCTTTCGAAAGTCGGTTTAATATCGCCTTACACAAAAAATATATTGAAATAAGTAATGACTCACAGGTGTGTTTTACGTCAGATTTTAAAAGAAATCCTCATGAGCTCACATAATAGGTATTATGTTATTAACAAAGCGCAATTGTGAAGAAAAGATTGTTAAAGTCACATTTCGGACTTTACTGACAGTGGACTTTACAAAAAAATTAACGCCTCAGCTGTGAGACTGGCGGCCGCAGCGCGCAAATATGGCTTGCGTACTCGTACTCGTTATAAACAGCGTTGAATGTTTTCATGGATTATTAAGAAAATAAAGCAAGTAACATCAACGTATGGCGAGCAATTATCATGTTATAGTTAAAACTAACATATTTTTATTAAAGAAATAGCGCATATAAAAATGCGGAAGCCAAAACACGTAGTGTGCATATATTACGGGCGCGGAAACATGAAGTTGCGATACTAATATCTGGAGAGTGTATTGTGCAAGTTGAGTGTGGAAAAGTGTAGGCAAACAACGGACGCTGCCAAGATACAATATAAAATACAGAACAGCATACTACACTCCAAAGCACAGATAATATGGATAAGTACTCCTATGTACGGTACAGTTCGAGTCCATATAACTTTAGATTTTTATAGTATACTAATAATTTTATTTGTAGGTGTTAAAATCAGCAAGAGTCCCTGGACCGCCTACAGGAATTTATTCAAATAAAAGAGCTCTATCGAATTTAGCATCGGTGTAATTCGTAAAGAGAAAGAAAATTGACAAAGACAGTTTCGACTGTAACAGGACACAGTTAATGTGTCTAACAGTATGCTCAACATAATAAAATGCGGTGTTACTTTTTACAATATACATAAATCTTAGCTGTAGTAGTACATAAGTAACGTGTATCGTCAGAACAGGATGCGAATCATTGTGTAATCAACTGAGTCAACTCGTGTGTGATCGTTTCAAACAAAGCTTTGTACTTGTGAGAAATATCTCGAACCCAGATGCTTCGATCGCCGATCGACCAAAACATTATTAATTTATAAAAGTTATTTTATGTATCCTAATGATAGTAGTTAGTTATAGAACGTAACAATAAAACCGGTCGCTCCATACACACGTAACCTAAACACACCCAACGCATGGAAAAATCTTGTTTACCCCGTATGCTCCAGTATTTATCGAACGCACTTTACCATGAATAGCCTGATTTACGCCAAGACACTGCCTGCCAAGTACTATTCCGCACTATTGCGGTAGTTTAACATATTATATCGTGGTTTATTCTGCTTTATGGCTTTGAACAGTGTATTGAAAGCAGTTTAGCCAGATATATTGATTCTCTATATCCTTCGGGATCGCTGCATGAAGACCTAATACATTTTCATAGGTTATTGAGATAGAGGGTCAAATGAGTAACAAGGTCCTGATAGAGGTTGTCTTGATTGGTATTTGTGGTGATGTAAGGGGTTCTTAGATAATTCGAAGGACGGTTTCTATTACTATCCGATGTGCGATTATTTTTTTAAGACCCAAAACAAAAGAGTGTTATATGAATAACGTTCAAATATGAATTATTCGATTATTATCGGAAAAGCGCAGGTACCTTTTTTAATTAAGTATGTTATAATTCAATAACTGGTATAAGTTTATCATCGTTACTATAGCTGAACTGGATCACCGTAGTGTAAGGCGTTTGAAGGCATGGCTTAAATAAACTACACAAAATGCTAATCATAATATCTATACAGCAGGTACATTTCATAACAATGGAATAATAACAGAGCCCACTTATCAAAAAGCCTTGAATAGAGGTAATTGCTAACAGAAATTCGTGGAATCATTTTAACTAATTTGTACTCTAGAATTGTCGGAAAACTATATGTAACGAGCAGTTAGACAAGTATTGTATAGGCTTTAATCCCCGTGAGAAAATAACTTGCGTCACAGCTGCGGGGTTCACCGTCCTCAATATTTTACAAGTGATTTCCTAACTCGTAAAAATACAGGAAGTTACATAGGAACTTTTTAAAAGCAACTTCCCGGACATTTTATTTTTTCCTTACAAACCCATCGCGAAAACTTCGATAGTTCTACATCGGAGACCCTTCGATAAAGTGTCATAATCTAAGTGAGATATTGTTTCTTTTAGTGAGACTTATTGTTGTTGGTTTATATTAAAGTGATATTTATTATGGCCATATAAGCAGACGTACTCAAAGGTATCTGCAAAAAATCATTAAAATTTCAATGTAAATCTAAAGTTATTTACTTAAAATATACTAAAGATAGTTCAACGTATGAATTGACCAAACTATGTAAACAACAACGAAATAAAATATTCATAGACAATCGTATTTCGGAACAGAGGCTGAACAACACTCGAGATTGAGTTCCACATTTGCCGTATGAAGTGAGGCAAAATGAGAACCATCGGGCGAAACTTTTCTCTTTGCTCGAAAGTTTGTGATGTGGAGAGAAACCCTGGCGCTCCCGCGGGACGTCGCACATGCATGTTTAATGGCGTCCTAGAAAGGTCAAGAGTCTGAATGTGAGTGGAGGCAGTGAATACATTACCAGCTCCCGAGTGAGCAGGTACTGGCAACCCTGACAGCCTCTTTTCCGAGTTAGCATCCACGGTGTACGCACCGCCGACAGGTAGTTTGTAGCTGTCTCTCAAACAAATTAATTGTGTCTTAGTTTTGAGTTGTAACGAGGGGGTAGCAACTCAAACAAACTTTTGAGGAAGGTACTAAATACAGCGCGGGCTTTGCCGTCTTCGAACGTTATGGTGAGAACTCGTGAAATTTTGACACGGTCTTACAGCTAATACGCTCGACGCAGAGTTGGAAGAAAGTTTGACTTGGACTATATAAGAAACACTCTTACGTAGTCCATTTTTTAAAGCTCTATGAAGATTTGTTATTGTGTGACGTTGATCGAGCGGCCGAAGCGTTTTTGTTTCGAGTCTGGCAAAAAGTTCTTTTTCTGTCATTATTTACGTATGGATGTTTTTCTACAAGAAATTTTGTACTCGCGTAAAGGCCGTAGTTTCCATCCTATCATATTATTGGAAAATTTGCATGAAATCCAAAAACCACGATGAGCCTATAAATATATATTTTATATCGCGTGAATTAAGGTCTTTAATGCTAGCTACAGCGATACGAATCGAAGTAGTGAGTATCTATGGTTAACAAAGATTTTATTTAATTCCCGTCCACTCATCAGATGCCTAACGTAACAATTTTGGACGTCATTTGGATTTCAAAACAATGAGATTTTTTTAACACTGAATGTATACTCGTACTTATGTAAATAATACATATAAATATTACTGTCATTACAAATATTGTCATTAATATTTATACGATACTAATGTCACTCAATTGTTTTGCCTTCCCGTAACCTCTCCACTAACACTTAAACTTTACAGTATGGTATTAAAGTTTAAATTTACTTTAAAGTATTATTACGAATCGATTGTATGGAAGTATACAAGCACTTGTGAAATATCTCCTTCTCCTGATATTAGATTACGCAGACGCTTGCTATTTAGACTTAACCGAAGAGCAACTCGACAAGCTCGAGCGTTTACAAAATTTCTGCATTCGGTTTGTTTGGATTACGCAAGTATGACCACATCTCTGAATACCGTAAAAGGCTCAATTGGTTGCCTATTCGTCTTCGCCGTAATTCTTATATTCTTTCTTTTCTTTATAAAATACTATTTAATCCTACCACTCCCTCTTACTTAAAAGACAATTTTGTTTTTTTAACTGCTTCCCACTCTATTTCTTTGCGGCCATTACGTGACCTTCGCCTTGTGCTGCCTACTTCTACTTCAACGAACTCTTTCTTTCATGCATCATTTACTGTGCAAGCTATCCTTCTATGGAACGCGCTGCCTTTGTCAATCAGACAGGCTAAATCCCTTTTTATATTCAAAAACTTGCTGAACATTCATTATCTTTCTCTTAATTAAGTAGAACATCTTGTGTGGAATTATTATTATTACGAATATGACGTATGTAGCTGTTGTATGTGCTTAATTTTTTTTTTTGACTATCTCGTTTTTTTTTATTGGTACACCACCGGCGTTACTATTTGCAGTTAGTCCGATCCATCCAAAGGTTACCTGGAAGAAATCGCTTTAGGCGATAAGGCCGCCCAATGTACTACCAATGTTTTGTTTTTAATATATTTGCTGTATATATTTTTCTTGGTGTGCAATAAAGATATATTGTATTGTATTGTATACAAAAGTGGAGATTTTTTAGACCATTATTTTCAATTTGATAAAATTATCTCTCCGTGAGAACTATTCTCGTACTACAAGGAATATTTAAAAAAAAGAATTAGCAAAATTGGTTTAGCTGCTCTCGAGATTTGCGCTTAGCAACACATTTAGTGATTCATTTTTATGATATAGAAGATAAGTTTTATATTATATTTTTTTTATGTAAATAAAATAAGACATTTCCGTACTTTATTAAAAATAACGGTTTATAAATATAAAGAATAATGTGCTCACCTTTGGGCGGGTTGATATGAAGAGCGCTCCTAAAAAGGCTCTCTTCGTCGCGCCAGTCGAGGTTCCTTCGCAGCGTATATCCACACATGGCACACAAAGTCAACAGTAAACTCAACATAAACACTCTGCTCCTCTTGTCACCGCGGACCCAGTCTCGTGTGAGCACGCTAGCTCCCAGACCGAGCAATAAACAGAAACCGACGCTCGGTATGTACAGCACACGCTCCGCTACCACGAAACCAACGTAGAATAAGATATTCGTCGCAGGCACGAAAGGCAGAATCATAAATGCCATGAACATCAACAGAGCTACTTGAGGGCTGCGGTAAACGGTCTTCTGAACATTATGAGGCTTGGCCTTCGTGTGCGATACGTGACAAATGCAAGTAGAATTGTGCATCATTATATTGTTATTGTTGCTAGCCCGGCACACACTCGTGTGCTCATCAGTGAGGGAATGCTTACATCCAGTGCACGGACACAATAGCTTTTTAGATGAAACATTCTCTTTGTGTGGCGTGTGGTAGCTTTTTCTCTCGACGCAGTCTTGTCCTCTTATATACTGTTTGCAATTGTAATTCCATTTGTGTTTAACTTTACAATTTTGCTTCTTATAATACTTCGTGTCCCTCGCGAATGCCTCCTGGGGTTTTTTGAATTCGTTTACTAATGTCCGCCACGTCACTTTGGAGATGACGGCGTAAAATATGACCGTTGAAACGTTTCTCGGATCGAAGATGGTCGTTATTCTAGGTATAGCATCCATAGACCAGTCAAAACTGAGGTGGAAGGGGTACACGAGGAGAAACAGGTTGAATACTGGGAGGTACGCGAAGGTGTAGAATCGCGTGAATATAGATGGGTCTCTGGAGGCGGGGTTGTCGGCTGCTGCGAAGGTGGAAGGCGTCGAGACGAGCCTCAGTCTCCAGTACAAGAGCGCAAACCCGCCCGTACTCAATGCACATACACTCCGCCATCGATACTGAAACAATACAAAATAAACACGTTACGAACATCAAACAAACACGAATCTAATGAGCACTAAATTTAATCCAGCTCCGAAAACATTCAGGGAAATTCCCAATACAGCAAACTTTGTTTGTATAATGGTTAAGAGAAAAGTTAGATTTAGAAGTTTTATTTTTCTGAATATTCTTCCGACCGACTCCATAATGATTGATTGCCTCCTGGCAATATTTCATTAATATCCGTCAGGGAATTTGCCGCTATATTCGAGATTGCATAATATTTTTTACGACATATATTGATAACTCTTATCATTCGCACTATTGATGATTCTATTTGGTGGATGGGTTCTAGTACCGGACTACTACTAGAAGAGTATTAGTAGTCCGGTAGTTAACCTACAAAAGTACAGCGTGAAATAGAAACGTTCACATATAGCAATTTCAGTAAATGACCTCATTGCAAAGTTAAAACCTTTTCAATATCTATAAACGTGTTACCAGAGCAATTTCTAAAAGCAATAATTTTAATCCCACCGAAGGAAAATTCGATAAAACTAATTTATAAAGGAGCGAATCGCGGCGAGACGTCCCTCAGGTTATTAAATTACCCACTACTGGGTCTAAGCCGCACGTGCACGTATATAGTGGCGATCCTCTTTATGATTAATATGAAAATGCGATCAGTTCGGTATTTTAATCCACTTAAAGCGCTGTTATTATGAAAGTTTTCATGGTTATTTAGTGTGTGGGGTTCGAACCGTAGCGGTGTTGCGCGGCCGGGCCTAAAGGCGGCCGCGGCGGCTTGTTAGTTGCGGCAAGCTCGAGGAAAAGATTTATGAAGGTTCCGTCGTCCCCTACCCGTCGCTAGCCGGCCCAGGGGAAACCCTGCGCAGAACTAACGACGCCGTTTCGGATTTCCAGCACAATTTACACCACACCGAAGGCTGCTGCGTGGAAGCGAATCGGAAATCTCAGAGAACTTAGATGAGGAACGAATTAATCAGTTGAAGGAGATACGGTTACTGAATAATATAACGAACCTTTTCACGCTCTGGTGTTAACTACATTATGGCTAGAAATTCACAAAGTTAAATAATAATGAACTAACGAACTTTCCTAAAGAATATCTACTTGGTACTTCAATAGTACCAACTCTGAATTCGAGAAAATAAATCAGCTGTTCCATACAAAAAGTTGATCGGTTGTCGATAAAATGTATCCCGTCAAAAACATAACATGTACAAAAACGCACAAGTTTCACAGCGAAGATTTTCAAATATATACATTTATATAATTATAACGAGACACTATATTTATAAAAGAAATAAATATTAATAGCATTGATATAGTTAGTTAAAATGTTTGTTATCTTACAAGCGGGGTAATATTTAAGATAAATAATTGAAAATAAAAACTGTATCAACCGACTTGGTTTACATTCGATTTCACTACTTTAGACGGCAGAAAATCTGCACAGCGAGACATGTGCATTTTTGTACATGTTATGTCTTTGACGCGACGAAGTTACAGGTGGGTCGAAAATGGCTCGAACCGCTTCGAGAAAAAGATTGGTGCCCCCAAAAAAATAGCTGTTTTTTTTTCAAATTTAGAGTTGATCCCATAGTGAAAGTTGTTACTTAGGATGAGTGTAGAGATCCTTTTTTAGCTAAGTAAACCCCTAACAGTTAACCCTGTGTATATTATATTTCATTAACGAAATTCAAATAATCGATAAGTCCTTATATATATATAAGGACTTATATATATATATAAGACCTTATATATCTTTTCGTGTATCTTCACTCTTTTTAGTCGTTTTTGACATTGATTAAGATTTATTATTTTCAGGAAAGCACTTTTCGAAAATAGAAAACTGAACTTTATGATAATATCCATAACCGTCCATATCAATCCATACTAAATCATTTAACAGACATATATGTAGAGATGCCTCAAATCTATATTAGGAATACCTATTTCGTCAGCGCAAGTGAACCGACTCAAAGCAAATAATTAAATGAATTAAGCGAGCGAGCTTGGCCTGGCCATCGCAGGGGCGCTTATCTGTGAAATTTACTGGCTAGCTGACATTACCATCGCCGCCTCGCAAATGCCGACTCATTTGGCAGTCCGTTTGAAAAACCTCCGGCTCTGAGTACTAACAAATCCACATTCGTAATTTTCGAATTTAGAACGCAGGCTGAATCTGACAAAATAAAGGAGGGGTACATTTTGACGATATGGAATATATCAATAATTATAATGTAATAAACTTCCGTATGCACTTGATAATTAATACTTTTGATTATTAAAAACGTGTTTCATGAGATGGGCGTATATATCCAGGGGAGACACTACTAGATCATTAACTCGCTTTTATTATCCTTTAAAGTATTTTAATATTCACGAGTTGGTATATGATTGTTTTCAGTATGTTACGACAAGCCATGGTGCTCTACCATTACCAAAATTTATCTTAAACGTAGATAAACCTTCCGACATAGAATAAAGTCGTAAACTCACTGAACTGGTGACGCTCTAAGGGCTCTATTAACTTTAACAACGTCATAACTAGCCAAGCATAGGTACATTGCAATTATACTCGTAAAACTGACAAGAGTTTGTTGTATTCCGCTGAAACATTTTGTCATTAAAAGTTTTATTTGTGACATGTTTGCGGCAACATACAGAGCGTTCAACTTATCTTTTTCTCCTGCGGATATTTAAAATAGATTTACATGACGAAACATGATACTTATTATCCTGAAATGTAATAATACTGAAATTTTTGTGGATTTGTATGCATTCAGGTACTGGTTTCATGATGATTACAAACAAGAATTGAGACCGAAATGTCCAAAAATCGGATTGTTATTATTAATAAATAAAGTAAATTATGTTTCTCAATTAAATCTTTGCGTAATTTTAAAGTGAGCCGTTTTGAAATCTTGATATAAACGAAAAATTCTAAAACCCGCGTAAACATTTCAACGCGCATTATACTGTTTTATATAGTGCAATATTTTAGCTTTAGCTTTAATTTAAAAGCAGACAGTATTTATTTTTACTGTAGACTCACTCATAACAAAAAAACTTTGATTGTTGACAGGCGCCACGAAATGCATAAAGAGCATAGATAGATATACCAATACATTAGTCGAAGGCATCGTATACATAACGCATCTCGCATATCACGTACCAGTATAAAAGCATCTTCCTTTCAATCTGCATAATGGCATACACAAAATGGGTATATAACTCATACTGCGAGACGTTTCATAACGTGCATTGCTATTTCGAAGGTAAATAAGCAAGTTTCCTGCGGCGAACAAATTTCATATCGTCATGAGCAGGTAACGGCTGAAATTCGGCGCACGTAGACTCAGCAGCAAATAATATTATGAGAGAAATCGTGTCTGGTGGGAGTATAACTTTACTCGTTCTTCCGAGCCTGATGTACATACCTATTTATAGTTTTGCGCGCCCCGTGGCGGTTTCCATATTCTCTACTCGCGGACTTATAAACTTTTGTATATTATTCGCTGCATTCAAAATGACAGGGCAATAGTTACTGTGTGCTTTAGGTTTGTGGGGAAGCAGCATTGTGAATTAAACTGGCTTATTGTTTATAAAACTATAATATTTATATTCCGGCTACAAAAGTAAAGTTATTATTGATTAAGTTGTCTTGTTAAGCTAAGTATAGTAAATAATATAATAAACTGTTCGTGTAATTTTCACCATAGACAATTCTTTGTATCAATGAAAGTGCTTGGCCCAAATTCAGCTCAAACCTTAAAGACAATAATTACTTTATAAAGATACCCATTGCAATAATTTAATGAGAAGGTCTAGCTGTAAAAATTTACTTAATGCAGGAATTTAAAGTAAATATTAAGTTTAGATAAATTGACCTAATTTATTTATCATACCGAATGCCTTCTCCTACAAACATATATCTGAGCTATACGTTTAAATATTAAACTTATAGTTTTAAGATGCATTTGTAGTCATATAAAATATTTACTAGACCTGTATCTGTACCCTAGATACATAATGAAGTAGCACGTCATAAATAGCTGCCATTTCCCTCTTCACTAATACATACGGCTGCTCGTTTTCTACGTATTGTGGTATGCTAAGTAGTGCATTACAAACGGTATCTGTTCCCAGAGCTTGTAGGACATTGCAATCTCAAGTCGCGCGTATAGCGTAATAATAGGGCCATGGAACTGCCGCTCGGATCCTGAACGTATGACCCCTTTAGGAACATATTTATGAGCAGCTTTATATACGAATATATTTTTTGAATATTCCACAATTTATAATGAAAAACTATTTGACTGGCTAGTCGTAATCGTGTATGCTCATAGCGCTTGTAGTATCACAATGAGCTTAAGACAATCTGCGAGAAAGTATGTAATTTGTTGTGAAATCTATAAGCCCTGTAATTAGGCTTGAAATACTGCACTTCAAACTGGAATATGTAGATATATATATTTTGATTCAGAAAAAGAACCGTCTTTCTAAGAACGCTCATGAGAGTAACATTTCGGATCTGAGTTTGTGATTAACTAAAATACGTTTAATTGCATTCACGCGGTTAAAAATAAATATAGTTGATGATATAGACAGGTTGTCCATAATTCATATGCCATTTCCGATCTACTTGTCTTATAAATCCTTGCTAAATAATGGAGGCAAAATTTATTGGTTGCTTGCTATTCTGCGCCAACTATCTCTTGTCAAAAGGTAATATGTAATACCTGACTCGTCAATCGTCAGTAGTGTTTACCTTCTTGGAAATACAGTATATGTATTTTGCAAGTCTTGATAAGGTTATCAAGACTTACGACGATATAATATTGAACATTATTCAACTGAAATGCAAATATAAATATTTTTTTATCTGGCATAACTTTTTGTCAACTTTTTATATAACTTTTTGTTTTAAGTATTAATAAATCCTAGCTGTGTGAGATACCAGTGAAATTTCACTAACATTGTTTTAAAAATTGCTTTTAAATAATCTTTCAAGATTATTAAAAAAGCAGCTCATGCTAACTCTTTCGCACGAACCACATATACAGTTTCATGCACGAGTAAGAGAGAAATTGCATATTTCTGTTGTTCTCCCCATATCGTCAAAAACCTACACAATAGACCTGAAATATAACAGTATCACCTAAAACTATCGTAAAACGCAAGATTAAGCTTCCTGTTGATAAATTGTTGTATGCAAAACTGAGTTGTGACTTTCTAGGTCAAAGGATAGATACAGTATAAATATAGCTTTCCGTACAAACGTATATGTAACATCGCTTATAGAACTATCTCCGCTACAGTCAGGAGAGGAAATGGGAATTAAATGGAATAACGTTTAGTACAGTTTCTATAAATAGGTATTTGAACAATTATTTTCTATTAAATACTTATCGTTAATTGTCACGGTAGGCCTCTTTTACAAGGGCCGCATATTTGAGTATTCGTTTTTACAAGGGCCGCATATTTGAGTATTCGTTTTTACAAGGGCCGCATATTTGAGTATTCGTTTTTACAAGGGCCTCATATTTGAGTATTCGTTTTTACAAGGGCCGCATATTTGAGTATTCGTTTTTACAAAGGCCGCATATTTGAGTATTCGTTTTTACAAGGGCCTCATATTTGAGTATTCGTTTTTACAAGGGCCGCATATTTGAGTATTCGTTTTTACAAGGGCCTCATATTTGAGTATTCGTTTTTACAAGGGCCGCATATTTGAGTATTCGTTTTTACAAGGGCCGCATATGTTGTATACAAACTGGTTGGTAGTTATTCAAATTTTAACTATTTAGTTATTTTAGTTATTCAAAATTATTTTTTGTTGTGTATTCCGGTTTGAAGTTTGAAGGGCATTTTTTCCCAAGAAGTTACATCGTTATCCAAAAATAAGACATACAAAGTTTAAAATACTATATGTCTGAACCGTGCGAATTGTACGACCGAATTTTACAGTTATATATATACCCATCCTAAGTAACAACTTTCACAATGGAACCAACTCTGAAATCGAGAAAAAAAATGTTGCTGTTCCGTACAATAAGTTCACGAGTCGTCGGCAAAATGTATGAAAGAGCTGAATTTTTTTTCTCGAATTCAGAGTTGGTCCCATAGTGAAGTTATTCCTTATGATGGGTGCAGTGATCTGTTTTTGGCTTAGTACATACACCCCTAGCCGATAACCCTGTATACATATATTTCCAAACAAAAGCTTAAGTTTACCGCAGCAACAGTAATCAATGAGCTCAGTGAATTAAAATCCGAGCACAAATTATAGATGTAAGCGAAGCAATATACATAAGTAAGAGTAGAAGCCGTGCACCCTTCACCCGGACAATCCGATCCTCGGCACGGCGAGGATTACGTCTGTTTGCACTGCCAGCCGGTACAAAGCGAACAGTCTGTTGACATTTACTGTCACGGTAAATACTCGGTTTACCATTATTTACCGAGAGGACGTAATACCTACTACTGAGCAAACAGCTCGTGAAAGAATCGAACTATTGTTCGTGACGTCTGGCGTGAGCTGCGTCACGTTTGTGTGCAGTTATTGAGATGCTGAAAAATATTGGCGGATTTTTGTGCTATTTACTCGCATAATATGACTAGTAGCTATTGCCTGCGGCGTTATAATGACATAATACACTCACCAAACTCCATGACTCTAGCTTCAGCGGTTTAGGCTCCGAGTTAATTAATAACCAATATCAGTCAGCCAGAACTTATATATAGATTGAAAAATGTACTATATTGACATTTGACTTACAACTAGCCGAAGTATATGTTAATTATATTATTACAAATAATATATTACATAACATACTCAAGCCCAGAATTACAGTAGGCAGCTGTGTAACAATGAAGCAAATAATAGGTATAGTACTCTGCAGAGTTACTACAGCTAAATAATTTAACCTCATAATCAATAAAATTTGATCACTAATTTACTTATTTATGTTTATTTACAAAAAGAACAATAATATTTTATTATTATTACATATTGGCATTACAAAACATTTATCAGGCCTAGCCGGTTAATATGACATTGAGCACGCAGTAATAAAAATGTACTAAATAATATTGTCAGCTCAAGGAAAAGTGCAAATGCAGTTTTATTACATTTTGAGATACTATTCTCGATGTCAACGACCTAATAATAACATCCAAGAAAAAACGACAAACTTATCTTTTAACTAGGGATTTGTTAAGTTAAAAAATAATAACATTAAGTTCATACTAACCTTTTTACATCTTAACACCAATGCTACGTTTACACAACGCAAAAAATATATTTAGATCGGATATTAATATAAGTCAGGAAAAAGTTAAGCTTAAACATATAAATAATACTTAAAGCAATAATATGTACAGTTTTAAATGGCAAAACAGAATTGCGTATTATCCAGACTTATGTTTGTCTAAACAACAAAACTGAAATATAGAAATGAACCATCTATTAACCAAAGCAGCATAGGTACTAGAGCGTATAATTTTTTTAATAACAGGGTTTTACTAAATAAGGTTTTCTACGTACCGATGTACAAAGAATAAATGATTGTTTATTTTTCATTTTACAAAGACTCCCTCGCCAAAACCAACGTCAACACACGAGAAAGGAATTGTTGGAAGGAACACAAATATTGGAACTGCAGTCTTTATTTGCCGAATCGCAGAATTGATTCCAGTTTATTTTTCAATCTATCATTCTTATCTGAGCCCATTCAATATGAGTAACGTGGAATTTGTACGAATAGAAAGCGTGCAGAGTATTTTTTTTATCTTGCGTGTTTGTGAATATGGGGCTACGACCGAGTCGTGAGATACGATAAAGTTTTGTAGGAAATATCCGCGTTGTCATTTTGTATCTGTGCTGTTTTCGGCTTAAGAATAAAAAAGTCTATTTTTATACACAACAACGCCCCGCATTAGGAATTTTCCCGCGTTCGCTGAAAAAATGACATATCTGATTGTGTATTAATTGCAAAACTAGAGATTCTACAAATTTGAATGTTAAGTTTTGGTGAATTATGTACAATTAATGTCTTATTTATGTGCACAAGAGTGAGCAAGCGATATATAGACGGAATAACGTGGTTTTCGTGTTCACGGGAAATCGCCATAGAAACCCTGGTTAAGTCTCCACCGCTTTACGAGGGTACATGATGTGACTTAACCTTGACCGTGATGACTTATTACTTGATATTTGACTTTAGTTGACTGATTAATAACTTGAAAATTGATGAACTTGACGCAGGCAAATATGCAAATCGTGTTGTGTAGATATATGAATATCTAAAGAAAAAACGCCCGCATTTCTGCGTGTAGGTATTTTCGACTTATATTTTCAATGGTTATTGAATTATTGAACATAAGGTGAACATAAAATTGAAAGTTTCGAGATTTTTGTAGCAAAATAATAATAAGTACATTAGCAAAATAATTGAAAGTATGGGTATACAGAGTTATCGGTTAAAGGTCACTCCTAAAGTCACTCATATTCTAGAAAAAATCAGCTGTCACAAAAAATATCGGTCGTCGACAAATGTATGGAACAGCTAATTTTCTGGTATAATCCATAAGTCACCCGAACTATGAATATGATTCGATTATTAACTCAATCATTAAAATAGGATGCATAGTTCTGGTGTAACAGTGGAATGTATGTAAAAACCAAATTTTTCGTACCAATCTACAAAGTCACTGCTAAAGTAAAACCTTTCCTTTTGTCTCCGCCATAGTCGAAGTGGAACACAATCAATACACAAAAATAGTCATAGAGCCATTGTCCACAAAGCTCCATTATAAGAATAACCTGGTAAAACAAAGCAATGGCGTTGGTGACTGAACTGCATTAGTCACTGTTAATTGTTCTTGTTAACCATAATGGTGACAGAATTATGTTTATGACCCTTGGGAGGATAGGGCACGGAAAAATCGGGTCAAGTGCGACATTTCTTTTGAAGGAAAATTCTTTAACTATTCTCATAGCTCGCGTTGAATGTAAAAAACAAGTGTTACAATAATAACACCTCACCATTTTATAAAAAAAAAAAAAAATATACATAATTAAATCTGACGTATAGTTTTATTACACTAAAATATAAAGTATTTTGTCAATTTTTTTATTGAATACTCAATAGTTATAATAATTATATATAAATGTATTTCAAGAATTATGATTTTGAATATTTATAGATATAAATTAACAATACATAGTTTTTGTGGTGTCAATGATTTTTTTATTCTAACGGCCAGATCTTGAATTCATAAAAAATTCTTCCAAGAGCAAAATGCAAAAAATATGCCAAATTAATTCGTGTCTTAAATTTTACCTCAACGAAGCATAAATTAAGTCACAAAAATGTAGGCAGCTGGTGACAGAAAAAGGAAATGACCGATTAATTTCCACCGCTAGAAATTCCGCTTTTTACAAAACGGATCCCTGGAAATAGTGGAATTTTTCCACATAGGCAAAATGATTTAGAACTTAAGATAAAACTTAACAAAAAGTAAACAATTCAGGTCAAGCAAAAAATGCTACACAAATAACAAAAGTAAGCAAATATATACTGGAGTATTTAACCAAAGGCAGTATAACCACTTGAACTTTCGTGTGTAACACTCATAAAATTATCACGAGTTACGGGGATTCTTGAGAACAACTTGTTAGTAAATTGATCCTTAAACGAGCATTTACTGTTTCGGTAGTAGAACTTTACATTTTACAGGGCAACGTCGTAAATCTAAATACATGACTCTATTTTATGAAATGAAATAGTGAAGACGTTTGGTATAAATGCAAGCTAGGTAAGGTCACAACAACAGCTATTCTTGCAAGTAGTTTTAGTACTAGCTTTTAATACCTAATAACTCAACATTGTAACTTTGTTCTTAGGTAACCGAGATTTGACATTAAAACTTGATGCCACCATGAGTCATGAGAGCACGTTGAATATTAGCATTTGTTTTTTGATTTAGAATAATATGTTTTGTGACATCATAGGGTTTTAAGAGGACCTAGAAGTATATATATATATATATATATCAATATATACGGCTGTGCCATAAAGCCGTCTTTCTGCGAAAACTCGCGCCGTCTATTTCCTTGAGAGGACAAAGACTACTCTTGAATTAAAACCCATTCTTAAACAATAAATAAGTATGTTTGTGTTATGATCTTTATATTTCTGTTAATTTGTGATTAAGTAAGGAAAATACTTTTTTATCAGTTCAATAGTTTCAATATGATAGAAATTGATGAACGAATGAATATCGAAAGGCACAAACTGCATTTTTTTCCCAATAGGTATACTCTGCATTGTGCGCTGCATCGACAATATTAAAATTGATTGTATTAATAAGTTAATCCTATTTCATTATTCATTATTCATAAAAAACTATAGAAGGTGCTTGACCTAATTATATTATACTATCGTAGTTTATTTTTATAAATAACACGCCCTTACTAAGTCAAAAATAATGAATTGCCTACCTAAAATTAATTAGTTTGCGTACCAGTAAAATATGGCGTAAATTAAAATAGTTTCTAATGCTGGTATGTTTTATTTACGACTCTGTGATATTTAGATTAAGTAAATAAATGTTGTTTTCAATAGAAACGGGTGTAGGCTATCTGGAAACCATTATCCGTGTTCTAGGTAAACTATTCTCTTTGCGCATTCGCTGAAATCGTTTCCTTACAAACCTATTTCCTAGGCATCGCACCGACAGGTACCGGTTCGCTGATTACTGACGCCTTCGTAACAGACTAAAATAAAATATTACTATGACCATACTGTGGCTCATGAATAAGTAAGTGTGTGCTCAATATTGATATTTTCTTTAAGCAGCTTCTAAATGAAGTCATCATCATCATCATCTTAGGCCAAACCTTGCCATTAAAAAAAGTTGCCTGAATTCTCAATGTTGTGTAATAAATAATAAGAGTTATCTAAAAAATTCTTCAAAAAATTAATCACAATAGTGAAAAACAAATTATAAGTAGAGTCCGACCGAAATTGGTTTTCCGGCCGAATCCGAAACCGAAACCGAAACTCACGTGGTCAAGTAAAAGATTCCTTATAATAGTGAAATTTAGTGCATTTTATCCATTATCCTGCAATAATTGGGATCTGAAATTAAAACACAGTTATGTTTATTCTACGAACTAAAGCGATAACGCACTGACTAAGTTTTGTTGCTACAGAGCTATCCGAACGAGGCGCACGAAAACAACGAACAGGGTTGCCAGCGTCCCACAAAGCAATGCCGTGAGAAACGAAATTAGGCGAGCGTGCCCTACAATTTCCGAAATTAGTTTCGGTTGGCAAAAATTTCGGCCAAATTTGGCCGAAACCGAAACTGCCGCCGAATCTTGATTTTTGGCCGAAACTTGGCCGAAACTGAAACTTTCGGTCGGACACTAATTAAAAGTAACTTTTAAACTATCTTTTCAAACAGTATCATAATAACAATTTTTATTTTGTATCATAGTAGCAATTTTTTACTACAAAACAGATATAACACTAATGATTTATATATAAACTAGCTGATTTAAGAAATATATGACTTTTTATTAGAAACCTAACAACTTACGCGAAAACAATAATTTTCATACGCGATTCAGTTTTCATTAATGAAATTAGAAGAAGAACTGAACTTATTGCGCCTTATTATACTATCATGCCGCGATCTCGTTAACGTTGACACGTAATAAAAGTAAACGGTAGGGTACACGAAAAACAGTCCGTGGTAGCGCTATACGGATACCGGTGCGCGAGTGTACACAATTTTTTTATACACTGCACTAGTAGGCACAGTGACGCGAGGGTTCCAGGTAAATATTTCAGAGGTCATAAAGTTTTTCAAATTGACTTCACCACCGGAATTCGATGTAAAAAATATCGAATAGAATGGTGTTTGAATATATTTTTTTACCTGACTACGGAAATCAAAGGTTATACAGATAACTTTATCAGATCATAGAAAAGGTTTTTATATACGAAATTCATCATGAAAAACCAGGTTACTGTTTACTAATATTTAAAATATTTACTTTTAAGAGAAATATAATGTTTTAGGTTATGTTTCGTGCATGTACGCAAAATTATTCTTTATTAAGTTAAAAGCATTAATAGTCTTTATTTATGGTTTACATCCTCGGGTTTCGTTATTCCTCATATCTGAATAAATAAAAGCTAATTGGGTTAGTTACGCCAGTCAAGAATGGCTGGATCGAATTTTATGATCACTGATTATTTAATTCTTCTGCGCCCATAATAGCGAAAATACCTATTAAAATATAGAAAAATAACGCAAAAATATACGAATATACATAATAACAAAACATTAAAAATTCATTGAGTGTTAGGCAGCAGGAGGTACGCCGGGTCAGCTAGCATACACGTATTATAACCAGTTCAACGAAACAAAACAAACTAGAACGTCGCCAGCTGGTAATCTCGGATACGAGTTGGAGACGCAAATATTGCGTTGTCAAGTCTCTACGACGTGCTGAAGCTGCAACTGTTTGTTTTATATGATATCGCGCTTGAACAAGTCTACATACTCGTTTTACCCTCGCACTCTGTTTATGCATCTTTGTTGTGTAAATATCCCTCCGATAAATATCGACCCTCTTTTTGTGCTTCATAAATGATTTGTGCAATCTGAATTTGAAAGAATCAAGAATACTTACTTTTGCAGATGACACTGTCCTACTCTTTCGTAAAAAGTCTTAGCTACGTACTTACTTAAAAGCTCAGTCTGGATTCAATACTGCAAATAGTTGGCTGTATAAAGATTCCCTTAGTTTAAATGTAGGGTAAACAAAATATATGACCTTCTCTATTCTAGACTGTCATCAACCTGTAGAATCTGAGTATCTTCTAATCCTAGTGTAAAATCTCATCCACGGCAAGTTGCAGCCTTTACAAATAGGCGGATAGATATAATTTGCAAATTACCTAAATCGCGTTTGATCTTCTCTACAAGGTTTATCAATTCGGCCCATATTTACATAACAAAATTTGTAATAAAATACCATTACACACTCTTAACTACTTTGTAGTGAAATCTAAAGTTATAGATCTTCTCAGAACACTAGATTATGACAGTACTGAAGAGCTTTTAACTATTGTGAGGTTACACTGTCACTGACCCTATACTCTCACACATGCACAATTTTTATTTTTTTATTTTCACTCAAATAATACGAGTAGACACTTACAACAAATTATTTTCCACATTTTCTTTATTGTATCTAGTCCAAATTACCTATGTTTTTCTTTTTTATTTTGTACTTTCTATTTTATATTAAGAATAAATATTGTTACGAGTATATAACTCCTAAGCATGCATGTAAAACTTAATTATGGGAGAAGCCACCGGCTACCGAAGCACAATGCGAACTAGTTCGGATTAAGTGGATTCAAAATAATCTTATTTTTATATTAATATGCCAAATATACATTTGTATTTGTATGTCTGATCTTATAAGCGACTCCGGCCCAACATAGGCAATGTTTTCGTTTAAAAATACCGTATAGTTATTTTTATATATAAATACAAGAGTAAGTCCTGCCTAGCCGACCCTGACTCTGGGAGATTCAACTGCATAACCTAGAGACATAAAATCTGGTACTTATTATAGGGTGAAAGGGTCTCAAATTGGGGTTCAAAGTTTGAACCTTCTTTATATTTAATTTATGTCGCGGGTAACGCCGCGGTAACGGCTACTAATTCTAGTATAATATGCAGTAGATTTTTTACATTCATAAAATAAAGTTATTTCATACATCTTATAACAGGAACGTTCGTATGTATGCTACAAAATTCTTCTTCAAACGTCATTTATAAATACTTTATCAATTTTCTTTACGCATTGGTTACTGCTATTAACGCGACATGTCTCTCACCACTGGTATAAGCCTTTTTCAACTTACTTATGCTACAGGTAGACTTGCCAGTAATGTTTTCACATGCGATAAAAGACACAAGCCCTTGGAAGTTAGCGGTAACCCCATAGAATACCATAACATTTAAGATCTTTGACAAGAACAAAACTAACAAAATTAATTATTTAAAAGCATGAAACAGATCATCAAAACCTCAAGTAGTTTATTGCAAATAAATTTGTTGCTCACGACCACGAGCTAGCCATATAAATAAAGAATATTCACCAGGCCTTAATAAATAAAAACTTAAGCTTCAAAGTTTTTTATCGGTACGAAGATGATTGAAAATAAACTCAGCGAAAAGAAAAATTTAGTCGTTAAAAAGTTAAAAAACATAAAACAAGAGTTCGGCACTAGAAAACACTTTTTTAAAAAGAGGCATTTCGAAACTTTTGAACACTTCTTAAACGTTATTGAAAAGAGAAAATAAAGAAATGTATAATTTTATTCATTGTTCGATTTTTCCTCGTTCATACAATAAATGAATTTAAATTTGCTCTTTAAATGCGAGGGTATTTTCAATACGGAACAAAATAAAGAAATGAAAGGAAAAATCACATGCCTGATTTTTGTATTGTTATATCTTTGATAAAAGTAAGTAATTAAGAACTGAAAGTCCCCCAACGAAGCTTATGCAAATGCTAATCACGCAGAGAAAGATTATTCAGTTCTGATTTTATGTATCAGCTTATTTCATTTCTGTGGTTCGCTTGCGTAAAAAACCTTTAGTGCAATAAAATTTTCTTCTATCCAAACGCATTTTAAGCATTTCGTTATATTTTCTGTTGAAGATACCTTTTGACCTAATTAATCGTTTCATTTATCAAGGTTTTAAAAGCTACGATTTTTTTTCCTCATCTACCATTTTTTATAATATCTGTCATCAGTTATGTTTACGTACAACTATAACCTACCCAAGCAAATACAAATTAGGGTTTTAATATGTTTCTTATCTGTTTATTAACAACAAATATCTTTATACTTTCTAAATAGGTACTTACATAGATAGTCAGCAGCAGGTTAGTAAAGTCACGTTATTATTCTCCGCAGTTAACGCGGCTTAAACTATCATACATGCCGTCTATATCTCGGCTAAACATCTCCCCTTCATCCCCTATTTCCTCTATCCAAACATATCTAACGCCATGTGAGGGGGCGATAGCTCTCCATCCGGTCTCGTCACCCTTTTGTGCAGTACCTCGTAAAATTACAGTAGGTACCGTGCCTTCAGAGTCACTCGCTCTATCTAGCGAGCGGTTAACCGCAAATTTTTTCGTCGCCTCCTACGGCATCCCAATGTGTCACTCGGCCCGTTTCGCGGTTAACGCAATGCCAAAAGGCTGGCAATGACTGAAATAAAAACCACTCACGAATGTGGCCGAATTCGTATTTATTTTTCTGACACCGAATGAAGCCCTGGTTTTGTCGGTTATTTTGTAAGCCTTTATTCCTGTTATGCACGCTAGTCGTTCGATTTTAAAAGGTACTTGATTGAGGTGTATTTAAATGAACTTCACATCATATTATGCGTTATGCGCCAACGTATTTCCATATATAATTCTCCACGGGACACATGACGTGTTATATTTGCGTATTTGTACAAAAATTCTGAACATGCGATGAAAGTTACTTGCATGTTGGCGTCGGTTATGTAACGTGATAATAAAACACGGTGTTGCTGTTTTTTATTTCTCTTCCATTTTAGTAGGGAAAATACTTCGCACTGTATTACGTAAGTTGTCTTAAAGCCTGTGAAACGAGTTTTCATCAAGAAGAAAAAGCTTAATAGAGATTGGTTTCCAAACTTTTAAGACTGAGACGATATTAAAGCACAAGGAACTGTAAGTCGAAACTATTTCAGAAGGACCAAAGCAGAGGAAATCTTCTCCCGAGTTTAATTCAGTGCCTGAGAAGTGTAGGATTTAACTCTAAAACCGACTAAACTTGAGACGTCCTCTATTAACTTAATGCCTTATGAAAATGAATATGATATACGATTCATTCGTAAGTTCTAACGTCAAGATTTCTTTCTTTATACATAAGTAAAAAGGTATTTTTTCCCCAATTTGAAAGGAGTTATTGGAGATTAGGTAAACAAAGCTTATCTATGAACAAAACAGCAATTTCATCACATATTACAGACTGAGAATGCAAAAGATACCATGACTTTCTAATACCAAGAGATACACGACATAGCAAAATGAAAAATGAAGATTGTCTTCAAGACTGGTTGAGTCGTATGTTCAAATTCTCTGGAAAATTCTTACTGCGATAGAAATAAATATAAAAACATGTAACAATTCAGCTTGTTACATATATTACGGGATGAATAGATCATCAAATAAAATAAAATCTCATATTTCAACGTATGTAATTGCTACAAAAAACAGCGTTACGCAACTTAATTTCTACAGCAGAGTAACTAGAAGATATTCCATTAATGAGTTATAGAAAGTTTTTGAGAAGACACGTGTGCTACTAAAAATAAAATAAAAACAACATTATCACAAGGATATGTCGTAATCGCGAGGCTAGATCTTGTGACACGAAACAAAACACGACTCCACATTGTTTTAATTTAAAACCTAAGCGCTATTCCGAGTTTTCGTTGTTCCGTGTTTGAGCAATTCCGACTGAAATACGAGGTCATTGTTGGTGGCACCGACGGCGTTGGAGTCTGAGGGGGCAAGAGGGGTGGTGGGAAGAGTGGAAGGGGTAGAGGGGCGGTACCAACACCACTATTGCGAGCGCCGGCGAGGAGCACCAAACCCATTACTGTAGTAGGCGAGAAAGAAGTAGGACGCTTCTGTCGGGGTCTGTTTAAGTAATTGTATTTCATTCATTCTATCCTATTTGAAACTGAAATAATATTATCGATGATATTCTTGCAATTGAAGGTAGTGGATATTGAGGAACTAGCGACATTGAATTACTGTTTTGATTGGAATCTTTTTTGTTCCGGGAAATTAATATAATTAGGTATGTCATTTTCTGTTTTTGTTTTCTTCACGATGGTTGTGGTTTCTTTTTTGCTTACGCGACGGCTAGAAACGTTTATAAACCTATTTACCGTCTTACTGGTTATCGATGACGTGGTTTTTTGTTCGAATACCAGGAAGTGTGCGTATTTGTATCATGTAAGGAGATGTGCAAGTAGATAATATATGTATACTTTAATATACATATATTGGTCATATGTTTATATATATATGACTAATATATATATAAATTCGTATAAGAATAAGAATATATTTATTGTAAAACTGTGTACAAGGTTCTTATAAAATATAATGGTTTCAACAGTTTTGCTCATACAGAGCAAACAATATGGGTAAAATAAACTTACCTATATTTACATAATTAAACTAAAAATAAGGGTATACCTATTTTAATTATATGCAGCTTACAAATATAAGATACCCATTGCAGAACATATCTATGTAGGTAGGACAACAATGTTATCTACATACGCATAGCCTTGCTACCTTAAGACTTGGCTTGCTCGTAAGCGCGTGCGTAATGCTACTTAAGATCGCCGAGTACGGAGCTCAATATCATATGTTTTTATTATTACCTACTGACTTCCTAAAAAGGAAGATACTCCAATCTACAGGTATGTTTTTTATTCATATAATCAACTTATGCACTTAAGAAATACTATTAAAAGCCATTGGCTTTGAACTGACAGCACATATCAGATGGAACATTGAAATAGGCTATGCTTTAAAACTCGTTGACTATCATAATCAAAGCCATAGTTCTAATCATCCTGCGAAGTTCGTAAAGCTGTCATAGTGGCATATTGCAGGCAAAGGCACTCAGGAGTGTATGCAGTGGGTAAACATTCCAAGACTAATTGCGATATTATGACATCCTCTGACAACAATATTGCAGGACAGATACTGGAAGTGTAGAATATTACATTATTATAGAGGTACAGAATGCGAATTTAGTTTAAATAGCAGTAGGCCTATACTAGGGAAGTATAGGTACTTTCCTAGTATAGGCCTACTATTTAACAGATGACGAATTACGACTATAACGATAGGTCGTTATAGTCGTAATTCGTCATCTGCGAAATTTTATTATATAAACATTTTTGAATCTCATGCAAAAAGAGGCAATACCATTAAATTAGGATCTGAAGAATTACCTGCATTTCAAGGATATTACTAGGTGTTATTTTCCTACAATATTCATATTTGGAATGGTATCACTACTGTACGAAATTTTTAACTAGTCTGATTCTAAGACCGATCTCATCGAATAGTACTAGATGTTAAATCCTATATAAAGTTAAATAATATGTCTGGCTAAGCAGAGTTTTTATACAGTGACTTTCCTTACAAGGAGGCGTTGCGTCGTGTCAGTTATATTTTATATGGATATACCTAAATATACTTCATTTTACTTAAATGACTCTTATTAAAATAAAGCTTATTTACTATCCTTAAATAATACTTCTTAATTTTAAAACTAGCAGATGATCGCTTTTAAAAAATTGAAACATATCTAAAAAGTAAATTTAAAAAAATCGAAATAATCGGTGAAACGTTCGACCTGTTTTATTATATGTATAGATGTATATACTAATACACGGAATTACTCTGCTTTTGATTACGTGCACATGCAAGTAAAAATTGGCAGAACTAAATAACTAAAATTGCATAATATCCGAAATTTAAGTAGGAATTCAATCAGTCGTTGAGGTGTGTTTTCTACAAATAAGAATAAAATTGCAGCCAACAAGTTAGTAGATATCATAGCATGGACTATAATTTTTTTTTAATTATCCATCCCATACTTTCACTATTAGTTAGTAAGCATACTATCAGTAAAGATTCACCGTAACCTAAGAAGTATGTACGTACATACCTACTCGTATATTCTATAATAACAACGATCATCAAAATACAATTGATTTAGTCATTGTTTACACACAAGCATTTCCGAAAAAAACCATCCCAAAGCCTCTATCAAAAAGATAAAAAATTATGCAACACGAAAAACACAAATTGGAAACATCAATAAACAACGGCAATTAAAATGAAACTGCCGGAAGAGTGTCCATTTTGTCCCAAGCGTCCCCACAGTTGCTAACCTAACGCGCTACCTACAAAAGATATTTAATACACCCAAAGGGTGGTGAAACACCTAACGAATAAAGACCTTCATTTAAATGTTTAGATTATATTTTGTTACATATACATATTTTGGGCTTTCGGAGACCCTTTTAACTCTCTTTACCCTCGGTCACAGCCTCGATGCTGTGAAGGTAAGCCGGCTATATTTGAGCGGCTAAAAGTTTTTTTTTTTTTTTTGCGACAGTATACTTTACGTTTTTGCTACGTTTTACATACGTCCGAGTCAATATCAGAGCATAAGTTATCTATTTAACTCGCTGAAGTTTTGTTTTCATAATAATGAAGAAAGCCCAATATGAATGTTACCAAACCGATCTCTAACCGTAGTATGCTTTTAATAGGCTATTTTAGAAGCATTCCCGATTTTAGTTTAAAGTTAACTGCTATGATAGCAGCTTACCCTAAGCCTAGACTACTGCTCGTTTTTTTACCCGACTGCCCCAGAGAAAGGTTTTCGAATGCATGTCTTAAATATGTATGTATGTCTAACTTTTGTAACGCCCCAAAGCCTAAATTTTATTGTGCGAGGTGTCATTTGATTCGTTATTATCTACAGATGGTTATAAATCAAGTTATATCCCGCGGTTTCAATTGTCAAGATACAGATGAAGATGGTCTAAAAGTTGCTTCCAATCTAACCATTTGTAATATTTATTTTCAGTTTGAGTTGAAATGTATTTCATGTTTTATTGTAATTATGCAAAAGTATAATCACTATACTTTTGCATAATTACAACAGGTTAGCATCAGCTAATATTATTTGTTTCTAATAATAATAATTTGTAAATACATTGTTTTTGTGTCTATTACTATTTTAATATGCGTCAATCTTACCCGTGATAAATAATTTTGAAGTGTTCTTATTTTAGCTTTACCCAATCTCTATTCTACTTTGATTTTGTACTGCATATTCGTACACGATATTAAAAGCGAGTACAAAGAAAGAAAATGTCATTGTAGATATTCTTTCCAGCCGGTCGGGTAGGATAAAATGAGAGGGATCATGGCGTTTTACTTTTTGCGCTCGCTCAGTCAGAGAATTCAGAGATACAAGAAATCTATTGCTATTCGAGTAACCGGAAAGGTAGGAAATTATTTAAAAATAGTTCTGACTGTAATAATAAATATTTATTACGCATTGAAAATGGTAATCTGATATTTAGATTACTTAAGCGATGTAACATAGTAGTCGAGTATGTTAAATTTAGAACATGCTTTTATTTAGACTAGAGATACCTTTAGCAGCTAGTATTTATCGGTTTACGTTTTGAAGAGTGGCTGTCTCTTGCTCTTTTATACCTTACTTGTCACAGAAGCAAAAGGCATCTATCTAGTTATTCCGGTGAAAATAGCACAAATCTGAAATATTCTGCAGAAAGATTACGCAAATCGGATTCCATCCTATGTGAATGGAGAGAGAAACGGCTGCACGCGCACCTCTATACGCGACACAGATGTGTTTCATGCAGTGATGCGATTTGTTACTTTCATTCGAAAAGCGCGCAGAATGCACCCATCCAAATCTATTTGGTTAGAACGAGTTCCCCTATTCTCTTGACTAAAATAGGTACACATAAACGTTATCGCCACGCTTTAGTTGCCTACATATTTCGTCTATCTGTATTTTTCTCGTTACTTAAACCTTTGGTGGAGAGCCAAAATCTTCAATGTCAACATTCAACTCAAGTACACGCACTTTTTGAATTGAGACGATTTTCTGACGCTCACACATATTAACAACGGCAGTAGGTATTAGACTACGTTAGAATCATAGAAATGTCTGGAATATTATTATCGCACGAGTAGAAAGCGTCGATTTTCTATGTAAAGGTTCAGCCAGTTTGGACTTGTCTCATTTTAGAGGCAATACCTACCGGACCGTTTGGTTTATCAGCCGAGAATATCTACCAGGTGCTGGAAAGTATACGTCGGACTTTCTTCGATTTCTAACTTAAGGTACTATTCGCAACTTTCCCTGGCGTCGTTTCTATCGATTTTAGATTAAGAAACTTCGTGAGCCTGTAAAAACATTCCGTAATAAATTTCCTTACTTTACGTAACCAGTGCAGAGTGTTTCGGAGTTGTTGCAAAAGTTTGTAATAATGATCATGACGCCCTGAAATTGGGTTGCCTTCTAACAAGCGGTGTTACGTAACTAGAGCTTGTTTTGGTGGCAGGTTCTGAAGACTCTAAATGTTCTGTTTAAATTCGTGTTTGATATTTAAAGGAAATTTGCTTTGTATTCTTGCTTGGAAGTGTTCCCTACTACCAAGCTACAGGTCTGAAAACCTTATTTATTCGTACCTTCATTAACAAGGATTAACAAATTACTGTTCTTTAAATACTTTGTAGTGATTTATGTTTTGATGAGTAATCCCAACATTTAAGATAAGATAAAGATAAGATCATTAACATAACAACACAAACACGTTCACATGAAAAGGCAAGTAATCTGACATGCGCAACCTGGTTTCTATCAGTTCTAAGGATATGTTGTCTTTGGCTCGCCTTGAGTTAGTTGTATCGCGATATGTGTACTTTTGTAATTTTTTTCTGACAGACTTTTTAATTTCTAGTAGGTATACAAAGCTATGTGGACGTCAATATTTTTAAATTTCTAAAGTACAAATACCAACAAATATAATGTAAGCAAGCCGAAACATGAATACAGACAATAATTCCTTAATTAATGTCCTCGGCCTAATTAAAATAAAATATGCGTAAACAGCTTTATACGTCTTCGATTATTTTAAAATAATATATAGTATAAAAATGAATCGCAAAATGTGTTGCTAAGCGCAAATCTCGAAAGCATTAGGATGGTTCTTACGGCGAGAAAAAATTGAAATAAATTCATGAAAAGGCCGAAAAACAACACTTTCTGTTCCCATACAATCGATTCGTAATAATACTTAAAAGTCAATTTGAACTTTAATACCATAACAAAAAGTTTAAGTGTTATTAGGGAGGTCTCGGAAAGGCAAAACAATTGAGTGACATTAGTATCGTATAAATTTTAATGTCGTTATTTGTTAATAATTAATTATACAACGGTAACACTCTTTAAGAATTGAATTAGGCGGTACGAAGTTCGCTAGGTCAGCTAGTTATATATAAAAAGAACTAGTAAAGAATGGTGTAAAAATATTATTTTGATGATAAGTGTAGAATTTATAATTGACAGGATCTATAGTGCCCGTCATTTAACAGGATCTCTAGTATAATATTCCAGTAAAGAACTTGACACAAATTCCCAAAAACTTCAGAAACAGCACTGCCTACAAAATTTGATAATAAACCCCACCGCATATGATTAAATTTGCACAACGCGTGCCCTCTAGGCCAGTAGGACTTTGTTTACCCTCGTCCCATTTCCCGCGGTGCAAGGGCAAAGTGGAGCCCTTATAAACCGGCTGGTTGTGAATGGAAACAAAAATCTGGCGGCACTGGGACACGGCACCATCGAGCGAGACGTATATTAATGACAGTGTTTCTTCGCAGCTCGTTTCCGTTCTTTTGTGATTGCTCACGGCCGCTCTCTCAGCTTTTTGAATGAGCACATACGTGAGCGAACAATTGTCGCCAGGCATTAAGGTGTTTTGTGGCACTTGGATTTTATAAACACAACCTTGTTAACGAGATTAAAGACTCGATTTGACTCTACTTTTATGGAGTTTTTTCATGCTGTTGTTTGCTGTTTATTTAGTAGGGTGTACTGTCGTAACGGTTTTTTTTTTGTACTTAGTAAAGGTAAATGCTTTTTGTTAAAATTATTGTTTGTAACAATAAATTGTGAGTTCGTTACTATTTTATACTACCTGAACATTTGGTTTACTCGCAAAAAATATTAACAAAACCCAAATTCACAGGATATAATGAAATCTTTCTTATACTCGTATATCGTACAACTGCCTCTTCCAGAAATATCAGGCAATAAGTAAGACCCAAAGCTAATATTTACGAGACAATGATCGGAATTATTTATCGTAACGTGATATAGCGCGAGTTCTTCCCACATATGTTATGTGAGCCCAATTCCAGGCTTCCAGGCCCGTATGACATAAAAGTCGATAAATTTGGTCAATAGCCATTATACGACGTTGTCGGGGTGCGAAAATATGGAAGTGTGGGAGGGAGTTCACGGCTTTTTGATTTAAGGGCGTCGTGGCAATATCCCCTGAGTGGAAGCGACAACGTTAGCCACTCTCTACCCTGCTGCTTGTTTACGGTTGATTCAGAGCAGCGAGACGGACGGACAAAGGACGGTGTCTGTGTCACCAAACCTTTTTACGACTCTGAGATATGGGAGCTTACATGTCTTTAAAGTTAAAACTGTTTCTGATTCAACTATAAGTTATAATAATGTTTTGCGATCGTTTCATGTTTTATCACTCAAAATATTTAATTCTAAAATTCCCGTCCCCAGCGCCTTAATCTCGGGATATAATAGAATTTTAGAAAAAAAATTACCTGCATAGATTGAACACTGTATTAAGTGATTAAACTTAAACTTGGATTAAACCTTGTTTAATAAGTATGGCATATTGCACATGATAAGTAATTCAAGTGGAGAGCCCGCAGCTGAGCAACAAATCGATTATCACAAGTTCAATTCATCCCAGCCACACGGAACTCTGAGTATAGAAGATAACACAGCAATATTCAATTTGACTGTCCAATAGTTGGAAGCTGAAACTAACTATCTCGGCAACTGTGATCCGGCGTGCACCCTCTCCGAACTCCCACATAGCTATTAATACAACATTAAAAGTCACATCCAGACGTTGTAAAACTTTAAGTCGTTGGCAGCGAGGAGGGACACTGGAACTCGATGCGGGCAAGCCACAGCTGGCAGCTATCCGAGCGGACACAACTATACCTACCTCTAAACCTATCCGCACATGCATAGTAACCACGCGAACCTAACGAAATAGAAAATACCATTATTCTTCTCTCAAGACAAGGAGGCGTTCAACCAATGTTATTTACAACCAGGTCTGTTTATTGCTTTACTTGAATATTGTGAATTATTACCTTCACACCGACAGAAAAGGATTTCGCTGACTCTCGGGAATCGTAAAGCTTTCCCGCAAAGTCAAATGGAATATCAGCAAAAAAAGCTATTTATTCTAAGGTAGGAACTAGCGAGGACGCTCCAGATTTGGTATACATTATCAACGTGGCAGAGATCTACAAAATTGGAGATACAAAAGTTACAAAGCCGGTCCCAAATAAGGAAAAGGCGAAGCTCAAAGAGGCTATAAGCCAAACAAAAATAAAAAGAAACAAATATTTATCCGAAGAGCAATTTCACCTGGCTGCCTTTTGACACACGAAACAAATATTAGCCTAGTTCAATCTACTGCCAGTGTTCATTATTTACACATTAGTTATTCACTTGGATTCGTAGTCACGTCACGATTTCATTGGTAAGCACAAATATTGTTGACCTATAATAAGAGGTGCCATAATTATCGGGTGAAGTCTTGGAGAAGCAAATAGTCAATATGGTCTATATATTTCTTTTTCTGCTTGAGTGTGACGTCAAGCCTTCGAGTAAATGCATTAGCACGATAGGCGCTAGGTAATTATTATTGTCGAATGAATCTGCGACAAAAGAATGAAAATTGCGGAATAGGGCTGATTTCAGAATTCTACATCCTGGCGAGTGCTGATTGCTGACCCTGAAAGTAAGCGCTCCTTATTTTTTATATGCCCATATTCACCTAACACGTATGAAACTGAATTAAATAAAATGCAAATTCAATAATATCCACCTTAATATCTATATCACAGTCAAATTTTCAATATTATAATGAGGTACGGATTTGTAATAAAATGAGCAATGGGATTCAATTTATCGGTCGTGCAAAATGAATAAGAAATTGTAAGCGATATTGATATATCATGTTAGGGCTCATTTTACTGGTCCACACCAATCTTGGGGCATTGGCATTCAAATTGATGGTAAGGGTACGTTTCACCATTAGAGGGGACTTATTAATTCCCCTTTCGACAGGCCGACCGAGGAGGCAATAAATTCACCTCAACCAAAGGGATGACCAATTTCAGAACATTTACGAGCCACAAATTACGCGACCGCCGAAATATACTGAACGAGGGACGGCAAAGAACGAAGGGCGAGCGGGGAAGAAAAAGCCCAAATGTTAATTTAATGTTGAGAGCCACAGAAAATTGCTTCAGTCCTCTAGATGAGAGAAATATTGGGCTCTGCCCGCGAAAAGGTTCGGATACTAATTTTATGCAGGGTAAATGAGCCGAGGGCATGGCGTTGAATCGATATTCATTTGGCTAAGCGTACCGTTAATTTTTACTCGGAGGCGGTATCATGAATATTATCATCCTACTTACTGTTATAAGGGTTTAGATATTGCAGATTTTGTGTTACTAATTTGAGCAGTTCTGTTTATAGAATTACTTTTAAATTGTAGCAATGGAAGTATTATTATACAGATACGATTTTATACGCGATATAATTTTTACAGATTCATATAGCTTTGTTCTAGATTTATATTTATTTATAATATTTGATCGATGCCGATGATATATGTGGAGCACTATTTAGCTTAATGGCTCACTCGCTACGGTTACAAATGCTTAGAATAATCTTCATTTTCTGTGAGTGTGTGTACTCTATCTTGGGTTTTTTATATTTCTCCTTAACTTACACAGTTTTTTTTCTTATAGACTTAATATATCTACATGTTACGTTTCTCTCTACCATGATATATATATTCCTGACTGATAAATGTAGATATCTAAACAAGAGCTCTACGTAAATCCAAATAAATTGTACCAACCCAGCCTACTTCAGTTACTAACTCAAAATGTTATCCCCATAACATATAACCGAAAGGCTCGTAAGAGTTATGGAAATATGAAAAAGAAAACAAAACATTGGGCAAGTTTGCGCTTTTAATGGCTGTTTTATTTGTTGGCGTCAATATATATGCGGTGGGGTAATGTTGCGCTAGCTAACTGTTTTATCACTTTATAGCATGAGATGGCGTAAACTTGCAGACTATGGCAGTAAAACTTTACTAGGAGGTAGATATACAGGCGGTGTCACGACAATTCCCTTAGACAATAGCTTTAGTTACTAAATTATGAAACTAGGGTCCTGTTTTGGAAAAAGATATTCATATTATTATATCGATCGTCCTAGTTATTCAACTGGCAAGAATGCTAATATTCATACGCAGTATCAACCTTCCTAAATACCTACTTATACCGACTTGTACGAAAAAACTACTTGTACCTTATGTAGTATTTATGACTCGTACGTCAACTTATCCCGATCCGAACTTATCCCGCTGGTTAAGTTGACATGTCCGTTATATGTTTATATTAGTTTTTGTTATGGACTGATTCTGCTTCAAAAATTAAGAAAAATATGTGTACATATATATGTGACTGTAGTCATGTGGAAAATTATATGGAATAATCATTCGGAGACGTGTGTATAGGTATTATTCAAAAATACTTGTGTAAATATATAACTGTTTAAGAATTAGTTCCATCCGAAATGAATAGGTACTCATAATTATATTATCTGTTTTATCAAAATCTGGAGACTCTCGCTCAGGTTCGTACCTGGTGCAAAGACTTGCCATTGCTGTCCAGAGGGGCAATGCAGCCAGTGTAATGGGTACTTTTGCACCAGGTTCAATCAAAGGCGGGTTATTTGATTGTTGACGAGCATTCATTTGTTATTTTATATTATTTTGATGATATAAGTATTTATATAAATAAATGTCAATTTTAATCACATTTTAAATACATTAAAGATTTATATTATAAGCTTTAAGTGTTATGTCATTTTTACGAAGACTATTATATTATTAGATATATAATATATATAGGTTTAGGTTTAAAGACATTTATTCTCATTCAAGAATTACATCACTTACATGAGAACATGTTAAAGTATATTATAATAGAGACGTCTGTCGTCGTGTATATATATATATAAATAATATATAATATGGGCCAACATCCACACAAAGGTCTTCAAGTCCCAAACTAGACAAAGCCTGTGCTATGGTAACCTGATGACTGATATACATACTTAGAAATACATATATACATACTAATATATATAATAAACACCCAGACACAGGTCAAACAGACATGTTTATGCACACAAATGTTTCACCTGTCCGGGGATCGAACCAGGGACCAGCGGCGCAGAAGGCAGGGTTGCTACTAACTGCGCCAACCGGCCAGTCATATAAATAAAATCTACAGATTAATATTGTCTTCGTATTTGTTTAATAATACATTTTTGGCACTTTATTATTAAAAGCGCTGCAAAGGAACTGCTAGTATATAGTTAGAATAAATACGAAATTTTTTGATGCAACGTAAGTAAATTTTTAGAATTTTCAACTAAACTTTTTTTTCCACTTTTGGCAGCAGCCGTCGTATATTCAAAAATATTGAAGCACCATTTGAAAACTATTGGGAGTCGATCGTGTTCAAATACATGCATCAAATCAACCTGTGCACATGTGAGTTAGTGACGTAAGCACTTGCATAGCCTGCATTGATGCTTTTAGGCAGAACATACTTACTAATATTTCTGTGAACTGTGTAGACAACCACAATAATTTTTGTGTGTCTAAAAATTTTTCAAGCTTCTAGTATTAGAATCATTTATTTCATTATTTAATTGCTTCCTAAAGTGTCATTCGCGGTGAAGTGAGCAAATTGAAAGGAATTACAGCTCGTAACGCATATTCGATTTGTGCCAGTGGGCCACAGAATTTTAGACTTTGTTTTACGTGTAATAAAATATATTATAGAGATTTATCTTGATTATTCCATTTTTAATAGAATTTTCCGTTTTTTGAGAGAAATATGAATCTCCAAATTATGAATCACCGACGACTAAAAAATTAATTAATTCGTACTACGCATGCACTAAGTTTTGTTAAGATTGGATGGATGGAAACTACGATTGCAAGTACGAAATTTCTTGCGGACAAACAACTATACATAAATAAAAACTTACAGACGAATTAATATTTTGTCAAATTTTAACAGAGACGCTGGCTTTGCTCGGCTAATGAATATAATTTCTCAGTCTAGATCTACTTTATTCTATCAAATTAATATACATGACAACAAAGCATACCTACTACCTAAATGTATAGTTACAAGCTTGTACCTCTCGGAACCGTTCCTTGAACCCGCAATATCTCTGTCATGGCTGCCCGCATCCGAAAATTGGATTTAATTATCCAGACGTGAACAAAAGGGGCGCCTACGAGCTACTACGTATGTATGGGACTCGTATTTACTCGTAATTGCATGTAAAATAAATTCATTCGCTCTAAAACTTATTGCCTATTATCTAATTTGTTAGTTGGTTGACTGACTCAGTTAAACATTGGTTAAGCAAGATTTGTCGGTTTATGGGATGGTTTTTCTCTACCTTAGTAATAACATCATTATTATTAAGATGTGTAACTGGCCGGAGTCATGTAATTGACTTGATATTAATGTAACCGGTTAGTATGCACTGATATTTCCCGTCGTAATAATTTAGTTGTCATAACATCAATACAACATCAATATGATTAGGCAGCTATTAATTATCATAGCACACAATAAAACGACTTGACGAATATTTCGCTGTGTTTAAAGTTCTAGACTCATACAAATGCGATGCTGCATGACATTGCGAAGATATACTACTAGATCTAACTTCGCAACAATATTTTAAACTTTCAAATAGCTTCAAAAACGTCAATAGTGACCGCGGATGTCACTTTACACTTTTTTACACTTTTTGACGGATATATTTTATTCACTACTTTGATTCATGTCGTAGCCACAGTATTTTAGATCTTATTTCACGAGTATTCAAATCTACTTTTATAGGTTCATACTGAATTATACGATCAAAAACAAAAAAAAAATTAAAAAATACACCCTTAATAAAAATTCCAGACAAAAGAAAGAACATTTTGCCATACTCGAATCAGAATATGGCAAAATGTTCTGTATGCAGGAGCGCTTGTTCTACTGATGGCGTGCTTAGTCTATCAAGCAAATGGGGATGTTCGATGAAAGATCTTTCTTGTCATTTTGAGATCAAAGTATTCACAGTGATGTACTAGAAAGTTCTAGAATGATTTGGAATCACATTTCTGGATACTGAACATTCTCAGCCATAACGTGCCTAATAAGCAGATGTTTCGGTTCAATTATTTATACAAATCCGCGGCTGTCACTTGTTTAGTGATACTCCTTTTAAGTTTATAACGTAACCATATAACATTATTTAACGTGTCTGACAACTAATGTTGACATCTCATCCATGTTTTTTATCATCATCATCATCAGCTTACTCTTGTCACTTACACTCGGCCCTATCCTGGGCTTCTCGTCTCCACCCCCTGCATGCAACTTCTGTATGTCTTTGCTCCACCTAGTAGCAGGGCATCCTACACTACGTTAACCGGTTTGCAGCGTATTTTTAAAGGCTGCTTAAGTTTATAGCAAGCCTTAGCAAAATAATAGTTTAAACTATGTTTAGAATTTTTTTTTGTGGTAAGACCGAATGTGCCTTGATTATAACTGTCAATGTTACGCGTAAACGCGTCGCTAGCATATATGTGGGAAGCTTTACCCAAGAAAAAGAGATGATGAACGAACCGAAAATAATATAACAGACAAGAGCATAGCGCCTCGTTAGTGGAATATTATTTTGTTTGTACGTCTGGCAGAAAGGAAAAAGTGCAATTTCCATACAATTTTGTAGCGTAACATTGTGATTCGTAACTTTTAATTAGATACACGGTTCCGTATATATATATACTGTTTAAGGATGCGTATATTGTATGTAAAAGTAAACTCGTTAACGTAATTACGTCTGGTGTAACTAATATTATCATCCGAATAAAACTATGGTAAATAAAATAATATTATGTAGGCGACTGGTGGTCTCTGTGTGTAATTGCTACCATCATTCTCTAACGAAACCTGTTCTAATTGGTTATTTATACGTCTTTAAAAATAATAAAATAATTTGCAAGTTTACATTTACTTCATAGTTGGTTGGTTGCGTTTGGGATATGATTGCCGGCGGAAGAAGTCGCTATAATATATTAAGGCTATTTTCAATTAAGACTTATAAAAAAACGTATTTTACTTTATAACGTTTATATAATTTTTGTATATATTTATGTTAGATCCATTTCAAAATAAATTTACATAACTATGATTTTACATTAATTAAAGCTTTAAAATATTTGATGTGTATCTGCTATATAAACTTACATATTTAAATCTTATTGTTTGATGATTCTGAGCGAAAATTTAAGTGTTTTCTATACAGTAAGTTTAATAAAAGACAGAATAGTTTTACGATGCTTTAGACAGTGCAGAATTATCCTAATATATGAATGTAGAATGATTCTAAGCAAGCATCCTTAATCATAGCTAACATCAAGCTGCAGCCGAGCGCAAGCTTAATACCCAATGTAAAATAAACGTGTGTACAGAATACGAATTAGGTATAACGAACACCCGGGTAAATATGACTAACACATGATACGAAAAATTTTTCCCGCATGTCTGAATGCAACCGTTGGAAAATTAAAAAACAAACTTCTTTTACCAAAATAACTGCAGCGAACACACTCAGTTTAGAGGATGGTTCGCTTTAACGATCTCCGCCAACGTAACGTTAACTTATCCTTTTGAAAATCACTGTTATAAAATTGGGTTTGCCGCGATTCCTAACCTTTTGAGCGGTGCACTCAATTCTTAGACAGTCTACGCTATGTATAATGAGTTTTTCGACCGTACCTTTAAAGATACTAAAAGCTTTTTATACTTATCTATAACTCGCTCTTGGAATCCTAAAATTTTAATCCCTTTTTTCAACAAAGTTATTCTAGCTGGCTGCATCGTGATTTTGTTTTGTAAAGGTGAAAAATATCATTTTTGGGTGAAGAAAATTATAGCTTATATGTATTTACAGGTTGTTTGAATTTTAGGGTTCCGTTGCTGAAACATTTCGAGCGCAACTTAGGATAAACTACCCACATCAAATCTCTCCCCGATTGGTTGAAACATTGCTGGCGCACTTTGTTTGATCTGATTTATTCCTGATTGTCACCTCAATCTGTCCCCGCAAGGTACCAAACAGGAATAAAAATTCCTTTCTGTCACCCTATGACTAAAAAGGTGACAAAACGGTTTTTTTTCCTGTTTCCCCGTGCGATATATACAGGGTTTCAGAAATTTCGCATGGGGACAGACAAGAAAATTAATTCTTGTTTGTCCCCCTGTACGGCAACTAAGGAACCAGAACACTCAAACTTTTCTCTTTTGCAATATATTTACAAGGACCAATTAGAATCAATGCGATCTCAAAATTGTACTACAGACAAAGGGACAGGCTTAGCTATTTTCCCCGTGTATTCGTTGCTGTTTCACAGGTCATATCAAGTGTTGAAACAGTTGTTGTAGCAGTAGTCTCAAACTTGGAATATGCAATGGCCAAAAAGAGTCGTCGTACAAACCAGCTGCACGTAACGAAATATTGCAGCTCCAAATAGCTAAATGTTGTAATTTCCGCGATTTACTATAGTATTGTCTTTTATATAGTATGTGATATAGCTTTCCTCGCTGTACTATATATATTTACATGCGTACTTCTTTTGTTAAAATAAAGGATTTTCTTTTTCCTATTGCGCAAAGAAAACCCGTAAAAGACTTTCCTTGATATCATTACAATCTAGCCTAAGCCTAAGGCTAATAAGTATTTTTAGTTTAACTTAATCGTCTACAAAATTATGTCTCTAAGAGTTTGTCCATCGGCACTTTTCTTATTACAGCTGTTAAAGTAATCAGTTAAGGTGAGGTGTTGTGAGGTGTTGTAAATATTATATAGAAAATAAAATCCTAAATGAAATCTTCCTTCTCTTGCTGCGGACAAAAGAAAAGGCAAAGCGTTATCCTGACCCTCTGTTACGAGGGCTACGATTCAGGGCTACGTCAAGGAGCAGACTTTGTCTCTAGTTGTTTTATTTGCTAGTTTTATAAGAATACTCATACATAGCAAGTTTATCTTGGCGGTGAAGTTATAGAATTATTCTGTTTATTACCAGTGACACTACCAATCTTACGGATGGACGATAAAAACAGTAAATTAATAACCCTTCTTACTACTCCATTTGAAAGTTGTTAGAACAGCAATTAAAAATACCCGTATTACTAACTAACCGAATACTCAAATTAGCCAGAGCTTTAATATATATATTTTTAACAAGTGAACACTACACGCAATTGAGAATCGCAGAAAAATTAAAATTCGCGAAAACAAATGAAAATATCAAAAAGAAGTAAGCATCGCTGAAAACATATGAGCATCGCAGACTTAAGTAAAAATCGTTGAAAACGAATAAACAGGCAGAAACAAGTGAACATCTTAGAAACAAATGAACATCTCAGAAACAAGTGAGCATTCCTTGCGACTTGGATGTAATTTTTAAGTGAAGATGATGATAACGAAATAGGCACCTAACCTAATTCCTAAAAACTAAAAACACAACGTACCGTTTAGCAAGTTAAACAAGAGGAAAAATAAGCTTACACGATTTTCAACCCTATTGAATTTCGACCATAATGAAATCATATGTCATTATGGTCGAAAATCAAATAAAAATTATTTTTTCATTAGTAATCGTTTATAATATTTTTTTTTACGGTTTTTACCCCAAAAGGAAAAAACGGAACCCTTCTAGGATCACTTTGTTGTCCATCTGTCTGCCAATCAAGTGCTATGTCGAGTTGTACTTGCTGGTTTTTAAATGTTATTCATCTTGAGGACAAGTGAATAATATTTTTAGATAATCTAGAAAATCATTTTTTTTTTCTGCGACGCGTTTGAATTTGCCGTGACAATAGGTTTTTGTGATGCTCATTTGTTTAATGACACATCACTTGTACACTAAAGAACTACCTGTTTTTAGTTTAACGGTAGTAACACGGGTATTTGTTATTACTGTTCTAACAAAACCCACCACATATGTGAATAATTTTCCAAGGATGATCCGGGAATCGCTTCCATATCTGATATTTATTCGTGGATTTTTCAGTACTAACAATAAAGACAACAATTGACATCTATGACAATCCTTTACATCTTTGACATCTTTTCATTATGAGTGAAATAATCGTTTATTAAAAGAAAAGTTCAAATCATTTATATTAACACTAAAAATAAATGCCACCAATGAAGATTCGTACAGAGCTATTACAAAAGCACTCAACAACAATGATTGCAACTGGCACACTTACGAAAACAAACAAGAAAAACCCGTAAGGGTTATAGTTAAAAAGCTGCGCTTTACTTGCAAGCCAGAAAGAATTGTGGAAGATTTAAAACAGAAAAGACTTAAAATTATGGAAGCCGTAAACAATGGAGCTGGAAATCAAAACAAATTTGCTTAAAATGTTTATGCTTACATTTGAAAATAAAGAAAACATAGTTAAAATTTTCAAATTCCAAACCATACATGAATACAAAGTTGACATATAGGCTTTTAAATCAACCAAACTAGTTCACAACTACAAAGATAACTAGAAGACTAAAAGGAATTAAACCGTTCGAGATAGTGTAGTGTTAAAAGTAAAATAGTGAACTATAATAGTGTAAGTTCTAAGACTTAAGAACACACGATTAAAGTGTTTTCGCCTTAACAACTGTAATTATAAGTGCCAATGGACAAACTCTTAAGAGACATTATTTTGTAGACGATTAAGTGAAACTAAAAATACTTATTAGCCTTAGGCTTAAGCTAGATTGTAATGATATCAAGGAAAGATTTTTACGGGTTATCTTTGTGCAATAGGAAAAAGAAAGTCCTTTATTTTAAGAAAACAAGTACAATTGTAAATATGGTAGCGAGGAAAGCTATATCACATACTATATTACTATATAAAAGACAATACTATAGTAAATCGCGGAAATTACAACATTTAGAGCTATTTGGAGCTGCAATGTTTCGTTACGTGCAGCTGGTTTGTACGACGACTCTTTTTGGCCATTGCATATTCCAAGTTTGATACTACTGCTACAACAACCGTTTCAACACTTGATGTGTCCTGTGAAACAATAACGAATACACGGGGAAAAAGCTAAGAGTGTCGTTTTGTCTGTAGCACAATTTTGAGATCGCATTGATTCTAATTTGACCTTATAAATATATTGCAAAACAGTTTGAGTGTTCTGGTTCCTTAGTTGCCATACAGGGAGATAAACAGGTTTTTTTTTCCAGTTTGTTCACGTGTGATAATTACAAGGTTGCAGAAATACAGGAATTCTGTCACTTTTTTTGTCATAGGATGACAAAAAGGAATTTTTAATTTGTTTGTCACCTTGCGGGGACAGATTGGGATGGCAAACAGAAATAAATCGATATTCTAGATAAATACGAGGCCTAAGCTTATTTACAGTACGCATAAATTATTTTCAACATTGAACGATAATTAACTTTTTAAATAATTAACGATTTGAACTATTTAAATTGTTACTATAATTCTTTAGTAAAGCTGAGTCTCACGTGCCTTACAAACTTTCCATCTATCTATTTATCAAGGAAAAGGTTCGCATCAAACCGAATCTCAGAAGAGCTTAATCTGCTTGATAGAAAAAAAGTCACATCGGTAAGACTTTATAAATATTTATGTGTGAAAATCAAATAATAAAAAAATGCATGAAAACTCGCAAAACGCGCTTACTTCTACGCCGTCTACGACACGATGTTTCAGGCGTGTGAAAGAGACCGATTTTTAATAAATCACGAGAACTTATATTGTCGCTCATTGGTACTATAGAAAACGTATGAAACCGATTATCTTAACTAAGTACCTCTCCTACGTATTCCTAAAAGCTCTTTGCCTTCCCATCGTATTTTCCGGTCACGACTTTGAAACAATCAAAACGTTCGACGCATGTGGATTTCGGTTAGTCTTAGTAGTTAGTTTAGTTAACAACCGCCTTAGTGTACAAACTTGAATAGTAAGTTATTGCTGCTGTTTTATGATTGGGTTTTTACTTCATAAAACTAAACTAAACTTCCGAAACCTGTAAGTGAAAGATGTGTAAACATAACTTAATAATTTTTCGGTTTTTAATTTTTTAGACTTATATCGTCAATTTGTGCTTTTGCTTTTTATACGAGTACATTAAAAATATATAATTATGATAGATACAGTGCTCAAAAAATTGTTGTAGCTAAAATATTTTTACTGATCACTGAAGATACATCGTCCAGCCCGGTCACGACATACGAGATAGATAGAAAGACATACAGCATATATTTGTTGGTACTTTATTTATATATTCTTAATTTTATTTAAGATATTCGTAAAGTTATGAAACACTCAAACAAACAGCATATTGCGTTAAAAGATAAAAGAGCTGTAAAACGGCTAACAGCCGATACGTTATCGAGTTAACTTGAAGCGCATTTTAGGTTATTTTTCGACGCGGGTACTTGTTTGATTGGATAATTTATTTTTCGTTCATTGCGAGGCTGCAAGTGAAGAAATTGGAAAACACTTCAGTTGAACCAGTAGGTCGGTCCAGTTCGAGTGCACTCCAATTCGATTAATTTCAAACTTGTGTGACGCGTTTTGTTTTTGCGCTATTTTTTTTCCTTTTTCGTTATAGTCGTTGAAATTCTAATCGTTTTTTATGAAATTTAATATGGCCGACATCTTGAGCTTCGCACAATTGTACTTGATAATGGTTCTTTGCTTATATTTTAGACATTATGTATGTTTACTTCCTAAGTTAATTTACTCATAAGTATTAACGCCAAACTAGCTTTGCCCTACAGTGTTACACGTTGATAACATTACTCTATGTAATCTAGAGCAATGAATTTATTCAGACGGTTCATGGTAAAAGAGTAGTAAATAAATTCACATCATCACACTTACAAACTTTTGAATTCATAATATCAGTATGATTAGGAGAGTCATAGTGAGCCTTACCATTATAGTAAAAGGTAGAGCAGTGTTCTGCTCTAATATCAACCAAAAAACATCTCAAAGCACTAAAGACGCACATTTGTAGCAGAATTATAAATAACTTTCTTAAAGTAAACCGAATTGCAGTTTTGAATTTTCAAGCAACAGACAGCTCTCAGTGTTTACTTAAATTTAAGAGAGGTTAAAAATAGTGCAACTTACCTTAGAGTAAAAATCTTCGCGCCGAGTGCCTTTCAAAAAGTCATAGAATATGCAAAGAGGCAGAACCATTATAGCTGGCTCTTTGCATAGAGTGGCGGCCGCGGCGAAGAGAAGCGTCCCGGCGAGAGTCACCCACTGCATCAGTTCGCCCGAATCCTCACTCGCACTAACACTGTACTGGCACTTCGTACGCACCGTTCCCGTCTTCACTTCACAAGCGTCAAACATTTTTATAGGTCCGTCTCTGCTCGCTTTCAACAATCTACGAAAGTTCATCATGATTTGTTGCACCAGACCGTGACAGCTTAGTCGGAATGTCGCGTCGCTGTTCGAGATCTGACGCCGCACGGGGTTCTCCTTTAACATTTGTCGACATTGCTTTCTGTGGCGCGCCTCGCGCAGTCTTATATGTTCGCTGTATAGGAGAAAGCTCAATAGGAATAAATTGCACGCAGCTAAATCTGCTCTGCCGACTACACCGGCAACGGCTTCTGTGTGTATAGGATGAGCTGCAAATGTGAGTCCCGCGACTGCAGTACCCACTCGCATACAGTAAACTGGTAAGAGGCGCTTCGCTGTAGTTACCACAAGGGCCGTAGCCGTGCAGTGGAATAATATGTTGAGGAAGTGGTAGCTCCACGGCTTGAACCCGCTAAATGCATAGTTGAGGCGGTAAGTGGCAACACAAAGTGGGCGGTAGGACCCGTGCGAGCCGGGGTCCGTGAGTGGTGTTCCCCAAAAGTCGTTCTCGAACAAAGCCTCAATTGGAGTGTGCCCGATAACGTCTGGATTCGAAAGTATCGCCCGCCTGGAAAAATGCAAAGACGTAACTTACAACATGTTATGATTAGACATATTCGTAGGCGTTGGAAATAAGTAGGTGTCATTTCTGATGTTCATTTTTGATCAACCAAGATTATCAAGTGCCGATTGCCCGGGTGCTGGGCGATAAATTACAAAAGTGTGAAAATATTTCCAATTTTTTAATTAATAATATCTTTAATGCTTATTTTCTATCATTGTGAGTAATTAAATATGTAAAAACAAATATAACAGGTTCTTCCATAGCCTACAAAAAAGCTTTAAAGCTCCTCTCGGTTACTTCACAGTCGCCAACTGACGTATATTTTTCATCAGCTTTGATTAAAAAACTTTCTCTCGCAACTTTTTCAGTTTTGCTCTACCTTTTACTACGAAAAGTGTATTATTACTGCGTCTACAGTACTAATATTTTTGTCAGAACTCTGAACTACGTAAACAAGCTATGAACTGACAGCTCTGATCTCCCTGCTGATTACGTAGGTATCAAATTAATTATAAGAGAATGTGTACATAGAATAAGATGAAATGAAACACTTGTCTCACTTTGTTTCAAACTCGTGTAAGATTTTATGAATACGTGTAATTAACAAGTCCTGTACATAAAGATTTAATACGACTTAAAAACACCGTGAAACAAGATTCAACCTTCTCCTATCCCAATGATAAAAATTTAATATGAAAGAAGAACAAATTCAGAAAGCCGACGGCGTCGTAACGGCTTAATTTAAATAAAATATTGCCCTCTTACCTGGCGGGCAGTCGCTCATCGGCGCCGAATCTATTGGGTGTTTTCCCGAGCGATTGGCCCTTTGCCCCGGATCGTACCCGAGTCGGGAGAGCCTCTAAATAATGAACATGTTTCAACGTACGACTCGCCCTCTAGAATTGGTTTTGTGAACCGTATTTTGACGCTTTCCGGGTGATGTACGAAGCAACCGCGCACCGGACGCCCCTCTCTGTGACCGCTGACCTGTGACACGCTCGTTCGAGACTTCCGAGCTCAATTTTCACGTCTCTTAATTTGTTCCTAACAAGTGATACGAGACAGACGCAGGAAATTGCTAACGAAGGTAACGGCGGAAACTATTAGCGCACCTTTGATAACTCGAGCTTCGCTGTGGCAGATTGAGTTACGGCGAAGTAACTACTGTGTCGCGTTACTTACAGTTACAGAATTAATTCAATTAAGATTACTATGGATATGGGATAAACTTTACTTTAGTAGTACCAAAACCAGGCTAAGATTTATAATAAATAACCATTGTAAAATTGTATTGTAACATACACTCATTAGTGTATGTTATATTTTATCTTTATATTTTTAGCAATTTTATTTTAACTTTAAGATAAAATTTTACAATGGTTATATTTTATAAATTTTAGACTAGTTTTAGTTTGGTTCTTAAGTTTTTGATTTGATGATGTATAATACTATAAACTAATGATTAGCAAATAAAGAATAAAACCTAGTTAGTTAAATTATTAAGAAAAGTCATGTAAGGGGCTTTTTCTTACGCAAATGAAAAAAAAGTTATAATTCCTTTATTGTCCTCGCGTTACATTTCGATGATTTACTATTAAATCATTTATTTTAGAAAAATATATCATAATATGAATATCATAACTGCAACGCATCTCACGCATAAATGGGAACTATGTGACTTTTTTGCATATAGTTTTTGACTGATCCTATAAATGCTTATCAGAAAAATAAACACAGGGAAATACTAGTTTTTAATAAAAGAGGCGTGATTGACCACCCAACCTTTCATATAGAAATCCCTCTTTATCCTTTCGCTTTAGATTACGGGTGGAGAGAGCCGGTGAAATAGCCGATTGAATAATATATTTTATGGAACCGAAACCGTGCTTACTATACGAAGAAGGAAAAATCATCTCTAACATTCAGCCATTGTATTGCAAATTGTGAGTAAGACGCCTTTTCCTTCACTTATTTACATAAAAACTTTCCCAAAGTATTCCGCTCGCAAATGACTTTCGTTTTAGACTTCCTCTTTGCAGCTTTACCGAACGATTTAAGGCTTCTATTTTATCTTATACTACCGATATCTACAACATTGGTTTCTCATTTCAAACTTTTTCATTTAGAATCATAAAAACGTATATAAGCATTCATGACCCATTCCTAGTCATCAAGATAACATATATATTCGAAAGCAGAAGTCACATTTAGTCAATGAAACCGCGGTATCATATCGTACCTGTGCTTATAATAAAATAAAAATAGAAACACGGAATGGGCTCAGTAGGCCCCCGTTATGGGCGTTTTCACTTTATGGTGGCAGCAGGTCCGTAACCGGCAGTGCCTCGTTTTCACATCACTGCGAGGATCGTGTCGATTTACACAGATCATAAATTGTATCGATATTGGATGTATGTTGAGAATACCAAATTCGATAGTAAGTTTTTATTGAAACTTTATTAAGGCTTAGTCGAATCACATACTAAACTATTTAGGTATACCTATCCACATATTAATTTAATTTAATTACTTGAACAAATCAAAATGTAACACAAAGGTCGTAGTGTAATTAATGATGAATACATCAAAACATAAGTTTGATAATAACCTTTAGCAAAAGCAGATTATAATAAAACCACATGTATGAATAATTGATAAACTAAAATCGAAATCCAATCTTGGACCGCGTATTTCAATAGATATTCAATATCGGGTTTACGTTATTAGATTTCCAATTTTACAGCTGAGATACTAGAACCATTTTCGTATAACGATCATACAACAATAACACTGAAACTCTAATCCCATACATAGTAAATCGAGGGCTCGCCTATAACAATATTGGCTCATATTGGTTTTCATAACCGTATCGATAAAAAGTGGCGTATGTGGAATCGGAGCTAAGATTGAGACAAAGTTAGGGATAGTGCAGAACTTTTTGTTGGCAAACTTGGGGCCAGCTGCGGGGGAGTCGTCACGTAAGCCTTCAATTACGAAACACCGAAGTGGTTTTCGGGGGCTCAAATTGAGAACAAAGTTCATCGATTCTAATGCGATTATCGTTTCGCAACACTTGCACGAAACAAGGAATTAGTTATCTCAGAGAAACATTTATCCTCGAGTTATTGTTTCGTAATCAGTTCCCCGGAACTTATTAATATGAGGTGAGAATTGAATTGCTTATTCTGTTTGAACAATAGTACGGGGCCTGAATAATTTAATTATGCAAACCAACTTCGGTCTGTGCTGGGTTTGTGCCGATGAGTCTTGTTTTTGTCAACATTGAACTGGCGCAGGTATAGGAAATCAACCCTGCTCCTTTAATTATCTAGGGAGTGAACGTGACTTAATGGTAGCAATGAACATATCTATATAATTTATTCCGAAAAACTAGAATGAGTTCCACATACTCATCTGTCTGTTAATATCCATACGGGACGTTTTTTGCGGATCATCATGCTTATTCTGCACCATTTCAAATCAATGCCATTCCAATATTTTATTGAAAACCGGTCGTTTTTTGTGACATTTAAACCAAAAATATAATTTAAACATACGCTTTCCGCTGGTTTCACCCATTCAGATCATGAATATTTCTCTGATTTAGACAGAACAAGTCGGGAACAGTTGGGAAGTCACTAAAGCTATTTTGATTGTATACAGCCAGCCCTGGAATTCACGTCAGGTTTAATTTAAACAAAATTAATATCGTTATAGCTCCTGCAGAGATAACGGCAGCTCACAAAGTGCAATTACAAAGATGTCAGGCGGGGCGCGCGTGAACGTGGGCGGCAACCGCCAAAGGCAAGTTGCTCCATCTTCATTGCAGCCGCAACGAGAAGTTTATGTTGCGTGAAGATTCACAATACGAACAAGTTTAGCTCTGAAACTGTTTGGAGACTCGCTAGTTTACTTTTTGTTGTGACTTTTTGGAAAATGATGGTGATATATACTTACGTAACTTATGTGAGTAAATCTATGTATTTAGCCATAACCACATATTAACTTAAAGACAAACCATGCCAAACTATTCTGTCTGATTTTTTAATTTCAATAGTAAACACGATATAGAAAATTAATATAATTAAACCATCAATAATGTGGATACGTCTTTTATTTTTGGCTTGACTATCGAAATTAACATGTTCTTATGCAAAAATATTTTTTCTTATAGGAAATGGGCTTGTATTTGACGGCAACTCGCCTGATGTAAAGCGACGATGCGGCCTGGAATGTACTGCCTAGTACAAACCGATTCACTCACGTCATAAAAATACACAGATTATCGTAATCAAAAAAATAGAGAACCAAGCAGCGAACAGGCACTTTTTTAAATAAAAGTAGACGCAAAGCATTTCGCGGGAGTCCTTGAAACCTACCGGGTTTTATGTATTTTAAGTTTATTCACTATCGAGTACTTTAAGTATATTTCATACAAGCCGTACTTTTGAACGCTAACTTCTTTTTTGGTTAGAATGCTTGCATTTTATTTCATATTTTAACTTTCCTATCTCAATGTCAATAATAATTACACCCGATGCGTCGTTGTTGGCATATTTTGACTAGACAAAACCCCTTACGGCCGAGAAGATCAAAGGAGAAACCGAATTATTCAACGTGGGACATTCCGGCTCCAAGGGTTAACTTTTTACTGCTATTTCAGGTCCACCGGGGCCCTATTTTAGGTGTTAATTGGTAGAATTTCTCAAGAGCTTTGCAACCGTTTCGATTCTTCAGGCAAAATAGATACTTAATGTCCATCCGATGTTTCAGTAGTAACTTTTTACTACCTTTGAGATGGCAACACTGTCTAGTGTAATTCGTGTTTTATAGATACATTCTATTTTATGGCTAGGTAGGAACAAGGAAAAGCAATACAAATGTTGTACAATGTAGAAAAAGGAAGTATTCGAATAGGTACTTAGTTTTCAGTAGTTTCCTTTTTAGACATGGCAAAAATATTATGTTAATTCGGTTATATTGGCTCGTTAAGAGTACGAACGACTTTATTATTTATATTTTCTTCGGCCTCAATTTAAGTATTGTTTAATTATCTATTACTGTCGAGGCAATCCCACCTCGAAAACAAATATTTTTCGCAATCAATTTATCTCGATTATTATTTAGGATTCCATTTATAACTAGTCGTGCATTAAAACTTTTTTGTTAGACTATCCCTTAAAACCTTTAGATATGTCGAAACAACCTCTTAACCTATTTAATTGTCGCGAAACGCTACAGTAACAAGCTTTTTTCCCGAATATTGTTTAGATCGGTCGGTAAATAGCTACCTACGTTGGAAATTTCGCATTTTGTAGGAAACAGAATGTAGGGGACATAGTTATACCAAAAGGTTAGCTAAAACTATGGCCTATACGCGAGTGCATTCATATATACAACACTAGTTGCGCCTCCCCGTGTTACCCGTGGAGTTTCATTATCCCACGGGAGCACCTTATTTTCCGGGATTCAAAATTAGTTGTGTTAATCCAGTATACAAGTTATCTTGGTACCAAATTGCATCCAAAGCCGTTTAGTTGTGAATAAGTAACTCTTTTGCCTTTATAATAATAGTGTATAGTGTAACGTGATACTGATAAGTGAAAGCTAAATTTTCAAGTCTTGACGTAATAACGTTTTGCTCTTATTTTACCAATTAGAAATAACGTCACTACTGAATTAAAGAAAACTGGTGGATATAAGATTTTTTGAGCATTATAGAAGAGAATTCTACGTTGGGTTATTTTACCGGGGTTTCCCAACCTAACAAAAAGGGTAACTAAATGGCTTCAATCCACTATGAAATGTATAGCCAAAATATATTTTAGGTTGCAAAACCTAAATCTTGTTTCCACAGAGTGCAAAATTGTTTAGTAAAGAGCTTCCTTGTTACGTAAAAGTGCACAAAATTTTATATTTTTAAGGATTTCTTTGTCAGATTTTTTAAAAAGCTTGTATGCGTACTAAACACGGAAGTGTTTTATTTTTCTTTATTTACACTTTTTGCGTTCAAAAACTGTTGCGTATTTTTCATTTTAACAAATGTATTATATGGACGAGCAATATTCCATAGATAATATGAAAACACAATACGTTGCGTATTGTGTTTTCATATTATCGTTGCGTTTATTCATTCCTTACTTTTTATTCAGAGACACAGAATCAGGTTAGACGATTAGTATTAAACTTTAGTTTGTCGTACCTAGAAGCTACTTCGAAAAATAAGATGCAGTTAAGTGTGTGATGATACACAACTGTTTAATTTTTCCACATTGATGCCCTTAAGCCACAAAAAGCAGTCATATAAATTACGTATATATTTAATGTTCTAAATTATTAGATGTCATAACTGTATTAACTATATTCATTAAAAATGTTGGTGCCAAAAGAAAAACCTCAAGTCTTACCGATCATCGTAAACGAATCCCGCATCTAAGGTGTTGTAATATAGCAGAAAACCGAGCAGCGAGCTCGCTGCTGTCACCCAATCCATCGCGATAAACGCTGCTACATTAGCGCTGATTCCGCGTTCTGAAAAAGATAAGTTTACTTTAATGATTTTTTTATATAAAGTACACTGACTCAAATTCTATGACACGAATAGAGGAAGCTTTGTTAAACTAAGAAGTACTCAAAAATAAAAACATTTAATTCAGTCTATTTAACATAATTTAATCATTGACAAGTTCTAACAAGAAATACAGTGGCCTGTTACATCTTTGCTAGTTTAGTGTTTGTTTAAGAGAATTAGCCCATTTCGATGTACATTTTATTTGCGTGTAGTTTTTAAGTTAATAAGAAAAACATTCACATTCAAAGGTTGCCTGAAGAAATCGGTTTTGGCGATAAGGCCGCCCAATGTACTACCAATGTTTTGTTTATATTGTGTTGCATAGTATTCACCTTTTTATGACAGAAATTCTAACATTATGGTTTATGTACATCAGTACAGCAGTTTCATGATTTTAAGTTCTTTTTTAGTTGGTAATGGTTTCGGTGATTTCATTTCTAATTAATTTTTAATGTAGCATATAAAACTTTTGACTACAACTTGCTTATATATTTGTAAAGCGATAATGCAGCCTAAAATGTAGTAAAATTGCCTAGAATAAATTAAAATACGTTACCATAAATTGGTGTATCGCTTCCCCGTAGCACCATTAGCATTTAGTAAACAATGATCGGAACTATTTTGTTCAATATACCTAAATAGATTAAGACACAAACAGAATTTAACATTCCTATAATATAGGTTCGTTCGCCACTGACAACACCAAACGCGATGGCCGCCGCAAATTTTCGAACACTAACAAACTTTCATTAACTATAGGAAATTGGCGGCGAGAGTACAGATTGCATCCAAATCATACATGTCACCAACACGAGAAGTTGTATTTGCTGCTTCATAACAATGACGGATGTATCAACTTCCCAGCCTCTCACTGCTGGGCATATATGAATCGACGGTCTATAGTCTACTACGCGAACAACATTTTGGGTTTAGGAACTTCAAACAATTCCCAAATTGTACTCCAAAAAGTAAGCTTTACCGACAAGCAGTTTGGAGACTTTGATAATAATAAATGGGTAAAGTATAATGGTAAGATAGGTTTTAGACACTTTTATGACACAACTAAACGAAGTTAATTTCAGTATGCATCTAACACATTAATGTTCAGTTAATTTATTGCATAAAATAAAATATACTTATATATAAATAAATATTAAGAATCATTTATTCTTTGTTATGAATGTCATTCGAACATAATTAATATACTACCTATATTTTATAGTACCCACATCAGTTTAAAACCCAAACATTGTATGCAATGGATGTAAGCGGCAAAATGTCACGTTGTTTAATATCTCACTTGTTACTAGAACAAATTTAATAATGCACATAGCATCATATAGCATTTTTATACAAACTGCATTATTGTAAAAGTTCTTTTCAGCTGCAAGCACTATTCATGTCAGAACAAACAGATTTAGGTTAGGTACATTTCTCCCGCCTGACTTAATGGGACCGATTTATTTTTTATATTTTAATTTTCTTCTATTCAGTGTGAATAAAAATATAACTGTTGTTAGTCTTGAATACACACTTTAGTTGCTTTTACAATGACTACTCAACATTTAATAAATTATTTTTAAATTCATATTATTTATATGACACTCGTATACTCAAACTCTATGTCTTAGGTACCTGTATTTGCCAAGGTCAGTTGTTTAGTACCACAATAAACTTGGTACTCAAAGGTACCCAAAAATCATCCATGCAATGAAATATAAAATCTATATATAAGTTTATCTATATGAAATCCATAGAGAAATAAGGTGCTTAAAAAATTCGGATAAGAGCAATAAAACTGTTGCAGACCACACTCTATTTTCAATCTAGTGGATTGAACAGAAACACATTTTTAATCTAGTTCGCGTACATACTCGGATATTTTCATTGGGAACATTTTTCACGTCGTCGTCGTGTCTGTCTCACGTCTCCGGAGTCCCGACAAAAGTTACTGCTTTAACACGATTTATGTTCCACGTACACTTCCCATGGCCAATATCGATCATTTTGAACCTTTAATTAAATTGCTGAAGTTTGACGGTGAGAAAGCACGCTATGGCACGCTCACAAGCTCACGGATTGACAAATAACTACTTTATTAACTATCTACAAGCACACATATGTTACTATTAGCCAAGTTCCGTGATTTGAAACATGTACAGGATGCAAAAATGTTTCTTCCAACAAAAATATTTAGAGTCGTTATTATTTAGATACGACCCAAAAATTATAAATACTGAGGAAAGACATCGCAATTTAAAAACAGATCTCAATAATCCTTATTACATACATTTTATCTATTTTAATTACACTTGTAGTTCTGCTAACTGTTGACCTCGCAAAAACAAACAAAACAAAATATAACCGAAATTGGCCGGTAAATAACAGCAAATATCCCCGGATCTTTCGGGGAACTATCCCACAATCAAAATTTCCTTTATGTTTCTGTAAATTTTGGAAGTAGGTATACTGAAAGGGAAAGCCTACCTCCAAATTTATTTATTTTTCAAATCGGTTCATCCGTCCCCTAAAAATCAGGTAACAAACATTTGAAAGCTGAAGTCGATTTGAATACCTCCACCTTTTTAGTAGTCGATAAAAATAGCATAGAGCACATACAACCTTGTTTTTAGCACTATGTATAAATGCATAAGTATTAACATCGATTGACCGAGCTATCGAGTCAGGCACGAGGCGGAGCAGCCGGTAAATGTGAACTGGGTGTTATACCGTCGCAGCGTCTTCTATGCCTTGAAAACTTATTTGGGAATGATAAAGAACAAAAACAGTTAAAGATATGCTGTTCAGGCGTATGAACATCCTAACAAAGCCTACGTGGCATTTAAGTTCAACATTATTGTTCAACAACAATAATGTTGAACTTAAATGCCACAATGCCCACTTCTTTATTAATTTGTGTAGAAAACAAAGGACTTTACACCTACAAGTTACAAATACCTCTTATCCTCTAGAAATAAATGACTTAAATGTTACTTGCCTTAGTCTTATTCTAATGTATCCCTTTACCCTAGTTTCGCCCTTGCTTGCCACTGTGCAGATTTTTGACGCTCATTCACGCTTTGCTTTTATGCGTACTGTCAAAGTAGGTTAGCCTTTTCATTTCCATCTCATTGACTGTCTTCTCAGCAATTCATTTTCCCTATCCTTTTTAATCTCCCCGCGTAATGTTTTATTTTATGTGAGTAAGGTTCGGTTCAAGTACCATATCTCTCGATCTAAGTAATGGAAAAACGCGCGGTCTTGCTTTCGCATAATGGGCTATTTATCAGCTGCCATCCCCGCCCCATAATTTCCTAATTGTTGAGTTTACTTGAATTTAAATTAACTGAGCAATGAAAGATAATGACTAGATTAAATAAACGTCTTTTTTTCAGAAGCGCAACCTCATTTGCATGAAATTGTCTATGAAAAGAAGATAGTCATTTGTTTAATATATATAATTTGCTTAAAATATTTAAATAAATTTCTTCAGAATACAGGATGGGTGCCTTTAAAAAATATTATTTGAGCTGCATAAACATAATTCACTTAAAAGTCTTAGGAATTAAATCAGTTTTAGGAAAACATTTGCAGCAAAGCAACCAAAGAGTGTTTAAGAGATTAAGTAACGTTAGTAGAAACACGTGTTGCAAAGACATAATCCTCTAGGGATAGGAAAAAGCGTCGAGTGCAAGCAGAATTAAAACTTACTGCGAACAGGATTTGCTTTGTGAAGAAGCTAATCCGGAAGAACGAGTAATAACTCCGTTCCATTTGTTATGTTGGAATGAGCCAATCGCGCGTAGCAAATAGCCGAGCTAGGTAGAGCGAAAATAGACAAAGGATCAGATACAGGTAAATAACAACGCATGACTTGGGCAGGGGAAGCATTTTCGCTATTATCTCTCCGCGCCGGCTCCGCGAAAGCTGCCCGGAAGTAAATATAACTTGTTTTCTTTAATTCGGCTCAGTCGAAGTCTGTTGCACGGATGGAAGCTTTTGTTTGTTAGGTGACGAGTGAAACGGAAGAATGTAGTAAAACCATTAAATTGATTCATTTTTTTGATGTTTTATATGCGATACTACGTAGCTAAACGAAACTGTAACCCGTGGTTTTGCTCACGTCGTACAGAATATAAGCAATAAATCCTCAGTTTTATGATAGGTCGAAACATTTTACTAAGTGATGATAATTAGATTATTTTTTAGTAATAGGCACCATTATCGCTAGTATACTCGAGTTAAATTTTTAGCAGTCCAAATAACAAGGACAGGACTGGGTACCCTACCCTTTTTACTATAAGTAGATTTGTAATTACCTAGTTATTTTTGTTGTATTTTGCCATTTAATTTTTAGGACAAGACTACATATTATTTACCTTTAATACGACCTGTACTTTAGAAACCAAATAAACTAACATTGTAATTATCGGTAAGTACCTATAGATGAACAGGTATTTCTTTGTTTATTTTTTCTAACAACTAAGACTTGTTATATATTATGTACTATCATATAATTTGTCGTAAAAAAAAAACGTGTATAAGTACTTTCAAACATCAGTGGTCGCGATATATTGAGCTTTCCTTTTCAAACCCTTCAAATAGAAGACCTTAGTATCAGAGAGGAATAAAATTGCCGTACAACATATGAAAGTCTTGTTACATACAAATCTGAGATTACGCTCGAGCTACATCCCGTCTTTCACACAAGATTAACGCTCGATTCTAAAGGTAACGCCGCTTCAAAACCCATAAATTTCCTCCCGTAGCTCGTTTCACCCCTGAGAACGCACAAATTTATTGGAAATTAGTAGATATCTAGTGGAAACTTTGCGCGATGAATAGATTTAGGATGTCTGACGTCAAATCGTCTGAATACAAAATACATTATAGCGGAATTAGGCTGAGAGAGACCTAGAACCAGATAATTTAGCAAACAGATACATAACTAAGTAATATATACCGTTCTCCGCTGATTTTTTCTCTATTACAAAAGGACAATATAATGAATTCAGTTGTAGAAGCTTTTTAATTAAAAGAAGCTTCCTAAAACGCGTTTCTCTCCTTCGCTTGGATGGGTAAAATTTTCAGAACTTCCCAATATATTCGTGAATTAATCTGACCTTTTTGTTATTTTATCAGTAACTAAGTTAGGTGATATTTCTTTTGCGCTACCAAGTCCTCGCAGTTTTGAAAGCACATCGTCTCACCGATAGTTCTAATCCGAAATCAAGTCTTCGATTTACACCTAAAAGCTTTCAAGCGAAACGAGCAAGCAGGATCTATTCAATCCTTGCCGAGATAGACTTGCTCTATAAGACTGTATACAGATTACTCAATTCCGTAACGGACATTGCCTGTCGGAAGCTCTGTATAGAAATGCCTGTTTAATACAAACCAACCCTTTCACAATAGAAACAAAGAAGTGAAGTTCTCAATACCTCTCTAGAATAGAAATGATACAATTTACGTATTTACCTGTCAAAACATCAAACGGAACGAAATAAAGGCTGCTCCAACGAAATAGACAGCCAGCCTCGATGTAGATAGACGTCTAACGTACAGTGAAAGATATTAAGTAAATGTACCGAGTGTTTATTGAAACGTATTCGAGAGTTGTGAAATATATACCTATTCTATATCTCGAATGAGTTTTTTTGTATCTGCTATCCAGGACTAATAAAGTAATGTCTCGACTACAGTTTCGCTTTTGGTTTACTTTTTCGAAGCTGTTGCTCTAACAGCGAGGTGGTGCTTAAGCCATACCAGCCCTGCAGGATATTTAGCCAAGATTCCGCCTCCGGACGACACTCTTGGCTTTTTCCAGCAATATTACCTTAGATTATGAGTTGGAGCAGTTTACACTTTCGTACCGAAGTAAGACAAGTTGTCGTTCTACCTTTTTTAAGCCTGTCGAGAACGTTCTCGACAGGCTTAAAAAAGGTACGTTAAGGTCTCGAGCTTTTTTTTTAGTCTATGTTTTCACTCCATAAAGAATAATGTAAAACATGTAACAGCGCAGCGCAAATCTTAGATCCAGAATATCTCTGTAACAATGTGTACTTTCATTATCTTATAAAAAGTCGATCTAGCTATTTAAATATAGACCTTGATTTCCTGATCATGGTCACCAATCTTAAACCTAGCTCCCTAAATACTTGAACTTATCAACATTTTCAACGACTTATGCAACAAAGTTTGTGCAAACAAACAACTTTAAATAATGCTTTCTTGTAAAAATCAACAAATACAACGTTTTTCAACGTTGATACTAAGCTCATATTGTTGCTCACTTCAATCACTTAATGAAGAAGTTTTTGTAGAGATTCCAAACTATCAGAAATATATTATGGGCGGTGTAGTCAAGTAGTAAGTCAACGGGTTATCTAGTATGCTTATTACAAGCATGTTTTTCTCGCGCCTTATCCTTATTCTAATAATCACGAACTACCGTACCGTTGCAGGGAACATGTTGCGGTGGCTTGGTCCCTTCCAAGCTTTGCAATCGTATCTGTGTGTGTATTAAAACTCGTCTATTACACTTAATTTTTTTATATTTATTTTAAATTGATATTTATTATAGTACTTACTCATATCAATATTATATTATAAAGCCCTTAACATCTTTGCAGATGATTTGTTTCAGCGTCGTGAATTGCTATTGCAGTTCCGTTGGTGGCTGAAGAGTCCGATACGGGATCCGCAACAGCGACCACAATAAATAAAATATAAAAACGACATACAATTTAAATAAACAAGTTTTAAAATTTGAGCCCTTTTTAACCCTTTTAGGGGTTGAATTGCCAAATATCCTTTCTTAGCCTTAACCTTGCAGCATATAATGAATACTTTCTCCAGATTTCATGTGTCTATAGATTAAGCTGTTTATGCTTCGCGTTGATTCCTGGCATGTAGCTATCAGTCACTCAGAATTTACTCATTTATATATATTGACAAATACGTAGAAGTAAATCATCCACGATTCAACTATCATACAAACAAATTGGCAAATGTTAGCCATTTCGCAGACTTAAATCAGAGACGTTACGTTTGCCGTTCAATTAGTCCAGACTGTGTAAATTATTGACTAACTCAGTGCGAACTATAGACAATCAGGCGTCTGATAGTACGAACTATTGCGTGAGATATCCATTATTGTTTTAGTTTGCGCTTCACTCGCCAGATCACCTAGCAGTAGGCAATACCGTCACATATTGGTGTCGAGCACAAAGGACAAATCAAGTGAATACAATCAGGAATCAAGTCGTCGCTGTAGGTTGAAGCGCTGACACAGAACACGTTACTCGGTTGCTTCCGGCGCCGCAAAGACAATATGGAGAAATCAAGCGGTGACGCGTCTACTACAAATAAGTTGACTGGAACGGTCAGTAACAGAAGTAGAGTAAGGGAACGGGTGGAAACTTTGCTGCAAAAGTTTGTGTGTTCTCATTTTTATCAGCAACTGAACTATGAAATAATAATTGAGGAAATGGATTTTGCATTTTCAGTCTAGTCTAGATAATATAAAGCTGTAAGATATCCTTATAAAAGTGATCAATTTTAAGATGCTATGGATAATTGACTCGGTTTTACTTAAAAAAGAAATAAATAATCAATTGTTTGATATCTTCGTATGATATTACTAGTTAGCACTGCTAAATTGTAATCCCCCCTCCCCCTCCCCAACCACATTTTATGCGATTTCGTAATAAAACAACAACCCCTTATGACTAATTTCTTGCATTTTTGTAACTCTTATTTGAAAATCCGACATGCCATATATCTTTTCCATAAGGCCTTCAAAATTCCTTCAACAATTTTTTCTCTTTTCAATTCTTCATTCTTGTATAAAATATTAACTTAATCGACCTAGTGAGCGTAGTGTCCTGCCTCTAGACATGCAATTATTTCCTTCGTTCATCAGATTGTATACTTAAATGTCTGTAGTTCTGATTTTCAAAACTAGCGTACGGATTTCTACAAAATTTAATATAAAGTTTTTAAATATTTTTGATTGCGGGAGTATTTCCCGCACAAAAAGAGTTCGTAAATTTTGCTGAATAGTCGTTTACCGCCTAAATTTAATGATATTTGGTTAGATCAGCTGGATAAGAGGTCAAAATACGACAAAAAATTAGTCAAGTGTCAATTGGTATGTTCGCGACGTGAACAGTTCACATAACTACTAGTTTATCTTTTTTAACAGGAATTGAGTTCAGAAAAAGACTAAAGATATTTTATATTTTTTTACTATAAAACTAATCCTAAAATTAAGATTAATACCAAAATTCCATAATGAAGTTTAATGCCTATTTTCAAGTTCCTTAAAACATAATAATTATTCTTTTAATGTAATTAAATGTAGATGCTGTTTCATTTACTCGTACTTATTATTAAATTAGCCTGGACACGACTGGCACAGGGCCGAGAAAGATGGCATCTTATATCCATCAGTGGGATAAGGAAGGCTGTGGATGATGAAGGTGATGATGATCAAATCAATACATAATTTGTTTTGATTTGACCAATATAATGAAAAACCTCATCAAAAAACTAACAAATAAAATCGCATGGTAGGTTAAAATACCCTATACATTAAAATTAGTTTTTATGAAAAGTTGATTTCACTCATAATTTATATTTTACAAGTACGGCGATCAAAATCTTTTCAGGAAACATATACTTGAAAGAAAACATCCCTTTACTATTGTCTTGTCTTGTCTTTATACACCCCAAGCGGGACGTCAGTGCAGGACTTATCGCCGCCTCACAGAATAAGAGAAGAAGTCTTGTCGTTTCTTCAAATAATATTAAACTCTATTTTTAAGGCTGTTCATGCAATGGACACACGTTATGCTACGCGATTGTTATAGTCGTTGAATAAATATCTTGTGATTGCCTATACGTAAGCTTTTATGTTGTTCTTAATACAGACCGTGCACTTTGTCTGTTATGAAATTATAGTAAGTCAAAAATACAAAAAATAAAAAGAAACATTCTACAACGTCGTTTGTATTCAGCTAAACAACAAATGAAAATATTCAGAATACTTGTCTTATACTGTATCCAAAATATTAACACAACCTCAATAAGTGGCTGTTTGAGATATTAACAAAATGATTGTTATTTTTTGGATTTAACTACCAAAGATTAAAGTTAAAGATATTATAGAGCGTCGAATGTTCAGAAATATAGTTATTACAGCCGTGCAAATACTGAAAAAAAAACCCCTTGAACTTTTGACATACCTTTCGAAAAGAAAAAATTACAAGTAAATGAGAATATTAATAGAAGTTTCATCAAACTCAAAAGCAATATTCCGTACAAGAACATTTGGGGAGATATTAAATTTAAGGAACACGGCTGCTCACATAAGACCACGAATTTGAATAACACCGAACTCAATAACAAACATCGGAGACGTAAACATAATCTAATGTAGCAATGAAAAACTCAATTTGTTCAAACAAAAATAAATTCTGATAACGATGACTTCCTTACATACGCGAATATTGTTCGTGTGCGTGTATTCACACTGACACAGAGTTCAATAACATGGAGGCTATGAGACTGCAAATTGGGTGACAACCGTCCTTCGAAATGTCTCAAACCTTCTGGTGCCAATATCCCAGGTATTACAATTCTATATCTAAAACGATTATGTTATCAATGCTACGAGAGAGAGCTACGGGCGTCTACGAAACTTCTACGAATCGCTACGGGCTACGACTCATTCATGTGTGTATTTAGATTGTTCGTTTCCGAATTTTGTTGCTGATTCGGGGATGTCGCTGTTTTGTTTTGATGATGCCTGTCCCAAATAATCCTAGTTAAGCGCAAAAATTTTAGTGTGTTTGTGTTTGAGTTTTATATATAAAAGCAGGATATTCGATCGTGTAAATGATGACATTGTGAGTTGATAAAAAAGTAACGTTAATTTTTTGTTTAAGTTAGAATAAGCGACCATTTGTTATTAAATACATATAATATATAATACAATGTAATTTAGTGAATTAAAGCTCATTTCCAAAAATGTTTATGAATACTTTCTATATATCAGGTAGGAAGGCAGGTATAAATATATTTTACTCGCTGTCCCTTACATAAACGTAACGTTTAATATTTTGTAGACTTAGTACTTTGCCATCCTCGACCGTCATCTTTTATGTCAGAAATAAAAATAAAACAACCCACGCCGAGATGACCGGTTCAAATCACCCCCGGGAGATATCTGTTCCAGTTTTTATCTCATGCGACAGAAACAGTAGGTACAATAAACGGTAAAACCTACCTTCTGATATCTAATCCTTTCTTTGTCCACTTCATTATTCGCGCACTTATTGAGAGTTCGCTCTCTAAATGCTTTGTAAGTTATGCCTTAGCAGTGCTACAAGTTTTTTCTTTTAAATGTCTATCGAGAGTCGCTACATTTCACCTTGTGATCTAGTCGTACGATCACATCGAGCCGCGAACCGACACCGAGCGTCGTGACACTACAAAGAGCGTATCGTGCCGGCACACCGGTCCCATGGCAATGCGTCTCGGACCGCTGCCGGTGCCCGACTGACGTTGGTATACACGACACATCTGCATTTAAGAAGCCGCTATCGTTATGCGACTAATCGATTGGTCGGAGCGAGTCACACGGTCCCCCGTCCCGCTCCGACATTTCTCTCGCTCCTTTCCTACGCAAGCGCGGCGCTCGGTCATTCTCTTTTAAAAGTGGTGAAAAGTAAATAAACTCACACGAACTGTTTACTTTACAGAAAGATGTAATTGGAGTTAAGGAATTAAGTGCTAAATGAGAAAGAGTGTGAGGTCGGGAATTGGTGAATTTATGTGATGTTGAAATTTGCGATGTGAGGTCTTTAGCGTTCTTTTATGGTGAAGCTGGTCCAAGGTGGTGGCCAGGGCCGACGACGTCACTTGTTGCGCGGCGACTTGTGCCGGCGATGAAAAGCCACGCACGCTATCCCACACTACTCCTTTCACTCTTGTTATTTTACTGGCAATTTATTTTAACTAGGCCCTGAGCTTGGCGGACTCTTGACTAAGACTGATAAATTATTTTAAAGCATTTTTTCACTTGACGATTTGTCAACAATACCTCAACTAGAAGTTCTGCAAACTATCAACTTTGCGATAACACTGTTTTATAAATTAAAAAAAAAAACGCTTTGTTAGATTATATACCTTTTTATAAAATATACTTATTTGTAGAAGCGTTACACTAATCTGTGTCAAATATTTTTGAAATCAGTCAGAAAGTTCTTAGAAGTTACAGAGTTGATCAAGCAACAATTATAAATTAACAGTAATACTCGTTTCTACATAGCATCCTGACTAACAAGACTGGCATACAAAGAAACAAAGACGCTTCGAGCTCGCCTAATAATTTCGACATAATTCATGACGTTCATGTAAGAAACACACTCTGATTTATTGATAAATGAGTGATTAGTGTAGAATAAAAAATAGAGAATATAAAATAATACTACTTAATAGAAGTTAAAATTATAACGCTAGTACGTAATAAAAGTTTGCAAAAATATTATACTTTCTAAGGCCTATTGCTAGTCTCGTAGTAACCTAGCGTTCTCTTATTAGTTTGTGAAGAAACCACAAGATTTATTCAAAGCAAACGATACCTAAATGATGTACTTAAATGTTGAATTTAGATTAACGTTTTTAAACATCTATTTTTGTTTACAGACTACTCGTATTTGACCGAGCAAAGCAAAGTGTGTTTCCGGCAAAATTTTCTTTGATCTGCCAGTTTGTATATTATGTATGTAAGGATGTTTGTCTGCAAGAAATTCTAAACTCGCTTACAGGTCGTAGTTTCCAGTCAATGTTGACTGGGGGTTCGGCGGGGTATTTCTCTCAAAAAAGGCGAAAGTTTCATAAAAAACACGAAAATCACGATAAATCTAAAATAATAGATTACAAGGTAAGTATTATTTGTGAAATAAGGTCCAAAATATTGCTTTTGCCGCATGACTTTTCGGCTGAGATATTAATTGAAGATTATGTCTACGCCAAAGGTCAATGCCGTACCTATGTTAAAATTTTATTCGCTTGGAATATTAATAAAGTAGCAAAATTTTTTTTTTATTATTACTTAAAATGTAGCTTTATTGTTTATTAATATTCTCCATTGATACCCTACTTGAGGCCCAAATAAACGCCTATTTTAAATTTTCGAGTTTCCTCTCGAAAAACCTTTCTAAGAGAATTTATCAAACTAATTACCGTATTTCAAATAATCTCCAATACTTTGCACCGTTAACAAGATTTTCGAGAAAATATTTAACGAGGTTTCTTGCGAAACAATCGGCCTTTCACGAATGGACCTTTCTTTAACCTTAATAATGCCTAACAAGAAGGCAAACGTGAATGAAAATAATAAGAATTCTCCGTAATTTTCCTCTCTTCTGCGACCTGCTGGAAAATCTTTCCTCGTTCCATTCTTTCAGCAACGAACGCAGCAGTCAGCGAAATTCCGATGTGAGGCAGCAAATGTTACAATTATAAGAAAATCTTGTTAGAATACTCGTTAAAAATAGAACAGTCATTTACACAGACACATTTCCTGTTACCGGTGCAGGAATTAAATTACGTGGCTTGTGTTTTATTTTATAAAAAAAACTGCTACGCTCGGCTGTCAGATAAAACAGCTTCGTACAAGTAGATTACAGTTTTGTGATATTCTTTAAAAATATAATAAATTAAATGTTAATTAATTGAAAGTTTAAAACGAAAAAATAGTTGCTGCTATTTCCCGTTACAGATTGGAACACAGCTCATTTGAATTTAGTGGTATACTTATACATTAAGGAGTAATATATTATCATTAAGATCATAGTTCATTTGGGGTGAAAAACGTTGAGTTTAAAATGAAACATGTTCTGTTTATCTAACCTAAGCTAAATGGGTAATATGATTATGACTAAAATTTCATCTATACCCTTGGACAGCTTATTTATTATTTGCACAGCAATTTATTATTCGAGCATATCACTTTGCTAAACCTAAAAATATGTTAAGACCAATAAATTTCATTTCAACAAGTCCCTCAATAAATTTCATTTATAAAATAATATTCTCCCGAATATTCGAAACTCGTTCTGTAAACCTACACATATCATAATACATCTTAAAGTTGTTGTTCCTTGTTTTAAAAACCTGTTGTTCGGATAAACTTCTAAGATAGCTAAATAAAAACGAACATGTAAATCCAATTAGCCGCTATACAAACGTTTACATTAAGATCACTCGCTCACCGTAAATTCAATCAGTATGTCACAGCTTTCAACTATAGCACACATAGATAGTCGGATAGGTCGTTGGTTCGGTACCCGAGCTCTTAACATTTAGCCGGGAGCCGTAGCAAACGACGCGGAAATTCCCACTTACTCTCTGATTGCCACACTAGGGGGGGTAATGTCATTGTTGATTTGGAATGCCGAATGCGCTTAGTGGGATAACGGCCTTAACGCGACGCGTCTAATGACCGGTTGCAGCGTACTTACGAAAAAAATTTTGAAGTATTGTGATTTGTTGGATTCGCGTTTTGAATTCTCATAGCACTTCTTAACATGGTTCTATGACGGTGCTGGCGCACATACTAAATAGGGGATTGAAAAGAATGTTTATTCCTGTTTGTCACCTTGCGGGGACAGATTGGAGTGACAAACAGAAATAAATCATATGTAGTACCTATGTTCAGAAAGGTTAGATATAAGCCTTAGCTCCTATTTGCTATGACGTAGCAGCTGTATAGATGGTATTACGGGGAAGAGTGTAGTCCTAGAGGAGGCTAAAAAGGAAAATGTATAAGCTGAAACTAAATCTGGAGAGAAAAATTAGACTTAGCTAGAAATATAAATATCTCTTATATTTATTAAAAATAAGTTAAATAATTGACAATAGTCACTGATATACCGTTTTCCAGATGAAAATTACTATTCATTTTAACTCACCGTCTTATTAAGTCATTTTACATTGTTATGTAATTTACGAAACAACTTTTTAATGAGAACTTAAGCATATTGCCGCGTTGCGTCACGGCTATAAACCTTAACAGTAACAAAACATGCGCCCAGCGCCCAAAACCAATCATTACGAACTTGTAAACATAAAACAATAGCTTCACCGAGCGCGGGGAGTCTCCGCAAACGATTGTTTGCACTACTGGCTCGTAAACTAAATACTACTTAAGCTGACAGTCGCTTGTCATCTAGATGCTTTAACGTGATTAATAGACGATTTGGGAGTGTTCCATTAATACACAAGCGCCGACCCGATGTGTACGGCGCGTGCGTATAGTATATTATCTAGTCTTAATAATTGTTAAACAAAACATTTCCGAACTAGTATGATTGATTGTGACAGCATATGACTACCTGCGACGTATAGTATGTTTTAATTTAATGGACACTCCTGACTGTAGAGTTACGAGACTTCAAAGTAAAGATACATAGTTGGTCGAAGAATTACGACTTTATATTTATGTACCTTAAAACCAAGACACCGAGCCAATTTTGATGATCTTTATTTATGGTGCTATCTGAGATGTATGTATCCTTTTAAACAAAAATAATTTTCTACATCGGTCATGAGTAAGTTAGTGGAAAAAATTAAAGAAAAGATTCCTATATATTGTGAAGCTCCTCCTCTTTTGTATTCGGTTAAAAATAAATGTGATGGTACAAAGCAAATTTTATTTTCCCTACAGTGCGACAAGGTTAAGCTGAAGTTTAGACTAAGCATAGCTCAGATTTTAAGACGCTTTTAACAAGGTATGTTTGCTTGCAAAGTTGAGACGAAGTTGTGTTAAATTACGTGCCTCCATCGGTCGCCCTGTGATTAAGCTGCAATCTCGCTCTAAGGGAGCCCCATTACTTATGTACGACTCTGTTGTGTGAGTAATTACTTAAAAGGAGACCTTAATGGTCCCTTGCGTTTAATGTTGATGGGACTAGAATAAACACACGAGTAAGAGTTCATTCTTAAACATCGTCAGTTAAAAATATTTACTTGTTATAACACAGATTTTAAAACCGTAAGAATAAAACGTATTTACTAAACTGTAAGAAAAAACGTACGTCATTGATTAAAGTTTTAATTTAATTCTTCTAATCAATGGAACTATTGATCACGCTTTTTCATGTTGTAAAAAAATGGCTTTGAAGTATTATTACGAATCGATTGTATGGGAGCATAGATAAGTCTTGTGTTTAGACCTACAATTTTTCAAATTATTCTCTCCGTAAGAACTATCCTCGTACTTCCAGTAATATTCTAAAAAAATAAATATAAAAATCTGTTCAGCTGCTCTAGAGATTTGCGCTTAGTAACACATTCAGCGATTGATTTTTATATTAAATACAAGCTGACCCGGCGAACTTCATACTGCCTAACAGCCCGATTCTTTAAGAGTAATGTTACTATCGTATAAATTAAAATATCGTATAAAAATAAAAAAATATCGTACAAATGTTGACAGATATTGAAATTAATATTTATACGATACTAACGTCACTAAATTTTTTTGCCTTCCCGGATACTCTCTCGTACTAACACTTAAATTTTGTGATGTTGTACTCGTATTAAAGTTCAAATTGACATTTAAGTATTATTGCGACTCGATTGTATAGGAGTATATAAGTCTTGTTTTATGACGATTTCAGGCAAGTTTTTAAATTTTTCTCTCCGTAAGAACCATCCTCGTACTTCAAGGAATATTCTAAAAAAAGAATTAGCAAAGTAATTATAATATATGAACAAATAATTTCATTGCATGTCAGTACTTACTTATAGTACGGCACGGCGGATATATTGAATTTTTTCATATCGTAACGCTCCATCGACTGTGATTTGAGCATAACAGCAAAACTTCCTGTATTGAATATTAAACATTCTTCCCCCGTTCCGTCGCTTACTTTTTTGCAATCAAAGCGTGTGTGTGTGTATGGCCATTACAGCTTCTGCTTCAATATTGCATTCCGAGCACTCCACGCCTGCTATGAGTCCCCATTCAATGTTTCAAAAGCCATATCCACCAACAAACTCTCGCAAATAACTCCGCTCGAGGCGAAATAACTTTATTCTACCTCTCTGATTTGTTTGTCTGTCAACATCGTCAATCTCAAATTCAATTACAGGAACACGGCTAATCTCATTTTTAACAAACCCTATTCAAACTTTCCACAGTAAAAAGGCTTCAAGCTCGCTCTTGACGTTTTCATATTTGTCTGAAAACTTGATAATATTGCCTATAAAATAAATTGCTCGGCTTTGTTAGTCTCGACTCGTGTATGCGTAGAGACTGGAGAGATTAGGTATTTCAGTGAACCCTGTCACGTACATTGTAATAAAGTGGGTGTGTAGCTCTTATTTCTCTCGCGACGATAAAAGTCAATAACACAAATTAATTAAAGTTTCCGTAGACAACGAACGGGACAATATTGAAGGCAGAGGAAGTACTAATGAAATATGCGCAGCTCCGACGCTCGCTCTGACTAATGTACCGAGACAAACGCATCAACTTTCGGCCCGGTTCGGGGAGAATCTACGGAATTGTTTGTCTCTGTATTCTGCTATCAATTTATTGCGAATGTATTAAGCTGATATTGTAAAATATTAGATTCGTATCGGATATTCAGACTTGGTCTTAACTGAACTCTGTCAGAATCTGTTAGTACGTATTGCATGTACACATTAAATAGAGACTTATCAGCTTATATGTAAATACTATTACTATGAGTGAAAATATTTTTCTATATAATCACATGGAAAATATTGAAATAGTTATGATTTAGAAATCATAACTTTTAGGCGCATTACTATTTCTATACTTGTTGAAATATTGATGCCTTTATAATCATAATGCAATTAGTGCCTACCTAATACCAAGTACCTGCCAACGTTCATTACGTAAATTCGGTTTTGACTCGAAGAAAGTTCACCAAGACCACATTCTTGGCCCCTGATATTATTTAACATCGTTATTCAATAAGAGCATTATTAAATCCGAAGAATCCTTTAATCTCATAATCCAATTAACGAGTAAAATAATTAAAGAACACAAACAAAGAGGTTTGGAAAGCTCGTACCAATAATAAGCCAAGAATTCCGACGTGCGCCCGAACTCTAACAAAGATTTGAGGAATTGTGCCACACAAAGAACAACTTTTGCCTCGCAAACCGGCAAAAATCGAAGTGGAAGTGAAGGAAACTTCATAATTTAAATAGGCTCTCTAATTCTTCCCTGAGTTTTCAGTCTGGCATTTCGGAAACTTGAGCAATTATCGGAATTATTTCACAGAAGCTTAAATATTTTTTTCTTAATTTATTTTTCTACATCTATCTGCAATGCTCTACAATGCCAAATGAATGCTATTGCTTGATATAGTATTGTAGTGTAATAAGACATAGAGTTCAGGTTTTATTTAGAACTCTGTTTCTACAGCTAGCCACTCCGTCTACGCGAAGGTGATTATAAAAGTAAGTGATTGGTGTGTAATGCATATGAGTTTTGTTTGTTAACTAAAATATGAGTCGGTCTACGAAGCAAAGTTGCAAACAACATGGGGGAAACTCACACACGACGACTCATGCACGGAGCTTTATTGCAACGCGCTTGAGTTAAACTTTTATATAAAATTAATATTGGAATATCTAATTTAATCAGTACAACATGGAAATGCTTATTAATAAGTTAAAATGCGTAAAATAGGTATGCAATATAACTCATCACGCCACCACTTCGTAAACGTGTATTTTTATGAAATATCAAGACTAATGATATAGTCATGTAGAAATATATAACAGAAAGGTATTAATTATGCGTATAGAACGTAAAAACAGTATAAAAAACATGTCAGCAAGCTCGAATTCATCCTGTACGATCACATAACGTTATATAAGCGTACTTCGGTTAATGAGCAGGGACGTTTTCCGCCGAAGAGGAATAGCGCACACTCGGTGCTGTTCCCAAAGTTTTCATTGTAACATCTTAACTTATGCAATATAGCGTCTGCTTCTTTAATACTTTCCACGAACGGTCGATTACGTTTAACGACTCGGTACGAGCGAATTTTCTTATTTACTGTAAGCTGGCAGAAAATCGCACGATGCCATTCATAGACGGCGCGATTTCACACAAGACGTGTTTGATAGGGGAACTTTTGGCTGTTGTTCCTTTTGCGTTTCTACACGTCTACCCTAATGTATTATGCGCGTAAAAGTCGCTCGTCGGGGAAAATTTACTCCGCGACTTCTTTACGAAACTTTTTCATTCTATTCCGATTCGTATATTTCGACGGCGAGCGATTGAATCTCATAAAAGTGTGATAGAAAAAGGTTTTTGGTATAAAATTGGGTGAGTAGGAAAGTGCAACAATATATCCATCATGTATTGTTATAGGTAAAAAGCCTTTGTCCGCGGTGATGGCAGGCGCCGGCCGGCAACGTCCGGTTATTGATGACGCAGTTATCGACGCTCCCATATCGATCTAATATCAATAACCCATCGACAAAAAGCCTCCTCCCCCACGTGCTGTAGGTGATTTTAATTTAAGCATATGACGGGCGCGGCCGTTATTCGATTAGATGGACCTTACCTATTTTCGTCGGATAGCAATGTGATCGATTTTAAGACAGATGTTAATTGTAATAAATTCCAATATCCATAATTCAGACCGTACCATATACGAGTACAGTTAGACGTACTGTGATTAGCTATCAAATTTGTCGCTATCTAAGAACGTTAAATATTAGTCTAAGTAAAAGGTCTATATTTATGTTGAAATAAATACCCAGTTCCAAATAAATTTTGTTCTTCGCTACACTACAATATACCAGAAAGATACATTTAGTGTCGATAAAAACGATCTAGACTCCTAAGTAGTAAGATACCTTAGGGTACCTATCTAAGGACCTAGGTCATCTAAGGACCTAAGTCACTACTTTACTGGCTAATTATTCTATCATATATTATAATGTTATATTATCAATCTCTGGTTCCATAAATAAATGTTTTTGAGTTTTGAATCTTATATGCAATATATGACGAGTTTTGTAAACTTGAAGGTAATATAAAAAAAATCTAACGATATACTCGCACTATATATAATAGGAGCCCGATGCCTTATAAGTGGGCCATTCCACTCAGCTTATTGATAGGCAATATTGCTATGGGTCAACTAATTGATATTAATGATATAGAAGTTATTAGGCATTAAAGCGTTAAAGTGTAGTCTATAAATAGAAACTGGTAGGAACCCTGTCAGCAAAAAATAATCTTGGGTGGTCATAACGTGTACAGGGTTAATGGTTATGAATTATCTCTAACTATGGATCATCTTAAGAATTATACTACTAAGAAAAGCTTATATTCTACAACTTTTGAGTTTTGTCATTTGCATAAAAAAGCTGTTTGGGAAATTGATAGCCATATCGCCGGCTTACTGCTCAAACCAGTTAAAGACACTTTTTGTACGATTTGACATAAAAATTTAATTATATTTATTTTTACGTGCTCTATTGACTGGTAAAACCCAATAAACGCTTTGACCTACGGCTTCAGATATAGCCAGTTAGAATAAGTTTTAAATACCCTTGAGAAAATAAAACTATTCCAGTAATACTGGACAAGTTATCCTTAACGCATGAGTCAAATCACCAAGTAAAACAGTATATATATGATTATACGTTTTATATGTAATAAGTTTCACGGAATGCAAAGAAATATTTTTGAGATAAAAAGTATTAAATGTCATCAGTTGAAGAAAGATTGATACTGTTGGGAGTTTGTCACAAGAAAGTGACAAGCTTCTAACAGTATTTTAATCGCTATACCTTCTTATACCTACTTAATACATAAATACATTCCATGCTGTTCAAAAATACGAAATTCGTATTATTTATTAAAAGTTCAACAGTTTAGCGGAAGTAACTTTGTAATTACATATGATTGAATTTATATAGGATTACCAAGTTATTTATTTGGATTAAGACTCGATCTGTAAACGGCTCAAAAATTGTAATTATCAGAATTTTTCTTTTCTTTATTGATAAATAAAGACTGTGTTCAAAATTTTGGACCTTGTGAGTTTGTCAGAACCTCAGAATTCTGAATAATCGGTGAGTTAGAAAATCAGTAACAAAAGTAAGGAACTTTGGCATGCTTCATTCTTAAAGTATTATTTTAAATGCAATATATTTGGAAACTATGTCTATAGATTTAAGTTTTTAATAGTAACTGATAAAATTTAGCCTTCTAGCTTTTACTACAACGAAGCTACTGAGGCTGATTCGAAAATGGCTCAAATCGCTTCGAGAAAAGGATAGTACGGCCGTTCCTTTCATTTGCTCGACTTGCCGGAGCACTGCCGTGCCCCCAGATTAGCTGTTCCATTCATTATAACGATAACAAAGAAACTTAGAAAAACGTGAAACCCTGTAACAGAATATTAATTTCAATAGTGCGTCATCATATTGATGTTAGCAATAATGGTTCATTTAGAGAGGCGCTTAACCTAGTTATGTAGGTTCAAAACAGAAAATATATTCAACTTCATTTAAGTTTGCCCAAAGATACCAATTCCCAAAAATAAGTTTCAAAGTAAGTAACCTAAAGATATGGAAATCAAAGATCAAATCTACTAAAATCAGGTCAATATAAAGTTTCTTTTTTATTTGCCTACCTGCGCCGGAATATTTGTAAAAACTTTTTAAATAGAATAATATTATCGTTATACTTTGTATTGGGTTCAGTCCTAAGTACTTGGTTTAAGTTGTTATTGCGCAATGAATGACCGAATATAAGAAGATGTCATAGGCAATTTAAGGCAAAAGGTCAGGTTTAATAATATCAAAAAAGGTTCGAGAAAAATCTAAATTGAGAAATATTTTTGATAGCGCCTTCTTGGTTACCCAGCAGGTATCTTGTTACATATTTTGTGTATGTAATTTTAGCTGCGATCTAAAAAATATATACTTGACATAAACTTGGAAGCTAATGGCCTGCACGAGAATATAACTGGGTAGACTAGACTCAAGTTTTTTCTTGTTATCGATTCTTGAACTTTTATAGAAATAGGTAATGTATTTTAGGTAGGAAGCCTAGTCATTACGTTGTCTAAACTTTGTTATATCATTTGAAACTTATAACAGTTACAAAGCTAAGTACTTCAAATCGATTACGACCGTATATAACTATCAGTATTATTGAATCCACTTGAGAAATTGCTAAAATCATCTACATGAGATTTGAAGAACATTAATAGTGCACCTTGAGCAGATTTATTACTCTATAGACGAATATGAGTTATCAAGCTGTTCTACGTTTTACTGCATTTTAATTAAAATAGGATCTTTCATGTATCTTTACACCTTTTTAGTAAATATTTCCGTCATTCGCGACCCTAACCATAGTATAAATGTAATTGATACAGGTGTGTACGTACATCTAATATAATAATATAAGTACAAAACATTACAAAGATCTCTTAAGTTTATATTATCTTTTTGCTAAAGAGCGATATGTTTCAGACCACCGATATAGAAATCATAAACTCAATAAAATTTTGCGTAGGTGTTGGTGCATTACACAATGAAAATAAAACCGTAAAATGTAAATAATATTGAACGTATATGACGAGAAATCTTTCCGGGTACATATTACATAGTTCAGCGTTAAATCCTTATTCCGATTAGACAATTGTTTAAATTTTCAATAAGTAATATAGGTAGCTACCTACTGAAAAAGTAAAGGGATATTTCATAACATCAATCAAGATGAATAATTTAAACGAACATAATACCCCTGTTACCATCATTAGTGGCTCCAATACTTGCTAACAAGTAAATTAATCCTATCGCCCCAACTCAATCTCTAATTGGCATCTTATTACTTTGTAGTGATTTATTTAGATCTTGAATTGAAGCGGAAAACACGAATACAAAATTAAATTAATTGTTTTGGAAGACTCGCCCAAGAAACATTTCAATTAATTCATATAATTGAAACATTTAACAAAAAATATATTTTAACCATTTTTAAGCAATGTCATCGAACTTAGGTACTTTTTATTTCACTATTTAAAATGTTACACGCTTAGCATAAGCTTTAATATGTTGTTGATAATAATTCCAGCCGAAAAAACAATTTTATCGTACCAAAAAGCGATTTCAGTCGTCGTCAATCGGTGTTTTATTCTAGATCTGTGATTTTAGACGATACCTTATGTATCCAAATCTGTTCAAACAAATTATGCGGGATGTTATGCGGGAATAGTCAAATTCATACTAGGTTACCATGGGTATACTAAGCTTTACTTATTTTTTGATTACCTTTTCATCTTAAGAAACATACTATACTAAGCCGAATAGAGCCTTAGCGCTCTTCCATAAAAAAAGTTTATTGGTCCTCGAGAATATGTAGGAAAAAACCGAAATTTTTTTGCTCTACTTCAGAGTTGACCCCACAGTAATTTCTTTTTCTTACGATGAGTAACCTCCTCTTAGTGACCTCCTTTAGGCGAAGTTCATAATTTCATCTCCTAACCGATTGACTTGTATATGACATAATTATGTACATACTCGTACATCGACCCTAAAAACTTTACTATTAATTTTTGGGCACTCTTATAATATAGGTACCTAAATAGAGTACCATAGAGAGTTAATCTACTAACCTTCTGTAATTAGTTCATACTAATCGTTTTTCATTACCCTATCTACAACCGGTAAGTAAAGTTTCCAAACATAATATTTCAAATCTAATTAGCAGTGTCCAGCAAAAGTTTGGATTAGTTTGTAATTACAAAATACAGCGGCGGCTCTTTCTATATCGTAAGTACTAACTTCAACCGTAACTTAACGTTGGATACCGAACCTATAAGGTTCAAGTTTCATATTAAATTACTAATCCAAATTTTAGATTAAACATCAGGTCGTAGTAAATATTGATTTTCTGGGTAAAACCACCTACACGATAAATGTAATATCTCAACATTTCTTTGAGAAAGGTTAAATTACCATGTGTTTGGCTGGAGCAGATTTTAACCAAAATAATTGACGCTTACGTTTTTGTTTTAGTTTTACCAGAAACAAATTATATTCAATGTGTTTGTAGTTATGCAATGACGTATTTCAAAATATTAGCAAACGAATTTGTACAGACATGTAACTTTAAAAAAGTGTAAAACGACTTTTCTGCACGTAATACTTACGTTACAAAACTGTTGTCTGTCTTTACTCAACAACGACTGGAAGTACTGTGCCGATATCGATCAAATTTGTATGGGACCAATAGGAACCGTTACGAAAAAAAAAAGTTTTTTTGTGAGAAATCAGGGAAGATACATAAAAAAGCTGCGACGAATTGAGAACATCCTCATTTTTGAAGTTGGTTAAAATAGATTCACTTCACTACTATTTTATTTCGAAAATGAAATCATTCCTGATTATATATTAAAGTTTACAAGGTTAGTATGAAGAATTTATAGGTACCTCATACCCGTCAAAATTGCAATACACTAACAAAAATATGAGCAGTAGTGTTAAATTCGTATTCCGGGCTTTATGCCAACTCTATCGCACTGCAGAAAGATGAAATAAAATGAACAAATAAACGTCAATGGTTTTTTGGTCGACAGTTACGTATGTATGTATAGCATACAGTAAGATGAGACTTATTCTAATAACATTAGTCAGGTATAGTAAAACTTAACAACTTAAAATCTTCAAAGAATTCACGGTGTAATATTTAGTATACTTTTCCATTAATGTGAACGTCCTCACTTTACGTACTTATGTACCAATCATTCATTACTAGAAATATCAAAATTCGTACAATAAAAATATATTACCATATAAACCGCACCAAATATATCATCATGTATTTGCTAGTGGTGCTGTATTCTATACATATATTTATATTTTAATACGCTCAGCGTACAAACTCTAAGTTACTAAAAATCAATACTAAACCATATCCATAGCATTTCCATCAAATAACCTACCTATAAGACCTTGCACCACTGACTTCAAATTATTGATCATGTCTGCTCTAAAACCTTGCCTATCATTAGATTTCCGAGTAACAGTTTAATCAACACATTTCTCACGTTCCCTGATGCCCAACATCCCGTTGAGAAATTACAATTATCCGTGAGATAGCCGTTCGCGAAACGTTCTCAAGAAATTTCAAATTAGATCACGTAACTTCACGTTAAAGTCGGTAGACTGAATCAATAAGTATAAGTTCTGGATCTGAGTCCCATTCTTCAGTCGTCGAATTTGGGAATAATTACGACACTGAGGTCCTCGGAGTTCTGCTAACAACCTCAAAACGTGACTATTACAAAGGCATATAATTGCCAAAGCGCGGAGACAAAAAGGCTTAATAACAGAGCACCTGCTTCGGAACTGTGTAAACTTTTAATGGTCCTAAAAGCTCATTTTAAAGGCAATCGAAATACGTAAAGTGATGGGTGTGTGACTGGTGTGTAAAAGTTTTGAAAGCAATTGTAAATTCCTATTAAGCCCTAATTCAAACAGTAATAGCGTGTATTCTCATTTTAGGCCAAAAAATTGTGCCAATTGATAAAGTATCTCATTGCACATTTTTAATCAAAATAAAATGTTGCTTTCTGAAAATTACTTTATAATTGGAAAAATATCTAAAAATCACTAATTTACAGTCAGAGGACAGTTATATGGACTCCTATGCCTTGTTAAGGCAGAAAATTAAATTAATGGGAGTAAATTTTTAGAGTAGCTTGAAATACTTTTCAAAGCATCGAGTCATTCTACAATTGTACTATATTTTTAGAAATCCGACATTAAAAAGCGAGATGTCCTGTTATTCCAGACAATCGATTAAAAAAAATGCTTGGTTTTCGTGGAAAATCGAGCATAACTATCCGATTTACTCGTATTGACAGTTTTAAGTTTTCAACGTTTACAGAATTTCGGACCATCCGCTAAATAAAATTCAACGTAAACGAGCAGTTCTGCGTAAAACCTCGCTAAAAATATAATCAGATAAACCCATTGGTTTCAGCGAAATCAGATAATATTTTAAAGTAAACAACTTAAAAATTTAATCTAAGTTAGCTCGAATACACTGCGACATGTACCCTACAATATGCGTGATTCAATACTACTGATAGAAAATCCATATTGTTAATCAAACACGAGTAAGTTTTCTAAATAAAATACCACTGATAGAGACCAAACAGTTTTTTCTTATCGATGTTCAAAAATAGGACTTACCCTTGCAAACAAAAGCTCCTTAAAGACTAGAACACCAAAGTTAACTACTAACCATTTTCCAAACCAAATTTAACCAACTAGCAATAACTAGTACGAGACTTAACTATTCACTATGAAATTGATCTGTCAAAATATTATTTGTAATTTGACTGACATATGGACATGTCAATAATTAGCTTCTGCTTGCTTACTGAATTAATTACTGTGTCTTGCACATGTGTCAAACCTATACACAAATTATATTAGATAGTTAACATTGACAAATTGCCAGAAGGTATATCATACGCATTATTTATTCGCATTAGAATTAATTATTTAATAACGATCTCGACTCATGTGTTTTCTTGCACGTTTATTGCAGCTAAAAGTTAGTTAAAATAAGAACTATTAAAAATTTATAAATATATTCGATATTTAAAAGCTAAACACAACCTGGAAATGATTTTAAACCACTTCGAAGAGGAGGAGGTTCTCAATTGGTCGTAGCCTGTTTTTTGTTCAATCAATCGGATTACTCCGAGACATCTGTCTCTCTCCTACTAGAGTGAGCGATGCGACCGCGTGTACAGCTGCTATACAATAATACATTTAGGTACATGTTTTTGTCAAGTATGTAGTGCAGTGAAAAGTGAATGTGGTGTCAATTGTTTATAACAACGATAATTGCGGCGATAAAAGTAATGATTCTTTCGATACAAAATGTCTATCAAACAAATTTTTTTAAATTTTTTTTTAATGAAACCATTCCATCACTATTTTCTTATGACGTTGTCACATTTACAGACAACCGGTTTTTTTTATTAAAACGGTATACTTTTTTTCTCTCAAATAATCTTTATCAAAATCGATCAATTTCAAACAATATAACTAAAAAATGTGTCTGTTGAATTAAAGTCGGTTTTTCACATTTTCTTAAAGAATTACTTGTTATTTGTATAAAATAATGTATATATAAATAGTATAACCAGGTGACTGACTTACAGGCTACAAATAAATTGATTTGGTTGGCTAGTCAAACTTACAAGTTACCTTATCAATATGCTTTGACTGACCTTTAATTAATTAATATTGATACTAGCTGTTGCATAACTCTTGGTTAACTAAGATTTTGGCTGATTTAAAAAATAAGAGACCCCATTATTTGCAAAAGAAACACGATCTTTATGCGCCGGACGTATTTACCGAGTATATGGACTATAATGAGTAACTCGGTTACATGCTCGTATACCGGGTTATCGGTACGAGGTGTAGGTACTAAGCCAAAGGAAAGTCCCTCATCAATATGTTGAATAACTGGCACTTTCATTTCCAGAAAAATAATGCATCAAACAGCAGGTTTGTTTTAACCGTCTCCAAAAAAGAAAGAGATTCCTAATTCGTTGGAATCATTTTTATATTCTTTACCTATATTATCCGATTTCTCAGATACGCCTTATAGATTTGGATTTATTTTTCTTTATTTGAAAGAGTTCTTTTCTTTGTATTTTAAATCAGACCAGAATTTATTTCAGAAGTTGGCAAGACGCATTGAACTCGAGTTTTCACTTTTTTTAACATAACTTGTAGATATAATAGTAAAAGTTGTTCATCGTGACAAGTACAGTGACTCTCTCTGTACTCACTGTATACAGCTAACCGAGAACACTGTATATAGCTTATTAACCGCACTTGATTGCTGCGGAAAATTGGATGGGGACCTACATACACGCAGCATTGCCGCTAATGCTACTCGTCACAAACTCTGCGATAAATTTATCTCTCTACTCATGCAAGCGAAGCTAAAGTTGTCTAGAAATCTAAGTAACTAGTTTTGCGAACTGCTGAACTTGCGAGCACAATTTTGAGGCGACAAAAAATAAGACAACTGATTTGTTTCTAAATCAATAAGATTTTATTTAATATTGTGTTCCACGTGGCTTTGCCAGATATTATTAAAATCGGAAGGTAAACGTGTATAGGTACAAGAGATTGGTAAAAAACTACGACCTCTAAGTATTAACAATATAAAAACAAACAAAACAATATAACGACCTGAAATGATGAAATGACAGACCAAAGAAAATTTTACTAGCCTCAAGCAAAAATAGCTCGGTCAATTAATCATTTAAAATAAATGACGTTTGGTTGAATATGGCTCGCGTTATATCGCGGTAACTACTGGCATGAGTATGGTTGAAGCCTTATTTCGTCTCTTTAAACATGTACTAAAAGCACCGGCCCTCAGCCGCCGAGGTGATACAAACATTAATTATCACCGAAGCACCCTCCAGGGAGCCGTTTTATCGTTGTCGTATTTTGTGGGCGGCTATGGCAGCTATTTCATTCCATACAAAACTTTTCAGGGAAATTATATATTGGTTTGTTTTTAGTTTGTTATTAATAGTCTCGCCTAACGACAGACGTATAATTGCGTAATAAATGTTAAAAAGCTTTGTGTCTATTGCTTAGAATTCTCCTACACACTTCTTTGTAAATGAAAGGTTTTAACATAAAATAGGTCTAGCATATATATGCTTTCTATCAAAAACCTGTATAATTTAATACCATTCGATATTTCAATAGAAACAGTCTAGAATATCTAAGAAATATATTTTATTACCGTCGAAGGTAGAATTATTCGAGTATAGAGAAGCCGAAATATAATATCGTTTGTCACATCTTTCGAGAAACTTATCGCGGGTAACTTCTTATAAATCTGAAATATGTTTTCCATATAACATGAATTATCTCTTTAAGCGTAAAATGGGAAAAGCCAGAGCATAAAATGTGTCGTAAAACATGATTCACATGTCTTGTATTATGTTGGTACTTATTATTATCACGCAGGTATTATGATATATTTTACGAGGCGTAAAATGAACTTTTCAGAAAAGTTCGTAAAACGTGTTACAGCATATAAAAAATTGATCGCTTAGAGCTTGTAGCTAAAAGCCTATTTAATTTACGAGCAGTTATTTTTTAGATCATCCGCCAGTCAATAATTATGGTCAGTGACGACCGCCGTGGTATAGTGACTAGCTTGCTTGCTTCGAGATCCGTCCGTATCGGGTTCAATACCCGGTCGTGGCAGTTATTCGAAAGACGTGTTTGAACACCTGTCTTCGAGTTGCGTGTCATTGTGCATAGATTTGTGAATGTTGCAGGGCATTCCTGACACAGGAGAAATCTTAGTGGGGAGCTGTGAGTGTTATACGTTATATATTATAATATTATTAGTGAAATTTATTTACATATATGTACTTGTTTTGAACGTATAGAATGACGCAAATTTAACAGCTGAAAAGTATATAACTTTATCTAGATAAACAGGTATCAGCTAAGGGTTTACTTAGTGGTTAAAAGGGTCATAATAAATCTATCATAATAATGAGAGGTAAGTAAACGCCCCCTCTCGCATAACCTTTCAAAATCACTGTTTAAGTATGCTCACACCCCAAGCTTTAAATTAGTCTCAATAGGCATATGTTGGCAACACCATAAACGTCTTGAGAACGGCAAAATAGGGTGGTTTGCGTGTGACATGTCATAGGTTAACTAGCCCATTACAACCGTCATCACTTACAAAACATACTAACGATAGAACGCAGTATATAAAGTTTCGCAAGATACAACTTACTAACACATGTACAGAAAGTGAACTTGCTTATAACACATACATGTGATAAGCAAGTTCACTTCAAAAGACACTCATTTTATTGGTATACGACATTTTGTTTAGAGAAAAGAGCCTAGTGGACTATGGCCTACTGGCCAAATAGCGGGTTGGGGACTAATCTTCGAATGCTATTAACCTTCTAGGACAAATAGTTTTCCTCACTATATTTTCCTTTAGCGTTTATGCAAGTGGTAATTAATTCCAATATGCACATGAGTGAAAAACTTAGAGGTGGATGCCTGTCCCTGGGATTGAACCAGCGCCCTTTCGCTTGCATAGGATTAACCGATGTTACTACTAACTTTTATGAAATTCATAAACTAGAAAGATACACAAAATCTTAATAACTGTCTTATGAACTATGCTATGAACAAAGGGTTTGCAACCAATTAGCTATCGAATACACCACCCTGTGACATTTAGAGGCGCTGGGCGGGACTCTATTTGTCATTAATTTAGGGAATGAGGTGACAGAAACACAGGCGCGGTCCACGGACAAATTAATTCTAGCAGCTTACTGCTACAAGCAGTAAAGGCACTGCAAGATATTACGGTTTACATTCTAAATTTCGTTTTTGACTGATGGGAACTGACATTAAAGAAAAACAATATCAACTAATAAGCATTTGCAACGTTTCAATATAGTCATCAAGGAAACGTCAAGTCTTAAACAATGTAAAATGAATGCGATACATTAAAACTAATTGAATAGCAATATTCTGCATCATAAACATCGTGAGAAAACCGGCTTGTCGTAGAAAGTTTCTTCACGATGTTTATGATGCAAAATATCGCTATTCAATTAGTTTCAACCTACTTGTAGAAGAAGTTTAAGCTTGCGAAGATACGTGTAGTCCACAAACTGACATTTGGCCAGTGTGATAGCATACATAACCCTTCATAGTTGAGTCCCGTCCACCAATGCAACAACTCATACTGATAGTGGGTTATAACTATGCTCCATTATGTGGCAGAATCTGATCTTAACTTGGTTACTGTCGATCCTATGTACGGAGGTCTTGGTGACATAAAATTGCTTTGGGAATAAAATACGCCGGAAGCTTATTTCAGCTTTCGATGAAAGTTGCCATAACCGAGCCTATAAAACTTTCAAATAGCACTCGGGCCCCTACAAATATTTGATTTTCATATTTATTTATTTTACCTGATTACAGTGAAACTAGTTATATTTCAGCAGACAATGTGCTACTTAAGTACGTCAGAAGGAGAACCATTTTAGCGATAAAGCCGCTGCTTATTGTACTTCTATTGATAGGTATTTTATTTTTACCTGACTGCTAAAGAAGGAGGGTTAAGTTTTTGTATGTATGTATGTGTATTTCTTTGGCACACCCTAGATCCTAAACAGCTTGTCGTATTTTTATATGCGTGGTTTCAATAGATTTGTCTTCACCTGCCAATGGTCATAGGCTATTCTAACTGAATCCCGCGATTTCACTTGTTAAGATACGTGGGTCTAAAGCTCTTGGAGTGGGGGTTTTTGAAGTCACTTTTAAACACTTGTTATTGTATCTATTTTATGTGCGTCATATGCATACAATAAAATATTTTCTATCTGGCTATGTTCCAGCAAATAGCCTAAAATATTTTAATGTTGTCAACCGATAATGAATGAAGATGATGGTAAGCGTCATAATTCGGTACTGCCGTCGTCGGACAAGTAGCACTGACAAGTAATTGGACATGTGGTCATATCGGTTATCAAACTACGTCCTGCTAAAAGCTCTGACTATCATAAAAAATATGACGAAACTATCAAGAGACGAATATAATAAAAAATAAGTGTACATAAATTTATTTAACTTAATAACAGTGTTAAATTTAGTTTCGAAATAAGTAACAGAAAAAATAGTATAAAAAACAATAATAAAGCGAAATCACAACTCGATTTGCCTTAGGGTCTGTATTTCCATAATGAATAGATACACAGATCTATCAATTTAGAAAATAATCAAATCGAATGCTATTCCCACAGCCTATCTATCGTATGTGGGTCGTACAAATTAGTCAAACGTTAATTAGCGAATTGCATCGAAATCGCAGTTGACAATTTATCATGCGGAATTCCACACCGCAATCACAGAATAATTACTCAGGACTTCAATTCGCATTGCTTTTTCATTACTACAACGTATTGCAATGTCTAGTATTCAACCACTGAATGTTTTAACATGTAGCTACATACAATAATTAGTATAGATATAGTATGCACGAATACTTTTCGGGTATTCTTGGGGTAATGGATAATAAGAATTAGGAAACATACGGGTATTTAGTACTATATTTTTAAGTAACTTTTTAACTACAAATTAAAATTAATATTTATGTTCATAACTTTTATTTATACTGTGTGCTGCGGTAGGATGCAGGCCGGGGTAGAATTTTTTCCGGTTGAAATATTTCGCAAAGAAGTTTATTCTGCGGTTTGGGAGTTGAAATCGGCAATTGCTGTCTATATTTTCCTATACTGTGCCACCACAAATGCAATTGCATCCGGGCGGCAAGTAAATAAAAGCCCACGGTTTCCGCCACCGAAACTGTGCACACAACGGGTGCGTTTTGGCACAAATTTTGCATAATAACCTCTGTTGTGCTGGCTGGAGGGCGTAAAACTGCAAAATGCTGCCTATAGTTGCGCCCAATTTTAACACTTTATGCGGACTAAACGAAGCCAACAAAAAGCAATTTTCTTCCTATCTCATTCAAACAAAAGTACGTATTATATCCGTAACTAAGTTCCGTAACTTTCTTTTATTGCAGACATAATTAATACTTAGTTATGTTAGTAGTTATAAGACTGCGGCCCTTTGTTATCTACGTGTTTAGCGATCATTCGACGGAGCAAATATAGAAGAATATTGTAGCAATACTCGTTCCGAAAGTGAATTTCGTTCCGAGCCCGACATGCAAGAGAAAATATTATGAAGTAAGTATATTAATCTGAGGGCATTTTCCGTACGCTGCTTTTAGTGTGATGAAAGTTGTTGCGCTAAAGTCCCCTGTGCCATATAAGTCCATTAAGCAAATGGATGGACGGAAATGAGAGCTCGTTTTTAATTTCGTTGTCATGTAAATATACCTAATGCTGATAATGTGTCTCTAGCTACTCGCCTTTTTGTTAATTAAAGCTTTTGCGATATTAAAAAAGCAGGTATCCCTTTTGGCAGGTAGATAGATGGGTGTAGGGTAAGGTACAGCCCGTTGATTAACCGTCATCAAACAACGTAATTTACATTTTTTTTCCTGCCGTTAAATCTTGTTTAGGCGAGCACTTAATAACTAAGCCTTGGGAAGGAAGGACCTCTTGAAGGTAACTTTTAAATTACGTCTCCGCTTTCCCTAACTTATTTACTCCTTATAAGAAAAAACAAAATATAATTCCACTTTTCAGGTCAAGAGATAATGGCCTTTGATAACGGCCTGAGAAAGCTTTCCGCTGTTTTGTTTCTTTTATCTCAAAGTTTTCTAAAGTTCGCCACAAAAATTATAACTTGCGAGATTAAATGAACAAGTTTTAATAAATTGCCCTGAGTAAGGTAGGATTAAGACTTATGTGGATCTAATTTTTCAGTTTAAAATATAAATTACGGACGAGCAAGCTTGGCTTCTCCTACTTTTTAAAATTACTCGTCAAAAGTTTAATTTTGGCTAATCTTGAAATTTTATTAACGTGACTCAGCTTTCTATAAGAAAAACAAAGAATATACTTTCAAAGTAATTGTAGTTTCCAAATCATATTCCCTTGCTTATGTTTTGGAACAGAAGTATAATATTTCAGCTCATTCCAAATACCTCTACAATTTTTCTACAAAAAATATCACAACTCACATTTACGGATAATGTATATTTCAGAACATACGCACGTTTCCGTTTCTAGGCAATGAGATGTACATTGTTGAGTTCACGTAAATGCCATTACTAACCATATTGCAGGATATGTTGTTGTTGTATCTCTTGAATCGTAAATAACAAATGGGAGAAGATAAAACTTTTGCACAACATCATCCTGTTTATATCGAGATAGGTGGCCACATATCAACTGACGTATGAGGTGGCTGGTAGCTACAGTGCCCGGTAGTAAGTTTTACACGTCAAGTTTTAGAACTAGGTTTTCGGTAATAAATTGCAATTGTGCTCAAATCTAATGTATATTTTTAACTCAAGGCGTCAAACCGAAATATACATACAATGATTGGTTAAGGCTGTACTAAGCCGAAAAGGTAAATTATTCAAAAGAAACAAACTACACTATTTCTTGAAGAAAAATCAGCTATTTTATACATTTTGTCGAAGACTGATTATTTCTGCTGTACTACCCAACGGTAGTTAATAGAATTAACCGTTTTTAACTAGCTTTTATGTTTTGAGATGTGACTTGGTCGATCGACGGACTCATAGATATCTATAACTCTAAGCTTTATAAGATTTTGATCCATACATATAACTATAGATTTTTGTATGTGCTGACTTTTTTGAAAATAGTCGAGGTTGATTCCCATTACAGCATGTAGTAAAAGGGATGACCATTTCGCGCGGTAGTGCTGCTAGCGTGGCCAGCACATTTCCTCCAGGAACCATCAGGAGATGACTGTTCATATTATTACCAGAGATGTAGTTTCCGTAATTATATATTACTTATAGAATTAGGAAACCTTTGTTGATTCGCTATTAAAATTACAAATCAGTTTTATTTAAAAATAAATATAACTACGCATAGTTAAGTAGGGCAGCAAATGTACCAAATATACATATATAGATACATAGTAGGTACGATAGAGCTACGTGAATTAACTCGCTTGGGAGAAGTTGTGATTGCAAAAGTAGTACTTGGTTGGTATCGTAAACAATCTCAACAATCAAAAATACATTAGCTCCATAACAAGCCCGCAGAGTAGGTTTTTACGCTTTGTATATCCTAGGATATTATTATTTTGGGCAGTGATTAATGTTGTTGGCAGATTTTAGTGCACTAATTATTATTGTTGTAGTAATAATGTTAATCTTTATTTACGCAAAACTTGCAATTAGCCGGCTGATATAATTTTTTACGATGTAAATTTTTACTGATGCAGGCATTCTCATCTTGTGCTGTGAAAGTGTGTATTCCATCAAATACGTAATTGATCAAGCCGTATAAATAATTGACATAACATTCTTACCACGGGGCACAGCTAGTTTTAACTGGACTTTTTAACTTCTCCATAGATCGGAGTGTTTCGGGCACAGAGTACAGTAATATTAATCAGTGGTTTCAGCTCTCAGATCTAAAAAATCAGCCAAGTGCAAATCGGACTCGCGCACTAAGGGTTCTGTACCATTATCTATACAGCATTAGTTAAATTTTCTACCTGTTTTCGGTTTAACATCAAGCAAAAAACGGCAAAAATCGTTGGTTGTATCGTTATCGTAAAATCGTTTGCCCGTCTAACATAGGTATATATGTATTTTATTCTGTTTTTAGTTAAGTTAAAATATATCATCTGAAAAAATTTCAAGTATCTAGCTAAAACGGTTTATGAGATACAGCTTGGCGGCAGACAGACGGAAAGATGGACGGAAGGGCGGTGGAACGGACGGACATCAGTCTTAGTAATAGGGTTCCGCTTTTAACCTTAGAATACGGAAACCTAAAAAAAATTTTAATTCAAGCTCTCACTAGTTCGAGTAGGTACATCGATAAGGTCATACAGTCATCAAAGGTACTGCGTTTGAAAATATATAAATGTTATTAATACTCTAATTTGATACTAGCTGTACCCGCGACTTCGTTTGCAATTGATAACCTTTAATTATTATGTCAGTTGGACTTAATAATTAGAGAATTAATTTCAGTAGTCCGTCTTAAATCTTTTCAAAGATACAATAAGTGTTTTAAACTGTAAAAAAAATTACAGTTTATTAAAACGTTTAAAGTTTATTAATTGAAGCGATACAGAGAAGTTCGCACAATTATGTTCAGCATGTTAAGATTTTGCATATCATAAACGCCTGTGTAATTTTACGAATTCTGCACTCATTTTTACCCGTAGGATTTTGTTTTGCTTATGTATGTATCCCGATGGCCTATTTATTTTTTATTCAAGACAGTTAGGCATTTTTACCACCAGCTCGCACGACTACAGAAACCAGCGACACTGACCCCTAAATGAAGCATGCCTAGTCTGGAATACACCGGTTCTCAAAAAAGAAAGCCGCGACACACCATTATCTGTTTGGCGACAGATTTTTCAACTTGAGGGCTAGCTAGTTAGCCAGGCAAGTATTAAGATTGCCCTTCCACCATGCTATGATTTCCACACGATGTTATCCTTCACCGGTTGCTCAGGTTCTTCTTGAGTATTTAGTGGGATCGAACATCACGGCAATCTATCCCTTTAAATACTCGGTCACCATCGCTATAAAAAATTGTGGACGCTATGTGTTGACACATACGTCTCATATGTGTGGTATGTGTTCCAACTAGGGCTACAGTATCGCTGATTTCCGTAGTCGTGCAAACTTGTGGTCAAATGCCTAGTTGTGTAGTATAAAAAAAATATATGTACAATCATAATCTATGCCGCAGCTATAAACTCAAAAAAATAATAATAAAGAACTAAAATACCAATGTCGTATTTTTGCAGTACAATAATTTCAGCCAAGTTTCTAAAAAATAACTATGCAAATTAAATTTCAATAGTAAAAACTTTCTTGCTACAACTTTTTGTAGCAAGGAAGTTTTTACTATTGGACGCCTGTCCAATAAAAGATTTTTTGTTAAAATTACAAAAATGAAGTAGTCGTTTTTTGGATACAATAATTTGAGTGTCATTAAAAAAATCATCCTTACCGAAGCACGCGTTAGCAAGTTATTGTTCAATATTACTTTTATCTCCTCTCTCACGGGTACTCCCACTAATTTATGGGATAACATTGATTTTAGTGAATTCTTTCTAACAAAAAAAGAATCATCCAAATCAAAGCACGCGTTACTGCGCTATAATTAAATAAGACTTTCATCCCCGCTCCCCTTCTGAGTTTCGGGATAAAAGTAGATAAGATCCTACCTCATGATATAAACCTTAACCATACCAAGTTTCATTGGAATCCATCCAACAGTTCCGAAGTTATGGAAAGTCCAGAAACAGACAGACAGTCAGATAAATATTAAGAATAATATAGATTTGGGGTCTGTATCGTTAATAACACCACCGCAAAAGATTTTTTTTAAATATATTCAATGTACAGAATTTGACCTGTTACAGTTTTATTATAAGTATAGATTTTTTTAAACAAAAGCCGGATACAAGAATACAATTGTTAATACAAATCTGAGTACAAACATATAACATATCAGCAAACATTAAACAGCAACATAAAACAATAAATAAAGTATAATTTTATCGACCAATACTCAGTTCGCTTTAGCTGTTTTACCAATCCTATTACTGTTTGAATTACAAAAACAAATGCACTTGATTTTTGCGAGTGTTTATTTTCGGCTATCTAAATATGACTGCTGGAAATCTGTAAGTATTTTTTTATTTTCATTTCACATTATTTCTGTTCTGCCTGGATACTTTAAATATAAAAGTGTTACTTTATGACCGAGTGTGTGAAACGTCTCTGCTTTGGGTCTGGTAAAAGAGGTTTCAATTTTCAACAAAATAGTTTCAATAACGTATGGAGCCCCCGGCCAGGACAGTGTACAATGTACGTGATACCATAAATACGTTAGAGATTAATAATCTTTTATCTATCGAACAAATTTAAAATAACGTAACTTATAGCAGTGTAAAAAGGCGATAGGCCACAGTTAGTATTAAACAATACTTAATGTTTAATACTAACTCTGATCTATTCTATGTCGAAACGGCCATTTTGGCACATTACAATTGTAATTCTTAGATAATTCAAATAGCAAACATGATCACCAGGTCGTACTTTTCAACCAATTATGGTGAAACTTTAGTTATGCATACTACGATATTTTTGGATTTTTTTGTCGTTGGGGATGCTCGATTGGGGGTACAGACATACAGAATATAACATTAATTATTTATTTAAAAAATTGTTAAGTAGTTGTGGTATTTAAAGGCGTATAAAATATCGCTATTACGAGATTACGTTCGTGGAATTACTAGTTAGTAAAACAGGTGGAGCACTAACTTACTCTCTGCTAATAATTTCTTTTATCCCTATAACTAGTGTTCTAACTCTTACATCATCATCAGATTACAAAAAGAATATCAATTAGCTATATATATTTTAAGATTTATTTCTTGTAGCATCATATTATTTTCTGCTTTTATGAGTAGTAATTTCTTGTTTCAGAGCTTTATTAATTGGTGGCATCGCAACAGCAATCTTTTCGGTGGAATATTTCTTACTATTAATTCTTGATCAATGTGGTTTATCACTTGTATCACATTATTATGCGAATTAAACAAATTAAGATTACTTATCTTATCTTTAATAAATGCATAATAGGGCAAATCTTCAATAAAATGACGAAGTATGACAAAGAAAATGAAAGTTGTCTTTTATTTCACTGCGTTTTCTTTTTTTCCGCGGTCTTTCAATATCATAAATCAATAAAACCCAACTGCAAAAGAGATGAAAGGCGTTATCGATTATTGAAAGCACCTAAGTATATTGTGCTTACAATGAGCCTCTTATGCAGGTCAAAGCGGCAGGCAAGCTATTATGGCCCATTCAACGCAAACCGTTCAATGCAAAAGCCGGTAAGTGGGCGGGCTAAGGCCCTAAATGTGTAAACAGTATGGTCATTTTTGCATATTAAAAGTAATCGTACTAAGAAAGTCAAGGAATAGCCAATTGTTATAGTTTTTACTTAAATTATATATATTTCTACATATGGCAAATACACAACACCGATCTATATAGGTAATAATAATAACATATATTATTCATAGTCCTGCTTCCGCTAATCTACCTCCCCACTTTTTTAATTCAACAGTAAAGAGTTTTTGAGTTAAGCAACTGTTGAACTGCTGCACATTCTATAATCTCGTTTGGAAACCGCAAAAACTCTTTGTTGTATTCATGTAGATCAAATATCTTATAAAGAAGTAGATACACGCGGATATAAAGCAATATAAAATTTAATAATTATCATTTCTATAAGACAAGCAATTCTTGAAAAATCTTTTAATCAGAGAATGAATGATAACCTTTTCACTTGTATATACACAGATTACTTACCTTGCTGCGTGATTCTGTTTATACCGTACTAAGGGGTAGTTACCACAATATAATAAACGTTATACCGTCACCATGCAAATAACCTTTTATTTTCTTTTTCATATAAGTTCCTATTAACTATCGTGTTTGTGTATAACTACAGAAAGCTAAGCTCAGATTACGCTAGATCGAGCGGCATTGTCAACTGCGAGCAGCAGATAACTGGCATAGTTGCTTACGATACCTGCCAGGTATGGCACCTAAAAGCTAAATAGCTGAGGAATCCGGTATGCTAACTTCCTGGGGTATGGTCAGTTAGCGTTGCCTTATGCTAGCTATCTATGTTAAGGGCGTTACTTTGTTCTTAAAGGTTAATGTTTGTCTACGAATTTGCAGGACGTGTGCACTTTATAGCAATGGTAAATAGAGTTTTGTTTTAAATGCAAGGGATTATTTCTCTGTTTATTAACAAAGCCAATCGCTTTCTTATGCTTAAAATTAACCTGGTCTGAAGATCGTAAAGATGTTATGATCTAATTATATTATTTACTGTTACCTACATACTTACGAAATAGTTATATTATAAACTTGTATGAAACAGTAATACAAAGCTTGCCTATTATATTTACTTGGACAATATATGTCTCTAGCAGCAACTACAACTAAAGTTCGTATAAATTTTCAATCCAATATTCTCATAACAGACGAGACGTAATAAGCAAGAACATGTTCATACCTCGACGTCACAGATGCGAATAGTTTGCATAAAGTTCTTGTAAAATTAGTCTTGTCGTCATAACAACGAGGGTAGAGCGGACCAAGCGATCCGCCTCCTCTTACACAACAAAAGGGTCCGGGCAGATATAAAACGGAATCTTGGAGGAAAACTTTGCTATTGTTACTGCTGAGCCCTGGGTCGAGACATTGTTCAAGTTATATTAAAGTGGGAGTTTAATACTTCAAAGGATTACTGTAAGATGTGGTCACGATGCTATTACGACCTTGGTAGGGGCCTGTTTGAAGCCTTCAGATTAATTTTGCGACATAATTGTGGTGTGGGGGGTTGGGCCGGAGATGACATAGAGGCCGAAGTTTTGGCAAGGATTTTTTCTTTTATGTTGGTAAGAGTTTTGGGCAATTTGAATAACTATAAAGATGCGAACAAGTTCATCTACTATTCACATAGGTATCAAAAACAACAAAACCAAAAAAGCAATAGTGGCAGGAAACTGAAGAGTTTAGATTAAATATCTACTGGTAGATAGCTGGTTTCTGCAATGTGCTGGAATCGTAGTAAGAATTTCACGAAGGCACTATCAAAAAGTTATTGATAATAAAATACCACCTACTGAAACTATACTGTATCATCTTCATAGTACAAGATCCAAGTCATTGCGAAAAAAGCACCTTGAAAACAGAAAGCCTAATACCGCTATGATTACCGTTTATACACTCAAGGCCGTCTTAAAGGTCCAATCCTGTTTTCCCAGGGGAGAGATAGAAACCTTACCTCGTTTCTGTTCGCCGGAATGAACAGGCATCCTCCCAACTCCGCGAACTTTCTCTAATTAGTCGCTAAACAAACAGTTTTACCGATACAATCATACTGGATATGAAACACTACTCTACGTCACAAAAAAAAACCGGTATAAAGAAATGGTAAATGTCAACATGCTAAGCAAGCTAAGGAGGTGATAAGAGCCAAATGTATCCTTGAGTTCGTTTATGTTTAATTTACCTATTTAATTTATTTATTTTTGTTTTAAATTCGCAAAATTATTGTCGTCGCGAGGTCAACTGTTCGCATAGCTGCTAGTTTAGACGTATGTCATTCTGTTAAGCGTATGCTGAACTATTATAATATAGTCTTTTTGTCGAGACTGGTTGAATACTTACATTTACTTAGGTCTTATTAGTATAATGTTAAACGATGCTTTATGCGAGCAGATAATTAAGTGCCGTATTATTTCAGTTTTGTGTCTGTGATCTAAAAGGTACCTGAGTCTAATAATTAAACTGGCTCACACTTCACTGCTCCAGATACCTATTTACGCTGTCTAATGTTAGTTATTATAATATTATTACAAACACATATATGTATCCAATAAGTTGTGGAGCCTGTTTGTTTTTACCTTTACATATATTGATATTCACAATAAAAAAGTATGATATTTTATTGCGTTTGCTCTCTTTGTGTGTAAGATATAAAAGACTCATACTCATACTAGGATATTCCAGCGTTTGGCTTTATTGCGATGACTTCACCGCGTAGAAACCAATATTACGCCGAGATTGGGAAACTTCCATGTGAATACTGTTTTATTAAACGCATACTTTATACAATGGAACTCACGGATCAATTGCGTCAACAGGTAATATTGGGAGCTACTAAACAGTGGTATATTTTGTCGACGGTCGATTAAAAAACGTGGACCAGCTGATAACTATAATTTTCGTGACTTGCAGGAAATCTATGCTTGCAGGTAAGCCCTGTATAGACAAATTCTAAGCTAAATACAGTTCATAATAATCTCTTCAAGGGTTTAGTACACTCATACCCATGACCTGGAAAAATAAACTGAAAAAGATCGAGAAAATATCATACACGGTGCAGGTGACACTGATGATATAGAATATACTCGTATCTGCATCAAAAATATAGGGCCTAAAAAGTATGAATTGAACCTAAATTGCGGAATAATTAGGTAGAAAATCACGTCGTAGTTACACTCTTTAATTAAAGCGGTATAAATGCGAATAAATTGCGAAGAATTTGTTAGCAAAGACAAATATAGCCTACTTGTATTTACTAAATTATAAGTAAAACAAGAATGTTTGTAAAAAAATTACAAGCATTAATCATTATTAGGTAGGTATTTACACATACAAGAGTCGTAAAAGTAATTGACTAGGGGTGGAAAGTTCATCTTCAAATTTCAATAAATTTAATCACTGATCAATAATTAGGTCTCGATTCCGCATTTAAGTAATCACAAGTCTTAGAGTGGAGCTAGTTATAAATGATCAAAGGATGCATCGACCCCACTAGAAGTAAAAAAGTTTATTTCCCCATCTACAAAACACACATTCTGATTCGTATAAGTTTAACCATGATCTCTTGTCAGCCTTCAGGCTTTGCGCATTTAGCTAAGATCCGCACAGCTTAGACAAAAATAATTTCTTAACTACCTTATACTGCAGGGCACAATTCAGAGCGCAAATAGAACGTTTGTCAAGTACATACAAATTAAACTTAATAGTATTGCTATGACTGAAACCACAGGAAACTCTATGCAGTTTATGCTTATTGCAATGAAGTTGATGCATAAACAAATAGATAGGTATAGGTACAATGTAGTTACCTTGAGAGACAAAGGCGAAATATAACAGAGAAGCAAGTTAGGTACATGGTCCTAACGTACACAACTCGGTCTTTGAACCAACATTGAAGTTTGTTAAAGCAAAATACGCATGGCTAGGTAGTCGTTACTAACATAAGTAACAAAGTTACTGAGCATTACTTCGCTCGCCTCTCTGCCACTCTGTATGTCCGGCGTTATCTTTGATAATGCTCCAGAACTCTGCTGTTTTAGGTAATACTTTATCTGACTTCGCGAAACTTGAGTCAGCCAACAAGATTAAATGCAAAGTTTAAATTAATTCTAGAGTCCCGGAATACATTTTTGATGTAAACTTTTTGATGAGAAACTGTTTTCGGTTAAAGTATGGCAAAAGTCAAGAAGTGGAATTAATTAGATGCTTCGCTTCTTACTAAATTGCTATTTACTTCAAGTATTGGAAGGTAAAGTTACCTTAAATAAGCGCAAAGTATTAGAAAATTTTAATAACTTTTGTTGAAGTTTGAACTCGTGTCCTGAGATTAAAAAACTCTTTATGTGTGACTTTTATTATTTAAATTGAAATAATACAAAAAAATTACGGTAAAGAGTAAAACTACACATTGATGAGGGTATGTTGGCTCGTGACCAATATTGGAACTAACGTCAAACTCTACTAACTATAACGTAATCTATGGCGAAGTGTGTGAAATAAAACACTATTTTACGTGTGATTATTTCACAAAAATAATTCAAAACAAACCATTAATATTACCAATAATGCTGCGTAAGTCTGTTTTGGTACTACGATACTTACATGTCACACAATCATTTAAGACATATAAGCTACAATTGGTACCAACAACGCCTTATACAGATTTTAGGCATATTTATGTACTAGCGTCAACAAGTTTAAGTAGGTACGAGTATATTCAGTGTGTGACTCAACAAACTTTTCACGACTTTAGTTTCCCACATTTCCATCTCACACTGTTCATAACTATAAATTGAGTGAATGCATGATCCAACTGTTTTCTGAGATACGAGCATTCTGCTATAGTTACTACGGCTGTGTAATATTTTTACAACTAGGATAATTTATCATCAAGAACACTTCTACGTTACGCTCTGTGTGGTCGCTGGAAATATCGTTCGTGCGTAACTGGTACTCGTACCATTGAAAAGGTTGCGAAATAAAATCGGTGCCGTTTATACTCAAATTCTAGTTTATGAAATAGGCATGTCTTTTCAATTTAGATTCTGAATTTCGGAAGTATGTAACGAAAGTAAAAGCTTAGAAATTAATTAACCAATTAATTTTAATGATTATATTTTTTATTTTGAACCAATAAACTAAATAAATATAGGTTAATTCGACATTTATGTTTGTACGGATTTTCTGTTGCTAGAGTAGCTACAATTTACAGTTTGAGCTATTATATTAAGTTAATTTTTCTTATAATTAGACCTTAAGAGATTCCAAATTGGCAACCCAACGTTCCATACTTTACGATCTTCGTCGGATTTCAGTATTACGAACTAGATGTTGGAGTTTGATGCCGAGCATGGATCTTTCCATGGCCCTCTGTGCGAGTCTTATACTATGCATAGCTTCTTCGGTTAGTGCCTATGTCTCGGCACCATAAGTCATGGTGGGCAGGACACACAATAAGGCGAAGTGATGACCTTACTCCACCGAGCAAGATTGTAACTGAGTGTAACCGAGGCTAGGGAGGCGGAGCTTTGATCGACCGGCGGCGGCAAGATTAGTCAACGACATAAGAATTATAGCGGCAAACATTTTATTTGATAGCACGAACGATTTTTCATTTAAAAACCAAACTACTGGACTGACTATGTTAAAATTTATAATAGACCACGTGAGTAAATTACTCTTCCAAGTATTTCAATCGAGAAATCAAGGAACAAATATTTACAAAAAATTTAGTCTAAGTAACTATTATTAGGAATTCAGTACTTAAATAAATAGCACCAAGAACTGCAAGATTAAACACAGGCATTATGGATATACAGAACATGCCTCCTAAATACCTACTTGGTCTATGCAAAATGTATGACAAATACAAAAATTATTTCACGACAAAACCACGCGATTTGTTTTATTAGCCATAAACCTCGCAAATTACGCCCGTTATCAAGCGTTCGGCCATCCGCCAAAGCAATATCCCGCTACAATTTCTATACCAACCTTTGCAACAGCTACTGTGCGACGCAAATCTATTTCAGATAATATTATTGGTGGGAGAGTGTGGAGTCACAAATTGAAAAACACCCTTAAATCCTTTATCAGTGTCGCGCACGCCTGCTTTGCCACCCAGTGGCTGTATTCCGCACCACTTATCGACACACCGCACTTTATTGGGAACTGGTATTGCGATCACGGAACCGTAAATATTTATGATTTGTTTGGTATAATTGAAAAATTTGATAGCCTTTTAGACCGATGTAGGTTGTATAGAGTATTACTACACCCACAGTATGTATAAATAAGCGTGCGATCCTTGTTTCCCCCGTTTTTGTTAGGTACGCAAGTGATAGATTTCAGAATTCATTTATAGTGCATTTAGCAAGTTATAACTTTGAATGCGTATTAAATAACTAGAAGAAAACTAATTGATGGTAGGTACTCATAATAAGTGCTTAAACCCGCAATAAAAATATTTTATTATATACCAATAGCTGTCACCCGCGGCTTTGCCCGCGACATTAAAAGAAATATAGAGAGGAACTTGAAACTTTGAAACCTTATTTGACCCTCTTAGACTTCGAATCTCTAAAAATCCTTTCTTAGTACACCCTAACGCTCTTTAATGAATACGCCCTCCAAATCTCATGTCTATAAGTGCAGCGGTTAAGGCTCTATATTAAATAATATCCCTATAATGTCCTAAGTAATATCAGTCAGCCAGTCACTCAGAACTTACTCTTTTACATAAACAGATTTATTTATTTATATATAAAATTAGTTAAATTAATAGTGAGATCAGTCCTAAATGACATGTAAGAAGAAACTGTAAATAAGGATTATATTGATACACTCTTAGTGAAAACTAAAAACAACAAAATTTGAGGTATGATTTATGATATATCAACGTTTTATGTCTATTCACCTACAATTTCATTCCTTTAGGTCAACAATAACTCACGTTCCTCGCCGTGCATTCGGGTATTTTAGCTCTGTTCAATATCACCCTTTGGATTGCAAATGACGTTATCAAAAGCTCGTGGCTATCGTATACATCGAATTAACAATATCATCACATCCCTGGGGTAATAAAGCTTACCAAAATAGAAAGCTGCACTTAGAAAAAAGCCCATTTAGATGTTCAAAGTCGAAGTACCTATTAAATTGGTTTTATGCGAATTGTATTAACCTTTGTATATTGATTAATAAGAATTGTCATTGGACCGAAGTGTCTACAAATAGTGCGGATATATTTGATATAATTTTACACCCTACTCCCTTACTTTTCCTAACTTTTTCTTTCTTTGGTAATAATAACTCTAGCTGCTAATTTAATATCTAAATGTTTATAATATAATTATGGTTAAATGCGAGGAATGTTAACCATATTAGACGGAGAAGTTTACAAAATTTGATTCAGTAGATCAAATAATCTATGCTTTTAAAGTCATTTGAAAACTATCTATCTATTAACTATTTAGCATATAAAGCAAATTTAGGATGTTACAATACCTAATTAGTTAAGTACATCAAGATTGCGATGTAAAATTAACGGAGAGATGTCATAGTAAATGAAAACGTATGGATTCGTTATGAATCATCGCGATATAAATATAAATACGTACTGTTTCCACAAAATAGGAGTACATCCGAATCGAATTGGAAGCCTCTGTCTGGAAAAGTATATTTTAATGCTGTCTTTGTTATGCACGACTCAAGAGTTCAAAGCCTTCGTTCATTCACCTTCACATTAAAATATTGCACCTGTATAATAAATTATGCTTGAGATAGAATTTGCTCTTTATATAATTAAACATTTTATTAACATTAGGTATAACGAATCACAACTGCAGAGCCACCATAAACCACGACAGCTGACTAGGTGCAGCTTCTGATGTACAACTATAACTAATATCAAGCTTAACAGCTGCATATTCTGATCCGAGCAGACAACAAAGAGTTCTAGATGTCTACGACTACACTACCACTTCATGCAGATCCGTTAATCACGCGAACTCTAGAGTCTCTGAGACCCGGGACTTTGCAACGACGACAACGGATTAATGCAAACTTCTACATATTTCATTTATAATTAAAAGAGGGCTTTGAAGCAACGCGATTCTATAAAAGGAGCTTCACAAAGACATAATAAAACAAAACGGTCTCAGGACTTTCACTAATTGAGCCCGGTAATAGTCTGACTGTTTCGACAATAAAGAAGGACTGAACTATGCCCCATTGTTTGGAGGCCGAAATTGCTAATTTGACCGCAGAGATTTAATTATGCATGCGGCCGCCGAGAGGGGCCATAAAGGAGGGGTGTCACAGCCAGCCTTGTTTATAATGTAGCAAGTAATGCGCAATCCAGCCCCGACCCGCGCTATGCGTTAACTTTTTATTACATTCAACCAACTTTCCCGGTTAGCAGCCACGGCGAGAGCCAACGAATGTGACAAAATGCTACCTACCGTGTTAAATTTGCTCTACCTATATTATTGCAGAGTTCTATCAGTTAAGAACCTACCTATTATGAATACTTTACAATTTTTTTAGGTTTTAATAATCGGTAAATCGTTTTACAGAATATGTTTTATACCGTGTATGTTTCCAGAATACGAGTACCACAATCAAGCAATGTAATTACACAGTCGACATATTCCAATAGCCGAAGTTAGTAGGTATATATATCATATACGCCGAATACGTGTATTCGTAGCATGTGCAAACCTAGTCCTAGACTCCAACTGACCCTAACCACAAACACTTGGTTTGGAGCAAACATTTGTATACGCATAACGCTTGATATTGTTGCTACGGAAATCGAATACGTGACCTACGTTTCCATGTACACTTTAAACAAACCTACTGTATATCAAGTGTAGAGTAATATAAATATATTCAGAGTGAAATAAGCTAATAATATTTTAAAGCAGAACAGCCATAATTTTAAGTAAGCTTGAAACTGGTAAGAAGAAAAATAAGCCTAAAGTGACTTTTAGGTAAACGTCGAAGCACGGAAACAAATATAGTAGATAACAGACTTTATTTTTCCATGCATTGGCATGTCAAATGTTATCAAATTAAGATAAGATATATACTTAGAGGAACTATCATATATATAGAGAGTTTATTAAACAGTGGAAAACGCCATAGCGCTTCTGGTTTATAATTCCACGAACTGTCACAAAATGTACGTACCTTACTACCTATACCAAATAAGGTTCCTTCAAAACACGAATGAATAGGATATTTCAAGGCGTTTTATCTTAGGCTACAACATCATTTTACACCAAGCGATTAGCGGTTAAACGCAAGCCTATTCTTCATATAACGAAAGATACGTTTATAACCTGTAACCCTGTACAGAATACCGTAAAGAAACGCAAAACCTGATTATAAGTTAGCTTATTCCAGTCTACTTTGTGAGAAAATTTTATAAAGCAAGACTTTAATTTGACGTGAAACTATGATGAAACCCTATTAGGAAAGAATAAACCACATCGCAAAACTTTATAACCTAGAAATCCTATTTCTAAGCCATAGCACCGTTAACAGTTCTTCACCAAATAAAAAAAATTATCCAAAGCTATGGATAGTTCTTACAAACTATTACAAAAGTGGAGATCGTAGATCTGGGTCAGGCACAGAGATAAAATCACCGATACTCCAAAGATGCAGCTCAGAGATTCAGCTTCTCAATTGCATTGATAACACTATAAAAACTAGGTTGGAAGCTCTTATTTCGATAACGCTTTCATATATAGGGGAATTCAGACGTTGACTTATTTAAAACTGAGAGTAAATAGTACATTAATAATGAAAAAGGCAAAGACATAGGTGTGCTATAGTCAGTACGGTGATTGAATACTTTAATGACTTTTGAATAAATAACAACGTGCCTGAATTCTCAATCTTTTATTTATATCTGATGGTTTCAGAATTAACATTCAAACATATATGAATCAACTAGAAGAAACTATTTTAGTACAGGTAGAAAAGAAAATATATGTTTTTACAACGAAGATGCAATAAACCATTGCATCGGAGTGATCGAATAAGACACAAGGCACTAAGGTTGACAAATTGAACCAACGATGTAACACCCAGCATCTATGTAAGTATGTACACCTACTAACCTAACCACGTGTACCAAAGTGGAAGGTAGAGCACTAACGTGCCTAAAGAAGCTTACCGTCACCTGGCAGAACACTCCGCGCGCGCCGCAACGCTTTAAGCTGATTATGACGGATACATACCACCTATGTACGTTCCTACTATGCCGTACTCTCTTCTCTTCTAAAGCACTCAGCTCAAAGAACTCAATGTTTCAATTATGCTTCAGTTTTTGTGCTCTTTTTGCTGAAATCTGTTGGATAGTGCTCTTCGTAGTCTGTAGGGAGCTTTTGTAGAATGATAGAAGTGATTTTTTAGTAGTGAAGATTGATTGTATATACTTCAATGTATTGTCACCATTGTAGGCGTACTACTTAGCATCCATACTTAAATGAAGAAATTAGCCGTATATGCTTTGTATGCTACTAGATCCTGAAATATCAAAGACTCGTTCTGTTTTAAAATTGAATACCATACTACTGGCAATTTCGGGGTCTTGGCATATAGCATCTTAAAAATTTACGAACTCAAGACTCTAAATTACTAATGCTGTTGTAATTACCAACTTACAATTCGGCGTGGCTCTATACCAACTGACTGAGCGCAGTGACATATATAGTACTTTTGTATAGTTGATTGAAATATAGTTTGACAAATAACCTTTTATTGCCAGATGTATTTATAAATGGTGAACTGATTAGCTTATCTGACACAACTAAATTTCTTGGTCTCACACTAGATAAGAAGCTGCAATGGGGACCACATATACGAGAGCTGTATGCCAGTTTTTCAGAAGTTTCAGATGAAAAAACAGCTAGACCTGTTTATTACAGTTATTTCCATTCTACGAGTATTACGTCGTATGGTTTGCTGATCTGGTGTAATGCCACTGACATTGAAAGCATTTTTATTCTTCAGAAATGTGCTGTCAGGGCTAGATTATGATTATTTAGATTAGGCTATAGACTATCCTTGATAAAGGTTTTTGTAAAAGCAAAAATATTCACATTACCTAGTTAATACATATTTTTAAATATTATGTACGCAGTGTAAATATAAAAAAGTGTCGTTCATAATTTTATACAAGAAATAAGTAAATAAGCTTTTACTACCAAAGATTAGATAAGTGTAAACTGGCAACTCTTTTGTAATGAACAACAATGTCTACTATAACCTCTTACCAGAATCTTTAGCTAATTTATGTGAAATTAAGTATAGGGTGAAAATTAAAGAATTCTTACTTCAGAAAGCTTATTACAGTGTGAAAGATTTTATTAGTGATAAGAATTATCTACGTCTAGAATTAGATAAGGAATGATTTATTTATAGTGAGTAACACATATATTTTTATTGTTCCAGTTGTTTATTATTATTGTTGTATGTATAATTGACGTTCTTCAGTGTACTGGATTATACCTATCTGAATGAATGACCTGAACTGGAAGTGAACTAGCGTCAATTTCATTCGTTCATTCAATATAGCACAATAATTTCCTAATACTAAGGGAAAAGTGTATTAGCTTTTTATAATATTAAAATGTTATAAAGCGTAAAATTTAATATAGCGTTTGAACGGTTCAACACGTTGTTTTCCAAATATTTTTTTTAAATATTAATAATTAAACATTGCTGAAATTAAGAACCCAACCTCCAAGTAATTTTATATATAATAATATAAAAACTTACAGATAAGTATTATTTATATTTGAATCTTTGCGTCATAAGCATTTACGATCATTATGACTGCATTACACAGGGTCTAAGCAAACTCCGCCGCACGAGACAGAGTGTCTCTGAAGCCAAATTCATCTCACACGTTCAATTTAGGGCTGTCAATTTGTATTCAGGGGTGCAGGGTGGTGAAAGGACCCCAGAGCCATCCTAACAAGTTAATTTAAACTTCTAACGCTCATCCGACTTAGGCTGATGGAGCTTTAACAATAACATTGTAAACAAAATTTGAATTCGTTACAGAGGTTGTCGACAAACTAGAGAACGTAACCTACAATGCTTGTACTCTCTTATAAAGAAAACCACGATAGCTTTACCAGTACCTAACCTAAAAATATGCAGTCCATAACCAGTAAACAGCTATGAAGCTATCGATAAGGTTATCAATAAGAATTATAATTAGTTCATTCGGAGAATATAATTTAAGTTAAAATAAATATGCATATTGTTTTCATGTTCTACGAATTATGTTATCCATTGTTGATTTTTTGTTAATCTCAACGAAATCTTTAGTTTAGATTAGGTACTGAGAAATAACAACAAAACTGAGAATAACTGAAAACCTTCCCTTTTTTAAGTTGGTTAAAAAACTGTCGTACTATCAAGTTATTGAAATTCTTAAAGTCTCACAAATGTGCTTTGTCTATTCACCTGCCCCCTTTCTGGTTACTGTGCCGTCATTCGGGCGTTAGGTAAATGTAATTTCGCCACCTACACGTGATACGCACGTTGCGAGTAATAACAATGACATGAAATGATGATAATGGGACCTGAGCTCATCTTGAATATAAAATAATGGGTGTCATAACATCTCCTCACGACAGGTAATTGAAAAGGAAATAGCACCATATTTATCAAAATTCTTCGTCCAAGGTACGCAGGAATTGGGTTTGTCCCTTTCCATAATATCGTATGCCGTTGGAACTTAATAATAAATTCCTTTGTGCAAAAGGAACAAAAAATTAAAATTCCTTTCGAGTCAGGGAGCCTTCGCGGGCGCAGTTTTGTCATTTTGTTTGGAGGGATCTTGCGTGACATTCGTAAATCCCTGAAGAGATATACTGAAGACGTACGTACATCACTTGCCGTTGTATTTGTGTATAAATAACCCACAAAGAGGTTTTAGAGCATGAAAAATGGCTTGTAAATAATTAATAGTAAGTCCCAAATGTACAGGGTTAATGTAAATTTACAAAAAACCTCTAAGAACGCCTTTGGTATTTTTTTTACTCCGTCTTTTAAAATGTATGTAGTAAGAAAATCAGACGTACCTAATAAAAATTTGTTGCAGCTTAGCCAAATGTATGGAACTGCTCTTCTTTTTACCAGTAAAAAAAAGTTTTTAATCAAAAAAGCCTTATATGTAGAAGTACCTAGTGTTTTTACCCCACTGCGAAAGAAGGAGGGTTATGGTTTTTGAGTTTATGTTTGTATATATATCTTTGGCACGCCCGCTAGAGCCTACAAGGCTTGTCGTATTTTAATGTGAGAGGTGTCAATAGATTTGTCTTCACCTGCAGATAGTCATAGGCTATACTATCATCCCGCGATTTCACTTGTTAAGATATGTAAGTCAAAAGTTATTGCAGTCGGGTTTTTTGAAGTCACTTTTAACCACTTGAGTTGTTGAATAAAACTTTCACATTGTTTTATTAATATATTCATCAGATTCAATGCTGTTGTGTTTTATTTCATAGTTAGTTATAAACGTAGCTGAATACACACTGTATATACTATAAAATAGCATACGTGCGGAACCTTTTGTAGATGAATAAGGTATATAAAAGCAAATAATTTCGCGCAACTTTAACTACAAGATTAACTAAAGTACCCAAAAAACTGAGCATTAAAATATATATGAGCTACAAAATAAACTCTACAAACAAAATCAAATTAGAAATTGAAATCGATAAACTGGCTCAGTGGGTATTTGCACTAAAGTTAAAAATAGTAATTACTAAAAACGAGTCTTAGCTTAAGGCAGACTCATTACAAAAAAGGGTACAAAAAACGTGCGTCATGTAGTTGCATGCATGATTTCTAATAGGTACTGATTACTCTTCAAAGAAATAGTATCGGACATGTTTCTGAGTAGGATCGAAATACTCATTGTGGGGCAAGTCGAGTGCAGATAGGGCTGTACGGAAATAGTGCCTAGTAAAGTGCAGGACGTCATGTGGCCGCAAGAGGAGCACAGATTGCAAGTAGTCGCGTATGGTCCCAGTTAATGCGCCACTTTCAGTGACGTAGCGACCGCCTTCAGAGGTTCTCGTACTCTGAAAATTAATTAATTGATGTGTATGAAATTTTAACTAGATTAATTTAAGCAAATATTGAAATGGTTTTCATCATTTATTGCAGGTGATACCATACCGAAGTATAATATTTGAATACCTACCGAAAATCTCCAATGACTATAAAAAAATATAAAATCAAGAGTGAAATGGACCAAATTTCATTATATACTGTTTAATAATCATATAGACTTGTGAAACACATAATTTCTTAAAAAATAGAGATTAACAACTTCTATTACGTCAGGCACTGATACTTAAATAGAGCCATTTGAGAAGATACCCTTCTCAACTTGAACTTGAACCCATACAATTAAAAATATATTTTTTCAAATAGGTCCACACGTCACCGAGAATCATTTAAAAAACAGACTAATTGAGTACCTTCTCTATTTTGGAAAGTCTATAGAAAACTGAGGTGAATACTTAACCTAATCCTAAAAGCTGTCGTCTCGTGTCTATTTATAGTAAACGTCGCAAACACACGGAAAAGCTTATTAGAGCGTGAGATTAAGTCGTAAAGAGGAAACTGAAATGCTGTAAGTACGCCAAAACTCCAATAACTGAGCTGTTCTGATGTTTAGCTGGTTATTATACAGGATGACTGGTTTTACACTCGCCATATCAACAATACTCCGTGCTCCAATCGCGTCGGTTTGGCCATTTCTATTTCATAATTGTAAAATACTTAAGATGTTATTCAATTTTATTAATCAGCTAGAGAACTACTATAATTAGGAGCGAGTACGTGGTAACTACATTGAAATCTATCTGTCAACCCTTACGGGCCCAAAACTTTAACTAAGGTTATTCTTATCAATTTGTAATTGTCGTGGTCTAAGTAGACTTTGTAAGCAATGTATATTAGAAGTTTTGTAAAGTTAACCTGTATGCATATAATATTATAGACTAGCTAGTACCCACGGCTTCACCTGAGTTATATTTATTTTCCGGCAAAAAAATATGAATATATCACTTTTCAGACCGGAATATCTCTATGCAAAAAATCGGTTTGGTTACTCAGTTTCTGAGAAGAAGAAGAACAAACAAACTTGCAAACACGCCTTTGCATCTATAACATCCCTACACATATTAGGGAATACGCTACGAGTGAGTACGTGCGATGTCACGACCAACTAAAAGCTGAGCATTGTTTGATTTGGCAATGGAATAGTCATTAGAACCAAGCTAGAGTAGGTAATCATCAATAATTCAAATAGAAATCAATCTATGGGCACAGATGAATCTCCGATATGGTTTCATTTTCAGTGCCTTGTTAGAATTTCATTTATGGACGGTAGCCGGTCTCATCAAACGGTGGTTTCAACAGGATTCATTAGTTAGTATGTTAGGTAGTATAGTAGGTATGAAGAAAAGTTATTGTAGGCTTATTGAGTGAATAATTGTTGAAAGGTTGATGAAATAAAATAATTCATTGATTAATCATTACGAGTAAGTCTAATAAGTATAATTTAAGCGAGTGTGTCATATCAATCTAAAGAAAACGTCTCAGTTTGAACAATTATGTTCACCATGACTGAACAATTTTTAAACTAGAGATTCTGCATAGCATTAACGCCTATTTCATTTTGCAAATTCAGCACTTATTTTAACCCATAGTAATTTATTTTTTGTTTATGTATTTATCCCGATTGCCCATTTATTATTTATTCAAGACAGGTAGGCATTTGACAATCAGCTCGCACGATCACAAAAGTCAGCGACACTATAGCCCCTAGATGGAGCATGCCTAGTCTGGAATACGTCTATAGTCTCTCAAAGAAGACCGCCGCAACATACTGTTAGGTGTTTAGCGACAGAGCCTTTTCAATTTGAGGGTAGCTAGCCAGGCAAGTGTTAAAATTGCCCTGCCATCATATCATACTATTGTTTCCCCACGATGTTTTCCTTCACCGGAAGCTGAAGCTCTTCTTGTGTATTACGTAGGATTGAACCTCATACTCATACATACAGGCAATCTATCATCGCTACAAAATAATTGTGGACGCTGTGTTCATACACGTACGGTCATACACATCCAAAAAAAACATCAAAATTAAAGCACGCGTTACTGAGCTATAGTAAAAGACGACTTTCGTCCCCTCTCTCACGGGAATCTCCACTTGTTTTTGCGTTAACATCATTTCAGGTAGACCTTTCTAACAAAAAAGAATCATCCAAATTTCGTTACCGTGTTATAGCTAAATGCAACTGCCATGCGTAACACAGAAACCCCCAGTAATTTTCGGGATAATATCATTTCAGTGAGACTTTTCCAACAAAAAAAAGAATCATTCAAATCAAAGCACGCGTTACTGAGTTTTATAGAGAGATAATTAAATACGACTTTTATCCCCCCTCCCACGGGAGCCCCTTAGGATTTTCGGGATAAAAATTGTTAAGGTCCTACCTCATGATATGAACCTTAAGCATACCAAGTTTCATCAGAATCTATCCAGCAGTTCCAGAGTTATGGAAAGTCCAGAAATTTGGGGTCTGTATCGGTAATAACTCCGCGAAAGAAATTCTTAAAATATATTCAATGTACAGAATTAGAACTGTTATAGTTTTATTACAAGTATAGATATTATTATATTACAAATGCGAAAGAGTGTTAGTTGGTTTGTTTGTCCTTTTTCTCTTCACCAGTTAATTGACGGATCTACTTCATTTTTTGCACTAACAATGATTTCTCGAATTAAGAGTTGATCCCTTAGTAGAAGTTGTTTGTAAACTGATAGTAAGTATAGTGATACCGTTTTTGGCTTAGTAGACTCCTAACCGATAGCCCTGTATATACGTTATCTAGGAGCTTTTAACTGCACCTTTCACGCAACATAAATCTTAGAAACCATGTTTGACTTCTTTAGGAGTTGGATTTGCAAAAATCCTAGGATGTAGGATACCATATAATGAATACCTACACCCTCAAAGTTTCATGACTCTAGGTTCAACGGTTCGCGCTCTGCTTTGATTGTGACCTGCCAGTCAGACTTACTTATTATAAATAGGTTATTTACCTTGAAGTCCAAATAATCTGAAAACAGCTGCATATCTACCCTCCACCTCTCTCGTAGGGGTGCATGTAGTTCGATCTCGTCTCTCTCGGGTATCACATTCAAGAGCGGGTTTATATGAAACATGTAGTTTTGGTCAGCCCATTCATGGCTTATCATGTAACCTGCGTAGATTATACAGTTTGTATAATAAAATAGCAATAACTAGCTCAAAAGGTGTGCGAGTCCACTAAATCTACAAACATTTATTTACTCATATAGTACTTACTTAATAGAAATAGATTTATTTGATAACAACTTTGCAAAACACAAATCATGATATGTTGTTATGTCCTGAGTGCTAGAGTCTTCTCCTTGACTGATCATTATTGACCATTTTATCGTAATAAGAATACATTTCAAAAAGTGACAGGCTATATTGGTTCATTTCATCTAAACACACCTACCATCCAATACGTTTTACTTAAGTATTATGTTATGATAAGTTAAGTTAGTGGTAGTCTAGTATTGAAATTAGCAGGTGCATGAACACTATTCTAGTTATTTTGATTCATAAATCAAACAACTACACAGATTTTGATTTAAAAAAATATAAACGGCTATTTGTAAAGTGTAATAATAACCAAATTCTCAAATTTATTTATTTAAGGAATCTGTGCCTATTTTTACAAGTGACGTCTTATTATATAAACAATTTTAAAACAGATTTAATTAGGTATAGCATTTTATCTCAATAATTGCTATCGCGAGTAGGCTCGTGGCTGTAAAGATTCGTCCTATCTTCCGAACTAGTCGTAGAATGTATCTCGGAAGGCAGCGTTCCTCTAAAGAATATCTAAACAAAAAAATAATTTTCCAAATCGTCACAGAGAAATCGACAAACATACATAAAAATGCCGAAAAATTGAAAACGTCGTTTAAATAGTTTAAAATAATAACAAATAATTGATCATAATATAAAAACTAGTCGATTGACAGGAATAGGCTCCCACCCCGACAAAAACAAATTATTATTATTTGCGAACTATCAGGCAACTAAAGCTGGCAAACGGATGGCAATCCGATATTATATACAACGAGAACCGAAGCAGCTTGGAATAATGTCACAATCTTCCGAACATTTCATTGAAATGTGTTTGAGAACTATAATACCGTGTATAAAGACCGCGCGTTGATGTCTTTTTTACCATTCCATAGCTGAACTCTACCCTACTACATTTCAATTAGGTATATTTGGCAGAAATGTACCTATATGTGATACTCAATTTTATACAGGACTTCTGAATATGCACCAAATCAGTCATGTGGCTGTGTCAGTTCCACCAAGGCTATACTCAAAGCCTTGACCATAGTCGAAAAGTGACTAACCTACAGTTTTATAAGAGACACATTTCGAGAAATTGTGGCTAAGAATCGTGGCTAAGAATTCATCTTCATTCTACAATCGGACCAGTAGAGACACTGCAAGCGCCAACAGTACGTAGTAGAGGTTCCACGGACTAGTACATTAAGGTTTACGTCAACTTCCTTAACGGTTCTTAAATTTAAACTTTGTTCAAATTTTCGAGTTGAACACGTTACCGGGTTCTTTAAATTGATTTATAATCAGCGGAGTCCTAAGTGCATTGATTACTTCTAGGCTACCGTGCTGTATCTTATGCCGCATCCACGCTTTACATTAGCACGGAGAGTTGCGGTTAAACCTATTATCTATTTATAAAAAAACATTGTGTTGTCACATGATGGGTCCGTGAACTACTACTAATAGGTACATAGTAGGTAGGTATTGATCAACGCGGTGAGCAAGTTGGTTTTCTGATGCTAAACATCATGTTTGGAGATAACAGCTGCAGTACCACAAAGCGTTTCGAGCATCAAAACTTATATTATATGATAGGAGGACTCGAGATAAATATTAGTTTAATTAAAGACTCAATATGCCCTTTAATTTCTCATTTAAATAGTGATAGATATAAGTAAATATATAAATTGTCTGTGGTTATGGGTAACCGCGATGCTTAAGTCTACTAAGTACAAGCCACAAGCACCTATAGCCGCTAACCTAAACGACGTGGCTAGCGACTAGTATAGTGGCTAATTGCGGTCTACTAAATGTTAAACCCTTTGATCCATGTGACACATTGATAATCACGCACTTAGCTTAGTTAGGATTCTATGGTTACTTAATAATAATTAGGTAGATTGGTGTACGAGAATATAGGTACTGAGTTAAATTATAGGCCTAATTCCATTACAACGTGTTCCAAAGTTAAAAATTAGTATTGTATAGAAAAGTATGTGAAAATAAACCAATTAACAGAACGCATTGTTCCGTTCAGTTTCTGTGGTATTCGTGGGCATTCGCTGCCATTCCGAAGATGTTCCTCAGAGTACCTATAATGTGTTACATAAACCTAAACTTTGACATTGAAAATAGTTTCTTAAATCAAATACTACTTCACAATTTTATAATCTTACTAATTAAAATAATATTATCATTTTTATTCTGCCATATCCCGGGATTTATATTAAAATAAAATTAACCAAAACTTATTGTACGACTTTGTAGCAATTCATAATTTATTATGTTCTATACTTAATTGTAATATAATACTCATGATAATAATTACGGTACTAGAAACCTTAGTACACAACATACTAAATAGTTAGATTAAAAACTTTTCATTATTGTGAGTATTAATCATTGATACCTAGAACTTACCTAAGTATATTGTAATATACGAGTAGCTGCGTTGAACAACTATTTGTTCCTACATTCTTAAAAACTTCAAAGTACATATACGTTTCTTATTAGAAACGTATATGTACTTTGTACTGTAAATTTAAGTGTTAAATATCCTAAATTTCTTGTTTAAATTGTGTTTAATATGTTGTATTCTATGTGTAACTAAATGTAAATTTAAATAACATATTGCTTTTGTCCGTCCCGTATTGCTTAATGTACAACTAATACTTAGTTTATTTTTGTTTTTCTCTGTAAAAGGAATAATGTATTTCGTTTGAGAAATAAAGAACTTAAAACATAAAAAATAAGGAAATAATCAGTCCGAAATCGTCCACTGCTGAGCATATGCCTTCCCCTTAGAATGCCAATCCGAACGACAAGCTGCCAATTGCATCCACTGCTTATTTGTGACTTTAACCAAAGATTTCTGTATATATTTTTCTAAGATATAATATTTTTCGTCGGTCCACCTACTTCTTTAGGTTCGAGGTCGCCAATCAAGAATCTTTCTTCTCCATCGGTTATCCGTCCTTCGACCGATATGGACAGTTTAACATCTTGTAACAAGTAGGTGTTCCAGAATTCAAGTTGCAATTCGTATCCGGTCGGGAAAGCTACCGAATGTTATTAGTTTAAAATAAGCCAATAACACCTACCTTTCAGACTAAGAACTGTCAAAGTCTGGTGAATGAATCCAGAAGCCTCTATAATGTGACGTTCCACCTTAACAACAAATAGAGGCTTTCCGTTCACTATTGCTTGGCTGACACCATTACATACCTATGGGAAAATGAAATATTAGAATCACCTACTATTTTGACTTATTAACGTTCCTACATTTTTTTATTGTCTTTTGTCGTACGTAGTTTCGTCTGAGTCTGCAACTTTTTGCTGGCTGCATTGTTGTTCCACTTGTAAATGCGCGTAAACAGTTTTTAATGCCTACTGATTTGATGTCAGTTTTCCTTTTTTTAACCGACTGCGAAAAAAGGAGGATTATATTTTTCAAGTGTATGTATCAATACATATTTGTTTGGCACGCCCTAGAGCCTAAACGGCTGGTCGTATTTTTATGTGAGTGGTGTGAATAGATTCGTCTTAGTCATGAGTATGATACTATATGATGATGATACATCAATTTAAAAAAAAGCATGATATACAGGTTTAAAGATTTAGCAGTTGGGTTTTTTGGAAGATGCTTCTGACTACTTTTTATTGAGTGTTACAAGAATGAAACTTATTAAAAGTAGGTATGTATAAATATCTCCTTGGTAGTACTGGCAGGCGTCAATACGGCATACCACAATTGTAGTCTGGTAACTTTGATCAATAAAGTAACTAAGATCAACTACATTCACAAGTACATACTAAGACAGATTAGTAAATTGTAGCTGCATCTATCAATTTACCATAACCAATTTTGTCTAAGTACATACAAGACACCCTCATTAGCTAAGTAAACTCGGGCCGCGTCTATTAGCCGTCATAATGCGGGAATTCATCAAATATAATTATAGCATGTTTGATTGATGACTAACCTATGATAATAGCAGAAGCTAGTCAGCAAATACCTAATTGGTACTAGGAGAATAATTTGATTGAATAAGAAAATGTGGCTTAGTCGATTTACTCCCGTAATGAGGGCAAACAGATTTAATTTTTCCGCGTATTTATTATCGAAGTATACAATGTCTGTGATTATTAAGGTAAGTAGTCGTAGTATATTTACTTGAGTAAAATCTAAGAAAAAGTGAAAAAATATTTTATTATAAACATTCTAAATCAAAATTCTATCAGCAGCAATTTAGTTTGCATCTACGAATCCCGCATACCTTTTGAATTATCGTAATTAAACGACAATGCTTAAGTGAAACCCGAGTTAACTGACTAACGACAGAAGATTTTTTAACTCACATAAATACTCTCGCAAATGCTGCCGTTCATCATTACGGTCTCCGTTTTCACGGTGCCGTGGTACCGCCTGATAGCAAAGTAGCGGAGCAGGACCACATTAGCACCTTCTAGAAGGAAATATTTAGCATTCTCGAAGGAATGGTAATGGCGCTTGATGACGGACTTATCACCGCAAGTACGAGTTACTTTCTGATAATAACCGCTTTCGCATATCGCTATGTATGTTTTTCGCTCCTTAGTCAAATTTTGTTTTGTTATATGTCTGAAAATCAAAAAGAAAAACTGTTATAATACGAGTATGTATTGAAAGATATTTACAAATGTAGCAAACCCTTGAAAGTGCAATCACAATAATATAATGATCTTACTCGGTTCTGTTTTCTTCCATGGTATGCAAGTTGCAGTCTAGAATACTGACAAGCTTTGTGCCACATTTGGCACCTTCCTTTGAAGAGTGGGATACAACTTGAACGAGGAATCTGTCTTTGTCTTCACCAAGAGTCTCCACACAAATGCTAATTCCTGTTAGAGAACTAAATATCAGCAAAAAACAGATACGAACTCGGTGGCACTCTATGTAAAAAAATTAGTCACACAAAACATGAAAGAACCATCAATCAATCAAAGATTAATCTGCGATAGTAACGAAAACCCTCAGCAAAGTATTATATTCTCATATGCTTTACTTACCCCCAACGGAGCTACAACAATCAATAGAAGGTTTTCTGACTGTCTTTTTAAAAGGTGGTGCTTTGATAGCATGCACAGGGCATTCGTTTTCTTGTTTACAATCTTCGTGAAGGCCTAGTATAGTTACCTTCTCGTGACACGTGTCTTTAGACTTCTCTATTTTATCACTTCTATCGTAAGCGTAATCAAAGTAAGTGTGACGTGGATCAACATCGCGACACCAGCGATATCCATCTTTACCAGCTCTTATCTTTTTTATCTTCCTGATTTCGTCACGTTTTTCTTCATCTTTTTGACATGTACATACAAAGCCATCCTGTTCCGGTTTATCTGAGCAAATGCATGGGGGTGTCTCTGTCGCAACCACATCACAAATACAAGTTTCTGCGCAGTCACAGGTAACAAAACATATACAGTTTTCTGGATTACCACATTTACATACGTTTTTCGGGAAACATTGACATTCGTAGTTATGGCCTTCGCATGTACATACTTTAGCTTTTTGTTTGCAGTCACAAACGATTTTGTTTTCATTGCTATCACAAATATGAGGCTGACTTGGACTTGGCTCACATATACATGTCTTTTGGACGTCACAAATACAGTCGGTTGCTGCGCAAATGCATTCTTTCCCATTAAGGCATAAACAATGAGGCTTACTTTTTAGTACTTGACAAGTACACTTATTTTCTTCCATATTTTTACTTCCTACAACCATTTCTATATTTTCGTCGATGTCTTTACTGTTCTTTTCTTCTCTTTCTGTTTCACCTAGCTGCTCTCCTCCTTCTTCAATAGATTTGAATTGGCCTCGCCAGATGTCAGGCTTCTCATCGTATTTAGGTTTATGTTTGCATGTACAAATTGGACTGGGAAATTTTCCCGCTTTTTCATAGCATATGCATGGTTTTTCTATATTGTCACAGACGCAAACAGGTTGTGGGTTGCCGGGCAAACATACGCAAACGTCGCCGCTTTTGCAAGTACATACTGGCGTAGGCTTCAGCTCATTGCAAATGCAGACTGTGTCTAACTTAGCGCATTTGCATTCAGCAGTAATTTTTGCTCCACATTTACAGGGCAATTTAGTGTAACAATCGCAACGACCGTTAGTATCTAATAGGCATGTACATAGATCTTTTTGTTTATTTTTAGGATTCATCTGCGGTAGACCATCGACAACTACAACACTTTCCTCACTGTGTTGAGGTGGTGGTGTCTTTGTACAGTCAGAAAAAAAGTAAAAATGAAAATCATCTACTTGTTCTTCTTCTTTATGTTCAGCTTCCTCTTCTTCACTATCTTTGATCTCAAATAATTTATCTTCTTTTATTTCTTCAGAGGATTCGCTGGATGTATCATCACATGACCATTCGGAATCGGACTCTTCGCTACAAATATCTCCTTCATAATGACCACAGCTAATGATGAGAGTTTCTCCAAAGCAGATTTCTCTTTTTATTGTGTCATCTGCATTAAAATAAGAAAATTAAATCAGGATAGATCTTCGTATATTAAAACACCTAACGTTTTTGTATTTATTATGCCTATAAATTTTGAGTTTTAGGATATTATAGGTCTCGTCTAATTTTTTCCCGACGAAAAAAAAACAAATGGAAGGAAGTGTTTCTCGCAAAAAGTAGTGTATAGTGGAGCAACCGTCGCACCTTTCTAAACTCAGCCCATGAAGTTGCTCTCGTGTGCAATCCCTGTTGCAGGGGTCTAAGAATACTGCTTCGGTATCCCCTACCTGTCGTAAGACGTTAATAAAAAGGAGAGAGGGTATACGAGGGTGACTGAAAACCCATCAAAAGTACTTAAGCCATAATTTTTCAATGAAATCCAGGTGCACACAAAACCATAATTTTATATTATAGAGACTATTCAAAATTAAATACGGGTTAGGTTAGATAGTAAAGATGCAGATATAGCAAATAGCGGTATGAAGTAGAATGGACTCTCATAATGATATCATGGATCCGCCCCTGCGTATAAACCCAATATCATTTCTCTACCTGGTGGGCACAAGTCTCCAATATGAAGGGAATGCATGTCCATCCACCTCGCAAGCCAAATTACGGGTTGGAAATTTTAATTAATTTCATAAGCTCGTATCATTATACGTTGAACAATGTACGTAATTTGTGCCAGCAGGAACCACAATGTTCAAACCAGAGCTCGGACGTTATCATACGTGGTGGTCTAGGTGGAGTACAGAATCCTGTGATTTAGGATCTTAACCTGATTGTGCTACAACTTATACTAACCAACTTCGAACGGAAATTGTGACGATAAATCTATTAGAGATATTTTTGAAACTCCTGCCATAATGCATGTGCTTTGAATATTTTTGTTATCAAGGAAAAAACAATATTTATTTATATTTTTAAGATACTTTTTTTGTGTAGATGGCACGATGTCACTTTGGATAGAGTAGGTGTAGAGAAATTATGAATGATGCAAGAACTCAACTTCAGAAGTCATAATTTTGCAATCAAACCTCATTGAAAATAACACGTTTCTGAATTCAACAAGCAAAACCTTAGATCTAGCATACTCCTACTAATACGTCATAAATTTCAATCAAAACCTAAAAATATATTGTTGTCCTTTTTATCACCCAGCTTTTGACCTAGGATAGAAAGAGGCATGGATAATGGCTCTAGTGGATGTTCAGTAAATAATGTAGGAATCCATTTTGGCTACGATCAAAAATTTGACGAAATGTGTTGGGCATAATGTATCGATAATATATATTATATCTATGAATTTTCTCTTATATTTACCAAATTCCAAAGAGAAGGAGGTACTCCATTCATCTGCTTTATAATTTATATGGAACCTATTGAAAACACCCTTCGATTAGAAAAAAAAAAAATTTCTGAGTTAAAAAATCATGTTCTTTCATAACTTAGCGTACAGATTCAAGATACTTTTATTTACATACTAATTAGGTTTTATTTAGAGAACTACGCGTGTTTGTTTCATTTTAATTAATAATAATTTCCCCATATTTCGTACACCGGAAAATATTGGATTTCTTTTTTGACCATTGAGGCCTGATCCCGCCTCTTACTCCCTTCTTAACCTTTGCCCATAACCGTTCTCCGCTCTCCCCTTACTCTCTTACATTTTACTTCTTATACCTTTATCCTGAGTAAACCCTTTTTGAGGGTGAAGGTAAAACCGGTATGGTAGCCAATCCTTTAATAAGGAGACTCCTGCCCATCTTTAATACTCAAGAAAGCTTTTTTGGTCAGCAAATTGTCAACCACCTCGCACGACCACAGAATACAGCCACACTGTAACCCCTAAATAGAGCATGCGTAGTCTAAAATACACTTGCTCTAAAGGAAGGCTGCCGCAACACACGAATTTAAAAAATTGAAGGTGGTAGCTAGACAGACGATCGTTAGCAAATTCCCTACCACTATTGTGAAGGAAGCTTTTTCCTTTACCGGCAGCTCAGGCTCTTTTGCGTATTTTGTGGAATCAAAGCTCGTGCCTCTCGCACGGCAATCTGCCATATTAACCACTAAATCATCAAACAAAAAATTTAAAACAATCTAAATGCAAGCACGCGTTACCAAGTTTTAGTTAAATACTTCTCTTAAACCCCCACAAATTTTCGGTATAACATTTATTTCAGTTAGTTCTTTACAAAAAAAAAAGAATAATTGAAAAAGCGTTACTGAGCTATACTTAAATACAATTTTCATCAACCCTCCCATGGGAACTCCCGACTAATTTTCGGGATAAAATTAATTTCAATTAGTCCTTTCTAACAAAAAAAGAAGTATCGAAATCAATGTACGTCAAATACGACTTAGATCCCCTTTCCACCCTCTACTAATTTTCGGGATAACAACAATTTCAGTTAGTCCTTTCCAACAAAAACAGAATCATCCAAATAGAATCACGCGTTACCGAGTTATGCTAAATACGACTATTATCCCCCCTCCCACGGGAACCTCCACTAATTTCGGGATAACATTAAATTCAGTTAGTCCTTCCCCCTCCCACAGCAACCCCGGTGAATTTTGGGATAAAAAGTTCATATGATGTTACATCATAATACAAACTATACCTATGTACCTATCCTAAGTTTCATTCGAATCCATCCTGTAGTTTCCTCATGATGCCTAGTCAAGATACAGACAGCCAGACAGACAGACAGACAAAAATGAAAAAAGTTACAGATTAGGGTTGAATAGCTTGTGAGGAATAAAGGGTTACTAGGATATTGTGATACAGGAAAGGGGAGGGCATAATAATATTTTGAAAAACTTTTAATAATGCATGGTACATGATTAACGGGACCTTAGTCATGTATTAGGTTATGGAGTTTTTCAAGGGAGTATAACAGAGGATGATTGGAGCTTTGGACTAGTCTGGACATAAATCTGTCAGCTAGGGAAGGGGAGGTTCGCCGCATTCTACCTGCATCCCATTAACGGGAGAACTTAACTTTGTCCTAAAAACTGTGCAATGGAGTAAACGTTGTTTGTTACGCGGATGACACCTTAATTATAACTGAGGGAGCTAGTTTTGAGGAGACTTCTCAACTGGCTGAACAGGGTGTGACCTGCGTCATAGACAAAAAAAGTAGCGGAAATAAGGAAGAGCACCAAAATGCAGTAGAGAAATGGCATGGGCGGCTTCATGAGCCGCGTAACGTGCAACAGCGTGCAGTTGGTGCAATTCTTCCAAGTTTCCATACCTTGTTGAAAAGGAAGGAAGCCGTGACTTTTCGTCTCACGCATGTTCTAACGGCACATGGTTGTTTTGGTGAATACCTCCATAGGATTGGAGGAGAGTATATGCCGCAATGCTATCATTGCAGTGCGGCAGTAGACTAAACGCAACACACCCTCGAGGAGTGCTCTGCGTGGAGCTCCGAAAGGCAGGTACTCACCAACACAGTAGGACCGGATCTCTCTCTCTGCCAAACGTAGTAACGAAAATGCTGGCAGACAGGGCGTCATGGCACTCTGTAGTGGATTTCTGCGAAAGCGTGTTTTCACAAAAGGAAGCTGCAGAGCGAGCACGGGAAAGAGAAGATCCCACAAGGAGACGGAATCACCGTGGAGGTGGCCGCAATAAGGTTTGACCCTGTTGCAGGGGTCTAAGAATACTGCTGCGGTATCCCCTGCCTGCCGTAACTAAAAGGGGACCTCTGGGCCTAAGGGTGATCAGTGTTAGGGCTCTGAACACCCCTTAACACAAGCCCTGGCAAGACGTCAACGTGCGTGGCTCGCGTTGACGTTAAGCATTATGCAAAGAGGACACGTATCTTGCAGGTATCTTGTAGAAAATTTCCCCTCTAGTCAACAAAAAGACAAGGCCATTACGTATGTCTCCTTCTACCCTAGAAACCAAAAGTTGGGTGATAAAAAAAGGACAACAATATATTTTTAGAAATTATACATTTGAGGAGCGTCAGAACAAAAAGCGATAAATCACATTTGTGTTTTTTGTCAGAAAATGTAAAAATATGGCTAAGTTCATGGTTTTCTAATTTAGAGTTAAACGAATTCTATCAATTTATTGGTGTTAGAATCACTGTTTGGAATCCTAAATTCGGCATTAGTAGCTGTGGTACCTATCAAGTTATAAAAATAAAAAAAATGGATAAATCGGTTTTTGACCAAACCAATTGGATTTATCGGTTTTTGATAAAGTATTGTAGGATATATCGGTATTTGATCGGAATATGAGAACTCGATAAAATGCTAAAATAGGTGGTTTCCAATCAAACAACTTTATTTAAAATCACATAGGTAATACTTTTATCAACTAAAACCTTAATGGCTATTTAGGTTAAATGAAAAACTTAAACTATTGGGGCTATTTCTGGTTCCAGACAATCGCAATAAGCATCATGATCATGTGGTACATGGTTGTCAGGAACATCTGCTTCGGCATCAACAGGTTCAGTGGCATTTGCACTCAATATTTTTTTGTACCAAGAAAAAGTTTCATCTTCTTCCCAGTTGTCACCAAATTGTTTTACCATGAGAGACTTTACATCTGCTTTCTTCTGAGCACTTAGACTTTTATTTACGGTAAGTGGTGCCATTGACGGAGGATGTGCCTTTCTTGATTTTAAGATGCTAAACCGTTTTTTTTCCAGATCAGACTCGTTAACAAAATTTTGGAAGGTTCTCACCTCATATAGTTTTAGTTTGTCGCCTTGTTCCTCTTCCCTGAATAACATTATATTTTTTCAAATGAACACGTTTTAAGTCCCTCATTCCTTCAAGTTTTTTATAATAGGTTTCCAAAGATTTGACATCTTTCAAGCCCCAATCGTTACCCAGCAGTAAAACATCCCCATGTTTCTTATAAATCGTTTGATATTCTTCCTTTTGTGTAATTACCGGGACCGTTTTAACCTCCTTTTCTACTCTGCCGAAAACACGATCGGCAGGTAGAAAACTATGACCACGTACGGGAAATGTCAAATATATTTCTTTAATATTTTCTGGGGATTCATTGAGAAGCCAAAACATCAGACAGTGGACTATATGTGAATTTTTGTTTTGGCCGCCACAGCCATCACAAAATAAACGCAACATTCTTTTGCCCGCTAAATCCAAAGAATTTAAGTGATGCAAGAGTGCCGACCCAACTTCAGTGGCTCCTCTTCCGCCTTGATCTTCAGACCATTGGTAGAAACGCGGATTTCTCGAGTCCATACCCACGAAACACAGGTTGTAATAGCTAATCTGTCGAGAATAAAAAGACTCCTGAATGGGTGTCCGAGGCAAAGGTTGGACTTGTTGTAGGTCGAAACAAAAATTTTCCGAATCAGGATCATCATTTCTGCATAGCTTATAGAACGCTTTGGCCCGTAAATTGTGAACCCTTTTTTGCATCATCAGAATGCGTTTATTGTCAGGGTCAGTAGCTGTTTTAATTTTATTACTTAATAAGATACATGTGCTACAGGCGTCAGAAGCAGGACTTTTAAATCCGATGTTAAAATCTTCAGAAAATACCTTCTGGAACATGGTCTTTGTCACACGGAGGTCTTGAGGAACCGAATCATTGTACATTTGCCTTAATTTTCGTTGATTCAAGTCACACGATAAATAAATTCTTCGAGACTTCGTTCTATTATAGTGACTTTCGCTTGCAGGTAATTTTCGTATAAACTGACGCAGACTTTCCTTTTTAGCAGCTGATTTTGCTGACTTCCGGTCGCCACCGCGATTTTCTTTGGGAATATTTCCCTCAAACACCGTTTTAGCTATATGATGCAGGCGGTCTTTTTTCAAAGAGAAAGTTTTCATAAACATAGCCTTACAAACTGGTCTGTTTTTATTACCCTTGTCTTTAAGAAAATACGTCGTGCTAATGAGGCGAGTCCTGCGTTTTGAAGGTTCTACTTTGCTCTGCCGACGTCGTTCTGGAATGTACGGTGCGATAAGGCGTGTCAAATAAACGTCCTGATCGATTTTATTTCGCTTTTTAAAAAATATTTGCCTGTTTTTTAAAATATAGCGGATAGATATCCTTTTGCATTGAAGTTTAGCGGTATTGTGCGAACATGGCCACTCAAAATCTATTGCCAATGGATCAGGATCACGGTACCTTAAACAATGAAATACAAAATGTGGTTTACCGATTTCAGATATTTAGACTACACGAACGTGCAGGGGCCTGATTCGCGATGACCACTTTAACACGAAACGCGGGTTTGTTACGTTAAGCTCGTGGTAAAACCTTTGAACAACATTCACGAAGTCAACGTCAAATTTTATATCGTGCAGTGGCACGAACGCACTCGTTTGTCAGCTGTCAATTTAACATGTTGCTCTCCGGCATGTTAGAGGCGCGTTTGGTATGATTTTGACCGAATTTTGAGATTTCTAATAATTTATTTACGTAATTCGTTCCTAATATTCTGGTGTTGTAAATTCTGGCATGCTCGTAGTGCGTTGAGCCAGCGTGGTGATTGCGGTCTCTAAAATAACCCCCCAGAGGGACATAAGTATGTTCCTCTGTAAGAGGGCTAAATGGACATTTTTTTTACAGAATGTATATATTACGATCATTAATGATTATATCCTTAGTGAATAAAAGAAAATGCAGTATAACTCCGTATTTTATTGAAATAAACATAGCCTTACATTCCTATACACATATTTAAAAGTGTTCACTACGCTACTTCGAACTACGTTTCAACTTGTTACATTTCAACTATGATGTTTCGATACTTGCAAAAATTATTTCGTCCAATGTTTTATAAAACTAAAGTTTAAAACGGTAGGTAGGTATTTCTTGTACGCATGTATCCATTGATTTTTTGTCATTGTTGAGTTTATCAGCATCCACAACTTCTTGCAGGCACTAAATTGATGTTGGCTAGCTATTTTGCGCCAGTTATTTCGTTTTCACATGCCTTTTATACTTATATCTTCGTTTATAGATCCGTGAGATGAGGCATTTTAATATTAGGTATCACTAATAGGTATAACTTGGAATGTAGAAAATGGATCTGCGGATCCCCGTGAAACCGACTGTCAATAATTGTAAACTTGTTCTCGCCTTTATCTTGCTGCTTTTTATGTAAAAACATTTGTTTTAACTTATAAACTTTACATATTTTGTTGTTGTTGTTATTAAAACGAGATTGTGATAGCATGATGTCAAATCACTTGACTATTTTTTATTATTGACTGTCATAGCGAAGTTCAAAATTTCGTTCAAAACTATATTGTAAAAAGTTTTGTTTCATTAAAATAAAGTTTAACAATTATTTTCGTTTTAATACTACAAATTGTCGTACGAGTAAGCATGTACTTAATGTTTTTTCAGTCATTTAGAGATATTAAATTAATTTCAGATTGATTTTTATTAATATAATTGTTTTTCTAAAAAACCGGTACTTGTCCGTTTAAACCGGAAGTAAGATTTTTTGAACGTAACCTTGTTATCGATAAAAAGAAAACAAAGAGCATAGACAAGCTATCTTGTGGCATACAGAATAAAGTTTTGCACATACACGTCATGGCGCGGTCGAAAAGACGTGTTTGCGTCTCTAGCATGTCATGACGTCACGAGTTTGGAGCATGGTATCTTGTGGTCAATAGAGAATCAGGCCCCAGTTTTGTTAATAACGGCTTTACTTAAAATAATAAAACAAAGGTGAGTACTTACTTATTCTCCCGTTCCAAAGCAGTTCTACGCTTGCCCTTCATTTTTTTTCGAGCTCCTTGATTAATGTCTGCTACAACAGGATTACCTAAATCTTCCATCATTTGAACAGTATTTTACTTGCGAAAAATAAAGACAAAATTTAAAATCATTTAAACAATGTGTTACGTTTTATAGACGACCAACACAATAACAAAAAAATCGTTATAAGTTCAATTAAATTTAAGCTCAATCAATGACTAACGTCAATGTCAAATTTATTATATTGAGACACTAAATTAGATATACAAATACGCGAAGAGTGTGACGCCAATACTAAAAAAAAATAAAAAAATTAGATATATCGGTTTTTGACTGAATCAAAAGAGTCAACACTAATTAATGTTAGGGATTTATCGGTTTTAGTTCGCTGTACGCTGATCGCTGGTTTAGTACGATGGAATTATCGGTTTATGTTCAGATCCGGGTATTTCGTGGACGGGTTTAGAGTGGATTTATCACTTTTTGACCAGGTTACATTAAGTATAGACCAAAATATGTACGAGACCAATCAATTAGGCATCATAGAAAAAAATATGAATGAATGTCATTTATCGGTTTTTGTTCCGACGCTCCTCATTTATTAGTAGGAGGAAGTACTTTGATCACGTCAAACCTGGCAAGGGTTACCGTGCTTAATGTCCGTGGAAATGAAAGAGACAGAGCACATATTTTTGTTTCGAAGTGTTTGCCGGTTTTACCTATATTGTTCAGCTCATAGTGTGCTAAGCAAACTTTGAGGTTAACTCTTTTATTTGTTGTAAATAAATGTAAATGGCTATTCTATAAAATATTAGTGACAAAAAGTGTTAAGATCTGACGAAACTTGTAGAGAATTGTGCCATATTGTTATAGTGAATATAACTGTGAAAGCAAAGAAAAATTATATTTACTGTTGTCACCATAGCAGCCATGGCTAATAGTAATAGTATCTCTGTGGGGGTATCTCAATGTTAGAATTTAACAAAATTATCATTTTTACCCTTAAAAGTTTGGCTAATGCAATAAAAGTATTTGCTTATCTATTAAAATAAACTTCGATACTACAAAAGACTACATTGCCAACAAAATACTTGATATATTGTAAAAGATTGAAAAAAAAAACGTATCGAATCAATTGATTGCAATGGATCGATACTAGTATTACGATCCATTGCAATCTAGATTATCGACATAAAGCACCTGGCCTTGACTTTACAATATCTGACGCGGAGTTCGAGGTTCGTAATTTTTTTACAGAATACTTTTATTATCACAACACTACACCCAAAGTCGTTTTGTGCGGACATTTATAGTTTTTGAAATATTAATTTATTTAAATAGTAAAATTGTATTATTTACCACATCTTTCATAGCAATTACCACAGACTATATAGATTATCGGTTCCGTAATACGCGCGAACACCATTAACCATAATAGAGTATTTTCATTGAATAACATTACGATTATTAAGTTACGACATTTCGAAACGTACGCCACCATAACAAAAACATAATGTATCATATCGTGTGTCGTCTTCTCCCCCCCTGCAGGGCGGAGTAGGGTACCGTCTGAGGTAAGCACCTCATCTTGGGGCTGGGCGCAGGGACTAGGGTAGTAGTTGCCAGGGCCGCGCCTGGGTCATCAGGAACGAGGGAGGAGGCTGTGCGCCCTCCTGAGCTAACACATGAACCCCCCCCCCCTTAACTTGTTGTTGGTTGGATGTTTATTGGTGGTGCAGCCGCTGAATGGTTGCCAGACCGCGCGCCGCCGCTTCGCGGAGGTTTTCTCCGACGGCTATGGCTGCGAGAAGGCACACCAGGGCCTCTGCCAAGGCAGCGAGCATCTCTTGGTTGGCTGCACCGCTGATAGCTGGAATTTGAGAAAGTGGTTGACAGTTTATGACGTTACTCTGCCGGGGCTCCAAGCCGGGCGGTGTTGATATTATTATAATTATAATATTGGTTAGAGTGGCTAGGCGGGGCACTTTGAATGTTGGCTATCGGCGCTCCGTGCATGATTGTGACGCACGTGGTCGGTGCCCTTGAACGCGACCACGTGGTATAGGTGGTCGTGATGGCTGTAGTCGCCCTGGAGTTAATGCCCTCGTGCGCAACCGGGCTGGGGCGAGCCCTCGAGTCCGGTCGCGGAGGAAGGGCACTGCTCGCTTGGTCTGTAAACTGGGGCTGTGTTTGTGAAGCTTCCTGGTCACAGGGAGCAGGGATATCGGGGAAAGGGGGAGCCGGGGCAGTCTGCTGCCCCAACAGACCAGCGTCAACTACCGGGTCTGACGATTGCCCCTCGCCTCGACCTTCTGCCGGGGTAGCTGAGCGCGTTTGCCTCCTCCTCCACGGCCCTCCCCTGCGCTTGCGCCTGGGGGAGTCACTCGCCGGTGAATGTACGTGCACGCGGGGAAGAGGGGCAAGGTAGGGCGGTAGGGGGGTGGATGAGGGCCGGCTGATACGGCTTGCCCCTCCTCCTCCGCTTCCGATAAATCTTCCCCGCTGGTTTGTCCTCGACGTGGGAGGGTTAGCCCGCGGGCGGAGAGTGGTGGGGCTCTGGATCGCCTGTGGAGGCAACTGCCCTGGCCTTCCACTCCGCTCCTGGGGCGGTGGGGCCATGCATGTGGACGTTTGAGGCTGGCGCGTCGCTCTTTTTGGGGGGGGGGGGGGGCGCATACCTTGCCTTGCAGCTGGCGGGGGCTGTGCCCTTGCCCTCCGTGGTTGTGGTGGGGGGGGGGGGGGGGGCTGGTCCCCGGGGAGGTGAATTTTCCTCCTCCGCGCCTCCCTACGGAACACGAAGCACTGACGGCAGTTCGCCGCGTGCGCCCCTTGGCAATTAGCGCACAACATAGGCGCGTCTGGAGCTAACTGGCACTGAGCCCCTGCGTGCGGCCCTGCACAGTGAAGGCACTTACGGTGGCGGTGGCAGTTATAAGAGGAGTGGCCAAATTTTTGACACCGGTGGCACTGTGGCACTGTCGTCTTCCCCCTCCAGGCCTCGAGTACCACCCTGGGCATGTTTAGTAATGAATTGATTGAAAATAATTTCTCCAATTGAGCCCTGCCCATGGAATTGGAGGTGGTAGGTGTTTTTTGTAGTGCCTAGTGGGGAGGGCGTGTGCGAACCCTACCGGAAACCCGAGGTCGCGAAGAGCGGCGCAGATGGTCTCCTCCTCGGCAGCCCCCACAGGGCCTCCTTAACAGGTTTCTCCGACTCCAGTCCGTAGCCCCACCAGTTCACCTGGGGGGACGATGCCTGGAGCTCGGTGAGGTAGTTGAGAACTAATTGGTACTCTTCGTTAGACTTTGGCTTGATCCTAAAACCTTTGCCGAGTGGAGTAGCGTTGATGACGTGTCCTAGCCGGTCTCGCATCACACCTAGGTGGACCGGCCAGTTGGGTAAATTGTCTATAGTTATGGGAGGAAAAGATTTCACCCTCGGGTGGGACTGATTGCTTGCAGCGCTGGTTTCCGGTCGCGGCGACGGCGGCGCGTGAGGTGGGCGCGCTTGCGACGACGTGCTAACCATAGCTGCGTAAGAAGTCGGTGGTACGGCGGCTTCCGTCATGCGGGCAGGCGTGGGGGCGGTAACTATACGCTCCTCCTAAAGCGCTGCGTACGACGTGGAGTCGGAATCCGGAATTTAATTTTTGTTTTTCTTTTAAACCGTTGAGGCGGTGAATAGGCTCTCGCTTCTCGCACGCCCGCTGGGTATGCTGTCTGGTGCTCCGCACCTCTGCGTGAGCTGCATGTCGCGTGCGGGGGAATGTGATTTCACTAGAGGGGGTGATTGGTACGTACTTGCCCGAGTCACTTTTGGTTACATTGTCAACAGGGAGGATTAAATCCTCTCCGCTGTGGTCGCCTTGTGTGCGTCGCTGGTGCTGCTCAACCCCGCCGGCCCTCAGGTCGGGTTCCGAAGTGCGGGATAGCTCACTATTCCGTTTCGAAAGCTGGTCCTTTAGCCAGTTGTTGAGTGTTCGCGACCAATACTCTCTATTTCTCCCAGTAAATTTAGGTTGAGGGAAATTGGGTTTGCAAACTAGTGGTTCCGACTCGTTCATCAAGTCGTACTCAAAGGGGTAAATTTTGGTACCGCACGAGATTGGAAAACTCATGCGCGGCATGGTTACGGTTTTCAGAGCGCGGACCGAAAAACCGTGATTATATGGGTAGTAAGAGACTGGGTTATACTTGGCCACAGAGTGTGGACCTCGTATCGCCTATAGCGTCGACCGACAGCCGAGGCGATTCTAGCGGCCAGCCGGGTGAGATGGACGGCGTACCGTCCAAGGCCTAGCTAACCGCGATCAGCTCTCACACTACTATCGGTCTACGGCAATCACTTCACTCGCGACTTAAACATAATGTATAGAATACTCAATTAAACCCAGATACTAAGAACTTGAGAACTGGCACAATACACAGAGTGTGGTGGCCAATGAAGAAAGAATTAAAAAAAACCCAGATTAAAGTATCTGGGTTTTTTTTTAATTCTTTCTTCAAGAATTCTTTCTTCTTTTCGACAAGAGTTACAGATCCGATTTGTCATGTTGATCAGTCCGGATGAAGTGGCGAGCGAAACGACCCGGCGACCTCCGTAGCGTAACGAAGACTGAGTTTGGCTTGGTCCACTCAGGGGCGACCGCTAAAGCTTCTGGCGGGAGTCCACCCGAATTCCAACATCAGTTGGTTAGGTTAATATCTGTGAGAAGGGGCGGAACGCATTATTAATAATGTGATAAAATAAAAAGTGAAAAATAAAATAGGGTTCTACACCTACCCCCTCTACTTCTTAACTTATTTACCTCTTAAATCGAAGTCAGTTATAGTAAAAATACGAAGTCGGAAAAAGTGAGGTTAGAAACTTAAAAAAAATCATATCTCCTTAAGGGGGTGTTTCCGCACAAAATCTCTTTAAGGGGTGCTCTACCCCTCCCCCCACCCCCTCCCGACTCTTAAATCGACGTCAGATATAGTAAAGTCGTACCAGCACCTGGATCGAACACCCCTACTAAGCATTTGACTACCTACTGTCTTTTTTATGGACACATGGAATGGCTCTATACTCTATTCAAGTTTCTGTATTTCTTTAGCTCTGGGCTCAGATTTTGACAGTAAGGCTTTTTAAATTATAAATCACTCACGGTTCATTTTACGCTTAGATTAAACTATGCCATGGAACGAAATGAAAATATTAATCTGTTATTTCAATGACTTGTCAGTATTATCTTTATGCAAAAGCTTAATCCTATAATTTAATATTCATTTTTTTATACGCTTCAATATTTGGTTATAGGAATAATCATAAACGATTATAATATCGGTATTATATTAAAGAAGTGGAAGTTTGTATGACGCTATTGTATTTCTGCGTAGGACTAAACGACCGAACGATCGACTTGACAGCTGTGATGTGGCCTAACGTCTTGTGAATTTTTATGAAATTATTTGAAGAAATTAATTTATAATGCAAAAATGTCTGTGTATAAAATTATTATATTTATGTTTTATTTAGCAGTGTCACAATGTCGAGTGCCCGACAAAGTTTTATGTGTAAACGAACAGTGCAGCGGTGAGTGCGGGTCCAGATCTTCGGATGAGATTTCGTTTGATTTACTTTCTCATTCATTGTTTTGGTTAAAATTTCAGAACCAATATCAAAAGCGAAGACTTTGCTTCGATACCACAGCGCTGACCCGGATCTTATATCCTTTCAAGGCAATGAAGAAGCCCTTGTATACATGAAATCAGCTGGTACCAATCCAGATTTGTGGTATGTCAAAATCAAGGAGCAATCTGGTTTTGTGCCCAAAGGATTTTTAAGAGAATTCAAGATCTATGAAAAGAACCCTCAGTTCTCAACTCCCGTTGAGGTTAGGAGAAAAGATTCTGACACTCCAGATGTTCATCCTGATAAAGTTAAGGAAGCTCATGAAGTGATTGAAGGCACTACTATCTATACTACTGAGACCTCACATCCTGAAATAAGTACAGAGACACCCAATACTATTGCTGATAACACTACACCACAGTTCAATGCAAATGAAGAACTAAATGTACTGAAAGAAGCTCAAACAGAACCAAGTGCTGAAGTTCTGAGTAACAATTACAACCCTAATAAAAGTGAAGAATCTCTAGTTGAAGCTAAATTAATCAATACTTTAGACATTGCAGCAGAGTTAGAAAGCCAAGACATTGAAGTCCAAAACAATGTATTATCTAGTAATGAAGAAAGTGAAGATGTGAATATAAATGACATACCTCAAGTGAATACGAATCAGGTACCGGAAACAACTGAAGGAAATAATTTACCTGCCAGTAATGAAAGTATAGAAATACCTAGTAATATTAATAGTGCACAGAATACTAATCAACCTAATCCTTCACAAATAGTTGAAAGTAACGCATCTCCTTCATCTAATACTGTAGAAAACAATGAAAACCCAACTCGTGAGGCAGGCATTACCGAAAGTTCTATTGTACCTCCAGAAAGTACAAGTATACCTGAAATTCAACCTCAAGATATCATTAAAAAGATATCTGAACCTTCTCCACCAGCCCCAGACTCTGGTTTATTTGGGAGTTTCTTTTCCCAAGACACTACACCTGAAATACCCAAGATTCCAGCTTCTGTTGAAATAAATCCACAGTCTACAAAAGAACCAATATTCCAGGAAACTAGTGAGGCAAGTAATATCAAAAATGATATAAACCCCCCTAGTGACCCAGTAACAAGTGAACCTATCGAAAGTGAAAAATTATTTATAGATACAATAGTAGAGGAAACAAATAACAAACCAAAAATAAATAGTCCAAAAGATATATTGATTGCTGAAACAAATGATAATAGTCCAAAAGATATATTGATAGCTGAAACAAATGATAATAGTCCAAAAGATATATTGATTGCTGAAACTAATGATAATAGTCCAAAAGATGGAGTGTCTGTGATCACGCAATCCAATGAAAATAATGGCAATAGCATACTAGTTAAAGAAGCAATTGTTAAGTCTAACCAGATACAGAATGATGGCACAAACTCTGCAGAAAATATAGTCTCAGAGTCAGTTCCAATTATTCAAGAGACCATTCCAGCGCCGGTACCTCCAGTCATAGATACTATCCCGTCAGCTGTTATTCCTGAACTTACTCCTATACCTAATGTCATAGAAAATCAGGAACCAAATCAAATACCTCCAGTAATTCAGCCTCAAGTGAACCCCACAACAGAAACTTTACCACCTATATTTATAACTCCAAATGAACCAGTTCATTCTCAGGAAAGCACCACACCTCATGTTAATAGCCATGCATACAATACAGAGAGTGGTAAAGAAGAATCTACAACTCCAGGCTATATTGATAGCTATACAACGAATGCTCCGCCAGTTGAAGATATCTATAGTTTTGATGCTCAATCAAATAATGATAATGCAAATGAGGCTTCAAGTGAAGATCGCACAGAAGGATTTCTCTCAAGCATGTATTCTACATTAGCAGATGTTTGGCCGTCTTCTACAGAAACACCTCCAAGCTTATTTAATACTGAGACATATCCTACATTTGGAGAAGAGAAAGCAGATGGAAAAGCAGGTTTCTCATTCATGAGTTACATTATGTCCATATATTACTCAGTAATGGGAGTGGATGAAAATATGAAAGCTTTATTTCCTTCACATGGTAAGTTTATGACATTTGTTAAACTTCAATGCAAATCAGAGATATAAACTTTAATGTGTATATCTGCCCGTTTCTCATGTATGAATGGACCAATTTTGATCAAATGTTATTTCTTTGTAACTTGTATTATTTAAGAGTGTTGAAAGGAATCATTAAAATCTGATCAGCTGTTTTATGATAGCTCTGTTCTAATTGATGATTTGAGATAAAGTTTTAAAAAAAAATTACAAAGACTTAGTTTCCAGTTATCATACATACACACTTTCACTGTCTTGCAACCAGTAACAGCCTTAACCTTGATGTGAGACCTTGTCATTAATTTCATATATGTATAAAAAACAAATATGGTTTGCCCAAGTTGTTGCTATGTTTGACAAAAAATGTTCAGTCCATATCTAGAGTACATATAAATAATTATTCTAGCTGTCACCAGCGGCTTTGCCTGCAATATAAAATTAAACATAAAGAAGCAATTTACAATTCCCAATTTTGAACCCACTGTAGACAGGATTTATGATCCAAGAATCCTTTCTTAGTACATCCCTATAATGAATACACCCTCCAAATTTCACGTCTCATAGTTGATCAGTTTAGGCTCTGCATCAATTCCTGGTGAATATCAGTAAGTCATGACATATATTTTGTATTTAATAATCTAGTAGTATATAGAGATTTCCTAACCAAATCTGTAGTTTTTAAGAAATAATAATAGAAAAAATAATTATCTATTATTGCAAAACATGTCAAAACTCACATTTACTAAATAATATTTTTATCAAACCCTGAGAACTGATAGGTAATTGTGAAATTTAATGTTTGTTGCCTCATTTAATTAATGAAGTTATACAGCAGAATAAAAATATATTTAAAGAGCTTGTTAATCGTTAAAAAAGTTACAAATACTTAGTGATTCTATATTTTTAAATAAAATTATTCCTGTATCAGAAATTAGAATTAGCTATACCATTCATTTTTAGGAATGTGATAGTATTTTGAAAGCATATTCAACAGTATTGAATATGCTTTTTATAAATATATTTAAATTAAGATCATTTATTATAACTATGGCAAAGCCAAAAAAATTTGTTATTTTTAGCAATCCATAAAAATTTTCATTATATGATTCAACATAATGCCTACTCACCTGATTTTGATGAAATAAATGTCTATGAATGATCTTTTGAGGAATACTTCAAAATCTTTAACATAATTATTTCAGGAAAAACTTGTTACTCAGATGAGTATTGTGACGGCAAAGGTGAACAAAGCAATCGTTTCCTGACTTTCTTGCTGACGGCTGCTTCATCAGTTCTTCTGTTCACTCTGGGATACTACTACATCGACAACAAAAGACAGGACGGACAACTTATTGGGCAGATCAACTCGTTGCAGAGAGATTTGCTTTTTTCCACTAAGGTAACATATTGATCTACCTATCTGTGGTCTACAAGTAGTTTTATATAGATATGTGGGTTTCTAAAGACTCATATTTATACCAGGAGTAATGTAGTCAGAATTTGTAGAACATGTGGTTTCAGTCACAAACTGAAGAAAACCGAATTGGTTGCAAGGATGACAAGCAAGGCTCCCATATCAACCCCACCTCACTATGCTGTTGTCCGGTCGAGAATGGGACGTTGTGTCGTCAACTCGAGATATAAATGTGCAACTGCCTTCATCAAACATTGGAATGAATTACTGTGAATGCAGTAAAATTATTGTAAATGTTAACTCAGCCGTTTGGTTTCACCTTATGCTATATCTTCTTATAGCATATTTTGTCATTGACGTGTCAGGGTGTGTGAGGGTGTGTCTGTCTGGCATCGTAGCTCCCAAATGGATGAACCTATTTTGATTTTGTTTATTTTATTTTGTTTGAAAGGTGATTAGTGAGGAGTGTTCTTAGCTATGTTTGATGAAAATCGGTCCCAGATGACTGCCACTACAAAATGACGATATCGGGGGTTTTTATATTTTACTTGTACTATAGTTTTACATGTCTAAAATCATTTCATTAGTTAATTAATTAAACACATCGCAAAAACTACTTTTCTTACCCCAGTAGTTTTTAGTAATACCAATACTTAAATTATTTTACTAAGTTTAATACTTGTTTGCAGGAGTGTGAGATCCTTAAAGAGGAGCTTTCTACTACCAAAACAAAGCTGGCTGGTATAGAAGATAGCTCTTTCGGTATGGATGACATGGTGCTATCACTTAAGGAAGAAATCAACGAGTTAAAAGCTACCAATGAAAGATTGAGGCACTCCCTAGATGACAATGAGAAACTGCTGAGAGTTTCTGAGAACACGGCTGGGGAACTGCAGAATACTCTGGGAGAGGTTGAGAACACTCTCAGTGAGCTCTTAGCGGAGAGAGCTAACACTGAAGAGCAGATTAATGAACTCAATGGTGAGTATAACATTTTGATATATCTCAGTATCCTGGTTAGTACTACGAATCGTGGTGGGGTCAGACTTCTTCATTTTCCTATGCCATCCACAACTTATGATATCTTACTCTATTTGTCAGCTGTTGGCTAAGTCAGACATTATTTCGCATAGTGTTTGTATAAACGTTTGTATGATATACGTAATATTCGTGATTTTTGTATAATGTGTGTATAATAGTTATAGGCCATTTTATTGTCCTAAATATAATTTGTGTCGTATAGTTCATACTTTTCAAATACTTAATAACATTAGTGTGATTTAATATCCGCAACTTATACTGCCTAAAACTTACTTTGATAGGCTTCATGGCGGCTGTTTAGACTAATACATTATTAGCCGATTAGACCTAGTAGGTATTGTAGTGTTTCTTTTTATATTTATTAAACATTTGTTTTGAAAGGAGCCCAATTCGACACGCTGATTTTGTTTCTACTCTTACCAACATTTTACTCATATCATGAGTATGTATGCGGAACTTATTTCAAATCAATGATTAAACTTACCTCAATCACACGTTCTTTTTGCAGCAAAAATTCAAGCGTTTGAAGAAGAATTAATATCAGTCAGTAGAGAAAGAGATAGTTACCAATTGAAATATGTATCATCGGAAACTGCTTTAGAAGAATCTAAGAAATATAGGAAACAAGTGGATGAAGTTAATCAGCAGCTCGCTGAAGCCAAAAATACTATTGAATTGCAGAATCATGAAATATCTGCCTTGAAAGTAAGTAATTGTATACCCAGGTCCAAAATAAGTGTGTGTTATAAATTTGACTTGTGTATCTGTCTATAGCTTTGTAACCTTACAAACACATGAACTGATTAGATCTTTTTTATTTATGATAGAACAATTGATCAAAAGTGTTCTTAGCTAGATTCTTGAAAATCGGTTTAGCCGTTCGATGACAGCCTGTTTTCGGCGACAGGTGAAACGGTTTGTAATTTTTTTTTAAAGGGTTTCTTTAAAAAATATCTTTCTTTTTTCTTTAAAAGGGTTTCTTTAAAAAATGGCTTCCTTGTGGTCATATTTTAGTTTAATCAAAATCCGTAAAGAGGTTTGATTTTTAAATCGTAATAACTGAAAAAGTTCTATCAGCGCCTACCGACATGGAAAGTCGGTAATCGGTAGAGATCGCTTTTTAGCGATAAGGCCGCCACTAGTAGCACTATATTTTGTAAAAAAAAAACTCTTGTATTTAATTTAATTTTTCTGTGTCTGCAATAAAGAAAATAAAATAAAAAATAAATAAATCTAAAATAAATAAATAAAATAATAATAATAATTATTATTTTTTCCTATATACTGGCTGAATATGAACTTATATATTATACCACATATTTTATTATCGATCGTCGATTTAGATAGATCGTCCGTAATGAAATAATGATATTTCTTTAATTATATTCGACGTAATTAATTACAGGATGCTATACGTGAATTAAAAGGCGGTGGTGGCACAGACGTAGATGCTGCGTCTCTTATAGACCACACCGCGATCAAAGCTAAGCTGTCTAAGGCTTTGGAGGAGAAAAACTCATTAGCTAGCAAATATGAGGTAAGAGAATTACACCTTTATTGTTGGAATGGACAAATTTGGCTGGTTCATCTCAGCTTTAAGGGGTAAAAGTATATTATGAAATATCATCTTTAAGTGTGTAGCTATAATTGACAGAGTTAATGAATCTTCAAGTCTAGAAACATGTGCACTTATTTGTCAGTATGGATATTACTAATTTAAATTGATTGTAGTTTTAAGCTAAAGCTAATCTTGCAGAAACTTCGTATTAACATTCTCCTATATTAGAAGTTATTTTGTTAATAGCGATTCTAATATTTTTCATCAATAGATAACAATTTTTAAAAATCATAATGAAATTATAGGCTAGCAAAGGATAAGGAATTCAGCTACGTTGTTTATATCGGCTGTTTTATTAATATACTATACTTGACATAAACAACTCGTGGTGCCAACCACCAAATCGCTGAAGAGGTTGTTGCTATAATTATGTATAGCCAACCCGAAGACACTAGATTATTCTATACATTGGAATAACATAATTACTCTAAATGAATCTCTTGTGAAAATAAGACAGTGGGACTTGTCAAATGATTTGCCCTAGATAAAAATGTCTTGCTACAGTATGTGTGCTCTTTTATAATGCTAATAATGATATCTCACTTGATATGATGTTTTATCTCGGCACATTGCAAATACTTGCAAATACTTACTACAGAAGATAAACGCTTATCTAAGCACGCTTGATCTGTCCAAGCAATGCTGAAATATAGTTATATTGAGATCATTTTATAGAATATTTAATACTTGTACCTGAAAACTTTCAAATGTTTGTCATTCTAAAGTTATCTTATGAACTAGATATATTCTATTAGTAAACTTTATCATGGCATCAGTGTCGTTATTAAAACGTATGCCGCTAATAAACACTTAAAGTTTTTTTTACATTTATGTTCACAAAATAACGGGAAATATGATCATCCTGCGAGCGATACTACATAGAACTGTTAATTCTGTAACAATCAGTATTTACGCTACGAGTGAAAGACTTCGGCTGCGCAACTGAGGTCATTCTCCCGTTCGCTCTGCCTCATTTTAATTGAAGTTTTCTCGATATTTTTGTTCTAAGGGGGTTGAACTAAATAAAAATGGGTATTTTATTTTCAATATTCCAAATATAAGCACTCAAAAAAATAATTAAGTACACATATATTTGGTATGTTGTGTTTATTGAGCTCATGTATAATTATAGCCTATATATGCTTTTAGTATTATTGCTTCAATATTATTTATGTTGTTTTGTCTACTACCACCGTCACCGTCACACTAAGTTTAATTTTCCTTTTCTACAGTAGTTGTCTGAAAGTGACAGCTTTTTAGCGAAAACTGTCTTCAATGCCTATTTTCTGCTTAGGTGTAAAAAATACGTAAGATGGAACTCTATGGTCGAACAAGTGAGGCCGGTTAAAACTACGCCGTGTCGTATAAATACAAACATCATAAAACGCAACAAGTACGACACCACACCTTAGAGCTGTGGCGCCATTGGCTGCGCATCGTGAAAATCGGCCTCACCTCGCTGTTTGCAAAGTTCCATCTTATTTATAATTTGATCTGAGAATTTCTGTTGCATTTATTCTCTGATGTTCATTTACAACAAGATGTCACAAAAAGATGAAGATGGTGACAAGAGAGAGCTTTGTATAAATACAAAGCTATTTATACAAAGCTCTTTCTAGTCACCACAAATATAATTTATACACTTTGCATCACCAAAATGTCTATATGCGCAAGCTTTGCTTGTAAATTCCTATATCTAATGCTAAGCCACACACTTACGCTTAAACATTATTGACCGGGTGGAAAAAAGAAAAGTTTCGTTGAAAATCCAAATACCACGACAATTCTATGAAACTAGATTTGAATACTAATGGAACAAGGACTAAAATACTGTGGCATAATACACGTATGGAAGAAATAAGTATCCATAGCAACCAAAGTTGTTATTTTATTGCCGTCAATATCGAAAATGTTTAATTAGTCATTAGGAAGTCAGACAATACAGTTTCTTTTAAAGATTTTTCATTGCTCTGAGATTTAGAAGCTAGAAATATTATCGCAAAATAAGTGTGGTCGCGAGGTCAACAGTTCGCAGAACTACTAGTTTTAATCATGCAGGATAGATCTTGTGCCGATAAGTCTGGATACATTCTTAACTCAATAATGGTGTAGTCTCTATCAATACGATCATTTATGAGATATGCCATTAAAAGTTCGTGTGCGAAATTTGACGTTATTTTTACCCGACTGCGAAAGAAGGAGGGTAATGTTTTTCGAGTGTATGTATGTATATTTCTTTGGCACGGCCTAAAGCCTAAACGGCTTGTCGTATTTTGATGTGAGTGGTGTCAATAGATTCGTCTTAGTTGTGAGAGTGACACTGGGTACATCAAAATAAAAATGAAGAAATTAAGGATGATACACAGGTTTAACGATTTAGCAGTCGGGTTTTATTCGAACTCGCTTCTAACCACTTGTTTCTCGCTCACTTCTCCCGATCTTGAAGGTAGACAGACCGAGACAGACAGACGCACAAAGTAAGTATTTTCGTTTGTCGAAAGACTTATTAGCTCTTATTGCGACAGGTGGAATATGCAGAAAGGAAGCGTCTGTCGGAAGAGCTTCAGAGTGCAAAAGAGTCGTTGAAAACTAGCAGTCAACAAGCGGCTGAAGCCACGACTCGGCTCGACGTACTCGGAAAATATTTTCAGGAGAGAGAAGGGGAGCTTTTGAAGTAAGGATTAGACTATTAAAATTTTTGGCACTTGGTTTTTGAATTATTTTACTGAAACGCGACACAGTCCGTTTTTTAATGAGAATTACCTGACGAGCTAACAAAAACAACTTGTATAAAAACAATTAAGCTTTACATAATTATTATATATTATTATTTTTGTGAAGTGTTTAATATTAAATTAATAACTACCTCTTATTTGTTTCATTTCATTTCTTTCAGGGAATTAAGTGCCAAAGAATCTCTGTTTCTGAGCAAACAAGGCGAGTCAGTCAGTACTGTGGAGAAAATAGAACTAATGCAGCAAGAAGTGCAGAGATACAAGTAAGTCGTATTTTACTTCTTGGATTTGTAATACCAATTTGTAGAGGCCTTTCAACATTAACCCGTCACTGCCTTCCTAAAGAGTAGCGACGTTACCAGATGGCCGCACTACAATAATGAATGTTGTTTGTTTTTAAATAGTTGTTATAAGCTGGTTTTTTAATAAAGAGTTGTGTTATCTTATTTTTTTACGAAAGATTTGTCTACACGGACGAAGTCGCGTATAACAGCTAGTGATACTATATTAGATATTTATTTATTTAATAATAGGTCGCCCAACAGTTAGACTTATACTTATAGGTACATATATAGAAATAGAGAACCAGTTAAAGGGCAACACGAATAATAACAAATAATAGGGAAATAGAAATAACTACAAACAATACAGATCACGCAACGAAACAAAAACAAATATGCTCTCATAACTACTGTTTTTTTTTTATTATAACTCCTACTCGCTCTCACTAGATAGGTATTGCTCGTATAATTTGTGTGCTTGAATGGAACATAAATAAGAGGATTGAATCGTCCCCGGAAAGGGTTACAGTTCAACCTTAATCGTTCGACAAGTTCAGGGCAGTCCATTGAGTTACTACTTATTTTGAATAATAACAGTATATCAGATATTTCTCTTCTTTTGGTTAAGAGTAGCAGGTGGAACTTTTTACATCGTTCTAAATAATGTTCTGACTTATATGGTATAATGTTATTTCCAGAGAGAAGTGCGACGCGTTAACCCTAGAGCTAGCAGAACAGGAGTCGAGCCGACGCACGGCTGTGAGCGAGGTGGAGAGTCGCGCGCACAACGCGTGGCTGGAGGCGCTTGGGGCGCGGCGCGAGGCGGACGCGGCGCGGGACGAGGCGGCCGCGCTGCGCCGCAAGCTCGCCTCGCTGTCCGCCGCCTCGCCGCAACACAGTGAGTCACGTGGCTATTACGTAGTGATCATGGTTCAGTCATTAGTGGGGTCAGTTGCCGTGCAAAAGGTACCAGGTTCGATCCCACGATACATGCAAAATGAGCCTGAGCTACCGGCGAAAGTAAACATCGTGAGGTAACCACAGCATGTTGGTAGGGCGTTTCCTATCGCTCGTCTGACTAGCTACCACCCTCAAGTTGTAAAATCTGTCGCCAAGCACCTAACGGTTTCGGCAGCCTTCCTTGAGAGCAAGTGTATTCCAGACTAGGTATGGTCCATCTAGGGCTACAGTACAGTACAGCATGACAATCGTCCCGACCAGTGATGTATAAGATACCCTATACAAAGTAACTGAAATAGTAAACTTCAGAAAACAGCATTTTAGATACCAGATACAAATAATTTTCTAAAAAGGTATCTGAAATACTAGATACAAAATACCTATCTTTTAAACACTTTAAAGATAGAATACTTTTGTAAGAAAACAACATTTAATTGAATTTAAGTTTATATGTTCGAGAAAGAAATTTTAGAGTAGATCGCGTTGATAACGAGAACTAGGCAAATGTGACAAGACAAAATATGAAGGAATTAAGTATTGAAATTTGAATAAAACTAATTCCTTAAACATATTGTCGCATCTTCCTTCGATGAGGCCTCATTATCATGCCCCCAAAGGAGTCGAATCGGTCCCCTGGGGCAGAGCTGGGCAAACAGGTGTTATATTTTAGGAATATTTTTTTAATTGTAAGATAAGCATTTAAGTTCTTAGAGTTTACATCTTTATTGTTGAGGTACTGGAAAGTCTCTATATCACTGGTGCTGCTTGTGTTTTCGCCACTAGCTATAGCAATAGAGGAATTGGAGTCCTGTAGAAACATAATTGACTTTTTTTTGTATCACCTTTAATGTTGTTTAAAGCCTCCGATGAAAGAAACTAAGTTCATTTTAGTAAAAGTATCTTAGGGAACAAAGTATCTTCAAAAAACTAAGATACCAGGAAAATGTATCTAAATATAAGAGACAAAATAAAAAAAGTATTTTAAATACAAGATGTAAATACGTATTTTGTATCTTGTATCTGTATCACTGATCCCCACTAACCACTCGGCCATCATCGCTACAAAATACTGTACTAAGGCATGGTACAGGTGGACGAGTAGTGACAACACTAACACAAGTTGCTCCACTTTGTAATCTATTGTCTGTTGTATTACATATGAGATGTGACGCGACGGTAAAGTAAATATTGGTACATACTGAGAGTGCGCTGGACTAGACTGTACTACAAGGTTAACAGTGGATTAAGCTGAGAGATACTTTACTATACTCATATGCCAACAACTTTTACTGTAGGGTTCAGAGTATTCAGTACACGGATACACAGTACTTCCCTAAATTCGAGGGAATTACTCCGTTCTGTCACCCCATGGGGACAAAGCGGGGTGACAGATCGGAATAATTCATTCGAGGGAGGGGACGGCTGTCGACTAAATGGAATAGTCTTTCTTTTCTCGAATTCAGGGATGGGAAATTGTTTTGGGAATAAACCTTCAGAATGATGAGTACATACGCGTCATGCTTAGGAAGGAACCAACACATTGTTATTGACTATATCCCTAATCAGATCCAACTCTTTCCAGAAGTCGCGTCGCCAATAGAGCTGCCGGATCCGGGCGTATTGCCGCCCCCGCTGCCGCTGCCGTTCCTGCCGCCCCCACTGTTACCTCCACTACCGCGGCCGCCGCCCCTCGGCCGGCTGCCTTCGCCGCACCCACCGAGGTAAACAAATGGCATTATTGTTTTTTTTTTTACAAACCTAAAACGAAACTTATTGCTATTGGAATAGTTATATTATATCAGTTCAAGCTATTTAATATATGCCAATATCAAGTATCAACGACGCAGTGATATTGCGAGGAAATCGGAGTCGGAAGTTTTAATATAAAAATCAATCCCCACAAATATAAAATGCTAAAGTGTGTTTGTTTGTCCTTCATCTCTTCAGCAACTGACTGATGCTTCGACATATTTTTACATAGGATTAGTTTTGAAGTGCGGAGAGTGCCCGCTACAGTTTACTGCGAAGCTAGGGGTTAAAGCTAGGTAAAGATACAAGTATTCTACTTAGCTCTCTTACAAATTATTCGTTATGATATAAATTCAATAAATTTGCATACGAAACAACAGACGCCATCTCAAATACAATGTTTAAAGAATTACAATGTAGTAATGTGTATCTGTATCATTTTTTCTTTCACAATGTTTAATAGCGCTGTTGGTTGTCCTAAGATAAGTTAAATAAGTTCGTGATATGTTTACAATTGTTAAACTTGTTGAGTGTAGATACAACGACAGGCGATACTCGCCCGACTCGCGCTACTCGCCCGAGTCGCGCTACTCTCCGGAGACGGTGCGCTACTCGCCCGACTCGCGCTACTCTCCTCGTCGCCTCGACGCATACTCGCCACGATCGAGAAGACGATCCTCTCGGGATAGGTGAGTTTTATTACATTAGTTGAATATTATGTTTATATGTATACAGACAGTAATAATAATACTAGAACTGATCTCGACAGTTATTTTTAACCTCCTACGCAAAAACGACTGAGTGTTATAAGTTTAAGTTGTCTCCTCTGTGTGAGTCTGTGGCATCGTATCTTCCGACTGGATGAATCTGTTTTGATTTTGTTTTTTTCGTTTGAAAGGTAAATTAGTCAGGAGTGTTCTTAGCTATGTTTGATGACAACAAGCTGTCCAAAATGGCCGCCTCATACAACATATTTTTTTTTGGAGGTTTTGTAACATTTTATTTTGTTATCTCAACCACGCCAATCTCGTCATACAGGTACAGCGAAGGTCGGGGTTCTCGAACTAGGAACGGTCCCGCTGACACTGAAACGGAATACAACTCGGACAGCCCGACGCGCGCACCTCGACGGCGCAGGACGTACTCACGACATTCAGGTACCTCACCATACGTGTTATAGACACGACAGGCCTGGCGCGCTCTCGCTACCTCCAAATATGCCGGCAGGCTCTACATGCGATACTTATATGCAAGTCTCATGAGAGCGAGAGAAATAGAGATAATCACAGTAAAACAGACGAAATAAGGCACAGGTTTCCCTCCGCGGTATTAACTAGTGATATACTTATCCTTAGAGCGCCACGTGAGCTAAAGTTGTTGTTGCTTTAATGACTTATCAGAGAATGAGGTAAATGGATTCTTAGCGCTGAAAATGTATTAAACAATAGCAACTTGCAAAACAGTGATCCTGTTTAAACTAGAAGACGTACGACGAAAGTTAAGTAAATCCGCTGCTCAAGAGACAAACTAGGCATATACGTTTGTGTGAGAATTGTAAGATAGGGTGGATCTATTTAAACCTAAAATTAAAAAAAATATTAGTGTGTAAGATATTTTAAGAAGGACATATCTTAAGTTAAATATATATCATTGCAGGAAGTTCCGGTTCGGGGGGATACTCAACGGGGTCGGATAAATGAATTTTATAGGTTTTGTTTGTAAGTGCCTAAATTTGAAACACCAAAAGTGGTGATGGTGAACATCTGTTGCTTATGACCACAGATTACCCTCAATGGATTCCGCGTCAAGGGGATGTATAGTCCCACCGAAAGAAAAATCTAAAACATCTGCAAAGCTTTTGCAATATCTTTTAAATCGTGAAAAAGTTTTCCAATTTCTATATCCCGATGTTTATCTAAAAGTTTAAGATCTATGGCACTACTCGTTTTTTACTTTTTCTTTTGTTTCTTGTTCTTTGTCTAAAATAAAGAGTGCATCGATTCTACGTTTATTTACGATTTGTCGTTCATGAGGAATCCTTTGGAAGTAATCTGACTTTATGTCACATTAAATCGTTAAAAAAGTAACGAATTTATATCACATTTTGTACAGTTGTCATAGTTTAATAACATACGCGGACATCTTTTGAAATTATTCATGAAGTGACTAAAATATTGCGGTGCATTCCTTGATTTGTTACATTATTATTTTCTTATGTGTTCATATTTTGTTCCTATTGTTTGATTTTATTGCCATTATATGAAATCATTAACCGACATTTGACATTATTCTGTATAATTAATTTCCATTGTCAATCCGTATAATTATATACTGCAATAATTTTCTGACTTTTAAAAATACAAAAGCATATTGTGAGACCAAATTTTATATGGAAAAATAAGTTTAAAGTATTAAATGATAAAGCTACCATATGATGTGGATTTTTTTCTTAATTACACTGCCCGAAGGTATATATATATAAGAATAAGGATAATGAAACTCGTGTTGCGGCTATTAGAGTATAGTTAAAATTGCTTTATATGTTTATAATACTTTAATTTTTCTTGTACTGATTTGAATGTAATGTAATTAAATTGCTTCCAATTAAATAATTAAAGTTACTTAATTGTATAAAAGTATAAACCTCATTTCGATCTTCAGGTTGGTAGTGCATAATTTTTATTTTTTCTTAGTACATGGTTAGTGTATAAATCTAACACAGTATTATATTAATTTGTGTATTTAAAGACATACATAGACACAAAACTACGTCATACTGCTTCCACAGTTTCTTAAAATAGATATAAATATCGCTGAACGGAATTACGAACTAATATTCGAATAATACTCTATAGAAATATATGAAAACATACAATATTTATACAGACGAATTGAGAACTCAATTCGTCGGATTGATTTTTTAAATATAATTTTGTTCCCTGATTCCTCCTCAGGAATGCCTGAACGGATTTCAAACAATATTTGTATTGTTTATAAAGGTATAATTTCCAGTTAAGCCCACATTTTTATAAATCGGCCTAGTATATTGGTTTATAAATCAAAATATCGTAAAAAATTTGAAGTTTTTTATTTTGCTTTTTTTTATTATTACTTGTGGTCCAAATATACATACTGTGGTATTACTTTTACTGCATCAAATCTTTTTCTAGTTCGTACCTCTAGCAAACTTAATTTTCCAGCCAGGCATGTAGGCTTCTTCCATGCAGGTTCAGTTAGGTAGTGTGATCACAAGCCTCAAAGCTTTAATTTCATGTCGTCTTCCTATCTTCCGTTTACTGTCACTGGGATATTTTTGCCCCATCATCCATCTCTTGCCCGTGTTGTTAAAACTGTAGAGTTTAATTTAGAAATGACGAATTGCACGATCTTGCGTCTTTACTTAACTTACTTTAAAGGTTGTTACTATGTTTTGTATTTGAATTAACAAAACTGTATGTAACCAATACTTAGGTGTACCGTACTTTTAGAGAATAATCTGCTGTAGTATTTTTCGTAATATCCGTCGTATTAACCTGCTTCGGGCATTCCATACGAGTGCGATTAAATAATTTGACAATCAGATTGAAATAGCTATCTTTTCTTAACTTCTTACCGCTAGAATTGAAATTATAAAACTATCAAACAAGGTTTGTGTGTCCTAACAATAAAAGCCTTAGAAACACAAGCAATACAACAGAATTACTGTCTTGTCATAAGCATCGATTGAAATGTGTAATTTATTGAACACTTATTGTTTTAGTCAGTTAATTAATTGTATTATAATTATTAGATAATATTATGATTTTTAATAAATAATTTTATCTATTATAATTTCGTTTTATTTTCTATAGGTACCTACGTATCGCATTTCAGTTTGTTTTCTATTCTAAATATATTAGAGTGTCCTTTATTTTTCAAAGTTTTTATTTTTGAACGCATACGACCTAATTTTGTTTATTTGTCCCTAAAACACACGAAAATAAATTTTTACCTCATTTGGAGAACGATAACCCGTGCCGACTAGCATCGAAACATATTCATACAAGTTACGCGGAACTAGCGGCGCGTACTTGCCGTATATGTCATTTGTTCTCAGTAATTCTCGTGATAAACATATTGTTTGAAAGTAAAAAAATGGTAAAATGCTGGGAGAAGGCCAGAAGACCAATCAGAGGTGCAGAGCAGCTTCACCGTGCCAATAAAAAGAATTAAAAACGCAAGAAGTTCACAAGCTCCGTGAGGCTTTTCAAAAAATGTTAGATGGATGGAGAAAAATCAACAAAAGAACAAAACACAGAAAATTAAAGGAATAAAAAAATAAAGACATGAGCAAATGTGTTTCGAGAGTTTATCGTCATCTCTAACTACAGAAGATTTTATCAAAAATCCCAATTAACCTACCAGCCCTGATGAAAATTTTGAGAAACCCTTGCCATCGACATCTCAAATTGTGAGTTCTGTAACAACTTCAAAAAGAAGAAGAAAGACTTCATCACTCATAAGTTAGTTGCAATTTTAGATAGATGTCAATTAAGCATAAGGGATTCTGTTTATATACTTCAGGGAGGGTAAATCACCACAGCTAAGAGTTTCCACTAGTGGAAACCCTAGATCTTAGCTGTGATGATTTCACGATAAATATATCGAATATTCAACGCATTCACATACAGAGTAGAAAAGCGCAAAAGTAAAAGCAAGCGGGCGAGCGCAGTCCGAGACGTGCAATCGTTGAAGACACGAACGACTCATTTCATCCCTGATGAAGTTCAAGAAATATGAACGAAACTATAGTTTTATCTTTCCGACAATCAGGTATGCGTGAGGTCTTCTTAAACAATATGAATCAAACACGCGTTTTAGTTTTCTAAATAAAAGAGTAGAAAAGATGGAGCGGAAGCTATAAAATCAGATTTTCAATATAATTTGTCTGAAACTGTGACCGTTCACTGGGACAAGAAATTATTACCCGAACTAGAAAGTAAGAAGTTCTGAAGAAGAATGCCTGCCGATTTTTATTTAGTCTGGAGAAAAGAAACAACTTTTCATTGTGCCTAAACCTTTTCCGGTCAAGATTAACCGTACTTCCTCTCATCACAAGTAAACCGCAAATCTACCAAATCACAAGTAGCCCTGATATACCGATGTTACAAAAAGTTTAAAGAAAACTATTAATCCTGCTGCTATTGAAATATGAATTATCTTGCTTATTGTTGCAGGACCATCTTTAAATGATTATGTCTCTATCAAGAAAACAAACTTAGTATCCCTTTTAAACATTGATAAAAACTACATGAAAAAACCCTAATAACTGACTACATGGGAAGATGTTGAATATTTGCAGGCAAAGAGAAAGGTTCTTTCTTTAAGGCCCAAGAATAATACAGCTGAAAGAGCTGTAAAACTTATACAACATTTTCATGGATTAATCACTGCAAAGGAAGAACAAAAAACAATTTTTGCTGCGCTGTGTACATGAACATTGAAATCTGTAAAGAAAATGTGCTCGCTGATTTATAATGTTCTTTTAGTTAATAGGTACCTATTTTTTTTATATAACATTTAATTTCATTTAGCTACACATACACGATGAAAAGCAGGGATAATTTAAATTTCACGGCTCTGTCGGCACGGGTTAATGTTGACATAGGAAGATTAAATTTTGTATTTGAGTAAGTCTAGGTTGTTTAAAAAGAATTATAGGCATTTCGATACATGAAAAAAAAAAAAATCCACCCATAATAGGGACACCCTAAAATATATATTAAATTACACGCAAATACGAATAAAATGAATCCTAACTAATATTATAAATGCGAAAGTAACTCGTGTCTGTCTGTTTCGCTTTCACGCCAAAACCACAACCGATCTGGATGAAATTTGGTGCACAGGTAGATTGGACCGCGGGAAAGGACATAGGATACTTTTTAACCGACTTTTAAAAAGTAGTTCCCCCATTCGACAATCCCATCGACGTCCAATGGGGAACTACGCGGGTGAAACCGCGGGGCACAGCTAGTGTTATATAAATAATAAAACCACATGCAAACAGAGATAAGGTATATATTACATGAACGTAATTATCTATAAGTATGTACGTATTATGTAGTCTGGCACCAAGATTATAACGGTATAATGATATAATACAAAGGTCAAGAAATCTTTGTTGTGATTTCGACGTCTCTTAATACGAGTACATATTTCTTAATATATTTTACACAATAGTTACCAAAGATTTTTAGAGTATAATTTTCTAAGGCTAGTTCTCAGACATGCTTTATTTTAGGTATATTAATGACCTTCTTTATACGCCAATAGAAAATTTATTTTAATTACCATGTAAAGTTAACTGTAAACATGTTCACTTCCTTTTTGGTTACATTGTTTTTATTAGTTCAAAAGTATTCACAACACTTTCACAACCAATAATTTGTTTATACTATGTGATAAGTTATGGAGCTACATTCCACGGTACGAAACTATTTGGATCCGGTTGGTCGAGCTGAAATAAAGATATACTAATTAATATCTACGAGTATGTATAAGCGTGGAACTAATAAGTCACAGATTCTTCGATTTTCGGAATTTAATTATTGATAATCTTTTACCTACGCCAATAATGCACAACAGATTCGAAAATGTCAAAATACAGGTAGGTACTTAAGAAATTAATCACTTTTATTTTTTAGGGTTTAGAAGCTAGCCGTATTCTACGATCTTAACTTCAAATTGTTTATGAATATATGGGAGTGATGTGCGACACCTAACAAGTTCGGAAAATGATTTTGCTCATAAAGAACTTTTTCAAAATATGTATCACTTCGTTATTCACTAGTTTACCTCACTCAAAAGCAAGCATCTAATCTTAATCAGGAACTTAAGTCAAATTTTGCTTAAAACTAAGTTAATTTGTAGATAATCAAAAATAAGGAGTACCTTTTTCGTGATATGATCTTCACAGGCCATACGTATCCTTGCGGACGTCGCAGGCGCGTCAAATCTGAAATCAAGGGATACTCCGGCGTCCTTTCGCGCTGCGCGAATTGCTTCCTTGATCGCAAAGAACGCCGATGATGCTAGAAATAGAGGCGGCTCGCCCACAGCCTAAAATGAAAAAAAAATAAGACATGAATAAGTATGAGATACCTACATTAATTTTTACTGTTAAGGTTGTTCTTTACCTTTGAAGAATACACAGCTCGCACATTCGGTGCTCCTTTCAACAACGACACGTTGAACTCCAGAGGAATGTCTCCAAAGCCGGGTATTTTGTAGGCACCAGGCCCTCGTGAAAATAGAGTCCCCGTCGGTGAATATATCAATTCCTCCATCGTGAACAGGCCATAACCTTGGACGAATGCACCTTCAATCTGCCCAATGTCTATCGCTGGGTTTATGCTTTCTCCTAAATCCATGACAATGTCAGTCCTAATCACTTGGTGGTCGCCACTGAGGCAGTCGATTTCGACTTCCGTGCAAGCCACACCGTAGGTAAAGTAGTTGAATGCCTTTCCTTTGTTATTCTTGATGTCGTAACCAATTTCGGGTGTTGCGTAGAAACCAGTAGACGACAGACTAACTCGGTCAAAATACGCTGCTGAAACCCAGTCCTCCCATTTTCCGTCGGGGTTCTTATCTTTGTATGGTTGTAATCGTTTAATAAGGATTTCGCAGGCTTGAAGCACTGCCATTCCGTTGAGATCTGAGCCAGCACTAGCAGCCGTGGCTGATGTGTTTGGAACTTTATCAGTCGCAGTCTCACTGATGTGAATCTTTGAGACGTCCACGCCAAGAATACGGGATGCTACTTGAATCATCTTCGTGTGTAGACCCTGGCCCATCTCAGTTCCACCGTGAGACAACAACACTGACCCATCGTTGTAAATGATAACCAAAGCACCGGCTTGGTTCAAAAACTTCTCCGTAAAAGCTATGCCGAACATTGTCGGTATTACTGATACACCACGTTTGCGCCATCTGTTATGCCTGAAACGATAAGAGTAGTAAAATTTAACTATGTTATATATTTAACTATGTTCAATACTCGTATGTCACCGAATTAAGTTTAAACTTACTTGTTGAACTCTTCAATGTTATTTTTCCTCTCCACCAAGTTGCTTTTCTGGACACATTCGTCCCAGCATCTTTGCATAGTGCAGTGTTCAACGACTTGATGGTAATGGGTCGTTAAGTTCTCTCGATACAGGTTGATCTCTCTGATTTCCTCTGGAGTTTTGCCTAATTTAAAAGCGATATCTTGAATCATGTTTTCGGCGCCGAACATTCCCTGAGGACCACCAAAACCTCTGAAGGCTGTGTTTGAGGGTAGATTTGTTCTACAAACATGACCAGTTACTTCTGCGTGTGGTAAATAGTATGCATTCTGGAAGTGAAACATTGCTCTCTCTACCACCTGCAAAAATGTAGAAAACTATTATTTACTTGATTTACAAGATTACGTTTGCCTTATACCTCAATCGTCTTGATACCCAAGAAATCGTGATGACGACAGTACAACGCAACTACTTAATCGTAAACTTTTTATATTTCTGATGGCTTGGGGCCCCTTCAACCAGTGTTCGTGCCCGCGTGATGGAGGGAACGCGACATAGCGGGAATGATTCGGTATATGTAGGTTCACATGATATGGTGCACATTAAATACTTATTATGCGGTGTGCACTTACCGGACCAGACAAGTCAAAGGAGTAGCCGCCATTGTTGTAAATGTTTACCGATGCAGCCTGCATTTTGCCCTCTTTGTTGACTGCAACTTTGTATTTGATTAAAAACGGATGTCTAGTGCCTGTCATTTGCATATCTTCGTCTCGATCCAGCATGCAACGCACTGGTTTATTGAGCTTATGAGCTGCAAAAGCTACTGGTAAAGCAACCAACATTCCTCTTGACTCTTTTCCTCCGAAACCTCCCCCCAGTCGTTTTACGCGACATACGATTCTATTCATTGGAACGTGGATCACATGGCTTACAAGTTTCTGAAAATATAATAAAAACGCCGAGTTAAAATTTAGTTTGTTGTTTAATACCTAGAGTTTGAATGAACGACGGAAATACTATAAAGGTTTATCATGGCAAAATTGCTGAATTGACGACTAACATTACCATTGAAACTTAGTGATTCCGTCTCACATTAAAAAAAGAATCAAATGCGTACGAGACATTCATACGAGAATAACTTGAGTAACATATTGTGTCTTTGTTTTAAGCTCAAAACAATTTCCCGCGAATTTTTTCCAAGGTTGCTCAGCCTAGAGAATTTGAACTTTCTATGTTTTAAAGTCTAAAAATGTAAGTGAAGGAACCAAATTGCAAATTTATTTTAGGACTCGTTTACTTAAAAATGGTAGGTACACTTAGTAGAAATTAAATTCACCCCCACTTCACATGTATGAAGCCATCCTTAAAATATAAAATTATTCTTAGCTAATGATTTCAAGCATTAGGACCTACACGTGAAAGTTAGAAGGGGATGCAAACGGAATACAGGACAGAGCGAAACAATAAACTTTCACTAGTACTACGGAACCCTTACTCGTAATAAGACCTAGTATAGAAAAAAACTGTTAGGTTATAACTTACCGCTATCTCAGAGGGATGCTGACTCGAAATAAACATCTCGAGCTCATCGTCTTCTTTCTTTGGAATAGCAAAAGCAGCATGGGTTTCAAGGTAAAAGTGTTCCTGTCCACCCATTCTGCATTCTCCTTCGATCACGATGTTATTAGTATCTTCGAAAACAGGATTTACGTCTCCTTTTCGAATTGTCTTTGGAAATTGCGGATAAAAAGAATTGTGTTTGATCGCGTCTTCCATAGTGACGATAATAGGTTGTAACTCCTCATACTCAATCTTTACCATCCTGGCTGCAGCTTGAGCAGTATTTTGATCTTTAGCAATAACGATTCCTATTGTTTGTCCTTGACTTATGACTTTTTTACTAGCAAACAACTCTTCGTCGTGAAAGATCGGTCCAATTTCATTTTGCTCTGGGGTTAGATCTTTATGACAAAAGAATGCCACCACACCGGGCATTTCTAGTGCTTGCTGAGCATCAATATTCAAAATGTTTGCATGTGCTTTCGTACTTAAGACAAAAGCCAAATAAAGTTCACCTTCCGCGATTGGTATATCGTCGCAATAAATAGCTTCTCCAGTGGCTTGCTTGTACGCTGACATGTGTTGCACCGGCCTTCCTACAGCATCGCTTTTGACTTGTTTCTCTCCAATCAATTCGAAGTATTGTGAAGCTTTTGGCATAATCCCATGGAATTGTTCAGCTCCACTGCTGTGATAAGGTTTTATTAAGTCTTTGTGTATGTAGTCTTTGCCCATCTGATTTGATATAGCCAGATACGCTTTCAAAAATAGACTCATCGTAAGTGTTCTTCTGAACTGTATATTGCCTCCAGGGGCAGAAGGGTTCAATGGCATTTCTTCCAATAAGTGTGAAAAAGCTTTGTCTACCATGGCTTCATCCCATTTCAACCCTTCCAAGGCTTTACTAGTATTAGTAGCTATTTTGGTCCACGGGGCCATTCCACCAAACGCTATGTTAATCTGGCTAATTATATTTGTATAATCTTGAAACTGCACATTTATAGCTGCTGTAACAATAGAAATATCATCCTCTCGTCTTTTAGCTTGCTTGTATGCTGTCACATATTGAAATCGATTTGAGAATGGAATCTCAATAGATAGCAAAATCTCATCCGGTTTAACTACGTTTTTTCTATATCCTGTGAAGAACGATTCGTCCATTAGGACATGGCGATGTCCTCCTGTTGAACTCAAAAGGTTGAGCTTGACTTTTAACGCCATTAAAATAGGATTTAGATCCGATATCGGACTGCCAGTCATAATATTTCCACCTATAGCAGCTACATTTCTAATCTGTTTGCCGGCAAACCAGTTTAACATGTTATTAATAGTGAGCAAGGTCCTTGTTTTATAATGCGGAAGTAAATCTATGTATCTTTTAAACGTCTGTTCCATGTCCATAAGTGTGACGGAAGCACCGACTGATAATCCAGAATCAGTTTCAGTGATTACATTCATTTCTGAAACACAGCTGGGCATTATGATAACTGGATAAACAGAGTGTTTAAATTTCACTTCAACGCCTACTTCTGTATTTCCTACGACTATTTTAGCATCGGGGTGCTGTTGTTTTAATTTCAAAATGGATTCAATTTCTGTGGGCCGATACCATGTAACTTTCTCTCCTCGAAACTTTAGATATTGGTCATCGTAAGTTGAGTTTAATTTTAGCTCGGGTGGAAATATTGGTTCTTGACTGGGGTCATAAGGTAAGAACGATGATCGGTCGAATATATATGGTGTCTCACTGTCATCTTCGTTTTTACTCTTATTTTTGCAGCAGTCTTTTCCCATTGCACATACTCCATTTCCATTGGCTTGGCCATTTGTACTCCCATTAACGCCGTTTATCGTGCCTACTGTCGTACTATTTGCAACTCTGTTCACCTCCCAGTCTTCAATAAAGGTTTTGTATCCTTCAATTATAGCTCGATATCCTGTGCATCTGCATAAATTTCCTTGGAACGCGACCTCCATGTCTTCATACCTTATTTTACTGGAAGTCCTAAGTAAGGCATACATGGACATAACAATACCAGGTGTACAGAAACCACACTGTGACCCGTGAGCTTTGGCGATTCTTTCCTGGACTGGATGAAGTTTGGTTTTGGTGGAACCTATTCCTTCAACCGTAGTGACAGCAAGACCGTGCATCGCACATACTGGGGCTAAACATGCGTTAACTGCAAGATGACTGAACAAGCAGTCAAGGAATATAGTTCAAAGATTGTATTTTTTTTCTCAAAGAATGGGATAAAAAATATAATGAGTACAAAAATCTTCAAACAAAAACCTCTTATTTGCGGACCGCGACAAAAACATAGTGCGATAAACTATTGTTCAGCTGCAACAGAAAAAATAAAGTGTGAGCAGTATAGTGACAAAGGTCTTGGCCCTCAAGATAGTAACTAAGTATACCTACCTACGTTATAGGCAGGCACTCACCTATTAAGTCTATTGAAAGTCGACTACTCATATCTAGATCAGACACTTAAGAATATATCTAATTTACTATTCTACAAGGCATCTGTCTCCTATGTCGTTTATGAATATTGTTCATTCATATACTCGTAAAAGGATACATGACTTTCTTCTCTTTCCTGTTGTATTTGGAAACCATGACGGTACAAGCGCCGCAGCCGCCTTCGGCACACCCTAGCTTGGTACCAGTGAGGCGTAGCTTCCTTCGAAGGTACCAGAGCAGCGTCCATTCTGGATCTGGGTTTGGCTCGATTACCTGAAAAATTTGCAATATATGTAGATATCAAATACCGCAATTTTACGGTATAGGTACCTACCTATCTGATTATAGAAATTAGCAAACGGCCAGGTTATTGTATTAAAAATTGCAGATGTCTGATATTTGAAATAAATTAGGTACATGTATTGGTTCGTTATAACATATATTGTGATATTTGAAAAATACGAGTCTAAACAATTAACTTCATCGCATGGACGAGTTTATAGAAAGTCTTGCACATGACGTGATATGAAACAAAGACAAAGTTCTGGTTCACGAAGCTTGAATGGGAAGCCTAGAAAGTGTACGTTTGAATTACATCTCACGTAGATAGTAACTATAATTAGATATAATATTAGGGTGCATACAACATTAACTAATCACAATAAATTAACGGTCTTCTGTAAGCTTGGGATTAACAACCTTGGTTTGTGATAAATCATCTGTCCAGCTGACTAAAAAAACAATACAAAAACTGGAAGGTCGGCACGACGGGTTTTGGATGCCGCGATATAATAAGTCGAAAGTGGTGTATCAAGTCGGGCTATGTCAATAGCAAAAATGCTGTTATTTTTTTAAGTTAGATGCATTTATCTTATCATAAAAATATACTTAGTTAAGAATGTACGTAGGTAAATAAGGAATTAAATAGGTATTCCGGAACCTACCTATTTATAATTTAAGAACACATAATTATGTTATTAACAAAACCAAAGGTTTCTTACGTACATTATAGTTTGACATAGCAACCGAACAATAACCAGTACCTACAGATTAATCTATATAGTGATGTATCATCTGTTATGATTGGCAGAGAGGCAAGGGTCAGAATTATCAGGGACAGCGAGGGGCCAGCCAATGGTAGATTTTGGACGTCATAAATAAACTAGCTTGAAAACATAAACATTCCTTTGAACTTCATGACGCAATAAGTTGTGGACATAAAGTGTGAAAGCTGATTATCGAGACATTGTAAGAAATTCACCTTCAGGACCATGAGTTAAACCATTAATTTTTTACATACCTATCTATTTCAAAATTCAAAAGTCAAGGATACCAAAATATGCCGAACGTTACATTTTTTAAATGCCAACAACGTGTCTTCTATTGCTATTCCTGACTCGCACTTAGCAAAGACAAGAAATACTTACAATATGTTGTATTGGAGTCGTCTCAATATTGGTTTAGAAAATAAAAAGCAAAATATTTACCTATATGTGAAACATAGTCGTGAATCATGATCGTACAAAAGAGCTTCCTTGACGGCTAGCTCCTACCTACCACTTATTATATTTCTTTTGATGAAGATAATTTTTAATCGGTAGGTAACTATCAGCACTAAGTTCAATTACACATGGTAATTAATGGAAACAAAGACAATGGAAATGCGTGTTATGCTTGATAGGAGAAAGTAATCAATTATTACACTTGATTTATTAAATTTTATTGGTTCTTCTGAATTTCATACCTGCCTAGAATATTTTAGGAAGTGTTTTCATGACTTTTAAGTTCATTAATTCAATCCTATTGAGTTAAATCCAAATAAACTGCATATTTTTACTATTGTGACCCTTTGAAGGTCTACGTCTGACCATGTTGATTGTTTCGACATGAGAAGGTTTATTTAATACCTACTTAATTTCATACTACCTAAGTACTTTTTAAATATATTACTAACCAGTTATGCATATTTGACTTGTATTCGGAGGTTGTATCAGGTTCAACCCAAAACTTTTTACTTATTATTCAAGAAGCAAGATTTTATAACGTAATAAATTAAATCCAAGTTCGCTCTCTAGGGGGCATTATTACTATCTATATATATATAAATTACGTATATACTTTATAATCATCCACACACGCAAGAATCATACTGATAATCATAAGTATTTTGTTGACCCCTAGTATTTGACTTGCGCATCATCGTTTATAGAATTAGACTATACCTAAATTAAATATCATTAATCAAATCTTCACATACCTTTTTTCCATTGACAAAGAACACCAGCTCAGTAAAAATATCCCCGCACTCTTCATCGGCGTTTAAAAGTCCCATTTTATTTCGTAAACTTTTAGAACTAAAATATAGATCTGCCGGAACACGTTTCACTCGCGATACGATTGTGCTCCGACTGACAGACTGGACATAATATAATAATACCCCACACACATGCACATGCTGACATCTGCTATGTAGCAAATAAGACAGTGCGCGTGTGTTCGATTAAAATTAATAGCGAGTTTGTTATTGTAGTATATAGTCTACGATGCGACTCCCGCACAGCGCATTTATATAATATATATATGTAAATTACTAATTATGTAGAATTGCAGCACATAAATCCTGCATTTGCCTGTAATGAACTAAAAACTTATCTTCGTTCTATTTAATATACAGATAAAGGAACCTTATCTAATCTGATGCTGTTGTTTATTTTAAAGGCAAAAAGTATCTAGGTATTCCAATCAGCAGTTACTTACTTAGTTGATAGTGACAATGTAAATATTGATGCACTAAGTAATATGTATTTTTCTAATAGTGCAACTTTATATCGGGCGTTACAATTAATGACAGTACTTTTTATAACACCTTAAGGACTCTATGGTGCAAGTAGAAAACTTTACATCTATTTGGATCTTCCTTTTCTAAATCTATTTTTTTATTCATTAAATTCCAACTCTCTAATTTCAAAAGAAAATAAGGATTGAAAATATTTACGCACAAGAATTTGAAAACACCTCGCGTTGCAGAATTTCCATTTATATATTTCTACCAGTATAGGGTTACGATTCATTTTACAATTTTATTGTTTTGATATTTCACAAACAATCCGTAGAAGTATTAGAGTCGCAGAAATTTGAAACCTTTCCCGACAGAAAAGATAAAATGCGCATAAGTAATAATAAACTTTGCTCCTTTACTTTTTTACTTAGTTTCCTTACGGTAAAGTGCCTTACGATATAGATAGGTAGGTACTGAACGAGTCACTTTCTTATATGAATAAACTCGTACATAAAAAAGAATCTGTAGGTATACTTCAAAAAAATATTTAGTAAATAAGTAAGTAACTAAGTGAGTACAAATTACTAAGTACGGGTTGGTTGTAGTAAGCACTATTCAATAACCAAATACTAGTGTGGAAACATTATTGTGTTCCTGTATGAAGGGCAGCGGTGCGAGAGAAATTTAGCTGCATCGGGACGATGACAAGATCAATTCAGTGTCGTAACTGGATTGTAATTTTGTGTTCATATGTAATCAGACTAACGCTAACTGCGTTTTTTGATTCATGCAAAAAATTAAAAACTATAGCACTTAACTAAAAATAAATAATACTCAGAATGAATTACAGTATAGAAATATTTACTTTACCTACAAAAACATCGTATAGAAACAATTATATATATATTAAAGCATTACGCTATCACATTCCATGGATCGCCTACTTCCGTTATTGTTGGTTTCACCTGTAATAAAATGAAATTATGGTAAAAAATCTAAACGCAATTTCCATATATTATTGAAACATCTCTTTTATTATCAATAATAATTATGATAAAATTTACTATGGAATCATAATAGTAAAGGTTATTATACCCTTTCAAACAAAGATCCTGAATCGGTGCAGACGTGTGTCGCGTGGTAACTTCATTTTCATACCGAAGGTAAGTAACCGACCGATTTTTACTGGATAGTATATACTTTAATACTTAAAAAGCGAAAATCGACTTCAATTCAGCACGCAAAACTTACGTCACAAAACAAAATGTAATTTATGTACCGATTTTCATACTAAAATTTATTTTACCAAAAAAAAAATCCTAATATCGGAAATCAGGGTCATAATGGAAGTCGATTATGACTGTTTATAAAGAGAACTTTTTTATGAAGTCGGCTTAAAAAAAATAGATTCCGGTGAATTTAGAATCCCCTGCTTTTAATTAAGTCTGTTAAAAATACCTGTTTGGTGATTTCATCCTCGCAAGCCATTCTAATCCGGGCGCAGGTGGCAGGCGCTTGCAGCTCGAAATCTTTAGAGACCCCCGCGTCCGCGCGAGCTGATCGTATAGCTTCTTTTATGGCAAAGTATATTGAGGAAGCCAGAAATAGAGGAGGCTCACCCACTGCCTGTAAAGAGCAAGTAGGTCTTACTAAAACCATAAAGTACAACCCAGTCACAATATATGTGCACCTGAGCTCGTGAAGTCATATCGGCTGTCTGGGTACGGTGTGCTAACCGTACTGTCGCACGGAGAGGTGACAGCGGAAGCGGGCAAGGCGCCGCATTTCAGCGAGGTGCACAGATATTCTGACCGGGTTGTGTATATGTAGTAGGTATAACAGAGTGACGATACCCCTTCAATAACTGTACGCCGATAATATTTTCTTTAACAAAATAATGACAACCGACTTTTATTACAACAGGACCGACAAAACTTTTTCAGTTATTGCGATTTAAAAATTCCCCTTGACCGATTTGATAAAATTAAAATGTGATCACATGGAAAGTATACTCTATCAAACAAGAAGGGTCCTCCCGTCGTAAATGCAGTCGATTTGAGTACCTCTTCTTTTATGGAAGTCGGTAGCAAATAAGTCACTGTTTCTGCGCTAGAGCTCGTTACGTGTCTCAGGTTAGATATAAATACATGCATGTATCAAATATAGCTATATATGTATGTATCATAAATATACGAATAATTCCAAGAACTGCAAATTTAAAGCTGCTTTGAAAAAAATCAACAACCTCTTGACCGTTTCTTCATGCGTATTCATGAATCATGAATGTTTAGTTCCGCATGTCTGTACAAAATATTAAAAAATAGCGCCATAGCAAACTTCTTCCCTTTTGGGGAGAAATATGTATCATTAGTTCTTTGACCTAATTATTACGCTATTACAACAAAAGGCAACTACGATCTATTTAAAATTCTTATTAAAAGCCGTGTTTCGCATATTTCTAACAAATATTCCCTAAATGGCGCTGTAGCAAACCTCCCCTTTTTAAGGACTCGTCACATCAAAATTCTACACGATTAAAAAAACTCTTAGAATAAGACAAGTATACTGTGGTTCAAGTGAGCCCTTACTATGGCCACTCTAGCGCAATATTGTTCACTTGCGGCATTCCACGCCGCTCGACCGTGTACCGTATCTTTCAGCGATAAGATGCATACTTGTGCGACACGGACGGACGTCTAACAAACAAGTACCTACTACATTAAAAAATTACAAACGATTTAAATTTGATCTTCAACTATTTTGATTCAAAAAATTGTTTTTTTTTTAGAAATAACAATCGGCTAAGTGCTAGTCGTACTCGCACTAAGGGTTCCATTCAACATTAGTTCAAGTTTCTAGCTGTTGTTATTAATATCGAACAATAAACAAGTTTGCTGTGTTTGAGTTCCCCCAAAATATTCAATTTATTTTTAGAGTATAAAAAAAGGAAATATTCTGTGTATAAATAAAGCGTTGTTGTCGTTATTATTTTGAGCAAAGAAAATAGATTTACATCATCTGTGAAAATTTTAGCCTCTAGCTATCACGGTTCATGGGATACAGCCTGGTGACAGACGAACAGAAAGACAGCGGAGTTTTCGTGATAAGACCCCGTTTTTACCTTTTGGGTACGGCACCCTAAAAAGTGTTCATCAACTTATATTTCGGCAGAACAAACATCAGGACCGATATTCATAAAATTTAAATGGGAACACTCGAGTAGTAAACTCTTTTAAACAAAAAAAAGAACTCTACAAATGTGTCCAGCCACCTCCGAGAAATCAAGCAACAAACAAAAAACGTACCCGTCGAACTGAGTACCTCCTGCTTTTTATTAAGTCAGTAAAAAAGTAACACACACAACCTTTCCTGTTAATTCTATTAGTAAGAACAATTTAGTGAGCTAGCGTAGCGTCTGTGTTTCTAATCTGGCTTCTTGTTTGTTGTAATTGTTGGTTTATGGTGGAGCTACGATATTGCGTTGCACTTTTGTTGCGTTATTGAAACTAAGGTATCCGATACCTGATATATTTTCGGAAATTGCAAGGTGCGATTAAGACATTTATCGAATTATTTAGGAAACCAAAATATTAAGATGTTTTTTGAGATAACAATATGTTAATCGCGCTAGAACTATACGAGTAGATCTGCTGTTTTAATTCTTACTCCTTTGTATTAGAGTAGTGTATTGGCTCGCTTTGGTATAAGAATTCCCAGGCCGCCCCAAGGCATGGCTTGTGACATAGTTTACGTCTCATAGAAATCTAATATACATAAGAAATATCTAATATAATAAAATAAACTCGAATGCAAATTTATTTTACCTTTGACGAGTAGACGGCTCTCGGATTTGGAGCACCTTTTAGCAAAGCAACATTAAACTCCTTTGGTATATCCGAAAACGTAGGTATTTTGTACGCTCCAGGTCCTCGCGACAAAGCCTCTCCTTGCGACGAAAATATCATCTCTTCAATGGTATAGAATCCATAACCCTGCATGAAAGCACCTTCAATCTGCCCTATATCTATAGCTGGATTCAAACTGGACCCAACATCCATTACGATATCAGTTCTCAAAACTTGATGATCTCCAGTTAGGCAATCGATGATGACTTCAGAACAGGCCACTCCGTACGTAAAGTACTCAAACAAATTCCCAGAGTTTGTTTTGGGATCGTACTCTATTTTCGGCGCGGCGTAGAAACCAGTAGCGAATAGACTCACTCTATCTACGTAAGCTGAAGATATCCAGTCCTCCCACTTGCCATTAGGATTTTTCTCTTTGTAGGGTAAAAGCCTTTCGCTAAGCACATTACACGCGTCTATGACAGCCATTCCGTACAAGTCTGAACTAATACTACCGGCTGTAGGCGAGCTGTTGGGTACTTTGTCGGTAGCCATTTCGCTGATAAGAATTTTATTATGATTGATTTGTAAAGCTCTTGCCGCTACTTGGATCATCTTTGTGAAAAGTCCCTGGCCCATTTCGATGCCTCCGATAGATAGTAAGACAGAGCCATCGTTGTATACGAGAAGCAGTGCACCGGCCTGCATAAGAATGTCAACTTGAAATGAGATTCCGTATTTGGTGGGTACTATTGAAATGCCCATCTTTTTCCATCGGTTCTTCCTGAAAAACAAGAAATGTCGATTATGAAAAGATGGTATGGATACACTGAACTTCTACATCATTTTCAATATCAAAACATTTTAATCAGCTTATCAAAATACTCCAAGGTACAAACTTGTTGAATGCCGTGACTGCTGTTTTTCTGTCCCAATAATTTGATGTTTTAATACATTCATCCCAACACCTCTGAATAGTGCAATACGAGAGGATCTGGTTATAATGAGTCAAAGATCCTTCTCTATACAGATTCAGCTCCGCTATTTCCTCATAAGGTTTGCCTAAAGTATCTGCTACTTGTCTGATCATAGCTTCAGCTGCCAACATGGCCTTGGGTGCTCCGAAGCCTCTGAACGCCGTATTCGAAGGCATATTTGTTTTGCATACCCATCCATTAATTTCGATATTCGGTATGAAATAGCAGTTGTCTACATGCATGACTGCACGTTCCATCATCTGTGAAGCAATAAATTATTTTATTCATATATGTTTTTTATTTTAAGTTATCTAAAATTAATATTTAAAGCTTAGATATCGTGTTCATCACAAATTGTATTACATGTATATAAGTACTTACTGAGCACGATATATCCATAGAATTTCCGGCATTAGTATATATTTCAAATTTGGCACCATTAATCTTTCCATCATTATTGAAAGCAACCTGGTAGTTTATCAAACAAGGATGTCTATATCCTGATACTTGCATGTCTTCATCTCTATCTAAAACTGCGCGAACAGGTTTCTTTAACTTGTAGGCGGCTATTGCTACGGGAACAGCAAGAATAACTGCCCTCGTTTCTTTGCCCCCGAAACCACCTCCAATACGCCTCACTTTACAAACGACTTTGTGATTTGGTATGTGAAGTGCTTCTGCAGCTAACAACTGAAATACATAAAATTGTTATTGTTCAAAAATTATATTGGTAGAAAATTAGACTTAGCATAAAATATTATGTAAACGTAGAAACAACTTACAGCAACTTCCGACGGATTTTGAGACGTAGCCACAATTTCCAATTCGTCTTCTTTTCGGACAGCATATGCGGATATAGTTTCAAGATAAAAATGTTCTTGCGCTCCACTTCTAACTTTGCCTTCAACTAAGTGACTTGATTTTGAAAATGCCTCATCCACATTTCCCTTGCAAACTTTTCTCGGATAGCCTTTGAAGAACGACTGATGAGCTATAGCATCCTCTAGTGTCACTATTATAGGAGATAGTTTTTCATAATTTACAACAATTAAATCTTTGGCCTTTCTTGCAGCTTTCTCCGATGTAGCAACAACTGCTCCTATGACGCAAGCTCTACTTGTGACTGTTTTCTTGGTAAATATTTCTTCGTCTTTGAATATTGGTCCCAGTTTATTGTGTTCATCGTCTAAATCTGCAGCGGACAAGAAGGTCACCACTCCTGGGACTTGTAACGCTTTAGTAGTGTCAATAGATTTTATTTCAGCATGTGCTTCTGAGCTAAATACTAATGTGAGGTAGAGTTCTCCTTCTACATTCGGAATGTCATCGCAATATATAGCTTCTCCAGTTGCTTGCTTTAACGCTGACGCATGGTGTATTGGCTTACCGACTGCATCAGAAATGTTTCTATCATTGTTGACTATCTCAAAACATTGTGAACTAACTGGCACCTTCAAGGGTATTTCTTCTGCGCCGCTTGCAATATTGCTCGCAATTTTCTGCAACCCATTAACTTCAGGTAATACAGACTGAACGTGCAAAAAAAATCTAAAGAATAAACCCAGGCACAATGATTTTCTATAAGCGGCCATTCCTCCAGGCACAGACATATCCAATTGCAGTTCCTCCGTTAGCGAGTCGAACACTGTTTTTAACATTCTTTTATCCCAACAGCGACCAATAAGCAGTCGTGAAGTATTCGTTACAGATTTCGTCATAGGACCCATTCCACCAAAGCAAAGCTTTGCCGCTGACACAACATTATTGTCATTTAACTTTACGTTGAAAGCTGCTGTTACTATAGAAATATCATCATCACGTCTCCTCGCTTGCTTGTAAGCTTTGACATATTGATTGGGTTCTGTAAACGGAATTTCTACAGACACAATGACTTCATCGTTTTTTAATTCAATTTGTCGGTAACCTTTGAAAAACTTTTCATCGATGACGATTTTTCTGTTACCTCTTTCGAAACTGCTCACGTTGAGAATGGCGGAACATGACATCAGAATAGGATTAAGATCAGATATAGGGCTGGCAGTTACAATATTTCCGACTAGTGATGCTACATTTCGCACTTGTGTTCCGGCGAACCAATGAAGCATGTCTTTTATTGCGTCGAAGATCTGCCCTTTTTTCGATTGTTTTAAATTGATTGATTGATCTTCCAAAAACATTAATAGCTCTGTTAAAGACGTAGTTGCTCCGACTACTATACCCTTATTAGTGATTTCACATAAGTTCAATACAGATATATTTATCGGAGATACTAATACTGGAAAAACTCTTTTCTTAAATTTCATCTCCACTCCTATTTCGGTGTTTCCCATAACTATTTTACTATGGGGAACTTTAGATTTCAATAAAAGCAGATCTTGTAAGGTTTTCGGTCGTACCCAAACTACATTTTCATGTTTGAAAGCTAAGTACGATTCACCAAACGATTGGTTTAATCTGAGTTCTGGTGGAAATATAGGTTCTTGTGTGCGATCGTATGGCAAAAATGCTGACTGTTGAACTAATTGACTGTTGTTCTTTTTACTGCGACAACAATCTTTTCCCATCGAACAGGAAGATAATTCATTGTCCTTGCCATTTCGACTAGTATTTTTTTTCGTAGACTGGGGAGAGCCCGCATTGTTATTGTTTTTAAAGCGACAACAGTCTTTTCCCAATATGCATGACTTTGATTCTCGATAATGCTTCTCCCATCCTTCCATAAACGTTTTGAATCCTTCTATAATGGGTCTATATCCAGTGCATCTACAGAGGTTACCTTGAAGCGCCGTATCGATGTCTGTGTAAACTATATTGTTCTTATCTCGCAGTAAGGCGTACATTGACATTACAATTCCTGGAGTGCAAAATCCACATTGTGATCCATGAGATTTGGCTATTCTTTCCTGTACTGGGTGAAGTTTTTCTTCTACAGTACCAATGCCTTCGACGGTTGTAACTGCTAGGCCATGCATGGCGCATAGTGGAGTCAAACATGCGTTGACTGCCATATGTCTAGGTCAACAATAAAGCATTGAATTAAGAATAATATTGACAAAGTAAAAACTATCTTTAACAAAGTACAAGTATAATTAGAAATTAGAGGATGATTTATAATACATATACTATATGTAGGTATAACAAGTTTTTATCTTACTTGGGTCAATATGAACAATAATTATCTGCGGTATAACATCATGTTAAGTCTTGATATGATACAAGTCGATTTCATTAACAAACTTTGGGTTATGAAATTAGTAGCTGGATTTAACTGGAGCTCATTCACATAAAACGGTGTTTACCTTTAAAACCAATGAATTTAGTAGATATGCGGTTAAATACCTATATAACTACTAATGAATATTACACAATATAATTAAGTAAATTGGTTCTAATGAGCTCGTAATAGCTTTAATTCTAAGATAGGTACCTATACTTAAGTTCTCAACCTAATTTCTAGGTACTCATACCAAAAATGCTATTAATAATACATGTATGTACTAGTTACAGCGTCAATTTACTCTGATCTTTAGGACCCTGTAGAAACTTAAACCCAACCTGCATGGAGGTTATTTAATTTTCCTTCATTCAGCTAATTATCCTACCCGTTCATGATGGTTCCGAGCGATCGTCGACGCCTGACAATATTACAACACCAGACGTGTTGCAACGTACCTGTTACTTGATATTACTCGTATATTACGTGTATCAATTTAATTGTAAAGGATACTTGACGCGGCTCTCGTGGCTTATGTACTTTGACACCATGACAGTGCAGGCCCCGCACCCGCCTTCTCCGCATCCATACTTGGTGCCGGTAAGATGGAGCTTCCTCCGAAGATACCAGAGCAACGTACATTCTGGATCTGGGTTAATTTCCACCACCTGAAATCATGAAGACAGAGCCTATGAAGATGTTTTAATTTTGACTTTCAGTAAGTAAGAAAATAACATAGAAAAATAAAAAAAATGTCTGAACCGTTCTCTAGAAACATTTAATATGTTATTTGGCCCAAACCCACTGACAAGCGAACATTTAAAAGTATAACAACACCTACGATAAAAATATCACGTTTTTAAGCTTTGAACGTACTTACCTATAATATTAAATTTTGTGTACACCTACCTACAGTCCTACACTATACTTACTTGTTGCACAAAACCTTAATGTACGCACAGGTTTAGCCAGACATTATTATTATTTACAGACATTATGTCTAAAAGATTTAATATAAATATGACATAGATTACGTACCTACTCAATATACTTAAGGAACAATGCATAAATAATTACATACATACTTCATAATAATTATAATAAACGTACCTAGGTAGGTATAATCTGTCCAGAAAATAATGAATCAATCTGTTATAAGATTGATTCATTATTTTCTGGATTTGTTGTCTTATTTTCGACTGGAATTGTTGTTATTGTGGCAAATAAGATAACAGTTTAAATATTAGTACAATTTAATACTGACTAGATACTAATTTAAACGTACATAATATTTAAAAAATCGGCAAACTAGAAATATAAAATGAATCGTTAAATTATTTCTGTACTAACCTTCTTTCCATTAACGAAAAACTCGAGCGTAGACACCGCATCTTTCGGTATCAAACTATCCAACAATTCCATAATGTAAATGAAATCATTTAATGAAACACATAATATAACCGGTTGCAGACATTTACGCGTACAAAATAACAGTTGATGCTTGTGGTGACCGACTTGGCTGAATGCCCTCGATAGACTGAGAGAGGTGACTTCGAAATAACGTATCTGATTTCAGAATCACACTTATCCACTTTGTCTCGCAGAGGCTAGATTAGTATGGATAAAGATATTTGTATGGTACTTTAAATCTCAACCTTTACCATTCAATACGTATATATGCAGACTGATATATATTATTAGAAGGTCGTTATTAGCGCGACGAATCGTGCACCTTTATCGCAGAGAGATACGGTTCAAGGTCGCGCAGCGTGAAAGGTGATGCGTGAACGAAATTGCACATTTCAAAACACTCCAGTAACTTGATATCAATCAACTGAACGACTGAGCTAGACATGAGTAGAGAAGACATTTTCAATATAATATGATCATTACTCTATTGGTATTTGATTACAAAACCACATCTAAAATATGTGCTGTCTAATAGCTTAATTATAACTACTTACCTGCTACATTTAATTACAATTGATATAAAATATAAATTAAAATACATATCAGTACCAGAGGAACTAAGAAATTTACGCAGAGAACCGTACATACTTAAAAAAATATGCACTTAGTAGTTAGAGATTTTGTGGATGAGTGTAATAAGATTTCCAAAATGTTTGAATTGAGCCTCATCGCGAATACCACTGCACATTGATTTAAAATTAATAAAATATAAATTTAATTTTCCGAAGTTTTTTTTCACTTACTACTTAATACCTATTACATCTATATCTATACGTATAATAAAACTGTAACAGGTCGAATTCTGTACATTAGACATATTTTCAAAATTTCAATCGGGGGGCATGTAGTCGATGCTACACCCGAATGATTAACTTTTTTAATTTATGACGGTCTGTATCTTGACTTGACATCACTCTGAAACTACTGAATGGATTTAAATGAAACTTGGAATACGAGTACATATAGTTTGTACCATGATGCAAAATCATATCAACTTTTATCCTGAAATTCACCGGGGTTCCTGTGGGAGGGGAGATGAAAGACATATTGATGTATGAAAGACGAAATGGATGAAAATCGTATTTGACTACATATAACTCGGTAACGCGTGCTTCGATTTGTGTTTTTTTTGTTAGAAAGGACTTACTGAAATTAATTTTATCCCGAAAATTGTGGAGGTTCCCGCGGGAAGGAGGATGAAAGTCGTATTTGACTACAACTCGGCAATGCTTGCTTCGATTTGGATGATTCTTCGTTTTGTTAGAAAGAATGAACTGAAATTAATGTTATTCCAAAAATTTGTAGGGGTTCCCGTGGGGAGGGGAATGAAAGACTTATTTGTCTACAACTCGGTAACGCGTTTTTCGATTTCGATGATTCTTTTTTTTTAGATAATACTAACTGAAATAAATGTTATGCCGTAAATTAGTAGCGGTTTAGGAAGGAGGGAATGAAAATCGTACCTATTTAACTATAACTCGGTAACGCGTGCTTGGATGTGGATGGTCCTCAATTTTTGTAGCAATGATGACCGAGTGGTTAGTTGGGTGGATTATCGCGCCAGGCACCAGGTTTGATTCCACAAAATAAACAAAAAGAGACTGAGCTACCGCTAAAGGAAAACATAGTGGAGAAACCATAGCATTATGGTCAGGCGATTTCTAACAGTCGCCTGTCTAGCTACCACCCTCAAGTTAAAAATCTGTTGTCAAGAGCTTTACGGCAGCCTTCCTTGGGCGCCAATATATTTCATCCTCATAGGCATGCTCCATCTAGGGGACACAGTGTCGCTGGCTGTGGTTATGCTAGCTGGTCGTCAATTTCGTTCCAAAAAAAGGCAGGAGTCTCCTTATCAAAGGACAGGCCACCACGCTAGTTCAATTGATGGCCAGTAGCGTATATCGATCACATTTTACCTTCTATAAGCAGGTTTCTTCAGGATAAGGAGATAAGAGGTAAGAAGTAAGGCGTGAGAGGAAAGCGGGGAGCGGCTATGGGCAATGAGAAGGGGAGTAAGAGGCGGAAGCAGGCCTCAATAGTTAGAGAAGAAATCCAATATTTCCTGGTCTATGAAATACGGCGAAAACTTAGACTGTATGTTTGAAAACCCAACCCAAATTGAAAAGAGTTATCTTTTCGAATAAAAGAAGAAATCACGCTTGTTGTATGGGAGTTTCGGGAGTCTCTTTTTTGTATTTGTTGTTATAGAAGCAACAGAAATACATCATCTCTAAAAATTTCAACTGCCTAGATATCACGGTTCATGAGATACAGCCTGGTGAGAGACAAACGGATGGACGGCCAACGAAGTATAGGGAAACGATTTTACCCTTTGGATAAGGAACCCTAATAAAAAAGATTTCGACGAATTACAGACCTCCTTCTTTTTGAAGTTTATTAAAAATAAGTGCTGAATTCACATAAATTAAATAGGCGTCAATGCTATGCACAATCTTTAGCTCTTCAGAATTGTTCACTCATGGTAAACAAGCTTGTGAACTTCTCTGTATCGCTTCAATCAAGTCCACCGTTCAAAACAATATTATCTTACTCACGGGTATCTTTTACAATAATAAGACTTTTAGAAGGATCAGTGAAACTGATACTGACATAAATAATACCAGGATTTTACGAACGAAGTCGCAGGTACAGCTAGTACATATATATGCAAATGTAAATCTGGCTGTCTGCTACGCTTTCACACTTCAATCACTGAACGGATTCTGACGAAATTTAGTATAAAGACAGACGACATTGGGAAAGGCTACCTTTTATTGCGATAAAAGGGGTCTAAACAGGGGATATCATGTACATACTTTATCCCATAGAGCCCAATTAGACGCCTATTTTAAATATTATAGCATTTACACGAGAAACTCCACTTCAGATATATATCCAGAGAACTTGAACGTGACGGATATTACGCACTTGGCCACAGCCTTTAGGCGGTAAAAATAGCCTCACATAGGGATTGGCCAGCTGTTAGATATTGCTTAGAGCAAGATAATGTTTGCCCGCTGTTATTAGTCAGACAAGTGATTGCCAGCAAACTTAACTACTCTTCCCTTAGTCACAGTGTTACAGATGGGGTTGTGACTCATTGGGAATGAAATGAATTCTTCTTAACATGAATAAAAATAATATTATATAATATTAAATTACTTTTTTTTTAAATTTGGCTGTTATTTTCAACAAAACACATTCTCACTATGAAATGATATCCTAAAGTTGTAATCTCTTCACATAACCATTTTCATTAACCATACATGTATGTATGGTTAATAAAAACTGTTGGTGTATTCTACTAGGTTACAGAAAAGACAAAGCTTTAAATAACATGATTTTATTTCTCAACATCCGACATTACAAATGCATATTTTGCATTATTTATGTGACAAAGCTGTATAATAAAACAGGTACAAATTACAGCATTGTTCATGTAATGCAATTTAACATGATTGATAACAATTTTGTATTATTATTACTACAATGCATTAGTCTTACACATACTATTTATTTACATGTTTAAATATATCTGCAATATTTAGTATAAGAGTTGCTTGCACTTACCACATCCATTCATACAATTATAAACCTAGTATGAGCAACAAATGTAGCTTCATCACTCTCTTTACTTACATAAACATGTTGTGTTCTGCAACTGTGATAATAACTCAACATAGCTTCCAATTGCATAGATATTTACAAATGTAAAAATATCATTTTTCATGGTGTGTAAGTGGTTATTGCCAGCCACCCTTAAAATATTATATTCTAAACTACAACAATAGTTATTTGTTATACAAGAGTGCAAAGTTGCTTTTTAACCGCGTGCTCACTTTTGATGACCGAGCAAGCGAAGGATTTTAAAATTCTCCTGAGAGTTAGCAAGGGAATTAAAAGAGCACAAGGTGAAAAATCTTTGCACTCGAGTGCAACACATAACTTTTCATCCCACCTCAGGGAGGAAATGACTACATATGAAGAATAAAAAAAATAAGCACGCATTTTAGCTTTTCACTTCTTTTTAACATATTAAGGTTTTAACAATATGACGTGAAAGAACTATGTGGCATGCGCAAAACAAATTAAAAAAAGTACACTAAAAAAGATTCCGAGTCCGAGTTTTTAACAAAATGAAAAAGGTTGTATGATAAATTCAGCACTATAGGGATAGAAGTAAATAGGTTGAATGAGGTTTTTAATTCACAAACTCAGTGCACACAAGTTAGAGGATAAAGTAAATTCAAATTTACTTTATTCTCTAACAGATAAAAACTTTTTTTTGCACTGGGTTTTGCACTCAGATATCGAATAGTAAAAATACTCTTTCAGAGATGGTGGGATGAAAAATAATTAAATAAACCTACGCTGATTTTAAAACACCTTTCCTTTTTAGTTCTCTTTCTACAGCCGTACCTTCATGCATGATTTTATCTTTTAATGCGTCTTGCAGCACTTGAGCATCAAACCTTTGCTGTGACCAGCACCATCTACAGTAAGACCAATAGATCATTGTAGATATTGAGAACATGCCCACTCCAACATGTTGCGAAAGCATTGGTTTGGAAGTCTTCAGAAATGTAGCCAGACCTAGACCAACACCAGTGCCCATACCATAGAGAAAACTTTCTCGGAAGCAAGGTATTTTAGAAACATCTCTGCCAAAGATCACAAGACCCTGAAAGAAAAACCTACTATTATGTTTCTAACTCATACATATTCAAAGAGCTTAGGTGATTTCAATTAAATTTGTGATAGAGATAACTGATGTCTTGCACTATCACCCAGGCCACTTATTTATCAGTGGGGTGTAGTTCGTTTATGTTAGATGTATTTAGTTACCAATATATGTTTCAAATACATAAAAACGTTACATTTCAAGTATAATGGACCCCCGGACTAATTTGAAAGTTGACCCATACTGGGCGAGAGTAGCTTTAAGTTTTATTGTGATATGTCACAACAACATGAGAATAACCATAAATTGGATACGGCAATCATGATGTAGTTTAGCGGTGTTTACATAATAATGAGAAACATGCCTTTTTCTCCTCCTCGGGTTCGTCATCTTCCAGCATACTTTTTACAACTGTATCCATGTTAAATTCCCTAGGATTTTCTCTGGAATTACGAATGAACTAAAGCCCTATCTTCTGCAAATCTTTTGTTTATACTTTTCAGCCTAAATTGATTAAATTAGCATACGAATCTTAGGTTAGGAAAGACTATTTAGTATGGCGCGTATTTACGCGACCAGATTTTTATACCAGGTATTTACTTGCAAGTACGCCGACTAAGTACCGCCCCGAAAAACTTGCATGGCTTAAAGAGTATTTTCTCTACCCGTCCGTCACGCTAGTACGGTACATGCATGCATTGCATTACTTGTTACGCAATTCTGATCCTTATTTCTATTCCTCACATACAAATCAGTTTTCTTCAACGAAATACGATACGATACTTTTAAGGGTTAAAACTCTCAAAAGTAGGGTTAAAACCCTTAAAAGTATTTATTTTAGTAGCCCTAGTTTTTGGAGCTGGTATTTTTATGTAGACGTACTTGGAAGCCCTGGTACGCGACATTGCAAGTATAACCCATCCCTACTATTTTACTAGCTCGAAAGTAGTAAGTAGGTAGTATCGACCGTGTGGTTATATTCTCTTGGGTATCGACGGCATCAAAAATTATATTAGATAGATTCTTGGTTTATGGCTTCTGCGACAGGTTGTCACAATTCTGCCAGTGTCCGTTTCATGATAGTGTCATAAACTTGGAGGAGGTGATTCTTACTAATAATATGAACAGTTGATTGTAGAGAGTCTCACAAATTTTGAAATGAAAAAAAAAACACTCCCAAGAAGACTAAAACAAAAGAAAAATAAATTGTTAGTAATACAGTCTAACATATAATATATATACAACACTAACAAATTAGTAATGTTATAATTTTATTTTATTCATATGTACATATTTACAAAGAATGTTGTACATTACTGGATTGGAGGATAGGGATAAAAGACATTTAAAGGAAGTAGGACGAGGAATAGAAGAAGGGAGAATGTCATACAGAGAGGAACGAAGCAAAGGACAGCAGAAGAAAATGTGGTCCACATTTCCTTCATCCAACCCAAAGTTTGGCCAAATGAACAGGTGTGCATGCATGGCCTAAACGTAGTCAACATATGGTAGAGGTGGTAGGTTTATTTGCAGCGCGAAACTTTGAGAACCATGGGATCATAGAGATGTTGGGTTGAATATCAGCATCATATTTACCTTTTATTTTTTTTTGAGTCCTCCCTGTACTTCAACCAACGTTCCAACATGATGGATCTTGGGAGTAAACAAAGATCATGGAAGTATGTACTGAAATGTTCTAAGGAACCAATGCAAGCGGCTGATTTTGCACAGGAATCAGCTGTTTCATTGCCAGGAATTCTGGAATGACCTGGGATCCAGGCGAGAACCACATTGATATTCTGTTTGTGACATTCTAAAAGGGATTGCTTTATTTTAAGGATTACCGGAAAGCGGAATGAAGAATGGAAAGGATTTGAGAGAATAGATTGTAGGCAACTTTTGGAATCAGTGAAAATAATTGAATTATTTAAGTTGTGTGATTTGACATAAAGAATAGCTTCCAATATAGCAACCGATTCTCCAGTAAACACAGAAGAGAAGGGTGGACATTTAAAACTCAAGCATATTCTAGCGGATGGTATCCATACAACTGCTCCTACAGTATAATTTTTTCCACAGATTACATAGTAGGATGAGCGATTCATTTTTATGAATTAATTCATTCATTTCAGAAGATATACTGTCAGTGTCAAAGAAAAAATGATACTGTCAAACAGAATTAAAGGTTTTTAGCCGCGGACGCTGAAAAAAACGTCTGTGTATCTAATGATTCTTCAAGTTATAATGTGTTAATATTTACTATTGACGTAAGTTTATTAATCATTAATTCTGATTATTATGCAACTTAAAAAACTTAAACAACTTGAAAATTGGCACTATCTACGCAGTATGATGGCCAATATATAAAGAAGAATAAAAAAACTGATTTATAGCACTGTCACAAACGTCAAATACTTGTAGAAAAGCATAAACAAAGAAAGTAATAGATCTTAGGAAAATACCGCCACACTCACACTAAAAAAAAAAGAGATATTCAATGTCCATGGACATGAAAATGACCGAATGACCAATTTACGTTCCGTAGTGTTTGGCCAGTTTTTCAGTGTTTAGCATAAAAAAATCAAGAATAAAATAACTGATTTATAGCACTGTCACAAACGTCAAATAATTATAGAAAAGCTTAGACAAAGAAAGTAATAGATCTTAGGGAAATGCCGCCTTATTCACATTAACAAAGAAAAGAGATATTCAATGTCCATGGACATGAAAATGACCGAATGATCAATTTACGTTCCATAGTGTTTGGCCAGTTTTTCAGTGTTTAGCATCAAAAGTGGCAGATAAACCTTGAGGTAAATATGTTCTCTCTCTTGCTGTAAAATACCTAATCTATAAAATATTAATTGACTGAGTAAGCAAAGCAAAGCGTCTCTGGTCTGCAATTTTTTTCGTCTATCGGTTGTACGTATAGATGTTTGTCATCAAAAAAATTTGTGCTCTCGTACAGCTCATAGTTTCCAACCAATCCTAATGAAACTTGGTGTATGTTTATTACAAATTTTCAGGTTTTTATAGTCGTCAAAATTTTTTGATAGGAGGACTGACTCTTTTTTGCAACGTCGCCAATTACTACCCATTTTACTTAGTACAAACATGTAGAATACAAAATTACTTAAGATTCCGTAATATAAAAAAACAGTCAAGTGGTTGTCGTATTTTTTACTAGGTTGCAAATAGTTTTTTTTCGTTTTTATTTATTCCTTCAGTTATTTCCATGATCTTCTTCCTTTTTATACCTAGTATGAATGAAACTACACTCATAATCTATATCAGACCCCTCAGCCCGCTGACGATCTGCCAGTTTACTTATGGTTTCTACTGTCCTTTTCATCCGCGTCATTACGTTTGGAAGGACTCTGTAGTACTTAGCTCTTTAATTTCCACAGAGATAACTTTCGGATCTGACATCTTTTTGACACCTCTGTTTGTGACTTGGAAGAATCTGCAGTCAATCAATCAGAAAAATCTATAAATATTCTTTTAAATTGTACCAAGAGAACACAAAATGAAATCTCCATTATTATTGTGTGTATCAAAAGGTGGAGCTTCCGTATTTTCATTCAAAAGATAAAGTGAAATTATAGTAATAAACGTGGAAAACGCGGTTGATAACTTCGAATCTCAAGTTTACCGAAATCAGATTTCGCCGAGCGAGACTGTATATATCACATAAAAGCTCCATAATTATCCATAGTACTGTAAAAACAAGGAAGTTTCTTTCTTACATAATGTTCCTGTGAAAAGCCTTCGACGTACAGCATCGCGTTATATGCCAGGTAAGTAAGAAGCTGAGAAAGCATGCAACTAAGGCTTTCTTAACATTATTATCCCACATAGAAAAAGAAGACAAGATTTCTTATTGGAATCTAATAAGGTTGAGTTACAATCACTTCAAATATTTTCAGAGATTTAATACTACAATAATACACCTAAAGCCCAGGCATACATCTCAAGCATGTCTAAAATATTTTCTTCTACATTTTTCTTGCACACCCAATAAGCAGCGTGGTGTGGTAGAAGTTAAATTTAAGTCCCTCATGTTCAGTGACTGCCCAAAAACTTTCTAAATTAACATCAGATGAAAGGTTAATACAACAAACTCTTTGTAAACTAATTAAAATAGTAAGGAGTACATAATATAAATATAGAAAATCTTGAAAAAGGTAAAACATGCCATAGAACTAGTATTTCTGGTAATGACTTAAACCAGTTTCATAAGTAAAGTTCTAGAACTAGACATCCTCGTATGAAATATGGCAGCAATTTTAGGAGATAATAATAAAATATAATTGGAAAGCAATGTGAAATGAAATTATTCCTGATGTAATTATTCTACACTAAAATAGAAAGATTTAAAACTGTTGTGTCATGTTCCTGTGTAAGATTTAATTTTTGTGATATTTATAGAACTATCAAATCAATTAAGTTATTTGGTTGTGTGAATTGATTATTCAAGCTGTTTGTAACATATTTTTTATGATGGGTATCAAAATACAATTCTATGAAATAGCTGTTTCTCAGATCAAGTACTCAATAGTACCTATTTTACTATTGATTCTTTAAGAAATTTACAGTAATGTACACTAAAAAACAATAATAGGAACCAATTTTAAGGCCTTTAAGTAACAGTTCTAAAATTACTAAAAGCATGGCATTCCTTTCTTTACTGAAACTGACTTTAGGTTGCTTTGGTTAGTTTAAGAATGTCATCATGATAATGACATCCTTCAAAATTAAGTCAAAATGTAATTACAGAAAAGAGGTAAAAAAAACTATATGTTTATGTATGCCCACTTGAGTAAAACTTTGAGTTGATATAGTACCCGGCAATCTTCTTGAACCAAAAGCAACGTAGTGGTGATATAAATGCACTCATTGACAAATCACCAGCTGCGTGTTGGCTGAATCCCTGCTGAACCTAAAAATCATCACCCAAGGTCCAAGTTGTTTGCCTGGAACTGTACATAGAGGGATAATGTCATTGATAATTTTATAATAAGGTGAAATGAGGTGTGGAGGTAGCGAGAAGGAACCACAGCATGAAAACAAAAAAATATGTATTAATTTATCACGCTGACATCAAAACACCGGAAAAACACCAGATATTCTTTAAACAACATATTATAATTGTATTATAATTGCAAATATCTAAAATCATCTATGAATATTTAAAACATCTGCAATGCCGTGTCTGAAGACACAGGTTTATTGGCTCTATCTTTTTCTTATCTTTTAAGAATCTTTTATCAGTAAAGATGGCATTAAAAATAAATACTTCATTATGTATGAGGCTTGTTGTTACAAGAGATAGGAGTTTATTACCTGCTAAAATAATAATACACAGTATTTTGGATGTTTGATCAGCTTGTTATATTGTTCACAAACTTATTTACTTATAGACTAAAAGATTGACGAGATAAAAAACGCAAAGGCAGTATTTAATTCAGACTTCTAAAAATCTGCAGATTTTATATTTTTTTAGAAGGTACAGGTACATACTTTCATATTTTCTTGCTCTTCACGACAACTCGCCTGATGAAAAGCGATGAAGTGTCCTACGCTGTAGCACACTACCCTAGAAAGAACCAATTTACTCACGGTTTGAAAAGACCTTGATTATAGTTATCTGGAATTAGAAATAGAGAACCAGATTGGCAGATCGTGCAGTAAAAGTTGATACAAAGTGTTTAGTGCAAAACTGTAGAATTTCTACCATACCTATGCTGGTGTCGTTTTGCAGTATCTCTACTAGTCCGAGTATAGAAAGGGGATGCTAGAATTCAATCATTACTGTTACATACAATTGTTGTAATTATAATACATACTTTGTTTATAAATCAAATTAGCTGTTACCCGCGTCATTGGCCGTGACATAAAGTAAAAAATATACCTATATATAAAGAGATCTCAAATTTAAAACAAATATTTTTGGAAATCTTTTAATTTCATGTCTTTGAGTTCAGCAGTTTAGGCTCTGCATTGATTCCTAGCTAATATTAGTTAGTCAGGAATTACTCTTTTATATGTATAGATAGAGAAAGTTTTATCTAATCTAAATTAAAAAGGGTTCAGAATTTGAGAGGCGTTGTTAATGTTTCACATCGTATAATAACACCATGTTCAGGTCACCTTTAAAAATTAATGTCAGTCATTATAAAAGGTTAGGTATCACAAAAATAGATCCCAGCCTTATCAAGCCAAGCCAATCAACTAATCTTGGATGTTTTCCCGCAGAGCTCTAAACAGATTATTTTACATTCAATTAACCACAGAGCTAAGTCAGAGACATAAAGCTTTAATCACGCATAAGAACATATTAACTTTGATTAGCTTTTCTATAATACTGCCTCATATCCACACATAGCATGCCACTGCTGGGCGCGGATTTCCCATATGAAGAGGGTTAAGGAACTCGTAATTGGGGTTATATTCGAAAGATAAATTACTAGTCAGTAATTTATCGGAATAATATAGTACAATTCTGATATCCATAGCTCATACTGCAGTTTCGTAGTTGATATTGTTTTTGTATTTACCATTTAACTAGTTAACAGATACATAAACTATATACTTCAAACATCCAAATGTAAGTAGTGGTAGGACTGGTAGGTATTACAAAATAACTCACATACATAATAGTTAAGTATGCTGTCTACGTTAGGTATGTAAAATAGACGAAACTGCGAAACAAAAACGTTACACTCTTCTTTTGGACTCCATAACTACAGTACAAATCAACACTATCTTCCTCTCACAGCAACTGTTCACGTTACGCATGAACGTGATAACATGATAATCATTACGAGAGACAAGCGAGACATTTTGTCACCGCCGAATACGAGTGGGTATACCTTAAATCAATGAAACGATCCCACAATTAAAATATTTTGGCCTTCTCTGGTAGTGGCCTTAAGCAAAACAAGGCACCTAAACCAATATATGAGTAAAAGTAAAAAATAATCGTCAAGCCGTTTATTAATTAGACCAGAGGCACGTATATAAATAAATAAAATATCCTATAAGTTTATTTTCCCAGCTCGTGACGCGATATACTCGTAACACGACCCACCTGTGATCCCATGTGATGGCTTAGCTAAGCGTCTTGTTGGATAAAATTATACTTTCTGTTGAGTTCGCATGTCTGTAAGTATTTTAGCACTTGTTCTACTGATAGCAAATAAATTTGCCCTATGTAATATTACGTATTTTCTAGCGTAAAACCATAAATTTAAATACACACTATTTTATCAAAATTATATAAAAACGTCTACGGAAAGGACTCTTATCTTGCATCCATGTTACTCTCAGACTCAGACTAGAAGAAAAAGAATAAATATCTTTTTTCTCAAATCAGTGCTATCAGATGAGGGATTTCTATCAATCAACAAAGTACAAGCACAACCAGTGCTCCAAATCATTTAAAACTACTAAAGACTACCAAAGCAAATGGATTATATAGATCAAATTTAGTGTAATTATAAAATATATCTATAGATGTAATGCCCTTATAATTAGTCACACAAAACTTAGGCTTTCCCACAACGAAACTATAATTACACTTTACCTTTGCCGTAAAACATGCATAAGATAGAATGTTGTACAGAGCAAGTTCCCTTTCGCTAAATGAAGCTAAGCCTACGAAAGCCGATACTGTGCTATTACCGGGATTTAATCCCCTCGAGTCTAAACCAAGTCGTAATTGCCCCGCCGATGGGCTATTGCTACAGCAAATAAATAACAAAGCGAGGTAGAAACTCGTGGGAGAATTGGCCCTATCGACTAAGTCACTATCTATGACTGAAGAATGCTATGCTATACTCTGATTCGAGTTGTTCCTTATTTATACTTGGTGAACACATAATTTAAAAAACCTGATCTCTTCTGAAATCCGAAGATAACTCATCCTTCTTAATAATGCCTTGGGAATAACTAGGTCGACTCATCCCCCGAGATAAGTTTGGGGCGGGATCAGTTTACGTACGAGCGGTCTATAAGATATGATACGTGATTAACATGTCTTATAGATTATCTATAAAAGTAAACCTACACAGTAGGTATATCTACTCGAGTACTATTTATCGACTTTTTTATTTTGCGACACCTTAAAAATTCTGAAACATATCTTTTCTTTTAACTTCGTAGGTATTTTCGATTTACTATCATTGACATCTCATATCTTGACAGTTGCAATCACGCTAGAGATCTTGTTATCTTTAGTTGCGAGTACTTAATTACTTTAGACTTCGATAACGTAATACTTACTGCAAGGTAATTGACGCACCAATGAAGATGTGGGCAATGAAATTTGCATGGGTGGATGAATAGCGAAATAACAACGTTCAAATACGTTCGTTAACTAACACGGCCTACGATATGAGTTGTGAAAGGTGTCAAGAATCCATTAAAATTATGGGTAACCATTTTACCTACGCAATCATTTTTAAACGACTTCAAAAAGAAGGAAGTTCTCAACTTGTCGGAATCCTTTTTATGTGTGTTCCCCGATTTCTCAGCGACACCTAGACCGTTTTAGAGAATTACTATATTTTTGTTTTAAAGAAAAGAGACAGTTTTAAAGAATATACATTCTAGTTGGTCCCATATACATTTTTATCATTATCGTTCCAGTAGATTAGTTTATAAATCAAACACTGAAACACACACATTACATTGCCTTACATTGCCTGCCTAATTATAGACACTTTATCACTTTTTTTAATATTACTTCTTAACTAGAATTAGAATAGGAATTTTGCATATAAATTATCTACTGGAAATCTCCACCGCATTGAGTTTCTGATCGCGGCTTGTATATTTTAATTTAATTTATTATAAAACCTAAAAGATTTCCATCCGTTAATGTATCTACGAGTATACACTGAATTGGATATCTTAATTACTTACCTTATATCCTTATATACATCTACTAGTTTTGACTAATAAATACACTTTCGCATTAATGATATACAATAAAATACAATATATTTTTATTGCACACCAAAAACAAAAATACAGTAAAATATATTATAAACAAAACTTTGGTAGTACATATGAAAACATACATTGGTAGTATATATGATATGAAATGGTATTGGTTGTGGTGGTGGATATGTGTGTGGAATAAAAAGTTGATATGCTCATTTGATTAATATTTGCAGAGTAGGAAACCAATAATTTGTTGATTACGACTCCACCCACTCTCTCTCTCTGGTCTCAAGTCTCTCTGCCCCTGCCAGTCACCACAACAATGGGTCAGATATACCCAAGTTGCTTTCGCATTTTAACGTTTTCAAAAAGAATCAGTGTTCCCCTATTTTCAACGTCGCCTGCACCGATTTTAAAAATATATTTTTATATGAAAGGGTATATGAGATTTCTCAGATAGTCAATATATTATTTACCGAAATCAGTCCAGTAGTTTGGTTCCTGAATCAAAGTAACAGAAAAGCTTGCTTCCCAAATGTAGGTTTATCTAAACGGTAAGTAAAGTAAAACCGGAACCGGGACATTGACAACAAACGTGATTTTTTTTGTCGTTTTTGCTCGCTTGAAATATTTACAGAATATTTAGTTGTGTATTTACTTAATATTTGAATAAAAAATAATCTAAGCAAAATTAAATAAATATATAAGAGCTCCCTCCCATATAACAAACGTGATTTTTGATTTTATTTGCTCGATGTTAATAATGGCAATAGGTTTTTCAAGTTTTTAACTCGAACTAGTGGTGTGTGTGTACGGAAGACTTAGTGCACGAGTCCGACTCGCACTTGGCCAACTTTTTAAAGCAAGTAGTTACTTATTTATTGCCTCCTATCTCTACTCGTAAACCGGACACCAGTCAGTAATATTATCTTGTTACGAGTACACTTTGTTATTAGAAGCGAAGTAGGTCTCCTTCTAATGTTAGGCGCCTCTTGGCACTATTCCAACAGAAAATGTTTCTAAGAGTCGTTAGCGTCATGTTCAATATCCCGATACTTCCCGAATTAAGAACGTGAAATTTTGATTATTGATTTGTCTTATCCCATTTGGTCATCATTGATAGTAAAGCGAAATCGTTTTACACGGGTTTTTTTTAGAAGCGAATTCAATAAAAAACCTGACTGTAAAAGTTTTAAACCGCTGCATCTTAACGAGTGGAACCTACGACCATCTGCAGATAAAAACGAATGAAACGACACCTCGCACATGAAAATCGGTCTACTGGTTAAGTCTGTAAACATAAGTACGCTCTTTTTGGGCAGTCGGGTGAAGATTTAGTACATACATGTTTTGTTATGATGATGAGAGAAGGTTATTAGTTTTCAAAGATTATTTCACAAATTTGGCCAGCTTGGTGGCCATTTATACGCTTTCTTCATATGAGAGACCCGTGCCCAGAAGTGAGATCTTATAGGGTAACAGTAGGAGAGACGCCGTACTTTTTGTAAAAGACTAGAAATTAATTTAATTTAATTTAATTAAATTTATTTCTATATTTTTATTATTTTATTATTTCTATAATAATAAAAATTTAATTTCTATAATTTTTATCTATTTGAAAATGCCTTATTCGTATTATATATTATTATTAAATTCCTTATACGATACAAAAAAAAATATCAAAATGTGTTCCACACAGTGTGAGATGACAACTTTTTCAACAATAAAGGTTTTATTGTTTTTTACAAACAATATCACCTTCTACAATTGACCTGATTTAGTACATTGTATTTCCGGTCTGAAAGCCTGAATAAAGTGGGATCGGTACCCCATAGGGTCTTTGAGCTTCATTTTTAGATATTTCATTTCATCTTATTACTTTTTCCAAGAAAAATAAGTTATCTTCTGCCGACTATCCTTTATATTTTCTGCATTTTTTCTTAGCATTCTAAAAACAATGAAAATCCTCATAAAATATATACCGAAAACAGGTTATTGCAAGGGGCATGTCTTCTCATTACGTGGTAGCAACGCCTGACACAGTGACACTGAAAAGTACTTCTCATATTACATAAATGATATGAATATCTATTAAATAAATTAAAAACAGTCAAAACCATATAATAAAACTACTGTTTACCTTCCTAGTTTATTATTTCCTTACGAACGAGAACTCAAAGAGCATACTTTAAAAATGAATGCAAAAATAGCGCGACAAATGTATATATGACACCATCGTACCAAAACTATTTACGATTTATGATATTATTAAACGTCAAGTGATCTTCTATTTTGATCAACCGGTCAAGAGTTGCCATGTTTTCAATTAGTGGTGTTTAGACATTATTTAGTAATGCCAGTATACTTATTTCTTACTTCAAGATCACGGACAAATAGAGGTGTAAAAAAATTCTTAACTCTGATTATTTTCCGCATATTTTATACTACACCGTAGTATAATAAGAAAAAGTGAAATCACCTCCCATTGATAAATACAAAGAATGACATCTCCTTTACTTTTAAATTCAGAGTGGTCGATATGTTGTTTGTACAGACCGCACAACCAACCCAAGATGATGGATGATGGAGCTATGATTGTGAGACCAAGTCTCACAATCATAGCTCCACACTAGGATATCTTCTCATTCAGGGATAGTTTCAGGTAGCTGTTGAAAACGTGACCTAGATAATTTAACTCTAAAATTAAGGTTAACGTCCTCCGGTGTGAAAGGTGGGACAGTATCATAAGAATTTTATCCCGCTTTAGACGGCATAGATTCTGGAGTAAACCTATCAGTGGATTCAGGTCTGTCGGTTTGTCTACTACGAGTATATAATTATTTACATATTTATGTAGTAGACAAACATTTCCGAAGAATTTAAACATCTGAACTTTTACATTAGCGCAACTGTAAACTGTACTAGGCACACATAAAATTATCTACTTGCTTTAATCAATTCACGTGTTTGTTGGTTCTGTTATCATTACATTTACCTACACGGAGATAACATTGGAAATTATTGGATATATATATTTGCTGAAAATATATTAGTTCCTACCAACCGATCTAATATGTATATCTTACTATCAAACTATAGAAACTAAAGATTCCGGCCAAGGCTTTGCATTTAAATCGACTAGATTCAGCATCGTTTGAAAGCGATAATCGCTGTAAACTGAAAACTATTAAATCTGAAAATAGATTCAAAATCGATGGTGGTATTGGTTTCATATCTTCCGATAAGTAGTTCAAGGCTCGACGTTATGATTGCTTATCATCAACAACTGTTTTAAATATTTTGTTTGCACAAGTGTGATATAAATAAATTACCTACTGCGCTGAAAATAGATCCTATAGGTAATTTCCAGGCGCATAAGGAAAGGGACGCTCAGCTAACAACGCGTTGCTATCGATATGTATTGTTTGCGTAGGTTTGTATTGCTCGCTTTGTTCGTACATTGGATTGTTTAGTCGTACCTTTGCCAGCCGGGTAGAGCGTCGATGTTAATTCCAACATCTGAGCGACCTTCAGCAATTTCTGTACCGTTGAAAGTTTGAAGTCTCGATCGGAGTGAATCAGACTGCGCTGGTGTTTCACACAGCACGCCTGAAATAGTACCGGTGGAGTAATTATTGCCCTATACATACTTGCCGTTGGGAACTTGGCTCGTACCTACGGCATTAATTTTATGTCTTTTCGGCGAAGTGAACATTCTGCCATCTAGATGTTTTCGGTACGCCCGGCGCTAGACGTAGGTAGACCAAGTGTAACGTTGCGTTTTGTGTCTGTTCTAAAAAAAAATGTTGTTTGTGTAAATAATCTTGTCGCTGTGTTTTATGTGGTTTGTTGTGAGTGTTTCTTAGTGTTTGGCACGCTCTAGTTTGCACTAGAAACACGGAATCTAACGGTGAGTGCATCTTAGACGTAATATCGTTTGATGAGAATTTAAACTCCTGGTTGAAATACAATAGTTGATGCTGGCACAGATTTAGACTGGTGTTTATACACCTGACCTTTTAGAAGAATGGAACTAATCTTACATTGTCTCACGTTGAAATGCAATATTCAACCTTACGCAAATTGCAATTTCGATATTAATTAACAAACCAGCGGTTTTATAGGAACGGGAGTACGATTTGAAGTATTATTGCATGCGAATAATAAAATGTAATCTTAAAATTAAAACGAGTTCTAAAAAATTGTAACAAATGAAGGTTTAAACCTTAAACCTAGCGAATTACTAGTATTTTACTTAAGGTTTGGATTAAGAACAAAGAAATGGGTTTCTTAACAGCCACAAAAACCTAGATACGAGGTAAGTACTTTAGGATTAACTTTACGGTTATGTTCAGTTCTTCTTTGTAATAGGTTTCGTAAATGTGGCTCGCCCTATTGTTGGCATTAAACTTAACTCAATAATTATTAATAATAATTAATATATTATAAGTAATAATTGTATTTTTAGAGATTAAGTATTTTAACCTCTAAAAATGCAGTTAACGGTTAACATTGACCTCACTTCGGCCAGTTAACTAAATGTTCCTAAAATATACATTTATATAAGTACATCCTTTTCTCACTTTTGGAAACAAAAGGAGAGGATACAATTTTAGAACTGTTAAATTAAGTTAGTTTAGTAACTTTGTCTTCGTGTAGTAGAGTTTGAATCGGGGTCACTAACTACTACTAGGTAATAATTTATCTATCCCCTAATAATGACCCTATCCTGGGCTTCCCGTCTCCACCCCCTGCCACACACAAATAACACACACGGCACTTTATTTTTTTAATTACAGAGAAGTTAAATGCTTCCAACATTATACACAGTGAACAAGTAGGTACACGAAATTCACTGACATAATTATCTAAGGTATTCTATACCTATCTAATAAATTAATAGAGTAAGTTTTACTTATTGCATTATCAATAACAACATTCTCAAAATGACTAATTGAACGCGACTCACAATACTGCTTTTTTACGTTATCAAAACCATTATTTTTTAAATTGTAAAAGCAGGTCCTGGACAATGATAAATGATACCCATAGCCAGTAGTCGAATATTAGTTTTTCTTTGATGAAGGGGTTAGCCCAAAACCATCTCATCTAGGCAATAAAAAAATCGTACAGGATTGCGCTGATGTTGTAAGGATTTGTTTGTATCCAAAAATGACTTTGTTATTTTGATTTTATGATACCATAAAAAATCGTCATAATTGTAAGAAAAAATATGAAGTCAAATAAACGGTACATTATTTTAGTTTTATAATTTTGTTTTTATCTCATAATGTTATAATAATCTGATACATTCAATAATAATGATATAAAATATTTTATATAATTATCAAATTTTTTAATATGTTTAAAATCCCTGAAATATCCCATAAGATGTAGGAAGGTTACGAGCAGCGGTACGAGTACGATCGCTGCTTGCCCTTATAAAAGACCGCGCGGGTGCCCGTTTGCCTTGCCGCTATTTTAAATTCAGTTGCTCTATGATAAATACATTTAGCGTTCTTATTTAGGAATTACTTAGCTTATGTTATATCTAAAGTTCCAACTCTTGTGAATATCAACTTCTAAAGTATAGTACCAACAATATTTATTACACAATGTAGGCCTGCCATAGTTAATTGAAACAAATAGACGACCGATACAAATGTCACTCAACATCGATAAACTTTACACTAAGTTCACTTTAATAAATTGCATGTAAAACTATTTAAGTACCACCATTCATACATAGTACATACTTACTCACGAATGAAGGCAAATTTTGCCTGGTATGAATCAGATAATAGTGGGATCTACACACTTGCGCCGTTACACAGTTTAGTCTAATGAATTCTGAGTCAAATACTTGGCCTTCGTACAATTTTATTCACGATATTTGTCCCTTATGATGTCTGCTACGATATCTCTTGGAAGCATCGTCGCGCTAGCCGTTTTGGAGAGCGCCACTTTAGCGCTTCTTCCTGGCTTTCTACAGAAGTACATATATACGTTATACACTAACTGTCTAGTGTCCGCGGGCAGTTCCACTCTTGAGTCATCCATCTCTTCGGCTTTCCCACTGTACAGTCTTCTCCAACTAAACATAGTCCATGCAGTCATTGCCTCGTCGCCGTATTGCGCCGTTTTTGCGACGAAAACCTTCCAGCTTCAGTGAAAATCCGCAAAGATCCCCGCTCAGCGCAGTAATCCGATCTTGAAACAGCAGGATATGGCTCTGATCACAAAAACCCCTATCTACAAAATACGCAGCTTCCATCAGAGTCCTTGCCTCAAAAATATCTCGAGGTTGTTTTCGCTGGGTAAACACGATCGCTATTTTCGAGTGGTTTGACACGTTCACTAATTTTTTGCTGTTGTTTTTCTTTAATGAGACTGTTGAAATTTTTGTCGGCTGCGGTTTATCGTGGAAGTAGCCGTTCAAACAGAGAGACGTATGCGAACTGATGTCGTTGGACATCCAGAAACCACATTGGTAGCCTGGTCACATGCTGGTTACATCCGTTGTTTTATAAACGTGGTCACTACCACACGGCGCACATTGCAAGTGGAACAAGATGTATAGATTTGGTATGCAAGGTGGTGTTCCTCGTTGACAACCTTGGCCATACACAGTATCACATGACTACGATTTATCCGTTAGAAATAATAAATTGCACATAGCTAATACATAACCTTTTAGAGGAAAACCGTTGTTTTATACTTTGCGCTAATTTGGCTTCTCAGTAGAATAACGTCACATAAAAATAATAAAATTTGAATATAAATTCATTTTTCTTTGGATATGCTTAAAAATGTTAATGAGATGAATATTTTTATGATACTTAATTAAATGTAAATCCTGAAAAAATAATAAATTATTTAGCGGCCTCTAATAAATATAAAGATATTTTGGTCTTCGTTTTATTTTAATGGAACCTTGATAACACGTGTATTCAAAAAGGTCGTTGAAAATCACAGTCAGACAAAGTATCATTATCGTTATTAAATATTTCGCGACGGCTGTTGTTGATAATACTTCTTTATTTTTTTATATTAACCTTAACTTACTTGAAGTTTTAACTAGATAAAACCCTAGAAAACTACCCTCGAGTTATGTACTCGTTGTAGTTCTTGGATGACTGAATTCATAATAGAACTTAAAATTTCTATGGGCCTATTACTTGACATTAAAATTTCTTGATATAGGTAAACACTATTCAAATTAACGTCGGACAGTTAAACAAGTATACAAACGCCGATTGTTTTCAGCGGACTCTGGGACCTCGATTAGCGTGGACAAATAACTACCTGATGAAGCTTCCGGGAAAAGAAAGTGAAATCAATGCTCTATAACATCTAAAGCAGGTTAAATTACGAAAGTTCCAAAATCCCGTTTATCAGGATCGATTGTCACGACATAAGTGTCAACTAACGGTATGTTTGAATAGGATTATATTTGGCGGAAATAGTTGCTGAATAGAATAGACAATGGAGTAGGCAGTAATTTTACAGTGGCTGCCTCCGGAACAGTCAGTGCCCTCGGTGTTGCAGGTCTACTGGCATGCAATGACGGTGATTTAATAGAACCTTGCCTGCAGTCGTTATTGTACAAATGTCATATTTTGTACGAAAACAACTTTGAACACTGGGGTCAAGGATATTTTGTCGCATGGCCTACATCAAAACACAAAAATTCACGCTCACATTTTGTAGAATTAGAGTCAAGTCGTCTGATTTTTGATGTCTCTTACGGCTAGTACTGGACATGTGTATATTTTCTGTTGATGTATTTGTAATTTCCACAGGGATTTGCGTTCGATTCGTTTTAGTATTTTTTCGTCAAAACCAGTAAAGCCTTTACAAAGTAATCAATCACTTATGAAAAGGGTAAAAAGTTTGCGACCCTATGTATGATATCAACGCCTTCTTATTTGTTGTAGTATAGAGGGAGTGATACTCCCATGTGTCAGAGTTAATAAGGCACCCGAAGTCTTTTCCATCTTCTGACTAACCGCCGACCAACGGCTTTAAGCGTACCCATAAATATCATTTTCGTATTTTACTCTAGTCTAGTTCTTATATATTTATTATTCTAAACTCTAGCAACATTATGGCATATAGGAATGTTATTAGTTACCTTCCTTCCCAAAAAGGAGGAGGTACTCAATTCGATTGCATTTTTTGTTTTTTGATTGCTCGGAGACGGCTGGACAAGACAAATTGTTTGTAAGAAAAAATATTTTTTTTTTTTGAGAAAATTGCTCACATGTGGTTTGACTTTAATACTCGGTTCAGTAGTTTTGGTTTTTTAATTAATATACCTAATTGAAAAAAAATGTATCGGTGGTTTTGTCGATATTAAATATTTATTAGGCATCACAGCACGATCTACAATAACAATTCTATACTAGATTTGTCTGCTTTATAGGACTTCTACTTCATATAGATATTTTAATTGCGTGTATCTTAATCCAAACTTGGCGGTACCCCGCCAAGTCTAGTATAACAAAGGCACAGTCGTACCTTCTTTTCTCGAAGCAATTCGGACCATTTTCGACCCCTTGTAGACCAGGGTTGAAGCTTTTAAAAATAATAAAAAGTGAAAAAAAATCATAGTAGCATGAAACCCATTAGAAAAGGAGTAGAATATTATAAAAATGAAAGGAAAAATAATTTACGGGCGATCTGAGGTCGGGAAGGGAAAGGGAGTAAGTTTTTAAGGGTAAAAACGGCTTATCACAATTTTCGGCAAAACTAAAAGTCCTACGGAAAAAAAGTTAAATTACAAAGTTGTGGATAATAAAAAGATCTAAAACTTTTGAATTCACACTTTTTTCACATAACCTCTAAATTTATATGAAAAATTAAAAAAAAAAAAAGTCTTTGGGTTTTATCTTTTTAAAAAAAATTCACGATTTTTGGTGAATACATGCCTTTTTATGACCCAAATACGCTTTAATTTATTTGATTTCAAATAGTTATTGTTCCACCTTATTTTCAATTAATATCGAAAAAGTTCCAATTGGTTTCAAAAATTATCGGCTCTGGTCTACTGTAACTTCGTTATGAAAATAATGTTTTGAAAATCCTGAATTTTCGGTGAACAAAAGAGAACGACTTTATAGATATACTAGCTGTTACCCGCGACTATTATCTCCGCGGGGTTTTATTTTATCTTTCGTAAATAATATTTTTGTTTTTGTATAAAAATCCTATGTTACTTCTTATACCTCGAAGCATATGTGTACAAAGTTTCATGATGATCGTTTTAGTAGTTTTCGCGTGAAAGCGTAACAAACAAACTAACATTCAAATTTATTATGTTAGTAGGGATTACCTAATTACGTTAAATTAGAAGCAAACACCTAAAGAATTTACCTTCCAGACTTGTCATCATTAAATACGAGAGCAAAGCAAAGAGGAGTCTCTGAGAAGAGACTTACAGGCCCAAAAAATAATAACCAAAATAAAATAATGGAAACCTACCTACACAACGAAATGAGATCTGACTTGTACCGTAAAAAATAAATTATTAAGGCGACGGGTAAAGACAAACGCAATTGAGAATTGAGCCACGGAATAAATAATAGTATGTACTGATATTTACCTATGCCATGCCATCTGTTTGATTCTGGGCGAATAAATGAGCGGGCATTGGCCTGCCGTCTATAATTATGTCAACTGTATAGATAGATGGTGTCTTATGCACAGATTGGATATTGACATAGAGTAATGTAAGTTCAGAGAAATAACATCGTACTTTTTTGAAAGTTAGGTCAAAGATTAGTATTGTACAGAACGTGAAGTATGTAGTAATTACTCAATTCAAATATAACTTTACTCATAATCGAATAGCAATAACTCGATTTCATTAAACTTTTATAAAAATGATTTCTCGTACCTCGTAAAAACATTAAAAAAATTGAGAAAATTTCGTAGAAACTATCGTTCGAGTTCGTTCGTTGAATATCGTGCGAGTTGCACCCTTCAAAATTCCGCCGTCGTGAGCAGTTGGCAGCTCATATCATTAATGACATTATTTATCAACAACGAGGTTCGCTGGGTAGGTAAAACTTACTTCAAAAATTTTAATAAATAAAAAAAAAATTTGCACATTTTTATTTATAAATCTAACTATTTTGACCGATTTTTATCAAACTTATATGAATGAATTTTTCGTTAATTTTAGCGTCTCTAAGAAAACAGAAAAATACTTTAAAAAACAATAACTGAAATAAAAGGTAAACAGTTACATATTTTTATTATGGCAGCTGCTCCTTACAGTGAAGAATATTTTTTTTATAAGATCTCTTCCCGTAGCAACCATCAGCTATAACATCTATGATGGCAATGCCGTTCGAATGCCTTCCGATTCAGATAAAAACAATTATATTTTTAGTACCGTAAAAGTAAATTGGCGAAATCATCGATGAACGTTTACTTATAAAGATTATAAGAAGTGATATTTTTTGTTTTCGATTCTTCTTATCTCCCATTTGTATATTATCACACTTCTACAAGTAGTGTCAAAATCACGGCAGAGAATGTTTCTAGTAAAACACAATCGCGTGCGCGTAATAAATAAGTATGTTATTACGCGCACGCGGTAACTATCCTAGGAAAGAATATTATATATAATTATTCTCACGCTGCACTAGATGAAGTCTGACAACGTCGCGCACTACGCGAAGTGGCAGGGATGAGGCGGGTGCCGGGCACGCATGCAACGTCGCATAAAACGAACGCTACCCGCTAGCTGAGCCAATGTGCCTCATTAAAATATGTGCTAAGTGCCTAGTTAAATATATTAGCAACGTGCTTTTCTAAATGAATACTTTTTAGTAGGCTCTAATAACATTTATCTTTAAAACTTCACTTACCTATCATTCTAAGCCAAAAACAATACATTAGCCTGAAGTTGCCAATATTTCGATTAATCTACCTCAACATTACAAAGTAGACATTCCACGTATACCGAAAGAAACATGTTCGAAATAATGAGATAATGAGTTCTTCAAAAATATATTAAAATGGTTTGGTAAACTAAGATAAGCATTTTGAAACATCATGCTTTAATTGAGTATATGCATTACATGATGTATCAACTTCGAACATGGCACAGTATACAGTAATGCTAGAAAATGGAAACAAAAACGCGTCTATTTGGGAACCATCACCTTAACAAAATATATTTTTGTGTACTTAAACCAAATTGATGAAGTAGATATCAAGAAGTTTTGATTTACATTTTTTCTCATATTTGTTGTTTTAAAAGTGGGTTATTGTTCCTGACAATGGTGATATTTTTTTTATAATTATTGTTGTGTATTATATTCAATTTCAGTACCTATAGTATGCGTTCATATTAAAAGCCGAGTCTTGATGTTGCAAAACTTAATTCTTGTTACTTTACCGAAATTACGTAAAGTAGTACCTACAAGCTACGTAACTCTAAAACACCCAATACTGGCGTCGTTTTTATCGTAATCCTGTTTTTATAGTCATCGGTATGCGGCTACGAATGTCTCAGATTATGACTCAAACTTGGACTCGAAAATATGCTTTCATCCTATCACATCATAATGAGTTCCTTCACATCTTCACATCAAGGCCTAATACCTAATTTTACTCCTATTCAACGTTGAATGTGATCACTCAGACTACTTTCTTTAATATCTTTATTTGGAGCAATCTATTCGGATTTAACAAAATACGAAGTCAAGCAATGTGATATAAACATGAGTACAAAATTACAAAAAAGTATTTATAGAATACTACTCCGATAAAAATAAACGTGTCGCATCGGCTGTAACATTTCCTATAGTCTCAAAGCTCTGACGCTTTGAGCTCGGAAGGCCATATGTTGAAGCGCCAATAATAAGCTTTCCACGATTTGCACCTGCGTCCGTCCCACTCGCGCGTGCTCCCACATCTGCTGTACCATTGTCGTCATATGGATCCGCGTTTATAACAATGTTTTTATCTTCGTTAACGTTTATGCCTACGCTTAGTTGTTTTAATTTAGGTGTTATTTCTCCATACTTTAACGTTTGAAATGCAATTTGCATAATGACCAGAGGCAGTTCTTGAAAAAGCCCGTTAAAGCAGATTCAAATATACTGCCAATTTTTTTTGGATCTCAAGATTATAGACAAGTTTAACGACTTTGATTTGAAAATATGGAATCATCGAGTTGAATTGAAGAGTGGCTATTCGTGATGATCTCACCGGTCGTCAATCTTGACAATGCAAAGGACCGGTCGGCGCGGGCGCGGGGTGAGGTGCGAGGTGCGAGACGGGACGGGGACTCTGCTGCAGGGTTTCGTGCGATTCACGGCGCACGCAGTACGCGACCCACAGTCGCCAGTCAGCACGACAGTTGGCCGCGCAGTGTGCGGCGCGCGCGCATCATCCCTAAAATTCCTCCATACATTCCTTACCGTTCTTAGTCAAGATGAAGTTTAGTGCTGAACTTTATAAACGGAGACAGTGTTTGTGGAAATTAAGAAAAAGTGGATTAGTGTCATAATTGTCGCTCGACACGGTCCAAAGAACAATGCTGTGGGAAAAAATAACGTTCAGCTGGCATCGGCAGTCGTTCCCAGCTACCTACCTAACCTCTCTCCCCCCGCGAGCCGGCTGCCGGGTTCAATGCGCCTCTCTGCGTTTATTCATCGTTTGTGGGAAAAGTTGACCCCCGTTTTAAAAAATATATTGTTAACGAATTCACACGGTTCGAGTAGTCACTGCCGCATCTCAAATTCACAAAGCTTTCTCGAGAAATTAAATTTCTCGGAACGGAACGGATGTCCTTGAATACCTGCACAGGTGACGGTTGATGATATTAATCGAACGCCCTAATGAGGCACCAGTCAGTAGTGATCGCAAGCTATGTACATTATTTGATGATTATTATGCGCCATCTGTCAAGGTTGCAGCATTCCATAAACCTAAATTATTTATTTAGGGCTTTGCCATGTTTGTAGAGCTCCAACATCGTCGAAATTATTATCTTGTTGTGTTACGGATAGAGAATATTTTTTATCAAAAGAGGACAATAATTTTGTGTTGAACAACGTGTTTGGTCGATGAATAAAATGCGCTTATGTTTGTGCGTTTTAAATGTGTTCGTTTACGTGTAAAACGTTGTGTTTAGTGAATATGTGAATTAGTGTCATTGAAGCCTAGTGCTGTGCCAATATACCTAGTGGATTTCTTATTCAAACATGGGGAATCAAGGATCTTCGCCGCATGAGCCGTTGGATCGTGCTCAGGTGGCTCAAGCTGGTGGAGGAGCAACTGATCTTAAAATGGTAGATACATATTCTATGTATATTAAAATTTTATGTACTCTACTCTGTGTCATTATTCGTTTGCGCCATCAGTGCGTAAATACCTGAGCGTTAATATGTAAATGGTGCGCTATGGGCGACGCTCATTGTTCTGAAGTGGTCGTTGACGCACCTACATTTGAATTCATAGCATTTGTAGGTATATCACGGATGGATAGATGCATATCAATTGTCAATTAAATTAATTCCTCTATACTTAGTAATACATGATCATTGGTAATTTAAAGCAACGTTCAAGCTAAGTCACTTTCTGTAAAGTTTTAGAATAAACTTGCATAAAATATAGTACAGTACTTTTCTTTTCTGACAAAAATTTAATCAATCCTAAAGTTCGATATCCTGTCTGAAAGAATGCCATATTTACCGTAATAATGATAACCGGTGCTGTTTAAACTGAATAAATACTTGTCCAAATATGTATGAAACAAGGTGTTTCATACATATTTGGAAACTTAACTTGTATGCACGGGAGTTGTCGTTTGAAAAAAAAAACCGTAATTATCTAACAAATAGTTAATCCTTGCTCGTATCTCATGCAAAGGTTATTTTACCACACTTTCCTACCCCTAAATTGACTTTTTGACTGACCATTTGTGGATGATTTTGCTAGTGCAATTGGTGCGGATTAATTATCGAACTCAAGTTGAGTTCTTTTAATAACCCCCCACTAATAGCCATATGCGCGAAATTATCTAACATAAGAAGGGATATTATCGCTTGTTCCATATGACAGAAGTAGTATTGGAAACAGATTTCAATTTCGTGTTAGTTAAGTATACTCGTTTATGATGTCATTACTTAATTATTATTATGAAAGTAGCCTAATTTTGATATATATATGTATGTTTTTTAGTTTACATTTTATTACTTTTTACCCAACTTACTAGTGTAATATGTTTATTTAATCGATTCTTAGAAAAAAAGTTGACTCGGACAATTAGGTGGAAACATTATTTGTCATTTAGTTTTTGACGAAGAACGCGTCTGTACATTATCATTCAAAATAATTAGAAAAACATTCACAACAACCGAACAATTTTAGATTCGAATCTTGGCATATATGAAAATGCTGACATCAGTTTTAAAAGATAAAAAATTATATGTCTTGTGATGTAACGTAGATAAGGTGATAGCAGAAGTCGTAAAATCCTGGTTTTATTGCGGTTACCGCTGCCGTGTTTCTAAAGTAACGACAAAAACACGATACCTAACAAAGCGTTTCTCCTTCCGTTTACTTATTGAACAAACGTTAGCAAAAGTCTCTGTTTCAACGTGGGCAAAATTACTTTCATACATATGTCTGTCAGGATGTCCGATTGTACTCCTCTACACAGCGCGTTTCTCAACAGATTCTTTATTGCGGAATTTTATAAGCTTGTCTCACACGGTTTTTATTGTCGATTCAGTTTTTGGAAGATTTTCAGAATATCGGAATGGGTGTTAAAACGTAACAAAGGTCATGTTTCAAAGCAAAACAGACTCGCAAGATCTAACTACAGTTCGCAGAGTCACTAATAGAAATTATAAGTAAGTTTGTATATAAATAAAAGGATATTTCGGTACTGAATATTTTTCGATACTAAATAAGGCATAGGTAAGTATGTGTTATAATGCTTAAAGGAGTTAATCGTAACTTTGTATAATATCAGCAGCACTTTTTTTTTTGACGAATGTTTTCCTAACCCGAAAATATCTAATTTAACTTTTGAGATTAAATAGAGAGTACAGTTTCGTATTTGTCGAGTAAAGTTCGTAATAATAAACACAAATTGCCGGCCTGGTAGAAATTGGTGCTAGACTTGGTCTCTTTCTATAATAATTACAAAGAGTTTATAGATTTTATTTGTTTAGTGAAAGTAACATTTATTTGCTTTTATAGCAATACAAAGGATTTTGTATAATTAAATGTTAATATTTATATGACAGAAGTATTTACTTGCCCTATATATTTGTAATCCTAATCTCATCTAGTAACGAACAGACGCCGACACCCAATTTTAAAAGGCAGACGTTCTCCATAACGGTAGGAAAAGACATGACGAATACGATGTAGCCGTAACGTAATCGGATAAACGAGTGTTTTACGCAATGTTTAGAATCGAATACAATGCTGTTGCTACTGATAATGAGCCATACATAACGCCTAAACATTACACCGAATCGTCGATTATCTGCCGGTAAAATGAGGTGGGATTGTAGGTTTGTAGGCCATTTGTCAATTAATTATTAGACATTTTACATTTAGTCTGACGACATAGCTATTAATAGGTTGAAAATTTAAATATATTTCTATATATCTCATCAAGTAGAAATTTAAAGTGTTTGATATTGAGAGACCCTAAGCAACAATTTACTATGAGTTCAATTGCGCAAAGACTGGCAAGATAAAGTTTCGATACTGAACTGAAGTGGGAATACACAGAACATTATTTAGGTGGGCGGGATATACGGTTTTGTGGACTAATGACTAGTATACCGAGCTACAGCGAGCACGCTAAGTGAACGGATAAATCTGTAGAAGTGTCTACAGATTTATAATAATCATTTGATGAAAGCACTTGAACAATACGACCTTTTTACGTATGCTTCACTGAAATCTACGAGAGTCTACTTACTATAGTACATTTATTAAAACCATTTCAAAGAAACGATCACTTAGGAACAAGAAGATAAACATATGTTTAAGAATTCTATCAAATTAGGTCACTTCGTTAGCTGGTTTGAATTGAGGTGTTTTATTCTTCATTTCAGTTTTTTCAACCATGCTGTTCGAGCAATTATGCTCGATAAAAAATGCTAATTTTTTATAACTATGAACCCTATTTAGGTAAGTTAATACGGTTATATTATCAAAGTATTTCATTATAGTAAGCGAAATCGCATTTTTGTGTCAAATTAAATTGTGATAATAAAGTGGTATGTTACCCGTTTCAGGTTCATTGATGGATTCTTCTAAACTAATTTCACTCCTCTCATCATTAGTTGTTTTAACATCTAGTTCGAACCTGAACTTTGCATCAGTAGTCACATGAGCACCAATTTCTGTCCAGACTAAACCGATTCTTAAAGATCTGTCAAGGTCTGATTGTTACAAATGTAAATAACTTCTACTTAAAAGATGAGAGTAAGATTTGCAAACGAAAAACCTGTGCGTAATTCATGAATATTCATATTCTTTTGGGTTGTTTAGAAACAGAAAGTTATTCAATAAATAAATATCAAAGTAGGTCGGTTCGATTGTAAAGTTTTGATCTGTGACTTCTGACCTTATCTATCCTTTTTGCTGCACTTCGTGTTAGGTCATGGTAGACTGCTTTGGAACGCGAAGTTGGAATTTTATGATTTACTTTTCGATTATACCGAAGCCCAAAACACTAAAAGAATATTTATAAGTAAGAACGTACGAGTGAGCATAAAATTCCAAAATAATAACTCGTATATTCTTGGCAATGAATATCAGAATTCGACTGATTTCGGCGTATTGATGCTAGAACGGGTCTGTTGCTCTATCAGACCATTAGGCTTCATTATTTGCTTAGTCACTTTCTTTTCTCTAGCTCCATTGGCAACTCAAACATTGGACTTCGCTATGATATTTACAAGTAAACCACATATACTTTTCTCTACGTTTACGAGTTATATAACTCCGTGTACAATCGCAAGAAGGAAACCGTCTGATTTCTTCACACGAGAACACTTATTCGACTCTATTTCGTCGGTGTAGGGTCGTTAATGGCACGATACTCGGAGCTATTATCAAACTTTTAGTTTGGTTGTAAGTTGTGCACATTATGTGTAGTTTCTGTTTTCTATATGTCTAACGGTAATGACTACCTACAAGCACCCAACGTGGCAATTACATATACGTTATTCTACTGACATTTATACGAGTATCTTACCACATTGTTCTTGTTGCGTCGCAGCTTGTGCATATTCTTATTTCTTCAGTAAATATTTACTTCGTACCTACTAGACTAGTAATTCTGCGAACTGTTGACCTCGCGACAATACTAACTTTGTGAGTTTAAAATTATTCCTAGCTTCCAAATCTCGGAACAATAATAACGCTGTAAAATAAACTCTTTGCCTTATGAAATAAGGTTATTGTACTGAGTTCCAAATGCCTTCCAAAAGTGGCATCTGTATAACGGTACCAAAACTGTTATTTAAGTATTCCCGTCAATTTGGGAAATATTAAATAATAGCATTGGTTACCTTGGACACTTACTTCTTCGATTCATGTATTTCGCTACAGTAATTTAGACCTTGTTTCATGACTTATATAGTCTACTGTTATAGAATCGTCTTGTTTTTTGCAATATCAACGAAACTTCTTCCTATTTTGAGAAAATACCTGACGACCTTTATGAAGATTGGTTGGAAACTGCTTACTGTCTGTACGCGAGTACGAAATTTCTTGCAGACAAACTTTGTATGTTTGTCTGACAAACGTAAGACAATTTTGCCAGATTTAAAGCAGTGACGCTTCGCTCCCATGGTCAATTTATAGTACATAATATTTCTATAGAATACGTGTTCCAATATTTGACACTACTCTGCCGAAACTCTGCTTCAATTATACATAATGTCTCCTTGGAATTGATTATCCACTGTATAATGGCTACTATGTAATTAGCACGCTACAACAGAAATCCTATAAACTCGTTACGCTCAGTTTGTTTCTTTGCCGTAGATCAACTGGAGACGATTTCTTGAAAGTATAATTAAATACGACCTTTTTAAATGAAACGACACAAGACATTCCTCGTTTCGATGTATACAAAACGAAGTTAGGCAGGACATGCGTGATCGTGTAGCTAAAGTTAGGCTACAAGTGAATGTTATATCAACGTGCTTAGGTTTTGTCTAACACATGTTCTCAGAGAGACGTCCAAAACTGTATAAAACAAGTAATGTACTGAATACGTCTGAATTAATGATCAATAAATCTCAAGCTCAAACACTGATCCTTTGATACGCAAGGCAATGCACTTTGAACAGTGTTGCAGTGTATCGCGGGTGTCGTTGCCCCGCCTTTATCAGGTTGCTCAATCTAGTTGTGTCTTTCCAGAAATCGTCGGTCCGCTCGTCGTTGAGGCGGGCGCGCGCGGGGGCAGCGCTGTCGCCGCCTCGCGCCGGCATGGAGCGCCTGCGCCGGTCGTTCCGCGAGTCCTTCCGCCGACGCAAGGGCTCCCCGCCGGAGTCCGCCCGTCCTCACCAATGGCACGCCGACGAGGCAGCCGTCCGCGCCGGCACCTGCACCTTCCCGGTTAAATACCTCGGATGCGTCGAGGTGTTCGAGTCGCGGGGGATGCAAGTCTGCGAGGAAGCTTTAAAGGTGCTTAGGGTGAGTAGTGTTAGATTCACTGCTGTAATGGCTGCCGCACTAACATGACTGAGGTTGCACAAAGCAGTGAAGGGTTACTTCATTATCATCGCTCTTTCTCGTCGTTTGACTGTATTCTAATCATTCAGCAATAAAAAAGGGCGAGCCCTGCCTGTCAACAGATTATCTAAGTGTAAGAAACAGGGACTTTACACCAAAATATTAATGTACAAGAAATTACCAGAACTCAATTTTAAAATATTCGAACAAAAATAAAAAATTATTTTTTTTATAAACTCAGTGAATATTATATGTCAATGCAGCTTGTCGAATCATCGTTCTTGAGTAACGAACAACCATTACAAAATGTTACGAATAAGTAAAGAAATAAATTACAATGTAAATAAATACATAATATAATACTTATTTGTTATATGAACTATAAAAGTATTTAAACAAAATATTTTATGTTTATTTTTTTAGTAATGAATAATTTTAATGTAGCAAGACTTGCCTGTAACGAACGTTACTTAAAAGCCAATAAATATTTCTTATTCTTATTCGTGACAAGCGCTTGTTGAACATTGATTTGGCTTGTTTTGAATGTTAAATTGTATATCTACTCAAAAAGTAATAAATATCGCGAGAAGCAAAACGTTCTTACTCTAAGCGTTCTCATAACCATAGGCAGTAATTGTTAGCAACAAAGCTCTGTTGTTCATTACTTGAAATTCATTAGCTAATCCCACTAATCCTGTAAAATCGCTAGTTGCTTCGAATTGTTATGCAGACTAGTTACTGTAGCATGCCATTGTGAGACCTTGATAAGCAGTGTGTCTGGTTTATATTATTATCAATATACAATCAGGTCAGCTAGAATGCGTGTAAAGGTAGTTAGGTTCGTTAGTTAGACTCATAGGTTCCAACTTCAAGTTTATAGAATCGTGTCATTGAAAAGAAGTCATTGTTTCTCTAGGTGTATAGTCTAGTGAGGTGGCATGATTTACATTACATAGATTAGCTTTAGATTGTCTAATAGTACGCCTACTATTTTACATTCGATTTTTATACAGAATTTAATTAATATCCGATGATGGCACATGCGTATTGCTAGCTATGAAGCGGTCACACATGTAGTAGTCTTTATTTTTAAACAGGTGGTTAGAAAATTATATGTAACATACAATAAAATGTGAAAGTACAGAATTTCGTAAGAGACGTTACGCTGTAAGTCGTAGGTACACAAGCTCTGCCTTGTAAGCTATTTTCGTACCACTGTCTACTGCATTTATATTACATGCATGACATGTTAAAGAGTATCAGCAATAATATTATAGCAAATAATTCGTACCATGCAAATTTTGATATCTATTTTTGGTAAATATTTTCTGGGTTATTGGCCGAAAGCATTCGTTGATGCAGCACATTTACGCATATGCTTGTATAAAATGCAGCCCGAAGTGAATATGCTATGAAAAATTGTGTTTCAGTGACGTCAAAGGCAACGTCCTTGCAAGGACCTTTCCATTGGCGAGAGCACAAATATTATAAAAGTCACGCACCAAGGTCTTCCAGACGCGGGGGATTTGCGTATTGGCTCTGCTACTTACTTATATTTACATGTGTATTTTGCATACTAATTATTTTATATTTTTTGGGTTCTGTATTTAAATGGCTGTACTCAATATTAGCTTGGTAAATAAAATGAAATGTTATACGAGTAATTTGTACAAATCTGATGAAATCAATAAAATTAAGTTTGATTTATTAATAATATAAGTATTAAAAATAGAATATATAGTTATATATTCTAGCTGAACGGTTCGCAGACTGAGTTCAGTCTGCGAACCGTTCAGCTCGCGGCCTTTATATTTTTGCGGTACAAAATAGTTAAATAGTTTCAAAATCTTAGAACAATAAGTTTATTTCTTAAGGCTAAGGCAAAGGAGTTCCTTTTACACAGGTCCAAAGATCTTTGTTCCAGATAATTTCCAAAAGTGTCAAAAGTGGCATCCGCGGTTTTGACGGTAATAACATTAAACTCACTTCCTCGATTTGTGTCATAACCTCGATAGACCTTATATCACGAGTAATAAAATCTAGTTTAATAAGATCCTAGTAGTTTTGCATTTTCAAACTAAATCAAATTTCATGACAAGTTAAAAAATCTGAAAATTCGTAGATACCATACACAAAGATTTGTCTCAATAGGTTGGAAACTACGCGTACGAAATTTCTTGCGGAGAAACATTCATACATACATTCGAATTGACAGACGAAAAAATATTTTGACAGACTTTTCGAAGGAACGCTTCGCTCGGTCAATAAGAAAATCAGTTTAATTTTTCATTTGAAATTATAATTTATGTACATATATAATTTGATATTATGAATAATATACATTTTGTATCTTAAGAAATATCGAATTACGCTAATTAATTTTGTAATTTATGATTAGTTACTGCGATGAAAACATTATACCTACATTTATAAGTAATTTTCCGGAAACATTTTAAAGAAACAAATTTCATCACAATCCGTTTAGTCGTTTGAGCGTGAAGAAGGAACAAACACACACACAAACTTTTGCCTTTGTAATGTTAGTGTGAAATGTGATACTTAAAAAAGTGTAAATCGTATTCAATTCGGCTGGCAATACTTACGTTATAAAAATATCATTAATATAGTCAATGACAACAAAATTTATATGGAACCAACTGAAAAGCAGGTATACCCATTTTGAACTAAATAATATTTTTTCATATCAGTTCTGCCGTCTTTGAGGAATCAGGCCACATAAAACATAAAATGGAAAAATTATTCCGACAATATGACGACTGATATTAATTTTATAGCAAATAATAAGAGAGAAGATGTACACTGAGACACGTGAATAAATATATGTGTAAAACTCAACTTTTGAAATCGGCTTTCGTCTTTACAGAGAATGGATTTGGCAGTTCCGCCATATTTCCTTCATCCATGATTTCGACTAGGTGACAACTTTTTGTCAACCAGTTATTGAATACTGAATTTATATGAAAAAATGGCTAGTACATTTTTATATCTTATATATAAAAATCAATTGCTGTTCGTTAGTCTCGCAAAAACTCGAGAACCGCTGGGCCGATTTAGCTGATTTTGGTCTTGTAAGGTTTGTCGTACTCCAGGGAACGTTTAAAAGTTGTGAAACTTAAATAACTGTTAGGCGGTACGAAGTTCGCCGGGTCAACTAGTCTTATATATAAAAATCAATTGCTGTTCGTTAGTCTCTCAAAACACTCGAGAACGGCTTTGCCGATTTAGCTGAATTTGGTCTTAAATTGTTTGTCGTACTCCAGTAAAGGTTTAAAAGGTGAGAAACATAAATAACTATTAGGCGGTACGAAGTTCGCCGGGACAGCTAGTTTACAATATATAAAAATCAATTGCTGTTCGTTAGTCTCGCAAAAACTCAAGAACGGCTGGGCCGATTTAGCTGATTTTGGTCTTGAAATGTTTGTCGTACTCCAGGGAAGGTTTAAAAGGTGAGAAACGTACATAACTGTAAGGCGGTACGAAGATCGCCAGGTCAGCTAGTTTACAATAAATATGTATAAGGATCGTTTCTAACATTTTTTCTTGTACATATAAAAGTAGATTTAATAAAGGATGGACAGACGGCTCTCAAAGCAAATGCGCTAATCACTGAGCCACATCGTCAAATGGCCTAGGACTTATTAGCGCCGCTGCAACCTCTTAGCCATTATTAACAATAGCACGCAACTGCAACTTGTAACAAGCTAAACGGTCTTGAAATAAACCGATTTGTTGCTAACATGAAACCAATTCGGAGCATTAGTCATGGTCTTAATCCTTGATCGTCAATCTTCCTTTTAAACTGTATAAGACGAGGCAGATTAGTTGATTGGTTCGATTGAACATTTCGACATTGAAGGCCTCTATTAATTGATCTATGTATTTACTTCTCCTATGGCACAAAGTCTTTTTATTCTCTATGTTGAAATGGTAAATCCATACATAAAGTGTCTGCTCTGTATTTAAATAGTTTGATGTTTACATCTAATCAGCATAAATTCAAATCACGCAGATTTGAATTTATGCTCGATACAAATTAATTTAATTTTCTATTTTTTATAAATATTGCTCTTTTAAGGCTATGAATAAATAATATGCTAAAGCGATTTTGATTTAACGTAAAGATGTGTGCTATATGGATATCTTTGAAACTCCGTTGAAATTTTTATGAGAACACACATTGAAAGATCACATCAAAGGTATTTTCATGTTGTCATTATCGTCTATCAAATATACTGTTATTAGAATAATATGTGCGTAAAAACCTACGAATATTAATTATTATGGTATTTGTTATTTTGTAACTAAATTATGTTTATTACTTTTTTTTTAAGTCATCGAACTCATTGTGTCAATGATTTTAATATAGATAAGTTGTGTATAGTCGTAGGTAATTAGACTTTAAGCTTAAAGTGATTCTTTATGTATGATACCATTTATAATTACTTAACTTTTTGTCTGTGACTGTACCGTTATAAATAAATAAATAAATAAAATAAAATATAAAAATCGACAGTGAGCTAGACTTGAGTAGCAAAAGACGACAAGTAGGTTATATCATCAAAATATTAATAACCTACTGACAAAAGATCACTAAAATAAGCTTTTGAAAGAGAAATTCAAATACTACCAAAAGCTATGCAAAGATACGGAATCTTCTGGAAGCTTGTACCTTCTCTCCACAATTCGGTCTTGTGTTATGCTGGTTGAGTCTTTTGTAGCTCGTTCCGCCATCTGTGTGGTGGTATGCCACGTGGTCGTGTCACCGGTGGGGAGAGCCAGGTCGTGGTTCTTATGGATGTATCAAAATCTAAAATTAAAGAAAGATTAGATTATTCGCGGGCACTTATATTGGTTCTCGTTACGTCGCTGTTATAATATTGTTACATAACTTTCTTATAATAGTATCACAATAGTGAGCAATTACTTACTGAATAGCCTGAAGGCTTTGTTGAAGTTTACTCGCGGGCCTTGCGGTTCTAGCTAGGGCAAAATTATTTCGCTAGTTGCCCACTCGAGTTTAGTTCTGTGAAATACGCAAAAAGTTGTTTCACCCAGCTCTATAAGTGGAAATGTTATAGAAAGTTATAGTATCAATATGCAAATTTTAATTCTAGAATACTGATTTGTTCATCTAATTGAGTTATTAGGAATTCGTTTGAGTTATCTGTTTACTAGCCAGATAACACTATTTTTGTAGCTAGAAAATCTGGTACTCAGAAGTGCTAAAAATTGTTTTGAAGTGTTATATTTAATATTGAAGTACTGAAAATAATCATATTATTTTAAAGCTATGCTATGGCTGCAATAGAGCAAATGGAAGAAGATATACTTTCTTATTTAAGAAAAGGCTAGTCCAATGGCATACCAAATGGTATCAAATACACTACTTGTTATTGTCATCGAACCATATAGTACATACATACCCAACATAATATACTCAAAATATCCAAACCCATAAGCGTAATATAAGTATGTATAATTGTATCTACATCTATCCCGTCCGATAATCGAAATCTAGGCCGCCCGCCGGCCCTCGAAGTTAACGCGCTAACCACTCTGTGATCGCGAACATAATTTCGAGTAATGTAAATGTGACACGCCTTATCATAAACTGAACTCACATAAAACTCATATCGCACAGCAGCAAGACAATTACTTGACATTACGAGAACGTCTCAGGGTTATGAGCACAATTCAATGCCGCTATGGCCGCACAAGTCATTGTTATTGTAATTCACTGCCGCTATGCAGTTTTAGCTCGAGGGGTAGCCGTTTCTCACCAAGGAGCTATTCTCGACCGTTCGATATTGTATCCGACTCTTTTACTCTCATGGAATATGTCAATGAGAGAGTGTGGACGGTAATAAGTCGAGGTGAAAAAATTGCACCCCGTCATGGCTCACTGCCAACTCATTTCAGGCATGAATTATTTTGTCTTACAAATAAAATTGGAGTTAATAGTCAGTTATAATTATTGAAATTGTATTTGATTGTATGTAAAAGAAAATTTTATTTGAAAATTATTAGATTCGAGTTGTAATGTAATCGAAGATTGCGATGGCAATAAATACGGAAAATATTGGATTATGAAACAGCATTCGTCACATTAAACATATGGTTAGAGGCGACTTCAAATAACCCGACTGCAAAAATTTCAGACCGCTCTGTATCTGTGTGTGTGTATAAAGAGTGAAACCTATGACCATCTGCAGATAAAGACAAATCGCACATCAATTTAGTCTACCGATTTAGACTGGAGGGTTACAAAGAGTTAAACATACGTAAATACTGACATACACTCGAAAAACATTACCCTCCTTTTGATAGCCGAGTTAAAAGTAGTAAACACGCTCAAATCGCTTATATGAGAGTACATACTTCGTCTTAGTTGTTAGCGCTTATAAGGATTTTTAAGTCCAAACTTTACTGTTTCCAAAAAAATATTTAAAGATTGATTCAATCTTTAATGTTTTATATATCTATATTATTCAACAGCTCATTACCACTATGTTGAATTGGATTCCTATAATGTCGAATTTCCAAACTTTCAATCGGGATAATGCGACTAATATTTCGATCATACTCGTACTATGATCTCAGATTCAACTTAGAAAAATTTAATCCATAGATTATTTTCCATCAAGTTTTTATATTAACTACTCGTACTTTAAAAACATATTAGATTAAATGCTCTAGTTAAATCGTCAACTTATTGTCTTATATTTCAGAATTCCCGTCGTCGGCCCGTCCGCGCCGTGCTCCACGTTAGCGGAGATGGATTGAGGGTGGTGGAAGAGGAGACCAAAGGGCTGATAGTTGATCAGACCATCGAGAAAGTATCATTTTGCGCGCCCGACAGAAATCATGAGAGAGGATTTAGGTAATACATCTTTTTGACACAAAAACGATGGATGTTATGAGTTTAAAGTGATCTTTCAAACCGAAAGCATATTATTATGATTTGTGGTGACTCAACCCATCGAGTATAGTGTCCTTTATGTCTGCAGTACACAATATGAGATAGGGTTTATAAGGCACCTTTTTAACGCTTTCAGAAAATAGATGGGTATTGTGACTTTTAAGCGTGTTTGGGGCATCGTAGTTTCCAAACCTACACAATAGGGCCGATAGTCGATCAAAAAGTGTGTTTTTATGCAACCGATAGAGATCATGAGAGAGAATTTGGGTAAGGTATATTTTAACCCTTATACAAAACAGATGTATTACATAGTGTATAATATCTCTGGCATCGTATCCAAAGGGATCAATGGAAATTTTGTTTGAAAGAGTCCAGATGTTTATGAATTATCGAAATTATCAAATGGTTCATTAATATTTTTCGGCCGTATTATGATCTAACCCTTTTTTAACAACTTCCCAAAGAAGGTGGAGGAACTCAGTTCGACTACAATTTGTAATGTTTGGTACCTGGATTTGGCTGAAACGATTTTAAAAAATATTTTTTCTCTTGAATGAAAGGTAAAGAGGTAAATGTTAAGTTTAAAGTAACATCGCTGTTTTTTTAAGTTGGATTAAATATGTAATATTTCGTACCATCATGTGGCTTTTTGCTGTTATTGCGTGACACGAAATCTCCATTTTTCACAGTAAAGGGGACATCATTAGGGTGGAAAACTCGAATGGGCTGATATATTCAGACTTTTACGATCCTCGGAATGAGCGAGTTTTTGGTCGTTCTTTACGACAACTGTACAGGGCTATACGTTAGTTACAATTGTAAAAAACTCCGACATTGTGGTTTCTGCCATCTTAGTCAAGCCATTTTCATTTGATATCTATATTGAAGGAGATGTGAAAAAACATATTATCCGCCATTCTGTGGCGTCGCGTCGGTCCAATTTTAGTCAAACATAGCTAAGAACTTTCCTAATTAATACACCTTTAAAACAAAGTCAAAATCGGTTCATCTGTTCGGGAGCTACAGACAGACATACACACAGAGAGAGACACGTCCACCCCGTCGTGTTTGCGTCAGGGATTAAAAACTGTTGCAATGTGTCGACTTGCAATAACCATTTACAATTATTTACCAATTTTTCATCACCACAAAAATTCTAATGCCAGTGTGTTAGTCTTTTGCGGATAGGGCGACATGTATCAGAATCCTTTACATGAAACTACTCAATTAATCACAATACAATTGTGTATTTTCTGTCGAACCATCAACGAAGCAAGTGTGACGAGTGGCGTGCAAATATCCGCTCTCAAAGGGCACAAGAGCCATGTTAATTGGATGACCTTTTACCCACATAGAAGGTAAATATACGCCCACACTTCTGCGTTCTGTCGGTTTACGGCGCTGACGAAATGGACAGTAACTTGCGACGTTATGTTTATATTCAAACGTATTTCGGTGGGCTGACAGAGCTGAAAATGCTTTTAGTTAAGATTCATGGAAGTAAACGTCAGGTTTGTTTTTTAATTAAGCGGGGCTCTGTATCGAAAAAAACTAATAATAACAAATTATAGTTAAAAAAAATGTAAACATATTTCAATTCGAAAGTGATTATTTAAGTTACATAGAATGTCATATAGGTGTGTATAAGAAAAGACATATAAAGTTATTTTGATAAAAAACTGGGCTGGTTTTGATAAAAATATTTTTTCAAATCGCGTCAGCCATTTCTGAGAAATCAGGAAACATACATTTTAAAAATCCGATGAATTGAGAACCTCCTTCTTTTTAAAGTCGGTTAAAAACAATTCCACTGATTCCATAATATGCTCTTTCCTAGTGATAGTTATAAAGTCTGTTATCAAATCTCTGAGAGTCGATTCTTATTTTTTATGTTTGGGAAGTTTCGAGTTAATTCTTTACACAATATTATTGGAGGATTGGTTAGTTATTACTCAGGCAGACTAACTATAATTATCGTGTAAGTTTTTGTGAAAGTTTTCTGCGAGTACACTCTGCAGAAGGCGATTTTGCTAGTTATACAAGTACGAGTGCAAACGTTATCCAGTATCTGATTGAATTTCAATGTTACTAGAAAATTGTTCTTCTTGATGGTCGAGTGATTAGCGGGGTCGATTGCCGTGCAAATGGTACGAGGTTCGATCCCACAAAACATGCAAAAAGAGCCTGAGCTACCGGTTAAGGAAAACATCGTGAAGATACCATAGCATAGTTTTAGGGCGTTTCCTATCGCTCGCATGGCTAGCAACCACCCTCAAGTTGTAAAATCTGTCGCCAAGCACCTAACGGTGTGTTCCGGCAGCCTTCCTTGAAAGTCAGTGTATTCCAGACTAGGCATAGTCCATCTAGGGCTACAGTATCGCTGACTTACGTGGTCGTGCGAATTTGTGGTCAAATGCCTAGCTCTGTAGGATAAAAAAAACACAGCTAGAGTCTAACTCGTTGAGGGCTATTATTACAATAATAATACAATTTGTGATCTGCTCCTTCCAGCTACATCTGCCGCGACGGTACCACCCGCCGTTGGATGTGCCACGGATTCCTCGCGTCGCGTGACAGCGGCGAGCGACTGTCGCACGCTGTCGGCTGCGCGTTCGCGGCGTGTTTGGAACGCAAGCAGCGCCGCGACAAGGAGTGCGCCGTCTCCATGAGCATTGATGCGGCCAGCCACGCGTTTACTAGGCAGGGTTCCTTCAGGAAATCAGGTGAGATTTAGATATACCGTAACCAAACATTATAGTCTCCAGACGCAAGGCGTTTTCAGTGCCCGGCAAAACAAAATTGTTGGCAAAATGTCTTTTGCCATTCCATATCATTATACCATTATCCAATGCGTTACATTTCAAAAGCGTTAAAATAACTAAAACCCGTGTCCAGTGTAAGAGCTTATTCGGTTGAACTGTATGATCATAGCTACAATTCCTTCATAATTCGCACTGTATCATGTTGTCAGGTACAAACACGTGTTCATGTCTAACAAAAGATTTGGGAAGTTCAATAGCAACAAAAAAAAATTGAGGTGCCTATTCATCTCAAACTCTTTTGTGAGTCTTTCCTTATACACATTTCGACCTGTAGGGTTCCATACAAAACCGACCCACTTTTGAATTCCATAGTATTGTGAAACCCAGCAAATATTGTTGGGTGACAAATAATCCTTCATCATGAACGTAAGACCATGTGTTGTATTTACTAGCTTTTGCCCGGGACATCGCGAACGTTATGTTTGTTTTTCGAGGCAATAAAATCCTATGGCACTCTTTGAACCTCGATTATCTCTGTGCAAAAAATCATACTGATCACTCAGTTGCTGAGGAGGCCCGGCCTCTTGAGTGACGGACTAACAAACCAACAAACACACTTTCGAATTCATAACATGTCTGTGCGTGTAAGTGCGCTATTTTGTTTCCATAATTATCACGATTAATGTAGTCATTTGCAGAAGATTAAGAAATAAATTAGAAAAAATGCTTTTTGTTAGAAAGATATTAAGATTTTTTGCATTTAAAGTATAAATCTTCAGAATATAAATGCAAAATAAAGTCTGCTGTTGGTTCGTAAAATAGTTACAAAAAAAGATAAACCTGAGTTTATCCTTATTAATTAATTTACGGCTCGGGTAATGTTTGAAACTTTAGTATACTTACTCAATAACTACATATATAAACGTCAAATCTAAAACTAAAAAATACATGCGCTTACGCATCTAAACGTTAAAACTTCTCACGCATTGTCGCCCTTCAAGGCATCGCATCGTAGGGGAGATTTCGTCGTCATTACCAGGTGCACGTACATTTGATTTTCTAAACTAAAGTAGCTTTAAAATAGTGACATACGAATATGGTAAGGAAAAGGAAAGAGTTGAGTGAGCTATTTGATAAGTATTAGAATTGAGATTGCATTGCATTATTATGATCATTTTGATGTAGAGGTCAGAGTCGGTATTGAAATAATGGTTAGCAGACTACCATCTACCTGTCAAAAACTACCATGCGATCGCAATTGTTACGCAATAATAAAATCTGACGGCACCTTGATCTTAAAAAATTGCAGGCGAATTCTATCTAAGGGTAACTCCCGAGTGACTGACTGACTGATATTTGTTAGGAATTAACATAACATGGAATTTATAAGTTTTTCAAATAATAGTTTAAGTACTAAGAAATAATTTTTGGAACATCAACCCCTTAGGAGGTCAAATGGGGGCTCAAAGTTTGAAACTTTTTTATATTCTGTTTGGTCGCCGGTAACGCCCCGGGTAACAGCTTTATATATTCTGCGTAAAACACCTTTCACGAAAGAAAGAAAAGGCATAAAATGTGTAAATTCGTCCTATTTGTGCAAACTATGTATATTTTTCCCGGAACAATCTCCGCGCACGAATTCTGTTACCACACGTTGTTACTACCTTCTGAATCATTCGTTGCGTGACTTATCTCGTTCTCGAAACTTGCTTAATGCAATTCAAGTTCATTATTATGCACGTATATTAACGTATCGTGGTATTGTGACGCACGGAATGACGCACCGAACGATTTGTGTGAACTTAGACGAGGCTGCGAGCGATCTTTGACCCATGGAGGAAAACTTTATTGCAGTATACCTAAAGCTATCAATAATTTTACGAATAATTAGTATTGTTATTATTGAGTTTGAAAGGAATTTATTATATTAGTATGTGATTAAATATTATCTATCACACTAAAATTATAAAGGCGAAAGTGTGTTTGTTACTCTCATACGCACAAACACCTCAACGGATTTTGATAAAATTTGCCACCAGGGTAGCTTATTTATTAATATCGTGGGGCGCAACTAGAGATCTGATAATATTAATGTATAACTTAAAAAAATTACAATCAAATTCAATTCGGCAGGCGCATGCACTAATTTTCCATTTATTCCAATTCAAATAACTAGACCTATTTGAGTCACCTTACTGGATCAATTTCAAAAGCAATTTTTACAATTGCCTTTGCCCAGCTGTAAGACGTTTTGATACGATAGTTTTACTCGATACGTAAAGCTTAGTTTAATTTATCAAAGAACTTCGATAATCATCGTCAAAGTGTTTTCCACCATTCCAGGCGTGATAACTCGTCGCGCGTCTGAAGCGGACGCGGGTCACAGTCCTCCTCCGCTGCCGGTGAGCGCAGTACCCGTGGTGCCTGTGAGCGCGCCCCCCGTCGCCGCGCGTCCCGCGCCTGTCAACCCGTTCGCAGTGGAGCGGCCGCACGCAGCGCCGCACTTGCTCGAGCGACAGGGCTCTTTCAGAGGCTTCTCGCATCTTAATAACAAGTGAGTGTCTTTACTCTGTCTATGGGCTAACAACGCTTCCACAGCCTGTGCCTCTATCTATAATATTTTTGACAATGAAGTGGCCGAGCATCAAAGAGCATTACGTATGGAGAAGTTGATATTGTTCATGTTGATTAACATATTTTGTAGAGCATATGTTGTATTCACCAGATCCTGTGAAACGGTTAGGTAAGAGGTTACTAACTAATTGCCAAAAACTCTGTATACTCTATTGAAGGTGTTGGTATTTTATTATGTTACTTTAAGTCTTAAACAATCTTTCTAAACAAAAAATAAACTAGTACTTGCAATAAGCGTATTGGTGGCAGTGGCAGGGTGGTTGAAGGGTGCGATATGGTCCCCAGTTCGGGTCCCATTGCGGTGGAGCGGCCTCACGCTGCGCCGCACATGCTCGAGCGCCAGGGTTCGTTCAGCTTTGCGCACCTTAACAACAAGTGAGTGGCTGCGCCTTAAGTGACGAATTCATCGTTGACTGGAAAGCGTCGCTCGGGACACGAATCGCTTTTAAGGGGAATGCACGGCGCTGACAGTCTCAATACAAAATATACGATTGTAGGAGATCAAATATGTTTTTTTAACATTATTTATTTTGACGACGTCGCTGAATTTGACGGTGAAAGTTCTAAAAATTCTGTATGCATAATGTCTCTTTCTCTCTTAACAATTTAAAATCTTTCTCCATTGTTTCAAAGGTAGCTTGGCCGTGAATTAGGAAACATAATTTAAAAAATCCACACTGCTTGTGATTTAAAAACTACGGATATGTTGCATAGAGACTGACAGGCAGCGGTGCAAATCCTCCATAAGCTTGGGTTTTCTAATACTTTAAACTTTCTATAAAAGTTTGTTCGTGGCTCCAATGTTAGTTGACTGCGCACCACAACCTACTTTCATAGAAGTAAAGGTCAATATTGACGTTTGAATTTTTTTGCAGATTTTTGCAGCGATATAAATATGTTTTTTTTTCTACGTCTACGTTTTTAGGGCTAAGTTTGAGGCCGCATCTAAAATTCGTTTCACAGTATCTAAAAACCCAAGCTTATGTTTTACCAAATGATGTCCAAAACCGGATAGAACATAGATTCTGAAGTAAATAAATACTAGTAGAATAGGGTTCGCCTAGGAACCAGGATGTGTGCACTAACCCACGACAGATGCATGGCATGGTCGCAAACATAACGCACCTGTATGTTTGTAAGTATTTAGGTTAGAAGATAGCTTATACTAATCACCCTGACCCTGATCCGGTCAAGCTAATATAATTAAATTGACAGTCCATAAATTTTGTGAGAAAATCATGTTAATATTTCGCAACTGACAAATTAGTGAGTTAGGTGCAATCTGGGATTATTGTGTGATCGACTGGAATGATCTTTATATAAAATTTGGTAATTTAAGTCGCTCGTAGCCAAAGCAAGCCGCAACGCATCGTTATTACAAGATTATATCAGTTTTTTCATTTCCAACTAGTACTAAGCAAGTTTTAGGCTTAGATTTACATACATTGCAAGTCAGGTCTCTAAATTAAAGCTGATTTATACGATACGATTCGATGCAGCTTATTCAGACTCTACAGATTAACTCTGTAAAAACAAATTGTAGTTTCTAATGGAGTGACAGACTTCGTGTGCCACGGTTCATTATAGTTCAATAAGATTTAGATTTCACGCTTAATTTGGGGGTTTTGTGCTAAAATATAACCTCTGAAGGTCAGCGAAATCAACCATGGTTTGTTTCGATATGGTGTTTTTTTGTGTTATTTCATACACTACGTTGTTTACTGATTGGTTTGGTTTGTGTCTTTGGAAGTAAAGTTTATTTAGGGTACTCACACTGAGAGCCCATAGGGCCTAGCTCTTCGCTGACTTCATTAAATAAACTTACGAAAACGATGCCACTAGTCGATCCACACTTACCATTTAACACAGCATTCAAACGCATATAGACCTTGAATTAGTGACCGAGCCGTTGCTATTGCGTCAAGTTAAAAAGTCAAAGAAGCGATACAAGTGAAAGTAGTTTTGGTTTCGTTTTGATTTGAGCATTTTGTTTTTTTGGTATTCATATTACCAAAATGAGAACAGTCATTTCATAAGAAGAGTATCCTATTAAAGTTACATTAGCGTAGCATTTCAACACTATCAAAATAGATTTAGACGCCATGCACACTAGAATATGATTTAAATGATTACAATCAGCAGAATTAGAACAGAAGCTGTTATAAACGTCGCTGGTATTTCACTGAGGCTTAGAAATGACATTTTGCATCGTAAAATAGTGCAGTAGTCCCTTATGAGATAGGAGACCTATTTATAATAAGTTTCATATTTTTGTCATTTGCAGTTGCAGCTTTGGGGACATGGGGTCGAGCGCTTCTAAATTATATTTTGATTTTCTAAACGTTTGCTGGAAGCGAAGTGTGATCTTAATGCTGAATCAAATTTTAAGCAAAAATATTAGCATTATCATTCTACGTGTCAATGCACCCAATGTTCTGGGAACTTTTTCTACTATAGTTTTATTAGTAGAGACGATATTAGTTGTTGAAATTTGTATTATTTTTTGTGTTCAAATACATTTATATAATAAGACTGGTTGTAATATATTGCATGTAACATTCCAGTTCCCCGTTCAAGCGGCAGATGTCCCTGCGTATCAGCGAGCTGCCGTCCAATCTGGAGCGGCAGCGCGCCGGGCTCGCCTCGCCCACTCGCTCCTCACCCGCACAAGATTCACGCGCTGACGTCACCGCCACTGAGGTAACTAATAAGAAACATGAACATTTATATAGATGAATAAAATTCGACAGATATTGAAAATTGTGATAGATTTCGAGTTTTTAACTGACTTCAAAAATGAGGAGGTACTCAATTCTTTGTGATCTATTTTTTTTCTTTATATGAATGGATCTGGCAGGGGCGTATACAATTTTGACAGTCTCTTCCTTATAGTTATCTATTTTTTTGAAGTCTGTTATAAGTAAGTAAAAATAATATAAGTAAAAAGATTTTAAAACCTCTGGAACTCAAATCTTATTGTAATTTTTGATAACGGCAACATTTTTAGAATATTGAGTAACTTTACGTGTTTTTGACTTACTAAACTCCTAGATGATAAATAATATTACATAAGTTAATGATAATTATAATAGTTTTCTTCTAGTCTAATTATTTGGTAATTATAATTAATAGGATCTTTTCTTTGGTTTAGGATCGAGCCAACTCGTCGGACCCGGTGGCGGCGATGTGCCAACAGCTGTCGTTAGGGCTCCGCGCCCTGACCGAGGAGCCAGTGGAGCCCGTACAACCCGTGCAGGTAATAAAGATAACTAGCGGTTAGTAAAATATCCGGAAAACAGTTTGATCCAATAAACTTGGCTGTGCAGTGATGATTCTTAGGTCTTTTTTGGTGGATCGTAGAGTTCGGGGCAGGGTACTTGACGAGACTCGTGTACTGACAATCGGAAGTGCACACGCGTGAATTCAAGCGCCCGGTTATCGTCTTGAACCAAAAGAGACGTTGTGATATTCCGGTGCAGTTATGTACTACTTATTGACAAATCTCTCGGTGAAATCCCAGCCCCGCACTCTACCCCGCGCCAAAGAGACCTAAAAATTGGAATTGTGCACACAGGACCATGAGTCCAAGATGTTAGCTGGAAACTATATAATCTCGCAATTCTCTCCCACGCGGACCTTCGTTACCGAATTATTAACTCGGCCAGGCATCGAACCTGAAGCTCTTCATCAATCATTCATTAAAACCGAATCAGCGATGCTATTACCTTCCTGTTTTTTTTCTCGCCTTTGCCTTTCGTTTAATGTCTGCTTGCCTCATTACAAGCAAATATTAATATGAGATTTGATTTGTATATGAACAAAATCAGTCAAGAGACGGTCGAGATATAACTACTCTATTATTTTTATATATCCCAATTTAAATTGAGATAAAAACTAAAAGAATAAAAAATTAGTAACAAATGGTCATTCACCATTGTTGTTATTATAATTATGATAATAATAATTTTATTTTAATTGTTATTTGTGCTAGTTTTTGGTTGTATTAATGTGTTATGGAATGGACAAGATTAGAAATGAGTATATTAGTTTGAAAGTAGCTCCAGTGACTGACAAGGTAATAAGTGGTAGGTTAGGATGGTATGGACATGTTATGCGTAGAGAAGAAAGTCATGTGACGAAAAGGATCATGAGAATTATTGTAGATGGAAACGCCGTGAGGGGCGACCTAAAAAAAATTAAAAGGGATATATGTGAAAAGGGAATGAATGAAAAGATCACGGCTGATAGAGTAGAATGGAAGAGGAAGACATGCTGTGGCGACCTCACGTAGTGGGATAAGGTCAAGAAGAAGATGATGATTGTATTTTTTAGAGGTAACAATAAAACAACGTGTGCATATAAATGTGTATGTACTATTGCAGCCTCTCCCGCACCCGGACGCGTGGCTCGGTCGCGTGGCGCGCGCGCCCGCACTGGGCGCGGCGGGGCGCGCGCAGTCGTACGCCGGCCGCGCCGCCTCCACCAACCCCTTCCTTACGCCCGCCACAGAACCGCTCGCACCCTTGTAGAGACAACAAAAACACCACATGTAAGTCAACTGGTAACGATGTAACCGATGTCATTTGTTGAACAAGAGTCGATGGAATAACTGCTGAAATTGGTTGAACAAGAGTCGATGGAGTTATTAATAAAACGGACGGAAACTCCTTCTTTATTCGCGCAACGGAACCACCCGCGCCCTTGTAGAGTTGACTACAGTTGTTGTCAATTGGAGTCAACGGAATAAGTGTTGTAATTTGTTAAACAAAGAATAACTGCTATAATTTATTAAACAATAGTCGATGGAGTTGCTATAATCTGTTAAACAGAAGTCGACAGAATATCTGCTGTAATTTGTTGGACAAGGGTTGATGAGGGATCTAATGATATAGGTGGAATAAACAATTGAATGGTTTAACATATACTGAGGTGCCTGAGCTGTGGGAAAAGCTTACATTAGTCTAATTTGTTGGTTCTTTGAAAGATAGAGACAAAATCATATTTAGATCTTTTTAATGATTTTGAAAAAAAGGTTATACGAGTGTATTTTCAAAGTGATACCAGTAACGCTTACTAAACGATAAAGTTTTTGTGACTCTCTTTGGATTTTTTGCTTAAATCAAGAATATAACTAATTTTGGAAATGATTGAGTGCACAAAGAGCGTAATCGTTCATAGAAAATTGACGCATCGCTCTAGGAAATTTCTTAGATTTTATTTGCGCTCTAACTATGGTTAAACGAAATATATAAATATTGTTTTTTTAATGCTGAAAAAAATTACGCTGAAATGTTTATAATGATACTATTTTATTGATTCAAAAAATGTTATGTTTTCTCAAAACTCATAAATAATAAATATACGTAAATACCACCGTTAACACTTACTAATTAATATGACACAAACAAATGACAGAACTATGTAAATTAAAACTGTAATATTTGGATACATTTAACTGAAATGAAGATAAAGATATAATGGATAATAATCCAGTGTATTTTAAAGATAACGATTGCAATAAAATATAATTATTTTTAGACATTGTTTTTGATCAAATCTGCGTGGACTTGTTTAAATAATGCGTTATTTCTGTACCAGACGAGCCGTGTGATGAGATGGGAGAATGTCTATACTTTATATCTAGAGTAGCTATGTAATGAATGTTGTTGTACTTAACCGCACTGTGCTTTTGCGTCGCACGCTACGAGTAAGACTTCAATGTGTATCTTGTTGTACTTACGTATATACAATTCCATAATATTTTCGTCCATACAGTATTAGTGGCCGAATGCATTGTCGAGGTACAGTGTATCGTGAACAAACGAACAATGCAGTATTTTTTTAAAATAATAAATCGATTCACGTACTCTTATGTAACATAGGGTTTTGGAGATATTTTTCCTTACTTAATTTGTATATAGCTGTAAATGTTTTTTAGATTTTTGTGGATCTGTTTTTATACTTTTTTATCGATAGGACTTTTATGATAGGCAATGATGGCGAACAAATAAAATCATTAGTCACTCTTAATTTTGTGTACTTATGTGTTTTAGATATATTTTTAGCAACTGTTGTTTAATTACTTTTTTTTGTTCATGTTGGATTATTTTTATGTATAGCGTACTCGACCATTAGTAAAAACATGTCGTCCTGAATCGATGTTGTGAATGTCAAATTTTAGTATAATAATATCACAGCCAATCTTAGAATTTATTAAATTAATTTAATATCTGTTTTAAATTTATAAATAATGTAGAACAAATTTTTTTTTAAAAGGTAATTAGTACAAACTCGAGTTGATTATATTGTTTGTGCATAACATAACAACATTCCATATTGATTTCAATTTAATAATTCAAAAATAATTAATATTGTAACATAAAAATATATAAATGCATATCACTAGCCTTGCGTAAAATTTAATAGCACTTGTACTTATGAATTGTGACGTTTTGTAATAAAAAGTTAAAATATACAAAAAGAAAATAAAAAATAGCTATAAATAAATAATGTGCGACATGTACATGTACCTACAGGAAATATTAGTTTTTTGTTGTTTGGATTCACAAATGAATACTATTACTAAAATTTATGCATCCTATTACATATTATTGGTCAAAATATTGGTGTTTTTTATTATGTAACAAATTTTACAATGTATAATTGCATCTTTATGTCCAAACTAAAGCTCGATTACAGATTTTTAACTTTATGTTAGTACAAAACGCATACGTTCGTTCTCGATGCACCTCTTACATTTTACACCAAATAACTTGACCATTCTCAATTCCACCATAAATAGTGGTGCGAAGTAGAATAAAGTTAAATTCGTAATCAAATGAGCTTTAGTTAGGTAAAGTTAAATAATAGTAGATAAGTAGACAAGGGCTGTAAGGCATCAATTGCAGCCCGAGATATTTAGGCGCATGAGCGCAGCGAGGGTGCAATTGATGCTTACACCCGAGCTAACTACTCTGCTTTACATCTCGATTGTGAGGTAAGTAGAAAAAGACCGGCATTACAATAATAAAACATTTTAATTGCTGCTTCAGCTTCCATTTTCATTGAATCGGGAGTGCAGCTTATATCTTCATCACTTACAGAACTCATGTTTTTTTCATAATTAGCACGTAATTATAAAAAATCCCAAAAACAAACAATATTTAAAGTAAAAGTTTTCTATTACCCCCCTTTTCTTCTTTTTTTTTATTTATTTTTTTCAAGAACGAAATTGAGCTTCGCCGTTCGATATTTAAAATTGATGACTATTATACTCATACGAAGACAAGGCTGAATAACGAAGCGACCTCCTTTGTCATTGGGCTGAATGCATGATGTCTATAGCCAGTATGATGGTAGATGATGGTTAGATGTACGCGAATTTTTGAAAGAGTGAAGTTTTTTTTAATTTCTTACCGCCCTAGGACTTTTCTAGCTACATTATTACCCTAAAGCGCTAATTGCCCCTACAAGCCCCATTTGGGGGTAATATGGACCTACTTACCGAAAATGAGAGATGTAAAAATATTTGTTATCATTTTGACAAGTTCAGATATGAGCAGCATCCACTACCAGTAGCCGGCATCAGTACAGTAGCTTACTAATAGTCCAACAGGACTATATTAATTAGTTACATTACCGCCGCTGTCGCAAAACTGAGTTCATTGTAAAAAAAACGTTTACGGCCTTGTATTTTTTTTCTAGTTAATTCAATGTCAAAACAAAAACATACTCCGAACTATAACAGATTGACCAAAAATCGCTGCTAAGAAATTAACACGAAATAGCAACTAGCGAATGCCGCTCAAATCTGAACAGAGCTTTCTAATTCTAAACAATACCTCTACAATTTTATCACATACGATTTCTCAAATATGTCTCCGTATAATCAATAAATGTGATATGTAAATTTGTTAAGAACGGTAAAAGTAGCTTCTTATACCTATTTGCACGATAATATATGTGTAGGCCGACTTACACTATGTAACACGATTGACTTCATAATATTGTTATATAGTGTGTAAAGGTTTTTATATGGCACCAATATATCGGCGTAATCGCTGTTGTAATAAATGTATGTACTTACTTAATTATTATCGAATGACGTCACCGAAATATATATTTCGCGTGCTTTGAAATAATGTAGACTTGTACTTAAAATGTTGTTTCGGAAATATTTGTTGGGTGTTGTGTATAATATACAGTGATTTATCTATTGTCTAAAAGCATGTAAATATCAGCAAACATTGTAGATACATTAGGTAACAAGAGTTCAAATATTATAAATAATAATAAATTATATTTAGTTGATGTGTTTGTTTTTATTTGATGTTACCAATTCAGTAGCTTTTTCGCCACGAAATTCCTAAGTTGATATATATTATACTGATCATTGCGAACTACTTTCACTATGGAATCAACTTTTAATCCGAGACAAATCAGCTGTTGCATAGACATAATTAATCGGTCGTCGACCCCCTTTCGGATTAGTATACCTCTAACACTGTATAATTTTGTGTTTAGGGATGTTGACAAAGTGTTTTGTAACCAATACGCGCCACCTGCTGCTGTGAGTCTCCAGACAAACGTTTACTTGATCAAAATATTTCTTTTCTATAAAGAAATAATTTTGCAGATTTTTGCTACTCATAATACGAAATGAACGTAACGGTTTCAGTATGTTCATAAAATTTGAATTTGTTAAGGACTTTTGATAGGCATTAACCTTTTTTAGTATATTCCAGTTTGTAAAATGGGCTAATTACCGGGCAAGTGCGTTTATTACGAAAAACGAAATGACTAATTACAAACAAAATATAGCTGTTGAGTGACCTATAGATTATCATTATCCACTTAATTCACCTGGGTCACCTCTGATTATAAAATTGAACAATATTCACCCAGGTGAATAAACTGGAATATACATACATTAGATAATTTTAACATAGTCTTGAGTAAAAAATAGAGTTAACTCCCGAAATAGATACTTATGAGGTATTAACATTAAGGTAGTCTATCGTATCAATGAATAAAACAACAGATCTTGTTGCATCGGTTTATTAATTTATAGGTACACGAATACATACATTTGTCAACTGCATAAACTTCAGTGCCTACATACTACCTAAACATTGTTTTATATTGTCTGCTCTTCTATACACTCCAAAGGTCAGCGTGACTAACATTCACTTACATATCTTACACTTATTACGGGAACTACGACCCAACAGATATAATGTAACATAGGAGAGCAAAATCTATTTTGTATATTTAGATAATATATTGAATTTAATTTTTATCTCAACATTTTTACAAACATATAAAAGGTTTGAATGCGTTTTGAATAGCATTTCAGGTATGACTTATTCTTTGTTTGCTCGAGTCAGTTACTCTAATACTTTGGGGAAAAGATTGTTATAGTTTATACATGAGTGAAGATTGAAAGTTAATTTTATTACTTATACGCCGGGTGTTCGGATAAACGACGGCAATAACAGTATTCGCCTTCTCACTCGCTGTTATCATGAAAAATTTTAAAAGTATCATAATAACATAATAAGTATATGAACATACCTACACTAAAACCTTTGAAACGAAATATTTGTTAATCAAAATGAAGCCCGATTCCGTTTTTTGTGATATTCAAAAAATAATCAGTAATTTCGTCTGTTTTTAGAAGTCCGAGCGAGAGGACGTATGTACATCAAATTCTGCTTCTTTCACGCAGGAATAGTAGCTATTGTGTGTGACCTGCAGTACGCATAATGACACTTTATACATTTTTCAAAAAGCCTCAAAGCTGCTTAACCGAATACCCGAAATAATGTGCTTTTGCTCGAAAACATTAATATATACAAAGTGTAACAATACTTAAGGGTGTTAGTCTAAGTTACGTTAATTCCTAAGTATTGTTAAACCTTTCTGTTACACGATGTATAACAACAGTGCATGGTTTCGCAAAATATGATATTCTTTAACATACTATTGCACGCTGTTATTAGATAAAAGCTACTTTAATAATTGTTACACAGAATCTATTCAACAGCGATCAAACAACATTAAAACAGACAATATTATTCTTATTTGTTTGTAATAGATAAGGAATTTTGTATACAGGGTTTCTTGTTTAGGATTCAGCTAAAGCCATGGCTAAGGCCATAAAGTCACGGCATGGTTACAAACAGAATTATAGTGTATGGCCAGACCAGACTAGAAAAGAATCACTAATACCGCGAGTTTTATTAGTTTCGAAATTCAATGCACCTATTTCGCGCGTGGCTACATACATTTTAGTGGCATTGATATAAAAGTTAATAGGCAACTGCACTAGCATGCAAACTTACAATTATACAGTTTGATGACGAAACGCTAAGCTATGGGTAAGTATTCAAAATGTTTTGGAAATAGTAAACTTGACGATAATATTATATAGAAAGTAGAAATTAGAAACTCGTGGCAGGTGTTATCGCAACAAAAACTATGATGCTTTCTAATGAGAACATCTATTAACTTTTTTTTATATAGAAACTGCAAAAGTCGTTCAAAATAAAAACAAGTTGGGAAAAAAGCTTCACCTCCTGGATCGAACCCTGTCAGTACATAATCATTATACCCACTAATGTAATGAAGATTAGGAATGTAATCTACAAATGCGAAAAAGATTCGAATACATATATATTTTAGCTACACACATTTTTATAATTAAAAATAAACTCAAGGAACAGCCGCACATTAATACATACAAAAATATGACTAGTACTAATTCTTTTTTATTCACAAATATGTAATTCCATCGCAACACTGGAATGACTTACACTAATCAGCAAATAAATATGATCGATAAAAATTATATCACAATTTCTAATAAATAAATAATTTTAGATATAAAACAGTTGATTTTCGAAATTAATTAGTCCATATAATAAAACATCGTACTATAAAATAACATAGTCGTTAAAAAAAGTTTCATAGAAATTTGAGATCTAAATCAATAATATTAAAAAACAGTTCTAAAATCTACGCTTAATTTAACATTAATACTGTTTATACATAACAAACAAATAAAATAAGCAGCACCTTACAACATAATCTTTCTTGAATATTTCATTAAATAATAAATAAAAAAACCATTTCATACATAATATAATTTCACTTGCAGCTTAACTGAGCCGGATAGGTTTATGACATGCTAAAATTTCTAGTAAATGTCAATGGCTCGACTATTCAAGTATTATGATTTTATTTTACACTTTGAATATCTCTATACAAGTATAGTTCAGCTTGATTATTCGAGTTAAAAATTGACTATAATATTATTACTATGCAGACTTAGTTGGTTATTTTTCTTTGTCTGCTATTTACTATAACAAGAGTAGATCGTGGCTTTAAGAATTATATGGAGAATGCGTCCAACTCTAGATCTTAAAACGCATTCGGCCGCACTATCTCAGACTGAGATATAAAATTATCGAATACTTTTTTATCTTAATAAAACAGAGGTAGTGCGAGCGAGGGAACGTGCATCTAATTCTGGGTCTCAAAGGGAGATCTGTATACGTCTTTTTTGAGATCTAAGAACTACTTGAAGATCTGTATTAACACGCGTTTCAACATTGAGCGTCTTTTGTCTCGTTTTATCCAATATAGAAAGTCCTGCGCCAAAGTAAGACAACACAGAATTATCATGCGTTTATTAATAAAGCCGCCGTGTTAATTTCAATGATAATGCTTCATTAAAATGTCGCTGAATATATTTTGTATGCACACAAACATAGTAAAACTAATAATACTCATCACTAGCCGTGCAATGACCGACGGACTTATTCTACTAGGGATCTCATCCAGGCATCCTCGGGTGGTCACATTTTCAGTTATTAAAAATCCATTTAGGTGCCTAAAATTGTATGTCATATGTATTAATACTGAACAAAGACCGCATTATATTAGATTTATTGTTTTTTTTATGGAAATCTACATACTCTTACATACTTGGCGGTATTGGCGGATCATATATAGGATAAAGACACTAGTCCTGAACGACATCTAACATTTTATTGTACTATCACTAACTATTCAATACTTGCTTAGCAATTTACAAACTGTATTTGATGGAATTGCTGTATGAAGTTGTATAAAACCGGTAATCATTCATAAGACAAATTTACGAACAGGAATACAACTTTAATAGTTGTTTTTATTCTCGTTTTATATCGTACGTTTTTTAGAGATCATCCCGAAATGTTTTTTATTAGTTTTGTAGTTATTTTTGACACATTGTTCGAGAAGCTACCGTGTTACCCGTGAACAGAATAGTTATATTTCTAAACAATTGGTATTTATTTATGGGAAATATACCGACCGATAACCATTCATAGTAAAACAAACCAGCAACAAAGCTCGGGTAAATCTCTTTCAGGGTTTTCGTGCAAAACGATTAATGTTTAGAAAAAAAGCGCTGAATTTAATTTGCAAGGGCACGACTGACACTGCACCCCACGGCTAGCCGCGGTCATTTGATTATCCCTCGGGAACACTTTATTTTTCATAGGTCAAATGTAGTTTACGACACTCGGGAATAATATAGTTTTCTACTGGTGTACTTTCTGTTATAATCGATTCAGTAGTTCAATATATTACTCTCTACAAACTAACTATATATCAAAATAGTAGAAAACAAGATTTATTTGCCGGTTTGAGTCAATAATATTATAAAGTCAATATGCCTTTCTTATAATACACGAAATCGAGATTCATGTCGAATATGCCATTGCGTAAAAAGAAGATATATATAACTTAGATTGGCGTTATTAACGCGGATCTATTGACGCGCATTTAAGCTAAGAATTATAAATAAACTGTAACAAATACAAATTTAACATCAGAGGGTAGTTACCATACAGTTATAATAGTTTATTTATGTGGCGCTCGCGGCACTTGTGTGTACTCGTATTAGCCAGTGTGACATTATTCCTTCTTGTTGTGTATGTTGTCGTGGCACCGCTGACAGACGCGCACGGGCCGCAGCGCGCGCAGCCGACGCACCGGCGCTTCGTACCGGGAGCATCGGCCGCAGAACACCGCGCCGCACTCGCGGCAGTGATGCCGTCTCTCTAACGCTGTGAACCGCACCTGGGTGATGGCAGACACTTAGTCAACTTATTCAAAGTCAAAATATTTATTGGTTTCATAACTAAGTTTGTTACACTAGGCAAGACAATACGGTACATACATTAAGTAATATATTATAAATATATTTTAATACGGGGCCGATAAGTGGCATTAGGAATTCTTGCGTTTACCCCAGCTAACTACATTTTAAAATTTTACAGCTATTCAGTTTCAGTTGTTGCGCATGTTCACTTCTAATTGAAGAATCACCAGCCTTATCTGCGATGCGATCCTGGCATGTACTGGCTTTGAATCGACAGAAAAACAACTGTAATTTTCGCGACGCGAGTGTACAATTTTGACATGCACAGTGATCGCTATCGTGCACGCGGTGAACGTGTGTTGATTTGACTGACGCTTTAGTAACAAATGCCGGTTGCTCTGAAGTACAGTTTAAAAGCGACCGGTGGCGACATCACTCATGTTGCGTGTTACAGAGACATGGATATGATGAGAAAAGTTAGCAAGCTTACTTGACACTGCGTGCAGTAGGGCGCCGTGTCGTCTCGTATCCAGTGGTCCGCGGGGCCGCCCTTCGCTCCCGACGCGCTCGTCATATCCGGCGCTGACCAACGGAAGATCTATTAAGAGATTTGCAATTTTATTAGTCTTCTTAAACAAAATGAATCTATAAGAGAGTTATTATTAGGGGGAGTTATACTTGGTATTGGACATACCGAGACAGACAGACGGCCGAGGTCATGGACCATGCTGTCACAGTATATCGTATAGTATAGTTACCCTTCCCCTGGCGTCTCCCACGGCGAGCCCGCGTCCGGCGCGCGCGGCGCACAGTGCCGTCACGGAGGCGGGACATGCGTTGTCGCGCCGCTCGTACGCCGTGTGCATCGTCAGCTTGCCGCGCAGGATCAGACGACGCTTCCATTTGATGCCGGAATCTACACAAACGGATAAACCATGTTAAAGTCAAGAGTCCAGTCAGGCCCCACTCGCTAAACCAAACCGGAGACACGAGGTTTAGGAACGAATACAAATGAATAGCTTAACTTATCACAAAAAGTTCAAAACAGTCTCACTTGAAATTTTAGGTTGTAACGGAGGGACGGACCCGTGGATCTTAATTTTTCCAGTAGCCGTATTCGTATTTTTTTGACTTGCTACTCCACCTGCCGCCGCTTCTTGAGTCGTATACTTATAATGCCAAAATGTATGTCTAATTCTTCTATGCAACTAAGTTATTGTTGAACATACAGACAAGTATAAATTCTGTAATCGAGTTTGTTTTCTGTTTCAAATAAATATTTTTCTTTCTTTCTTTCTTTCAAAAGTAGATTGAGGTTTGCCGGGTAAAGAAACAGTTCCCTAAAAAAACTGGAAAAGAACATTGGTATGTTAAAAATATGAAATTTCTTGTTGTAATTACCCGTATCAATAGTAGTGATGGGAGGTTTAGTCGGTTTTTGAACGTGCGCTGGCGAGACCGGGGCAGACACCACTACGAATGATTCCGTCAGACTCGTGTCGGACTTGCTGGTCCGCAGCCCGGCTTCTGGTGCCGCGTCCATTGAAGAGTTTGGAGTCTCAAGAGAACCACCCTCGCTCGACTCGCCTATGCTGCCACCGCCTGAATATCACGCATAAAGATGGTAACAATTTAAATGCTAACCATAAAAATGAATTGCAGGTTAGTGAGCAGTCATCCATTTCGGTAGATATTTCAACATTTCTGGTTTGAATTTAAACACAAGCAGATTCATATCGTTACTAAATAATATATAGTAAATATCGAAAGTTAAAAAAGCCTTCGAGTGATGGTTTTATTAATATTATCGGCCTGAAACACCCATTATTTCTCGTCGATGGCCTGAAACGTGTCTTAATTTCGAGTGTTTTTCGTTTCGCATGCCGACCTCTGTCGGATAAAACGAGACAAAAGAAATTCACTGCTGGTCGTAGTTTACAATTACAAATTTAAAAAACGTGACAAAGCTGTTCTGTTACCTTATCAAGGTTGACTGCATTATAAAACTTATTCAAAATGATGCGTAAAATGACCGTTTTGATTTAGTATATACCAGTCGCGAAAGTTTGTATGAATGTATGTTTGTTTCAGTTCAAATAACTGGAGAACCGATTTGTTTTTTTTTTGGTATGGAGATAACTTAGGCCATGGATGAACACAAAGGCTACTTTTTATCCTGTATTAATGCGGATAACACCACAGGGCGCAGCGTCTAAATAATATTACTCACTTTTCCTAAACAACGGGTTTCCTTTAGACTTCCGCCTTAGCACGACATTTCCCTGTTTCTGCAGCTTGCTTCTATGCGTCAGATCGTCTTTATCGTCCACGTCCATTTCACATTCTTGCTTGGCCTCGTCGCAGGAGTCTATGACGTCATCCTTGTGATCCTTGAGCTCTGATTGGTCTGAATATTCGCCAGTAGGATGCGACTCTTCGTTGTCACTGCACGTGTCTTTTTCGTCGTGTCTTCGCGCAGATTCTTTGGCGCTTGTTTCGCAAGCGTCCGATAAGGAGCTTTCAGAGCCCGATTTTGTTAAGTTACCTGAAAAAAATAGTTTTTAGTAAGACAAAACATATTGTTCTCTTGCTTGTTAAATCTAGTTTCGAACGCGCTAAATCGAAACTTGTTATTCGCTACTCCACCATATAAGATATGTAAATAAATAGGCAATATCCTCTGTTTCTCGTAACATTGATAGTATATTCAGAATAATATTACTTGTGTAACGACTTCTTGACGTAAAGAACTGCTTAGTAATTTTAGTAGAAGTAATAAAACATAATGAATCCATATATTTATTTGATGGAATACATTCGATTCCGGACGATGTAACTATCAGCACAAAAATATTATGTTAGATTAGACAGCATATAAATTTCCATTAGTAATGTTTACCTTGTTTCACCTGTTCCTGTGGCAGACTCATCTGTTTGACTAGAGCTTCCACCCGTTTTATAGCTGCCTCTCTTTCACACGACTCCATTTCTTCAGTCTTTATCTCGCTCTCAGTCTTCTCATCCTGTTCTGCACTATCTTGCTCTGACTTTAATTCCTGTTCTGACTTTAAGTCTTGTTCTGATTTCAAGTCTTGTTCTGACTTCAAGTCTTGTTCTGATTTCATGTCCTGTTCTGATTTCAAGTCTCGTTCTGACTTCAAGCCTTCGCCCTCTTGTGTGGCAAGTTTGAACTCTTTGTCTTTATCATCTTTTGAATTGGTTGGGTCAATGCTGCCAGCTTCCATACACTCAATTTGTTCATCGGTTGTTTCTGCGATGTAGTCTATTGACCACATCTGAAAAATAACATGTTAGTATTAGGGTTAGTAACATCTACTGTACTTCATACTTAATCACAATAAAATTCATTACATTAAATAATTTGATATGTACACTAATTTGATAAGAATAAATGCCTTTTTGTTTTTTTTTTTTATTATGACCCGCATGTGTTAAGGGGTTCATATCATAACTTTGACGAGAATCGCTTGCATGGTATATATATATGGATTGAAAAATTAAAGCATATAGGAATACCGGGGGATGAACACTAGGCATTGCGTGCGCTTTTATTATTTTTGTTATAATTCAGTGAGCTATTGAAATAATGGCAGTGCACATTACCTAAGCTATTTACTTTATAATTCATTTAAAATTCGTCTGTATATTTATTGCAAAACTCGTGATTCTTCAAGTATCGTTGTGTAAAAAGTGGTGGATAACAAATCATGTCCTGTTTATGAATACAAGTGGTATAAAGACGGCATAATGTGCATTTCGTGTTCGCGGAAAATCTCCATAGAAACTAGTACAGTCACTATCGCTTCAAATGACATGATTATAACTTGATCAAGATGACTTTTGACTTGATATAATAGCCAGTAGCGCGCCGCGTAAAGTTAAGTGCCAAAATAAGAGTGAATGAGAGATGTATGTAAGTATAACTCACTCTAACAACACCATCGGTGGATCCCGTCATGATGACGTTCAAGGGGTCCCATTCCCTCGTCTGGCTGAACGCCACGCAGAGAACTTGCTGCGAGCGCTCGCGCCCTCCCGCCGTGTCTACGCTGCCTAATAGCGTACCGTTTATAGACCACGCGTACAACCAACTGCCGCTACACGTCGCGATATCGCCCTGAGAATAATATTATTATTACATACCTACTTATTTTTCAAGTTAAACAAAAGAAAAGTTAGGTTCACTAAGGTTTATATTAAGCTAACCAAAAAGTGAACGACGTTTCGTTCATGACCCGGCAAAACCTGCATCATTATCGGGAGATGCAGGTAATATATTGGGCTTAAATAATCAATAGTTATTCAGAGTTACCACTGAAATATACTAGTAATTAAACTCATTTGCGCATGCCGTATAGGGATGTTTCACATTTTGACTGTTTTATAGCTAACAAACTGCCAGTCTCTAAAATTTATCTTTTTTTTATTCTATCTATCTATCCTAAAATCGGCTCCTTATACCATACCAATTTGAACGTTATCCCACTCACCGTAAGGTCGTCAATAGCGAGCGCGGAGACGGGCGGCAAGGGCCCGCTCCCCGGCGGCACCAGCTGCCTCACGAACGCGCCTCTCTCCACGTCCCACACTATGACCTGTCCGTCTCGACTGCCGCTAACTACCAGGTTGTACGCGGGACTGGCTGCGAGACAACTCACGGCCTCAGAGTGTCCGTACAGGCACACTTTGACAGCGAGGCGACGGCGACGTGACCAGTATTGCCATACTGTTACCACCTGTTGGGTAATTGTTAAGCTATTCTCAGAACTAACATCGCCACTTACATTTGATTCTGGCTTAAGCTCGAATTAATTTTTTGTGACAACATATTTGCTTGTTTTTATTTAATATAGCTTTGAAAGCGTATAAATGTTTGCGCCAATTAGCTAAAATGCTAGTCAGCTGTGTTTTCAAGTAGAAGTTCAGGGCTTTTATTCAATGTGAATATTAAGAAGATTAGAAGTTATTTTAAGGGCGTAGAATTCATATGGAGCGTATTCACTAGGCCGTTTCAAATTTTACATCGTACCGGGGCACGAAACACGCTCGTTTTGCATCATCAGGATAACATATTTCGTATAACGTTGAACATGTCATGCTTTTTCAGCAAGGAATCCCATTGCCCATTATAAAGAATAAGAGCTCTGTACTAGGCTTTTAATTACTTTGCTAATTAATTTGAGGGTTACGCGATTTAGATAAACCAACAAAATTAGCAAACCCGCAATAGTGAGATCTTACCGTACTAGTCCCCGCAGTAACAATAGTCTTAGCGGAGGGACAGACACAAGTGACGATCTCCCCGCAAGCCTGAGCCACAGTTTCACACACAAACACCGCTTTGTCGTTATCGTAGTTTCCGATCCGTAGAGAATGGTCGGCGAAGCCCCACGCCACGTATTTATTATACGATGGAGGCATCAGGACTTTGTTCTGTTCTACCGCCAGGATAGCCTTGTCCGTGTACAGGATCTGACCAACTGGGCCTTTTACCTCTACAAATGAAAGCATACGTTACAAACACTTACGGTTTTATATATCTGGAAAATTAACTAGTAAATACATATTTTAAAAAAAAAATGTCAATTGGTATTAGTCAAACTAATATTTTTAACTACCCTTAGTTGTAACTAACTTGTCGTCGTTATTACCGCTAGCAAAATTTTGTTGTTTCAAGTATACGCATGACAAATTCATTACATTTGTACCCAACTTTTTTAACTACTGCAATGTTTTTTCTCACTGCAGACTGCCGCTCTCTGCCTTAGGTTATAATTTATGACCCAGTCTGCAGCACGTAAAAATATAACATGGGGACTCTTCCTCGATAAACGCAAAAGTGTACTATAATTTACTGCTATACTATATAAGGAATAATGGTTTATTTCTCCTCAGCGACTAAGTGAATGATCGTCTAGATTTTTTTTTACAGAAAAAGTTCGAGTTTAGAGTCTGCTATAGGCAAAATTTTTCAAACATATCCTGAGCGTAGCCGCGGGTAAAAGCTAGTGACCTATACATAGATACATATATGAGTTGACACGTACCTTTGACCGGTTGTAAAGAAGGCCGTAGATTTTCCAAATTGTGAAAGAACAACTTCTCAGGCGGAATGATCCCTTGCGAAGGTATTATATTATTCGGGTCTAATATCGTGGAACTCCTTTGTGACATTTTCTTGCTCGGATGCGCCTTTTTGAATAACTGTTTGGGAATCTGACCGAAGTTATTTATGAATCCTATTGTTGCGTTCTTCTTTAGTGGATCGTCGATACTGAAACAAAGTTGAATTTGGTGACTACAATCTCGGACAAGGCATTTCTAAAGATGGTAATTGTGGTACAACTAAGAATTATGAGTAGCTTATCAAAGTACCACCGCCATTTGACAACATATAAACCGTGTAAGACAAGTATGATTCATGCGACTACGGGTACTTACTTGTAACCAACAAAGTTTCCTTCATAAAACAGATGATGGAAGACAATAAATAATAATATGACAATATCCACACAAAGGTCTTCAGGTCCGAAACTAGGCAAAGCCTGTGCTATGGCAAACTTACTTATATATATAAAATGCAATGCAGGCTTCAAACGCTGCATGTCCCTTTTACTTGTATCCGAACACTAGAGGTCAATTATTGGTAAAGACTGTGATTTACATAGTTGGGATTCAAGCGACTCGATACTTACTTGTAAATATCAACGTTTCCTTCATAAAACAGATGGTGGAAGACATTGCAGGCTTCAACCGCGGCCTGTCCTTGTTGCTTGTATCCGAACACTAGGTCTATCCAATGGTGTAGTCTATGTGACACATAGTCAGACTCAAGCGCCGCTCGGTGTAGTCTGATAAACTCCCGCGGGTCGCCGCGCGCCCACGGCGGTAGTACTATGTCACCTAATGCTACGCCAGATTGCTTGCAACCTGGTAACAAACAAATTCAATAATTCAAATTCTTTTCGAAATAAAAAACGGTTGCTTATAAATCTGCCACATCAATGGGTCAGTTGATAAATATATTCAACATAAACGGCATTCATAAAATTCTTTCGTACACTACTTTCTACTTTCGTGCGTAGAGCTAATAACATGTTTACAAAATTAGGTTTTACAAATAAAAATTGTTGTTAAGAGAAATAAATTAATACCGAATATTTAGTAGGTTATTAACAAACACTGTATCAATAAATAATGAACAAGTATGGAATGACAATAGGCCAGCTAAAGCTTAATTTTTACTATTATTTGTAGTCAAATCATTATAGAGCAGATCCAGAATTATGAAGAATCAATAAAAAAGAAAGAAAAGAATGAATAATTAGACTGTAGCAAAGAATAAACATGAACTAACAAATTTTAAAACATTACCTAGATCGAAGTTATTGGAATTGACTAAGAACTCAGGTAAGTAGAAAAACTCCGGTATCAGCTCTTTCACGTCCGCCATATTGTGCCGCGATGCGGAATTCCAGCCTTCTTTTATTGAATGGAACATTCTGGGAAAAGATTTCATAAATATTATCCAGTTAATATGAACTATCCAGGATATGATGATCTATCTACTAAACAAACTTCGTCCATATCCATCATACCATTTAAGCATAAAGTAGGTACTCATAGTAACAAAACAAACAACCTTCGCATATATTGACCAGTCGAGCGAAGCGTATCTGCTTCGGGTCTGATAAATTGTTTTTATGTCTGTCATGTATGTTTGTGTCTCTTGAAATTTCGTAATCACATAAGTTCACATTAATTATCATATTCGGCTGGACTAATTTACCTATCAGCCAAATCAAAGTGCCCTCCCTGCAGCCTGAGAAAGTGTTGCGTGAATGGTTCCATTCTGACGAGGTAGGAGCAAACGATCATGGCGGACGAGTAGTGGGTTCCGTAGTGGTATGGCGGCGTTTCGCCGTGAGGATCGTCCCATTCCTAAACATACGAGATTGTTTTTTACAAGTTTAGAGAAAGTTTAAAAAAAAGATAATTATTATATTTTAACCACGGTCTTTGTCAAGAGACAGAGACAGTTAGTTTTGGTAGATTCCACGGACTCGCACAAAACGCTTTGCGTCTACTTTTATTGTGCGAACAGCTAGGTTGTGGAATTCCCTGCCGAGTTCTCTATTTTCCGATAACTATAATGTCGATCTTTTCAAATTGCGAGTAAATCGGTTTCTTCTAGGCAAGCGTGCCACATCCTATACCGCATTGTCGCTTTACATCAGGCGAGTTGCGGTCAAAGTAAAAATTCGAAACATTAGCTATTTTGTAAATCACAGATAACGTATAAAAACTTATTTTGTTTCGAGACAAATTTAAAAGAATTTTACATCACATACTTTAAGCAATATAATAAGTAGTAAACGCATATAGAGACTTAATGAAAGCGACTTTTTGCATAACGTTCGTAAGTAGCGTCATTAGCGAGTGATGAATTCCATCGAACGTTTCAAAAATAGAGCCTCTGGTCATTTATGTAAAGTTTTATCTCTGTTTTAAGAACAACATGAAGAAGTATCGGAATTTCTGTTCTGATATTATTCATAATTTTTTTAGAAAAATGTTTATGTTACTGTGTTTGATCTTCAATTCTATGAAATAAAACATTGTTGGTTTGCTAAGCGTAAAGTTAGAAATTAAAGTTACTTTGCACGCTAACATAAGAATTGATTTCCAAAAAAAATTTACTACATTTTCCCGTCTACTGCAGAGGATTCAAGTAGTGTTTTTAACCCAACCACTTACCTTGTATCTCTTCCTAAACTGTTCCAATCTATCGGGACTCTGCGCGCCCATTGGTTTAGTGAGATCCCTGAAGGTAGCCGGATCATTGAGGTCCAGTTCTAAAGAGTCGTAGTCTGCTAATATCCAGGGGAACACTGGGTACTGCATGAGATCGTTGTAGGAACGACCCGCTAGAGTGTTGAGATGCATCAGGTATTGGAAGTTGGAGATTTCACCTCTCTGAAAAGAAACGGTATTTTCAGAAAACAGTTTTGGAAAGTTGCAATAAGTTTTAGCTCATTAAGTACTAAAAAGTTCTTTTTTAACTAAAAAAGTTAACTTTCTAATTATTGGTGATAATATACAAGATACAAAAAATAAATAGATTATTTATCTCATATCGTGTCATCGTTTATATTAAAAACGTTAATGTACAAAAATAATATTTTATTTTAATTTAAGGTAGCTATAACGCCCAGGTAACGTCCCAGGTGGCCTACTTCGTTGTATTCACCCGAGGAAAGCTCCTCTCTCCGTGGTCTCTTGGCTTACGCATTTCGTTGGTCTGCTAACTATCTCTTTCATTTACTACAATGTGAGCCTCTTACATACCAGCCACCGCTGCGTGACGGAAGTGTCTCCAATGAGTGTAGCAAGCAGTCCCCCAGGCTGCTCCACGGCCACGCCTCGCTTCTGTCCCGCCACCGAGCCCGCGGCACTGTCCGCCATACCCGTCGCCAGTGCGGTGAATCGGCTGTACACCTGTTCAAAAACAAATCTTAAATCAAAAGTTTGAACCCTTCCAACATAACAAAACCATAAACACAGAATTTCTCAGGGATGCCATAGACAATACAGAACATATCCTCAACACACGCAAATTCAGCGGATCTCTATTTCTGAATAACTCGTATTAATAACTCGCGTTCAAATATGTAAGTTGTGATTATGTGGCTAAATTTGGTTAAAGAAGTTTTTGTCTGCATTTTTATATAAAAAATAATATTGCAAAAATATTCATACCTTGTTCCTCACTTTCCGTGGGAAAGCAAGCAAGTAATTTCTGCCGTCGCTAGAAAATACTTCTAGTGCTATAGGTTGCAACAAGTAACGCCTTTTGTGTACTTCCCTGAAAATAAATGTAAGTAAGAAATAACTGGATATTTGAACTTGAACTTGGCCTTGAGCTTTTTTATTATTTTTTGCCAAGATACCGCAAAGTAGCGAGTTCTAAGACCTACTTTTATCTAGCTATACATTTAGAAAACATGTAAGCTATTAACAAAGGTGTGTTATATAAATTCCTATATTTTTAAATAGTATTAGGTCTTGTATCGAAAAAATGTTTACAATTCATAAAATATTGTAACAAATAAGCTAATTCTTCTTAGCATCTGAAATCTTTCAGGGCCCGTTAAAACTTATGCGGAATTTGTGATTCTATTATTATATGTATTGCGATTTAAAACATTTTTTAATGACTCAGCAATTATTCCAAGAGTCAAGTCAAAACCATTGAAAAGCACAAATATAAAAATAAAAGTAAAATCTTACCGTATATCTTCATACAAGAACTTGGAGCATTGTCTTTGATTACTCCTCTGTATGCCTTGACTGGGCAGTATTGGTTCGTAGTCATCTGGACAACTATCCAGGTCTCTTATTTCTCGGTTCTTTAACAGCGTGAACCCATCTATGACATAGCAATGCTCACGACCAAAGAGGAGCAGCCCTTCCACGGTGTCTAGACCTTGTATTCTTGCGCATCTAAACATGTGTGATATCTGTGGAAGAAAGGAGCGTTTGAATTGTCCTATTGTTGTTTGGTGGGGAAGCTTCAAGAAACTCCGTCAGTAGTATGCCCGTTGTTTTATCCTACTAAGATGCCTTTATTGATTTATTATTATATTATTTAGGATACAGAACACGTTGAACCACGGCTGCAGCGTCGAATACGTAGAATAGTTTATTAGTTTAGCTATAAATCACGGACTCCACCGCAGATAAAATGTTCAGCAATGACCTTCGGAGGAGCACAAGATGAGGAAATAGTTACTGTGTATAGTGTTAGTTTACTGTGTTTTTTTGCATACTTTTTCATGGTGTTCCAAAAGTCTGAGCAGCGTTTGATTGTCGGGAGGTGGGGTTTGCTGTTCGTCTTCATCTTCATTATCAGGGCCGTCTTCATTCGCTGCAAGAAATGATACGAACTATAAAACAATCGTTCGCAGGTAAGTTTAAACTCTTATACGTTACAACTGGTGAGCACGGACCTCAGTTCAAAAGGTGTAGGTCATAGTAGGTCTAAATGCAATTATGACCATACCGGTCGAATTACAGGTTGGGAACTCTAAATTTCATAGAAGGCTGCAGTTTTCTGTGACCAAGCCAAGGACTTCTCGCTCTAAGGAGAAACACCTTAAGCAATTAATGGGATACGACTGCTTGCTATCGTCTTCATTTGCTAGAAAACCGCAATAAGGAATAGTTTAACATAGGTCTATTTAATATGTATTACCTTCTCCTGAGGATTGATTGGTTCCGCGGCTAACGACTCCGCTACTAACTAGGTCTGACGGAGATCCTTCTTCGTTTGACCGCTCTTCTATGGACGTATCCCGGTTACTGTACAAAAAATGGGTTTCGGTTAGGGTAAGTGAATCGCTGAAAACGTTATGACTAACACCTGTTATAAAAAGGCCAACTGAATCTGAAAAATAGACATACAGATGTTTCATGCATTTTTCCAACGGTCAAAACAACCTATGCCAATGATGATTACTTACTTAGTAACTTCTTCCTCATAAGTCTCCAAGTCTGAGGCCTCTACGTCGGTCTCACCCAGATTGTTCCCGGCGGTCCGCCATTGCTGGTATACGCGGTAGTATTCTTTGCTGTCCAGACTCTGGGCCACTTTGTATTTCAATTGTTTCTAAAATAAAACAGGTGTTAGTTTAATCTGTTGAGAATCGATTGATATTAACTATAATCACTTTGTGTCACACACTAAATATATGAACGTTTTCTCACTCAACATGAGTGGAGAAAACGATGAGATATATTTTCACCAACCAAGCTAGTAAAGTAGGTATCTCTGCTTTATGTCAGGCCTAATTTAATTATCTGTCCATAGATAATTTTGACGCTTATATTACTATGTTTGTCTGGACGTTGGTACTTGAGCAAAATATGCGCTTTTAAATAGAATTTTTATTTGATACTTCTGCACTTTTTGATTGCTTAGTCATTTGGAGGCCGATTTAAATTTTACCAGACATAAATAAAAACATAACAAACAAGGCCGGCCGTCAAACATTAGCCAAATCTTCTACAACATGACGCTGATGAGTATTGTACCACATACAAGTCACTGTTCACTTACATTATCCGGATTCTCCAATTCAGGTCGGTAAGGATAATGGAGGTAGAACAGATAGTTTCTCCTTAACATCTTTCTCATCCTGCAGGGGCCCTCAGTACTGTCCAGGGCCCATTTATCCAGTGGGGAAGGGGTAGGTGGGCCCCATAGTGCCCGCTCTCTCGTCAGTTCACGCCAAGCGCTCGCCCATTCCGCTTGGACGTAGCGAGTGGTGTGAGCGCTAGTGTTAGCGCTACTTGCTAGAGCTGCACACCATGATTGTCTGAAAATGTTATTAAAATTTAGAGGTGGACTGGAGGATGTCGCTTTCACAGATTTAATAGCTAAAGCGACTATAGGTTCAGATATGCACCTCTGAGTATTTCTACTCATGTACATATTAGAATTCATTACCACATGCTGTAACGGTGTAGGGAAACCATTGTGAGAAAACTTGAAGTCAATACATTGTGGTGGACTATGGATACCTATTCCCTCCTGAAACCGTGACCAGCAGTGGAACAGCATGCGCCATACATTGGCTTGTAAATCACGAGGGCATTGTTTTACCTACCTAACTAACTGCACGTGGTCTTGCATATAAGCCATGACGTGATCCCTCGGCGGATTCGGTCGCAGTTTGGCCGAGTCTTCCTTCTTCACTTTAGTTCGGGACGCTAGTCTAGTCAGCCCACCGGTAACCTTCTGAATTTTGGACTGAATTTGATTGTGAAGCTCCCAGGGCACTCTGTATACCGCCTGAAAGAAGATATGTGTTTAAAACAGACTAAAATGTCTATGGAATCTATATGATAAGGTCGTATGTATGGTATATTCGGAATTATCAACGAAATGTTTTAATTTGTTAAAGAATATACAGAGTTAAGGTTTGAACAAATAATTTCAAGAAGGGCTCTTTTACATTAAGAAAATCATGTTTTGTAATTCTAGGCACACATGTTGAGTCTAAACGCTGGCCCGAATGTATAGTTCTTCGATTTCTACGATAGCAAAAAATGCAGGAATCCAGCAGTTTCGAAAAAAATATCCACGCTTACTATGAACGTATTTTTACCTTTCTCTCAGTGTCAATATAGTTAATCCACAGTTTATGCGCGCCTTCGTTCAGTTGCTCCCTGACCGCAGTGAGGTCAGGTGCTCGTGCGTTTCCCACGGGTAGTACCAGCGTTACTTTGAACACCTCTTCAATGGCTGGCTTCTTGCAGGCGTAAAGCTCTTCCCAAACACGACGCGCCGCACCGGCCATTAAGTTACGACCTACAGACAAATTCGGATTAAAAATTTCGACATAATTACAATGACAGCTCTACAGAAACAAGTGACCTTTTGGACATACAAAAATGTAGTAGTAGCAAAATAGTGGCTTCAGTCGATAGTGGATTAGAAAACAAATAAGTATTAAAGAATATGTTCAGTAAATATGGGAGAAACGAAGCCCGTGTTTTACAGTTTGTAAGTCCGAACATCTGTCTATCTCTGTAAAATTTTCGTTTCGTAATTTAAACAAATCTAGCACTTTTTATAATCGTGCTCGACTTTAAACTGTTTTTTTTTTTTGCCAGTTTCAGGTTAACAATGTTTTATATGTAGAGTGGCTCTGTGAATATTATATTGAGGGTCGTTATACCATCAAGTTAACAAATTACTCATTATGTAAAAAAATACCAACGAAAAAAACTAAATAATGTGGACATTCTTGCATAAAAAACGTAACACTAAACAACAGCATAACGTTTTGTTTCGGGTAATTTCGAAGGCAATAAGAGTTCTTGATGAGAGTATGAATTTAGAGCGAAAACAATAACTTTGCATCTAAAGTGGTTTATTGCTTGTTATATTAGCAACTTAAATTATTAATTTGAACATTTAAAACTCAAAATATAATGTCAAACAAGTGTCACATTGTACCTTGATGTGTAGTAAGTTTATCGTCCCTAGACTCAAGATCCCCACTGGGATTGACATGCCAGGTGGTGCGCATGTGTGAATCCAGCGCTATTTTCATGTTGGCGCTTAATTGCAAGAGGCAATACATCAGGCAGCCGATGAATTCCAACTCGTGATTACCGGCACCAAATATTAGTAATCTGAAAGAAAAATGCAAGCGCACAAATTACGCTTTTTTACACGCTAGTACAATCTTTTTAGAGTGGAAAAATAAGTAGGTACCTTTAAAATGCAGCGTTTTGGTTAAGGAAGTACTCCGTAATACACTTTATCAAAATCAGTACAGTTCGAAATCAAACTTGATTTCGAAATCAAAATAAATAACAATTATATTTAGGCGCCTGCCGAATTAAAGTCGATCAAAACTTAATACCGATTTTTCAAAAAAATTAATTCGACGTAATTGAGGTACTCAATTCGACGGTTTTTAAATTTTTGCTTGTTATCTGATTTCTCAGAGATGACTGTCCCATTAAAATTTTATCAAAATTAATCCAGTGGTTTGAGTTTTATATAGAAACAACTAAAGTAAGGCACCTGCGACATCAAGTCAGTAATTAGTCTAAAAAAAAGAACTTGTTAAAGTATTAGTTTACATTGGGATAGACTTACCGATTCGTTGTAAGCTTATGCAAAGCTTCCAAAACGGACATTTGATCAGCGATGGAGTCTGTGGACCTCGAAAGTAAAAACAAAATAGTCCTATTTAAGCAATGATGAAGTCCTTCTAACGATATCACTGACGATTTCTTCTTAGCCTGTGTCACCAGTTTTACTATAAAATCGAAGACCTGAAACGTATAAAAATGCAGTTTGACAAATGCCGATGACCGAAATAGTAAATAAAGAAATTTACTTTTAATTCTTCCAACTAGTTAGTTGTCAGCCGCGTTTATTCGTGTTAATCATGCACACACGCCACTTTTTTGTATTGATTCTGGAAAGACATCTTGAGGAAGTCAACTTGACGGATAAGGATCTTTAGAATAAAAATAACACACGTAAATTCCCGATATCGCGTCCGTGTAAGGGAACTTAACTTGAGCAACGTTTTGGACTATGACTTTGACACTCTTTTGACAGTAGGAATAAAAATAATGATATCATCGCAAAACTTTCTAGAACCCCAACAACACGCGATCTTATCCTAGAAAAGAGTTTTATACAGATTGCAAACGCAGTAGTGTCTATAAAAATAGTAACTACCTCATGGGGATCCCTCGAAAGCTGTCCTTGCCACAGTTTATCCACGAGTCTGGCTGCCAAATAGCACACATTTGATATATTCGATTCCGAGCCAAACAGCTCTGTATTCAGTAAATTCTCCATCAATGTCGTCAGCACTTCTGTTTGGTACTCTATTTGCTGTTGACTTGTCGAATTCGGCGGCGACGCGTCAAGTACCAAATCAATGACCTGAAATTTACAATAAGATTTAGTTCTCCCTAATAATATTACTTGAATAAATTACTATTAACTACTACCTTATGTGGATGTGTGAGGTGTAGGTATACAAATCGCAGCATGCTTTGTGCTTCAAAGAGTGATTGCGTCATGGCGTGTTTTTATAGGCATAAATCAATGCGACACAAGTTTCAAGCTAAAGTTTTGTTTACTATGCTATTAGCATATTTGAACTATATTTCCTCAAAGGATAAAATCGAACAGATGTGTAATACAAAACAAATCAATATAGATAAAAGAAGAATAATTTTGTAATTATATTAATATTTATTTATGCTCATAAATATCGCTTAAATGTCATAACATTAAGGCGCGTTTATATAAATCAGGAGCTATTTGATGGTTAGTTCACCACAGAATGAAATTATTATTCTCTTTCACAAAATAACCCAACAGTTAGACCAAATGCTCTAAATGCTACTAAGAGACGGTCTATTGCGAACGAGGGTAGGATATCTGGGCTAGGAAACATAGTGCGTGGTCGGCGTTGTGCAATTGTAAGTATTATCTCATTGTGTTTTACGTTGGCGTGAAATGTGCACTACTGCGTAATACCATGCTGTTTTAATGTGTTATCAGAAAGGCGTGGCTGTGATTGTAATACAGCATTTCCTTTTAAAATGAAATTGAGTAATAATTAGGTCACCATTATATTTTAACAAACATTTGGAGTTTTTACATGTGCTTCCTACATCAACAGATAGCATATAGGTCTATTTATTTACTATAGCTTAAGGCCAATAACTTTAAACCAATGTATCGGAACCATTATATGAGAAACTGAATAATATTAAAATAAAATATAATGAGTCAAGTCTACAAAAAATAAAGAAGTTCTTAAAAAAATGGTAATCACTTTTTCAGTTATTTTGATTTTCAAATCTAACCTCTGGGCCGATTTTAATGGGAACTCGTCTCCGAGAGCTCAGGTAAAAAAAACAACATACCCGTAGTATCCCCTCTTTTTTTTAAGATGGTAAAAAAATAATTTTCTTTTGGCCGGGGTAATTTATCAAATAATTTAATAATGGTTTCATCTTAAAAAAAATATTAATTTGAGTATCTACAATAACGGCCTCTCGCCTTATTGAAACTTTTTTTTATATATTCCATAAAGTCAAAAGGATTTAGTCATGTGCTTTATTAGACTTGTATATTCTCTCACAAAAGCACAATGACTAATAATGTTGTGACACTTGTGATAATTTTATAGAATGAGTTTTGAAGTAATATCCCTATATTGATATTAAATTGCACGTTAGTTGCGTCCAGGAAGCGTTAGCACAAGTTAGACAAGAATGAGCCTTAGTGGTATAAAAATAAACGCCATATTTACGCAATAAAAGTACGATCTCGGCGGCGAGCACGGACTACAAGGCGTACAGAACATTGACGACGGCACTGAGTCGCCTGAATCCGAGCTCTAGAAAACGTAAGCCTGGCTGTGTTAGTCTAGGAGATATATTATTTTCCTAAAATTTTAGATTGAAAAATGGCATAATTACACGGCCGATTCATAATAGGAGAAAAATTAAATCTCTTTTATAGACTTAGTTACAGTACGTCGATTGTAGTAAGTTTGGGTTAAGCTAGTGTGAAACTATGCAAACAAAACCAGCCAGCAATTCATCAAGACGTGATAATTAACTACGACAACATCAAGCAGGTAATGTTTTGTTAAACACCAAAAAAACATGCTTTATAAATTCTTAAAGCACACAATACGAATCAGGTTTACTTATTTGGTTTAGGGGCCGTACTATCGTTATCGTTATACGATTCATAACTAAACTCCGCGTTAATTGAGCGGTGCAAGCTGAGATAAATTTAAATCGCGTGGTGACGATCAATATATCCCCACTTACTGAATTTGCGACGCCGACAATACAAATCAAAGACATTCGGTTCTATTACCTTTCGAGATAGCCAGCATTTGTTGTTAGGTTTCATCACTGTCGGGCTAATTTCTCGCTACAAGATGACTGTAACTGGTAATCTAGATGCAGGTTTTTTTCTATCTCCGAAGGCATATACAATGATATTAATTAAAGTCAAACTTACCGGTGCCGATTTCCCCGAGACGCTCAATGGCAGAGAGTCCAATACTACAACCTTCAGGAAATCCATGACAGCTTGCCTCGCGGGATGCTGGGTTAGGGCTACGCTTTGTGTCGCAGCTGTGCCCATTACTATCTCCTTTTCCGAGCCAGGTGTTGATGCCCCTGAGTTCTCGCCACTTTCGCATATAGCTATAAATATATATAAGTTACAAAAATTAAATTTTAATTAAAGTTTAATTTTATCATCATTGTTTATCGATAAAGGAAAAAATGTGGTATAATTTATTCGGTAGATGTGGCTACGTGAAGTAACCAGCCCGCATTTTTGACGTTGTGCGTTGACTAAGCCTGAAAACCTTTTTACGAGGGAAGAACCGTGGCCAGATTTGTAATATAGCTTGGAAAAAATTTAATATATAAATGTAATAAGGAAGTATCTGATTTTCCGCCTTCAACACGCATGCGTGTCGTTTTATTAGTATTACGAAATGTTTTATCCCTAATCAGTATTTTTAATATAACCTATCTAGGTAGTATATTTATATTTCTTTAGAAAGTTTCTTTTATATACTTACTAATAATTATTAACTAGTATGTTTTAACTTCAACTTACGCATATTAATGTCATCTGACGAGTTTGGCGGGAACAGCGTTGACGCAAGCGCAGTCAATACTTCAGCTGTCATCATTATTGGCACGAAATCGGTCAGTGTGTTGTACAGAGAAGACAGAACCTACAAACAAAAACAATATAATACGTTTGCAATACTACTAAATATAATGATTTCATTATTGGGATACACAAACTTTATAAAAAACAATTATGTGCATAGTCATACTCTTTTAAATTTGGGGTAAAACAGATTAATCATCGTTGCCCCACTTCATTCGTTTCATCATATGTGTCTTTATAATTGCTGCGGGCAAATACTCGTAAAGCTATTTTTAAGAGATACACATTAACTGGGCATACATATAAGATGAGGGCAATTAACTTCTTCCGTGGAATATTAATTTGATTTTTGGAAACTCGCAATAATTTTGGAGTATATTCCAAAATCTACATACTAACTTACCTGAATAATAGCTATAGGATGATTCTCCAGCCAATCAGGCAGTGTTTCCTTCTCAGCATGTATCAAAGCGCGTACAGTTCCTAACAGAATCACGACCGCTTCTGGACACAGAGTAATTCTTGCTGCCACTGCTGCCGAAGGTTGCCTAGAGGGGGCAGCAGAACCCCAAGCTGCCCCCCATACTCTCTCCACTGAGACGGCTCTGTCGGGACCAAGGTTTCGCATAGGTTGGCCGAGTGTAAGGCCGAATAACAGGTAATAAAGTTCCGGTATTTGAAGGTGGGATAGCACCAACCTAAAATCAATGAGTTGAATGATTTCAAGTACAATTATGTAAGCCTAATATATGAGTTTATTATCTGCTTAAATCTTTAGAAAATACATTTTATATATAGTGCAGAGGTATATCTAAATTACAATGCAGACAAAATAACAATACGATCTATACGCTTTGTCCTGAAAACCTGGACGATTGACAGCAACAAATAGAAAGACCATTGAACTTAGACATGTGATTCGGACAGTATACTCAAGCAAGCCAATCCAGAACAATCACTTAACGTTCAAAGTGATAGTAAATGTTTGCGGTGGCATAAGTACTACTCTAGAAAACACAGAAACTCATGGCCAATCTTCGTGCTCATAACCATCCTTTTGGGTTAGTATTAGTTTGTTCTTAGTTATGAATACTTACCAGGCCAGTATAGTGAAGCCAGAAGTGTGCAGTATCGACATGTGTAGGTGAGAATGTGAATGAACAGTGGCTGTGAGTACCACGCCCGCTTGTTGCTGCGACGCGACCATCTCCGTATGACGGAGCCAGCCGCCGTTGCCAGCCCCTTCGCGAAACCTATAAGGACATAGAACTTGAGTATAGACCTATTAAAGCTAGGGATGGTTCTAGATTCTTACGTATGTATCTAGTATTGGAGAGGTAAAGAGCCCTTCAGTTAGAAATAAATGGATAATGAATAAAAGTCTTTATATTTCACACCCACATTTGCCAAATCTTCTAGACAAGAGGCACGTACTTTGGCAGTGAAAATAACAAATTGAATGCAATGTAAGCTATATTATTTTTTTACATCTAGCAGTTTACCTTATAACAACATTATGAGTTTCAACGCTTTGGTAATTTAAAAGAGAGTCTGTATACATAATTTACCTTTGCATAATAGCAGACTGCTGCCCTTGTCCCGAACAAAGAATGACTAGAATCCGCAACGCCCACAAAACAGTGGTGTGATGAACATTCTCCTGCATGAAAATCAGCAGCCAATCCATTCCCAACACCCTCGAAATCTCTTCACAAACTATACCATTCACTAAATTCCTTTGGGTGAAGAGTAAGCCGTGTAAGACATTGAAGCATTTGTTTCGTAAAATGATCTGTTCACCTTCGCTTTCCTTGTCACAGTCATTCTCTTTTGGATTGACACCTCTTTCAGTTTGCGACGGTAATGGCAACGTGTAAGCCATGAATTGTCCTAAGCAAAGTAAATCGCTGGGTCGAGGCTGACCGCCTAGTAAAGCTGATAATAATTGAATCAGTACATTCTTTGTGCTTACGACTTTGACGTCGTTTATTATATACAAAAGTTTGGATACTAGTTGCAGTTCCCTCATTGTGCGTAGATTGTGCGTTCTGTGCGCAGTTTCTGTCGCTAGTTCTAATAAATGTTCTAGGAGCGATTTTATTAAACCGCCTGGAGCGCCGAGCCATACTTCTAGCTCGCATATTAAATCCTGAAAGTATGGCTAAGTTTTAGGGACACATATTAAATAATATATAAGTATCAATTCACGAATTGCAAATCTATATTATTATAATTTATATATTAATAGATAGAAATACAATTAATCTAATATAGATATGTGAATCAACAATACAAGGTCGTTTAATTAAAAAATAATCTTTAATAATTTCTCGGTATATAAAAGTGCACGATTTCGTGGATTTAACTCTAAGTAGTTATGATAGATAAAGATATACAAACTTCATAGCATTTGAGTATCCAACTCACTTGAAATGCAGTCAAGTTGGGTATCGATGAGGTCTCCTTCTGGCTGTCCACTGTTCCAACCAGTCCGAAAATCAGGTGCAAAATATGCGAATTCAATAATTGTTTCTTTCTTTTTAATAGCATAGCGAGTGTTTGGTATCCTTTCCGCCTGTCCATTTCAGCTTGAGCTGCCTTGTTTGAGCGAACAACGCAAACCAATGCTTTAACACCTGCGTACAGGCATTCTACGTCTTGTGCCATTGCAATAAGGCCTAACAGGACTGAGCAACCACCTACTGTATCAATCTGAAAAATAAGAACTACAGCTAATTTTGAGAAACAATTAGGGCTCTCCATTCAAAACACTGCACTGTGTATGATAAACTGAAAAAACGCATTAATTTTTAGCTAACTTGGATTTGATTTGGTTTGATTCAGTTGAAAGTATTTTTCATCACATAATTTTTATTCACATCGATAGTACAGACATTAATTAATCAATTAAATAAAATGATAAAAAAATTTAAAACATGATACAATCTGAATTTGTAACAAACCCGATAGTTATAATTTTTTTTTAATTGATGTTTTCTAAGGTTCATTGGTATCTCTGAAAGTCAATATTATAATAGTACCCCAAGTAAAATTATAAACTTACCATAATAGCGGCAGGTTTTGAGCAAAACACCCTAACACCTAGATATCCGACTACAGTCCCGCCCAAACACCTCGCTGGCCCCATCAAATGTCCAGCCGAATTATGCAATATTCTAATCGGCGTCGCATTCTCATGTGACGACATTCCCAACTGCTTCGCTATAGCTTTATTATCGTTCTTGCTGTAAACTTTACGTATCTTTGCCAAAGTTAATTGGGACATGGCACGTGCGTTTATGCCGAAAACGACCTTCTCTTCGGCGACTAAAGGTGTGAGAGGGTCTTGGCTTTGGCCGGGTGGTAATGGCGCTTGTAAGGTCCCGACGTAGTGTGGTCCTAGTTGGTATATGATGGATATTGTCTGGGCCGGTAATACCTGTCGACAGAAGTTTACGCTAATATGTAAGCTTTTGACAGCCACATTTTACTCAGGAGTTACAGGGAAGTATTCGATAGCGAATTAAGTTGATGTAAATGGCATATCAATTCTACTTTATTCAATCAAAAACAATGAGCAAAGTTTTGTTATTCTGCCACCAAAAGTATCACTCGTTTGTAAATGTTCAGGAAGCAGAACACTTGGATATAAATATTACATTGGTTTGTGTTGGTACCGCAACCATCCTGATTTGGCAAGACTAACGACCATTGGTAGTTGTATCAAAGAGCTTTAAACTATCTCAAGAGAAAATGAAACTCTTTTCGTTATTGTTATCAGGGCTGAATTAATAAAAAAATATTTGCTAAGGAACAAAAACCGGAGAGAAAATAAGCGTAAAGCCAGCGCGGGTGTCTGAATATACTCACATCTTCAAGCAACAAAGCGGGCCCCTGTCTCCACACAAGCCTAGAGTAGCGCCTCCAGTGCGGCGGAGTACCCAGCACGCAGTACACACTGGACGCGCCAGACAACGTAGCGGCGCCCCCGCCAGGGTTCGCGCTCACATAGTGAAGCTTGCCCGAGTGCATGTGTTGACCTGATGTATAGAATTATTTTTCGTTTTTAATGTGGCGTCATGCAGTTAATATATTAACCAGCGTCAGTTACGAAGATTATTAACCGAATCAAATATACTTAAGTCAAAAAGTATTATACAAGCGCTGGTAATATTGAGTGACAAGGGCTTACTAAAGTTCGCATGGAGTTTTAACAGTTCTTACAGTAGATTAGATATGCTAAAAATAGCACAAGTTTTACTAAACACAAATCTGATAATGCTTTTCGAATTATATGAAATATTTTTTTATTATATTATGTTCTGACTAGAACTTCACTATACAAATAACGAGTAGGTGGCACTTACCGTCAAGATAGAGCGAGAAGGAGGAGTTCTTGAGTACGGCGCGGTTGAGCACTAGAGCGAGATGATGCCATTGCCCTTCGTGCTGCAAGTCTGGACACCAGACCCGCGCGCCACACTCGCCGCCGCCTTCCGGCTCCCACGAACCTACATCTATACACAAATAAACATACACTCACTGATTTTGAAGGTTTGAAGTCACAGATAAAAATACTATAGTGTAGCAACTTTGTAGGCGTCTTCGATTATCCATCTCTTTTTGTCTGTCAACTTGGTCACGACGCAGTTGCTACTCTAGAAACTTACTACACTATTCTAAGTTAAAAAGAAACGAAACGCGCTTTATTTAAGTATACTATGTAGTATGCTAATAAATATAATCTCTCAATTAGCATAGTTTATTCACCAAGGTGACTCAAGTCAAAGGAATTAATTTTATTTCAATTCTACAGCCGCATATTATGTGCAGTTGCTTTTTATTTACTTTCTAGCACAAGGGATTGCGTTGACAATATAATCACCTTACTCGTATCTTTCGCCGACAATACCATTGTTAAACAGACAGAATAGATGTTCGTCGCCACTAAGTCTGATGTTACTTTTTAACACTGAATGGAATTTGAACTTATAGAAGTATTCACAGCCGTTTAGTTATAGTTTTCACTTACTCTGTGGCACAAGAGTTTCTTGCGTGGACACTATAATCGCCTTATCTCTTGCAGACAGCACCACTGTCAGACAGACTAGATGTTCGTCGCGACTGTTGCTGATGTTTCGAACTAAAGTGAGTAGACGGACGCAGTGCGGGTCGGAGCGTGGGTCTGAGTATTTCTCTACGCAAATCCATGTTGAATAAGTCAGCCCCGTTTGTGGAGGGAATACCCTGTCTCCTGCAAACACGATTTACAAATCAATTTTGTATACAGACTGTAAGCAGAATTAAAAGAATTTGTTTCATTTTCAGACATGACGGTGTACGTTTACCAAAAATGCCTAAAGATGTAGTTTATATAATGTAAACTTGCATCAATTGACTTTTTCATTGGGTATAAAAATATTTAAATTGTCTGAACTGTAGCGGAATTATGGCATGGCATGAAAGATTTTTGTATACTCGGTTAATTCCACCGTTATGGCAAATTGTACCGCCCGTCACCGTGGAATTCACTGTGTATATCAACGTAGAATTATTTATATTCGTAATTAAGTTTGTACACAACCACAACAATAAGTTACATTATTTTGAATTTGGTTGATAGATTAAAGATTTATAATTCCTAAAGTACTTATGGTATCATGTGCACTGTCATGTCTGTCGTACTGTCATACTGACGTATATAGTAACAATAATGAAATTCATCACTATATATATACATAATACATAGCCCAGATATTATTAATACATAGTACACATAGTCCGTTTTCCGTGTTCCGTCAAAAAATATTGTAAAGGTCTCAGTGTTGGCCACGACCCCACTGATCCCCCAATAAAGGTCCCGCTTAAGATCGTGTTGAAAAATATATAAATAATAATAGAATATCAAGGTGCTTACCCGATCCAATGCCTCCAAGCGTAGCATTATCTTGTGTACCCAAAGCGTTTAAGTTGGCAGATTGCGGCGCTATGCTCGGCAAGTAGAGACAGCCGAAACCTTCCGCAGACATGTCGAATTCCACGAACGGAGGTAGAGTGCAGGAGTTTTGAGATCTGCATCAATATAATTTTTGATAATCCTCTTGTTACCAAACCCGAAAACAGCTAAATCAGATCATCAGGTTAGTATGCTAAATATTAGACTATGGTGGTCGTCATATTAATGTATCGTATCGCATTAACTTATTACGTCATTGCTGGGCTCGAATCTCACCTATATGTAATTTGATAACAATTAAGAAACCATTTTATACAATCACATATATACCAAAACATTTATCATGATTTGTAATTTCATAAATATCTGGAATATTAATATTTTACATGAACATGAAATACAGTTTATACGTTGAATATCCGTGTAATTTACCTGTAATCTCTAGGCGTGGTCATGGAGACGAGGGTTTTGATCCTGGTGAGAGGCACGGGCCCGCCCGGCTTGCATACCTGCCCGGGCTCCGGCGCGATGCAGTTCAACGGATTGCCCATACGAAGAAACTCCCTAGAAATATTAATAAATAAATAGGTAACATTTCACACTCCTAGCTCTCCACAAGGATTTCTCTCGTGTTGTCGATGCCATGCAAAATTCAGAAACGTATGCACAACACACTTAGGCTCAAATACATTATTAAAACTCATATGCATATCGAAAACCAAGATTGGAAATCGAATCCCATACTGCCTGATCTCGAAGTAAACGTGCTAGCTACTAGACCACGCCAGTCCACAACATATAACAAGTTTGTTACATATGATAGGTGATTCATGATGATGATGTGGTGTAGGTGAAATAAGATAGTAGCATATGCTACCGTTGTAATTTGTTTTCCTCAATTCTGGTAAAAGGCGATTTAAAGAGAGCTCAGGTCTGAGGATGGCCTAGGACACCTACAATGTAAGACACAATTCTTTTTACTGACTACGTGATGTGACGGGACTATACCTTCAAAACAAGTAACTGGCATCAATTCGACAGACGCCAATACAATTTCTTCAATAATTTTCTTCTTATATATAAAAATCTATTGCTGTTCGTTTGTCTTGCTATAACTCGATAACGGCTGGTCCGATTTAGCTGATTTTGGTTATAAAATGTTTGGGGAAGGTTCAAACATATTTAACTGTTGGCGGTACCAAGTTCGCCAGGACAGCTAGTTTAAAATAAAAAACAAACTACTAATCTGATTTTGATTAAAAAATATGTGACTAAGTCTCTTCATGATAAATCGAGAATGTGATCAGCATAAGTCAGGTTTTCATCTATGATTATTCCCAAATACTTGATCTTTCTCGTGCGATCAATTAAGCTACAATTACAGCTAACAGCTCTGGTGCCAGTGCATCTGTGAATTTTGAGAGTGCAATCGTACGAGTAAGAAGGGCTGCCAACACATGTCTTGGAAAACGCCACATATTTTATTTTCTTTATATTAAGTGTTAGCAGGTTGCTGACTAGTAAAGACAATATGTGAGCTAAACCTAATTCAGCAAGGCAATCCCAACTTTCTGCATAAAAAATAATTGCGGTATCATCGGCATATTTGTCCGTTACCAAGTGAACAGTTTGCAACATCTTTAATATATAGCGTAAAAAGCCTTGGACCAAGTATACTCCCCTGCGGAACTCCGTAGTCAATGTTCAATTCCTTACTATTCAGTGGCCCCACCTTTAACTGTTTACGATTCATCAAATAGCTTGCAAACCAGTCTTGGACAGAACCCCTTATATCTGAGAACTCCATCTTCTTAAGAAGAAGACCAACCGAAACCGTGTTGAACGCTTTTGCCAGATCTAAAAATACAGCTAGACATTTTTCGCCTGCTTCTACATATGCCGCTACTTGATTAGCAAGGAGTGGGACCGCGCCTTCGGTGGACATTCCTTTACGAAAGCCAAATTGCCGTTCTGATAGAAGGTGGTTTCTTTCAATAAAGGAAACTAGGCGAGTGTTTACTATTTTCTCTAGAAGTTTCGAGACAATACTTAATAAAGCTATCGGTCGATAATTATCTGGGCAATTTATGGGTCCATTTTTATGAATTTGAATTGAAGCAGCTATTTTTCAACACTCTGGAAAAACACCAGTTGCCAAACTACAATTGAATATGTGCGTTAGAGGGTATGTGATGGAGTAAACGGTCTTTTTTAAAAGTGATGTGGTTACTTTTTCTGGCCCCGCGGAGCTATCGTCATTCAGTTGAATTATGAATTATATAATTTCAAGTGGATCTGTAGGGCTCAAAAAGAGAGAGTGAGATAAACTAAATATATAAATGGTAACAAGTGGTAAATACCTGAGCTCGATAGGACGCAGCGCGTGTGCGGCGAGACGCTCCAACATGTACATGGCAGGTGCGTGTAAGGGATGTTTTTCACAACGCAGGGCTGCACCACACACGCGTAGAACTACGCCTGCCAGACCGCATCCGCACATCACTTGCTGATTACGCTCACTAGGGAATAGAAAATATTAAGAGATAAAAAACAAGACAAGAATCGTGACAAGCATAAAGCTGCGTAAGACTCATGAAACGCATTAATATGAGTAAGACTTTTTAAGAGAGATTTGATGCGTTAATACAGTGAATTATTGTTCCATGACTTTTGAAAATACGGTAGAAAAAACTACTGCCTAATTTTAAAAAGTCGAAAATAAAGCTCTTGTTATTGATGCCAGCATTCCATCATAAAAACTAATTTTTGTGGTCCGGTACATTTTGGTGGGTCTGATACGGTAGCCATTTTTACGCAGTAATATTATTTATTGTTTGCTGTAAATAAAACTAACCTCCTCACTAGACTCTTGAGTACATGTGCTAAGTAGTCTCGTATCGCTTTCGCGTGTGGTTCGTGTTCCGGCGGACGAGGCAGAGCGGGCAGCAGCTTCGCTAGCACTATGACCACGCCCGAATGTACAACCCACGCTTCACCACCGTTGCCTCCAGAGGAAAGATTCAGGGGAGCGGTACGACCGGCGGGTTTAGACTGAAATTAATATTCTAGATTCAATGTTATATGTTATATTTTTTTCTTTTGATGACGTCTTGAAAGAGGTATATATTAAATTTAGTTTTACAAGTAAAATAACCTTGAAATAGTAAAAATTCGGTTTAATAGATAATAGGTGTGCGCTTCACCGCAACTCGCCATATAATGCAATCAATCGGCTTATAAAAAATAAAAATTGCATCATCACATCACAAGTACAAATAATAAAAGAAGTATGAATCTGAAAAAGAGAAGAAGAAAGTCATCCCCACAATCTTTTCCTTTTTAACTTATATGTGCTTATAAACCTTTCTTACCTCATTGATAGCGGAGCTCTGCCTAGTCAAGCTTGGTGATTTGACATTTAGAGAGCCGCAAAATGTCGGCTTGTCGAAGGAATCCAACGCTACGTCGTAGAGCATCCGTAAAACGATGCAAGCGTGGACAAAAACTACGGGCACTTTATCCGGGAAGCTAAAATGGAAGAATAACACGTTAAATTTTTCGCATTTATTAAACTTTTTTCATTTAACGCGACGTTATATTCTGTGATCATGGATGCTGAAGTAAGTATGCAACATTAATGCACCAACAATCGCGAATTAAAAGCAGTTCCATAAACATTGTCAAATATAAAGTACTTTTTGTATGGAACTTTACTATTGATTATGGTATCGAAAATGGGAACAATGCATTTTTATGTGAAAATTCAAAACCAATACAGTGTGCAATGAGTTTTCAAAATCACTTATGCAGTTTCTTCAAGTGCCTCATAAATTTCTGGTATCTGTGAAGTCAGACGCAAAATTTTGCGCTTTCTACTTACGTCATTTCCAAAATGTTGCCAGTGAATATTTCGTGAAAAACTTCATAAAGCTCAATGTCGCCTGCCACTGTGTCATTTTGTAATTCCTTATCGTCAGTAAAGCAGCCCAGCTTACGAATAGTATCCGTGAGTGTCGTCATGCATATCTAAAAATGGACATCATTTAATACTACCTAGGTATGTATACTGTTGACCTCACGACCACAATAATTATGCCACTTTGAAAAAGATTGATATTTCATATATGGTTTTTTTGTATTTGTGTTACGCGTATCCTGGAAAATTTTATAACTGCCGTTTAATGACTTCGCTGTAAACTTTCCCCATATATGAAAATACTCAACCAACTAAATTTCCCGACTAAGAGTACGAAATTTCCAGTAAACATTCAAACTGACTCAAAACATTGACAATTTGCTTGCTCGCTCGATAAATAATTACGTGGCTATTAATTTAAAACATAGTAACCTCTTTTTTGGTGACACTTTTTGTAAATATCTTACTTACCTCATGGTGAAAAAACTTGGCATTGGCCGGCTCGAACCTCATGGCCGTACTTATTGTGTAAAAAACTATGTGTATTAGCTGCAACATGTCTTTGTCTATAGGCTCATTACCTAGCTGCTTTTCTAGGGAACCTAATACACTTGTCACGTAAACGAAGCCGCTGACCTGTAGAAGAAAAAATTTTTACAACACATATACATACATACATACATAAAATTAGCAATACTATTCAAAATGTAAAAAATCTATATATTTTTTTAAATTATTTAAAGTCCAAAGCAAACTCTTGGACCGATTTTGATAGTTTGTATTTGACTGAGAATATTTCTACATTTAAAAAAAAAAAACAATACGGGTTTAGACTGAGAAATTGAGAAAAATACACAAAAACAATTCGAAATAAGAACCTCTGTTTTGAAGGCGACTACAAACTTACTTTTCTAAATATAGTCCTCGTCCGATGCGAGTCCCTCAAGCAAGCCAACAAAGCCTTCAATATGTGTAACTTTAGCCTCAACGCGTCGTTGGGTGCCGCGTGCATCCCGCACAGTAACGCCGACATGTCTTCCTCCCCTGAACCGCTTACAATCAGCTCTCGTACTACGCCTGCAAAAAAGTCATATATAAAAATATTTGGAAATAGTTCTGTGAACTGTGGTAATATTGTGTTATTGTTATTCATATTTCGTATTTAATTCAAAGAATTTTTATTTTCACATCCGTACCATTTCCCCAAAGTGTTATTGCACTTGAGGACTAAAAATTATAAATAAGTAATATATAGATGTTATTTAAAATTACGTCATAAAATACGATACGATATTCTTAAAAGTTATAATTATTATAACTTCTCATATTTCAACCAGTCATGGCAAAATCACTCCCACAATATTTAAAAAAAACTTAATTGTTCTAAATCAGTTTATTTGTAAGAAACAATGCCACATACAAAAGGAAACACTATTAGACTAACAAAACTATAACATCTCTGTTTTCCATCGACGATACAAACAACGAGGAATCGGGAATATAGTTACAATAGTTTTGAGTTTTAAATTATACTTACCCAAAGCCATAGTCCTACACGACTCGTGCACAACCATTCCGTGAACGCATTTCGCGCCACCACAGTCCCTAAACACGTTACAATTATTTGTATTTCCATTCAATAACGCTGTTAATCCTTCCATAACTAGAGAACCCAGTTCTTCTTCCTCCTCTTCCACTTTAGGGTCTTTTATCAAGGAATCGTGACGTAGAGATAGTCTTTTTCTTCTGTCAGGCGCTTTTGGCGAGTCATTTGAACTATTAGATTGAGCTTCAGTATTATCTGCTTTGCTTTTCTCCTCTTCTTCTAGTATTTGCTTATCTTTGAGATAGGCTGCGTAACGAGACAGACATGTGACGAACACTTCCAGCATTCCCACTTCTCTATACACATCTTTGAATATTACGTTGTGCCTAAAATAAACGATTATATTATATTAGCCTTCTAGATCTAGATGAATAAGTAAAGAAAAAGTGTAGTATCTTTATCAAGTAACATGATTTTTCAAGTTATATAATAAACATCTACTGACAAAGAAGATAGTCGGAACTATGTAATTCGGGAGCTTTATGTTTTTATACTATCGTGGCCTATTCAAGGATCTTGATCCACTAGGTTCCACAAAACATATGTTTTGATAATCTATTAACACATGGCAATATCAGAGTAATAATTCAAAATTATGTGTACTTTTGTATAAGTTACTTACTTCAAAACATTCAACAAAGTCTTCATGCAAAGTATACTGCAACTCCTCGACTTATTCGCTTTCAATAGCAAAGACAACGATATTAATTCTTTGCAAGGAACAAAGTTCAGCTGAAAAACTATAAACTCCAGCAGTTCGAAGAATTTCTCTTGAATCTCAGAGTTTTTCAAGTAGATTCTCTCTGAAAACTGGCTAAGGGTATTCTGGTTCTCCAATATGAAGTAGTTGGCATTGTCTGCGTGGTATACGCTAGAAATTGCATCTAATATTGTACAGCATAGTGCTGGAGAGTTTGACTTTAAGAATACTGACTGCAACACCTGAAATAATTATGATTACCAATAATTTCCATGTACCGAGTATAACAAGGCAGTTAGTGGAACCTCTGCGTTTTTTCTCATCGACTAGATTTTATATTTTTATTTATGTCTTCTATATATGAAGCAAAAATGTATTTTAATCGCTATTATTAAAATACACGTCACCATTTTAGTCTGGTTTCAAACGGGTGGCATTGTCAATCTGAACTTACCTTAGTCTGCTGGTAAGCTTTTGAACTGTTCTTAGTTAAATGTTTTAGCCATATTTGGCAAAGCAATGTGTCTATACCTTACCTGGAAAGCGTGCACATTCCTAGTGGCCTGTCCAGGTGTAGAAGGTTGCGGCAGCACAAACCCTTGCAGCTGGAATAGCTCGGTATTAGCTCGCGTCGGCCGCAGCTCGGAAAAACCGCAAGCACATAAGGAAGATATCATCAGGACTAGGTTCCTCAAAGCCGCTCGGCATTCCGTACCGCGAGCTCGCTCTTCTTCTAGCCTAAGATATCATGAATAAGTCAACAAATGCAGAACGCGATAGTTTTGGCATACTGAAATAGGTTTAATGACGTTGGCTTTGTTAGAATTCATTTTGCTAGTTTGCATATAGATACGATTTAGGTAGCTAGACGCGGTGATTTAATGATGGGACAAAGTTCCAGTACCATATTCATTGGATGTAAAATAATCTACATACGGCTGTAGGAAACTACTCAGTGAAAATGAATTTATGAGTAGATACTTCTACTATGTTTAGACATAATAGCAAGATATCTTGCTTGCGCAGTGTGCAACTGTGAATAAAGAGTTGAAAGGGTTAGTTAGATTGCACTGTCCCATCTTATATCGTATACCAAAATAAAAAGAAGACAATACACAAACAACAAATTGTGGTCCTTTAAGCTGGATTGTAATAATCTAGCAAATGTATGCCTACGAGTATTTTTGCGAACGCCACATCTCACAAAAAATGTTCTACGAGTAACTACTAAAACAAACAAAATTATTTTTGGGAAAATGTATGAAAAACAATAAATGAACAGTGCTTACCCGGGTGTCAGATAATCGGGCATTTCTTCTCTTTCTCTGTGATAAACAAAAAACACGTAAAATAAACAAAAACAATAAACCAAAAAAACATGCTTCTAATCATGGAGAGAGTAAGATTAGACTTAGACTTTATTAGATAAGTTGCAACCACTCAGGATGAAAGGATCAAAGTAAACAACAAAGCAAATAGCTTGCATCTCTTTCATAAAAAATTCATAAGCTAAGAGTTATCGTGGGTCATATGATAATTAAAAGCCACGGGTCTTATATCTTATACTACGGAAGACTATTGCTTCGTGACTTATCTCGATCATTGTCTGGTGAGTTATACACTACATTATCTGTAGATATTTTCAAAAATTACAGAATAACTTTAAAATATAACTAATAGTAACTTACTTATCATAAGCCTGTTAGATAATAATGAAGCTAATAACATTTCAGACACTTTCATCACAGTGTGCCCTGACTCTCTCCACTTTTCTAAAACATGCAAAACATGCCAATTTTACGATTCAATACAAAAAAATAATTATAAACAACTTACTTGAGCAGAAATTCTGAAAGAAATGAATATCCGTGACAGGATCGGAAATCATCTAGCAGTAATTGACTGACGTCGCTCGAGTCTTTTAGAAAACAGAACACAGCTACAAACATCTCCACAACCTGGAATAAGACAAGTTTTATACTTTAATTGCAAAAAGATTTTTCATCCTACAATCTCGGAAAGAGTATTTTTGTTAAATCGGAGTGCAAAAGCCGTTTTTATCCGCTAGAGGATAGAGTAAATTTGAATTTAGAATATCGTGTGCACTAAGTTTGTGAATTAAAAACTCATTCAACCTATTTACTTCTACCTCTATGGTGCCGAATTTATTATACAACCTTTTTTTGTTAAAAACTCAATATCGTAATCTATTTGCTGTAATTTTTTTATTGCGAGCGCTATTATTTTTCACGTCATATTGTTAAAACCTTATGTTAAAAATTAGTGAAAAAACTAATATGAGTGAATCATTTTATTTTTATTTTTCGTATGTAGTCATTTCCTTGGTGTGGTGGGATGAAAAGTTACGTGTCGCACTCGAGTGCAAAGATTTTTCACCTTGTGCTCTTTTAATTCCCTCGCTAACACAGGATTCTAATTTTCACTCGCTGCGCTCGTGATTCAATTTTAGAATCCTTCGCTTGCTCGGTCATCAAAAGTGAGCACGCGGTTAAAAAGCAACTTGCACTCTCGTATAATAAATAACTATTTAAAAATTCAATAATTTAGTACCTCCACCTCTTTTGGAAAGTTTGTAAAAAATTACGACAGTGAGTTATGAATGCGCGTGGATCACTCTCATAAAATCGGGCTTTATAATTGCAAATAGAATGTTGTTCTCATGAAGTAATAGTGTCACCAAATCAGAACAATTAGGAGTTCTCCATTAAAAAAATCTAATAATAATAAAGTGTTTTCCTTGCGTATGTTCAGTAATAAAGTACATACATATTTGAAAATGAAGTTCCTAATGATTGCGATAAAACCACTTCTTGTTACCTATATCAGCTGTCACTTACTTTTCTCACTTATATGGACCCAATATAGTGCTATCAATTGAATGCTTAAATTATTATACATTTCATATATAATATCTCATAATCTAATTATAATGCTTAAATGTGTTACATATTCTAAAATTCATGTTCTTTTGAAATAATATCGATAAAAATAGTAATAAACACCTCCAAAGGAGTCAACTCTGGTATCCTCTGCATGTTCTCGATGCATAGAGCTACACATCCCTTATCTGAAAAGTTACAAAACATCTAATTAACTCACACTACAGTCATGTGTATAAATACCTTGCATAGTCCAATATATAACTACATGTTTTGCAAATGTATGTGTCAATGTATCATTAGAATGCTAATAGAAACAGATAACATGTAACACTGACTTGTGATGTCACTACTGATAAAACAAACATGTATTGGATATTAGTAAACTAGAGCAGTCTTGCTATGTAAAATGTTATCTACCCGGACTGAAAGTAGTCAACATTTCATTTCAGGTTTGTAAATGCAGCTTGCAAAAAGGTTTTATATAAATATAGTCCTATACAGAACATCATTGGTTGTATGGCATGTGATTAATTCACATTCACCATCAAATAAGTATGTGTTCATCTTTGTTACATATATCCTAATTATTATTTTGCCTTTAAATTACCACCCTATCGTCCAAATTTGTGTAAATTTAATTTTACTCATATACTTCACATTTTTAGAATATTATTACTATCATTTATATAAAACAACTTACTGTGAATGTATTGAACCACAGACTGAGTGAGTCCATGCCTTGATAGTGTCATTAGTACTTCAGCGGCTGATTTTCTCCACATAATGTTGTGCGGGGCACACCAAGAGGTTATAGCAGAGAACAGGAGACTCAAGTCATCCTTTCTAGCTAGTTCTTCGCAAGGAAATGGATGACTGCATAACCTTACTAGAACCTAAAACACATTCAGATATAGTATCAAAGGTATTAGTTATTAATTAGTAATATCGACACAAAACTGTGTATTGTTTGAGATATTTTGTTACATACATACCCAAACCAGGGACTATATTAAGAATTTTAAACAAAATTAATCCAGATGTATAGTACAATGTACAGAAATTAGAGTAGTGGAACTGCCAAAAATAGCATTTAATAGTTCCACTAGGTACTTTAGTTTTCATAGATTTTTCAATAATATCTGTAGGAAATTTTTGCTGAGTTTCCAATGCCCATTAAAAATATAATTGTGTTAAAAAAAATTGCACTATTCTAATATTATTAATAATTATATTTACTAGAATTAGGCAATAATTACCTGTACAAATATCTTCTGCAACAATATCCTCCGTTCCCTGGGAGTAAAGTCACTGTTAGTGTCCTGTATGTCAGCTTCCGAGTCAGGTATTTCAGGCAAATCAAAAAACAGGTACAGACACTTGACCAGTGTTGATGGTATGGATGCTGTGGTCATGACCTACAAACATTGATAATTCAGTACAACTTGCAAGGCAAATCAACCTTGATCTGGATAACAAATGCACTAAAAAGTGTAACTTTAATCGATGTGATAAGTGCAGAGGTTTTTTTTTGCGTCTTTGACAATTAATCTAGTAGATGAATTATTTTCTTCTAAGGTTGTTTACTAGTAACTAAACTGATCTATCAATATAAATTGATAGATGTTTATGAATTTACAAAATACATTCTTCATTAATTTAATTCAATGTAATAAGAATTTAATGAATTGTTGTTTGCAATAATTTGGTCTATGTAAGCTTTATGAAAACAGCTTCATATTATAATCAAAGATCACATTATCAGAAATACTGTTAAAGAAATAAATCCAAATTAACATAATTAACTGATCAAATAATTGTTCTTATTGTTCAATAGACATCTATCTATTAAAAGCTTTTATTATGTCAGCTATATATGATGCACAATAAAAACCCTTAGTAATAGAATACTTAGTTAAATTCACCTGTATCAAAGACTGATCACCAGCTGCCAACAAGTTAAGTGTAGAGAGCAGCATCCATCCATTGCTGGACTCTTCAGAATTTTCAATCTCTAAGAATTTGGCAATAGCACAGCTTGCAGCCTCTGTGCTTTGATTACTGGCCCTCTTACGAATCTCCGACACCATCAGCTTTGAAACTTGCTGACAGAATGACAGTATGTCCCAGAACTTCTCATTCATCTCACTTGATGGACTGGTGCCAAATACCTGTTGTAGATAATTACAATGTATAATGTAAATATCATTTACTGTAACATTATATTATAAACAATAAAAAGGCAGAATTGCAAAATATCATAACATGCTACAAATATAATTTTAATTAATTAGTAAATACACTAATCAGCTGTCGTTTAACAGCTGATTAGCATAGATTATGTCTAGTCATATTTTTGTTTTATTTACCTTACAAAATAGGGGCAGCATATTGTAGAGCTTGTCATCTTTCTCTGCGTCTGTGAGAGGCTGCGGAGGGTGCGTGTACTCCGCGAACAGCTTCTTGAGATGCATCAGACCAAGTTGGATGTGGGAGGCTGAGCCCGACGCTTCGCCGTTGTCCGAAGACGCAGCGGAGGTCGCCCCACGCAATTTGCGCATTATATTCATAATGGAGTCTTATGATCTATGTCTCACAAAAGATCACATACATTATTAGCATCCCATACGCAGGGTAATATCGGAAACTAATAAATTATTACATTTTTACCAATAGGAATAAACATTGCACTCAAACTATATGTCTCGTATATTCATCTTTTTTAGGTCTCTACTATATCACTATATACATTTTACAATAGCAAACTACATTGTAAGTTTGAAGAAAGTGCTCTTAAATGAAAATTGCGACTATTTCATGTTTTTTCCAAAGAATAATTGATTATTTTTCCAATATCCAGACGCCCACACACTTTGCGCACAGTAGATTCCATAGACTAAAAAATTTGCTGTCAAATGTTGCCATACAATGGTCATGTACTTTGGGCATTTTTGGCTAACTTTCACATAACAATGTCTAAGTCTATCAATACTATCCGAAATAAGAAGCCACTGACGAAGTAAGTTTTATTTCTCTGAACAAAATCAGCTATAACTAGTAGTTCTGCGAACTGTTGACATCGCATAACACTAATTTTGCTATTCTAAAAATACTTAAAGTTCCCAAATTATAACAATAAATGGTGTTAAAACGCGTACACAACAGCAATACAGTTAAAGTAATAAACTTTATTTTGATTTTTAACTCTACCGAAAGAGCCACAGTATGTGAAATTTTATTTCTTTAGTAAGAGAATCTATTACTTTTTTGTTATTATGTTAATATCGGGTACGAGTATTGAGAGAACTACCCAATATACGCGAAAATTAAAAAAAATAATACTTGAACCCACACACACTTTCGTCAAGATTGGATGGAAACTAAGACCAAAACACAAAATTTCTTACAGACAATAATTCCTACATGCAAACTGAAAGACAACAGAACATTTTGCCATACTCGAAGCACAAACGCTTCGCTGGCTTGATCAATAATATTTCATATTGGACTAAGATAATATTGTTTACATTTATACTTACAAAGCTACTTTTTAACTATGTTAGCAATACATGGCTTTCATGGCTTTCAATGTCAGCAGTCAACTTTTTTTTCTTCTTCCTTCTTGCAAGACCTTTGGCTTTGCACCAATTATGTATTTGTATTTAATAGAATAGTCCGCGAATTTTGAAATTGATTCTCTGTGGAACTACTTTAATAGAAAGTATAGCTGTGTGCTTAGCGGCCTGTAGTGGCTAATACAATAATATTAAATAAAAAGTGACCCCATTAAGCCTAGGGCTTTACGGGCGAAGAATACTGAGGCAAACTGCCAGATAGATGACACAGACAAAAAAATTTGAATTTGTCGTAGACGTCATTAAAATTGACAGGGAGATAATTTGACATTGTCTGACAGAGACTGACTGACGGCTAAGCTGAGGGTACATATTCTGTGCACATCTATTTTTATTTTACATACGAATTAAATTAGGCATTTCTTGAATATTGAAGAATTGAACTTAACCATGCCAGAAAATATGAACTTAGTAAACTGCTATAATCGTGGATGTGGCAAGCAGTTTGATCCCGACAATAACGACAAAGGTAACGTGTTTTCTAGAGATTTCTATAACCTTTGCCATGCCTATCTTTACTAAGAATAAATTATATCTTTACTTGAACACAGTTTTACAAGCCCTGAATGAATATTTATTTTTATACTGATAGATGAATGCTGCCATCACCCGGGCTCTCCCGTTTTCCACGATGCTTACAAAGGCTGGTCATGCTGTAACAAAAAAAGTGTTGATTTCACCGAATTTCTCAACATTAAGGGTTGTACTTTATCTAAGCATTCGAATGTGGTAAGTGAAACTATTATTGTATTTTCTACTCTTATTCTTAAATGTTAAATATCTGTTATTGCATTGTCTCTGTTGTATTCTTGTTTTTTGTTCGAGTGATCTTTCCTGTTGATACTATAGTCTAAATCATATCCTTATAGAAGCCACCAGAACCTGAAAAAAAGTCTTTGGACAAAGATCTGGAAAATGAAGATGTGATAGAAGTTCGTGCCCCAGTGGTGGGACCTCAGTTGCCAAGGCCACCCTTTGAATCTCCCTTGGTGTCACTGGAGGCTAGAATTGCGGACTCTTTAAAAGAACTCGCCAAAACATATGCTCAAAAAGCTGCTAAAGTTGACAAAGAGTAAGTATGCATTGTAATTCTCACATTAGACTGTTATTAGATTAGTCTTATATATATGAATAATTTATGTTTTATTTTTGTTAGATTTTCTATGTAAATATGTGTTACGATATTTATTAAGCCTAATTAATAACTAAAGCCTTAATCACATTTTATGTAATGCAAGTTTGCTGTTTCTGGTACCCCAATCAGCTGTGTGTATGTCCTTATTGTACCCTAAAGATCAAATCAATTTGTTTACCTATATAAAACCTGATGCTTTCAAGCCTTTTTCCTGGAGTTAATCTATACGACGATCGGATGTGAAAATAGAGCTGGAAAATTGTTCATTGGCTCTTCAGAATGTATCTGCAAACCATATACCATGCTGCAAAAAAATAGAGGTGAATTGGTTGTAACTAGACTTAAGAAAAATCAATGCGTCGTGTTGTAGCAATTGCAGACAAGATTATTTTGTCGTCACTTCTGACTTCTTAGGATGTTGCAGCGTCATAAAACACTTCAGCTGTTACTCTTAGTGATCCGCCAGGAAAACTCCTGAAGTTTGAGGAATTTTTCTCCAAGAGCTCTTATTACACATGTCCGGCGGTAAAATGTGAATTAAATGTGCAATATTTGATTGACATTGTCCTTGTTCTTCAGTTTTTTACTATTGACAGTGAGGCTTCTAAACATTGTTCTGTAACAATAAAAACACAATGCCATAGTACCCCATATTGCTAGCATTCTTTATAAAGGTCACTAATTTGGGACCTATATAACAAATAGGTACAAGCTATAAAATAATATTTTTTTTAGTCAAATACACACATGTATTTTAAGGATGCAAAAACAGAAATAGCAAAATCGCTAATAATTAATCTAAATAAATACATATGAAAGTCCATGACAAAAATAGTCCCAGTTTATCCATTAGTATCACAAAATATGTTTATTTCAACAGTGAGAGACACAATATTCACCTACTTGTATAATCTATAAGTTATAAAATATATCAATCTCTTTTCATTTGTGTTATATATTTTTTAAATTGTCTTTATCGTTTAAAATAAACAAACATCAAGTGGGTTAAACATTTAGGGTAAATGCTGTTATTAACCTTGAAGAACAAAAGTTAAAGAAAAGGTTGAAATGTTTTAACAAAGGGTATCTCGTGACTATTTACTGCCAGATCAATAAAGTAGGTTTTAATTTAATTTTAATACCTTAATAATGAATATATTATATAAAAAAGCAGTGATAAACACAGACTTCTTTAAACTATTCTTTCAGAGATATAGCTGTGGGAACAGTGTGTAAAAATGGTGGCTGCAACACGTCATACGAAGGCCCTCACACCAATGAGTCAATGTGTACTTATCACCCGGGATGTCCTATATTCCACGAAGGCATGAAATTCTGGTCATGTTGCCAGAAGAGAACAACAGACTTCAACGTGTTCCTGAGTCAACCTGGCTGTACTACTGGCACACATAAGTGGACAAAAGAGGTAAAATAATGTTTAATGTAAAGCTATTTAATACTGCATTGATATTCAGTTGATTTTTGGGTGTGAAAAGCAAGTATAGTATAGACAGAGTTGAAGAAACATGCTTATAATGCCAGATGTCATCATCATGTAAGATCCAGATCTATGATATTACAAATGAAAACTATTTTAGTACTCTTACTCTTCATTAATCATTTTGATATGTAAGCCCATAATTATACATTATAAACAATTGGTACTTTGTAGTGTTTGTAAACAGTAATGGTGTAACATTGTAGGACAAGTGTTAACACTAAAGAACATGTCAATAAGATGTATTCACCTTGATAAAAACAATAAAAAAGTGGCTTTGGACAAGTATTTAGATACATTATTCAGTAGATTCATTATTAGTATTCAGTTCTTTATTTTAGCTTTATTATATTGTTAAGGAAAGCTTTTGATGACTCTTTCTTATGCAATAAAAGATTTAAATAATCTAGAGTACAAAAATACCTAATGAAATAAGGCATTGCATCTATATGTTCTGAAATCACTATGTTGTTAATTTGTTGTTTCAGGGTTCACCTGCGGGCACAGTAAAGTGTCGTTGGGACTGGCATCAGACCCCTGAATATGTCATTGTGAGCGTGTACGCGAAAAAATACGACCCTATACTAAGCTATGTCAAACTGAACCCTATCCGCCTCAACACTAAGTTGGTCTTCCGGGAAGAAGGTGATGCGGTATTTGAGCTGGACCTTGAATTAAGAGGGGTAAGTAACACTTTAATTAGTCTATATTTTCTATTTAACCGACTTCGAAATAAAAAGTTCTAAATTCGTTGGGTTTCTCTAAATTCGTCTCTTTATTTTTCTATATATATGTATTTCCTGATTTATCAAACCTGGACTAATTTGAAAAATTATTTGTTTGAAAGACATACTTTCCAGTTATTATAAATTTAAAAAAAATCAGGCCAGTTGTTTGGTTTATAAATAGCTAAAAAATTAGTGGTTTACTTTAGTTGTTTTGTTGCAAAATTTAATATATTAGATATAAGATCAAAAGGTTTTATCGTAAATGCTGTTTTCATCATGTAAAATTACTACTCAAATATTTTTTTTGATTTTGTTATTAACACTACTAACCTTACAACTTTCTTCAGGTTGTCAACATAGTGAGCAGCAGTGCATCAATGCTTCCCACAAAAGTTGAAATTAAACTAAAGAAAGCTGAGCCTGGTGCTTGGGCCAAACTGGATTTCCCTCGACAAGCCCCAAATGTTGTCAAAGAAACAACAGAACCTAAACAAGAAGTGGTGCAAGAAGATGATTCAGTAGACTTATCCACAGTAGAAGCAATACAAACCATGAGAGTCAATATCTGATTAATTAAGAGTCTTTAATAATAAAATGAAGTAAACAGATCTTATACGATCTTTTTGATGTATTAAAAAAACATAGCTGTCCATTTTTAACTAACGGAAACTGAAATAATGACTACCATAATACCAAATTAACTGGCTACACATTTGGACAAGGTTAATTAATGGTAATTTTCTACTTTATCAGAAACCAGACTGAAAGGGAATAAGATTGTATGATAACCATGTTTGTTTTTTATCTTAGAGTGGCTTGGGTCGCAGTTTTTGTGTCTTTGATTGAGAAATACTTTTTATTTTTAATCTATACTAGGGGTTTATTAAGTTGAAAGAAGGTATACTACTACACTGTACTCATCCTAAGAAGCAACTGTTACTATGGAACCGAGTCTGTATTCGGTAAAAATAACCAGCTGTTCCATAGAAAAACTTTATCCTTTCGTCGACAAAACTTCTGTAACTGCTGATTTTGTTTCTAGAATTCAGAGTTCATCCCATAGTAAAAGTTGTTCCTTAGGATGACCATAGTGACTCATCTTTCGGCTTAGTACACCCCTAACCGTACTACCTAACCTATGTCGTATCTGCGGTGTGTCACACGATTCCGATCAATGTACGTCATAATTACAAGTACCACAGCTATCTCATTCAAAGCATATAACATTAATATCATTAAAAAAATGCCAACTAGCCGCGTTTATTTATACGTCTGTGTTATGTTTAGCGACACGCATACAACGAGATTGATTGTTTTAATGGACGTATATTTTAACCACGTTATCAGCATCGTTAATGCAACATAATTCGCTAATAAAAACCACATTTTTTTGCATTTTTGTTTACAAAAAACTGGGAATTATGCTTACCTGTCACAAGGGCGTTTACACACAAATCTGGGACATGCGAAGCCGCGTGTCGTCGCTGTGACCTGATTTCGCTTCGGGGCGGCGCCGCGGCTTTGCTTGACTGATTTGAAGTTTTCTCATTTTATGTACTAAAGTGGGTTAAAAAAAACACGGGTATTTTATTTACAATATTATTTCAGTATACTAAATATACACACTCAATTTAGTATCACCATGAATAGAAAACAGAATAAACGAATTAATTAGTGTTTTATTTCTTCTGTAAAACTAAAGTATGAGTATCCATCTCAAATATGCAATTTGATTATGTAATAATCTGCTAATATCTTGTCCCTAGGGGCTTAGACACGAATGGAAAAGGATTTTTTTTTCTGTTTTTTTTTTTCAGTTACTTCTTCTTTTCCTTGTATGCCTGTCGCTCATCAAAACGCGCGAATAAACGCGTGCAAAAGTTTATGTTTATCATTCAAGTATGATGATAAACAAAAGCCCTGTACAAGGACCATCTATTTAATCCGTCGTGTGAACACCCTGTAAATATTCAATAATAGTGTCTCTGCCGTTTAAATAAAGTTTACAATTTGTTTACAATAATTTTACTGTAAAGAAAGAATTTCTATATATAAATGTGCATTGCATTACAAATAAAATGTACTTTTCTGAATTAAATGTTTTATTTGTTTATAATACATAGTTAATTTTATTAAGACTAGTACACTTTTTAACAATTTTATTGTAATTTAATTAAATAAATATATTTACTAAGTTACACTTGTAATAAAACTGAAGGTTATAGTTTATGTGGAGGTACGATTCGACCATAAACATACGAAAGTTATTGGTAAATTAGACGCGTAACTTTTAAAGTAATGAACGTTGTATCAACGTTGTCTTCACACAAGAAAAGATACTTTTTTTACGAGACTTAGTTACAGAAAACATGAAAATGATTAAGTACTTATTAAAAGATCACGTTTTTAATAACAGAAATCGTTTTATGGTCTAAATATTGGGTTCGTGTTCTTGTGATCAGGTTGAGTTAGCCATGGATCAAAGTCTACTGATAACGTGATCCGTTTTCGCCAGAGAAACTTTATATTTTATGCGCTGATCACGTTAACCGCGACTACATGGAAAAAAATAAATTAATTTTTGATTAACGCTTGATTTGTTTGTACCGTATGCAGACATACGTAATGTACCTAATAGATATGTATTTCACTTTACAAATTAGTAGGTAAGTATATACGTAGGGTGTCTCTAAATAGGTATGTACCTATATTAACTTAGTTTTCTAAAACTGCTAAATAATTAGATTACCTATTTCAATTAATTTATGAAATATATAATTCATTTTTTATACGTATGTTTACTTACATTATATACAAATATAAATAACTATATTCGAACAAAACTTGTCTGACCAGAGTTTGACTAGTATTTATTACAATTTTATTATATCGCTACAAGTTATTGACAAGAATAGGTATGTCGTAGGTTATTTAGTGTATGCCCTAAGAAAGATTTTAAACGTAGGTACTCAACCTAAAATTTAACATATTTTAACATGTCTACAAGAAAATGTGCAGATATTAAGTTACGGGCTACAGACACGGACCTTAAAAACTAGCAGACCGATATAATTTAATAAAACATTTTATAAGATGGCTCGACCAAGAGATTGTCGAAAAATCATGTAAGTTGGTTGAGGTATGGCTTGGTTCAGATATGTGATCATCTGTGAGAACTAAATAGTGTGATAACAAACGTTGCTGCTGAAAAAGTTAACATGGATACAGTTCCAAAGAGCTGCAGGCAGTAGTGGAGACGGAAAGACCATAGTTGGCCCAAGCTGTAATGTGGTACACATAGTGTAATAGAGTAGCCAACGATACATCACTCCTATGTCTCGAAACAAAAGTAGCTCGATGAACTAATAATCATAAAAAGAGCGAACAACTGTGCGGCAAGAGTAACAGTCACAGTTCAAGGAGAACTGCAGTCAGTGACGGGCGGCGGAGGCGGGAAGGGCGGCGCGGGCGCAGGCTGCATGCGGTACATGTCGTGCAAGAGAGTGGCCACCGATACGTCTCCCACCGTGTCTCGGAAGAGAAGCAGCTCGATGGAACGCGCGCGGACGGCGCGGAGGGACGGCAGTAGCAGTAGCAAGCGACCGAATCTGAAACAAATAGTGAACTGTTTCAATGCGGTCTTGGAACCCATGTTGTTGGAATTGCAATATTTGAATGTTTAAGTTATCTACATGAATAGTATACCTACGATAGTCACACGTAGGTATCTATATACCGACGTATCTATCAAAGTAGGCACCTAATAAGGAGTTACTAAAAAGTTTCTATCATGTGTCGATAAAGCAGTCTGGTATTTCATGTAGGTAGACACCTACTAAGTAGTTACTAAAAAGTTTCTATAATGTGTCGAAAAAGTAGTCTGGTATTTCATTCTCAGAGAGTTGGGCAAGTACTGGATTGGATGCCTGTTGTAGCGTGTCGTCTAATACTATGCGAAGCTGCTAGAGTGGTGATGCAGATTTATATATGAATCGAATCGTATGTGATCGAACTTAGAACTCTATCTACGAGTATATACCTACCTATATAGATTTCGGAAAAATAATAAAAATCATTTATATATTGCAGTTTAATTTTATAGTCATTTTTATTTTATTTTATTTATTTATAACGGTACAGTCACAGACAAAAATTTAAGTAATTATGAATGGTATCATACATAAAGAATCACTTTAAGCTTAAATTATAATTACGACTATACACAACTTATCTATATTAAAAACATTGACACAAAAATGAGTACGAAGATTAAAAAAAAACATAATTTAGTTACAAAATAACAAATACCATAAAAATTAATATTCATAGGTTTTTACGCACATATTATTAAATTTACTGTTATTCTAATAACAGTAAATTTGAAAGACGATAATGATAACACGAAAAAGTCTTTCTTTGGGAACACCTTCAGGAGATCCATCAGAGAATCATCAATTATTATTAGGGATCAATAATTATATGCGCTGCACATCCTATTTAAAGGACTGTACATAGACACATTTTATAAACGTACTAGTGTTTTCCTGCCAGCTTTCGAGGAATGATTCAGATTCAGCAGTGCAGTCAAATGACATTTGCCTATCGAAACAAATACAAAAACCTACAACATTCAGATCTTGTCTATCCCATATGTTGTTGTGTATATGTTTTAATGTAGGTATGTTATGTTAAATAAACAAAACTAAAATAGCTAGCTAATAAAATACCTACCTGGTGGGTTGTCTTGAATATCGTGTCCGCACATAGTCAGCCAGGATACATTGTGCTTGATCTTGCAGCATTTCTACCGGCTGAGTCTCGTTTAAACCAGCAGTGTCTAAAAAGTAAATTCCAAGTTTAGTTTTCTCGTCTTTTGACTCAACGATTGCTTGGTCTTTTTATCCTTCAGGCCCAGAAAGTTGAATTTGGCAAAATGTTGAATTTTTATAAATTTGATAACACCAAAATATTGAAGTGACAAAAAGTTGAATTCCAAAATGTTGAATTTTCACAATGTAGAAATTATAATTCCTTGAATGTTGAATTTCTAAAAAGATCAATATGTAGGTAATATGGTAAAGTGCCTTAATAAGAAATCTAACAAAATATATCTTCATACAATAGTTCTCACCTGGTGAAAATAAAACGATTGCTTTCATGCACCCACATTCACTCCCGTCCGGTGCGATTTGACGAAACCGGCACAGAATTTCCTGTAAAAAACAAAAAGTTAGGTATGTTACTACTACGGCTAATGTTCACTTGTTGAAAATTAATCATATTATTTGAGATGACGACGGATTTACTTTCACCACTTAGAAATACTAACATAAAGGCTTCCTGAGGCGGGAATCAATTCCGAGGCGTTATGAGACGCTAAATTAAGTATACCTACATACTCTTACCTGCCTAGCCAAAAATTGTGTACTTTCAGACAAGTCCCTGCTGAGTCGGTAGTACACAATTGATTACTATGTAAGAGAATTCAAATATCTATAGTCTCTAGTTATGCATACTTTAAATACTTAGGACTTGTCAAAATCACCTGTAGAGTATTGATCTCCAAGTCAGCGAGCGGATCGGGCGGCAGCCTGGCCCTTGCTTGAGGCGCTGCCAGCAGTGGGGCTAGGTCCCAAGGGGCTGACCACTGCGCCAGGTGAAGTAAGAACAAGTCTTTCCACGCTGCACGGAGTAGAACCAGTTGGTCGGAGGCAGCTAGAGCTTGGAATGGAGCCAGGCACCGTACCCAGCGCACTGCCATGAATAGCAAGCGAGCACTTGTTTCCTGAGGACCAAGCATTAGCTGTGTATCCTGCGTTATGTAATATTCGTTTTCTGTATGTGCCTCAAGCCTACATGTCCTAAAACCCAGTCGATATGAGGTGGCGGACTCTACCAAAATGAAATAATGTAAAATAGGTATCATAAATAGTACAGTTACAGCATATAACTAGAAAGTGATCAGGTACCTATAGTTTCGGAATTTCGATGCGGTTAGGTATTAATTATACTTAATTACGTATCTGCTATCTATACCTACATCTGGGGACCGTTGATCGATTGTATAACGGTTCAAGTTTGAAAAAAATTAAATTGATTCCTTATTCTAATCTTCTATTTAAAAAAAAATTAAAACTGTATATACTATTATACTTAATTAAGCTACCTATAGTTTAGGTATAAGCTAGTGATTTTTACGTTGTTACGTAGGTATATCTAGGTAGCTCGACCTGACTGATTAATATTTCCTTATATTTTCTTTTGAAACTTTCCTACCAATAGTATTTATTACCTATCAAAAATATTATTACATTAATGTTATACGTTTACATTATGTATTTTGTTCAATCCAGAAACTACTTCTTCTACAGTAGTAGTAGGTATTCAACGGTAGGTATGTACAACCGTGACTTCCAGTCACATCGCGGGCGATCGCGATGGGCGGGGGAAAGTCAAGTAAAGGCGAGAAGTCACTTGCGACCCGCCAATCGTGTCGCGAGCCCGCCCCTAGTCAAAAAGCCACCTACTGACGACACTGCAGTGTACACACCCCTTGAGGTCATGTTTCCGCGAAAGAACCCACATAAATGTTGGAGAATTATAATAAAGTGGAAGATTGAAGCGGTTAGGAAATAAATAGCAAAAGTATTTTTGTGACATTTTTGTTTCCGGTCACCTGAGTTAAACACTTTTTGGAACATGAGTCTCAGCAGTAATAATATAAGGTACCTATTGAGGTACCTTATATTATTACTGCTGGGACTCAACAAGACAAGATGCCGTAGATTATGTTCTGTTTATCTCAATAGATAAACAGAACATAATCTACGGCATCTTGTTAACAGTTCCGTCTTATGATATGAAAAATATGATGATGATGCTTTCACATGATTCATAGTTTGCGAAATATCACTGACGGTCCTAGACCTATTATTGAGGAAATAACATACACTTCTGAAAAGTAACTGTAGACATATTCTCAAACAAACATATCAGACAATTACCTGTAATAGCTCCCAAGTGGGCGCCAGCGGAGCCCCAAACGCGCTGGGCGGCGGTCGCAGCAGTGTCGGGTCTCCTTGCAGCTGTAATTGCTTCGCACTCCACATCAGTTCCTGAATATACATGCAGAATACAGTTTTTAAAGAGTACTCTCTTGTCAACTGTATCAATTATGATACAGATAAGATATATAGCAGCAACGGTTTTCATAAATAACTTTTTACTAGATTTATTAGATAGATAGCTTTCATAGATTTCAATGTAAGTTCGTAACGGAATACAGCACAACGAGTGACCCTTGAATTCCCTTGTATTCACCGTTGTAATGTACTTAAGGCTCGACTAAATTGTCATAGACCGCTTCTCTATTTACTGGCTACCGAGGAGGTCGGGTTACAAGTGTTGTTCGACATACATCAGGTTAGCATTACTACGAGTACAGGTGAACTGCAGCCTAACGTAGGTATACTTAGCTAAGTTAAATAATAATACTAACCCACAACCTATGACGTACCTGACATTTATCACTTGACATGAGCATGTGTAAGATCCCTGGTGGTGGTGGCGGTAAGAAGGGTTCAGGCATGAGAGGCAAAGGGCTGGCCGCGCCTGCCGCACCGCTAGACCCTGCCGAGGAGGCTGTGCTTAACGGAGCACTGTCTGTGATGCCTGCGATACTGAACTGTAGAAGGAAAAGTGATGAGAACCCAAGAAATTCAGTTACCTTGAATGCAAGTCTTATCAACTGTTTGCAGAACTACTATAGATACAAATACATGATACTCAACAACCATAAATATATACTTACGATATCATGTTACTTTTTCATGTCTTACTGCTTACTGTCTTACTCATTGTTACTTTTTCATGTCTAGTAGGAATTAATCTACTCTTACTAATCCTCTTATATTTAGTAATATGTATAGCTGTTAAAATTTATAAGTAAACCAGCAGGAAATTTTCATCGTAATAGTTTAAACTTCTACCTCCCTACATACTCGTACTAAATGGAATGAATGAATAGCGTTAGGCTGGAAACGCACAGTCAGGCGGTTAGCCAACAGCCTAGTGGCCTGCATTTCTAGGAAAAATGGTGACTAGGCGCAAAGCTCACAGTGCGACTAGCCGCGACCATTGTTGAACGTTGGTCTTAGGAGGAACGTTGCTGCCTGTGCGGACGTGGCATGAATGTTTTTCTCTCGCAGGCTTACAAAAATTTTGTCCACTACCAATATGCTAGCTAGTCTACTGTTTAGTTTCTCTTTTCCTTACCTGAAAGTTGAAAGTAGGTGGTAGAGGCGTGTACGGTGACGGTGGCGATAATTTGAGCGGATGCGGCTTGTGGGCGTGTGACATGGGCGGCGGTAGGGCTCCCATTGCAGACGCGTGGAGCTTCGGCTTACGAGGACCACGCTCGTGCTGCACCGCTGCGTCATCAACAGAACAACAACTGACGTCATCTGTTTCGAATTGTTTAGCATTAAATCATACGAGGCTTACACTTAGAGATTTACATCTGTCTACTAATGTCAGCAGCGTTCAAACAAATGTTTTGCATTAGTAGAGTTTAAATACTAAACCTTATATTTTTACTACATTGTGTTGTGTTGTGTACATGGGTGTTGGGCTACCATGAACCCTTGAAATGTTATAACGTGTAACATTAACATTTTAAAATACAAAAACAAAATACAACGGTATATTTAAATACGAAATCGGTGGAGATATATTAAATTGTCATAAGTAGGTAATTGTATCACCTAAGGCAGCATACGAGTAAAACTTATAAATAAACTTTTATTAACACATTGGATTTTACATGGCTGCCATGGAAAAAGTCTAAGGAAGTCTTGATCTAGGCGGCCAACTTACTGACCCGAAGCGCAATTTTTTACTCTACTATTTGTTCTCGCAATAAGCCATGGTTTCACGTGCTTTGTAGTAAGAGACAATGTCTTGTAACATATGCCTGGAGATCACTTTCAAGAAACAAATAGACCTTATCTTGTGGCAAGATAATAAACTATCACCATAAACAGTTGCGTTATATTTGTATGTAAGAATAAGCTATTGCTATAATATTTAGTTGTTTTATTGTACCTACGCCGTAGCACCCGCTACGCCAAATTCTAGCTTTTTAAGCTCTACGCCGTATACCCAAACACATACGCTAAGTACGGAACAACAAAAATAACACACAAAAGCGACGTCACATCGATGTCACAAACTCATATGTAAATAAGTCGTCCGTACAAAAAGTTTTTGACTGTAACGTAACTTCGACGGTGTTCTACACGAGGGATTATCGAGCCATGAACCGATTATTCGCGGCGATCCCTCGGTAAGCCGGGATCGGGTGCACATTAACTCGGCATGGAGAGTGCAGACCTGGCGAGGGCTGAACGGATCACTGGGTACGTAGCTGTGTATACCTACCTACTTAATTGTATGAACATAGCTGAATGCAGTCTATGTTGCACACAACTAGTTATGCAAATATAAAATAGTTTACTATAAGAAGTAAAATTTACAAAATCTCATATGTGTTATGTGATGGTGGCCATCTTGGATTTGAAATTTAACATAGTTTATATAGTATTCTACTAGTCAAGCCCTTTCATTTGATACCCCTATGAAGGAGTTGTGAAATATGTAATCCTCTATTTTGTAGCAGCGGCCATCTTGGACCGACTTTCATAAAACATAGCTAAGATCTCACCCGACTTATTTACCACTCAAATAAAATAAAATAAATTATCGGTTCATCCGTTCGGGAGCTACGATACCACATACAGACACTGACACGTCAAACTCATAGCTCTCCGTCGTTTTTACGTCGGGGGTTATTAACACTATATAGAAAATAAGACACGTGTCGCATAAAATCGGTCGCTTTTTGACAACCTATACCTATATACAGTTTTATTACTTTAGGTATTTTCACAGATATGATTCGTATGTGTTTGATTATCCATCATATTTAAGTAATTGATTTTTTGTGTTACTAAATTTATGTTTTCAGAACTAAAGCTTTTAACAACTTAAGAGTTCTAAAAAAATCTTCATTGGTAATATTGAAATTTTGATTTGTAGTTACGCTAAATGCTATACGGTATTTTGAATTAATTATACACGATTGGTCTTATAGCGAATGTAAAAAATAGTTTCGTCGTTCCAAAAAAAAACATGTATTCTCTCTCTCAAGGGTACCAAAAGCATGTTACAAGTTGTTAATATGTGAGAAAACCATCACCGTAAAGTAAAAATCAAAAAAAAAAACACAACTGTGCGGCCCCACAGCACAAAAATGAAACTACGCCCGTCAAATATTGTCCGGTAATTGAATCGAGTAGGCCTGTCGTGTGACGTCACGCAATCAGCTTACCGCCGTTGAGTCCATGGGAATGTGGCTATTGTGTTCGCACATGGCACCACGGTCGAGGACGCATACGCTGGGCAGTGTGCACCACTATGGATAGCTCTGTCAGACTGTTAATACCACTAGACATCATGATAGACAGGTATTGAAAGATGATCGTTTCGCACTTAAAAGTATAGTAGGGTAGGTATAGCTACTATAGATTGTGTAGGTCCTAACACAATCTATAGTAGCTATGGTGATGGATAGCATGGCGCGGCGCTAAAGTTTTTCCTACTGGTTTTATTTGTAGAATAGGTATGATTTTTTTCTCACTTGTTCTATTGATAGAAGAAACAGAAGAACAGATGGGAACAACCCTAGTACGAGTATGTACACTAAAGCTGATAAGAAAGTCATTAATGATAGTTAACAGTCGCAATTCTGGTCTCGAGATGTGCTGTCACAGGACCATAATGCTTAAACATCGACGAGAAAAAAAAAATTGGTGTGCTAATACAGTTATAGAAAGGTATGTAAGTCCGTCATTTACCTGCGGCAGTTTTTATTGTATGTATTTTCTGAGATATAATTTTGTGGTTAGAATAAAAATTTGTTATAGGATTACACTCCGGTACCTACCTATCTGATAGTGTAGAAAAAACTTAGCTATGTTTTTGGCAAACGGTAATGAGTTTATTGTTCTATTGTACAGTTTACACCGGTAGGTTACCAAACTCCGGCAATGGACAGGACTTGCTTGAACATTACAACAACTATTTCTCTTGGCATAAGACCGAAATAGATTCGTTGAGGAGTAGTGGAGAGGCACCAGAAGAAGAAACTAATCAGAAAAATTTAAAGGTTTATCGGTTATTGGTGTACTAAGCCGAAAGAGAGCCTATACTCATCCTGAGGATCCACTATGAATTCGAGAAAAAAATCATCTGTCAATCAACTGTTTCATACATTTTTTTGACGATCGATAAACTCTTTGTATAGACCAGATGATTTTTATTTCTCAAATTCAGAGTTGGTCGCATAGTGATAGTTGTTTGTAATTATGAGTATAGTGACCTCTTTTCGGCTTAGTAGGTACACCCCCAACCGATAACTCTGTATATCAGAAAATCTTCAAGAAAAACACTAAGAAATAATAAATTGCGTGACACGAAATGGATATATTCAGTACCTAGAGGCAGTGATGCAATGTTAGCCTTTGTTTGGCGAATGTAATCCCAAATAGAACACGTGCTTTTTTTCTCGACGTCACTCGTACCCTCTCCTCGATAGTTTCAATCGAAACTCTTAACTTAATGCGTACAATATAGGGCTTATTTCTTAATGTCGGGTGTATTCAAGGGTTGTTCAAGCCAAAGGGCTTAGTTTCCAGTGTAACGCGGATAAGCGAGATTTTAATTAGATGAAGCCGAATTGTGTAACTTTTAAAACTCAGAACGGAGAATAGGCAATTTAAAAGCTCTTGTGCATAAAGCTAACTGAATGTGACACTTTGAATTTGTCAGAAAATGGTCTCGATTTGACTCTAATATCTTGTAATATCTTGACTCTAAGTATAAGTATTCTAGTCTTGTAGAGTGTTAATTAAAACCTAGTAAAACTACCTACTATCTAGTAATGATGTTTATTATTCTAACTAGCCATTTGAAGATGACAATATTCGTGAGATTGTTCATAAAAATATCCTTCACTAAGTAAGGAAAGCGATATAACTTAATTGAACCCTCTACTATCCCAAGTAACTAAGTCGATAAAGGGAACCCATTGATACACTTAAGTAGTCACTTAAGCTGCTTCAAAAAGGCGTTCTGTGAATCACATTTGAAGCGTTTAAAGGGAGATTTAACTTCAAACATGTATCAGCAAAAAGCCCCTCTCGCTAGCGAATTGAAAGCAAACAATAGCTTGTTTTTCAAAAAGGCAGCTCTTCAAAAACTACATACTTATTTGTTTATATTTTTTTAGCGGCGAGCCATCAATTTGCTCTGTGTGGCGAGGTTATGCGACCGTGTTTTAAATTTAGCGTTAATTATAACAAAACAAAATATGGTAAATGATTCTTAAACATTGTATTATAATGTTAAACGTTAATTGAAGCTTGAAAGTCACATTAAAATATTATAACTAGAAATAATATTGACCATTTCTTTAAAAATTAGTTTAGTACCTACCTAGTAATAGTGATTATTATTTTTTACACTACACAAATCAATTACATGATTGCCGATTATAACAAGAATCATCTAAAAACGTAGATACTCTAACGTATAATGTCAGTGTACCTTCTATGAACTGTTTATACCTACTACGGACGCGATCGAAATCGACACAAATACATATTTTGTGTACTAAAAAATTACGTATAAATAAAAAAATAAATTAAATATACGCTCAGGTTTTTATCGATCGGGTTTGCCGTAACGTAAAAGTATTGATATTATGAATGTAATTCTATAAACATACATAATGCAAGTTAGGCAGTTTGCAGAAAGTAAACATTATTCTAGCAAACTTGCCATTCCACAGAGGGAGTAAAATACTTGCATCTTTGCAAATAAGTACCCTTGCCTATCCAATATGAGAGCCCTACCTACCTAGTCCTACTACTTCTATACAATGTATAGAAGTAGTATGAGTCACACCCCTGTCTAGAAAAGGGGGTAGATAAGCTAGCTATAACCACGTAGGTAGCCTACGTACCTACCTTTGGGTACCTACTCCTTTGTAAATGTAAGTCGCTGAAGCTCGAGACGTACCTCTGCAATAGAGCAAGAATTATTTGATGTTTTTTTTTTATGCACAGACATCAACGTAAGAGTAACTTTTGAATGTATGAATGAATAAAGCTTTATTGCACACCAAACAAAAGATACAGCAAGACTAATCTGTATACCTTACCGATACGTCTTTTAAGTATAGGTGTGTAATCTTACTACTGTTTAATATGTCTTTTGTAAATAGGTTGCTTGGATGATACTGCTTTTTGCGACAAAGCCGCCACTATTTCCACTAGATGTAAAATGTATCTTGTTATATTTTATGTTTTGGGTGTCTACAATAAAGTCTGATAAGTGTCTGCATCTGTTCTTCACACGTCGTCACTACGTACGTGTCTTTCAAATAAAGTAGGTTCAAAAGATTATTGATTCACACGACACAAAGAGTCATTAAAAGTTTTTCAATTTTAATCGATACCTGCAACCTCTCAGGCGGCGCGAGCATCTAACCCCAAGGAGGCCACGAGGCGAGGTTTGATTAATGACCCAATAATCCCGCCCGCCCTACGCCTCCACGAAGCCGAATTGGTGAGCGGTCAAAAGGTTTATTGACTAAACCGTAGACGCTATTTTCTTGGGCGGTTGCTCTACGTCGCGCGCCGTTTGCGAGCCAAGCTATTGTTCGATAATCTTAGTTACTCGTACTCTTTGCACGTCGCAGGTTATGAGCTACGCCGTAGCAGATATTAAGTATGAACTAGTAAAGTCGACGTATCCTGAATGTGTTCCTACGCATTGTTTTGCTAGTGACATATACGAGAACGTTTGACGAATGTGTTTAGAATGGTTGAAATGATCTTTAGATTTATATCTTAAAAAACTAGTTGTAGAGGCATACAAATCGTAAAACGCCTATACTTATAGATGTTCCATAGAAAACTCGCTTTAAAAACCAATGATGAAAACATTATTTTATTCACAGCTAATTTTTAAATTTTTACCTAGTTCAACCTTCTTCGTCAAATATTCTAGAGAAGTTTGGAGATAAATTGTAATGATCACAAAAAGAAATTAAAATGAATGAATCACGACTACATTATTTGTAAGTCGTAATAAAGCTTTCAACAGTGGTGTAAGTAAGGGTGGGTGCATGACTCGGCAGTCTTGGACGCCAAGAGGCAAGGTTCCCTTAGACGACGATCAAGATGTTAAACATCCTGTTTTTCGGTTCACGAGCTGCACAATGAAAGCTTTGTAACGATTTTTCATAGAAATGTTTGCAATAGCCGAAATTAAATACATACATACCAATGCTTAGCATTTGGTGATAGTAGATAGATAATACAATACAATGAATAAATATGAGACTCGCTAAAATGACGTAGTGATAACTTAGTCGGTAAGCCCATTACCTCTCAAGCGATGGGGGTTCGAATCCAGGTTTAGTCATGCACCTCTGAGTTATCTACTCAGGTGCGCATTAGAAATAATGACCGCTTGCTAGTATATGTGTGTGAATAGTGCGAAATAGTGAAGAAAACATTGCGGAGAAACCTGCTTGTCGAAAAAGATTAACAACTTTCAAAGATAACTGAAGCAAACACTCGGCCAGCGTACCTTGGCCGACACCCCCTTCATAGACTCTGTAGCAAGCAGGCGAACGCAACTAGTTGATACGTACGTAATACACCGTACCTAAGATAATATTTATTAATCCAATTACTTCATAGGTCGATAGGCAACGACATCAAAACAACTGAGCTCGAATGAACCGCTTTCAATACAGGAAGTAGGTATATACATACTTAGCGTTCAATGTTATAAACGCTATTACCGCTCCATAGATGCGCATCAAAATCATCGCGTGGAAAATACCCGAAGAGAGAACGACCCCGTGTTCTAACATTCGTTCCGACGTTAATGCCAGCCGCATTTGTTCCATTACATTTCCGACTGAAAGTAGATACGCGTTTGCCGAATTGACTAGGTGGATGCGACCGGGCGAACGGCGCACGAGAGGGATGGAGCGAGGCTGGCCACACGAGTAACAAGGACGCAACATCAAAAGTGAGAAAGATGTATTCAGAAGTGAAATAGTCTGCTGGCTGAGCACATCATCATTAACGAGCCAGAGAGGGCGGAGGGCAGCGAAGAGGCAGAGGGGGCGCGCCAGGTGGACGCTCCCACGGTGCGCGACACCTGCGCGGAAAAATGGCCCTTACCGCAACCGCCTTTAAAGAACTTAACCGTGTAAATCAAACGAGCAAGAAGCGCCGTCCTCGGGGAATATTTTCGAGTGCACATACATAAATATGAGAAATATCCAGGTTTTTACTCACCTTCCACCCCGGGGGCCGCCGCCCAGACAAACATCTCGTATAATACATGTCCAACAATGTCGAGATGACAACGAGTTTCCACACACGCTACCTCTGCCTTTGTTTCACCGAGCGCTGTCAATACGGTGATATAAATTGGACGGACTTTTTTCCGCTCTGCTGATTTTTTTCGCTCCGTTCTGTTTTCGAGATCGGTATGATATTAATAGGTGGGCTAGTTGTACCTACCCAAGCTGTATTAAAAAGGTTTATAACGTGGCCTGAATATTGGTCAGTATAGAGATTATATTAGGTATTTGAATAGCCAGATAGACTCATTCAGAATTCAACTTCCTATAACACTTAGATACCTACTTTCATTGTCACATATATGTCACACCAAGTAAGTACCTAGATTCGAGAAAAAATACTCTCATGTTTACGATAGCATCACTGACACGTTTGTTTCTTGCTTTATAAGAACAATCCTTTGGCAAAAAAACTTTTTAATTTTAACATTTTGAAAGTCCAACAACCGCAAAATTTCATTCGCCGGAGCAGAAAGTTGTCCTAACCTAAAGTTACCGGCGCGGTTTTTGAGCGAGCCTGCTCGGAAGTTCGGAACGGCCGCATTCGCTTTACTTCGCTACTATAAACAACTTTGTTCGTGTAACCAACTAGTTCAAAGACAAACTTTAAAGCGGTGTAGCTATAAAGTGCTTTGCAATTACTTTATTACGTCTTAGTCGTAATGCCAATATTTAGAATTGGAATATCTAATAAAGCACAAATATAGATAATTGGAAAAATGGTCGACTGGCTTTCCGAAGATTTACAGAAAAAAATACAAATAAGTTTTGTATCAGAGAATACAATACGCATGCTTTATGCTAAAAAAAGCAGATTTCGAACCAGGCACTAGTACCTGACTAAATTAAATTCAATCAGAGCATTAAAACCAAACCGAAATGAATTAATTTTCAACAAAAACAATCATCAGCGGGCTTCCACTAATCCATTCGTGTATAATGCAATTAGTAAGACCGCTACAGCGCGAAAATTAATTAACTACAGACAAAAAACAACCCCTAAACATTATTGGATGCCCTAAACCAGATGCAGCGATTATCCCATTAAACGTAGTAATTTTATTCACTATGACATAGCAATAATTTGTTCACGCACAACATTAAAATGAAATTAGATGGGAGAGATTCACAAATCACCCCAGCCCGGAGGGTTGAACATTTGTGTCAAAATATAGGCAATATTTATTAGACAATATAATTTTCTAACAGAATAAAAGCTTTTAACTTATCCTCATGCGGCAAGTTTTCTAAAATAAGTAGTATCTATAGTCTATACCAATATTACAAAGAGGAAATATTTGATTGTTTATTTTTTGATTATTTGTTTGCAAGAATTTTTGAAATCGGTTCAGTAGTTTCTAAAATACCTTCACCGTTAGAACACTATGATATCACTGAGTAACATAGGCTATAAAAAATTAGAGATCAGCGGGTAACACCGTGGATCCCAGCTAGTAAGTTATAAGTTAACCTAAGTAATATTAAGCTTATTTTTTGTCAACTCCAGCTTTTATATTGAAAAAAGTTTGTTTTTTACAGATGATATGCCTGTAAGCGTAGGCTGTAGTAGCTGTTTGAGTACCTACTACAAAGTAAAGTAAGAAAAAACTAGAATACAGTAAACTATACTCTAGTTTATTATACTCTAGTTTTCTTCTTACTTTACTTTGTGAGAAACTATGATACTGTATCATGCGGCACTTAGTATGTTTTAGTTGATCGAGAGGATAGTGGGGAGACAGAATCGCGGGGAAATCACATAATCGGATCAAAGGTGGGTCAAGCCTTTCTTTACACACGGACGATCTATGACGTTTTTTCATTTATAGGAGGTTTCATAATATTTCTGTTGCTTAAGTGGTTTTTTTATTGCACTGTTTAGATATGAAAGATTTTATTGATGCTGCTAATGACATACAAAGTTTTGCATAAAGCGTTTCTATGTATTAATGCTATAGTAGTCAACATGCCAACTGCGACCCCGCGTCTATAATATTTTTGCGACTGAATCATGCCAATTATACAGGTTTGTCTTTACCTTTAATTACCACAAAAAATATTTACACAAAACCTCAGCTATGTAAGTAACAGAATCTCTACCAAATAAAATCTATAAAACTATATTTCAGTCAAACAAGTTATTCATAAAGTAGCAACCAAAGGTTGTTATCAATTTTTTAATTTACAAACCCCACTTACTACTTGGTTTTACTCACCTTCAAACAATGAGTTCAAAGTCCGCCTCTTGAAACTATTAATGAAAAATAAATGTAACAAATAATCACAAGCGTTGCTAATTTTGCCATTATAGTGCAGTTGTGGGGAGACTGACCCTCGAAATGGCACAAGATCAGTAGTAGGTGTTGAACACGTGTTATGAGTCCGAAGGGGGCCATTGAGGTAATCAAATCTAGGGAGCAAAGTTTATTTTTGATGGAAACTTAGATGGAAAAATCTGTGTGCGCACTATAATATCTAAAAATTATATAAAGGCACATTTGTAACTTTGTACAGAAACTCAACGTACAAGTGGTTAATCTTGACTTCAAAAAACCCGACTGCAAGAACTTTAAGACCCACGTATATAAATAAGTGAAATCGCGGGAAACAGCTAGTATATAGCCTGTGACCATCTGCTGATGAAAACGAATCTATTGAAATACACTCGAAAAACATAACCCTCTTTCTTTCGCAGTCGGGTAAAAATAAATGCATTTAATTATAGTTAGTGTTATAAGCAGCCCCTTTATCGCTAATAGCATTCTGTTACAAAGATTCAAAGAGTTAAAATTAGTTGCGAAAATCCATGTAAGTAGGTAGTACAATATGAGCGAGGCATAATATGAGAGAGACCTTACGCCTTCGACAACGAGATAAGAAAGCAATAGGTGATAATGATGAAGAAAGACTGCGATTTTACAATAGGTAAATTTAATAACAATATTGGGAGCAAAAAACATGTAAGATCAACACCCTCCTCACACGGGCAGAGGCGATCTATTCCATTCGATACGCGCACGCAACGAGGGGTTTGTTGACTATAAATAAATAATTACCTTCGAAGGGCGATTGCCTACCGATTAAAATCCGACACATACTCAATTGAAGTGCTTTTACCCTAACAGTAACTATTCATAAAATATTTTTTTACCAGTTAGGTACGATGCGATGACGATCCAGTTGTTAGTAAAATGAAAGTGTTAAGTACTGCTATCTTAGTGACAATTATAAATATTTTAGTAGGTACCTACAAAGGAAAACTCACGCAGGTCGTTAAATACGTAACACTAGTGAAATATTTCAAGTGCTATTGCAAAACAGAACAGTAGTAATAGCTCAGTAGTAAAATTTTGTAGGCAGACAAGTAATTCAGAATTTAAATATAATTAATGTAATGAAATAGGCAAAATATTCTTAGCGTAAATAATTAACATTCACAGACCCATCAATTAAGTGGAAATAACAAGAAGAACGAGAGAGCAAAACAAAATCGGAACACGGAATATAAAGCTCGGAGCATCTGCACCATTCGTTACCTGGCAAATCGAAATTATCTTTTTAACACAAAAGGACTTCAAAAAGGTAAACTCCCTAGAATCAAAACGTAAAACGCGAACCGGCAAATTAAAAATAAATATTACGGAACGTCAGAATGTTAGGGAAAGACGAACAAGAGTCGAGAATGGGATATATAGGCTTTTTAAAATTGTAACAAAGAAAATCGCAGAGAATAGCTTTGACTGGAATTTGACAAAAATATTTTCTATACGATGTTAAATATACTTTGATGCGTACAGTTGTAATTCTTTATCTTGCACAAATACTTCGCATTGATGCATTAGAAAAACCGGTGTTCTCAGTGGTATATCGAATTTTGTTCAGCTGAGTGAACAAAAAGGAAATTAAAATTTTCTCAATTCACGTTGGACTTATTACATCAATGACTTTATAGGATTCCGTTCCTCAAAAGAAAAAAATACGGAACCCTTATAAGATCACTTTGGTATCAATTTGTCTGTCAGTCAAGACTTTTTTTTCTTAGGAACGCGCGCATGGAAATATCAAGCTGAAATTCATATCAAATAATCAGGTCTTCTATTCCTTGGAGTTGTGAATAAAATAAACATCAAAGGCAACGCGATCAAAAGATGTTGCAAATTTTCGACATTTGTGAGGTAATTAAAACCTACAGGGTTCTTCCCGTAAAATCAGAATCTGTAAATTTGGAATCTTTAAAAAATCTTAAAAATAAAAAAATTAAAAGCAACGTTTTATAGCACAGATGAAATAAAAATTACGAAAAGCATTCATTTGAGGTAAGTACATAATTAAAACATGTTTATGCAATTTAACAAAAAAAAACATAACATTTAATTATATATCTACAAGTTTATACGGAACCATCGGTGCGCGAGTTCGACTCGTACTTGACTAGTTGTTTTATAGTTATAAAGTTACCGTTTCAGTCAAATTGTGGCTTAACATCTAACATCTATACTGACTAAGGGTAAGACCCAAAAATACTCGTATTTGATCAGTAGCCTATTAATGCAATTAAGTTGTCGACCCAATAAAATTATAAAACGAAATATGTACTAGAAAAAAACTTACGTAAAAACAATATCTGCATGTGAATGTTTTATACAATAAATATTTTATGTTATATTGCAAAAATACCCACAGAAATAAACATACGCCTACGTCTTCTTAGGTCGTAGCCATAGGCGTATACAAGGTAGGAAAATCTTTTTTGTGAAGTGAAGAGAATTAATTTAACCCGCTGCAGGGTGACACGCCACGGCGTAATTGAAAAGTTTGTCCCTTGTCGCGGCGCGGCGGCGCGCCATCGACTAAGCCGCGTCGTCGAGATGCCGTCGGCTCTTTGGTGCAAAGAGCCGACGACTACACTTTTAAAAGTACGCTTGTAACCCGCAGTGATAAAAGATAATGAGTAAAACGTATTTAAGTGTACTTCTTATGATGTCATAATACAAATATAGAGTAGTATGCAGTGCGTTGATGTCTTTTATACGGCTCTACGAAATCTTAGCCGCAATAAGGCTACAAATAGTTTTTTTTTGTCTTTTTTAGTAAAAACTAACAGCATCGTTGTGTAATATAATAAATCATGTTAAATACTAAAATGAATTTTCATATTTAATACTTAAATGTTACATTGACATAATTCATTTCAGCAAAATACAAATATTCCTAAATGTTCCCTACATTTTGCAGAAGATACTTTCTAAACCCTTTCTTTTACTTTCAAAGAATTAAAAAAGTATCGATAACTTAGTGAAGTAAAAGCCTGGCTTGCTCGCAGTTTGATTGATTTTAAATTAATTTTGTGAAGTTAAATTGAGGATTATGTTTATTTGATCTCTCAAAAAGGGAAAGGTTGCTTTAGATTTTAGCATCTTTGATCGTAAGCGGAATATTCCTGGAATCTATTGATACAGTATAGGAGGCAGTCCGGTTAAGATTTAACTAAAAACGCAGCTAAATTAAGCATAAAAAATACCAATAGTGATTTCTTTTATTAATAAGTACCCTAAAACTTTTTCTTGATGATGCCAAGAAATGATTATAATTGTAAATTATACCAATTACTAGTAGAAATCATTGTATTGTAAATTATTATAAGTAAGTACCGATGGATTTAGAATCTAGAAAAGTTTGATAACTATTCTCTGTTCGCAATTTATCTGTTTTTATTTCGTTAATCTTCAGAACAAAAAAGTAAAACAAATATAGTATATATTAATACACATGATCATAAATAGTCAAATTAAAATTTTCTGTCTGTGGCATGTAGCATTTAAATTGTCTATATTTACTGGACTTTACAGACAGAGAATACTTGAAAATATCATTAAAAAATTAAAATAAAGAATACATCTTTTGTATGATAAAAAAGATAACCGATATTTCTTTTATCACGTCTTTAGTTTTGAAAAAGTACGTACCTACCTCCAAATGAATCATACATTAAATGTAAAGGTACATTATATTTATACTAGTTAATGTCCAGGTGTGTCCAGTGCACACGGACACAGCGTACAGTCAGGGTGGCAAGTTTGTCGGGTCTGTGTTGACGCTCGGCTGACATCAATTCGCTGTGTTTGCACAACGATATTGGAGTTAGCTGATTGGCTGCACGGGGGACTTGACAAACTTAATGATCCCTCCGAAATTGATATGTTTCCAATTTTAATCCTGGTTTTTGCGTCATTTCGTGTGGAATTGAGCCAGTTAGTGCCTATGGTTTTACGTATCAACGTATGGACGTAGACTATAACTGATATTATTAGTTCTATCTATCTATCTATGATTATGGCCTCTGCGATATAGCCGCAATGTTGCCAATGTCGCGTGGCTTAGAAGACGTACGCTGAAAATATTGGCCTGTGACACGAATAATTCAAAGAACACTTCGCCGATGCTCAGTGTCAATTTTTGATAATTATTTCAACGTAAGCTTATTTTAAGACTTGTACCTCTAACAAACACAAAGACATATACAGGACAGCACATGAGTTAGTAACATAAAAATTATACAATAATAGAGAATTGATATTGTCATAGCCTAATATTGTTAATTATAATAATTTTGCTAAGGGTATATACAAATAAAGACGAAACATGAGGAAGGAGAAAGGGGAAGTTAGCAGGACTGGAAATTGTATCAGGAAGTATATCATACAGAGAACAGTGAAACCTTGGACATAAAAAAATATAGAATATAGAAATATAGAATATACTCGTAGAATGTGATTTATTGTGACAAATACAATTTTTGATAAAAAAAAGAAAATACAAAAGGGATTATATATGTTTGGTGGTACCTATATTCATACCGCATTCACACAGAGAATGGTCACGCACTTTTTAAAAGGATGACCGGGGTGCAGGCCAAAGCCCAAACGGAGACAGTATAAGACAGAAGAAACTTGTTTGTTACCTTTATTGAACTTAAAAAACCAAGGTTTATTAGGGATTGACGGTTGAATGCTACCATAAAATTTTCCCTTTGAAGTTTTAGATTTCTGCCAGTACCAGGAATACCGACATGGCCCGGAATCCACGTAAGGACAACCTGTGGGCCCTGCTGACTACATTTTAACAGTTATTCCTTAATCTGGAGAATGATAGGATATTTAATTTTAGATTTAAAAGGGTTTGCCATAAAGGTTTAAGGACAGCTTTTTGAATCAGAAAAGATAATATTTTTTTTATGTTGTGGAAAGTAACGAATAGGATCGCTTCAAGGATAGCTGTAGCTTCCCCAGTAAAGATAGAAGCAAGAAGAGGGCGTTTGTAAACAAGTATAATTTTATATTTTGGGATCCATACAGCGCATCCTATGTCCCTATCTTCATCCATTTTTGAAGCATCAGTAAATATAGTCAGAAATTCGCTCCATTCATTATCAATGATATAATTGAAAGTGAGGACTGGACCAAATGAGTTTTTATTAATTCCAAAGTCTAATATTATGGAGGGCAGGAAGGATAAAGCTGAATAGTTTGTGAGGAATAAAGGGTTACTAGGATATTGTGATACAGGAAAGGGGAAGGCCTCATAGTATTTTGATTTTTTAAATAATACATGGGACATGATTAATGAGACCTTGGTCATATATTAGGTTGTGGAGTTTTTTAAGGGAGTATAACAGAGAATGATTGGAGCTTTGGATTAGTCTCGACATAAATCTGTCAGCTAGGAACTTTCTACGGAGGAGAAGGGGAGGTTTGCCGCTTTTTACCTGCATCGCATTAATGGGAGAACATTTAATTGCGCCAAGGATTATTCTGAGGCATTTAGATTAAATTTTGGACAATTTATCTAACGCAGTCTTGTTACCTTGGTCAAGAAAAAATGTTCCATAATCTAAATGGCTACTAATGATAGAGTTACATAGAAGTTTTTGACAAAAGGGATGAGAACTCCACCAAACACCTGATAGGGATCGGAGAATGTTAATATTTTTTTCAAATTTTTCAGCAATGTACTCAAAATGAGATTTGCCAGTGAGTTAAGCATTCAACCACACTCCCAGGAATTTATTCTTTTGTGGAATAATTGCATCAGCATAGAATATATTGAAGGGAGAAATTACCCTTTTCCTGGTGAAAAGGACTGAGCAACTTTTAGCAGTTGATATGGATAGACCATGATCATTGAGCCAAGTATCAAGATAAACCAAAGCATTATTGATGTTGTCTACAGCTTGTAACAATTTTTTGGAAAGGCAACAACAACAAACAGAGTCAAGTCATCAGCATATTGTAGAATTTCGCAGTAAAAGTTAACCGACTCCTCTAAATCTACAGTATACGAGTTATAAAGAAGGGGGCTCAGGAATGAACCCTGCGGTAAACCCTTCCATACAGTTCTGGTTGCAGAATATGTTAATGATTCTTGGGGCCTAATCATAACAAAACTCTCCATTAAAAAAGAGCTTATAAAACGAACCATCTTCGGGGAAATGCTCAGCTGTAACAATTTCGATCTGAGGATTGGAAGAAGGACGTTATCATAAGCTGAGGCAACATCAAGAAAAACGGCCAGAAGGAAGTCTTTCTTTTTAAGAGCAACTGAAACTTCGGTAGTCATAATACCTAGGCTATCCAGGGTGCTAAAGCCTTTTCTAAACCCGAATTGTGATTTAGATAGGAGACCATTATTTTCAGCATACCACTCTAGTCTGTTTTTTTACGAGAATTACGCATGAAAGGCGTCGTGAATTATGATCAGAATGGTTTTTTCCCGGTTTGAGAATAGGAAGAACTACTTCAGTCCTCCGAGCATTAGGGATTTGGCCTGATGCATAAAAGGAGTTAATTAGGTTAAGTAGAATGCGCTTAACATTTTCACTAGCTTTTATAATAAATGAATATGGAATACCATCTATCCCAGGGGCTGAGTCTTTCAAACCAATCAGGGCTAATTCATTGTGTGAAAATGGAACATCAAAATGATCAGAAGAGGAGCAAGAGTGTAAAAAGAGATTAGAAGAATACTGGGGGACAAATGGAGGAGCTAGTTTTCAGCAAAAACCTCCAACCAGGACAAAGGGTCGTTGGAAGTTATGACAGTATGGGAGAATGAACCTCTGAATTTGCGGATTTGATTTCAGACTATAGCTGAGATGGAGTAGCAGGAGAAAAACTCTGACAAAAAAATTCCATCCCTATTTCTTTTTGGATCTCAAAGTTTTCTTGTAAACTGCGCAAGATATTTGGTAAATTAGAAAGTTTTCTATAGTCATAGCTCTGTTGTAGTTTCTTTCTGCCATATTTTGTTCCTTCACACTTATAGAACACTCCGAGTCCCAATAAGGAGGGGAGGTATGCTTTTGGTTAGTGGATTTAATGGGAATGCTCAAATGAGCAGCAGACACAGGACATTCCTGACTGATTGTGTGGATAGAAGAAAGGTTTTCGTCAAGGGAAGAAGAAAACAATTCCCAATTAGCTGCCTTGATCTTGTATTATAAGAGAGGCAAGAGGGAGGGGGAGGTAGAGGAACTTGAATTTGGGTTCTGACGAGGATTAAGTCTGCGAGTTGGAGATCATTAAGTATACATAGGTCTGCATCATCGAGTTTGATTAAATATTTGATTCCCAATAGAATTGCAATAATATGAACCCCAAACATTGTGGTGAGCGTTGAAGTCAGCCATCACAATAATAGGTAAGGGAATTGATGAAATTATAAGGTTAATATCAGGGAGATGATAGTTCTTTTGATAGAATAGAATATGGTTTATTTGTGACAAAAAACAACAAAAATTCTTGAAACTAAAATAGTAAATACAATAACAGGGAAGCTTGTTTTTTGCCACAAGCCGATCCTAACTAAGCATGATGCCGGTTGTAAACAACCCGCGCTGGTCTTCCGTTGGGACCGACAAGTGACGTCACGCACGACAGATAGAGCAGGTACAATAAGTAAGAAATACAACAAACAATTATATTAATAAAACAAATAACAATACAAATAAAAAATCTGAGATTATACATACTAATACAATACAAAACGAAGGGTGAACAGAATTCTCATACGATAGCAAAAATATAAAAGCGTATTTACGTTATGTAACCTAAATATCACTATTTACGTTGTGTAACCTAAATATCACTTGTATCATTCTTTAAAAGCTCTTCACTCTTTTGATTCACAAATAAAAATACTTTCAGTTTTACCTTAAAAGAGCTAATACTTTGCAGGTTCCTTATTGGCGGCGGGATACTATTCCAACACTTGGTCGCAGCATAGCAAAAACTGAAGGGCAATACCATTAGAAGAAGGAGATTGTTCGACTCTTGTGATATCTTGATAACCTACTTTGTCATAAGACTGCCCATAGCTGGTCTGATAGAAAAGACAACTGTTTTTCTATATGACATTGTAGGTTGAGGAACAGATTGAACTGGGGGGGTAACATGATCTGAGTTGGGGATAGACACACGCTGAGCCGACTTGACGACTTCGCTGAAGGTTTTGGAAGATCTATATAGCAATTAAGCTTCTTGGTAAGTTATTCCTTCTCGAGCCATGGCAGACTTAATGGACTTTTGTCTAGCTTGCTCCGGGCATGCCTTACTAGTTGGCTAAGTAGAAGGAATAGATTTTTGCAGGAAGGTGTTGCCCTCTAAAAGTCAGAACGACTGTGTGAGTTGGTTTCATGTTTCACTTTGCTGTTCAATAGTCTAGCCTTCAGGATATAGGAAGAACCGTTAGGGTCAACCGTCAACAGAGCTCACAAATTGATCCATCGACCAATCCACGGGGACACCACGGACTGCCCCCATTCTTGAAACATTGTAGAATGGAATGGATGCTTCATATTTTTGAGCAGTAATTAGAGGACTAGACAGTAATACATTAGCTGCCTCCAGTGTTTTAAATTAAACTGACATCCTGTTTTTACCAATTCGTTTTACACCGTCACGACAGATGTTTTCTATTTTGTTTGAAAATAAGAAAATGTCTAAATTTGATAGCACGAAAAGTTGTACCTGCAGATGGGTCTGACTCAGTCTTCGAGAAATGTACAATTAACGGACCAGTATCTGTGCTTTCATATTCTTTGATACCACCGGAGGAAGGTCCGGCGGCTCAGCCGGTTCAGGGGAAATGGACGCAATTTGACCCGAACAAAAAACATATAAATACTTGACGGCGCGTTTAAATCATCGAGAGTGAACGGCAAGGACGGCTGTTAGTTGTCAGCGTCAGTTGGAGGGAGATGTCATTGCCGTTGACTCTGACGCAACACCAAGCACTAGCGCAGCGTGGAGGAACCCGAACCATCACGGTATTACGAGACGGCAATCGGTTTGCATCGCATACGTGTGTTACGTGTTTGGTGGAGTGTCAGCTGATTAAGCGATAATAGTGATTGGACAATACATTCCGAAACATATTTTGTGTCGATTACTGTATTGAGTTGAAAATTATAACGAATTACCACACGTCTTGGTTTTACTCTCCTCGCCCGACTACCCGCGCCCGCCCGTAGTGAAATACACAATGACAGACACATCTGATAAAGAGGGCCCCCCTGGCGTTCCTATATCAGAAGTGGGATTCGAAGGGCAAGCCTCGGGAGAGTTGAACGATGATCGCGAACAAGTCTCACACGGTTTTTTGCGTAATATGGAGATTCTGCTATCCCGACTTCTGAAGACGACACAATCCCCTTCAACTTCAAATAATACGGCAGCAAAACTTATTCGCTTCGATCCAGACGAAAATGATGCAGATATAGAAGGTTGGTGCAGAGTGACGGAGATAATCGTGGAAAGTAGAAAATTAGAAGGTGCAGAGCTTTTGTTAGCGCTTACACATGCTCTTCAAGGACGTGCAGCTATGTGTTTGACAAAATTGCAAACATCACATTTGACATGGAGCCAGATAAAAGAGGTACTCCTTGCAAAATTTGGAAAACCGATGCTACCCCAGGATTACTTCGACGAAATACTGAGATTCCAAGTTAACCCGAAGGAAACAGCTTGTGAAGCGGCAACGCGACTTTGGACATTGGTAGAGCAGATTCCTCGCACTGACATGCCAGAAGATGTCATCACGGGGTTTGTGTGTTCCGTTTTATGTCAAAAAGATGCCATTATGCGTCGTGAGCTACACTCTTGCAATGTGACTACTAGAAGCCAACTGTTCCGAGTATTAAGGGGCATCTCTTCAAAACGGAAACATGAAGGACAAGACAGTAATGACAACGAAGCAAAGAAAAGTCGATTCAACGAGCCACGCTTCATGGGAGCGTGTCATCGGTGTGGTCTGCAGGGCCATAGACAGGCAGACTGCCGCAGACGTCGTGAAGACCTCAACGACAAGGCCATTGCGAAAACAACTGACCATCCTCAAAAGCAGCAAACCCCCTCGCGGCCTCTTACCTGCTTCGTGTGCGGACAACAGGGTCACGTGGCGTCAACGTGTCCACATCGCAAGGGGCCGAACGAGCGGTTGGCAGTCAAAGAAGTCCACCTGTGCGAGAGGAGACCGGCAGCTGGCACCCTAACTACATCCTCCGGTGAGCCCGTTTCTTTTCTCTTTGACAGTGGTTCCGCCTGCTCGCTAGTAACTTGTAGTTTAGCTGATAGACTGACGGGCACTAAGCGTAACGATTCGGTGTACCTCACGGGTATAGGAAAAAACAACGTCGTGAAATGTTGCTCCCAGATTCTCAGTCCCATCGATATTCAGGGTATCCCACTAACAGTTTTATTCCATGTAGTTCCCGATGCGGCTATTAGCGAAAAGGTGATTATAGGTCGAGACATTTTAGATGAAAGAATTACTGTCGAAGTAAGCAACGATCGAATTCTTTTCTCTTTGCGTAAAGAAGTTGATATGGTAGAAAAAACGAGTCAGATTGATTTTAATAACATCGAAACTGATTTACATGGCAAAGATAGGACAGCTCTCATCAAAATATTACAAAAATACCGTGACTTCTTCACGGATGGTATACCCACGCGCCGCGTCACTACCGGTTATATGCGCATAGAGCCGATAGACCCAAACAAAACCGTACAACGACGTCCTTACAGATTGTCCCCCGCAGAAAAAGAAGTAGTTAGGGATAAAATAGATAATCTTCTCAAGGCAGGTGTCATTCGAGAGAGTACATCAACCTTCGCTAGCCCTATACTACTTGTGAAAAAAAAGGATGGCTCGGATAGAATGTGTGTCGACTATCGTGAACTAAATTCCAACACTCGCCCTGAACATTACCCCTTGCCCATAATTGATGAGCAAATAGATCGACTTCATGGTGCGTGCTTCTTCTCCACTCTAGATATGGCATCAGGCTATCATCAGATCTTGATAGATCCAGAGGGCGATAGCATAGCTCGCACGGCGTTTGTGACCCCTGAAGGTCAATACGAATACCTGGCTATGCCGTTTGGGTTGCGTAATGCAGCTTCAGTCTACCAAAGGTGCATTAACAAAGCGCTAGGTTCCTTAAAAGACACTGTGACCCTGGCTTACATGGACGATGTCCTCTGCTATTCCAATGACGTCACACAAGGATTGGAACGGCTAGACCATACTCTAAAGGCCTTATCTGAAGCAGGTTTTACATTAAACATACGTAAATGTAAATTCATGAAGAGTGAGGTAAACTACCTAGGCTATGTGATAAAATCTGGCGAGGTCACCCCAAATCCTGAAAAAATAAAAGCTCTGGCGAATGCTCCTGCTCCCCGAACCGCGACTCAGGTTCGTCAATTTTTAGGTTTAGCGTCATATTTTCGGCGATTCATCCCAAGTTACACTAGCCTGGTAGGCCCGTTATACCCGTTGACGAAACTGAAAGGGCCAATAACATGGACAGGTGTACATGACGCCGTTCACAAAAAAATAATCGGCATGCTAACCGCGGAGCCAGTACTAACGATTTTTGACCCGAAATTACCGGTAGAACTTCACACAGACGCGAGCTCCGAAGGTTATGGCGCAATACTTATTCAAAAACGGGGCAATTTACCCCATGTAATATCTTACTTCAGCCGCCGAACAACAGATGCCGAATCTCGCTATCATTCGTACGAGCTAGAAACCCTAGCGGTCGTTCGCGCTGTCGAACACTTCAGGCACTACCTGTACGGGCAGCATTTCACAGTCTTCACGGACTGCAACTCGCTAAAAGCATCAAAATCCAAAACCGACCTGACCCCCCGCGTTCACCGTTGGTGGGCCATTCTCCAGGCCTACGATTTTGACATAATTCACAAACAAGGCAGCAGCATGGGGCACGCCGACTTTCTTTCCAGGAATCCAACAGCCGAATCTTCGAGAGAGTGTCATGAAGCTGACTCTTCCGTAAAGACTAAACTCATCCAGTTCGTAGAACTTCATCAGGACTGGTTAACGGTCGAACAAAAGAGGGATAGTGAGATTCAAGATTTAGTCGAAAAGCACAAAAACAAAGAACTTCCTGAGACTATATCTCACACATATGACGTTCGAAAGGGTATACTATACCGAAAAATTGAACGAAACAAGAACAGTTACTGGCTCCCCGTTGTTCCGCGTTCTCTCACGTGGACTTTGATCAATCACGTTCACTCAGAGATAAAGCACTTAGGCGCGGAAAAAACCCTAGATAAGCTCTATGAGCAATACTGGTTTCCACAGATGTCAAAGTCGGTTCGCAAATTTGTGGATTCCTGTATTGTGTGCAAAGCGTCTAAAGGCCCATCCGGCGCTAGTCAGATGAGACTTCACCCGATCCCAAAAGTCTCTACCCCATGGCATACTATACACATCGATATCACCGGTAAACTAAGTGGCAAAAGTGACCAAAAAGAATACGCTTCAGTGATCATCGATGCTTTTACTAAGTATACCCTCCTCGAGTATACCTCTTCCCTAGACTCGGCAAGCGCAGTCAAAGCGCTGAAAAAGGCTGTGTGTCTTTTTGGAGCGCCAAAACGCATCATAACCGATCAAGGTAGATGCTACGTAAGTTCCGAGTTTAGAGAATTTTGCAGCGACCATTCTATAGAACTTCACCTCATCGCCACTGGCTCTAGTAGAGCAAACGGTCAGGTGGAACGAGTTATGCGCACCCTTAAAAGCTTACTCACCATTGTCGAGAACGACCCCAGTAAAGTATGGCGTGATGAACTACTTGATGTGCAGTTAGCTTTGAATAGTACAAGATCCCGAGTCACGGGTTACACACCCACGGAACTCATGTTCGGAATAACAGCTCAATCTCTAGGTATAGCCCAAATATCCCCCAGCTCTGAACTTGCCCCTCGTTCCGACCTAGACACAATAAGACAAAATGCAGCTGATAACATAGCAAAAGCAGCAACGTCTGAAGTAAGTCGGTTCAATGTAGGTAAAGCTGCGGTAAAACCATTCCTCAAAGGCGAATACGTCTTTATAAAAAATAATGAGCGCAACCAAACCAAACTTAATAGAAAATTTAAAGGTCCTTTTCTCATTACCAAAGTGTTAGAAAATGATAGGTACGAACTAAAAAATATTGACGGGTCTAATAGAACCTACAAATTTGCACATGAGAATTTGCGTTTAGTGCCTAGAGGTCTTGACGGCTTGCAAGAAATAGCTACTATTGTAACATATGATATCGGTGAGGCGGCCGAGACGGCGGGTCAGGGTCAGACAGATGGAGCGGTATCATCAGACGATGATTATGATATGATATCGATCTCTAGTTCACATACTGCAACCGCTAGCTCGGCTACCCTTTCAGCTTCAGAGTGTGAAGATTTCTAAAATGTAAGTAAGCCATGCATGTGTCTATCTAAATCAAGAGTTCGGTCAAACTGTTCTTTGGTCGTCTGTTTATAGCTGCAACCATCATATGAGATGATGTGTTTTTGAGTTACGAGACCGTCCGGTCCAGGTCGTCATATGAGATGATGAGTTGGTCGTAGGGACACCTCTGTTGAGTTTTATTTGCATGAGGCCAAATACCACAATGCGTGTACCAGGAATAGCTGCGAGGCCGTCCGGTCCATGTCGTTATAGGAGATGACGGGTCATGGTCGAAGGGACACCTCGAGCTAGTCTCATTTGCATGAGGTCAAATGATGAGTGTATCCATTCGGGAGTATACACATGTGTGAAATTATATCTTGTATGTCAGGACAGGACGAGCTAAGTGAATGTGGTGACCGAAGCGATTTCTTTTCGATTGTTGCAGATTAACTGAACATTGAGCAAGGCTGAGGCGAAAAGCGTACGAGGACGTGCGCTAGTCAGTCTGGCCGTGACGGCGCGTTTAAATCATCGAGAGTGAACGGCAAGGACGGCTGTTAGTTGTCAGCGTCAGTTGGAGGGAGATGTCATTGCCGTTGACTCTGACGCAACACCAAGCACTAGCGCAGCGTGGAGGAACCCGAACCATCACGGTATTACGAGACGGCAATCGGTTTGCATCGCATACGTGTGTTACGTGTTTGGTGGAGTGTCAGCTGATTAAGCGATAATAGTGATTGGACAATACATTCCGAAACATATTTTGTGTCGATTACTGTATTGAGTTGAAAATTATAACGAATTACCACACGTCTTGGTTTTACTCTCCTCGCCCGACTACCCGCGCCCGCCCGTAGTGAAATACACAATGACAGACACATCTGATAAAGAGGGCCCCCCTGGCGTTCCTATATACTTAAAACTTACCAAAACAAAGAGTTAGTTTAAAATAAGCTCAGAAAAACGCAAATCACAGTTAGAAAACAAATAAACACGGCACAATCACTACAACACTCACGTGTACACATCCCCTGACTTATAGAAATTGCGACCCCCGATATTATTAGTTAAAACTACTTTTAATTTCGTAAATTATCCAACCTGCACGCTCTAAAGATTTAGCAAAAAGTTGGTTTGTTGCTTAGCCCACGCAGTCTATATCCTTAGGTGAATTTGCTTATTCAAATATCGCATAGCGTTTAGCGCTTTTAAAACTAACAGGGGGAAGCACTGATGTACATGAGCCCCACATGCAGTTTTTTACTTTTTGTTAGAAAAAAATATTACAAAAGAATATAAAGAGGAGGAGAGGGGGGGGTCAGGGTCTTGTCAGTCAATGTCAGGTCCATCTTGATACACCCAATGATTGAGTTTTTCTCAGAGCTTACACTTCAATAAGCTAAATACTGTTCAACTCAGTGTTTATTCCAATTCATGTGCTAAAGTACATGAATTGGCAAGTCTCCAGTCCCAGCAGTAGCGAGTAGGTCGCGCGGGTAAGTTTCCTGAGGGCGTATAATTACGCGAGCGAGTAAACATATAAAGGTAATCCGAGGCGCGGCGGCACAAAGTGATGCTCGTGAATAAATTAGCGGGCGAGCACCTGCGCCCAGACCGCAACCCGCGCCGTGCCTGGCTTAGGGATGTGCTGACACTGAAGGCAACTTGTAACGTAACAATTTTATTTATTTAGTTTTTTATATAGTAAATAGGCGTGTGTTTCAATTTTTTTATGTAATTATAGATTGTGTTTGATTGTTTTTAGCCGGACGTAAAGCGGCGATACGGCCTAAGATATAGCACGGTTGCCTAAAAGAAACGGAAGAAGAAACTTTTATTATTATTTTGGATTTTGTAGATCTATAAAAGAAAACAGAAAATTGGTTAGCTATTTTAAATAAACTGGACTATTTAAAAACGGCGAGTATGTAAGGATCACAGTTGTGTGCTGTTTCTATGGGACCAAAGACCTATGCAATTAAAAATCTATTCCTATCAAAAATACTGTGAAATAAATAAACAAAATCTGTACAAAGAAGAAAAACAGAAAATGATAAATATGCTTAACAATCGGCCTTTTTGGCTACCTACTTAATAATGTTTTGATTCATGGTGAATTCTGGACCTGCAGGATTGACGATAGTCACAAGCTCAAATGGTTTTTAAATTTACATAAAAAACTCTGGTATCCACTAAACACGTAATTTAAATATATACGTTGAATTTACGAGTATATTTGTGATATATGTGAGAACAAACCATAATTAATTTAATTTTGATTTAAAAATACCCGAATATGTTAGAAAGAGTTTAAGAACAACAGTCAACAAAAACATTAAAAATAAAATATGCTTGCCTACTTTAGAAACCAAAATTATCTTTATACGTACAAGAATATAGATTAATATGATCTCATCATAAGCTACTCGTAGAATCTACAACAACGAACGGTTAATTAATTAACTGGGACTTACAGGATTTTATTTTTGCTGTAAAATATTTTTTTAATAATTTGAATGTATAATTATGTTGTGAATTAAAGTGAGCTATGAATCCATCAATCAATGCAAGTGACACAACCCTAGTATAGATTAGAGCTATAGAGTAGGTAGACGCGCTTGTTCCCGGCATAGTATAAAGCCTAGAGGCTCTGTCACATGGCGAGAGTTGAGCCAGACTTGCGGCCGACATGGGACCCCATGAATATTCAATTATTCACAAGATTTTACTTAGACGGAATTTAGATTTAAACTGACTCATACATTATACGATACCTCCGCGCAGATAGCAGGCGCCATTTTAATGTATTGATCTAATTTCGTATTCGAGCATTAGTATAACATTGAAAGGACCAAATAAAATGAAATAAAATCTGAAACGCTACGTCCGATAAATAAGACAGGTTTCCATTACGAATCATATCCACCAAATTAAAGCGACACCAGCATTTCTACAATATTGGCAATAACTATCGATGTGACGTAATGACAATAGAATCGAAAACTACCATAGAATAGGAAAGGACGCTCTTCGATATTTCACACAATATTTCAGAACACAACACAGCCTGCTGTGAGCTTGATGGACGACTGCATTGCCACGCTGTTTCTGTAATACAGGGTTGTTTAGAAATAGGTAAAAACTGGCAGGCAAAAAACTTGTATGATGAGACAAATATAAATAAACTAGTTTCCATTTAAAAACCATTAATTAGTTTAACCATTATTAATTAATGTTGCGTGAACTTAAAATTACATTGACAATGTCATAATATCAAATATATAAATGTTAAAATAATCCTCAGTTATAGGTAATTATAGGTATGCTTTACAAAAGTGTAAATATGCCCCGTTGATAATTTAAAGTCTTTCGAAAAACAGAACGTAGATAGACAAGGGTCTTACGCTGAAATAATGATCTAGAGTGGTACGTATACCTATGCAAATATTCTTGTGTGACTATGAAATTATTTACTTAAAGATTTAAAAAACTATATAAAAGAAGATGAAATACGCTACCTATCATCATCATCATCAAAAATATGTGTTTTTTTCCTAGCAGCTATTAGTAAAAGTTCTTTACACTAATGATTAAAAAGCAGGTATATAAGTAGTAAGTAGTAAATTATGATTTGTAGGCATTTTTTGTATCGCTAACACACGTGACCTCTCAGGGCTATTTGTCCCCGATTTTCCAATTGTCCCCGAGTCTCTGGTTCCAGATAGGGCAAATATGTTGAATCCCTATCGGTTTAGCATACCATTCGGTAGAGCTCTGTATATGTTCTCGCTATAGGTATGTTTGAGGTAATAAGCTGGCCATTGTCATGAAGTGTCTTTTGTGTCGTGTGATGGTGTTCTCGACGTGATACCACTGATGATATAACTCGACACTAACACAACGTTTGTTAGGCGAATTCGGCACTGATATGGTGTTTTCACCAGCACACTTGTATTAATGTCAAGTCATAGAGCTTAATGAGCCACAATAATTTTAATTTAATTTAGGAAAAACTTAAAAAATAAAGTAAATATTTTAAGTTTATTGTTTTTTTCGGATAACCAAATTATGGCAAGCACCATAAATAATTGTCAAGAGTAATTTAGTACGAGTAATACTAATTAGCGATCAAACAGTTTGTACGGGGGTTTAAATCAGTTCCAATTAATAATAATAATAATAATATGGGACAACATCCACACAAATGTTTGAAGACCTTTACATATATACTTAGAAATACATATATACATACTTATATATATAATAAACACCCAGACACAGGTCAAACAGACATGTTCATGCACACAAATGTTTGACCTGTCCGGGGATCGAAGCCCAAATTAATTATTTTTTATTGGTTTTTAAGTACGTATCCTGTAAAAATATTACTAATAGCTAAAGAAATCATTGGCGATGTAAATGAATAATATGTCCTAATAACTATTGAACTATATTAATAAGATTTCAAACTTTAATTTTACAGTTCATACTTATTAATTCAAATGTAATATGACATGTAACGAACGTTATCTAAAGATTAGGCAGTAAATATTTCTTTATTTTATTACATTTCAGGGTGTTCCAGAGATTTTAGTAAAACTGATGCAAATAAATCAGCATCACAATCAATGAAGATATAATCAATATATACAAAGTGATTTTCCTACTACTAATGTAAAAATATAAATTAGGTATACATTTACAGGACGAATACTACGTAAAGCGATCTTATTGAAAATTGAATTGGGTTTTAAAAGCTTGGGAAACACAAGTATTGTAATCGTTTAACGTGCTTTACTTTTAAACCGCGTTCTTAATGAAGGTTGTATATTAGAATTGTAAGTATAGTATATTAGAAAACAACTTTCGTCATAAATAAACTCACCATCTTTATTCATGTTAGCTTGGAAGCATTTAGCGAGCCTGCAGGCGCGGCACTGGTTGCGATGAGTCTTATCAACGGGACAGCGGCCTTTCATCTCGCCGCCTGCCTTGCAGGTGTACACCCGGTTACGGTGGATTGAGCGCTTGAAGAAACCTGAACAACCTGGGAAAAAGAAATGGTAAGATTTACAATTTATAAGATATAAACCAATAAACGAGTACGTCATTGTTTGGCATGTGTCTCTCCCGAGGCGTGTTGAAGGTTGTAGTATTTTACCACAGTCATGCTTCGTTGATAAGTTTTGTACTAGTATTATAAGTTTTATAGGCACTTTCTCATTCAGATTTCTGGGAGATGGGTGGATCGAATTAAAAATTTGTTTGAAGGGGTATATCTTCCATGTGGTCTCATAATAATTTTATCAAAATCGGTATTATATTTTTATCGAAATAGCTGAAAAAGTTATATCTGCATCTGCCGTAGTGGACGTCGGTAGGTAGTCACTTTTTATAAAATGAATTATTGTTAATCTAATGGCACTTGCCCAAAAAAATCTATTATTTGCAATTAGACACCCAAGATACAGGCAGCTAGAATGCTTAGATTGGAGCCTAAAGAAATTGTTTATAACCCAATTAGTTTAATTAAGCCTTGCATTAAATATTTCTAAGGTATTTATAGACATGTAAAACTTGCTTATTTTTTGTATCACTTGTATAGTTTCAAAAATATATATTTTTTTAAAATAAATTTTCTTTAGTTAAATTTTCCACAATCACACTTTTTCCACCTACGAATTCTGCTATGTTCTGCTTTACTGTTGAATGATTAGTTCGTTCCGATAATTCATTCAATATATTTATCGTTATAGAATCCGATTGTGTACAAAAGTGGTGTTATAAGTTCCCTATGAAAATGGAGTTACAGAAAAAATAATGTTACGCTTACCGTCGCAGCTGTAGATGCCGTAGTGTTTGCCAGAACTTCTGTCTCCACAGACATTGCAGGGGATGTCCAGCAGCCGGTCGCCTGGACAAAATAAATACGTACATAGTGACATAGACACAATCTTCATTACTTAAAATAATGTGCTCGATTGCGAAGATTTCAAGTGACAGTGCTAAAAATCATAAAAGTTTGCCGTATCTAGTCGGAGTGGCGTTAATAGGATGCTTTAGTTAGTTTAGAACTGTCGCCGAAGCCTTCAGAATTGGTCGCATTGTTTTTTTTTCCTTTTAGTTATTGTTATAATAGTCTCTAATTCAATTAGTTCTACCGGTCGCGCATTATGTTACATAAGTGTCTAAAAGAGTAAGTCCTGACTGACTGATATTAGCTGGGAATCAACGCAGAGCCTAAACCTCTAATCCTGGTGATATGAAATTTGGAAGGTGTATTCATTATATAGGGGTAGAAGTCTACTAAAAAGATTTTTGAAAATTTCAACCCCTAAGGTGTTCATATGTGCTTCAAAGTTTTAAATTTCTATTAGTACTATAGTAAAAATATAAAAATTAAACACGATATCTCCGTTAACACTTAAATAATTTCTTAAAAACATTACATGTTAAGTTAAATTAAGACCGCTTGATTTGTGTCACAGAGTTATATCCTGATAAATTATTGTAAAGTTTAATTCTGCTTTCTCATAACTTTAGATGGTTAGTAAATGTTATCTTGTCCTATTTGTAACCATCGTGAAGAGATCCATGAAGAAAAAGAGAAGGGAAAAGTGGTATTCGTAAAGCACTCAATGCCTACGATAACGAGAAAGATAGATGTTGAGAGAGGGAAATATAATTTTATCCAATCAAAATTATATTATTGTTTTATAAATTGGCTGATTGATGTCTCAGAGTATATTCTTAGCTGTATTATATCATGTCTAACCCTTTGGTCGTCAAAATATCGTTTATTTATTAATTGACACCTCTAAGCATCCCCTAGAGCTGTTTCCCCAAAATAGATTAGTCAGATTACGCCAATCTCGCTAATAACCTTGGTGTTTTTGTTCCGTTTACCAAACGCCTTCCCCTTCGCCCCTTTTCCTTAACGCTTTGAGGAAGCTTGCTATCACACCGTAGTGTAGTTCTCAAGTTAAAGTATATGCATCAACCCATAGAGTCTGCGGCTGCTACGAATGGGCTCGCTATAATTAGTTATAACGATCTTTCGGCATATGTGTTTGAGGTATAGTGTTGAGTATAATACAATAGCCATTAGACAGTGCCACACACATTGCCCTAAACTGCAATTTTGGCAGCGCTGCACAGGCCTTCGGTTTTCGAAGGCCTAATTAACCTGCTCTGACAAGAAAGCATTCAAATGATGTTTTCATCGTGCAGTAGTTGAAATATAATAACGTATACAGGCGAGTAGCACATCCAGAGAAAAATTACACTGATAATAGATAAAAGCAAACTTGCGGTAGAATTGAATCATAGTAATATGTACATTTAGAAACAATGGCATTGTTTGTGACTATTTTTGGTATTGCTCTAAAACGAAGTCACGAAAAAAAGTATGATAAGTATCATATTCAGTTTATGCAGTAATAATAATTCTTGTTCTAAAAAATAAGTTCTAAATGTAAGCGATACCACGGCCACGGTGTGATACAAAACCCGCGCTAATGCCGCGAATCCTTTTCAAGAAAAGAGCCTTTCTTTTTTCGCTGAAACGGACTTAGACGACTTTACTGTTCGTCTTTGGGGCCTTGGAGGAAAGCCGCGAAGTGTCGTAATTATCCCCCTTTCGCTGTTGTTTGAAGAGGATTTCATGGACGAACGATATTATAAGAGCGAGATTCTAGTCTATTTAAAGAATAATAAAATAACTATAGTACACGCACAATTTTTTAAATTCAATTGCAGAATATTTGATTTGCACTCGCTTACTAGAAAGTAGCAGTTCTCATACGAGTGAGAACAAAAGCAATGCTGTCAGAATTTAACATCAGGCAGATATTCGTAGTCTGCCATTGCATTTGATATTGTTTTGGATGATAATGAACGCCTTCTTTCTTTATATATTTTAAACCTTAAAAAGAAGGTTCTCGGTCGAAGGTCGGAGCATTTTTATACTATGTTCCCCGATTTCTCACCGATGCAGCGATGGCTGCACCGATTTGAAAAAATATTTTTTGTTCTTTTTATTGGTAGCTTTTATTATTAATTAACTTTGTGTACATACATGTGATTTTAGTTTTCAATTTTGTATAATATTGCCTGTCTTCATTGAAACACTAAATTGACGAATAACATTCGTGCAGTAATAAAGAGTATGACCCTGTTTCGATCATGGCATGGGTAGGAATAGAGCAACATATCGCGACCCCGTGTGAATTGTAACACCCGTTCGTTTGTTACGCACCTTCATCATTACTCTACGCTCATATTAAATTATTGGTCGAATTTGGGTTTTGAGTTGAGATACGCATAGTCAATAAAAGCAAACAACTACTATAGGTATAAATTAATACGAGTATAAGTAGGCAAGCGTGAGCGCATCATGATAAAATCTAAAAATAATTAATTGGTTGATCAAAAATATGAACTTGAACACACGCACACGTATGTACCCATATTTTAAATAACTGCAATGTTCTAATAAGCGTTTTATATTCAACCGTTATTTTAAACTTTCTTAGTCAATTATGAAAGAATAAAATAATAAAAATGCATTAAAAATAATGTATTGAACATATCGAGTAACGATAAGACACTTCGATTATCGAAAATAAAACATAAACATAATGTCTCATTCCAGTTATTTAGCAAGAAAAGAAAATTGGTTACTGTCAACTACGTAAAGTAAATTTCCTTTCTTACACAAAACATTAAACCATAACATGTTATTGATAAATGTCCATGTATTTGCTCTATTGACTTTGCAATACCTTTATTAATAATACTTTCTTGCACCTAAACAAAATAAGTTCTTTTAAAACTGGGTATACATTGGTCTCAACATTAATTTACATTAATAAGGTAATCACTGTGTTCGTTTATTCTTCAACGTAGTATACGATGAAAGGACAGAACTATAATATGTACGACATTATCAATGAAAACGAACTGAAAATTCGTTTTCGCAATTTTGGTCTGTTGTGCTTTAAGTACATTGGGAATACATGGATGCGTATTTTGTCCATTTCTTGGCTAAAAAAAGAAACGAATATGGATCGCTCTTCTTCAAATTTTTCATTCATTGACATTCCCTAATGAAAGAATGTAAAAAGTTTTTAGGCTTTTGAAGTCTAGTTAATCTAGGTCTGTCTGTTTATTGTATATTAGTCTAAGATTTTACCCATGTGTATAGATATATCAGTATGCAGGTTATTGAAGTTCCTCGAGACCTATTCAAGTAAGATAGGTAAGCGATTAAGTTATTCACAAGAATCAAGGAGCGAGGGACGGCGGGACTGTGCGGGAACAAAGTAACAAACCAAGTTTTGGGTCCGTCCCTAAGTTAGGTCTGTAAAGAGCCCTTTGTCTCGCCGACTGATCTTGTGGGAGCTTGTTTGCGTTCGCTACGGACAATAGGCTACTTAATAGTTACGTAATATATGCATTGTATATAGAGAGGCTTATTAGATTAAGTATGTGCTTTTACGATTGTGGCATATGTAGTCTAGTTTTAATATAAATGGTATTAAAAAAAACAGGGATAAATTTGTACGAAAAAAGGCTAGTTTTCTAGTTTTTTGTATGTCTTGTGTTTTTTTTTACATCTAAAATTTCTACTATTTGGATATATTTTTGCAAATGCTGCAATAGAACAACAACTAAACATTGAGTAATTAGTGCGATAATCTGTGAGTATTTATTTTCAGCTATTTTAATTTATTCAGCTACTCTATTCATATTAACAAACGAAAATTTTAGCAAAAATTCTATAGGTTTATTAAAATCAAACAGTTTTTTACATAATTATTGAAAATTATGTTCTGTAATCTTAACTTTTGGTGGTTGACCTGATTTCTCGGAGACTCGAGTGGGTCGATTTGAAAAAATATGTTTTTGTTTGTAGTACAAGTAAGTACCTTCCGGTAGAATTTTTAAATCGAAAGAACAAGTATTAAGAAATGGAGTCGGTTGTCACTTTTTTGAAAAAAAATTATGTACTTTTTATCTAGTGACAAGGAGTGTCTTACTATAATTTACCCTATTTCTTTATTCAAAAAAGCTATGGAAAATTCGCTGGCGAGTTCTCTATTTCCCGATAGCTATAAGTAAGTCTTTTCAAATTGTGAGTGAATCGGTTTCTTAATCTAGGCAAAAGTGCTACATCCAGGGCCGCATCATCGCTTTACATCAGGCGAGTTGCTGTTAAGCGCAAGCCTGTTAAAAAATATTGTTAATACGTAGACCTTATATTTTTGTAAAAATGTTAGTGAAAATTAGTACCTACTACTGGTACTTCTATTCGGCGATTGTATAGACTGATTTTGATAACATTAATAGGGAGATACTTGGGAGAACCCCATTTAGGATATTTATTTGTATATAGCGTCTTTCATACGGGATAATCAGTCCAGGCATGACTAAAAATAGGAGAGCATACCCGTAGACAAAAAAAACACGACGAAATTAACTTTCTTTATCTGTTCTTTCAGTCGATTGACTTGAAGTTTCTGAATAACCTAACGTAATGTATTCAGCGTGAGTGTAGTACCTGTGCCCATTCTCCGTACCGCCACCGCCGGCGCGCGGTGGTGTTTCTCCCAAAAAGACGACAGCGCGATAGCGGAATTAACACTTCAACAAAACTTAATTTCACAAAACATAACTTTTAAACTCATTTCAATATGTGATAAAATAAAATTCTTACAATCAAAAACTCGAAACACTGAACGAATGAAAGAAACAAAAATTAAAATATCAGAAAGATCATGCAAATTGGAGAATCATACACGAAGTTTGTATGACTTTATTGGATGACTTCGCACCCGCGCGGCTTTCGACAGACTGCTCTGATAATTGTGATCTTTGAAGCTGCGGAGATCGCGAGTCACATCATCCCCTGATTACATCGAGTCCCACCCCTAGAGAGGGAGGGCTGTATCTGGCTGAAGCGGGAGTGAAAAAGACGGGCGCGGTCCCATCTTGTGTGCCGTCCACAGGCTACATTGTCACGGCGAAGCCTAACCGAGTTACGTGCAAACATAATGGTAGCGTAACGCGATATACGAGCTTTTACGGTATCCTATTAAGCATTTGTTTAATTTTTATTACCACTACTGTTTATGCGTACGTCAATAACAGTCATTTTGTAAGAAACTTTAAATCCATTATTAACATTGAACGATTTAAAAAAGAAAAGAAATCAATTAATTCAAACAATACTCGTAATTTTTTTTAGGTACATCAGAGTCCTTAAAGAACTAAGTATCTAACCTTAATTTTAAAAAGTTGAGCCATAATGATTATACAACCAAACCCTTAACATAATAAAATAATAAAAAAAACTTCACCTCATAATAAAAAAGCGATAAGCGATAAGAGGAACTTCATCGCTTGATTGTCCATACTACCCGCACCGTAAATTGTAACGTCAAGTGGTTGCGGGGTGAGTGAGGGAGCTAATTGCCGGGGCGTCGTCTGCAGCCAATCAGAGCGCGCGGCGGCAGGGGGCGGGCCCGCTTGACAATCGCTGTCGAGCTACGAAGCGAACTCTCGCTGTATACGCAGTTGGGGTAATGAAGAGAATCTTGGTTTATCACACTATGACATGATTTAACATTAAACCAAGCAGACTTTTCAATGGCTACTACGAGAATCAATGAAAATTATGCGTGGGCTAGTCAGTGTGCAAAATAACCAGTTACGATAATGAGTGTTTTGTCATGATACTCGTACCTATTAGATTTTAACTTAACTACCTACTTCAAAAAGGAGGTTCTTAATTCGTTGGAGCTTTTTTTATGAATATTCCTTAAACTCTCAAAAGATCGCTGGACCGGTTCTTTTTTCATTCGAAAGGGTAACTTTAAAAAATTACTGACAACTGTCAACTGACCAAATGCAAAGGCATTTCCAAATAAATAACATGAAAATAGGTCATGTAGTTTTTTAATCATTTTCTTTTGAGAATTATACATACCAAAGAAATATAATGACAATTGACAGATGACATAAATGTAAAGTAAGTTTTGCGTGCCGAATTGATGTCGGTGTACACCACTTTTAAAATATTACTTGATTTAATAATTTTTAATTTAATTTTTCGTGTGTGTCTGCAATAATGAATTGATCTATCTATCTTGTGTTTATTTAATTGGCTGATTCAGTGAGTTGTCGCGTCCATACTGGCCTGTCGTTGTGTACGTAGACTGTCTAAAGCTACGACGACGCGACGTACAGCTCGGAGCTACGTTACAGTGTGAGTAGGAGATTTGCTACGGAGGTGCTACGCTATTACAACTAGGTACTTCTATGTATTACTTCTGAAAATTGAGTATATATTAAATTGAAAAGCAAGTAATACTAAAAAAAGAAAAACTTAGAACCTCCTTCTTTTATGAAGTCAGTTAAAGTCGGAAGTGATCCGGACGCAATCTAGAAGGCGCCTATACAAATTTTGCAGTAATTTTGATTATCAAACCAGACTACTTACCGTATTCGAGAAAGTTTGTATAGAGCTTGCTTGGGATATGTACTTTTTTGTATAAAAATAATTTTCCGAATTAATTCAGGTGCTGAGTATGTGGAGCACAGGAAAGAGATCCAACGAATTGAAAACTCCTGCCCTTGTGTTTAAAGCTGGTTCAAATGAAGGATTAAGTCCAAAAAATTTAAACATTAAACGTCCACTTCGGAATAAAATCGAATGTTACTTACTTCTAAACCTAAACTTGACAAAAGACCATAAGTAATTATATACCTAATTCTCATAACGCCTCATTCTTCAAAATCAGATTAGCAGTATAGTAAAGCAATTACTATTATTTTTTCCGTGACAATGTTAAGGAGCGTTTAGGAATAAGTTTAGGTACTTGATGTCTGTCAGTTATTGTGATTAGTTCTGAAATCATATCTGTAAATATGCATACGTGTGAGTCAATAATTTTTTGTAATTATTACTTAAGTATATATATTTCACCGAGTACCTGGCGTACTCGAGTATTCGCATTAATTTTTCAAGGTGAGAGATAATTTTGACACATTTGAAATATTGTATAAATTTTGCTCAGTCAGTCAATAATCATTATTAAATTAAATTTTTCAAGATGTTCTTTGTTACCTACTATATTTTTTTATAGTTATATAATACTCATAACTTATAATCAAGAGTTCAGAGCTAAAAATTCAAGTTGAAACATGCACAAGTAAGTAGTTTGTTCTATCGATTGGGTTTTTTAAATTTAAACCTCTTAATTTGGTCTTATTTAACCTACTGTATGTAAAACTCTAAAATAAAAGTACCAATAACACTATCAATAATACTACGAAGAAATTAATCATCAATAGTTTTTTTTATGAAAAATGGTTTTTATCAAGCATTTGACTACCAACTCGCACGACAAGAACGACAAACAAAAAACAACACAACAATGCTACACTATGGCACTAGATGTAGCATACCTAGTCTGGAAAGCACGGGCTCCCAAGGAAAGCAGCTGGAACACACCATTAGGTACTTCGTGACAGATTTTTGAACTTACGTCTGATAGCTAGCCAGCTATAGTAAAGAATTGAGTTTGTTTTATCTGTAGTCACTTGTTTAATCTTGTCTTGTTTCGCTCTTGCCTCTTTATACTGACTTCCTAATTTGACGAATTCGAATTGCATTTGAAAGAGAATCATTGTTTTTTCATTTTACCTTAATTGAAATCGGTTCAAAGATCAGGTTTTTAAATCAAAATAACTGAAAAAGTTCCATCGGTCTGCCGTAATGCAAGTAGCTTTTTTTTAAAACAACTTTTATAATTTATTCCTGGGAGCAAAATATATTTCGGACTTCGGACACAATTGAAAAAGCAGACTTTGCAACCTGGTTGTATTTAGGAACCAAACTAAAACTACCTACCCATTATCCTCGTTACGTCACCTATGCTCCATCGAATCCAAGCCATCTAATCCGTGTATTTACCGTGCATTATACCGGTAATCCGTCACACAGGGTCGCGTGTTGTTTTTGCGCCTCGGGCCGCCGGGTGAAGGGGTAGTGGAAGGACAATGAGGCCAGGACTCAACCCGGCGCCGGTCGCCGGTCCTGGCACGCGACAGTAATCTGTTAACAAACTAGCTAATATTTTATAGCCGAGCTGGGGTCACTATATTCATCATTATTATCAAATAAATAAAAAAAAGAAAGAAGAGACCAACCTGAAATTGTGATAAAGATTAGAAGAAGATAAAAATTGTGAAATTGTGGTAAGAGATGAAATTGTTAATTAAAGTTTCTTCTTTTTTACCTGAATGCAAAGAATGGTAAGTTTTTTGATATAAGATATTTCACTAGTAAAATCCTTTTTATTGCATTTTTGTTTACAAAAACTGGGAAATATTTTCACCTAAGCACGATTACATAAATCTGGGTCATGTAAATGCGCTTGCCGTCGCCGAGTCGCCGTGTACTAGTTTCACACCGGGGCAGCACCACGGCTTAGGGTCTCCATAAGTTTCAGCGTTCAATTTGCACGAGTTCAAGTTTTTTCAAAAATTTTGTACTAAAATGGGTTAAACAAGTAAAACACGGGTATTTTATTTACCAATATTCTCTCAGTATACTAAATACCAAACGCAGTCAATTTATAATTTCCATATGTCTAACCATTTTAATAAGAAAAAAACTTTAATCATTTATTTAATCCTGGGTCGAACATACCATTATAACCACGCACTTTACACTCACGTGGGAACTTCCCACAAATAAATGAAAATACAATTTAATTCAAATTATTCTAAAACCACTCAAAAATCAACAATATACCAAAACCACTCTCAGATTGTCACAGCGACTGTTCTATTATGATGATGTTGTTCTTTCAAAAAAATATGCAACAACCGAAGGGGTGAAAGGGGTAACAGACACAAGTACGCAGATATTTTTTTATGTTTAAAAAGCACTTGAATGTATTTTATCAGTTTAAATTTGATAAAGATAGACACGCGATCTTGTTTACAGAGTGTGACTAACGCCTGAACACCATAGGTACGTGATAAATTAAAATAGGTAACTTTCTAATTGTACGGCCTTTAAAAAATGAGCAGGTTCTCAACTCGTCGGTTCTTTTTATGTAAAAATTCAGATTTGTCAAAAGTCTTAAACTAATTCGATATATTTTTGGTTTGACAGAATATCAAAGTCACTTACTTATTTGGCAATTGGCAGCAGCAGAAATGGCTTTCAACGAGGGAGGTACATGTTCAGCAGTAGACGTATTCTGGCTGATGATGATAACGATGATTTTTTTTATTTTTAGTTACACTATTTTTTTTCTCGTTATGACTCATTATACCTACGTCACTGTTGAAGTTAGACTAACGTCTTAATGTTTTATAGTTTAATTAATTATAACTATTTTATATAAAAAATGCATTTGTAATTTTTATTAAAACACAAAAGTAAGGGAAAAATAATCTTTAAAACCTAAAAACTTATCTGATAATAAACCCCTAGTAGGAGACAAAGTTCCCAGAATGCTGGCTGCATTGCCACATGCATTTTAAAATGTTTGATTGCTTATTCTTAATAAATGAGTATTTATTTAAAATGAGCGCACATAATGATTTTCCCCGATATTAACAGAGGTATTTGATTGTCTAGCAAATACAAAGCTCTTTTTTTAATATACATAGCTTTAAAGTATAAAAACTATTAAAAAAATAATTCATAATCATAATTACTTATTGCATAGCTGTACAGAAATTAGTGTTAATATTTAATGTTTATAGAAATTTTATTGTTTCAACAGTATTGTATAGTTTACAATAAGTGCACTTGCATTTAAAAACTGTTTTTCAACAATTTTATTTCATTACCACATCCATTTAGAAAGTTTTCTATCGTGGAAGTTTCGCTTTTAGCGGTGCGATGATACAGGTGCAGGTTGGAGGTGACAAACGAGCACTCGCGGCGGAAATCGCGGCGCGAACAGCGTTGGCGAATTAATTCGTCTCGCGCGCCTCTTAGCGTCACTCTGCTTGCAGACTCAGAAACGGGCAGACGGGTCAGGAAAGTAGGGCTAGGAGACGGTATCGGGTGACAATGGCGATACAATGCGGCACGGTAATTCATAAAACTAGTCATGTTTTAATGTTTGAGTTTTGATTTTAGCAAAACTATTTGTATAGGTAGAGGTGGCAACGAGAGATGATAAATTATAACCACACAGTTACTATAAGGTAACTTTAATTTTGCTGTCATAGAGTTTTTGTATCAATTTACTACATAAGTTACTTCATAAGTACATACAGTAAGATTTTTAAAGATTGTAAAGATTGTCGGACACACTATCATAATCCGGGAGCTAAATTGATTTTCATAGGTTTCAAAGCCAATGAATCGGTCAGTCGTGGCTATACAAGATGTTTGTTATTATCTGGGTCAACTGCTTAAAATTGACTAGAAGTGTGTTTAGATCATCTAGGTAAATAATTTCAAGTGAATTAAGTTTAAGGAGCCATAGCATTGCTATCCAACAAGGCAACAATGGGGTCAAAATTAGAATTATCCCATGTCTTAGCATTCTTAATTTTAACAAATTCTATATTTTTACTGATATGCATAAAATAACACTAAAAATAACAGTCATTCATTAGAGTTATATTAAATAAAACACAATTTAGTGCTTATTAATATTGTAATTAGAATTAAATTTACCTACACACAATTCAAATAAAATAAACATATCCTTGCATTTTAAATTACAATCTGTTGTAGGCTGCAACTAGAACATAAACTCATTGCATCAACTCTGAAATGTAGGTCACAGTGACATGTCTACAAGTTGCTACGACGTAGCTCTCTCGTAGCAGGCACTCAACTGTTTTGCCCGGGGCAGACTGTCGGCTGATTTATGCCCGGGCCGCGCGCGCTTGGCTATGACAATTTATTTCAATTAACGCAGCCGCGCCCGCAGCGGTCTGTCACCAGCCTTATGTACCTACTCTCATACTCTACGAGTCCATTTAAATGCTCGTAACAATACGGTAATGGATCACGAGTAAGCGATGAAGTAAGCAATATTATGTCGACATGATTTATTTAGTCGATAATTTAGTGATAAAACGTTCTTGGTTGGTAGATGTAGTATATATACTCGTGTATAGATTTCATCTTCGTCTTACTTCTTAGAAAGTTTCTATTATAAAAATAACTAACGAAAAGAGTAAGCAAAAATTTGAAGCGCCCCATTTCAAATGTTTAAAAGTAAACCACTTCGATAAATATGATGATGAGCAGGAAAAGCATAATATCATTTCCCTAAAAGAAGTAAAAACATTGTTTTGTCATGAGCGCGCTAAACGGTTTGCACACCGAAGCCCAATCAGTCGGAAGAATTCATTTGTTCGACAAATCGTGACTACCCTCAAATCCGCGGCGTCACTGCGCAAACATAGAACGGCGTTCTGCGAAAAAGTCCTTTTAAAAATGTTGCGGCACGTACGGGAAGGCACCCATTACTGCGAAGTGGCGATTGTTGGTTTAAAGATTTAGCTGCAAACGAGGAAACGCTGCGCACATAGCTAGCTGATGGGGAAATGAAAATGTGCTTTTTGGAAGTGGCTTTTGTGCCTATTTCAGTTGCGTTATTTTTTATTGCTCAATTGATTTTATATATATTTACAGGTATATACAATTTGCTTTTGACGCGCCATCAATCAATCATTCCGCCAAACGAAATTTTAATTGGTTTTTCTATTTATGTTATTTCTCATAAATAGTGGACAAAAAATTATGTAGGTAGTTAATATTTTGGAAAGTTTGATATACCAATATGTGATGGAACATCTTCATCAGAAAGCAACGATCCTGTTAATAACAATTCTCAGATACGAGCGAATGATCCTCATACGAGGGTACGAGAATAGTTTACGATCTATTAGAGATACCACATACTCGTAATAATAAATATTTAATTTTCATGTGCAGCCGTCGGATGTAGGCATAATTTATTTAATTTTGCGTCATGACACGATAAAACGACTTGTTACTTATGTTATTTTTTAATCAATTAAACAAACACAATCTTATTAAGAATTTCAGATTTCTCTTCCAGTGAGCTTTAACTCTAGGTGCCGCCTCCGTACCTAATTGCTCGTTGCGATCTAATAACATTATCCAGGGCTAGTACCGCACCCAAATAAATGTTTGTTCAAACCAAATCTGGAATAATACAGTAAAGAGTTTCCAATGAGAAGTTATTTTATTCTATCTCTACAATAATATATCAGGATATTATTGTACGTTTAATGTTTTATTACTTTAATGTTCTAACCATTTAGGTACTCCAGAAGGCATTTGGATAGAACGTGAAAAATAATATTTAATTTGGGCCAGTTACTTAATTCAGAAATGTTAACCTATTGTTTTTTCAAATAGTATTTCTAACGAGAACAATACATATTACTAAAAATATTTGGGTTAAAATGCAATCAGAATGTGCTTGTTAAGTTACTATGGTTATAAGATTTCAATCACTTGACAGGTTTTTATCAATATACATTATGTACGTAATATCAAAAATTGAGCGGTTTATTTACTTCAGATTGTATTAGCTAATTGTTTGACGATTTCTTCGTAAATATCTACTCCTTTCAAGAAGTCTTCAATATTCAGTCGCTCGTTTACTTTGTGAGCTAGAATAGGATTGTTCAACATCGGGGACAAGCCATATGATGGGACCCCAATGGCTCTGAAGTGTCTGCCGTCGGTAGCGCCTGCCGTAACAATCGGCTCTAATGTTACGTTCCTGAAATTTATATTACAATATTAATGTATCAAAAGTATGCAGAATATCGGAGCATCGCCCCTTTCATCTTCAAAGTTCTAAAATTGTAGTACTATATATTGCTCAGTCGTAATTAAAGTTAATTTTTTGCTAAGCACGCATTGTCATCTCTAGTCTTAACATTAACAATCGAAGGCCTTGTCAGAGCGGGTGAGCCCGACCGCCTATTTGCAGAAGGAAAAAACACATAAAAGTACATTAGGAGTATTTTAATCTTGAACCACACGAATAACGGTGATAATTCAGCCAAAATTAATCTGTTTTGAGGCTAGTATAAAATCAGTAGTTACTTATTTGTAGATAGAAGGAGTTTAACGGACATGTCAGCTTAGTGCTACTCCAAACATGATTTGATTTAAGTTTAAGTTTTAGAAACTAAACGAAAACCAACTAAAGCCGATATATATAAAATATTTAGTGTTTTTCCGCCTCGTCTTGATGTCAGCGTGAGAAATCGAAAAATATTTTTGTTTTTGTTACTCGTTACTCGAAAGTGAGCTGTTGAGCGAGCGCTTGAAGAGTCAACATCTCCTGAGGATGCCTTGTGCTAAGGCGAAACACATGTCGAGGAAGTCGGATACTGAGAGAAAGAGAAATAATAAGGTGAGGTGTGGCGGTGGTGAAGAGGAACCATCAATCAACTAAAGACGGTTGATCAAGTTTTTGTTCATGTATTAATCGTACGGAATTTGATGAGCATTGAGCCCAAATTTCTGATTGATACTCACATCTTAGAAGCTGCAGCCATCAGCGCTCTCCAATGTGGACTAGAATCATCAGTAACAGATCGTGGAGTCTGTTGATCTTTCACAAGAAATGTAAGGGTAAGATTGTCCCCAGCACGTTTTATCCACTGGTTTAACTAAAAATGGATGATTTTAGTAATTATATAACATGTTTCAGAGTAATTTGATTAGATTTACATACTATTTATAAGAAACTAAAAATTCTATCTAGTGCCACTCATTTCAGTTATATATAGCTAAAAGAAATTATTTCCAGTCAAAATATTATATTTCCTAACTGTGTGTGGCAGTGTGTTCAACATATCTTGAGAGTCAGTGTATTCCAGACTAGGCATGCTCCATCTAGAGCCACGGTATCGCTGACTTTCGTGGTTGTGCGAGCTTGTGGTCAAATGCCTAGCAGTGCTGGATTAAAAAACCTTAGTGTAGAGACAATTTGCAAGATTAAATATGCTTTAGGACGGGCTGTAAGAAGTATGTACAATGAAAAATGAACTATAAATGAGTAGACTGTAACCGCAGAGTATTCTGCCCACAGACACATAAGAAATAATAGTTTTACGTTTCTCGCTGGTTGGAACATTTTGATAATTTGTAGATCTTTAGTGGTTAGTGGTTAATGCAACTGCCCATTTTTATTCTAGTTAGTTATTTAATTTTTCCTCCAAGATTTAATAAATGCACTTGCAAAGTTGATTTTTACACTACATAAATGTGATTGATGCTACGTGTGATAATCAAAGTTTTGTGCTTACAAACGACAATGATTTACTTCTTGTTCTTTACACTTACAGATTGTCTGTCAATTGGGTATTGGTTTACAGGCCTTTAGACAAGTTAAAACCCAAATGACTTAAACAATATGCTTTGGGTAAGTACCTGGTCTAGGAACTGGTTCTCGTCAACCTCAGCACCCAAACGCACATCAAAGGTGAAGCTTACTTTATTTGGAATAGTATTTACTGATGTACCACCCTGAAAATGGAGATATATAAGATGTTCAGAAAAACTAAGAGAGGAATTGTTTTTTTTTATTTGATAAATACTAATTCAAGGTAAAAGAATAACACGACAAATATTTTCATACGTAACTAATTATTGATTATGTAAAGAAAATGCAATTTCCATTACTTACACTGATTACATTGAGGTTTACAGACGTGAATTTTCCGGCGTTATTCATGCCCCAGTTTTCAGTCAAATATGCTTGATTTTCTCGAAACACATACATCTGGTTTGCAAAATTCAGGCACTGAAATTTAATACTACTATAGTTTGGCAATTAGATATTGTTTTTGTATTTATGCATGTGTTGTTTGTACCTTTCCCACTGCTGTAGCATTTGCGGGCGGAACTAAAGCTCCATGAGCAGCGATACCGTAGCAGTCTACTTGAAATTCTGTACAGAAAAATATTTATCTTTGTTTAGATATTCTAAAGTTATTAGGAACTATTTGAAAACCGCCAAAGCTATACTATTCTATAAATAGTCATATTACTTCGTTAGATCGGGGCGTACGCTTTTTTCATGGTTGTCCTTTTTTACCGAGATTCATCAAATTTACAGTGCGAGCTCATTCTGCGGCATGTCTCCAGTGCAGCCTGTTAATATTTTCCTAACTTAATTGCCCTCTTATCAAAAGCTATGATGTCTATGTATAACGTTATATATCTGATATAACGTTACGTGACGCTTATCGGGTTTTAGCACTAGATTTGAGAGAATGTGTATTTTAAGCAAATATTATTAGAGGTTTAACTTCATAATGTGGGCCTATCCTTACATTGAATTCTTTTGGATATCCATGGGCGAGAGCTATATTTTGTAATCGCCAGTATTTTTTCAATTTGCACGATGGAAAGACATAGGTATAACAATTTGTATAGTAATTAATCTCACGCCAAACAGCCTTGTCTTTGACAAAGACCGGTATGGAGGTAGGGCTTGATTGCGCCCACCCTTCGTCCATTTCGACTCCAACGTTCATGGCGGCGAATTGCTTGCTCTTGATGAAATTTTTCATGCCGTTGTGTCCACCGGTTTCTTCGTCTGCAATGAAGTATAATAGATGTACGATATGTTATTCGTTAGAGATGTATCAAGTTGAATAGGGAACATTATCCTCATCTATTTTTAGTTCGAGTAAAAAAAAGTGCCATAGGTTATTATGAAAATCGTCATTCATGAAGAGCTGTAATTTAAATTCCGATGTATCTTACAGTAAAAGTTGTTAAGAGTGGTGATCGTAGCTGACGACCATCCGCCGTGGTCTAATGGCTAACATACTTGTGTTCGATTACCGGTTTGCGGCAAGTGCCCGAACTATGATTTTAAACATTGTCTTAGTGTCTGGGTGTGTTGTGCGTGTTTGTGAATATTGGATGGCATCCCCGGCACAGAAGGAATCGTAGTGGGGTGTGTGAAGCTATGAGTGAGAAGTTATTTTTATTACCACGTTTCAGTTCATAACCTTGTTTAGGTATGTGTATAAAAGATTACCGCTAATTAGTTAACAATTTCTCAAAAGATTTCTGGTATGATAAAGAGTCATAAATTTAATCGTTACTCCATTGTATTTTTTCTTGTGATTATGTAGACTTTTTGTGTTTTAAATGTAGGTATAAAAAATAAGACATTCGAATATTTGCAAAAAGTAACAGAAGTTCCTTATTTTATTTATAACCAGATGACTCGGTGAACTTCGTATCACTTTGGTATCACTTACATCTATAATTGATCTCGCAGCGATACCAATCATTGATTAAGTATATTTTAAAACAATAAAATAATTATTATTTACACTTTTCAAACGCAATTTATTGCCTGAGTTGTTTATTATCTCTGCTATTACATCAACCCACATTTTGGCGAGCATGTTGGACTGCGACTTTCACCACATTCATAGGGTATACGTGCCCAGCAGTTGGACGCTATGGGTTGATACATAAGTACGTATATCAAATAGTAAGTTCTGACTGACTGACGGGTCATGATCAAAGCAGAGTCTAAACCGCGAAACATGAAATTTGTCGGTTTTATTCAGTGTAGTGTGTGTCTAAGATTATTTAAAATTTAACCACTAAGGAGAGAAATGGAGCATTTTATGTCGCGTGAAATGCTGCGGATGACAATTACAGCTAGTATACAGGACTCAGGTTATTTAGTCGCTCCTTAGGAAGAGTGTGATCTATTTTCGGCTTATACACTCCTAACCGATAACCCTATCGAGAATTTTAAGATAAAAGAATCAACCGCAATCATCCGCTGCATAGTTACTCACCTGGCATTAGCGTCATGTAAACGTCTCTTAGCAGAGGAACCTTCTTCTGTCTGAGTCTGCGAAGTGCTTCGAACTGCTGGATTGAGAGGCATTTCATGTCCTGAGTACCCCGTCCGTAAATATAACCCATGTCATCTATATGGGCAGCAAATGGGGGGTAATCCCACCCATCCTGAAGATTAATGAATATCACGTTATTTCACACCAAATAAAAGATACAGAACATACATATACAGTTCAATAGGAAATTGGTATAAATTGACACTCAGCTAGAGATGTTTGGTTGTGTTGAAGTTCCTTAATTACAGATGAGGCAGGTTAGCCTATCTTCAAACTCTTAAGCAACGTTCAAAACAACGTAAGGGTTATTTCTACTAGCACTGGGGGTACCTTGCTTCGGCACCATTTACCGACCGCTTTCAATAATATTTGGCAGGGATAAGTGGAAAACCAGCGTAAATAAACTACGTATATATACTATGTATAAAAAAATAGCTCCAGAGGATGTCTTTTTTTAGTGCAAGTGTGATGTGGTAGCTAGGTCAATAGCACTCAGAACTACTAAGCTTTATAATAAAGAGCTGAAATACAGTATAATTAATAGTCAAATTATATATACTAAACCTTTTCATCAGCTGGAACCACATCAATATGTGAATTGAGCATGACGCTGCTGAGCGAAGAATTACTCCCCCTCCATTTAATCACAACTACTGGATATCCTTTTTTATATTCGTATATTGTAAATGGAAGCTTTTCTTCTACAGCTAACTTATTCCAGAACTCAACTGCGGGGGCTAGAAAATCATCTAAGTAAAGATTATGATATCACATCAAAACGCAGCGAAAGAAATTTATTCCCAAGCAAAAAAGTTTTAGGTTCAAGTGATTGTGTTACATTCACTCTGCTATTATAATTTTACCAAAGATAATAATTTAAAAAAAGTTGTAGATGGACAAACCTCTTATTACTTGATTGAAAGCAACGTAATAAACTGTCATACTTTGACTCGCTTCTTATAGGAATCTATTAATCATTATACTTAAACGTTTGTAGGGAAAAAAAAGCTTAAAACGTACCAAGGTCTGAATTAGTAGTGGAATCAATTTGAACATATTTCTGGAACAACTTTACAACGGAATATGTATTGGCATAAATGCCATTCAAAAATAATAAACAACAAATTAACTTCATATTACTAAACGGTCTGAGAAGAAGCGAGTTACTGAGGTTTGTTTCAGTAATTAAAATGCATGTTCGCAAATAAGGTAATAAAGTACCTACCTACCTATAGGTTATTTATCCACTTTGAAACGGCAACGTGAATTCAAATTGCGTACCTACTCATTACAGGCCACATAATTAATTTGAATGGGTATAATATTGAATACTATTTTTTTGGGTATAGTTGTAAATACGAATTTCAATTAAGTAAATAAATTGGCCAAGTGCTGGACTCACGCACTAAGAGTTCCGTATATTTATCATCAATATCAGTACAGTAGTTTGGTTTAAAATTCCAAATATCTGAAAAGTTCATCGGCCTTAGACAAAAATATATGGACCAAAGATTCTTTTTTGATATCTGGACACCCATGATGGGATCACCCATGCTAAAAGTTACTTGTCATGATGAGGAGAGTGACTAATTTTTGGCTTAGCATAAGGCTATGCAACCTCATGCAACGTGTAACAGAAAGGTCTGACAATACTTAAGGATGTTAGTCTAGCGAAGGTGAACCCATTGTAAAACGATTTTTTTTCTAAATTCGAGATAAAATGATTAGATTCTCTATACAAAAATTGGTCATGTTATCGGTCAAGTGGCATGGAATCTCAATAATTTTTTCTCAAATTTTGCAAAAATTACTACAATGGGTTCACTTTGATGGGTAGACTAACACCCTTAAGTATTGTCGCACCTTTCCGTTACACGTTGTATATTATTATAACCTTGTATACCCACAAAATTGATAATACCTACATATAAAAATTACTTTATATTAATGTATATATCATATAAATTATACACTAGAAGTTCTGTGAACTGGAAACCTACCACCGCATTAATTTGGTGGTTTTAAAATCATTATTAGCTTCTTAATGGCTTCCAAAATGTAATAAGTGGCATCTGCTGTGTTTACTAGAAATGAATAACGGTTAATAGCCGTGGATACTTACCTCATCGATTCGTGACAGACCACAGAATCTTAAACACATATCTTAAATACACGAGTGATAAAAGAATCTAGTAATAAGTAAATCGTGTATCCAAACATACGAACTGACAGACGACGTGATGTTCGCTCGGTCTATTAATACTAGCTAACACTTATCTGATATAATGATCAGCTATAAAGGGGCTTCGTCAAATCTATACCTACATAGTCTATACAAATTACAAAAACGTTTATTGACCATTTCCAAAATACACATATAGGTAGGTAAATTATACTTCTAATAAAACTGTATTGCAGGTGCCAGAGCCTCCCGTACTAAGGTCAATTATTCATGTGTAAACATGCTTTGTCATAATATACTTTAGGTATATTTAGAACACTTGAAAGTATTACCAAAATGAAATTCCAACTCAATTTCTATTAACAGTGCCATTAAGGAAAATACCTCTATTTGTAAGCATATCTCAAAGATTGCTAGGAAGAATTCGTTTTAGGCGATAAGGCCGCCTAATGTTGATGCCCTCTATAAAAGATAATATGAGAATCTGGATTAAAGAGAAATCTGTATGAGAAATAAAAGCGGAAAGGCTTCTATTTCGTTTTACCTGTGTTTTTTGTTTTCAGGTTTGACTATATATACTGCCACTTATCTGGAAAACTTGAATTAGTAGGTACAAATACAATTCGGGAACAAATGACATTTGTTTTTCCGTGTATGCCAGAATGGGGACAATGGCTCGGGGACAATTTAGAATAAACCATTAACCTGGATATAAGCATTCTAGTAATGTGCCGCTTTGATCGAACGCTTTTATAACATTAGAGTAATGAAATAAGAGTTTCAGCCGATTCCTAATGACTCAATAATTTTGTAACCTCCGCAAGGCAGTAGCCGTTACTAACTACATATGTTGAGATAAAAACGAGTTTCTATATCACAAGTTAATTTATTCAGTCTACATAATTTATTGGGAGGTAAACGTTATTTTGAAGCTTACAATGAACACGTGCAAACTATATCACGTGTTTTGATACATGTATCCGGGTTGAAAAACAACCATCTATTCATCAGTTCTTACAACGTAAGCGTAGGGCGTGTTTACGGTTTGGTCTCCTGAGATGTTAGCAAGCGATGATATAATCTCCTGGAAAATGTTGATTCCTTCCAAGAAAATGCCCGCGTTGAGGTATTCATCGACAGAATGAAGTAAGAGCGGGGTGTTGGGCATAGGAGAGAAGCCAAAGGCAGGGATACCGACGTTTCGCACGAAACGTGCGTCAGTTGAACCGGGCGGGACTAGCGGCATCACGTTGATGTTACTGGAAATAAAAACAGAAACAGTTTTATTGACTGAGAGACCGAACAGTATCTCTTATAAAAAAAGAACCCAGTAAAGTCTTATGGATATTTTATCAATAGAGTAACAATTTTCTAAGAGACATTTTTTAAACGATTAGGTTATATCTCTATTAGGCCGTCTCCCGAATCCAATGTCGGGACAATGACCGTCCAATTCACATCCTACAAAGCGATTTTATAGTTGTCGGGTGCTTTTGAATAAATAAATATTTTTCCGAAAATGGAAGCAACTTGCTGTGGCACCAACTAATACCAATAATATATGGCAGTGACTTACGGACACGACATTAATTTTATAAAGAGTTCCAAATATTATGTCAAAAATCGGGTTGAGGAATTTATTTTGGAATCGCAAAATGTTGTAATCGCGAGGTCGACAGTTAGTCGAAGAACTGCCAAGTAGGTCAACATAGATACAATGTACTTACAGTTTCTGTGCTGCTAAGACCAATGCTGCCCAATAAGGGTTGGCGTTTGCGTCGATAACAGATGCTGGAGATTGCGGGTCCTTCAGAATATACGATAATGATATGTCGGACCCAGCTTCGTCAAGCCACTGTCGCAACTAGGAAAAATAAATATATTTTAATATCCAACAAACTATTGTCATTACTAAGTGCATAAGTAGCTAAGTTGTGATTTTTTTTTACCTAGAAATTAAGAATGAATTATTATTAGAAAATATTATAAACAACTATTATAGTTTTTTATGTAATAAATATGTCATTTTTGCTAGAAGAATCTGTTACCCTTAAATATTAATTACCTGAGCGAAAAAGGCATCTTGATTAAGTGTGATGGCCGGTCGAATGTCGAAAACCAGACTGACATGTTGCGGGATCACATTGTTGGCAGTTCCACCCTACGAACACAATGTAAGATAAAATATGCATTTCAAATCTACATATTATAAAAAATTATTAACGCTTTATCAAGATACATGAAATTTGAAGGGTGTAAGGATGTAATAGAACAATCATTAGAACTTAGGTAAATTAAGTTTTTAAGATTATTTACGTTAAGAGTTTATAAGGTACAAGTTACAAAAAAAAAACAAGAAAAGCGTCTTTGCTTCGAATCTAGGAAATTGTTCTTTCGCATAGCAGACAGGATTATGTCTGTCTGGATATTAGTATTAGCGTACTGGTCGAAGTTACCAATAAATCATTTGTAATGTAACTCTACTACATTTTACTACTTACATTCAATTTGTTGAGGTTCACAGAAGTGTACATGCCTGCATTGAAAATAGTAGCAAGTTGAGAAACGTTGTATTGCTCGTTTCTAAACTCGTTCACACGGTTGATCACGTTAACGCACTGCAAAAAAAAACATGTGATATGTACTTAAAAAAAATGTTTAGATACAAGTTTTTATCTGGGACTATGAACTACAAAATTATAGCACGCGGCAAACAACTTGACCTTGCGCGAAACGTGTTGTACTGTTCGCACTTACCAAACTACTCGTGAGAGTGAAAGGGACGACGCCGCCATCTTGGTTCTAGCTATTTGCCGCGTACTATAAAGATTGTAGAGTTATTTTAAACCTGAACTGAACGAGCCTAAACTCGGTGAAGTTATGTTGTTTTATCACCAAAATGCCATGGCCACCTTCCAGCATGCGATCAGAAACAATGTAGACTTGGTTGGGTTATCTTGTTTAGTTCAAAAAAACTATTGAAACCCAAAGTAGGTACTGGACCTATTCTGTTTTGGCCCCATTGCTAGTCTACCACTTTACACTGAATAAGTACTATTACTTATATTCTCTACGAACAAATTTTTGAGATGTATTACTGAGATGAGACTTCCATAATTGAACTAGATTGTCACCTTGCCAGTAGCTGTTACGTTGGTTTCAGGGAAAGATGATCCATGGGCAGCTTCTCCGTAGCAATCAATTTGGATTTCTGGAATACAATCACTTATGAAAAAATATGTTATATTATATGTGGATATTATTAATATCATGTATGGAGTTTCTAATATTATTTTCAGATTTCTATGATAGACGATCAGCCTCTCTGTATGAAACATTTCGGATTACTACTTATGTAATAAGTTATAAAAATATATTAGTGCTAGACCTCTAAAAATGCGATTAGGTACCTAAAACTTTGCACTAAAATATACAAAACAAAAGCGAAAAAAGTGGGCGACCACCTAATAAAAAGATAAAGATTTCAAAAAGTAAACTATGATCGGCAGTTTGTATGGATGGCTAGAAATAATAGACAAAATTAGAAAGGGGGCAAGAGGCTATTAAAAGTTCTAGCAATATTGGCGAAATAACTGATGGTATATGTCAAAAACATTACAGTTGAAAAATTTGTAAAACTTGTTACCTCTCAAAGTCTAATGAAATTTCATGCATAAGCCCATGGATGGTGCCCATGTTGCTGAAAATGTAGCTGTTCAACGTTTTCTTCCTTGAAGCTGTTATAGCAACACAGAAGAAATAATAATACAATCCAATATATGCAAGGTGTCGATGCTCTCTTATGTGAACTAACGGCATCTTGGTATACTCACGCCAGACAACTTTATCCTGATAGAAGATGGCCATCAGGGGCAACGGGAAAGAAGTGCCCTCGTCCATCTCAACACCGACATTCATGGCTGCAAACTCGTCACTTGCCAGAAAAGCGACCATGCCGTGTTCACCGCCTACTTCTTCATCTGATGAGATAAACAGGTTTGTAACACTAACATTGTTTGTAGATTTGAAAAAGAAAGAAATAACTCCGATGTAAAGTCATACAACTAAAGAACACAAAATCAAACTCTGATTTCTCAACAGTAATTTGAAGATATGTGTTATTGGACACATTGTGATAAACATTTTTTTTCGATAGATCCTTTTTTAGTGACTTGTATCTTTGTTTATATTTTATTACATTAAAAGCAATTGACAGAGTATATATAGGATTTGATCGACTTCACTCAATTCTTTGACTCGCAAACCGTAAAAAAACTATAGTACATACGTTCACAAAGTCACATAGTGTTTGCCATTTATCCTAATATATGGCCTACTAAAAACTTAAAATGAAACCATGTAACTACTTACACAACGATTTCCTTTGTGTAGACACATTGCCTTAGTAACCAAGTGACAAAACTATATGAATGCTGCATAACGCAATTTATAAGAGAAAATATTTTCACTAACCAGGCATGAGAGTCATGTATATGTCCCTGAGCCAAGTCACGCCGCTGGCTTTCATACGGCGCAGCGCCTCGAAGTGCTGGATAGAAACTGATTTCATGTCTTGAGTTCCACGCGCGTAGATGTTACCATTGCCGTCAATGGTCGCAGAGAATGGAGGGTAAGTCCATCCGTCCTGAAGAAATAGTAAAAAATATATTATTTAAAAATGTTCCCTAATCAGTGGCAACTTATAATAGCAATGGACTAGTTATTTAGCCATTTAGTTCATCGTCTATATGTGCGTCATGGCTATGACTCACTAAGTTTTTTTTTTATTTATATGCAATATACAAAAACATGGCTTATGTTAGGCACAGAGACTACGTTACAGTCAAGGTGACATTCGTCAAATAGTTGTTTGATCATATCCTATACAAGTCATATGCTTAATTTTTCAATTTCTTCTTAAACTCAAAAGTAACAGTAAAGAGACTTTGAAACTATATGTCTGTAAAAGATGTTTTCCTAGCTGAGCTGCTGCTGGCTCAATCGAATGTACTTACTTGAAGACTACTTCACGGTCGTCGTAAACATATCTAACACTTAAAATGTATGAATTTCGAGAATATCTTACACTTACTTCTGTAAGAATTGCTCTATTTATTACAAGAGTAAACAACTACAATACACTCTTGTCCAGGGAAATTACAACTATTTAAACATAGTTAAATGTGATCCACTTACAAGCCCAAAAGTTTTTTCAAAATTTTCTAGCAACGTGAAGCTACACGAGATACTTAACATACCTACGAGTACAAGTGTAAAGTTGTAAAAAAGCTATATATTTTATATACATAGTAAATAAACTGTAAAATCACATTATCAAGCGTATGTTTTAAAATCTGAACAATATGAGGGCATCTTTTTATTGGTGCAATGTACTTTATAATTATTGTTACTATGTACATAAAAGTGCTATAAAATATATGCTACTGAAGTGCATATTCATAGTACAAGTTCAATGTAACCAAGTAAGCACTTCACATAAAAAATAACAGCTTCAATATACTTTATCTGTAGATAACCAACGATAGATTCCGATAAGCATTTCATACTTGTTGCTAATGTCAAATGTCATCGTAATACACTTTGTTATCAAAATACTGTTCAGCAATTTATGGAGGTATAAAACTTTATAACATGTTTTATGGTACAGTACGTGAAAATAAAGTCGGATTAACGCAAATTCCGGGTTAGCAGCTGTTCACACTTAAGAAGCGAAATTCAATGTCCTCTTATTAATATATTCAGAGCTTGGCACAAAACTTTATACGAACCCATTTTTTACTCAAGCTGAATATTTCATAGGAGCGCGCTAGTTGAATAGTTTTATGTTCTCAAATATTGTTTAAACATCCCATAGGATTGTAACATGATGAATATAAAATATCCGTTACTTCCCCACAGCGCAATTAGATAATATTGACCAAGAAACATTGGCAACAAACCTTTTGATTTTCTTCCCAAGGGAAAATATATTTTAGGAATATTTAACACCCAATAAACATAAGAAAGTAAAAAAATGCGTCTTATCTTCCTATCCATATTATATCTATATTATATAATTATACTATAATATTATATATATTATATTGGTATATATTTAAATTTAGTTTATGTAATAGAATGTAATTGTGTATATTTGTATGTGTTTTTAAGTATAGATTACTTTCTTTATTGTAAGTACACCCCCGTCCTATACATCTTTTTTCTCAAAGGTGTCCATCCTAAGGTTGCCTGGAAAAGATCGCTTTTAGCGATAAGGCCGCCACTTGTGGCACTACATGTAAATTAATATTTTTGTATTGTTATATTTTGTGTATCTACAATAAAGCGTTGATCTATCTATCTATCCAAAGCTTGCTATAGAACTAATAGCGGTGAATAAGTAGGTTATCATAATAAGGTAGGGTATTGGGCATTTACATCTGTATTTGCTATAACTACCTCTTCGTCGGCTGGTACGACGTCCATATGTGAGTTAAGCATGATGCTGCTTAGCGAAGGGTCAGTGCCTGCCCATTTGATCACGATGACGGGGTAACCTTCCTCGTACTCGTATATAGAAATGGGCAGGTTCTCCTGTGCTGCCAATTCCTTCCAAAATTCTACTGCGGGTGCTGTAAATGTATAGATATTTTAGTACTATGTCAAAACTCCCATATGTTTTGTAAACAAAACAATTAGTAGTAGTACTTCTCCTGGGTCGGACACTAAAAGATATTCGACCTCGTCGTTCGTATAACTACACCGGCCGAGAATCAAACCCGGGACCTCCGACTCTCGCAGCGAATATGTCAACCAAGTGTTTTAAGATAAATTTACTTCATTGACTAAAAGCCTTTAATTCGTCTTCACAAAATCTGCCGGCATTTTAAAGGCCTAATATAAGCAAACTTACTGAGATCGGTGTTGGTGGTCGTATCAATTTGCAGGTACTTTTGGAAGAGCTGAACGACAGGATCGGAAGCGTAGTCAGTGCAGTCGGTGGACGCAGCTAGTACTGCGACGCACAATGACACCCAGAATATCACACCCATTATTGTATTCTGTAAACAAAACATCGTAGAGGTAAAAACGATTGTATTACATGGGCTGAACAATCCCCGGCCTAACACATAAACGTCGCTAGTCTTATAACATTTACCACATTTTCAGTTAGTACTAAACCTTTAAAAGAAAGCTGTTGAAATTTTAGGATATTTCACTCATAAGTTTGTGAGTTATTGTGATAATACTGACAATAGTTTTGTTATTTTAAAAACAAAAGATGCCGCGTTTGATCACTGTTGAGCAAAAGCAAAAATATGTTGATGATACTGAGCAGTGTTAGGCCATGTTCAAACGTAACAAATCAGATTTTTTGCGTCGATATGTGTCAATGGATGAAAAATGAATACATCACTTGCACTCCGGAATCAAATCAATCGTCATCTGAGTTTAGACACACTGGTGAACCTCGTCCAAAGCGTGCAAAACCACAACAATCAGCTGAAAAGTATATGGCCTCAGTATTTTGGGATATGCATGATGTAATGAATATTCATTGACTATTTTGAGAAGCGAAATACAAGTACCATACATTGAATATTATACAGCGTTATTGGAGCCTTTGAAGGCCAAAATTGCATAAAAACGATCGGATATGGCAATGAAATAAAATTGCTTCATCAAGACAACCACTGTGTTACAAGGCAATTAAAAGAATTCCAAAACTATATTGAAGAAGATAGAATTGAAATTCGAATTGCTCCCAAATTCGCCAGATTTGACTTTCAGCGAATACCTATCTGCTGGCAGATCTCAAAAAATGCTCATCGGTACGAAATTTGACTCGAATGAAGAGATTATCACTATAACTGAGGTCTATTTTGGGGCTAAAGATAAATCGATCTACAAAAATAGTATTGAAATGTTACAGCATGGCTGGAAAGATTATGTGGCTCTTGATGAAGATAAACATGTTTAATAAAACCAATTTAGAACAAAACAATCGTGTTTTCTTTGTTAGGTCCGGGACTTTTCAGCCCATGTGTTATACATGTGAACTGGCGTAAAACTGAGCGCTACCGTTAGTTAGACGACATTTCACAACACAACACGGTAAGCCTGTAGCCTCAATTAGTTTGTCTGTGCAATCTCATACTTTTTATTGCATAAAGCAATCCATACTGGACTGCAGTGCACTCTCACAGTGCGAGCTCACTTATCGACAAGATAATGAATCTGCCAAGATGATGTGAAGTGCGGTATTCTGATGATGAAGATACTCGCAATTTTAAAATATCTATGTAAAGAACTGGCTCTTCGATAACAGTCTCAGTAGTTCCATCATTGAACGACGCTATGCGATTAGTGGGAGTAACCTGATATTTCTACGTATCGACAAACAATCATTGACCGGAGGTAGCAAAGCGCTTCTGTTTCTAGTTTAGAAAATGTTTTTTTTATCCATCAGTCCGGCTGCAGTCGGTGGTACTCATATAGAGACTCAGTGGCCAGATCAGTTGGCTAGATTGATTTGACATAAATAAAACAAATGAACGTCGCAGAAATTGTTTATTGCTCATTTGTTTCTTTGATGTACATTTGTTTCTGCTATGCTGATTTGCTTTTTTGTCAGATCTGACCACGGATACTTTACGATCGAACCATAGATACTGACACAGGCACTCAAAACAGTGTCCGTGGTCTGATCATCTAGATCGATCTGACGGCCAATCAAGATAAACCTTGGTGTACTAGATTTTGTGAATATCACGTTTTTTAATCGTCGTGGATTTTTTAAACTCATAATGGGTGTATTTCCAAAAATAGGGTAATTTTACACCAGCGCCTACTGACCGTTTATGAAATTTGGCAGAGACTCACATAAGTGTATTAAATTTTAAAGAACCTTTTTTTAATATATAAGAGTCACAAAATTATTGTCGTTGCAATATGGCAGAAGTTGGTGTCTACATAATTATAATATTCGTAGTTGATCTTTATAGTCACGGCCGTGAAGTATGCTAATAGAAGTGAAGTACCTACTACGCATGTATCCGAAAGATCTTACTTGTAATATTTTAAAAATTAAAAACAGACTTAAATTTTTCAGTTTTATGGAAAGAAATTAGTATACCCTTTCGGACAAATAAAGAATTTTTCATATCGATCGGTGTCTCTAAGAATCGATGGATCCCGAGATCGTGGAATAAAAAAATAAAACAGATTCTTACCAATAGAGAACCACTTTTTTGAAGTTAAAAATCCAAATCTAAATATAGTTTGCAAGTACCTTCGTAACTATTTCCATGATCGTGTCGTGTCGTGTCGATGTCTCTGAATGTACGAGCAGTCACTGAATTACTTGTGGCGGAATGAGTTTTGTGTCAATTTTAAACCGAATAGTGAATTACTGATAATTATTCACATAAGAGTAGAAACGCTAATGTTAGGAGCACATTATTTACAACTTTACAAGTAATTTTATTTTTTCAATCAACTACAGAACATGAAATGTATAAATGAATACGAAGTAATCAATTAGTATTGATAATACGTACGTAAAACAAAAATAAATTAAATTACTTTCTACTATGTATCCCTGGATACTCATATTCAAATTGTATTTACAAGATGAATACATAGGTAATATAAATGGTACACACATATTTATGAGATTAAACTAATACTATACTACTAAATATTAAATCTATTAAATAAATAAAAAGTAATTTATACATGTATATTATTTATAATTTATTGATGTGCTTTATTTGTTATAGCTATCATCAAGTTGTTACTCACCTGAAGTGCTAATTTACACTGCAAATAAAACTTTGTCAAATCGCAATTTATTGCCGGTTTTATTGACTTTTTATTGACTAGATCTTAGGCTTCCCGAGGTAGAACATAAACATTACAACAATATAAAGATGTGATAGACACTAAAATATGATTTACTATCTAGATTAAGTATAGTCCAGATATGCTGTATCTTCGATTATATTTTTTAATATATCAAACGTGTGTGAATGACGGACTGACAGGTATACAACACACTTCGTTGAAAGACTGCTTTTGTTAACAATGGACACAAGCCAAGTCAAGAGAATTTTTAATAATATTAAAATACATATAATTACTTCCAGGGTTATCGGGTATGAGTGTAAAAAGCATTGGCTTTCAACACTTATACCAATTCCATTATGGCAGGAGCCGATAGAACTTTTTCAGTTATTGCGATTCACAAATCAATTCTCTGGATCGATTTTAATAAAATTTAAGTAGAACCATTAGGGAAGTATAGTTCCATTCAAACAATTTGTTTTTTTAATTCGGTAAAGCCGTCTCCGAGAACTCAGTTAACAAATATTTAAAAAACTTTGCCGTCGATTTGAGTACCTACTGATTTTGCTAGTTGGTAGAAAATAAACTATGGCAAACATCATCGTACAATTTTCTTGCCCACAAGTATCAAGCGAGTTATACCGAGGTACGCAATTAGTTACATACCTCTCCACTATTATTATAGATTTTATAACCACACAACTTTGAATTATACACAAGTGATAAAATAGTAAAAAAATCATATCTTTATATGGAAATCCGTAAATTTTATTGACGTCATTTTATTATTTGTTCAAGTGCATCAGTTTGTTTACCTTTTAAATTTTAGGTCTTGAACTCGAAATTTTAATATAACAGTTTCCTTACTCGATATGAATATATCAATCATATATAAATCAAGTCGGATCGACTACTTTCTGTTGCTGTGGGAAAAAAGACAAATAAAGAAATTTCTGTTGTCGACTCATTTGATGAAGAAAAGTCCAAGGAAATCCCTGACCCTGGTGATTCTTTGATTAGCCGGTTGATGATATTTCTGTCATCATTCCGTTAATAATTTGTCCAGATTGTATTCCAACTATGAAATTTCAAATTTCTTAAATTCTATTCCGAATGGGATAAACTTCTACTTATCAGGAGCGCTAAGAAACAAGTTTTACATATTCATAACTTTTTATTATTAATTCATTATATACAGATAGTTTTTAGTTTAAATACAACCGTATAAAATGTGACGATAAACCGACATTGATATTTTGGAAGAGATATGTCTGTAACGACGCGGCAAACAAAGCGATTACATACTCTTTGTATAAAACAGTAGGTATAGGTAGGTCATTCCAATATATATAATGTTTCACTTCTTAGTGTAAAAATTTGTTACTAATTACTACAAAATTTGCTTGAAATTATGGATCGTTTGATAAGAAATATGTATGTGTAAAAGGGATAACAGTTTGCTTGGATCGTTACAACTCATACATTTCTTAGTTACGACAATGCATAAAAGTACAATTAAGTTTTTTAATAAAATTTGACCCATACGATATAGATAGATGAACGCTTTATTGTGGACGCACAATACATTAAAAACAAAATAAAAATTCATCCAGTGCCACAAGTGGCGACCTTATGATATACAATTTTATAAACCAAAAACAATATTTTCAAATCGGTCCAGACATCTCTGAGAAATCGCAGAACATACATTAAAAATTCGTAAATGCGCGTCAGACTCGCGCTATAAGTTAGTACAAGTTATTATAATATCATAACAGCATTAAATATGAATATGTAATGAAACATTTCCACTGAAAATAACATATATTTTGAATATATTATATTCTACTAATCGGGGTCCACAGATAACAGTTTGAAACAAAGTCACCCTAGTGAATCACATCTATTTTGTTTCATTAATAACTACGTAATGAAGATTAAACACGTATTTCCGATCTTAACAAGGCAAACACTTACTGTAAATGAGTTTAGCAGGACCAATTGCAAAATTACATAATATTCACCAAATCGTCCGATACGTTGTCAGAAAAATATGCTATTTAGAATCAAAAATGCTCTTTCAAGATCATCGTTATCTTGACACATATTGAAGATAAGACAATGAAATTTATCAGTTGTTTGCTTTTGCTATGACCACATTCAATGCTTGCTATGTCCATATACTTCACTAAATACTTCTGGCCATAGGTTTTAACACTAGATAGTTTATTTACTTTTGGCTATCTTATCTATGATCTGATAATAATGAGAAATGGTTTGGTTTTCGTAAAATTACAAAATCCATGGGACAAAAAAAAATCTGTGAGAAAAAGCTACCTAGGACCTATACACTTATTTTTGTCAACACATCAACAACCTAGACTTTTGCCACGAACAAGAAACTATTTTAGTTCTCATCATCAGAATTACTAAAAAATTCCCAGTTTAAGTTACTTTGATTTATAAACTTAACTATTAAGGCTATTTTTCTAAAACTGAAAAGTATACCCTTTTGAAAAAAAGAATTTTTGAAATCGGTTCCGGCATCTCGAAGAAAACTTTGAGAAACTCGTACTTCTTGAAACCGGTTAAAAAGTACGTATCTACCATTCATTTCATTGTACAGGGTTATTGGCAATGGAATGAAATGAAATAATCACGATTTGTTTACTAAGAGTGTGGCACATTAGCCACTCTCTTTATAATCTCGTAATAAAACTCAATACCGTCAATAAACGTCCCTACGTTCAAGTATTCGTTTTTTCCGTGTATTCTGGATGTGGTGTGAAGTTTGGGCGCGAAGCCTATCGCTGGGATGCCTCGGTTTCTGAGTTGGAGAACATCAGTAGTCGCTGGACAAACCAGAGGTACTATATCATAGGCCCTGAAAATATAGATAAAAAAGAATAGTATCAATACTACGACGAGCAGAATAAGTCAATAGTAATTGTCAGTTTTTTTAGATAGCATTGAGCATAAGTAGGTACGTCCTAGATATGATAATAGACAGTAGTTTTGTCATTGTCTTCGCACTTTAAAAAACAAGAGTGTCGAAATAATATTAAATTTTTGTGTGTTTAGCTTCCATCCAATGTTGACGAAACATAGTGAATGGGTTCTACGAGGTTTAAGATTTTTATTAGTCGTCGGGAATTCTAGATTGGAAATTCTCACACCACGGAACCTATAAAACTAAATGGAACCTATAAAGTTAGGTGAAATAAGGTCTAAAATACTGTGGTTTTCGGATAGAGATACGAATCGAAGATGTGTATTTGGTTTCCAAGGCGACGGTCTATTTTTCATATAATATACGTCCATTTACATTTTTGTGAGAAGGGACCTCCTCGATATTTTTTATTTTGTTCGTTTTTTTTTGTAAAAATTAGGGCCAGATGATGTCTATAGATTCTAAAATTATGATTTTCTGACAAATGTCATTAAGGTCGAAAATCGTGTTAACTTCCAATTGCAATCGTTAATAGACAATTTAACGACTTTCTTTTGTTTATTCAGGTTTATTTAGGTAAGAATATTTATTTCTCGAAAATTACATGAATAAATTTTCGATTCTAAATTAAACTAGCCAACCGCCTAACAGTCGATTCTTTAATTATTTTTTTGAACTTATTCTTCTATTATGGACGCCGGGTCAGCTAATATTGAAAAATATTGACATTAATATTTAAACGATACTAACGTCACTCAATTGTTTTGCCTTCCCGGAACCTCTTCGCTAACACTTTATGGTATAGTACTAAAGTTGAAATTGTTTTTATGTATTATTACGAATTGATTGTATGGGAGTATATTTTTTTGTTATTAGACCTTTACATGCAATTTTTAAAATTTTACATTCCGTAAGATTCATCCTCCTACTTCAAGGAATATTCTAAAAAAAGAGTTAGCAAAATCGGTTCAGCTGCAGCTGATCTCAAGAACATGTTCTCGAGATTTGCGCTTAGCAACACATTTAGCGATTCTTTTTTATATTATAGAAGATGTATAATAAATAATCGAACTTTAGTAAATTTATAAACAAACAAAAAAACATAAGTTAATGCCAAAAAGTTGACCCAGTTTAAACTAAGTTAGATATGTATATAGATTAAAAGTTATTTTTTTAAATGTTATATCATCTGCAGAACAAGTAATTAGATCGCTTGCAACCAAGTCCAAAAATAATTTTAACTTAAGTTCTTCTATTTTGTTTAAGAGACGCTCGTTTCTTCCACATTTACTTGTTTTGCGATGCTCATCTGTTTGTTAGATGAATATTTTTGTACATGCGACATTTACTCATTAAAAATTAAATATCGGTGTAACAGAACTATAGTGGAAAAGTAATTCCATGGCACACTCTCCCAAAATGCATCCGATAGAAAACCGATAGGCTAGCCACTTTCCGACGATGGTCTAAACTTTGGAGCGAGCCTTGGCTAAGGTATCGTAGCCTATAATTTTTATAACACGCTTTTCCACTGACTACAACGCCTCAAGCTGATATTTAGCCGATCCATCCCAAAGGTGCGAGCAGTTCTTCATGCAAGATCGAACCTGTGCTTTATATAGCAACTGTTCTGACGTGAAATACCGCCGCACCTTCGAGAGGATACCCAGCTTTTTGACAGCTAGTTGAGTTTTTGACTCAATATACGTACTAAAATTGAGAGTTGAAGTCAGCGTGACACCTAAAACTTCGAAGTAATCGGTTAGTGGAACGGATACATCCTGGAAAGTAGGAGCCAGCTGAAATAACTTCTTTTTGGCAGAAAACAGACACGCCTGAGTCAGGGCTGCGTTGAACTTGACAAGATTGGCTTCACCCTAATTGGAGACTGCTTCAAGAGATAAGTTCAATCGCTTGACCATGGCTTCTCTTAATGACTGAACCACAGCCGCACTAGCACGTGGTGAAGATGTGCTACTCTCAACTAGTGTGCTATCGTCTGCATACCCAAAGATACCAGGTTTTAGCGGGTCGTTTATGTGTGGCAAAAAAAGAGGCGCTGAGAGTACCGATCCCTGTGGGACCCCGGCATTTATAGCCAATTGGTGATGAAACCCAAACCTAATAGCGATCTGGTTCAGTTGTCAGCAGAAGGTCCAAGCAATAAGGTGTATGTGACTCAACGTCAGGTACCCTTGCACCAGCTGGGTCATATTTAACGCTAACGCTAGCTTTCGCGTCTCTCGCCCAGCATTGTTAGTGTCCCGGTATGGGTGTAGCCACTCCTGATGGTGGGCGTTGAAGTCCCCCAGTAACACCAACTGGGCAACTGGGTACGTTAGCTGAGCCGCATCCGCCGCCTCACTTGGGTGTTCGGTGAACCTGGTCGTCTCCTGATCACCGCTATGCGAACGGTAGACACAAGCATAGAATATTTTCTCTATACTTGTGTCCACCAAAACCCAAATTGTTGAGAATCTTCTAAGTGACTGAGACGCCGACAACAGAAATCATCCCGGGCGTACAAGCACACTCCTGCACGAGGCTTAAATTTGTCCTGTGTACGACAGGTACGCCACGTCTGACGCACATCCGATCTGCGTCTCCGTAATAAAAAAAAATTCGGCCTCCCGGTCTCAAGATGGTGGTGAACCGATACGAGATTAGAGTGCAGTCCTCGTATGTTAGTGAGGTGCACTTTAAGCGGAGTGCGTCCGCTGTTTAACTACCTTTATCTTTTTAGTTTTTTTCATATGACGAGTTGAATCGGTGAAGGGATTAGGCTCTACGCTGCTGACCCACAGACAAACAAAAACTACTGTGTTTCATCAGTGAGGGAGCTAGTCTGAAGACAGCGGGGACGCCCGAGCCCCCTTGAAGATGACCATCGTGCCCTTTCATCTGGAATCCAACCGGCACGATCGCCAGTCTCCAGGATTTTTATGAGTGGCTAGCATAAAATTGGGCCCCCAACTAACTGCGGTGGGCTAACGGTGCACCGTGCCTCGGATCCCGCTACCCTCCACGACTAGCTACCTGGTGCAACTGCAGTAATTTGAGTCAAATACGGTCCTGCAACAATAGAGCAACTATTCCGACCCACCTCTTCGATCGGTGTCAATAGACAATGCGCCGGAACACGGCGAAGCCGCTTGGCGGCACAGCTTAGACTGTTGGGAGGTCACTAACCATGGCCGGAGCCTACCTCCAGTTAGTCGCTTGATTCGCATCACTGTTACTATTTATTTATAAGCACTTACAAATCATTAATGGCATCTTTCATGGCTATCCAGTAAATATTGGTGTCGTCGATGGCAGTCTCATCAGCGACGTCTTCGCGACGAATGTAATAAATATCCGTATCGTTTCCAGCTTCATCCATCCATTCTTTTATCTGGAAATAATTTCATAAATCAATGTCATCTTAAAAAGAAAAAATCTCAAAAGCTTACTTTTGCTACATAACTTACATTTTGTAAATGATAACTCAGTAAACCAATTTCCAACCTTGATCGATAGGCAGCCGCCGCGTAAATAGCCGAGTCGTTAACTCGTTAAGCATACCTACTCGCTTCGAGAGCTGGCGGTCTCGGGTTCTATTCCCGGCCGAGGTAGGTGTTCATTTGAACATTTGAAATGATTTATTGGTCTGTGAGACTAGATAATTACAGTTGTTCCTGTTTGAAATATTGGTTCTCTAGCTCCAATCTCAGATATCTCAACCCTTAGGACCCGAGGACATACTCCGGTCTAGGTGTAGATTTGTAAATGTTGCATGGCAACTCCGACACAGCAGAAATACTAGTGGGGGCTGTTAGTGTGAAACATTATAAGTACTCGTATTTCCAAATACAACAAACCATACGGGATGTCCAAACAAACGACAGTATCGAAATAACGAATGTTGTTAATGTTACTTCTAATTATTGCACTTAATTTATATAAATAAACCACTTTTACAAGGGAAACATCCCCGAAACGAACAAAATATGTCAGTAGATGCATTGGGTAAACGATTTTTAGTTGTAAGGAGCAGCTTTTTTCACAAGTTTGTGGGAGGTCGGGACTCGTGTCCGCAGTCTACACGAGACCAAAATACTGCCCTCTACTTGGTATTAGTCAACGCATCAGCATTGCTATTCAACGTTGCATAGTTATATATTACAAGGTTCGTCAAAAATTGAATTAATATTTTTCCTATACGTTTTATTTGTGAAGAAGCATTCTTTATATTTGTATTTATTAATACATACGATTAGTATTAAAAAATTACTGAATACAAACCATTTCATAAACTTCAGTTACATTACTGTCTGAAGAAAGTCTCATATCCACTGCTATGGATACGTTAGAAGGGATGACGTTCACTGCATTACTGGCCTGAAAATGTAAATGTTATTCATACCTAAATATAATTGACTAGTGGCGCTTCCCGGCTTCACACGGGTAGACACTTTGAAGCTATTTTTTTTTACACCTTGGGTTAGTTTTAGTAAGGATTTCTATTATTTTATTACTACTAGAAAAAATGTTATGTTAAGTAATGATAATGTAGCTTTTGTAAAAGCTTTCATAATCGATTCAGTAGTTTTTAAATTTATTCGTAGCATACAAAAATGCAAGTCTTTGCTCATTATAATATTAGTGTACCTAGTCTAGTGTAGATAAATCTACTTTCTGTAGAACGAAATCAGTTAAGCAATGGAGTAAACACAACAATATAATATAATCTATGATATACATGGATGTGATCTTCACCAAAACACCAAGCACTTCAAATAATTTACAGCATAACATGCCCAAAAGTTGAATTGATTAAATTATTAAAGCTAAAAAGACCCAGTAAATCGTTCGGAAGTTTCGAAACAAATCATAATTAATTCATTCGTAACCCGAACACAGAAAACGAATTCTTAGTAACCGACGTCATAACCACGAATTTGTGTTTGATTACTAACAAGTTTGAATTCAGCTCTTAGCGATACAATTTATTTTTTTTATTTTGTTATTTCTAGTTTAAAACCAAACAATTGAATTTTGTTAAAGTGAAGTGAACACTTCAGATATATTTATTTAAAGGTATCAATTTAAAACAAATATTATTCAAATCGGTACAGCCGTCTTCGAGAAATCAGATTACAAAAATAACTCTTCTTTTTTTCTGCAGTGGGTAAATACTCATAGGAAGCATGCTATTATATATGAGTGAAAAAAGTAACTCTCAAAGCGTGAAAATGTTTTATACACAAAATGCAAGAACTTACATGAACCATGTTGACGTTAACACTAGTATATTTTCCAAAGTCTAGTGAATGTGTTGATTTCATTATTTCCAAACTTTTCGTACGGAACTCTAGAACACGACTAATGAATCTATTAGCCTGAAACCGAAAAGAAGCTCCAGTAAAAAATAAGCTATTATTGTATTGTATAACGCATTATTGTCCAAGAAAAAGTACTCACTGTTGTAGGTGCCAGGTTGTAGAACTCGCTGCCCACTTCTCTATTTCCTGATATTTATAATCTGGGTCTTTTCATGTCACAAGTGAATCGGTTTCTTCTATTCAAGCGAGCTATATTTTAGGCCTCATCGTCGCTTCACATCAGGCGCATTACAGTCAAGCGTAATGTATCTTCTTCTATCAGATTAAGTCTACAGTGTACGGTTATTTATGTAAATGCAGCACGGTGATCACTACCAGCAAAATATAATAAAATATAGGGTAGATGTTCGTGATGCGCATCACTCACTCTAGGAAAGCAACAAAAGAGAATAACTAAAAGTTATGTGTTAGAGAAGTACTGAGCCAAAAAGATGTCACCGTATTCATCAGGCAAATAATTCAAAATACATATTACTCTTGTTCATTTGCTGGGGTGTGTCCTATAACAAGAAGGTGGGTACTTATATGGCAGTTTGAAAAGATTTTAAGAATAGTTAGAATTAAGATGGACCAACCTTTTCTGTCGCTGTGTTTTCTGGCATAGTAAATCCATGACCACCTTCCCCATAAATAGTGAAGACCATTTCTGTAGAATGATAATAGCTTGGTAAATAAATGCTCTCTGAGAATTCTTTTATATAATCAATTCTTATACTTCTCTTGTTAATTTTATATTTATGGGCAATTCAAATTTAAAGCGAATGTATTGAAAATAATTATAATAATTATATTTATTTATACAAGTTAAATAGCGGGAATGCTATGCATCCTCGTTAGGTTATGCATCATGCGTAGATACTCGTAGTAGCTAAATATATATATTTTGTAATGCCAATGAGGGTGGCATGATCATGTCTGACCAAACCCTCTATAATATATTAAACATTATAAAAAAACAAGTTAAATAACTGCATACTGCGAAGTAGTCAATGTCACCAATAGTATCTTGGCAGATAACTTCCCAGATATATGTGACATTTAATATAACTCATAATACGGTACTCTATGACAATTGTACCTAAGTCTTTACGTTTATAAACATGTAGGTATATTATTTTAAGATACAATCAGTTAATAGAAATATATAGTAAATATGCTTATGGGATATTATAAAACACTTCTCAACTTAGACATGTCTTAATATTTGTTTATAAATTCATTGTTTATTGTATGAAAAAAAAAACATGTTTACTAACGCCAGGGCCGTCTATCTACGTAAAAAGCGAAGAAAGTGTCGTTTTTACTAGAAAAGCCTTCGTCCAGAGCAAAGCCAATGTTCAAGTCCTTAAAATCATCTGTTTCTATAAAAGCCTTCATTCCTTTGTAGCCGCCTGTTTCTTCATCTGCAAAGAATATTTAAAACTGTAACAATATTCCAACTAATTAATTACGAGTACCTAGTTGTAAAACTAGTAAATACTTAAGTATTTACTAGTTAAGTTACGGGTTCCAATTTTTTTATTTCTTCTTACAGTTATGATGTTTGTATTTTTGTGTGCTTGTACATCTCAAATTTCGTACTCACATACATCGTAGTATTCAACCAATCTTGATGTATGGTTACTATATATATTTTAATAGAATTTAATAGGTGTCAGGGATTTTCTACTGATGGCGTCCGGGATTTTCTACTGATGGCGTCAGGGATTTTTTTCTGTATTTCTCTCAAAAACGGAAAAAGTTCCGCATAAAATGCAATATTCACCACAAATCTACAATAACGGTTTTTTTTTTATTAAGTTCGTCGACTGGACGTTACAACTGTATGAATTCAAAACAATTTCTTTGTTAAAGTTATGGTTGAACGCCCTTCTAAAAACAAACATAGCATGCTTACAAATACACCCGACAACATAATTACTTATACACTAAAATAAAGTTATCTGTTTACAAAGAATTTCTTAATACTACGCTGACGCTCTGAAAATATCAAGATCCTGACAGACACTATTATAATTGCGGCTCAACCGGTAGACGGGCGAGTTAAGACCGTAATTTGTACGAGATATGTGACAAGGTAGGCCAAAAGTCTTGCGATTGCATAGTCGACTACCTACTCGAGGTAATGAGAAGTTAATCTTAGCAAGTAAATCCAAAGTATCGATGTATGCATTTATAATTTTAAATAGAAAAATTACATCTGCTGTCTTACGCTAAGAGAATCTGCGTTATAATGTTCGAGCCTGCAGTCGTAGCTCTACAGACTACGGCATATATTAGCAGCGTAACTAAGGTTGTAGAAAAACTAGGCTTGGAGGGATTCCATCCGATCCACATGAACATTATAAGGGTTCCAAACGGATGTTATTTTCCAGAATACTGTGACTTTGTTGGTTCCTACATCTACGTTTTACACAAACCTGGCATCAAAGTCAAATGCAACGTCCGCAACAGCGTTACATTATCCTTTCTGAGTTCTCGAATAGCCTCTAAGTATTGTATCGCAATGTCCTTCGTGTCTTGCAGTCCACGCCCATACATATCTCCATTGTCGTCAATATGTGCTGAAAACGGGGGGTATGTCCATTCGTTCTGAAAAAATAAGCTGGTTACCCAAACATTGGGTCGCAACCTTGGGTCGCGTGTAGGTAAAAGTATACATGCGACCCAAATAATATTTGGGAACTAAGGTTTTCCTTTTTAACCCTCTTGCAATTTTATCAAGATCGACGAGAAACATAGACGGGCATGCTTAGATGTATAACTATGGTTTGAGTATTTTCAAGTTAAGAGAGTGAGGATATTCTTTCGGGCAAGCATGCATCATCAGTTGCGAAAAATCCTCAAAATATCATGTGTTGAAAGTTTTTCTAACATTGCGCCAAGTATTTAACCAGTCGCTTTTCAGTTATTTATTTACTTTCTTTTATTACATAAGTATCAAACTATAAAAAACAAGTATAATATTTGTAACTAGCTTTTGCTCGCGGCTACACCATGTTTTTTTTTTGTTATTCTCGTAAGTCACTCTTCGGGTTTCGAACTATCACTGTGCAAAAGATCAAGTCGATCTATTTGTTCACTCAGTTTCTGAGAAAAAGACAAACAAACCAAGAAACACACTTTCGCATTTATAATATGTGACAGTTATATGTGTATGATTTGGATAAGCTATATATGCTCGTATATATATATATATTTATATAAAACTGTATGTATATATTTATGTATATTATAAACCATAATGTATCAGCACCCAGATTCACAATGAGTTTCCGCTTGGATTCGAAAACTTTGCAACACGAATTACGGATCCGAGCGGAAACTCATTGTGAATCTGGGTGCAGATATCGATAATAAAAAACTTCGGATCTCGAAGCAAGCATGCTAGCCACTAGACCACGGCCACCATCAAAAGGCAGCCTATAATGTCCTTTTGCAAGTTTCGCCAAATTGGTGCAGTGGTTCAGGCATAAAAGCATTTCAGTCAGATAAACGCTTTCAAATTTATAATATGTTGGGATTATCAAACACTAAAAGTTCATAATAAGAGTAAAAAAAAGTAACTAGTATCTACAGTACTTAGGTACAGGAAAAAAGCTTACTGCGTCAGCCGACACCACATCCATATGGGAATTGAGCATGATGCTGGGCAGCGACGGATCCTGGCCTTGCCATGTAATGACAACCACAGGCTTCTCCGCCGGTCTGTATACAGCCATTGGCAGGTTGATGCCATCTGCCTGCTCCTTCCAGAAGGCCACTGCATCTTCTGCACAATACACAATACAGTTACAAATATACTCGCATATAAAAAAATGAGGTTTCATTTTGTTCTCAGCTGCGAAATGAATCTGACCGTCATATTTCTATTCTGTACCAACAAAAAGCCAAACACTTACCTAAATTTTCATCCTTGCTTGTATCAATCTGTATATACTCCCGAAGACGTTGTACAGCAGGGTGGCCCAAATGTTCTTCGCAAGAGTTCTCAGACAAAACAACCATGAACGCTGCACCCAGCACACAAAATCGCAATGATTCCGACTTCATGATCACTTCTGAAGAAATTAATATACCTACTACATTCACATGACTGTGCAATGAAAATATTTAACACAGAACATAGCGAGTTTTTAGCACAGATTTATCTCTACTGATCTTTGGTTCTCAGTGTCTACTGAAAGACTGTGGGAACGAAACGACGCGCGGTCGTTTGCATTGTTTTATCGGAAATCAGCACAATTTTGCTTAGAATTTGGTTTAAATCATCAACAAACATTATTTAAATCTAAAAATGGTAGTGGATGCGGATATAATGAGTTAGTATTGTAATAAGATTGGGTCACGTGGACTCAATTTTAATTACAGATGAATTACGTGTCAGAAATACCAAAATCATATATGATTTTGGTTATAGCCATAGAAAACACAATTCAATGTAGCTCTTGCCCGCGAATTATTCCGCGTGTATAATGTAATTTTCTATAATTTTAAGTTTTCTATAATAAAATAAGTAAATGTAAATTTTTGATAATTTAAAAATAGTAGCGGTACTTTCATATTTTTCCCGATAGTGCATATTGCACACGGCATTACTATGACTCTACTTACTTATACAAAAGAAATCTATCTAATATCAGCGCTCTGTGCCCATAGTTATCGGAGTATACCTATGTGGATGACTATTTTGGTTACCTACCTGGTAGATGACATTGCAGTATGCGTTTGCCAAGTCACTATATATTATTTAAAGAAATAAAAAGCAATAATATGTATATACGAGTATATCTACAAAATTTTATCAGCTAATAAACAGAGTATCAATGTATGGCAAACTGGTTGTCTATATGTAGTGTACTCCCATAGATAAAGTCTGATACCGGTCTCTGGTTCCTTTTCCGGTCGTTTACTTAACTCAACTCGACCCCGTCGTATCCAGCTCGACCCTAACTCGCCTCCTGCTCGACCCCAAATCGACCCCAACTCGTTTCTAACTCGTCCCCAACTTGACCCAGCTCGACTCTAACTCGTCCCCAAGTCGTCCCAAGTCGAGCCCAACTTGTCCCCAAATCGTCCCTAACTCGTTTCTAAGTTGACCCAAAATCGTCCCCAACTCGTCCACAGCTCGTACCGAACTCGTCCCCAACTTATCTCCACCTCATCTCAATGTATTAGAGCGATTATTTAAGCTCTATTAATAAAATAATTTTGAACAATGTCAGGTTTTTTCTTTACTATATAGGCTAAAAATTGACTGTGTAGAAAATTTTAAATTTGTAATAACTTTCTCGTATACGACTACGAGCAAGTTTTTACATAACATGACATGTTATGTCCCAAAGACGCCCACTGTATATCGGATGTTTGATAAGACTGATACGGGCATAAGTTTATTACCCAGGATCTATAAGTTTACATAAAGTTAACAAAACAACCGCTAAGCAAACCTTCTAGACAGTTAGGCTATGCTAGCACCTACTTGATTAAGTTGATGTGAAGATCCGTAACTGATATAAGCCAAAAAATAACAATGCATTATGCAAGATCAGAGATACTATTGAAGTCTTATATAAGCTGCGATAAAAAATAAGCAATGGCTTAGTAAGGGTCGTTTGCGTTTCGACATAAGTACCTACAATGTTTGTTACCTCGTATCGTAAATAAAACAACAGTAGATTGTAGCTAGTAATTAGTATGAACTAGCGATCATGATTTTTTGGAAGATCTTAGACATATTTTAGGTATTACAGAAATTCTGTTGGTTTGTAGTAAATTTAAAAAATAGTCCGACTACGTAAAATGAGTAAAATATAACTAGAACGACTGAACCGTGCGAGCTATAACACCGCATTTTAAATATATAGGTATTTTCACTATAATATATAATGTACATTACAAATAAGTATATGATATATACATATATTTGTAATGTACACGCCAAAACCTTCCTTTTGATACCAAACACGTGATCATTATGTCAGTATTTTGTTTCGAAGGATGAAATTCCGTCGTATAAAATTTTGATAAAGTTAAAAGATTTTGATTATGTTAATAGCCTCTATTTATGTCAGCCATGTCATTATTACAAATCTATTGACACCTCACAAATCTATTGGCGCCTCGGTTGATAACATGGATTGCTAAAATCCTTCCTTTTAGTTTCCCCGTAGTCGGGTAATAACCTGCTGGCAAGAACGTTACGGAAAAACAAATTAAGTACTTATAAAATATAACCAGCCTTTATAAGGTTCAATCTTCACTAGTAAATAAATCTCCTGCGATATTTTCAATGGTAACTTCAGGTTTGCAAAAATGAAAAATATACGGCACTATAAACGAAACAAAAACGCACAAGGTAATGTTTAGAACAAATTGCTACGAGTTTAAAATTTGCATGATTATCAGAAACAAGACGCAAAATTAGTAACCCTGTTGAAACCGATAAGCTGGATGAATATTTTGAATAGTCAGTATTCAATTGTTGCCCTTGTTTGGCTCAGTAGAACTCTTGTCACAATCTTTATTTTAATTTCAATATGTTTCTATGAACAATTTTAGTAAGCAACGCAAACAAACAAACTTTAGTAACGATAAAATGAAAACTTAGATTTACTTTAGACTTAGAACAAAGATTTCAATTCAACAATGGCCCATGCTGAGAACAAAAAACAAATTTTGTTTCACGAAAAAAATATACGCCCGCCTCTCGATTTTTGTGATGAACCGTTTTACGTAACCGTTGACGTAACTTCTGATAACGGACAGGTAAATTTATCTGGGAAAATTCAAATTATCGCATAGTACAAAGACAAAGCTAGCGTGGAAAAAACGAAAGTCACTTTAAATTAAATTAACTAGATTATTTTATATTTATTATTTTATTATCTATGCTTTTGTCACCTGCTATAAACGTACAAAGAGATTTTAACCACCAATTGACCACAAACATACGAGTAGGGAAACTATGTATAGTTCCTCTACTCGAGGGAGACTAGGGAGGTCGCTCACAGTCTGGCGATAAAAAATACACGGACACTGTTCGAAAATAATGTGTTCGGCAGGATATTCCACGCTTCACAATCTTGATAGGTAACTTGGTCGGTTGCAAAATTTATATTTAAGGGATAACTAAATTTAACTTTGACACTTGCAAAATTATGTAGAGAGAGGCTGACTGACTACCGACTTAACATTGGCAAGGACGATATGGCAAGGGTTGAGTGCATGGCAAACCTCGACAGAGGTTCCATATAATTAATGGATGAGAAAATAAGCAAGCCACCGTGGCTTGTTTATATGACAATGGAAAAAAATGGATTGAATCGCCTCTTCATTAAATTATTACATTTAGATTTGCTAAACAATAATTTACTAGTGACACTTACCGTAAATGAAACTAAATAGGCTGATAACTATCAAATATTTTTAATGTTTCACATCAAAGGTAAGGAAAGTAAAATAAAATAAATATTTCTTCTATTTACAAAGACGCAACTATTGTCAAAATAATGACTGTCCAACAAACTCTGTTCAAACTAGTAATCTGCATCGATAAATCAAGACTATAGATAGAGGTATGAGTAATCGCTCTGATATTTATTTACTGAAAAGATGCATCTCATTAGAGTACCTACTTATTATGTACATCGGATCTACATCCAGATTCATCCTTTAGGGACTACGACGAATAGTTTAGGGAGTTGGTTGAACTTGTCAGCGAATGGAGCCGAAAGAGGGCCACTGTACGTGTGCAATGTACGTATGTACTATAGAAGCGGTATATAGAGGGCGTTGTATTTTTTCTTAAATTTGAGTTAATCCTTAATCGGATAAAACCTTTGATCACTCTGGCCACATATCGGCTTAGTTCACTCCAAGCAGATGAAAGGTAAACAACACAACACAACAACAGATAACGAAAAGTTACAAGCTAAACGATCGAATATTATTGTAAATACCTAGCATTAATAATAAAAGCAATAAATTATCACCATGTTTTACCCTTATTTATTCGTATAATTCAGTATTGCAATTAACTATTGCACTAATGCAGAGACCTTCGCGTGTGCAAGAATTAAATATGTGCTTAATAATTAAAATCTGTCTGTGTAGTGAAAGTTTATAATTTATGGTAACCGCAGGCTACCTTTGATATCGGCTATAATCGAATATGATACATTTGTTTCATGTTTTGCTCAAACCAAAATCGGTTCACATAATATAACATAAAATCTCAGTAAAGAAGAGTTATAAATATAACAAATAGTCAATGATTCTGAGGATACTTTGATAGATGATTACTACAACTTTTACCATACAATCATGAATCCCTACTTTGTCTTTAATCTGTAAGTTATACAAAAATAAACATAAAGTTATTTTATTTTAACAAATCATGTGTTGTAAACCCTAACTTAAATTAAGGCTATACGAAATTGATAAGAGTTCTCAATAAATTTAGTACCTGTTCGGTAGCGGAAGTATGTGCAGATTATTTTATTTTTTCTCACTGAAAAGCACACCTTAACAAATGTTGGCTGGTGTAAAAAAACATTTACAAATCTTTATTGTCACCATAAAAATAAATACAACACGACGTAGCTGTAATTAGCCGGTTGGTAGCTACGAGTATATTATCAATATTAGCCTTTTAGTTTTTTTGTTAATAACATCTTTTTAAGGTCACCCGTGAAAGAACTAGCTCAAAGGTATTACAACCTAGAAAAAGGCTAATAAGTATCTATATATAAGTAATAATATATATGTTACAAAATATATATTATTACTTATATAAGAAAGAAAGTCTTTAAGAAAGCGTCCCTTTCGAACTCGAACAAAAACAGATGCATTTCAATCAGGACAATAATCTACATGAAGTTAAAAGACGCATTGACAGGACTTGGACTTGAATAGCTAGATTTGATCACTAAAGGAAGTCTTTTAAGGAAACATTCCCTTACACTTAAAAAGGTTCCCATGGACTCTTGCTTACCTTACAGCCGTGCCTTACATAGGTATAGTGCTCAGATCTGGGTTTATTTTGAATCTACGATTTCTAGACAAGGTCCGGTGTGCGGAAATAAGGAACACAACAACATTTATATAAATTGTTTACGGCATTCTGTAACTCTAAATTGGCGTTGGGTGGGACAAGTCACTCGGCTACCAGAGATAGACACCAATTGCTAGAAGGGCCGCGAAGCAAGAGAAGACGAGGACGACTGGCGCGCGCTGGGCAGACGGCGGCGTTAGTTTGCTGGCTGATCCGGCATGGAAAGCGAAAGCGAAAAGCTGAAAGCAGTGTATCCACTGTCGCTCAAGAGATCTCAAAGAATCGTGAATCTTGTAAATAAAACACATTAATTTTAATTTTATTACATTTAATCAAACATTGCCAACTAATCTACATACTTAATCATTATAAATGAATTACGTTCAATAATTTGACATTTAATCATATGCTTACTAAATACATATATGCATATAGGTACATAAATCACACTTTATTTGATAAGAATAAATGGCTTGTTTTATTTTATTTATTTATTCGATATTTTAAAATCTAACGACTATTCTTTGTGAGTTAGCCTATCTATGTATATGTATTTAGATTTCTATTATCATAAAATATAGGAAAGTTAGGTACTAGAGTCCTGCATAGTATATTATAAAATATTCCGAAGCGTATTATTTAAATATTTATTTAGATAATGAAATGTAAAAAACATTTTATTTTGTTAATAATTTGATACTACGAGTAAATATGTTCTGTTTTAATTATATAATTACCGTATAATTAGTAGATATCACAAGATACATCTTTTTTGGTATTGTATTTAGTAATTTTGTTCAGTTAATAATCATAAAATAGCAATATCATTTATAGCTTTTATACTGAAAAAAAATCCATAAGAGGTAAGTAACAATTGCACTCGGATCCCGAGTAATAATACTTACAGTTTAAATACACCCGCTAAATACGAGTTGGTATGTAGCGTTCAACATGATTAGCAAAGGCATCTTGGATTTCATTCGATATTCGAACTAAACCGCAAAATTCTTCAGAAACTAGTACAAACACGAGGCATAACTGAATTGACACTGCCTGCTATGCGTCCAGCGAGATTCACTTCTATAACTACGCCTGCACTGACAATAAAAAATATATCTATCTACAATATAAAAATGAATCGCTGAATGTGTTGCTAAGCGCAAATCTCGAGAACAGTTGAACCGATTTTGTTGATTCTTTTTTTTAAATACTCCTTGAAGTACGAGGATATTTCCTTATAAAATTGCTTGAAAAGGTCCAAATATAACAATTTTCTATACTCCCATACAAACGATTCGTAATAATACTTAAAAGTCAATTTGAACTATAATACCATATCATAAAATTTAAGTTTTAGTAGAGAGGTTCCGGTAAGGCAAAACAATTGAGTGACGTTAGTATCCTATGTTAATGTCAATATTTTTCAATATTTACTGACCCGGCGTCCGGAATAGCAGAATAAGTATTAAAAAATAAATAAGAATCGACTGTTAGGCGGTACGAAGTTCGCCGGGTCAGCTAGTTTGTTCATATAAGTCAGTCCTTTCTCAGACAGCCGGTTCTTTATTTACTCTCGAAATAGTTCGCTCGCAACTGCATTAAATATGGCACACAAGGGACTAAAATCCTCTTCCAACCTAATTTGTGCTGCGAGGAAAAACGTGACCAAGTCATTCGACTTTGCAGGCCCTAAAGATTACTTTCCCATTTGTTTTCAACTAATAAAATTGATGGTAAATTACACAACTCCTGCAATACTCCATAATAGATATCGATTCCTTTCAAGAACGTGTCAGCGTTAAGGTATTCGTTGTTAGAATGAATTCTGTTTGGGGTCCGAGTCTTGGTTGAGAAACCCACGGATGGAATGCCCAGGTTGCGGAGAATGAGGCTGTCTGATGTCGCTGCTAGCACTACGGGCACGATGTTTACACTTCTGTGAATAGAAATCATAGTGTTTAGTAATAAATTTTAGGATAAAATTAGCCTAGTAATACATGAAACGGCCAGTTAGTCTTATAAACAGTGATTAGTTAATGAGGTGTACCATAGCCGGTCATACTAGGCCGTTAATAAGATATTAAAATACTGAAGTCACGCAGAGAACATGAAAAACTAAAATTTCAGGCTTGTGTCTCGTCTGGCTAGCGAGTCACCCAAAATGATCAGCGTTATTAATTGTATCAGTTCATATTGTATCTTCCGTTTCAAATTCCTCTCCACATGATTTTGGCACCAACACTAACCTAGGTATATTTTGTACCAGGAATACAGCTAAACTTTTTCATTGGCTGTTTGAATGTACTCTGTAGCAATTGGGTATGTAGGTATACTCGCGCTCTACAGGGTTATCAATTAGATGCGTACAAACAAAGCAGAAAGGGAGTAAATATACTCATCATTACATACAACTTTCACTATGGATGGAACAAACTCTGAATTCGAGAAAAAATACTGTTTCATGTATTTTGTAAACGGCCGATAAACTTTTTCTGTCAAACCGCTGTTTTTTTTCTCAAATACCTATTTAGTCGCCTAATGAAAGTTGTTCATAATGCTAAGAGAAAAATATAAGAGACCTTCAGTACATCCTAAACCGATAACGCTGTATTTGTCCTAGACTGTTTGTTCGATTGGTGTGTAACTATGGTATTGGCTGTAGAATAAATGAATAATATGCACACACATAGGTATATGAATAAAAGAAAATCGTCAAATATTCTATTTAAAAACGCAGGTGAAAGCATAGTTTAATAAATATAATAGCTTTACAATACATACTACCACATACAGCAATTATTTCAAAATACGTTTTTCCTCTGAAAACGACGGCACGTTTCCCAATTTCTGCATTACCGCATACATTATTTCTATTCCTTGCATAAATACATCAACGTTCAAAAACTCATTTTTGCTATGTGCTCTTAATGCTGTGTTCGTCTTAGGCGAGAATCCCACTGAAGGGATCCCCATGTTTCGTAGAACCATACTATCTGTAGTCCCTGGACAAACACCGCCGTTTATTTCAATACTCCTGAAATAACAGAACAATGGATAAATAACTGCTAAAAATTAAAGAAGAAAAATCAGTACATTAGAGAAAAAATTAGATAACTTATTTTTAGGTACCAGAAATAAAAATATGTATGAAGAAAATGTAAGCTACAAGGCGTAGTAACGCACATAAATATAAACACTGGTTGACTTGTTGAATAATGATACAAGTTATTATTTTGATATAAATCTTTAAAATCAATCGTTCCAGCATTTAAGCAATATATATAAGAAATATTTAAATTATTAATACTTACTTAATGAGTACTTGTGTATGAGTACAGAGAAGAATATATAAATTCCATTTATATGGAAAGACAATTTATACCCAATATTGATCGGTACGTAATACATTACTTGATATTAGTTACAATACCTACATATAAATATTGATAAAAGTGCACTCTGACAATGAAATATACCTTCTTATATAATTATATATTTTGTAAGTAAACATTTAGTTACTAACATACTAATCACAACTAAACACACCTATGAATTATAACATAGATAACATGACGTTTTAACCCATAACCAATTGCACTTAAACAATAAAAAAAATTGCAAATATAATATACTCAAAATAGATTTTTAACTAAAATCGCGTAAAATAAATCATATTTATTTTTTGTCCGGATGGAATACAACTCTCTATATTCAATGACCACAGCTAATATTAATAAAAAAAAATCTAAAATAGTCCACTCGTATCCATTATCTGTGAAATAGCTATATTATGACTTGTACTTTTTTCTCTATTGTGGGTTTGAATCAATGTTTATTGAATTTGGAGAAAATATTATGTGGAATATACAGGCACAATAAACCAGTAAAAAGAAAAAGAGGATGTATTTTAAAAAATCTTAACGCACGGGAAATTAGGTAACTTGCGTTGGGAACGGAGTAGAAGAAGACTTGTAACTAAATCCTCAAGAAATATAAGGAGGATGGTTAATAGTGGTTATTACTTAGAGAGTACCTATTTAAAATGAGAAAAATCTTACATTTCACTCAGTGCTGCTCGCATCGCCACCCAGTAAGGGTTGGAGTCGTCCAATGTTGTCTTTTTGGACACATCGTCTCGTCGGATGAATGTTAACTCTGTGTCAGAACCAGATTCTACTATCCACGAGTGCACCTAAAAGTAATAAGCAATAAATAAAGTAGGCACAAGTGCAAGTAGGGTTTATAAAAAAGAAGTAGGTAGGTTTAGATGAAAGGAAAGGTGGAAGCCTACCTTAATTCTGCATGTTTCAGACTGCACCTATACAGTGTTCTCTTCAACACAGGCCTTTACAAATTCTTCCTTTATTATTATTTTAAACCAAATTACTAGACTAGTTTTGATAAAAAATGTACTTCAAAAAATATTTTTCCAAAACTAAGATGTCGTCGAGGAATCGAGTATGCATAGAAGTTCTAAATTCAACAGTATATTTTGTTCATAAACATAAGTTCTAAATTATGTTTATGTATATAATATACCGCTGAATTTTGAAACATAAATATGAAATTAGAAATATCTAAAATAATTTAGAACTTCCTTCTTTTGTGAAATCGGTTATAACTTACTAGATAGGTAGGTTTATAATAACTTACCAGTTGCTCTAATTCTGTGACATTACTTTCCACAGCTAACCTCATATCCACTATCATGCTCATCTCTGTGGGTATGATGTTGGGTCTGTAACCTCCCTGAAATTAGGAAAATCCTTATTAATTGTTTATCCTAATTTTGTTTTTTCTGGTCCCGGGTTCGATCCCCGGACAGGTCAAACATTTGTGTGCTTGAACATGCCTGTTTGACCTGTGTCTGGGTGTTTATATATATATAAGAATATATATAAGTATGTTTATCAGTCATCATGGGACCAATTAAAAAGACACACCCCTACCCCATCAAACAAGAAAAAACAAATTGATCCAGGCGTGTCTAATATTCACGAACCGGCATAAAAATAAAATGAATAAGAATCAGATTTTACAACTCGAGGGTGGTAGCTAGCCAGGCGAGCGATAGGAAACGCCCTACCAACATGCTAATAAAAGTTATCGTATCTAAAGCCGCATAAAACATACTCACAGTAAGTACATTAACGTTGAGACTGGAATAGTCGCCGAAATCAGTGGGGTTCGCGGATTTCATGACCGCTTTCATTCGCTCCCGATATGCATCCACGGCGTTCATGAATCTTCTCGCCTGAATTAAAACATAAATAATTATTTTAACTACTGACTTACTATACAGTACAGTCAGTAGTCTAGTGGACACACTGTTACTGAAACTGCAGAAATTAGAGCCTCAATCTCTTGTAACTTTGTAAAAGCGAAGTTTTTATTTATTTAAAAATGTTTTATTAAGTTATTCCGCCAATGTTACTGATATGCTATTACTATTAAATAATCATTTAACGATGTAATTATTAATAGTTTTACTAGCTGTTGACCTCGCGACTATTGTTATTTTATTTCGACGAAGTATACTAAAAAAGATCAACATCCCGACTTTTTCATATTAAGAATTCTCATTGAATATGCATTTTTTTTTATCCTACACAGCTAGGCATTTGACCACAAGTTCGCACGACCACGGAGTCCAGCGATACTGTATATAGCCTAAGATGGAGCATGCCTAGTCTGAAATACAATTATGCATGTATCCCGGTAAATTAGTCATAGTATTTGCGTGACATAAACCACGTCACCTTTCCTTATTTTAAGGTAAGTACTCCCCTAGTCCAAAAATCCTTATAACTAAAGAATTTTTTATTAATCAAATTTCATCAAGCACGGTTGGAAACTACAACCTATATGTAGTATGTGAGTACCAACATCCAGACAATCGTTCAAACTGACAGAAGACAAAATGACAGACAGACTCGAAACAGAGACGTTTCGATCGCTCGTTCAATTATATTTCTAGTAGCATCATCATCAGCTGCTGGGCATACGCCGGTCTCAAGGCAAACCACTCTTGATCCTACGCATTTTACACGAAATTATGAATTTCACCTTATCAAAAGAAGTATTATCTGGCATCCCAGATCCATGACCGCCTTCACCATGCGTTGTGACTTGTATTTCTGTAACAAATTAGAGACAAAATGACTTTGTAAAATGTTCACCGTACCGGTACTTACTAAGCACATCCAATTGAGCCTATTATGGCGGCGGAACCTATCATATAACGCCGCAATGTGAGTTCTTGTTGCAACAGATTTTTGGCTTCACCAAGTTCGGATAAGCCCAGGGTGATGTTGCAGATCTACTTCGTGTTTTAATGAATCGTATAATGTGCTTCTTGCTAAAAAATAATAGATAGTTAGGGTAGTATTGATAATTCTGACAAACCCCCAGTAAAAGATATAAACACGTGGTTATAAGTGACTTCAAAGAACCCCTGACAGCAAGAAATTTAGACCCACGTGCTTAACAAGTGAAATTGCAGTCTGCAGCTAGCCCTATGACCATCTGCAGGTGAAGACCAATCTATTGACACCATCACGTAAAAATCCGACAAGCTGTGTAGTCTCTAGAGCGCACCAAAGAAATATACATACATAGAATAGAATAGAATATAAAAATCTTCATTGTATGCACATATAAATAATACAATAAACTTAATAAAACTTATGATTACTTGCAACAAGCGGCGGCCTTATCGCTAATAGCGATCTCTTCCAGGCAACCTTTGGATGGAGAGAAACTAAAGCATAAGTATAGACGGGGAAACTAAACATAAAACTTACTTGCATTTAAATAGCAATTAATAATAATGTTGACAAATGTTTTAGAATTAAAAAGATAAATACATAAACATACATAAACTTGTAAACAACCAGGAGGGTTAAACGACTACATAATTATTTTAAGATCACTAGAGCTACTCAAGCGATGCGCATATCTCTTGCTCCAACATTTACATATTATTGATGATAGAACTTAGCAGCACAAACACATATATATACACATGTTTAAGGCTTGGGGAGTTACATGTAGCTTTTTATTGATTTGCATGTTGCACGCGTACCACAGCTGGCCTATATTCCTATTTTGAGTATTTGAATACGATAAGTTCTAAGATGAGTGAACATAATGTGAACAGTGAATAAAATGGTAGATGCCTCGGTAGCCCTACATTACCCACATACATCCACACCTAAAACAGTTTAAAACCACAGCAGCAGTTACTACTATCTACCAGCGGAGAATGTAGTTACGAACACAGGTCGGTAGACCTGATGCATCACGTTCAGGTTCTCTCGCTCTTTAGTTGCCCATAATATAAAATACTAATCTATAAATAATTTGTTACTTCTAACCCTAACACTACATTATTATAAATTGAATTAATGTAAACAATAAGATTATAATGACAATTAATCCCAATTGAATTGTATAACTACAATAATAATCCATATAAATTTAATACTAATAATTAATTTAATAATTTGACTATTGTTGCTCACATTAGCACGAGTTATTGTAGAACTAGCTAAATTAACTCCGTAAATCTACATCTTATTCTCTATTCTAAATTGAAATCTAGGTATACCATATTATGAAATGTATAAATGTTAAGTAAATTAGACCCCGGAAGAGCACTAGCTACCGCAACACAGGAGATCCTACCGCCCTGGCTAGTGAACATAACATCATTAGGAACAATTACGCAATAGCAATGTTTATAATAATAGCACAAGAGTATTATATAAATGAATTTAATTAGCTATTAACACTTATATAATCGCTACAATTTTCATCCATGTTTTTGTGTCAATTTTATGATTTTTATTTAATTTAATAATAATAATAATATTTAATATGGGACAACATCCACACAGAGGTCTCAGGTCCCAAACTGGGCAAAGCCTGTGCTATGGTAACCTGATGACTGATATACATACTTAGAAATACATATATACATACTTATATATATAATAAACACCCAGACACAGGTCAAACAGACATGTTCATGCACACAAATGTTCGACCTGTCCGGGGAATAAATAAATCGAATTATTATTATTAGAAAGTAATGTTAAAGTTATTTTTAATATAGATAACGTTGAATTGTGTTTTAATTGAACTTACGCCAAGGCCTTCTGTCCTGGTACGTAGCGAACAAAGTTTCGTCTTCAGTCGGCAAACCTTCATCTAGCACGAAACCCACGTTCATCGCTTTGAACGCCTCAGTTTTTACGAACTCTTTCATACCTTTGAATCCTCCTGTTTCTTCATCTGTAAGAAATTGCTAGAGTTGTTAATCATATTCAATTCATACACATACAATGAACCAAATTAGTGCGTGAATTATTGTACCTACGGCAACCTTTGTAAATATTTTAATGAATAAAATTTTGATAGCGGACATTATTGTTGATAAGCTGGTTCTTTTATTTAAAATCAATAATACTACGCTAATCACATTGGATTTTAAATACGTAGCTCCAATAATGTCATATATACATAAATTTAGAGGTTGCAACACTTCGGACACTAAATTTCAGAATTTAACCGTATTTTTGTATCATTATCATAATCACCTGGCATAAAAGTAATATGCAAGGTTCTCTTCAGTGCAACGTTGTCTTGCTTCATCCTCCTCACAGCTTCTACATACTGGCAGGCAACATCCTTGTCGTCCTGAGCGCCGCGAGCGTATATGTCGCCTTTTTCGTCCATATACGCTGAGTATGGAGGATATGTCCATTCTTTCTGAAAATACAGTGAAAGCGTAGATACACTACGAGTACTTAAAAAAACATTTCAAGCTTCGTTAATATAAGTTTAGCAAACAAATCTATAGATCTTGTTACGAAGATTATGTAACCGTTAACAGGAGGACGTTACATTCATCAGTTTCTTTAAACTTGTGATTTGCTTTTAGCGCATCTTAATTTTTTTATATCTCTACTTTTATGCTATCAGGAATCTATTTTAGGCTACTAACTAAGGTCAATAAGAATTATTTAATACTAATATGAGCTTTGTCGGCTCAGACTATGCCAAGCAAGATATTACGATGTCCAATTCAAGATGATTTGCTAGTAAGGAGTTTGTTGTGATTTCACGTTATGAGCATGTTTTACCTCGACAGCCGGCACCACGTCCATATGCGAGTTAAGCATAATGCTGGGTAGCGAGGGTTCAGTACCGATCACGCTGAGTACGCACACCGGAAGTCCAGCTGGGTGGTACACGTTGAAGGGCAGCCCTAAATCCACGGCCTGCTGCCGCCAGAACTCTACAGCTCTATCTGATACAACACAATAAAATGATAATTATTGTTTCTACAAGTAGGGCTTGAGTGAAAAACAAAGATATTCACGTCTGAGTCAGGTATCAAACCTGCTCCCACTCGCTTGAGAGGCAAGGGTTTGACCGACTAGACTTCGACTCGGCTTTCGTATTAAAACACGGAATAATATGAATGCAGAGGTTAATTAGTTGAAGCTGGGATTGTAGAGGTTTTGTTTTCATAAACACTTGCCAACAAAATGCCCGTGTATGATGCTGACAATACTTAGCTAATTATTCAGCAGACAAAATTATAATAAGTATCAAGTAAGTAGGTAGGTACAGGTAACGGTTGTTTATCTGTAGCAAATCGAATGTTTTATTTTTTCAGTGAAACATGTAAATGCAAGGTCGTGACGAAAGCAGTCAAAACAATTCGCAAGCAAAATACTAATGAAAGGTAATATGTTGGACCTATCTTATGCCGTAGATGATAAATACCGATTATGATGATAATGATATAAAAGTAGTTTTATTTTCCTTTCCATGACGTGAAGTCGACAGTTCGTAGAACTACTATTACCTAAGTATACTCTTATATATGCTGCCTGCGTTTGACTGCATTTCGCCTACATCAGGTGAAATGCAGTCAAACGCAAGACAAGCTTAACTAATAACTGTATATAAATACATACATAGGTACATACACAATAAATAATTTTACGTACTAATATTTTCTTCTTTGCTTGTATCTATTTGTAAGTATCTCCTAAACCTGGTTACAGCGGGATCTAGGTGATACCGTTCTGGACAGTTCTTCAGGGGGCTGCCCAGAACTTGAGTCAAACTCAGCAGGACCAGTAAGAAAAAGTTGATACTCATGTTTTAATTTCTGAAAAAGAAACAACTAATATTTAACAACTGGACCATTGAATCCTTTTCTATTCTAGCCTCGGAAAGGGTCTGATTTCTCTTGAAAATTCCCACGCAGTACTATAATGCTCTTTCCTGATAAATACCTAGGTACGTACAGGTTTTGTGTGTCGAGAATCGTAAAACAAATCCGTTAAGCATCAAGATTTGCTATTGATAAAGAGGCATCTGATCATTATCACTAAAAGTCTAGGGAATATGGGATTACCTACATTTAGAGCGTTATCGTGTTATTGTACACACTGATAGGCTAGTAGATAAAAACTGGTAAAGAACAGGTTGTTTTTTTTACTCGTATGGACGATTTAAAATGATAATTATGGACGAGAGAAAAGATGCTAGCTGATAAAAAGATTGTAGGGAGCGGCTTTTTTAACGACAAGCCTTCCTGGTGTTGTTGTCTTGGTGAAACTCGGGTCTTCTGTACTCTGTGGACCTGAAGCAGATGCTTAGCTCGCTCAGTCAACTGTTTTGTTACTTTAGGTTACATTTTAGATATATGGTACCTGTGTAAGTAGGTAGCTAACTAGTGATTTGTACCTACAGCAGGCAAGTTTATTATTTTACAACCTAAGTGCTCACGTGCCAAGACAAGTGGAGCTAATCTCTATAGTAATAAATTAATAATAACTCTAATATCTAATAATCTAATACCTACATCAGCTCGTGTCACAATTATTTACGATGCCTCAAGATCCTTTTATAATCCGCCTGCCTCAATATAATTATTAAAATGCATAGCAACTTTCTTCAAGATAGACCACCCAGTTCATGTCCAAAGGTCTGTCATTGGCGGCAGCTGCTGGCATCAAATTTTTACTTTGTGTTAATGGTCACTAGCGAGGGTTAACCTACCCGATGGTTGATGGATAAATGTTTTACTAATTGGAACGAACCAAAAACTATAATATACAATGTACAAACCATAAAAGAGTTTATTTCGAGAAGCTACCTATACCCAATTGTCAACATAGCACCTATATCAATACGCATGTCTTAATTTGATTGTCGGCGATAGAAAATGTAGTGAGGAACTAGCAAAATCGTTAATACACTTGTATGCGGTATTTTCATGAAATGAAACACTCACCTTAACAAAAATTTCAAGCACTTAAAAATTTCTTGAAATTAGCTAATATTTTTTTCTGAATTCATCAGTTAATCGTCGGTGTAGCAGAAACGTACTTCTTTTATTAATAAAATTATACACCACAGGCTCCTTGGTCCAGATTTATGCCCCTATACCTACTATTATTAAAAAAAAACAATAACATTTCATTGATTTCTAGGCTATTAAAAGACGAATTACTACAGAATTACTACACTAACTAGTTTAATTAGCTAATTATTCAATTAATTCCGAATTATTATCACAATTTAATATCGCTCTGTTCCATGAAGAGAGTAGAATAATTTACAAAATAATAAATAAAATTCACAAAGTAAACGATACAAAATTAAAATCATTCTACTTCCACTCGATAAGAAGCAATTTACTTACGTATAATATACCTTTCAAAATAACCAATTAAGTAACACAAGTACCTACTGATACGTACATGATGATAATAATGGTTTAAGAACTTAACTTTAACTTTGACCTAATTGCCAAGATAAAACCTTATTATTGAATTATTTTTCCTATTATAATAAGTAATATTTTTATATTGTATTTATATTATTTTTAATACCTATATTGAACTACGACGCTATCCTTGCAATCAACTATACTTTTTTTCAATTCTTTTATTGTCGATTGATTCATATTTTATTTTTGGAAAGTGATGAAAATTCTAAAACCATTTCGAGATAATGTAATGAAGAGCACCTACTAAAAATACCAGATTTTCATATCCACTTTCTTCTGAGTTATTAACAAAAAGCTGATGAAAAATATTCTCGTATTTACGCTAAGACCGTCAGATGCCACCAATAAAAATAATTATCGTAACTGTCACCCGTGAACCGTACCAAAACATACAATAAAAATACAAATAACTGATGACATCATTTTTTGCGAGCTTTTGACAAGAATAACATTGTGGTAAATTTAACTTATATTTTCAAATATATCCAAAACCGTAATTATTACGTACTGAATAAAAACTTATTTTTCATTTGTCCTTCCATTGTCGTAGTAAATTTGAAATGTTGTCAATTGTTTATGCGGCCGCATATTTCAGTCTCAGTAGGTACAAACATTCACTTGGCTTTTCTTTTTTGTTAATAAATAAAATTGTTAAGAGGACTACTGACCCTTCACTATTTTCGTGTTTCTCATAGAATTTTAGTTTTTGGGCTCTTTCACACCCTAAATTGTAAAGTATTTTTTTGTTATTGGTGTCAATCGCTTCACTATGATCGCATTTCTACTTACTTTACTTACTTTATACCTACTTCGTATTTTAGGCCGACACGTTTTATTATTTTGAAAAAAGTTATTGAATTCTGCATAATAATAGGCATCGTATCAGCGCAAAAATATGACTGCTTAGGAACCTAGTAACTTTATAGTGATATAAATATAGAAGACAGAAAAAAATAAAACGGTAAAGCCTAGTAAATAATGTGTTAGCTGTGAGAAAACCAAAAAAACCGCTGAAATCGGACAACATTAAAAGGTAGAAGAGAGTCTTATTGTATGGCCAAGTTGGCGGTGTATAGCTGTCTTGAGTACTTATTATTTGTTTTTTTTTTATATGGTTGGTAGGTACCTACCTATTTTTGATTTTAAAATATCTTGTCCAGATTGCGAGTAATCTACCTGTCTCATCCTAATCTGAAGGCTATTTGCTGATCTTAATAAAAAACACAGATTGACGATATTTTAAGACACCAGATTGATCTCACCTTATCTTTGAAGCTATTGATTGACGTAGGACACGAGACAGTCTATCTATATTTCATATCTAGAAACCGATAACTTCGAGACGTAAATTGATAGCTTTAAGACACTACGTACCTACACTTTTAGTACGAGTAGACCTTATTTATAGGCGTACGTTATTACCTTTTTTAGGTCCGTCCTAGTCTATTTCTTTATTTTACTGGCTTTGAAGTTTCAGTTTCAGTGTTTATTACGTCCATAATAGTATAAAGATCACAATATATAATTACAGTTCATTATGGGTCCATGAGGGCGCGGTAAAATTTAATATATATATTATATGCTAAACTGAATCATAATAATTACCAACTTCTAATACTTACTAGCTGCGCAGGATAAAAAGTAGCCCATGTATGTGTTAATCTACAGACTAAGCTATCTCAATGGCAAATTTCATCCAAACAGGTTCAGTAGTTTTTGCGTGAAACAGTAGGTAACCAACATACGAGGGCGGGGTGATAAGTCTGGTAAAAAAATATTTTGGAATAAAGTTATCGCAAATTACATGAAACCTCCATGTTAAACACTCTTTTGAAGGACTAAATTAAAAGTTTCAGCCAGTACCGCTGGTTATTTTTTTTAACAGCCATTAAAGAAAAACAATTGAACGCATTTTCGCAAAGATGGAGAAAAGTGAATTTCGTGTGTTAATTAAACATTACTTTTGGAGAAAAAAAATATTACGGAAACGAAACAAAAGCTTGATAAATATTACGGCGACTCCGCTCCGTCAATTAAAATGATTCATAAGTGGTTTACTGATTTTAAATGTGCTCGTACAAGCACAAGTGATGCCGAACGTCCAGGACGCTCGGTTGAGGTCACTGCTCCAGAAATTATCGCTAAAATCCATGACATAGTGTTAAACGACCGAAGAGTAAAAGTACGCGAGATAGTTGAGGTAATAGGCATCTCAGACGATCGTGTGCGCAATATCTTACACCAACATTTAGATATGAGGAAGCTCTCCGCGAAATGGGTGCTGCTTTTACTGAATGTTGATCAAAAACGCGTGCGTGTGACCACTTCGGAAGCAGGTTTGGCGTTGTTTCGACGGAATGCTTGCGACGTTTTGTAACAATAGACGAAACATAGATCCACCACCATACACCCGAAACCAAACAACAATCGAAACAGTGGATTGCTGCGGGTGAACCAGCTCCGAAGAAGGCCAAAGCAGTTTTATCGGCCAATAAAGTTATGGCTACAGTTTTCTGGGATGCCCGTGGAGTTATCCATATTGACTACATAGAGAAGGGTGAAACGATTAATGGCGCTTACTATGCCAATTTATTAGAACAATTTCACAGAATTTTAGCTGAAAAACGACCGCATTTGGCAAAGAAGAAAATCCTCATTCACCAAGACAACGCAAGAGGGCACACCTGCGCGATTGCCATCGCCAAATTTCATGAGCTACGCTATGAGTTGCTTTCTCATCCACCATATTCGCCAGATTTAGCCCCTTGCGATTATTTTCTGTTTCCGAATTTAAAGAAATGGCTTGGTGGAAAAAGATTAAGCTCCAATGAAGCAACCATGCATGAAACCAACGCCTATTTCGAAGGGTTGCCTAAGTCTTATTATATGGAGGGGATCGAAAAGTTAGAGACACGCTGGATGAAGTGCATTAAGTTTGAAGGAAACTACTTTGAAAAATAAATAATAATTTTTAAATAAATATCACTCCTTGTTTAATTTTTACCTGACTTATCACTCCGTCCTCGTACATCCATACATTCTTACAAACTTTCGCGTTTATATTATTAGCAGGATAGTAGGTAGTAGGTAAAAAAGTGAGAGCAGACTTCAATTCTGCACGCAAAATTTACTATACAAATAAAAATAACTAGGAAACCTAAATGGCGAATAGGTACGAGTACTTACCTATATTAAGTTTAATCATTAGTTGGGTACTAACTTGTACTTAGTAGGTATATCTCGGTACATAAATTATTGTAATAATTATTATTGATTAGCTTCATACATAGGCACAAAACTGACCTATATTACCATTACTAAGTAACAAATGGTGATAAGAAATATCAAAATAGAATTAGACTCGAATACGGCCATACTAGACTCTCTATAAACTATACTGATAGCTGGTTAGATATGCTGATATTTGTTTGAGTATTTGCTGAATTTTTTGGGGCATATTGAAAAAAAAATCCTTATTTATTAAACATTATATTTTTTTCATATTGGTCACTAGATCCTGATTGCCTAAGAAAAATAATTGCAAGTCACGTCAGAGGCAAACCTAATACTAAGGCGATCAAAAATGTATACAATTCTATAAAGGCAGGTATAACATGTTCCGCGGCGTCTCAGCTAATAAAACGTGTACTAACCTTAGGTCCAAAAAACTTCTAGAAAATGTCCAAAAAACGAGTATATTTTCACAGCACACACAAGCTAAGGCAGAGGACGCGACGCCTTGGCGGTCTAAGCACTAATAGACTGCTCTACAGCCTCCGCGTATATAGGACGTCCCGAAACAGACCATATTTAAAGGAAGTAGGTAAGTAAGAATTAAATTAGTCTATATTTATTATACAGATTGAATTAAAATGTGCAATACTACATTTAAGTTTAGCACGTCAGGCGCTGGGCATAGAGACTCAGTTTGTTGTGTAGTTAAAAAATAAATAAACACATAAAGCTGCACATGTACCTACACGGGCCTACGTTTAAGGAACTAAATTTAACAAGACTTACCCATTAGTGTTTTTTATCCTAATTAGTTCAGCGTTATTGAAAATTTACATAAAATTTACATTATGCTATTTGCTGTCCGTGAGAATTTACATATTTACTGGTAGGTAAGTTCATACTTATAGAGTTCATACTTATATTACAGTGCAATTCATATTTTATAGATATCTGTATATGAGAGATAAAAAATGAATGACTGATATTTTCTAGGAATCAAGGCAGAGCCTAAAATTAGTCCCGGGCAACGCTGCGGGTGACAGCTACTAGTAGGTAAATGATTATAAAATAACGGTTTAATTTATGTTACTTTCGTGAGGTGTATTATCGTGTCCTTTTTACCAGATTGCGAAAGAAGGAGGGTTAATGTTTTTCGAGTGTATGTATGTATATTTCTTTGGTACGCCCTAGAACCGAAACGGCTTGTCGTATTTTTATGTGAATGGTGTCAATAGATTCGTCTTAGTCGTGAGAGTGACACTGTGTAAGGATGATTAAAGATTTAGAAGTCGTTTTTTTTAAATCGCTACTAATCACTTGTTCCTTGACTGTGAAGGTGGGGCGGACCAACTTGCAAACATCTTTCAGGGCTTTGTAACAATCTTTCTAACAGGACTTTTTGATAAAGTGAGGTATCTCGCCTTAATTTGAAAATACCTATTCAGTGACAGCCTACATGGTATGTAAATCGAAAAGAAAACATCAAACTTTGACCCATTATTTGTGAGTGGTGTGGAGGGACGGACGGACAGGCAGAACGAAACCAACAAAAAACAACGGGAATAAATATAATACCGAAATCTTTACTCATAACCACAGTAGGGTTTTCATTTAGAGGCTCAGCTTTGCTGGAAAGTCCTACAAAGATTTTCACAGTCTCGACAGGCAAAAACCTTGTCAGCCGGTAAGTCTTTGTAATCACACTTTGTAATGTGGCAAATCTGTTTTGGAGTAGGTACATAATAATATTAAAATACAAAATTAGTAAAGAAAATATTTATTCTATGAGAACTTATTATTTATTTACAATACATATAAACAATTAAACATGTTTCGCAAGTTTCATAATAAGTTTTAAAGCAACTGAGCGTAAAGGTCACATTTTATATTCTTAACACAATTGAAATAATAATACTAACAACTATGGGATTGTCGAAAAACCTCTCATAACATTAACAAAGGCTTTACAAATTGTTAACAGACGAATATACAGGTTTGATGTTTCTGTGACCGCCGAGGGACGTCCTATACTAAGAGAATTATACAGGCTCACTGGTATACAACTAAAAAAAAACAGATAATACATACATTTGCGCACGCGTCATAGATTTTATTTTGAGTATTTTCAAAAGCTCTAGTACAAAAGTTGTTGCTTACGGTTGGTTATCAGAAGCCACCCCACCCTTAAGAGGATGCTAGTTAAATACCAATGACCCTGTGTATACATATCAATAGGAATAATTAGGTAAACGACAATTTTGGAAAAATACGTAAATCAAAAAAACTCAACAATAATTACACACTCGCCAGACACGCCGATGTCATAATTTCAAGTTTTACGATACTAATTATACCTAATATGTACATTTTAATTAAACCAGTTCTATCGAATATAATATAGCGTCGGTTACAGTTCCTGTGCTTACAGACTAACATAAAAAAGTAAGACATCGGTATCACGTAAAAAAGAAAAACGTACCTAATACATATTTACCGATCGGAGTTGTAAGTATAGTGATATCTTTGGAAGAGATCGAAATCAGTACCTATGTAAATTTTTTTTTTAAATTATTGGTATATAATACACCAGACGAAGTGTTAATACGAGTAAATGGTCGGTGAATAAACAAACTAGTCCACCAGCAGCCTCATTTACCGGATTCGAAAACTTTGGACCACGAAATACGCAAAGTTTGTTAGAAGATCCTTAATTATGATCGAAAAAAATCGATGGTCTGTTATTTTGTACCGAGCTTTGCGTAATTCGTGTTGCAAGGTTTTGTCAATACGGTCGGAATCAATTTGTAAATCAGGGTGCTGATTTGTATTGACGCTCGGTGCTGGAGATAAAAAAAAATATCTCTCTTTTCTTGGCTGGAAATGTGACTCACACTAGTTCTAGATTTTCTAGCCCACACGAAGGCCCCACACACACATGACATGACCTGCGGTTATAACACTCAGACATCCAACACAGGAAGTCTAATATAATGCCAATGGTCACACATCTAAGATCTTTTCTTTGTTGCTCATTAATATTAATAACACTAGTGCTGTTATGTGTTGCGATTGATAAAAGTAAAATGGATACTAAAACGACCACATAAAAAACCATAATGTATAACAGATTCATTAACCAATTTTTCAATGACACTCATTATATTTACGGATTATGTCAGTTTTGTTCGGCGGCAACTCAGTACTACTATAGTCGCCTTGATGACCATCAATTTTGCAACCAGAAGAGTTTTGTCGATTAGGTAAGTTTTTTTTTAACTTAAAAAACCGACGTGGTGCGGCTTGCACAGCCCCTTTCGGCCAGCCGCCGAGCCCTCGGCCATGGCCCTTAAGGCCCTAGGGTAAATACGCCCCTGCCTCTGACGTGGCTAGCAGTATTCTTAGGTAAACCGGATTTAACTAATAACAAAAACTAACGGGTACAATAACAATAAATCAGTCTATACACAGCGAAGGCTGTTAAGAAAGCTCTAACTTACCCATGTAACTGGCCTAAAAAAAAAGGTATGTCGACCTGATTTTGAGAATTTACTTCTTTCTTCAGATATATATGTATATTATTAATTATCTATATTATTTATGGCCACTAATTATGCGACTGTGTATTATCCACTTTTGTCATCTTTATCAAAATCGTTCTCCAATATGTCATCATCATCCCTCTCTTTCTCCTTG